>CM075335.1:56879110-58281610 GCA_037788925.1 Mytilus galloprovincialis | reverse complement strand
TGATTTTCGTCATAGAAAATACTGCTGTTCATGTCTGTTATCAGAAAATTACTTTAATTCTTATTGCTCAAAAGAAATGTTGAAAACAAACAGAACGTATAAAAGTAATCGTTAATTCGCATAATGTCCAACAATATGTCATTTGAATGCGACTGCAATATACATTTTGAGGTAACGCAGGTTCATACAACACTCGTCAACAGCAATACAAAAACGTAGTCCAACAGTGAGCGGAGCTTTAAAGCGATATCTGTATAGTATACAGTTACAGCATAGCGATATCTGTAGGGCTGTATCTGTATAGTAAGACACCCAATTGCAGGATAAAACTCTTTATCTACCTAGGTCTTAAACATCATTAGGCTGTTTACAGTTGTATATTCGTGTTTGAGCGTTCCTGATGAAAGCAAATCCTAATAGCGCTCTAGATGCACGATATTGAGAAAGTGTTATTTTCATTTTATATATAAGTATAATAAAATCTATAATTATAATACAATAGGAAATATAATACTCCCTTAAGTCTATCAGTTAATTAAGTGTTTGTTATAATCTATTTATATTCATTATTAGATATATACCTTAGAAGACGTTTTCCAAATGTTTCTTCTTTGGCTGTGCTAGCTTAATGTAAGATAAATATCAAATTACATATCGAAATCAACGTTAATGCGACTAATTACAAAGACTTGCATAATTATGTTAATATTTGAACTAAACCCCATATAAAGACTTGTATGACGTAAGCGTGAGCCGAGCCGTTCATTACATTTTGAATATATAAATGAAATAAAGCATTAATATTTATGCGTCACAGCTTAATGATAATGATGTTCCAGTGTACTTAAAGGCAGTCAGAGACTACAATGTCCTTATTTTTTCTACGTTGTTGTTCGTATACTGTTGTTCGTCTTTTGATCGTTTTTGTTTTTCACAAGGATTTTGTCAGCTTATTTTTTAACAA
Source organism: Mytilus galloprovincialis (assembly GCA_037788925.1). NCBI lineage: Eukaryota > Metazoa > Mollusca > Bivalvia > Mytilida > Mytilidae > Mytilus > Mytilus galloprovincialis. The sequence continues at coordinate 58,280,646 of CM075335.1, read as the reverse complement.
CATGTGAATTTCAGTATCCGTTTGACATATTCCACCTCTCTTTCTTGATACAAGACCTGAAGAGAAATTGATCGATAAAATACTGAGACTTATCAAATGGATAAGGAGTACAATTTATATAAATTTATTGTGGGTTTTTTTCGCTCAGTGTAGACTTCCTTCACCTCTAGACTTTATGTTGTGTTTAATAATACTTACTTCCCGCAAAAGCCAACAACAGACATAGAACAATACAAACAGAAACCTTCATAATGCTTGTTTACTGAAATGCTTTCTAAAATAAAGAAAATGAATAAAATTATAGTCCTGCGACCATATCGTCTCTTACAAAAACTCTTTTGAGTCATTTACATATATGATATTGTATAAACATTTTACAATTTGTATGACGATGATTACCAATTTAGTACACAAATTTTTACTCTTGCAAAAGTTGTACAATGGCAATGCGAACATTGAAATGAAGATATTTAAAAATTTCATGCACACGAATAACTTTTTCTAAAATTTTCACTAAGTGAGAATTAAAATGGCGGGTGATGCATCCATAATAGGATACACTTACCTGTCGACGCACCCGATCGTGCACATTTTGGTGTTCTCGTGATTACCCAAATTGTCGCATTTTACCTCGATTTATTTCTTCCTATTCGATTTTGAACATGATTAAATAAAACAAATGAATGAATAAATAAATCAAATCGTCTGAGTTTGACAATATAAATAATATAAGAAGTTTGAGAGAACTAAGGGTAAAAATTCCGAAAGCCTAATGTAATCTATTCATGGGGTATAAAATAATTCCATGCACACAAAGTCATCCCCCCTTTTTTTAGCTTTTGCATTGTTCCATGCGGACGAAATAGATGAATGAAATTAATCATTTTTTTAAATGTCCAAATGCAAGTAATAAACATAAATATTTGATACTACACATCCATGCAGTATCTTTTGAATTATTGAACGTCAATGCTTTTTGACTTTGTTCATTATTTGGCCCTTTAAATGTTGTTAGATCGAGCGTCACTAATGAGTCTTTAGCAGAAAAAAAAACCCGCGCTTTTGGCGTCCAAAATTATAAGCCAAAAAAAGATTTTTTTAAAAGAAATTGGAAGAGGACAACGAATATTAGTATCGAAGAGCTCGAGACCTCTTGCCTTATCTTGACCATCTAAGTTGATCATGCTAAAGATCCACTAAACAATAAAGATGAAAGTTACTAAAGTTATGAAATCATCAAAAATAGACAAACTTACAGTTCACTTTGTCAAGAATCAGAAGGAGCAGTCACATATCTTTTGACAAACAAACTTGCTTTTATAGTAGAACGTCAGGTAAAAAAAAACGTACTTACAATAAGGCAGTAGTTCATTGCGATAGCACGTGTTTACACGAACCCATGTTATAACAGATGTTACAAATACCAATTTACTAATTATGGTAATTTTGTATTTAGCATGCACCAAATGCATCTCAGATAATTTGTTAACATCAACAAGTAATGATATATAAATTAAGGAATCTAAAACGAAATCGTCATAACACTGCTTTGTTCCAAAACATTTAGATTTTCTTAATGCTTTGAAACTAAAAGTGTGTCATGTACCTCATCTATCTTCTGATAACAGACTCATAAATTGTAATGGCATTCTTGCAGTTCAAATTTAGTAGGCAAATTAGCTGCGTTTTATTATAAACAATTTGAAGGTTGAATAAATGCGAAGCTGAAAAGTATCGAAAACCGAAGTTCTAGAACCGTTATGTCAAATATAAATTTATTCCGATATGCATGGGGAGCAAAACCGTACGGGACTCCATGAGTAGTCTAGTTGTCCTTAGAAAAACCTTGGATAAAAAGCTGTTTTTATCCAAAAAAATCACTATTTCATAATCAGTGAATTACTTGAAATGGTTATATAAACTTGCTGTCAACACGAGTGCTTACTCCTGGTATGGTGATACACCGAGACCATACATACAAACAGGAGACAAACATGAGGTAGATATCTGGCAGCTCCGGAAAGGTTAGCTATATCTTCAAAAGTGACACCTGTCGTGTTGCTAATGATATTCACAAATCAGTGGTAAGTTTAATTTCTTGTCAGCATATAAAGGCAACAGTAGTATACCGCTGTTCAAAATTCATAAATCGATAGAGAAAAAAAAACAAATTCGGTTTACAAACTAAAACTGAGGGAAACGTATCAAATATAAGAGAACTACGACACATCAGAGACACAACACCGAAATGTAACAAACACAGAAAACGAACTATAATGTAACAATGACCATTTTCCTGACTTGGTTCAGGGCATTTTATGAAAAAATGGTGGGTTGAACCTGGTTTTGTGGCATGCCAAACCTCCGGCTTTAATGGCAGTGTTAATTATAACATTAAAATGATAACATAACACGACAGGGTTACAATAAATAAACAGATAAATGGGAGAAAATATAGGACAGAGGAACAAAAGAATAATAGCCATCAAAAGGTAACAGGTTAAAAAATATTTTTATACGCCAGACGCGCGCTACGTCCACACAAAACTATGCTCAGATGTAAAAAGTTTGAAAGCAATAAAAAAAACTACAAAGTTGAAGATTGCCGAGGACCAAAAGTTCCAAAAAGTTATGAGGCCAGTGTTATCCGCCTGGGACAAAAACATCATTAAATTATCAAGAATACTACATATAGTCTTGCAAATAGTAAATTTTATAAAATGACTATATAATAGATATAAATGATTAAACTGAAGTGGTGACTAGCTATAGAATAAAAACGAATACATTACAAAAACACAGCCCTGTTAGCAGTAGTCAATGCAACGCCCAAGTGACGTCACATTTAAATTTCTAAAACGTGTTCCGAAAATTAAGAAAGAATTTTGATGAAATTTAAGAGTATATTTGTATGACTTATCTAACTTATATTAATAACAGTGAAAATTATAATACTAATTAATATCTAATTGTAGTACTAATTAGATGATTAATTGCATTATCTAGCTTTGTGGGTGTTGCTTCTGATCAAACTGCAAAACAAAAATCGACGAAAACATGACAATGGAAAAATATCAGTTGTCAGCTGTGAAAATTCCAAATCACACAACAAAGACATGAAGGTATTCATAATTCGCTCGAAGGATGACATCATTTTTACCATTGAAAACACTCGATCATATAGCGTCTATATATAACAAAGGTAGTAACTTTCACGAGTTAGTTGGCCGTAATAAAAAATAACCGTTTCACAGATGATATCGGATATGTTCCTTATGTCGTAACTACAATCCACTTCCTTTTTCACTACGACTGTGAAATACCGAATTATACTTTTTACCGGGTTTGTAATAACATGAGCAACACAACCGGTGCCACATGTAGAGTAGGATCCGCTTTCCCTTCCGAAGCACCTGCTATCACCCCCAGTTTTTGATGGTTTTCGTGTTGCTTAGTCTTTAGTTTTTTATTTGGTGTCTTTTGTACTATTATTTGTCTGTTTGTCTTTCTATTTTTAACCACGGCGTTGTCAGTTTATTTTCGATCTATGAGTTTGACTATCCCTGTGGTATCTTTCGTCCCTCTTTCTATCAAGGAAATCACAAAGTTATGAAAATTATACTCAATTTGCAAATTAATGACAGTGTTGCAAGTTATACTTATTGTCTAGGCATAACGAGTGATACTTCTCGCATTTTTGATGAAAATGCTATAAGAAAGAACTACAAAAGAACAATCAAAACAAGTTCTCTTCAATTCCCAAAACCGTGCTAGAATCATTAATGCCACAGACATTGCGAGGTTTTGGTTTGCGTTTTTAGAATTAATTTGTATTTTTGTAAAAGGAAATAAGCCATTGCAAATTAAATATACATTATATGATGATGTTAACGAATGTATTAGGACAATCTCGCTCACAGACAAAAATAAGTCCGATAATATGCCTGAGATTATCAAGTTTACGCATTACAAACTTTCTTAACATTTGAATTTGTGTCAACGTTTGTAAATGATTTCGCCTGTAAATTCGAGTTTTACAATAATTCCATATTTCCCGCCCCCCCCCCCTCCCCCCCCCCCCCAAGTTTGCTGTCTATTTGTTAGAAAATTGCTTTTACTTTACTGAAACTTGTAAGATTACTTGTTTAAATTTGACCTTTTAACGTGGTTTAGTGGTTTTTTTCTCGGAATTCATTGTATTTCATTACAACAAACATTGACTTTGTCAAGAGTGTTCGCAATGAAAAAAAGCTAAAAAAATAAATAATGAATCAAATATGCAACCCGTCCAGTTCGGAGTGGGACGTTAAGAACAACTGTTCGAAAAAATAGATAATAAAAAAAACTCTCAAGGATATCCAAAACGCTAAAGTTCTTTATAACTTGGCAAAATCAAAAGCTCAAAAACATCAAACAAATATAAAACAACCATCATACTACTATCTTGGTACGTGCATTTTTCATGTAGAAACTGGTTGATTAAACCTGATTTCATAGCTAGCTAAACCTGTAACTTGTATGACAGTCGAATAGATTTCCATTATATTGATAACAATGTGTGAGCAAAACAAATAGACATCATAGGTAAAATGTCATGGTCCTTTTTGCAAAGCCAAATATTTCCAGTGCGATACTTCTTTTCGTTAATGAGCAGTTCATTACTAAATACATACCATTTCACAAATAATTTGTTGGAAAGTATTCTAGAAAACCGCAGACATAATAATTGAATGGCGTTCATTTTAATGCTCATAAAGAATACCAGGGTTTGTGATTCTAATGATGACTTCCATATATAATATAGGGTAGCTGCTGACAAGTTAGATATAAAGCTGAAGGTTCTTAAATATGAATAGAATGCATGATGATTTGTTAACTGATATTTAATTTAGCGGTGAAATATATATATCTCATTTATAGTTGTTATACTTTGCCTCCTTTTCACGTTTATTAAATATCCAAATTGTTGTTAAAACGTATGTATAAATGGTTGCCACAACTGGAGAAGGAAAACTGTTCAATTCTCCTTTTTTACTTGTAGCGTATAACGTATTTTCTTGACTCTTTTTTTTTTTTTTTTGTCGTTTTGTTTTTACAACTGTGTTGTAACATATTCTTCGAATTGTTTTTATATAAAAAAGAAGATGTGGTATGATTGCCAATGAGACAACTATCCACAAAAGACCAAAACGACACAGATATTAACAACTATAGGTCACCGTACGGCCTTCAACAATGAGCAAAGCCCATACCGCATAGTCAGCTATAAAAGGCCCCGATAAGACACTGTAAAACAATTCAAACGAGAAAACTATAGTCCATTTTGGTGCCTTTTAACTTTTTGCATAGTCAAATTGTCGTTGTACAGCTCTTAATTCACTTTGATCTTGTTTTATGTATGGTAGTAATGAAAATATAAGTGTTGCTTTCAATTTTGCTTTCTTTTGTTTTTTAATAAAATTTCAATGCTTTCTAGGTTTTCTATATCTTTATAAAAAATATGTTTTTTTTGTGTTTGCTTGTGCGCCTGTATTGTATTTTCTTTTTCTTTTGGTTGTTTTTATATTAGACGTAAGTTGTGCTTTATTTCGGTCCTCAATGCTCTTCAACTTTATATCTATTTGGTTATCTAACTATTTTGATATGAGGCTCACTGAGTCGATGAAATTACTGGTGGACGTTTCATCCCCGATGGTATCACAAGACTAGTAGTCAGCACATCGTTGTTGACATAAATATCAATCATATGGTCATTTTTATAAATTTACTGTTTGAAAAGTATGAATTTTCCGAAATATTAAGGATGTTCTTCTCCTAGGCATAGATAACCTAAACCGTATTTGGCACAACTATTTTTGAAATTTGGGTCTTCAATGCTCTTTAACTTTATATCTGTGTGATTAACTATTTTGATAGTCCAATGATGAGTCTTGTGGAGACGAAACGCGCGTCTGGCGTATCAAATTATAAGCCTGGTACTTACATAACTATTTGAGGATTTTATTTGATTTAGTTTTTTTACCATTTCTTACTATTTTCAACATCAACAAAAACTCATAAAAGCTACCAGGCTTATTATTTGGTATGCCCGATGCGCGTTTTGTTTTTAAAAAACTCAGCGACACTCGTATGATAGAATTAAAAGCCCAAATAAAGAATAAACATATTTTTCCTAATACAGATAAAGAAATATATTCATTGGGTAGAAATCCATAATCTTTTTGTCAAATAATTTCAAAATCTTGTACACAGAAAAAGTGTTATATGTATTACCACATCAATATTAATGCATGTCAACATAGAAGTGATGACTACTGGACAATAAATTACATAATTATACGAGTGACTATCTGTCCTAATAAACTTCATTTTTTTACGATATATATAAATTGTTTATGGTGTGGTTAACCACATAAGCATGTTATTAATATGCAATGGAAGAACAAGTTTAACCTGAAAATAATAAAATAACAAAATCTGACTTCACTTTCAGTGCAGTTGGTTAAAACTTTGTTTCTTAAAAGACACAGTTGATTATCATTGGTAAAGTTTGATTTTGTTCGGGAACTTTATTACTTTCAATTATTTACTAGGTAGATAAAAGTATTTTTGCAACAATATCGTTGAAATATTTAAACACTGCAATTGATTTCAAAATTTAATTCCGATGTTTAAAAATTCAATCGTTCTGATAAGAAGCATCAAATTTACTAAAATTGTCCCTAAACACCATGTAGAACGCCACCTGCGGGGTGTCGGCTATGCTTGACACTGGATGGCGGTTTTGAAGAGGAGAAAACGATCACAAGTTCAAGTATCAAAATTACTTTTTGAGAATTGTTAGTACCAAGTAATATATTGCACGGAAGGAACCGAACCATAATCTGTTTCCTGCCAGCAGAAGAAGACGCTTTCAGCGGCCTGTTTTCTTAAACACCTTTCCCTAGTTTTCCGTGTTACAGATTTCGAGCCTTCATATGTAAGTTTTAGGATAAAATACTACTTTTGACGATAATTTCCTGTATGATTTATATAGAAATGAACTACTTTTAGTTTCTTGTGTACAATTTGGAAATTAGTATGGCGTTCATTATCACTGAACTAGTATATCGATGGGTTAATGCAACAATCTCGTATCTAGAAAGTTGTGACTTTTCAGAAACCGACATACAAAGTTTGACTGTTAATGTAAATTCTATTTTACTACAGAAATGTATCAAATTAACATAGATTGCTAAAATAGACATAATTACTATCCTTTTATAATTTTATGCTAATTGGTTGTCAGATAAAAGATATAATTGCACTTGAAACGTTTAACGGATATATGCATTCCATAATGATTAAACAGTAATACATATGTTTGTGTCACAAGGTCATTACTAGTGATAACAGATTTAAGTTTGTGTGGTATATCAAATTCTAAATGTTGTTTGGTAAGCATCATTGCATTTGCAAGCGATAAGAGATTGTTGAATTTGAAAAACGAATTAATATAACTAATTATTTTTTATTTGTTTTGAATTATATACTGTGAAGAAATTCAAAATAACACTTGATATAATTAAAAAGATGTTATAAATACAGGGAAAACTATTATACACAAAGTAATCACAGAAAGTGAATTAAAGATAATATATAATTATTCATAAACAACATTATTCTTTTTGACGAAATATTTTCCAATCATTTTTTGTTTGTTTGTTTTAAAAGGTTTCATAATTTTAAAGAATTTATGGTAAAGGATCCTTTTTATTTTTATAATAAATACTATTATTTTCTGAAACACATGATGAAATTATATACACATAAAGAAATAATAATAATAGATTGTATTTGTTTGGAAGACAACTGATGCAGTTTCCAGTCTTAATCATTATTCTTTTTCGAAAGTCAATTTCATCCTCCTCAACATCCGGATCTGGGAGTATATTTGGTGTTTTGTCGTCAGATTTTAATCCATTGTAGAGGCTGTGGTACTCTCTTGGAATAACACCAGTTTTACAAAGATTCAGTAAATCTTTCTTTTTAGCAGAGGTCTCTTCATTATTTCCATTACATTAACGGGACGACCTTTTCTCGACTTTTCTTTCACTCTCGTTGACATCAGCCTGTTTGATAGTTGATTCCGTATCAGGGTTTACAGTGACATCAGCCTGTTGGATAGTTGATTCCGTATCAGGGTTTACAGTGACATCAGCCTGTTGGATAGTTGATTCCGTATCAGGGTTTACAGTGACATCAGCCTGTTGGATATATTACGTATCAGGGTTTACAGTGACATCAGCCTGTTGGATAGTTTATTTCGTATCAGGGTTTACAGTGACATCACCCTGTTGGATAGTTTATTCCGTATCAGGGTTTACAGTGACATCAGCCTGTTGGATAGTCGATTCCGTATCAGGGTTTACAGTGACATCAGCCTGTTGGATAGTTTATTTCGTATCAGGGTTTACAGTGACATCAGCCTGTTGGATAGTTTATTCCGTATCAGGGTTTACAGTGACATCAGCCTGTTGGATAGTTTATTCCGTATCAGGGTTTACAGTGACATCAGCCTGTTGGATAGTCGATTCCGTATCAGGGTTTACAGTGACATCAGCATGTTGGATAGTTGATTCCGTATCAGGGTTTACAGTGACATCAGCCTGTTGGATAGTCGATTCCGTATCAGGGTTTACAGTGACATCAGCCTGTTGGATAGTCGATTCCGTATCAGGGTTTAAAGTGACATAAGCATGTTGGATAGTTGATTCCGTATCAGGGTTTACAGTGACATCAGCCTGTTGGATAGTTTATTCCGTATCAGGGTTTACAGTGACATCAGCCTGTTGGATAGTTGATTCCGTATCTGGGTTTACAGTGACATCAACCTGTTGAATAGTTGATTCCGTATCAAAGTTTCCTCCAAGTTATCATCTGAGGACCACTATATGTCTGCCATATTTTTTTTTATATCTACAACAGATACGAAATGTAATGCAGATATTTTCCTTCAAACATTTTTCCTTAAAACATATATAATCTAGTATTATTAGATTAAATGTTACATAATTTTTGTATATATGAAATAAGCGTGTACAAGTGTTTTGTATTCGAAATGCTTAAAATAGTAAATAGATATATATTTTCTTACATACTTATGCAGCTTATTTATCTTTAAAAAAAAAGTCATGTTACGATTTATTTTTTGCATTTAAAAAAAAAACTTAATTTGTATGTTTCATTAAAAAATTGATTCATTTTTCAATATACTACTTTTTCCGTATAAACTTACCAAATAATATCTGTAGGCATACATTTTTTTCTTTTTCTTTTTTCTCTTGTCTCAAATAATATAGCTGCGACTGCAAAAACAAAACAAAAAAACATGCGCTTATTAATACTAATGAAATTTACAAAGATACAAACATCTTTAATTTATTATCTTTTTAAATATTTTTCTCTTAGAAACAGCTAGCTTTAATAAATTGTACGGTAAATAATTATGTTATGTTATAATTTCAATTTTAAAAACGTAAATTAAAATGTAAAAGTAATTAAAGTATAATTGAATTAAAAATTAATTATCTATCTTAATATGCATAATTTTTAAACAAAATATACAAACCTTTTTTTCTAATTTGCAGCTTTTTTGCTGAATATCAAAATTCTATGTCAAAACCCATCATCAATCAAAACAATTACTTGGTTTAATCTCAGTTGATGTTTATATTATCTAATATGAGGTCATGCCAGTAACACTTAATTGACCTTGCTTGTTTGATAACCTGCTGATATTCACATTTCTTGAACAGCTGCAACACGTTATCTGATGTTGTGGGGGAAATGGTTTTAGGTGTTGAAATAAATAAATCAAAATGTCAATTGCAATATGAAGGTAGTACTTGTTACAGTGTTGAGGCATATGCATTTTCATACATTGTTTGTTAATAGGAATGCACCACACCTTATAGTTAGATATTTTGTTGAGGCGCTTGGTGCAAGCTATTTAATTTTAAGAATAAATCGTTCATTCTTATAGTAATACGAGATAAGTCGTTCATGTTGGCATACTTTCGTTATCAAACTTATAATATATTGATGAACATGTCAATTAAAAATTTGTTTTATGACCAATTGCTCTAAAAATTTTCGAGAATATTATATAATACTTTTGTCTTTAAAAAATCATAAAATCTCAAAACTGCAAAATTTTGAGTTAAGAGGTTGATGCATTAACCCCTCGATATATTTGTTTAAGGGCCAGTTGAAGGACGCCTCCGGGTGCAGGAATTTCTCGCTACATTGAAGACCTGTTGGTGACCTTCTGCTGTTGTTTTTTCTATGGTCGGGTTGTTGTCTCTTTGGCACATTCCCCATTTCCATTCTCAATTTTACTTAAAACCTCAAAACATTTCAAAAATTTTCCTCATTGCTTGTGTCTGCGTGGGGTTGACGGATAGTATACGTACGCTCCGAAGTAAATAAAAGTTCTTTTTCAACTAAATGGTTTTAATGCCCCAATTGAGATATGATATGCAACATGACTTTAATTTTAGGGTTCAAACTCCATTTGTCTAGATCAACAAAAGCAACTTTCAAAATTTTTATAAACTAAACGGGTTATTAGATGATTGGAGAAAAAACTTTCGAAAGAATTTCGACTGTTCTAATATATTTGAAATTAACCTATCATTCAGATAACAAAAGATTAGAATAAAACTCGTTTGTTTCTTCTTACTTCATATTCTCATAAACCACTTGACCAAAGCTTTTATAATTGTATGTTGCTATTGAAACCAGAGTTTCAAGTGTTGAAGTTGAAATAATCTCTTCTGGCATTTTACGGACGACATCACCAGTTGGTTTATCATTATGGAATGTCTGTATTAACACGACGGTTGCAACCCGTGTAGTGCAGGATCTGATTGTCCTTCAGCAGTAACTGAGATCACATACCCCCTTAGGTTTTGGTGGGGTTCATGTGGTTCAGTCTTTATTTTCTATGTTGTCTTTTGGTTTACTTTTGTTTGTGTTTTTTTTCCTTATCCATGGCGTAGTCAGTATTTTCGACTTACGAGTTTCGATATCTTGAACTTTTCTCGTCTCTAACACTAATGAAAAGTTGAAGGTCAGTTTTAATATTGACGAATTTTGTCGTCCAGGAATTTTATAAAGTTCCAGATAAATTTTAAAATGGCGCTTTACAAACAAAAATATATGTCGCAGTTTACGTGAAAATTTCTTTTAAATTGTTACACCATTGCTCTTGAACATTTTATATTCTGTAACTGATAACAAAATGAGGGGAATCGACGATTTCTTTTTGTTCCATTCAGAATTTATTACCATTGATAGATTCGAGTTGCCAGTGTGTTCCTTGTTTAACTGTAATATTGCAATTAGAAGAAACCATCAAGTTTCAAATTAGGACAGCTAGTGGTTTTATTTTAACAAATCTAGAGAAAGGAATAATTTAGGAAAGTGTTGATATCTTGCATAAAAAAACTGTTACTCTATGTGATCGGTTCCCTTTCGGAATGATTTGATATTGTTTGCACATGGTTAGATTTACCAGTGCTGTATTGTGTTGTGAAATTTGCTTAATGTATATAAGGACACTACGTGGTAAGTAATAAGTAACAACAATTATATTGATAAAGTAATTTTAATAACTTCATAAATGAAAAAATCAATATTGAGATCAAAGACAGATACTTGTTATTTGCAACTGAAGTAAAAAAAGGAAAAAGAAAGTACAAATCTATGAAAAATGTTAATGCAACATGAAACAGGTTTATATATGGAGAGAAAAAAATGGACTGAATAATGTATTGAGATAAAACTAACATATAACTAAAATTAATAAAATTTAAAATAACAAAATTCTGAAATGTCTACATCACTTCTTTGCACATCAAAGATCTGAAGAAATCCTGAAATCTTTTGCCAATTGTGTTTTTTTCTTCGTTATTTAGATTTCCTTTTCCATCATCTTTAAAATCAACATCACTCTTCTTCATGGCAATGTCCATGTGTTCAAGAACTACCGGCATGTTTATCACGTGAGTGTGGTTTTTCTCTTTTGATCCTTCTTTCTTCTTCATTTCTGAATAAGATTGATATAGATTTTAAAAAAGACATACATCTAAGGGAGTATGTAAAATTTTCATACCTATCCAGTAATTAAAACAGATATTTTATTCTCAAATTAGTACTATATAGATAGAACTTGATAAGAGTAGATAGAAAAATATATCTAAAAACAATTTAACATTTTGAATAACCATATCAGAAAACAATCGAATTATGAGAATAAGTAGGTTGAAGAAAATACCTTTCTGTAATGTCTTTCTGTCTTTCATTTCTTTCTTTTCGAGTCTTGCTCGTTCTTTTTGTTCCTTTTTCAGTTTCTTTTTGTTTTCCTTCTCTTCTTTTTCCAGCTGTCTCTTGCTTTTCTTTTTGTATTTTTTCATCCTCCTATTGGCTACCTTTAGGTATTTCTTAAAGACTATTTCTTCTTCCTTTACCCTTTTCTTCACCAATTTCGTTTCTTTTTTGGTTTTAATTCTCTCTCTTTTTTCAATCTCTCCATTTTGTTTTTGTGATAGACTTGGCTGAATTGTTTCCTGAAATAAAAGAATGTTATAATCACATGTTGTATTGTATAGCGTACCTTTATTTGTCTTCTTACGTCTGAAATGTCAAATTTTTGTTAACTATTATTGATTTCATTTACTAGAATGTTCAAAAAGTTAGATTCTTAGGGGGAAAAAGACCAACGTTTCTTGTGTTTTATTCGAACAAATGCGATTTAAAGTTTCGCCGGTGTTGTCACCACCTAAATTTCTGAATATCTCTAAGATCTTTAACGTGCTATTCATTTGTTGGTGTCAGTATAGGTGTACAATTTGAGAGTTATACAAAAAGTGTTTTCTAGAATCCTAGATCTTGATCAGTGTTAAATATCCGATAGTTGTTGTCAGACAGATAGATTTGTTATTTGTTGAACTAGTCTACTCTTAACGGAGGGTAGTATACCTAATCCCAGTTCAGCTAGCAAGCAAGCTAACCAAAGATAAAAACCTTTATCTCCATCAAAGGCACTTTGCTATAAACTCTTGTTGATTATAGTGTACTAAGGTTTAGTGTTACGTACCCGATATTTGAAATTGATGAAATTCCTCGTAATGAAGGGGTTCACTGCAATTATTTTCCCACTCCTCTTTGGAATCACCGAACCTTAAAAATAAAACTCACTATAAATGATTATTAAATGTAGTCTGGAAGAGTATATTAAAATATATGTTCGGAAAAAGATCCCAAAAATACTATTACTACTACAACTACTATTGAAGCTACAACACTACTGTCATATTTAAATATCGATTACAGCCGATTCCATTGAGTGTGTAGCTAAAGGTAATATCTTTGGTTAGCCTGCTTGCTTGCTGAACCGTGAAGTCATTATTAGGTTAGGTAAACTACCCTCCTTTAAGAATAGACTAGTCCAACAGATAACCAATGTATCTGTCTGTAGGACTATGCTAGCTAGTAAGCAAGATAACCAAAGATATTACCTTTAGCTACACAATCAACGAAATCGGCTGAAACACTTTACTCATAGAAAATATACAATAGATCGTGAATCCGTAAAAAGATGGCAGTTGCTATTTGTCCGCCTGGCCGGACGAATAGTACCAGGACTATTTGTCCGGCCAAAACAATGCGCATGTCACTATAATATTTATGTGTGAGTGTTTTATTATCTTCAGCAGCACCAGGGGTAGCACATGTTTGTAATCTTTAGTGTTAGGGCCTAATCTTGTTACTGGTAATTGAAATTGTTGTTTTCTTCATACTAGTATCTAATCCAATGTGGATAACGAATAATCAGAAAAAAATCATATATATCCCATTTTTTTTATATAAGAAAGAAGAAATTACTTGTAAAACAAACTTGGGTAGTGTTTGACTCGTGCATTTTAAGTTAATGTATAGGATTTTGTCTAGCTGAAAAAGGTACAAAATTATTATGTCTGTAGCTGTCAAAAAGAATTATAGACCCCTTAACATAAAGTTATCCATATTTTGAGTGAGAGGTGATAGATTTTTCTATAATGCCCCCCCAACCCCAAAAAAAAAAATTTAAATAAAAAATAAAAAGAAGTAAAAAACACTGTTTTTTATTCTATTTACGTGAGTAGGTCGGGGTGACATAGTGTGCTTTTCCCAAATTTCTCTTTTCTTTTTTTCTCCTAATCCCATCTGTGTTGTCCCGTGTATTCACTACCCCACTTTTTTTACCCCACTTTTTATAATCCTATTTCCATCATCCCCACTTCAAGTTTGTAGCCCCCCCCCCCCCCCCCCCAAAAAAAAAAACAACCACCCCTTGTAAAGGCCTTTCTCAACTGCTCTTGCTTTGAACATCTTTTCCACCATTTACACAGCTGTAGCGAGTCGAATAATTTTGTAAAACTAGTTCTCCGATCAATTATCTTTTATTTCCCATTTTCCTTGTGATTTCATTTTTTTGTTAGTTCCCTTTATAAGATTATATCATTTTGGAAGTTCATAATATCATGTTCCTTTGTCAAATTCCGCAAACTGTAAAATTTATCACAAATATTGATATCACCGTTTTCAGCCATATGATCATAAAATTGAAAATCAGTGATCAGATTACACGCGCCCCCTTGGTGTTACTGAAGATAATATTACACGCACTTCCGAACGCACATTATATGACATGCGCATTACAATGGCCGGACAAATAGCCCTGCCATCGGCTAGCCGGACAAATAGCCACTCCGTAAAAAGATACAGGAACTAGTCTAAGGTTATACTCTAAATTTTTAAATTGAATATCAGTATTTATTACTTAGTTGGTTGTGTCGCTAGTTTCTTTACGGTCGACACTTACAAAATGAAATAGTTATACGAAGTGCAAATCATAGAAATTAACAGGTAACAGAATCCGTTTTAAGAAGTCAATTAAGAAAAAATTGTTTTGGGTTAGTGCAGGTGTCAATATACCTTGTGATCTAACGAAAGCGTCATGGTCCTCTATTGTTTCT
Organism: Mytilus galloprovincialis; assembly: GCA_037788925.1. Taxonomy (NCBI): domain Eukaryota; kingdom Metazoa; phylum Mollusca; class Bivalvia; order Mytilida; family Mytilidae; genus Mytilus; species Mytilus galloprovincialis. Next base: position 58,265,584 of record CM075335.1, on the reverse strand, counting down.
AAATCGGTCATATCGGCTAAGCCTGCCTCTGTATCATCATCTGATGTTGTCTCTATAATTTCATAACATGTTTCTTTTGTGTCAATAGAATGTCTCTCTGTTTCAGTCTTTAAGTCTTCCTCAAGTATTTCTCTTCTATCTTTTTCTTCCGATTCCTTTATTTCCCTTTCGATGCATTCAAACTCATTAAGAGTAAATTTGAATTCGGCAACACTTTGCTTCGCTGGAGAGAATTCTCTGCTAAAAATCGACATTTCTTTTTCATCAAATTTGTCCCCATATCTGTACCTTCCTTTAAGTACAATAGAAAGTGTTTTTGTAAAAACTGCGTACATACAAGAAACAAACAATTACTGTAAGCGGAATGCGGAAAATACAAAATGAAAACGCAAAATTGCCTAGTTTCAAACATCTATCCACTATTTTCAGTTCTTATAAAACATGAGCTTGCTAAGGAGAAAGCATTATTGAATTCGAAAATTTTCCCCACATGAGGTATAAAGATAAATTTATATTTTTGGTTATCGATATGTAAGACAAGTCGTGTACCAGGGACATACACTACAAAAGCTGTGTTAAATGGTCTATATTGTGTCTAACATGACTAAACTGAGACGTTAGAGAAAATTTTAAGTTTTCACTAACAACAGAGAAAGATGCAGGACTGAATGGCATGCACAAATAAGTGACTTCCAATTAAATCATTACCTAATTCCTTTGCCAGTTCTGCTTCTCTGGCTTCTGCAACCTGTATAGCTTCCTCTAACTTCTCCCGATTTTGAAGTGCCAACTCGAACTGAGCTACACTTATAATGCCCCTACAAAATCTGACAACAGCCTGCCGATTCGGCTCGTCATCCTTAAAGTTTGCTGACATGTCCATATCTGTATAAATAGAATATATCTTTATATTTTTTTTAGATAAATACGTTGTAGTCGGAAACAAAAACGGTCAACACAAATATAATAAAACATTATTGGAAAACAGAGTTAGAATTATTCTAAATAAGAACCCGGCAGCCAGAAATATCCGGCTGCTGTACTAACTCTTTTATATTTAAAATATGAAAGGACCGAAAGCCTGAGTACGAGAGGGAACAGTTATCAAAAACATATATACTCACCACTCATTCTTCCTTTTACTTCGATTTACCGATGAACTCAAAATAAAACGATGATGGTAATGCGCTAAAATTTATCCGGCTTTGTTGTATCGGCGACAAGACGACGATAACGTTACCATCGGGTATGTTTATGACGTTTGGAAATGTGATCGTCACAGTGGTAAAATTCAGCCATTTCCGTCAAAAAGGTTTAACTTGATATATATATTAGTAGCATACATACTCTAATTATTTGTATAAGCTTCAGTCCATTAACTCAATGATAGATTATTGGTTGTTAAGGTACAGTAGCAAATATTCCATGCATGTTTCAGACAATCATATAAACGTACAGTGGCAAATATTTCATGCATGTTTCAGACAATCATTACTGTATGAGTTTAATTCAAGCAAAGACATATATAATTATAGCAATAACACTTATACAACACTTTTTGTACTAACTTTAAAAAACTACGAAGGATAAGAAATATTTCTGGCTGTTCACAAATGAGCATTTACCAACTCTCATATGCCTTGGAAATTACATCATTAAAGGTTTTAAAATCAGATCCAGATGTAAACAAAACATATGAAATAATATTTTATTATTATAAGATTTAATATAATAGTTATATAAGACACATGTTGTGTTAGGCTTTGATCCTATCCATAACGTTATAGTATGGTATTAGTTTTCTGTTTTGCTTTTTCCAATCATATTGTCATAATATTGTTGTAAAATTATGCCCTTTATGGGTTCTTGACTAGATTAACAAAATTCTTATCTTATCTTATTTTATCTTATCTTATCTTATCTTATCTTATCTTATCTTATCTTATCTTATCTTATCTTATAAACAACACAAAAATGAATTCTATTCTTCATTTATGACATCAACGAATAAGACTAGTACTTTTAAATGGATTTTTTTTTAAATGATTAACGCGATTAGTGCCACTAGCGGAACAAGACCTGCTTACCTTTCATGAGCATTGTTTTTGATGGTACATGTTGTGCATTCTTTAATTTCCTGTGTGGTGGATTATGAACTGTTATATATTCGCAAAATATGCATGAATAAAAGTAGATGCTAAAGTAATTTATATGAGTTCTTATGTTGTTTGATACATGTACAACGTTAATGAACAGGGGCGGGTAGGTGGACTTCTTATCTTTTTTGAAAGGGGCGAACAGCTTGACGTTAAGTACACCGCAATTTTCATAAGTTTTTAATTTTAAAGAAATAGACATATAGCTTTGTTATTTATTTCATGAGGGAAAAATTGAATTTGTCAAATACCCTGACCTAAGGCACATTAATTACCGTAGTTTGAATTGCATCTTTGGAAATACACGATATTTCAGATAGTGATATCCTAAAATCTAAATTTCTAAAACTTCTCATCTTATATGAAGCTTGAAAAAATGACTTACACTAGGGGCTTACCCGTCTACAGGGATGTATTGAACTACATGGAAGCCAATGAGGCAATTGCCTCATGTTGGAAATTTTGAGAAAAAAAAATGAAACTTCGCTCTCTGATGTCGCCCCTGCATGTTTTTCGTCAACCATGCAGTCTCTGTTTTGCTTTCAGTTTTCAGTGTAGATGATTTATTTTCTGTATTTATCTTATCTGTTCCAGGGTGTGTCTTTTGTTCATTTATTGTCCTACTTTATAACTATTGTCTAAGTGCTGACTTGCATTAGTAAATGTGTGTTTTGGCAATGCTGTATGTCCTCTGATGTCAAGACATTGTGCAAGAAAATATGATCAGAAGATACGATTCTACTGAGCACATAAAAAAATGGTCGTTTCTTCATGGAGAAATTTTAAAGAATGCAAAACTGGCTCCCTTTTTTTGTAGATAAAACTAGATAGATGACATGAGTTAAATCAAAGTGAGACAATCAATCTTCCGGTATCAAAGCATTTCGAAAACAAGAATGTGTCCATAGTACACGGATGCCCCACTCGCACTATCATTTTCTATGTTTAGTGGACCATGAATTGGGGTCAAAACTCTAATTAAAATTAGAAAGATCATATCATAGGGAACATGTATACTAAGTTTCAAGTTGATTGGACTTCAACTTCATCCAAAACTACCTTGACCAAAAACTTTAACCTGAAGTGGGATGAGCGGACGGACGGACGAACGGACGGTACGACGAACGAATGGACGGACAAACGGACGGATGGTCGGTCAGGGGTAAATCAATATGCCCCGACATTTTGTCGTGGGGGCATAAAAAGACAACTCTTAGAAACACAATCGAACATTACCATGACTGATATTGTTTCCCCAAATATGTTGTATATTTGATTTTTATGAAAGAATTTAAGAAAAGATAAAAGCTTATCATTTTTTTTGAAATTTGAATTTAATGCAAGTTATAAAATATTTTATATTTCCGAATATCAGAGAAAATTCTCGTTTAAAAAAAAGATTTAGCGTTAGTCTTTTTGGTCTTGATCTTTGATGGACGAAGGGTAGTGGGCCCATGATAAACTTGTACGATTGGTCAGATTTTGGAAGAACTGTAAATCTTTGTGGTACGACTATACGTATATTTGAATGTTCATTGGTAGTCTTTAATTGGTGTGGTTCATAAGTGTTTCACGTTTTTTTTTTATATAAATAAGACCGTTGGTTTTCCAGTATGAATGGTTTTACACTAGTAATTTTGGAGACCATTATAGCTTGCTGTTTGGTGTGAGCCTAGGTTTCGTGTTGAAGACCTTACTTTGACCTATTATGGTTTTCTTTTACAAATTGTAACTAAGATGAAGAGTTGTCTCATTGGTACTCATACCACATCTTCTTATGTCTATTGTAATTGTAATCAATTGTGGAAAATACTGCTCACTTGACTAAACGGTTTTGTTAATGAAGAGTCCTACATTAACTCAAAGATTTTTATAGTGTAGTTCTTACTATAACAATATAAAAATATTTGATAGGGTTAAACGTTCATGGTCACACACAATTTAAAATTTGGCAACTTAATCAAATTTAGAAGATAAGTAGGTTATAAAATTAAAAACCACAGCTGTCATTCGGTAAATTGAGAAAAAGGTTATGGTTAAAGAATAAGAAACGATGGTCTATTCTTGCGATCGGATCGTTAAAGATCATTTATCGGATCGTTAAAGATCGTTAGAGATCAAGTAACGGATCGTTAAAGATCAAGTAACAGGTCTTGAAAGATCATGTATCGGATCGTGAAAGATCACGTATCGGATCGTGAACGCAACTTCGTAATTCTGTGTCCAAATCTGAGGAAACTACATGTATAATTGTTGTTCACATTCTGATATATTATGATATATTTGAAACTTAATCTTGAATATGATAGTACAGTAAAATACACGTATGTTGTTCCTTGAAAATGTTATCATTTTTAATTAAAAGTACAATTTTTAATAAAAATTGACTGTGAAAAATCAGCAACGCATTAATTTAATCGCGAAAGACAAGGGATGACCAGACTTGATGATGAGAAAACAACATTTATTTATTTCACCAATGTATATACATAAATAAATTGACAGTAAACTATAAAGGGCCCCAAAATTGACTAGTGTATAAACCATTCTAGAAGGGAAACCAACGGTCTAATCAATATAAAAAACGAGAAACACTTATGAACAAAATTTAAACGATAACCACTGACCATCAGTGCACTTCGGACAGGTGCAAACAAATGCAGCAAAATTCAGCGAGTTTGAACGTTCTATCTAGTGCCAACCTTCACCCAAACCTGAGACAGTGGTGTAACAAAACGATATGAAAGGATTTTTTGCTAAACAACGGGTCAATTATGGACCACTCAAAAAAAAAAGCTTGTTGAGAAGGATCTTAAACGTGCAATGACGGTGATACTCATAAAACACGTCACGTTTTTCTTCCAAGTGATGAAGTGAAATTGATATTACTCTTTCAAAAATCTTATGGATGCCTTCAAGTGTTGGTTGACTTTATGGAATATCTGTTTCAAGATGACGAAAAATATGTTCCAATTGTCATAATTACAATCCCGTGCTTCTCAACCAAATGTGACTTACCAAATTGAACTTATCACATGTGAAGCAGTACCTTCTATTCTTTTTGGTATATCTCTAGTCGTAGTGATTTGATATTGCTAGTACATAATATTAAGTTTATCAGTGCTGTCTTATCTCTAGTCGTAGTGATTTGATATTGCTTGTACATAATATTAAGTTTATCAGTGCTGTCTTGTGTTGTGAATTTTGCTTAATATATGGAAGCTAAATTGGGCAGCTGTATTGGACACGACTTGGAAAGAAACAACAATTTTAATAAAAAATATTTTTATTATTTTCATATCAATATTGATATCAAAGTAAAAAAAAAACAGTACAAATGTATGAAAAATAGTAATGCAACATAAAACAGGTTTATATATGGAGAGAGACAAAAATGAACTGAATAATGTATTGAAATGAGATAAAACTGACATATAACTAAAATTTAAAATAACAAATTCTTAAATGTCCATTCACTTCTTTGCACATATCAAAGATCTGAAGAAATCCTCTATTCTTTTTCCAATCATGTTTTTCTTTTCTTCATTGTTTATATTTCCTTTTCCATCATCTTTAAAATCTGCATCACTCTTCTTCATGGCAATGTCCATGTGGTCTATAACTACCGGCATGTTTATACTGTCGTTTTTCTCTTTTGTTTCTCCTTTTTTCTTCATTTCTAAATTATATATAGAGAGATATTAAAAAAAGACACCAATCTAAGGGAGTGTGTAAGATTTTTATACCCATACTGTAATAAAAACAGATGTTATTCTCAAATGAGTACTATATAGATAGAACTTGATAAGACTAGCTAGAAAAATCTATCTAAAAAACAATTTAACACTTTGAATAACCATATCAGAAAACAATCGGAGTATGATGATTAGTAGGTTGCAAAAAATACCTCTCTCTAATTTCTTTCTGTCTTTTTTTTCTTTTCTTTCCAGTCTTGCTTGTTCCGTTTGTTCCCTTTTCAGTTTCTTTTTGGTTCCCTTCTCTTCTTTTTCCAGCTGTCTCTTGCTTTCCTTTTTGTATTTTTCCATCCTCCTATTGGCTACCTTTAGGTATTTCTTAAAGATAGTTTCTTTTTCCTTTACCCTTTTCTTCTCCAATTTCGTTTCTTTTTTGGTTTTTATTTTCTCTCCTTTTCCAATCTGTTCATTTAGTTTTTGTGATAAACTCGGCTGAATTGTTTCCTGAAATGAAAGAATGTTTAAGTCACACGTTGTATTGTGCATCGAACCTTTAATTGTCCTCATACGTCTAAAATGTCAGATTTGTTTGTCTTAACTGTTTTTGATTTCATTTACTGGAATGTTAGAAAAGTTAGATTCTATGGGGGATTGAGACCAACATTTCTTGTGTATTATTCGAACAATTGCGATTTAAAGTTTAGCCGGTGTAGTCACCAACATAATTTCTGAATATCTCTCACATCTTTTACCTGCTATTTATTTGTCTGTGTCATGTATAGGTGTACAATGTGAAAGTAATACAAAAAGTGTTTTCTAGAATCCTAGCCATCGATCAGTGTTAGCTATCCGATAGTTGTGGCCAAGAGTACTTGCGTCCAGTTTCCGTACCCGAGAATTGTAGACAAGATGGTATTCTCGTTCAATTTTTATTATTGTTAAAATATTCTCGATAGATGTGGATAGGATTACAGCAAATTGCCTTGAGTGTGTATGTTATCTTGCTTATTTTCTGAATCGTGAAATCTTCATAAAGTTTCCTATGCTACCCTCCTTTCGGAGAAGTCTAGTTCTACAGACAAATACATTTGTCATTTGTTGAACTAGTCTACTCTTAACAGAGGGTAGTATACCTAACAAAAAAAATACTTCACGGTTCAGCTAGCAAGTAAATTAATGAAAGATAAAACCTTTACCTACACACTCAAGGCATTTTGCTGTAAACTGTTGTTCAGTGTTACTGTTGATTAGAGTGTACTAAGGTTTAGTGTTACGTACCCGATATTTGAAATTGATGAAATTCCTCGTACTGAAGGGGTTTACTGCAATTATTTGGCCACGCCTTTTTGGTATCATCAAACCTTAAAAATCAAAACTCATTATAAATGTTCAATAAATGAAGTCTGAAAGTGTAAATTAAATATATATTCGGAAAAAGCCCCCCAAAAAGCGGATCACAAATGAAATGGCTTAAATACATTAATATTTCTTTGCCAGGGATTTATTTAGTCCTTTTTAGATGCTAACATTTTCAGTTAATTACTACTATATCTACTACTACATTTACTACTTTATACTACTGCTACTACAACTATACTACTACTGGCATACTTCAAATTTCGATTAATACTTTACTTATCGAAAATATACAACCGATCGTGAATCTATCAAATGATACAGGATTCTAGACTAAGGTTAAGGTTACAAGACTAAGGTTATAAGGTTACTGGACTAAGGCTAAGGTTACCAGACTAAGGTTAAGGTTACCAGACTAAGGTTAAGGTTACCAGACTAAGGTTAAGGTTACCAGACTAAGGTTAAGGTTAGAAGACTAAGGTTAAGGTTACCAGACTAAGGCTAAGGTTACCAGACTAAGGTTAATAAGGTTACAAGACTAAGGTTAAGGTTACCAGACTAAGGTTAAGGTTACCAGACTAAGGTTAAGGTTACCAGACTAAGGTTAAGGTTACCAGACTAAGGTTAAGCTGTCAATGTTTGTTTGTTTATCAGTATTTCTGACTTAGTTGGATTTTTCACTAGTATCTTTACCATCGACACTTAAAAAATGAAATGATATTACGAAATACAAATCATAGAAATTAACAGTAAACAGAATCCGATTTAAGAATTACATTGAGGAAAATTTGTTTGGGTTGGTGCAGTTGTCAATATACCTGGTGATATAGTGCAAGTACTGTCCTGGTCTACTGAGACTCTTAAATCTATCATCACGACTGCCTCTGTGTCAATTTCATCTGAGTTTGTCCTTGCAATCTCACTGTATGTTTCAGTTGTGACAGCAGAATGTCTCTCGGTTTCTGTCTTTAATTCTTCCTCAAGTATTTCTCTTCTATCTTTTTCTTCCGATTCTTTTATTTCCCTTGCGATGCATTCAAACTCATTAAGAGTAAATTTGAATTCGGCAACACTTTGCTTCGCTGGAGAAAATTCTCTGCTAAAAATCGACATTTCTTTTTCATCAAACTTGTCCCCATATCTGTACCTTCCTTTAAGTACAATAGAACGTTTCTTTTGTAAAAATTGTGACATACAACAAACAAACAACTACTGTAAGCGGAATGCAGAAAATACAAAATGACAACGCAAAATTGTCTGGTTTCAAACATCTATCCACCATTTGCATTGCTTTTAAAACATTAGCTTGCTAAGGAGAAAGCATCATTGAATTTATAAATTTTCCCCACATGAGGCATAAAGTTAAATTTACATTTTTGGTTATTGATATGAAAGATAAGCAGTGTACCAGGAACATACACAAAAAAGATGTGTTAAATGGTCTATATTGTGTCTAACATGATTAAACTGAGACGTTAGAGAAAATCTAAAGTTTTCACTACCAACAGAGCAAGATTCAGGACTGAATGGCATGCGCAAATAAGTGAATTTCAATTAAATCATTACCTAATTCCTTTGCCAGTTCTGCTTCTCTGGCTTCTGCAACCTGTATAGCTTCCTCTAACTTCTCATAATTTTTAAGTGCCAACTCGAACTGAGCTACTCTTATAATGCCCCTACAAAACCTGACCACAGCCTGCTGATTCGGCTCGTCATCCTTAAAGCTTGATGACATGTCCATATCTGTATAAAAAATAATATAATTATCTTTAGAAATTTTTAAAAATAAATACGTTGTAGTTAAAAAAAAAAATTAAAAAACCAGTATTGGAAAACAGATTTAGAATTATTATAAATAGGAACCTGGCAGCCAAATATATCCGGCTATTGTACCTTTTCAAGGACAGAAACCCTGAGTACGAGAGGAAAAGGGTACTAAAAACATATATACTCACCACACTTTCTTCCTTTTACTTCGATTTACCGATGAACTCGAAACGATGATTAGAATGCGCTAAAATTTATCCGGCTTTGTTGTATCGGCGACAAGTCGACGATAACGTTACCATCGGATATGTTTATGACGTTTATAAATGTCGTCGTCACAGTGGTTAAATGCAGCTATTTCCGTTTGTATAAGCTTCAGTCCATTAATTCATTGATCTATTATTGGTTGTTAACGTACAGTGTCAAATGTTGCATGCATATTTCAGACAATCATGTTAACGTACAGTGTCAAATGTTTCTTGCATGTTCCAGACAATCATGTTAACGTACAGTGTCAAATGCTTCATGCATGTTTCAGATAATCATGTTAACGTACAGTGGCTAATGTTTCATGCATATTTCTGACAATCATGTTAACGTACAGTGACAAATGTTTCATGCATGTTTCAGACAATTATGTTAACGTACAGTGGCAAATGTTTCATGCATGTTTCAGACAATCATAACTGCATGAGTTTAATGTTCACAGCATAATTTTAGTTTAAGCAAAGACATAACAATAAACAACAATAAAATGATGACCATTATAGTAACTCAATTCTTGTTTTATGACATCAACGAATGAGACTTGTAAATTGATTTTTTTCAAATGATTAACACGAACAGTGCCACTAGCGGAACAAGACCTGCTTACCTTTCATGAGAATTGTTTTTGATGGAGTATATGTTGCGCATTCTTTAATTTGCTGTATGGTACTTTATCATATGAACTGTTATATATTCGTCTTAAAAAATGAATATTGGTAGCAGCATTACTTATTGGTGCATGGTAGAGGGTTATCAAGTTTTGAAAGTGGGTCATGAAAGTTTGGTAGTTTGAATTCGACCTTAACTTGTTTTTTTTAATGTAAAAAAGAATTGCCGCCATGTTTGATGGTTACCTTATGCTGGTCACATTCAGTGTATTGTATAGTATATATAGTATTGGTGGTGTCACGGAATATAAGTTCCTTCATTATATAAGTTCCAAAAGGAAGAAATTTTCTGGAATATTATTTCCACAGGAATAAATGTTACAGTATATGTTCCTAACGGAATAAATAGTATGGAATATTTTTTCCAACAGGAATAGGTATAATGACACTGCTTATAACAAAGTTTCCAGTTGAACTTCTGTTAGGCGGAACACATATACGTTGGCAGTGGTTTGAATGCGCATTTTAAGAATTGATAGATTATGTCTTCATCGTATGTAAATTTAGCACATTCCGTCCAGTAAGGGATTAGTGTCATAACACAACCTCATAAGTCCAAAACAAACAGACAGTGACATGGCAAAACAAACAGACAGTGACATGGCAAAAGAACGTAGTGAAATATTGTAAACCTTTACTCGTGCCGCAATTAACAACATTGATCAAGCTATTTTTAGAAACTGGTGTATTTCCTGATAGACTCAAGCAGTTTCAAGTAGCAGCACTGCAAAAAAAAAAAAAACAAAAAAAAAAAAAACAACAACAACCAACTTGACAAAGACATAAAAAGCCTGTCAGCGTTCTTCCATTTTTTTCTAAAATTTATGAAAAGGTGTTTGAAATTCAACTTGGTAATTTTTTGGGAAAATATTTTTCATCCCGCTTATCTGTGTGCTTTTAGACTTGGCCATTGATGTCAGACTGTTACGACAGCTAGAAGGTAAGCGTGCAGCGTTAAATAACAACCAGTATATAGCTGCTGTTCTAGGGGACCTTTCCAAGGCCTTTGATTGTCTACCACACGAAATTCTGCTTGATAAATCATCACCATATATATAGGGTGTCTTTTTTCATTCTATTTCACTTCTCCAATCTTATTTCACAAACATGAAACAACAAATTAAAATTAATAGTATTCTTAGCAGTTAGGCTTACATTCATAAAGGGGTTCCCCAGGGTTCTATCTTTTGGCATGGCAATTCTGTAACAATAAAAATTCCAAAAAAAAAAAAAGTGCAAGAAAGAGCACTGAGGTTTGTGTACGAAGACCATTCAAGCTCATATCAACAGTTGCTTGAAAAGGTTAAGATGCATCCACTGCTGCGCATATTAACAGACAAATATCAATGGTAATGGAAACTTTTAATATACTAGTAGTTAATGAATTAGTACATGTCTGTTTACATGATCTATTTAAAATGTAAAAGATTGTAATTTAAATATTCTTTCAGATATAATAATATACTGGATATAACATATGTAAAATCTACACAGTTTTGGTAAGAAAAGTTATAAATGTGCAGCTGCTACTCTGTTTCTACTCTGTGGAACAGAGTACAGCCTACTTGACCATTTCAGGACTGAAAACAGTTTTTTTTTCAATTTAAGAGCCTTATAATACAGTCTTGGAATGGTTCAAAATGCTGTTGTTTCGCAAACTGGAAAACTAATTGATACTGATGAAAAAAAATATCCTTATTTTCTAGTGTCTTTGCACCTAAAAATCACCAAAAAAAACCTAACAGAAGTTGGCGTATCTTTTTGATACGGCTTTAGAAAGGTTAATCTTGTGTTTTTAACTTGAACAGATTTCACAATACTGTATTTAGGCTGCATGGTTCATTGGACAAAATGCCTCACGGCTATTTATTGGGCACTATGATTTGGCGGGATAGTTCTTTTGTTCTAATTTGTGAACATTTTATCATGGAATTCATTTTGAATTACTAGTTACACGAAACAGGCTGTTCACTTAGGATAAATATCACTTTGGTTGGAAAATCTCTTGCATAAGGTAGATTGTATTCTTTCTTTGATAATAATGGAAAAGTAATAGAAGTGTTGCACAAAATGAATGTCAAGTTTATTTTGGTGGATGTCGAAAACGAGTTTATAAAAAGACAGAAAGAAGATTTAACATTCAAATTTCATAATTCAGTAATCTGCTTTGAATTTTTTACACTACTATATTTTCCCTGGCGGGTCTACTCGACCCGCACGGCCTGTGTGTGTGTGTGTGGTTTTTTTTAAAATGTAAATCGAGTTGAAATAACATGCCATAGAAATAAATAGAAATAAAAAAAGAAAACAGGTCTATAAAGTATTATGTAGTATAAACCATATTCAGTGCTTTACAGGATTGTATAGTTGAGTCTATCATTTTTGTTGTACTGACAACTAAAACAATCCCTATTATGAGGGGTACACTTCAAGTCATATAAAATATTTTTTTTGTTGTAAAAACCACTTTATAGTACAAATGAGCACATATTTATATTATCTGAAGAAACTTTACCCAAAGAACCATAGGCGGGCCCTATGGGAAGGGGGGGGGGCCTTTCTTTGGAAAAATTTGGTTGATTATATGATTATATAGGGATTCACTGAAGCAAGACTGGAGCGGGGCCTCCTTAGGACAGTCAGCAGCCCCCCCCCCCCTTTATGATAAGTTCTGGATCCGCCACTGAGAACTTTACATCTATCTGGTATTATATGGTCAAAACATGTCCAAAATTTCCCCCCTTTTAAGTTAAAAAAATGATACAACAAAATCATATTTTATGGTCACTGGAAATGTGCTACATGCACAATATGTGAGGTAAGCTAAGCATTATTTTGAATAAATTAACTTGGCATGTTTTTTTTCCCCATATGATTTCTCTTGTCTAAAAATGCCAAGCAAGCTATAGTTATGAAATTATAAATTTAACTAATGAAAAGGAACATTAATTACTAAAATGTCAAGGCACAGGTCATCAACAAACATAACTTTTCAGGAGAACTAAATAAGTTTATTTTACATGACTTCATGACAGAAAGTTTTAAATGGAAAATAAATTAAAAATGAAATTTCTGCATGAAAATTTCAAAGAATTAAGCCTATCAATAAACCAATAAATTAAAAATCCTTGCCTTATTAAAACTCAAATTATTTTATATTTCACAAAAGTAAACACTTTCCCGAAAGGAGTTATTGCCCATTATAGTCAATTTTAAACCATTTTTCATAAATCTTAGTAATCTTTTACAAAAATCTTCTCTGAAACTACTAGGCTAAATTAATCCAAACTTGGCCACAATCATCTTTGGGGTATTTAGTTTAAAAAATGTGTCCGGTGACCCAGCCATTGAACCAAGATGGATGCCACAGCTAAAAATAGAACATAGGGGTAAAATGCAGTTTTTGGCTTATAACTCAAAAACCAAAACATTTAGAGCAATCTGACAAGGGGTAAAATTGTTTATCAGGTCAAGATCTATCTGCCCTGAAATTTTCAGATGAATTGGACAATACGTTGATGGGTTGCTTCCCCTGAACTGGTAACTTTAAGGAAATTTTACTGTTTTTTGTTATTATCTTGAATGTTATTATAGATAGAGATAAACTGTAAACAGCAATAATGTTCAGCAAAGTAAGATTTACAAATAAGTCAGCATTACCGAAATGGTCAATTGACCCCCTAAGGAGTTATTGTCCTTTATAGTAAATTTTTAACAATTTTCATAAAATTTGTAAATTTTTACTAACATTTTCCACTGAAACTACTGGGCCAATTAAGTTCATTATAGATAGAGATAATTGTAAGCAGCAAGAATGTTCAGTAAAGTAAGATGTACAAACACATCACCATCACCAAAACACAATTTTGTCATGAATCCATCTGCTTCCTTTGTTTAATATTCACATAGAACAAGGTGAGCGACTCAGACTCTTTAGAGGCTCTTAGTTAGTAATAGGATAACTATTTTTGGTATGTGAGTACCTTGCAAGGTCCTCATGCCCGTCAGACAGTTTTCACTTGACTTTGACCTCATTTCATGGATCAGTGAACAAGGTGAAGTTTTGATGGCCAAGTCCACATCTCAGATACTATAAGCAATAGGTGTTGTACATTCAATGTACAATGTATGAAAGGACTGTAAGGTGAACATGTCCAACTCAGGCCTGCAGGTAACATCTGACCTTGACATAATTTACATGGTTCAGTTTCTTATACTGTTTGCAATGCAATTATAGGTCTACTACATTTGGTGTATGGAATAATTGTAAGGTGTACATGTCTAGCTGGCAGGTGTCATGACCTTGACCTCATTTTCATGGTTCAGTGGTCAAAGTTTAGTTTTTGAGTTTTGGTCTTTTTTTTCTAATACTATATGCAATTGGTCAACTATCTGTTGGTGACCCTCTGCTGTTGTTTTTTATTTGGTTGGGTTGTTGTCTCTTTGACACATTCCCCATTTCCATTCTCAATTTTATATTTGGTGTATGGAAATATTTTATGATCTATATGTCAGTCGCACATTTTTTATTTGACCTTGACCTCGTGTTCACAGTTCATTGCTCATTGCTAAGTTTTTGGGATTTGATCTGTTTTTCTTAAACTATAAGCAATAGGTCAATTATATATGTTGTATGGAAAAATTGTTAGCTGTACATGACTGCCTGGCATGGTTCATCTGACCTTGACCTCTTTTTCATGGTTTATTGCTCATTGTTAAGTTTTTGTGTTTCGGTCTGTTTTTCATGAACTTCATGTATAAGCAATAGGTCGATTAACTATATTTGTTGTATGGAAGAATTGTCAGCTGTACATGTCTGTCTGGCATGGTTCATCTGACCTTGACCAAGTTTTTTTTCCTCCAAACTTTAATTTATATTTTTAAGTATCATTACAAAGTTATAAAGCATGGAAATTGATAAGAAAGTGTTTGTGGTAATTGAAATAGCACTTCAATCCAACTGAACAATGTACTTACTCTTTTAAAAATAATTTGTTTGATTGTCAATGAGACAAACTTTCACCAGAGACCAAATATGTTGAGGTATGTAACCAATACAGTTCACACACAATATAGCCTTCAACACAGAACAATATATCCCATATACATAAAGATCTGATTGCTATTAAATTTTTCTTCCCCCTCCCCCCTTTGGGTGACTGGGGACTAGAAATACCAGGTCACCATAGGGCTTTCTCAAACTGAAAGTAAAACCCACCCCAAAGTGGGGCATTAATATCACTGCATGCGGTAAAAAATATGAATGTTAGATATGATGCATTGTGTACAGAGTTCAGAACTCTGTGGATTAAAAACCCTTGCTTAAACATTATCTCTTTGAGAGGTTAGTAGGTGGCATAAAATATTTTTCATAGATTTTATTTTTTTAATATTTCAAAAATAATATTGGTCGCTAGTAAAAATTCTTTAGCTTGCCAAGTAATAAAATTTTGAAGAAAAAAAACCCAACAACCTTTTTTTTTTTTGATAAGTGTAAGAAGAACTAGAAATTAATTTGTTGTGGCCTTCAGCATATCATGTTTTCTAAAAGTTTGTTACCTGAGTGATATTATAAGGTCATCTTTCATTGTAATATCACTTCCTGAAAATTGTGAATTATGGGCTGTGCATGAATGTCAAAACTTTTATTTTAGATCATTTGAATTCTCGTTGGACTGTTTACTCATCTTTATTAATGTCTTTTAGCTGCATGCAGGGTCTGAACACTTTTCATTGGCTTGTGATGATCAGAAGGTTTATTGAAATATCATATCCTCCAGACATATTGTCATTACGTAGGCTGTCTTATAGTTGTTAATTTCTGTGTCATTTGGTCTCTTGTGGAGAGTTGTCTCATCATACCCCATCTTTTTATTTTTATACGCCCATTTAAGGGACGTATTATGGTATACCTTGTCCAACAATAACTCCAAAATGCTTTAACCAATTGTCATTAAAACTTTGATAATTATTTTTAAAATGTTATCTCTTGATGACAATATAACATGGATGAAGAGATAATCCCAATGATGGCAGTGCAATGCATTGGAGTGGTACCTCAATGATACTAATATATTTGTTATCCTTTTTTATGCACCACCTACAATAGTGGAGGGCATTATATTTCCTGGTCTGTGTGTCCGTTTTGGTCGTCCGTCTTTTCGTTCGTCTGTCCATTCATCTATCCATCCGTCCAGTTTCAGGTTAAAGTTTTTGGTCAAGGTAGTTTTTGATGAAGTTGAAGTCCAATCAACTTGAAACTTAGTACACATGTTCCCTTTGATATTATATTTAATGCCAAATTAAAAGTTTTGACCCCAATTTCACGGTCCACTGAACATGGAAAATGATAGTATAAATTCATGTTCTTTGGACACATTCTTGTTTTTGTCGAGCCTGCAACTTTTGTTGCAGGAAGCTCGACATAGGGATAGTGAGCTTTATATTTTAGAAGGTGGAAGACTTGGATGCTTCACACTTTGTATATGGATGCCTCATGTCCTTGACCTAATGTTTATGATTCAGTGACTACTGTAATAAAAAGTTAAGATTTTTGCCTAATGTTAAATTATCTCTTATTATAAGTAATAGAATAACTATATTTGGTATGCGAGTACCTTGCAAGGTCCTCATGCTCGTCAGACAGTTTTCACTTGACCTTGACCTCATTTCATGGATCAGTTAACAAGGTGAAGTTTTGATGGTCAAGTCCACATCTCAGATACTATAAGCAAAAGGTGTTGCATATTCAATGTATGAAAGGACTGTAAGGTGTACATGTCCAACTCAGGCAGGTAACATCTGACCTTGACATCATTTTCATGGTTCAGTTTCTTATACTGTTTGCAATAGGTCTACTACATTTTGTATATGGAATAATTGTTAGGTGTACATGTCTAACTGGCAGGTGTCATGACCTTGACCTCATTTTCATGGTTCATTGGTCAAAGTTAAGTTTCTGAGTTTTGGTCTTTTTTCCCTAATACTATATGCAATTGGTCAACTATATTTGGTGTATGGAAATATTTTATGATCTATATGTCAGTCGCACATTTTTTATTTGACCTTGACTTCATGTTCAATAGTCCATTGCTCATTGTTGAGTTTTTGTGTTTTATGTTTTTCTTAAACTATAAGCAATAGGTCAATTATATTTGTTGTATGGAAGAATTGTTAGCTGTACATGCCTGCCTGGCATGGTTCATCTGAACTTGACCTCTTTTTCATGATTTATTGCTCATTGTTAAGTTTTTGTGTTTTGGTCTGTTTTTCATGAACTTCATGTATAAGCAATAGGTCGATTAACTATATTTGTTGTATGGAAGAATTGTCAGCTGTACATGTCTGTCTGGCATGGTTCATCTGACCTTGACCAAGTTTTTTTTCCTCCAAACTTTAATTTATATTTTTAAGTATCATTACAAAGTTATAAAGCATGGAAATTGATAAGAAAGTGTTTGTGGTAATTGAAATAGCACTTCAATCCAACTGAACAATGTACTTACTCTTTTAAAAATAATTTGTTTGATTGTCAATGAGACAAACTTTCACCAGAGACCAAATATGTTGAGGTATGTAACCAATACAGTTCACACACAATATAGCCTTCAACACAGAACAATATATCCCATATACATAAAGATCTGATTGCTATTAAATTTTTCTTCCCCCTCCCCCCTTTGGGTGACTGGGGACTAGAAATACCAGGTCACCATAGGGCTTTCTCAAACTGAAAGTAAAACCCACCCCAAAGTGGGGCATTAATATCACTGCATGCGGTAAAAAATATGAATGTTAGATATGATGCATTGTGTACAGAGTTCAGAACTCTGTGGATTAAAAACCCTTGCTTAAACATTATCTCTTTGAGAGGTTAGTAGGTGGCATAAAATATTTTTCATAGATTTTATTTTTTTAATATTTCAAAAATAATATTGGTCGCTAGTAAAAATTCTTTAGCTTGCCAAGTAATAAAATTTTGAAGAAAAAAAACCCAACAACCTTTTTTTTTTTGATAAGTGTAAGAAGAACTAGAAATTAATTTGTTGTGGCCTTCAGCATATCATGTTTTCTAAAAGTTTGTTACCTGAGTGATATTATAAGGTCATCTTTCATTGTAATATCACTTCCTGAAAATTGTGAATTATGGGCTGTGCATGAATGTCAAAACTTTAATTTTTTAATTAATTTGAATTCTCGTTGGACTGTTTACTCATCTTTATTAATGTCTTTTAGCTGCATGCAGGGTCTGAACACTTTTCATTGGCTTGTGATGATCAGAAGGTTTATTGAAATATCATATCCTCCAGACATATTGTCATTACGTAGGCTGTCTTATAGTTGTTAATTTCTGTGTCATTTGGTCTCTTGTGGAGAGTTGTCTCATCATACCCCATCTTTTTATTTTTATACGCCCATTTAAGGGACGTATTATGGTATACCTTGTCCAACAATAACTCCAAAATGCTTTAACCAATTGTCATTAAAACTTTGATAATTATTTTTAAAATGTTTTGACGTAAGCTCCCTTTCAATCTTTATAAATTTTAAATTTTGTGTTTTAAAAGTCACAAGATTTTATTCATAAATATTGGGGATTTTCCCGTTTTTCAGACAATAACTCAAGTGCTTTGAACAGCTTTCATGAAAATTTGGTGACGGGAATCTAAATATTAAATTAAACCTCCTTTAATTATTTTTTTTTTTTATAAATTTATAATATTGAGGACTTATGGAACTTTATTCTTCAAAAGTGTCCAGCGTATCATGCGCTTGGAAATCTTTTCTCTAATTTAGTCTAACAGAACGAAAGAAAAACTTCTGATTGTCAATTTGGATATCTTCATATTATTTTGATTTAAGTTTTTTATTTCAATTACTAACTGTTTTCTCATACATATAAGAATAATTTTATTTTGTATTACAGATGGATGAGCCCAGATGAAAGTTCAGTCCTGACACCTACAGGCAGACGATTTCATTTTAGTTGCCAGATAATGATGATGTAAGTATTTGCTCATTACAATTGTATTTGAAACTATGTTAAAATTTGTTAGATAATAAAAAATAGTTTTCAAATTAGTTGGAGAAACAGCTTGAAAATTAGTTTTCAAATTATTTGGAGAAACAGCTTGAGAAATCATTACAAATTAGTCCAAAATTTCTTTTTCAAATTTATACTCGAATTTAGACTGTGTGAACGGCAAGCTACACCAATTATCCAAATATGTGATACCAGCCTGAGTTAAAAAAAACATATACAGGATATATAGATTTTTGTCACACCTAAATTACCATTTTAGCAATAGTTACGTGGTCGTTCTTCTTAATTTAAAACAATGATCACTTAAGACTGCCGGTAATTATAAAGCCTATCAAATATGTCATAAAACCATGTACTAGCTTTCGCAAGAAGTCTATTTTTTAAATCCGTGTTCTTTAATACTTTATAAGCCCTTTAACATTACCCTTTTAGTCCGATTGCACTTTAGCGAGATAAACCATCGTACTTTAGCCAACAAACAGCCATCGCACTTTAGCGTGATACAGCATCATACTTTAGCGTAGACCATCGCACTTTAGAGTCCTACATATATATATCAGCTATACCAAGTGATGCGTTTTCAAATTCATCACTAAGCAACTTCCTGTTTACCGAACTTTTGTATCATTTTAGGCAGCAACCATTTGATTTTCTGGGGGGGGCTATGGTTTTTTTTTCTACGCAAACTTTTTTTTTTGCCTTCGGCGAAAAACAATCTATTTTTTTGGCGACAAGATGAAAACAATTTTTTTCTTTCAATTTTAGCATTACATATAGTGGCAGCTAAGGGTGAAACAAACAATTTTTTTTTCTCAGGGTCAAAAACAAATTATTTTTTTCTCCAAAAACTGGAAAGAAACTTTTTTTTCCAAAAAAATCCATAGCCCCCCCCCAGAAAATCAAATGGTTGCTGCCTTATACCTAATAGCCAAATTGAAAATTTTCACCACTTTTTTCTCAGGAACTACAATACAAGAATTTCTGAAATTTGGTTTTAGGGTTAATACAAGTCAGCCTGCAACATAGGGATAGTGATCAGGTGGCTGTGGAGGCGGCGGCATTAGATAACTTCTTAAAAGTTTTGTATTTTAGAAGGGGGAAGACCTGGATGCTTCATACTTTGTATATGGATGCCTCATGTTACGAAGTTTTCGTCAGTCACATGTCCAATGTCCTTGACCTTATTTTCATGGTTCAGTGTCTCCTTTTTTGTAATGTTGAATTCTCCCTTATTATAAGTAATGAGATAACTATATTTGGTTTGTGCGTAGCTTGCAAGGTCCTAATCCCAGTCAGACATTTTTCACTTGACCTTGACCTCATTTCATGGATCAGTGAACAAGGCTAAGCTTTGGTGGTCAAGTCCATATCTCAGATACTATAAGCAATTTAAGGTCTAGTAAATTCAGTGTATGGAAGGACTGTAAGGTGTACATGTCCAGCTGGCAGCTGTCATCTGACCTTGACCTCATTTTCATGGTTCAGTGGTTATAGTTTAGTTTGGAGTTTTGGTCTGTTTTTTTGTTAATACTGTATGCAATAGGTCTACTATATTTGGTGTATGGCATTTTTGTAAGGTGTACATGTCTAGCTGGCAGGTGTCATCTCACCTTGACCGCAAACTTACATGGTTCATTGGTCACAGTTACGTTTTTGAGTTTGGTCTTTTTTTCTAATACTATATGCAATAGGTCAACTATATTTGGTGTATGGAAATATTGTATGATCTTTATGTCAGTCACACAGGTTTTATTTGACCTTGACCTCATTTTCACAGTTCATTGCTCAGTGTTCAGTTTTTGTGTTTTGGTCTGTTTTTCTTAAACAATAAGTAATAGGTCAACTATATTTGTTGTATGGAAGAATTGTTAGCTGTACATGCCTGCCTGGCATGGTTCATCTGACGTTGACCTCATTTTCATGGTTCGTTGGTCAATGTTTAGTTTTCTTGGTTAAGTTTATGTGACAGTTGTAATAAAGCTTTATATTTAGGACTATCATCAATGATTAGTAAAGAAGGCGAGACATTTCAGCGTGTGCACTCTTGTCCTGGTTAAAGTTAAGTTTATGTGACAGTTGTACTAAAGCTTTATACTTAGGACTGTCAACTTAATATCAATCATTAGTAAAGAAGGCTAGACATTTCAGGGTGTGCACTCTTGTTGAAATTTTAATAACTTTCTACACCTATCCTGGATTACTACCAAACTTTGACAGAAGCTTGTTTGTGATCATAAGATAGTATCCAGAAGTAAATTTTGTTAAAAAAAAATCCTGTTTTTTCCCATTTACTCATAAATGGACTTAAGTTTTTCTGCCAGGAAACATTACATTCACTCTGTGGTAAAAGTTTTTATACGACTGCAAAAAGTTTTGCGGTCGTATATTGGTATCACGTCATCATCGTCAACGGCGTCCAAAGACAGATGGTTTCCCAATAATAACTTTAGTATAAGTAAATGGAAATCAATAAAATGTTAACACAATGTTAACACAATGTTTATAACCACAAAAGGGAGGTTGGGATTGATTTTTGGGGCCCAAAACATACATTTATCTTGTTTCAGGACAATAAGTTGTGTATAAGTATATCAATTACTCTGAAATTGTACCATAATGTTCATACTATGGATTTTTTTTCTGGACAAACTTTTTTTTCGCCTGTGGCGAAAAGCAATCTTATTTTTTTTCACAACAAGTTGAAAACAATTTTTTTCTTTCAATGTTATCATTACATATAGTGGCAGCAGAGGGTGAAACAAGCAATTTTTTTTTCTCAGAATCAAAACATATTATTTTTTTCTCCAAAAACTGGAAACAAACTTTTTTTTCCAAAAAAATCCATAGCCCCCCCAGAAAATCAAATGGTTGCTGCCTTACTACAAAGGAAAGGCTGGAATTGAGTT
The DNA here is from genome assembly GCA_037788925.1 of Mytilus galloprovincialis. Taxonomy (NCBI): domain Eukaryota; kingdom Metazoa; phylum Mollusca; class Bivalvia; order Mytilida; family Mytilidae; genus Mytilus; species Mytilus galloprovincialis. The sequence goes on along the minus strand of CM075335.1, from coordinate 58,243,726 downwards.
TTTGGGTTCTTGCTTGAAGGGTTTCAATAAGTTAGGGGCCAAGAAGGGCCCAAATAAGCATTTTTAGCTCACCTGGCCCAAAGGTCAAAGTGAGCTTTTCTCATCACTTGGCGTATGGCGTCGTCCAGCGTCGTTAGCTTTTACAAAAATCTTCTCCTCTAAAACTACTGGGCCAAATTTAACCAAACTTGGCCACAATCATCATTAGGGTATCTAGTTTAAAAAATGTGTCTGGTGACCCGGCCAACCAACCAAGATGGCTGCCATGGCTAAGAATAGAACATAGGGGTAAAATGTAGATTTTGGCTTATAACTCTGAAACCAAAGCAGTTAGTGCAATCTGACATGGATTGAAATTGTTTTTCAGGTTAAGATCTATCTGCCCTGAAATTTTCAGTTGTATTGGACAATGGCTTGTTGGGTTACTGCCCCTGAATTCGTAATTTTACGGAAATTTTGCCGTTTTTGTTTATTATCTTGAATATTATTATAAATACATATAAACTACAAACAGCAATAATGTTCAGAAAAGTAAGAATTACAAATAAGTCAACATGACTAAAATGGTCAGTTGACCACTTAAGGAGTTATTGCCTTTTATAATCAATTTTTACCAATTTTTCCTAAATTTTTGTAATCTTTCACAAAAATTCCTCTGAAACTACTGGGCCAAATTTAACCAATCTTAGCCACAATCATAATTAGGGTATCTTATTTAAAAAATGAGTGTGGTGACCCGGCCAACTAACCAAGATGGCTGCCATGGCTAAAAATAGAACATAGGGGTAAAATGTAGATTTTGGCTTATAACTCTGAAACCAAAGCATTTAGAGCAAATCTGACAGGGAATTAAATTGTTAAAATAATCAATATCTATGTTTAATAATAATATATAATATAATTCTGCTCAGCAAAGTAAGATGTAGAAATAAGTCAACATGCGCAAAATAGTCAAGATGACCCCTTAAGGAGTTATTGCCCTTTATAGTCAATTTTCAACAATTTTCATTAATTTTGTTAATTTTTACAAAATATTTTCCTCTGTTACTAAAGGGCCAATTTTATTATAGATAAAGAAAACTGTAAGTGGCAAGAATTTTCAGTAAAGTAAGATCTACAAACACATCACCATCACCAAAACACAATTTTGTCATGAATCCATCTGTGTCCTTTGTTTGATATGCACATAGATCCAAGGTGAGCGACACCGGCTCTTAAGAGCCTCTAGTGGTAGTTTTCAGTCAATAACTTGTCTTTTTAAAAGTGTATAAATCTCTCTGAAATGATACCACAAGTTTCCATACTACAAAGGATGGTTATAGGGGGTAATGGAACAAATCATTAAGCAATAAGGGGCAAAAAAGGGGGGACAAAGGTTTTTCTGGACAACTTAAACAATTTAAAAGCAGTGTAAGTAGCATATTAATCTATTGTAATAAAAATTCATAATATCTAATAAAATTTGTAGATTTAGCTAACAAAGTCCTTATATTTGTATAAGTAACATTTGTTTATAGTGGAAAATTGTTTTAACCTTGAATAAGCTTCAATTAAAATTGCTTGCTAGTCCCTCTCTGTGATAACCATTAGATAACTCTGGTTCATTTCTCAATCAATCTATCATGAATGAACAATCAATATTTCGATTTTGATTGATAGTCTTTTTCAAAAATGATGAATGGTTCTTTCTATTGATATGTTATCATTTTAAACGTTTCAAATTTATGAAATGATATTCGTACACCAATGTTTTTGATACACCAATAACTAAAGCTGAAATATATTGAATTGATACATTTTGTAATTATTCAAAATTATATCAGAAACATATATTATAAAATAATGAACCTGTTAAAGGGAGACAAAACTTGCATAACTTTTTCGAATTGGCACATAATACAACGGAATGTCACTCTTGCTTACAAATGGCACATCAATATAATTAATTAACTCTACAATCGTGCTCCACCTTCAATGATGATTCTAAATTAATTATAAATATAACCAAAATTTGTTAATCTATAGATAGTGAAGACTAATGAAAGCTAACCCACTGTTAAAATATTTCTTTGCAATTTTTTGAAACTTCCTCAGAAAAATGCTCGAGCCACTTGACTTTCATAGCTCATAATTAACGTTTTTACACAATATTTTAATAAAGTAGCTAAAGATTATTCACTTCTCAAAGTGTAAGTAGCAATAAAAATCGTATGCTTGCACCATCTTACCCAAATACAGATTTAATTAAGTTCTGAACATTTCGACATTTCTTCGTTTATTTTGATGAAAAACTGGTTTTAAACAAATCACAAGTACGTGTTAAGATCCGACTAAATACCTATATCCCGATATCGTCAGGTAAATTTGCTAGTAAATGGGAGGTAATCCAATTAAAATTTTAAGAATACTATTAAAATTATCCTTACTTGTGGAAAGACCTGCAATTGTTCTCTGAACAATTGGATTTTAAGTTTCTTTATATTTTTTATAGCCTATAGAAAATATATAACATAGGTAACTTCAAAGAATCGAAAGTGATGTATGTTTATCTATACTGAGCTAAAAAAGTTTAGCAACAAAAATATGAAATTTTATTACAAAATGATAATAAAAAAATGGAATTATGACATGTCAGAAGCAACATGAATGTTGAACACTCATATTCATTAGGATATTTTTTGTATGGAGCACGGGAGGGTCAAAATGCGGAAATGAGTATAGTGTTATTCAAAATCAATTTCTCTGCCATGTTCTAAGTGCATCAATGAAGGATTGGCAGGAACACCAGCAGCTACCCTTAGTCAATGCACTACTCTTGTGGCCAGAAAAAACTTACCACATGTTGACGATTATTGTTTTTGGTCTACGGCATATCGACCTATCCTGTGTTGTTGCAATTTGTTGATTTCTGTTTGCTAGTCCCTAAACTGTTGACTTATGCACATAAAATCGAGCCACGACGTCAGCAACACTCATGCCGGCATCAACCATTCCAAGAGCCATCTGACCGTCATTTTCCGAGAGGCATGGTTGACGCTTCATGCAATTTTTTCAAACTTTTATGTGTTTTTCTTACTAATGGTGTGTTTCTGAACGTGTGTGCAAAAAAAAAAAAAATTTTGTTTTAAAAGTACAGGTACAGAAAGTAAAACATCAATTACACGTGCAAAGCTGAAATGGCACGAAATCAATCACCTGGCAAAAAGTACGACTGTTTAAAATTTCAGGTAAAACTAAGGATTATATCAATGATGTTTAATAAAAAAAAAAACAGAAACAACAAATAACAATGAAAAAAAAAGTGTTGCTAAACTTTTTTGGCTCAGTATATTTCATTTTTATGTTTTCATATGTATGGTGTTTTTTTTCTTTCTGTTTTCTATAGGTGTATTTCTTTCTTCTTTTTTTTTTTTTTTATCTATTTTCATTTTCTATAGGTCACTTTAAAGAATTATAAGTGAGGTATGGTTATCTATTTCATTTTATGTTTTAGGTGGCGTCCAGGATCAGACAGCAGGTAAGTTTTGATAGGATTGTGTGCATGTTTGTATGCCTTTTTGTCCAAATTTTCTCTAGGTGGTGTCAAAAGATCGGAAGGACAGGTATGTTAAGATAAGATTGTGTGTTTGTATGCATTTTTGTCCAAATTTCCTTTAGGTGCCGTCAAAGGATCCAACGGAAAGGTATGTTAAGATAAGATTGTGTGTTTGTATGCCTTTTTGTCCAAGTTTCTTCTAGGTGCCGTCAAAGGATCCAACGGAAAGGTATGTTAAGATAAGATTGTGTGTTTGTATGCATTTTTGTCCAAATTTCCTCTAGGTGCCGTCAAAGGATCCAACGGAAAGGTATGTTAAGATAAGATTGTGTGTATGTTTGAATGTCTTTTTGTCCAAGTTTCCACTAGGTGCCGTCAAAGGATCCAACGGAAAGGTATGTTAAGATAAGATTGTGTGATGTTTGTATGTCTTTTTGTCCAAGTTTCCCCTAGGTGCCGTCAAAGGATCCAACGGAAAGGTATGTTAAGATAAGATTGTGTGTTTGTATGCCTTTTTGTCCAAGTTTCCTCTAGGTGTCGTCAAAGGATCCAACGAAAAGGTATGTTAAGATAAGATTGTGTGTTTGTATGCCTTTTTGTCCAAGTTTCCTCTAGGTGCCGTCAAAGGATCCAACGGAAAGGTATGTTAAGATAAGATTGTGTGTTTGTATGCATTTTTGTCCAAGTTTCTTCTAGGTGCCGTCAAAGGATCCAACGGAAAGGTATGTTAAGATAAGATTGTGTGTTTGTATGCATTTTTGTCCAAATTTCCTCTAGGTGCCGTCAAAGGATCCAACGGAAAGGTATGTTAAGATAAGATTGTGTGTTTGTATGCATTTTTGTCCAAGTTTCTTCTAGGTGCCATCAAAGGATCCAACGGAAAGGTATGTTAAGATAAGATTGTGTGTTTGTATGCCTTTTTGTCCAAGTTTCTTCTAGGTGCCGTCAAAGGATCCAACGGAAAGGTATGTTAAGATAAGATTGTGTGTTTGTATACATTTTTGTCCAAATTTCCTCTAGGTGCCGTCAAAGGATCCAACGGAAAGGTATGTTAAGATAAGATTGTGTGTTTGTCTGCCTTTTTGTCCAAGTTTCCTCTAGGTGTCATCAAAGGATCCAACGAAAAGGTATGTTAAGATAAGATTGTGTGTTTGTATGCATTTTTGTCCAACTTTCCTGTAGGTGCCGTCAAAGGATCCAACGGAAAGGTATGTTAAGATAAGGTTGTGTGTTTGTATGCATTTTTGTCCAAGTTTCTTCCAGGTGCCGTCAAAGGATCCAACGGAAAGGTATGTTAAGATAAGATTGTGTGTTTGTATGCATTTTTGTCCAAGTTTCTTCTAGGTACCGTCAAAGGATCCAACGGAAAGGTATGTTAAGATAAGATTGTGTGTTTGTATGTTTTTTTGTCCACATTTCCTCTAGGTGCCGTCAAAGGATCCAACGGAAAGGTATGTTAAGATAAGATTGTGTGTTTGTATGCCTTTTTGTCCAAGTTTCCTCTAGGTGCCGTCAAAGGATCCAACGGAAAGGTATGTTAAGATAAGATTGTGTGTTTGTATGCATTTTTGTCCAAGTTTCTTCTAGGTGCCGTCAAAGGATCCAACGGAAAGGTATGTTAAGATAAGATTGTGTGTTTGTATGCCTTTTTGTCCAAGTTTCCTCTAGGTGCCGTCAAAGGATCCAACGGAAAGGTATGTTAAGATAAGATTGTGTGTTTGTATGCATTTTTGTCCAAGTTTCTTCTAGGTGCCATCAAAGGATCCAACGGAAAGGTATGTTAAGATAAGATTGTGTTTGTATGCCTTTTTGTCCAAGTTTCCTCTAGGTGCTGTCAAAGGATCCAACGAAAAGGTATGTTAAGATAAGATTGTGTGTTTGTATGCATTTTTGTCCAAGTTTCTTCTAGGTGCCGTCAAAGGATCCAACGGAAAGGTATGTTAAGATAAGATTGTGTGTTTGTATGCCTTTTTGTCCAAATTTCCTCTAGGTGCCGTCAAAGGATCCAACGGAAAGGTATGTTAAGATAAGATTGTGTGTTTGTATGCATTTTTGTCCAAGTTTCCTCTAGGTGCTGTCAAAGGATCCAACGGAAAGGTATGTTAAGATAAGATTGTGTGTTTGTATGCATTTTTGTCCAAGTTTCCTCTAGGTGCCGTCAAAGGATCCAACGGAAAGGTATGTTAAGATAAGATTGTGTGTTTGTATGCATTTTTGTCCAAATTTCCTCTAGGTGCCGTCAAAGGATCCAACGGAAAGGTATATTAAGATAAGATTGTGTGTTTGTATGCCTTTTTGTCCAAGTTTGCTCTAGGTGCTGTCAAAGGATCCAACGGAAAGGTATGTTAAGATAAGATTGTGTGTTTGTATGCCTTTTTGTCCAAGTTTCCTCTAGGTGTCGTCAAAGGATCCAACGAAAAGGTATGTTAAGATAAGATTGTGTGTTTGTATGCATTTTTGTCCAAATTTCCTCTAGGTGCCGTCAAAGGATCCAACGGAAAGGTATGTTAAGATAAGATTGTGTGTTTGTATGCATTTTTGTCCAAGTTTCTTCTAGGTGCCGTCAAAGGATCCAACGGAAAGGTATGTTAAGATAAGATTGTGTGTTTGTATGCATTTTTGTCCAAGTTTCTTCTAGGTACCGTCAAAGGATCCAACGGAAAGGTATGTTAAGATAAGATTGTGTGTTTGTATGTTTTTTTGTCCAAATTTCCTCTAGGTGCCGTCAAAGGATCCAACGGAAAGGTATGTTAAGATAAGATTGTGTGTTTGTATGCCTTTTTGTCCAAGTTTTCTCTAGGTGCTGTCAAAGGATCCAACGAAAAGGTATGTTAAGATAAGATTGTGTGTTTGTATGCATTTTTGTCCAAGTTTCTTCTAGGTGCCGTCAAAGGATCCAACGGAAAGGTATGTTAAGATAAGATTGTGTGTTTGTATGCCTTTTTGTCCAAATTTCCTCTAGGTGCCGTCAAAGGATCCAACGGAAAGGTATGTTAAGATAAGATTGTGTGTTTGTATGCATTTTTGTCCAAGTTTCCTCTAGGTGCTGTCAAAGGATCCAACGGAAAGGTATGTTAAGATAAGATTGTGTGTTTGTATGCATTTTTGTCCAAATTTCCTCTAGGTGCTGTCAAAGGATCCAACAGAAAGGTATGTTAAGATAAGATTGTGTGTTTGTATGCATTTTTGTCCAAGTTTCCTCTAGGTGCTGTCAAAGGATCCAACGGAAAGGTATGTTAAGATAAGATTGTGTGTTTGTATGCATTTTTGTCCAAGTTTCCTCTAGGTGCTGTCAAAGGATCCAACAGAAAGGTATGTTAAGATAAGATTGTGTGTTTGTATGCATTTTTGTCCAAGTTTCCTCTAGGTGCTGTCAAAGGATCCAACGGAAAGGTATGTTAAGATAAGATTGTGTGTTTGTATGCATTTTTGTCCAAATTTCCTCTAGGTGCTGTCAAAGGATCCAACGGAAAGGTATGTTAAGATAAGATTGTGTGTTTGTATGCATTTTTGTCCAAGTTTCTTCTAGGTGCCGTCAAAGGATCCAACGGAAAGGTATGTTAAGATAAGATTGTGTGTTTGTATGCCTTTTTGTCCAAGTTTCCTCTAGGTGCCGTCAAAGGATCCAACGAAAAGGTATGTTAAGATAAGATTGTGTGTTTGTATGCATTTTTGTCCAAATTTCCTCTAGGTGCCGTCAAAGGATCCAACGGAAAGGTATGTTAAGATAATATTGTGTGTTTGTATGCCTTTTTGTCCAAATTTCCTCTAGGTGGTGTCAAAAGATCGGAAGGACAGGTATGTTAAGATAAGATTGTGTGTTTGTATGCATTTTTGTCCAAATTTCCTCTAGGTGCCGTCAAAGGATCCAACGGAAAGGTATGTTAAGAAAAGATTGTGTGTTTGTATGCCTTTTTGTCCAAGTTTCCTCTAGGTGCCTTCAAAGGATCCAACGAAAAGGTATGTTAAGATAAGATTGTGTGTTTGTATGCATTTTTGTCCAAGTTTCCTCTAGGTGCCGTCAAAGGATCCAACGGAAAGGTATGTTAAGATAAGATTGTGTGTTTGTATGCATTTTTGTCCAAATTTCCTCTAGGTGCTGTCAAAGGATCCAACGGAAAGGTATGTTAAGATAAGATTGTGTGTTTGTATGCATTTTTGTCCAAATTTCCTCTAGGTGCTGTCAAAGGATCCAACAGAAAGGTATGTTAAGATAAGATTGTGTGTTTGTATGCATTTTTGTCCAAGTTTCCTCTAGGTGCTGTCAAAGGATCCAACGGAAAGGTATGTTAAGATAAGATTGTGTGTTTGTATGCATTTTTGTCCAAGTTTCCTCTAGGTGCTGTCAAAGGATCCAACAGAAAGGTATGTTAAGATAAGATTGTGTGTTTGTATGCATTTTTGTCCAAGTTTCCTCTAGGTGCTGTCAAAGGATCCAACGGAAAGGTATGTTAAGATAAGATTGTGTGTTTGTATGCATTTTTGTCCAAATTTCCTCTAGGTGCTGTCAAAGGATCCAACGGAAAGGTATGTTAAGATAAGATTGTGTGTTTGTATGCATTTTTGTCCAAGTTTCTTCTAGGTGCCGTCAAAGGATCCAACGGAAAGGTATGTTAAGATAAGATTGTGTGTTTGTATGCCTTTTTGTCCAAGTTTCCTCTAGGTGCCGTCAAAGGATCCAACGAAAAGGTATGTTAAGATAAGATTGTGTGTTTGTATGCATTTTTGTCCAAATTTCCTCTAGGTGCCGTCAAAGGATCCAACGGAAAGGTATGTTAAGATAATATTGTGTGTTTGTATGCCTTTTTGTCCAAATTTCCTCTAGGTGGTGTCAAAAGATCGGAAGGACAGGTATGTTAAGATAAGATTGTGTGTTTGTATGCATTTTTGTCCAAATTTCCTCTAGGTGCCGTCAAAGGATCCAACGGAAAGGTATGTTAAGAAAAGATTGTGTGTTTGTATGCCTTTTTGTCCAAGTTTCCTCTAGGTGCCTTCAAAGGATCCAACGAAAAGGTATGTTAAGATAAGATTGTGTGTTTGTATGCATTTTTGTCCAAGTTTCCTCTAGGTGCCGTCAAAGGATCCAACGGAAAGGTATGTTAAGATAAGATTGTGTGTTTGTATGCATTTTTGTCCAAATTTCCTCTAGGTGCTGTCAAAGGATCCAACGGAAAGGTATGTTAAGATAAGATTGTGTGTTTGTATGCATTTTTGTCCAAATTTCCTCTAGGTGCCGTCACAGGATCCAACGGAAAGGTATGTTAAGATAAGATTGTGTGTTTGTATGCCTTTTTGTCCAAGTTTCCTCTAGGTGCCGTCAAAGGATCCAACGGAAAGGTATGTTAAGATAAGATTGTGTGTTTGTATGCATTTTTGTCCAAATTTCCTCTAGGTGCCGTCAAAGGATCCAACGGAACGGTATGTTAAGATAAGATTGTGTGTTTGTATGCATTTTTGTCCAAGTTTCTTCTAGGTGCCGTCAAAGGATCCAACGGAAAGGTATGTTAAGATAAGATTGTGTGTTTGTATGCATTTTTGTCCAAATTTCCTCTAGGTGCCGTCAAAGGATCCAACGGAAAGGTATGTTAAGATAAGATTGTGTGTTTGTATGCATTTTTGTCCAAGTTTCTTCTAGGTGCCGTCAAAGGATCCAACGGAAAGGTATGTTAAGATAAGATTGTGTGTTTGTATGCCTTTTTGTCCAAGTTTCCTCTAGGTGCCGTCAAAGGATCCAACGAAAAGGTATGTTAAGATAAGATTGTGTGTTTGTATGCATTTTTGTCCAAATTTCCTCTAGGTGCCGTCAAAGGATCCAACGGAAAGGTATGTTAAGATAATATTGTGTGTTTGTATGCCTTTTTGTCCAAATTTCCTCTAGGTGGTGTCAAAAGATCGGAAGGACAGGTATGTTAAGATAATATTGTGTGTTTGTATGCATTTTTGTCCAAATTTCCTCTAGGTGCCGTCAAAGGATCCAGCGGAAAGGTATGTTAAGAAAAGATTGTGTGTTTGTATGCCTTTTTGTCCAAGTTTCCTCTAGGTGCCTTCAAAGGATCCAACGAAAAGGTATGTTAAGATAAGATTGTGTGTTTGTATGCATTTTTGTCCAAGTTTCCTCTAGGTGCCGTCAAAGGATCCAACGGAAAGGTATGTTAAGATAAGATTGTGTGTTTGTATGCATTTTTGTCCAAATTTCCTCTAGGTGCCGTCAAAGGATCCAACGGAAAGGTATGTTAAGATAAGATTGTGTGTTTGTATGCATTTTTGTCCAAATTTCCTCTAAGTGCCGTCACAGGATCCAACGGAAAGGTATGTTAAGATAAGATTGTGTCTTTGTATGCCTTTTTGTCCAAGTTTCCTCTAGGTGCCGTCAAAGGATCCAACGGAAAGGTATGTGAAGATAAGATTGTGTGTTTGTATGCATTTTTGTCCAAATTTCCTCTAGGTGCCGTCAAAGGATCCAACGGAAAGGTATGTTAAGATAAGATTGTGTGTTTGTATGCATTTTTGTCCAAGTTTCTTCTAGGTGCCGTCAAAGGATCCAACGGAAAGGTATGTTAAGATAAGATTGTGTGTTTGTATGCATTTTTGTCCAAATTTCCTCTAGGTGCCGTCAAAGGATCCAACGGAAAGGTATGTTAAGATAAGATTGTGTGTTTGTATGCATTTTTGTCCAAGTTTCTTCTAGGTGCCATCAAAGGATCCAACGGAAAGGTATGTTAAGATAAGATTGTGTGTTTGTATGCCTTTTTGTCCAAGTTTCTTCTAGGTGCCGTCAAAGGATCCAACGGAAAGGTATGTTAAGATAAGATTGTGTGTTTGTATACATTTTTGTCCAAATTTCCTCTAGGTGCCGTCAAAGGATCCAACGGAAAGGTATGTTAAGATAAGATTGTGTGTTTGTATGCCTTTTTGTCCAAGTTTCCTCTAGGTGTCATCAAAGGATCCAACGAAAAGGTATGTTAAGATAAGATTGTGTGTTTGTATGCCTTTTTGTCCAAATTTCCTGTAGGTGCCGTCAAAGGATCCAACGGAAAGGTATGTTAAGATAAGGTTGTGTGTTTGTATGCATTTTTGTCCAAGTTTCTTTTAGGTGCCGTCAAAGGATCCAACGGAAAGGTATGTTAAGATAAGATTGTGTGTTTGTATGCATTTTTGTCCAAGTTTCTTCTAGGTACCGTCAAAGGATCCAACGGAAAGGTATGTTAAGATAAGATTGTGTGTTTGTATGCATTTTTGTCCAAGTTTCTTCTAGGTGCCGTCAAAGGATCCAACGGAAAGGTATGTTAAGATAAGATTGTGTGTTTGTATGCATTTTTGTCCAAATTTCCTCTAGGTGCCGTCAAAGGATCCAACGGAAAGGTATGTTAAGATAAGATTGTGTGTTTGTATGCATTTTTGTCCAAGTTTCTTCTAGGTGCCGTCAAAGGATCCAACGGAAAGGTATGTTAAGATAAGATTGTGTGTTTGTATGCATTTTTGTCCAAATTTCCTCTAGGTGCCGTCAAAGGATCCAACGGAAAGGTATGTTAAGATAAGATTGTGTGTTTGTATGCATTTTTGTCCAAGTTTCTTCTAGGTACCGTCAAAGGATCCAACGGAAAGGTATGTTAAGATAAGATTGTGTGTTTGTATGTTTTTTTGTCCAAATTTCCTCTAGGTGCCGTCAAAGGATCCAACGGAAAGGTATGTTAAGATAAGATTGTGTGTTTGTATGCATTTTTGTCCAAGTTTTCTCTAGGTGCTGTCAAAGGATCCAACGAAAAGGTATGTTAAGATAAGATTGTGTGTTTGTATGCATTTTTGTCCAAGTTTCTTCTAGGTGCCGTCAAAGGATCCAACGGAAAGGTATGTTAAGATAAGATTGTGTGTTTGTATGCCTTTTTGTCCAAATTTCCTCTAGGTGCCGTCAAAGGATCCAACGGAAAGGTATGTTAAGATAAGATTGTGTGTTTGTATGCATTTTTGTCCAAGTTTCCTCTAGGTGCTGTCAAAGGATCCAACGGAAAGGTATGTTAAGATAAGATTGTGTGTTTGTATGCATTTTTGTCCAAATTTCCTCTAGGTGCTGTCAAAGGATCCAACAGAAAGGTATGTTAAGATAAGATTGTGTGTTTGTATGCATTTTTGTCCAAGTTTCCTCTAGGTGCTGTCAAAGGATCCAACGGAAAGGTATGTTAAGATAAGATTGTGTGTTTGTATGCATTTTTGTCCAAATTTCCTCTAGGTGCTGTCAAAGGATCCAACAGAAAGGTATGTTAAGATAAGATTGTGTGTTTGTATGCATTTTTGTCCAAGTTTCCTCTAGGTGCTGTCAAAGGATCCAACGGAAAGGTATGTTAAGATAAGATTGTGTGTTTGTATGCATTTTTGTCCAAATTTCCTCTAGGTGCTGTCAAAGGATCCAACGGAAAGGTATGTTAAGATAAGATTGTGTGTTTGTATGCATTTTTGTCCAAGTTTCTTCTAGGTGCCGTCAAAGGATCCAACGGAAAGGTATGTTAAGATAAGATTGTGTGTTTGTATGCCTTTTTGTCCAAGTTTCCTCTAGGTGCCGTCAAAGGATCCAACGAAAAGGTATGTTAAGATAAGATTGTGTGTTTGTATGCATTTTTGTCCAAATTTCCTCTAGGTGCCGTCAAAGGATCCAACGGAAAGGTATGTTAAGATAAGATTGTGTGTTTGTATGCCTTTTTGTCCAAATTTCCTGTAGGTGGTGTCAAAAGATCGGAAGGACAGGTATGTTAAGATAAGATTGTGTGTTTGTATGCATTTTTGTCCAAATTTCCTCTAGGTGCCGTCAAAGGATCCAACGGAAAGGTATGTTAAGAAAAGATTGTGTGTTTGTATGCCTTTTTGTCCAAGTTTCCTCTAGGTGCCTTCAAAGGATCCAACGAAAAGGTATGTTAAGATAAGATTGTGTGTTTGTATGCATTTTTGTCCAAGTTTCCTCTAGGTGCCGTCAAAGGATCCAACGGAAAGGTATGTTAAGATAAGATTGTGTGTTTGTATGCATTTTTGTCCAAATTTCCTCTAGGTGCCGTCAAAGGATCCAACGGAAAGGTATGTTAAGATAAGATTGTGTGTTTGTATGCATTTTTGTCCAAATTTCCTCTAGGTGCCGTCACAGGATCCAACGGAAAGGTATGTTAAGATAAGATTGTGTGTTTGTATGCCTTTTTGTCCAAGTTTCCTCTAGGTGCCGTCAAAGGATCCAACGGAAAGGTATGTTAAGATAAGATTGTGTGTTTGTATGCATTTTTGTCCAAATTTCCTCTAGGTGCCGTCAAAGGATCCAACGGAAAGGTATGTTAAGATAAGATTGTGTGTTTGTATGCATTTTTGTCCAAGTTTCTTCTAGGTGCCGTCAAAGGATCCAACGGAAAGGTATGTTAAGATAAGATTGTGTGTTTGTATGCATTTTTGTCCAAATTTCCTCTAGGTGCCGTCAAAGGATCCAACGGAAAGGTATGTTAAGATAAGATTGTGTGTTTGTATGCATTTTTGTCCAAGTTTCTTCTAGGTGCCGTCAAAGGATCCAACGGAAAGGTATGTTAAGATAAGATTGTGTGTTTGTATGCATTTTTGTCCAAATTTCCTCTAGGTGCCGTCAAAGGATCCAACGGAAAGGTATGTTAAGATAAGATTGTGTGTTTGTATGCATTTTTGTCCAAGTTTCTTCTAGGTACCGTCAAAGGATCCAACGGAAAGGTATGTTAAGATAAGATTGTGTGTTTGTATGTTTTTTTGTCCAAATTTCCTCTAGGTGCCGTCAAAGGATCCAACGGAAAGGTATGTTAAGATAAGATTGTGTGTTTGTATGCATTTTTGTCCAAGTTTTCTCTAGGTGCTGTCAAAGGATCCAACGAAAAGGTATGTTAAGATAAGATTGTGTGTTTGTATGCATTTTTGTCCAAGTTTCTTCTAGGTGCCGTCAAAGGATCCAACGGAAAGGTATGTTAAGATAAGATTGTGTGTTTGTATGCCTTTTTGTCCAAATTTCCTCTAGGTGCCGTCAAAGGATCCAACGGAAAGGTATGTTAAGATAAGATTGTGTGTTTGTATGCATTTTTGTCCAAGTTTCCTCTAGGTGCTGTCAAAGGATCCAACGGAAAGGTATGTTAAGATAAGATTGTGTGTTTGTATGCATTTTTGTCCAAATTTCCTCTAGGTGCTGTCAAAGGATCCAACAGAAAGGTATGTTAAGATAAGATTGTGTGTTTGTATGCATTTTTGTCCAAGTTTCCTCTAGGTGCTGTCAAAGGATCCAACGGAAAGGTATGTTAAGATAAGATTGTGTGTTTGTATGCATTTTTGTCCAAATTTCCTCTAGGTGCTGTCAAAGGATCCAACAGAAAGGTATGTTAAGATAAGATTGTGTGTTTGTATGCATTTTTGTCCAAGTTTCCTCTAGGTGCTGTCAAAGGATCCAACGGAAAGGTATGTTAAGATAAGATTGTGTGTTTGTATGCATTTTTGTCCAAATTTCCTCTAGGTGCTGTCAAAGGATCCAACGGAAAGGTATGTTAAGATAAGATTGTGTGTTTGTATGCATTTTTGTCCAAGTTTCTTCTAGGTGCCGTCAAAGGATCCAACGGAAAGGTATGTTAAGATAAGATTGTGTGTTTGTATGCCTTTTTGTCCAAGTTTCCTCTAGGTGCCGTCAAAGGATCCAACGAAAAGGTATGTTAAGATAAGATTGTGTGTTTGTATGCATTTTTGTCCAAATTTCCTCTAGGTGCCGTCAAAGGATCCAACGGAAAGGTATGTTAAGATAAGATTGTGTGTTTGTATGCCTTTTTGTCCAAATTTCCTCTAGGTGGTGTCAAAAGATCGGAAGGACAGGTATGTTAAGATAAGATTGTGTGTTTGTATGCATTTTTGTCCAAATTTCCTCTAGGTGCCGTCAAAGGATCCAACGGAAAGGTATGTTAAGAAAAGATTGTGTGTTTGTATGCCTTTTTGTCCAAGTTTCCTCTAGGTGCCTTCAAAGGATCCAACGAAAAGGTATGTTAAGATAAGATTGTGTGTTTGTATGCATTTTTGTCCAAGTTTCCTCTAGGTGCCGTCAAAGGATCCAACGGAAAGGTATGTTAAGATAAGATTGTGTGTTTGTATGCATTTTTGTCCAAATTTCCTCTAGGTGCCGTCAAAGGATCCAACGGAAAGGTATGTTAAGATAAGATTGTGTGTTTGTATGCATTTTTGTCCAAATTTCCTCTAGGTGCCGTCACAGGATCCAACGGAAAGGTATGTTAAGATAAGATTGTGTGTTTGTATGCCTTTTTGTCCAAGTTTCCTCTAGGTGCCGTCAAAGGATCCAACGGAAAGGTATGTTAAGATAAGATTGTGTGTTTGTATGCATTTTTGTCCACATTTCCTCTAGGTGCCGTCAAAGGATCCAACGGAAAGGTATGTTAAGATAAGATTGTGTGTTTGTATGCATTTTTGTCCAAGTTTCTTCTAGGTGCCGTCAAAGGATCCAACGGAAAGGTATGTTAAGATAAGATTGTGTGTTTGTATGCATTTTTGTCCAAATTTCCTCTAGGTGCCGTCAAAGGATCCAACGGAAAGGTATGTTAAGATAAGATTGTGTGTTTGTATGCATTTTTGTCCAAGTTTCTTCTAGGTGCCGTCAAAGGATCCAACGGAAAGGTATGTTAAGATAAGATTGTGTGTTTGTATGCATTTTTGTCCAAATTTCCTCTAGGTGCCGTCAAAGGATCCAACGGAAAGGTATGTTAAGATAAGATTGTGTGTTTGTATGCCTTTTTGTCCAAATTTCCTCTAGGTGCTGTCAAAGGATCCAACGGAAAGGTATGTTAAGATAAGATTGTGTGTTTGTATGCATTTTTGTCCAAATTTCCTCTAGGTGCCGTCAAAGGATCCAACGGAAAGGTATGTTAAGATAAGATTGTGTGTTTGTATGCCTTTTTGTCCAAATTTCCTCTAGGTGCTGTCAAAGGATCCAACGGAAAGGTATGTTAAGATAAGATTGTGTGTTTGTATGCATTTTTGTCCAAATTTCCTCTAGGTGCTGTCAAAGGATCCAATGGAAAGGTATGTTAAGATAAGATTGTGTGTATGTTTGTATGCCTTTTTGTCCAAGTTTCTTCTAGGTGCCGTCAAAGGATCCAACGGAAAGGTATGTTAAGATAAGATTGTGTGCATGCTTGTATGCCTTTTTGTCCAAATTTCCTCTAGATGGTGTCAAAGGATAAGACAGCAGGTATGTTAAGATAAGATTGTGTGCATGTTTGTATGCCTTTTGCCAAGGTTTGTTCTAGGTGGCGTCCAGGATGGTGTTTTTTTTTTTCTTTTTTCTATAGGTGTATGGTGTTTTTTCCCGGTTGACAGGTTGTCCACAAGGTTAAGTATATATTTTTTTTCAATTTACTAACTGTTGTCTTATAAATATTAAGATGATTTAAGTTTGTATTACAGATGGATGAGCACAGATGAAAGTTCAGTTCTACACCTGGAGGAAGATGGTTTCATTTTAGTTACCAGATAATGATGATGTAAGTATTTGGTCATAACAATTGTATTTAAACTATTTAAAAAAAAATTTAGGTAATAAAAATCAGTTTTTCTTTTGAAAGTCTACTTGAAATTTTATTACAAAATTGTCGTTAATTTCTTGTTCAAATTTATTCTCTAATGAAATATAATTCTAAAAGAATTATTGTATTTGTAAATAGACTGATCCCCCCAATTTAGGATTTGAAATAAAACAGGCATCACATTAATTTCTAATTTAATTATTACAACAAATAGACTTAATATTGACAATTTGGATATTTATTTACATATTTATTTACATTTTAATTGGGAAAATATGACTTTGTTTAGATTGTTTGTTCAAAATGTATTCATCAGATTGTTTTGGTTAGCCACCACATTGTGATAATTATCTGCATACATTAATTTCAGAATTAATGATGTGATCATAATAAACAGTCTTCATAATACTGATTAAAAGATAAAATGAAAATGGTTAATGAATTACAGGCAAAAAGAGCAAAGACACAGAAAATTGCGCCATTGACACAGATCTGGATAAGAAGCTTAAAGGAATGTCCAAGTTTCAGTCGAGATGGCAGATGAGTAGCAACTCCATGGAAGATGTTTACTTAGATCTTCAACCAAGTCCGAGGCTTTGCCATGTAAGCAATCAAGCAGCACGGATAGCAGCTGGAATGAAGATTAATTATTACATTGATCTTCAAACAAGTCTGAGGCTTTGTCATGAAAGAAATAATGCAAGTATATTCAAGCCAATTAATTCTGTACATTATCAGGAAAAATGTGATAAAATCTATAAGGATTACATATAAGGCAACACACATTTTTGTTATTTTGCACATTTACGACAAACAAAAATAGATGTTTATTAGTTTGATAAATGTTTTTCCGGTAGACGAATAAAATTTTATATCATTAAAAGTAAATCCTGATAGAACTTTTCACTTCAAGGGAGACTAGTACAATAAACAGCAAGAATGTTTCTTTCAGTGGGAGATAACTCACTATTACACAATCAGAATACAGAATAGATAAATAAAAATTTAGGCTGGCAATTTAACAAATTTGTAAAATATATAATTTGTGTCAATTTTAATTCCTTTTTAGGTTATAAAACAGTGCCAATGTTTTCATGAAGGGGAGTAAGACTTGTGGTATAAGATATCTTAAATACAAGTAAGTATATAATTCCTCTATTTAAACAAATTTTATCGTCATAAAACAAGTTTACAGGAAAAAAACGTACACTAGGCTTAAAGTTGAAAGAGGTCAAATGGTTTTTTGTTGTTGACTAAAGGTTCTAAAATTTTAAATTGATCACACTGATGTTATTGTAAAGACTTGTATGCAGTCTTTAACTAAACCGCGGATTGAAGTACCAACAAAATTACAATTGTTCACCAAATAAGACGCTGAAAATGGCCCCGTTGATGTAGGTCAGGATATGAAGCTTGAAGGAATATATGTCTATTTCATTTATATTAACCAACAGAAGTCTTATAAATATAATTTAATTGATCATTTTAGTTTTTGTTCAAGAAGCCGGCCAGTC
Organism: Mytilus galloprovincialis; assembly: GCA_037788925.1. Lineage (NCBI taxonomy): Eukaryota > Metazoa > Mollusca > Bivalvia > Mytilida > Mytilidae > Mytilus > Mytilus galloprovincialis. The sequence goes on along the minus strand of CM075335.1, from coordinate 58,226,114 downwards.
CAAGTTTCAGTCCAGATGGCAGATGAGTAGCAACTCCATGGAAGATGTTTACTTAAATCTTCAACCGAGTCCGAGGCTTTGCCATGTAAGCAATCAAGCAGCAAGGATAGCAGCTGGAATGAAGATTAATAATTACATTGATCTTCAAACAAGTCTGAGGCTTTGTCATGAAAGAAATAATGCAAGTATATTTAAGCCAATTAATTCTGTACATTATCAGGAAAAATGTGATAAAATCTATAAGGATTACATATAAGGCAACACACATTTTTGTTATTTTGCACATTTACGACAAACAAAAATAGATGTTTATTAGTTTGATAAATGTTTTTCCGGTAGACGAATAAAATTTTATATCATTAAAAGTAAATCCTGATAGAACTTTTCACTTCAAGGGAGACTAGTACAATAAACAGCAAGAATGTTTCTTTCATGGGGAGATAACTCACCTCACTATTACACGATCAGAATACAGAATAGATTAATAAAAATTTAGGCTGGCAATTTAACAAATTTGTAAAATATATAATTTGTGTCAATTTTAATTCCTTTTTAGGTTATAAAACAGTGCCAATGTTTTCATGAAGGGGAGTAAGACTTGTGGTATAAGATATCTTAAATACAAGTAAGTATATAATTCCTCTATTTAAACAAATTTTATCGTCATAAAACAAGTTTACAGGAAAAAAACGTACACTAGGCTTAAAGTTGAAAGAGGTCAAATGGTTTTTTGTTGTTGACTAAAGGTTCTAAAATTTTAAATTGATCACACTGATGTTATTGTAAAGACTTGTATGCAGGCTTTAACTAAACCACGGATTGAAGTACCAACAAAATTACAATTGTTCACCAAATAAGACGCTGAAAATGGCCCCGTTGATGTAGGTCAGGATATGAAGCTTGAAGGAATATATGTCTATTTCATTTATATTAACCAACAGAAGTCTTATAAATATAATTTAATTGATCATTTTAGTTTTTGTTCAAGAAGCCGGCCAGTCCAAGTTTCAGTCCAGATGGCAGATGAGTAACAACTCCATGGAAGATGTTTACTTAAATCTTCAACCGAGTCCGAGGCTTTGCCATGTAAGCAATCAAGCAGCAAGGATAGCAGCTGGAATGAAGATTAATAATTACATTGATCTTCAAACAAGTCTGAGGCTTTGTCATGAAAGAAATAATGCAAGTATATTTAAGCCAATTAATTCTGTACATTATCAGGAAAAATGTGATAAAGTCTATAAGGAATATCTGTAAGGCAACACACATTTTTGTTATTTTGCACATTTACAACACACAAAAATAGATATTTATCAGTTTGATAAATGTTTTTCTGGTACACGAATAAAATTTTATACCATGAAAAGTAAATCCTAATAGAATTTTTACTTCAAGGGAGACTAGTACAATAAACAGCAAGAATGTTTCTTTCATGGGGAGATAACTCACCTCACTATTACACGATCAGAATACAGAATAGATTAATAAAAATTTAGGCTGGCAATTTAACAAATTTGTAAAATATATAATTTGTGTCAATTTTAATTCCTTTTTAGGTTATAAAACAGTGCCAATGTTTTCATGAAGGGGAGTAAGACTTGTGGTATAAGATATCTTAAATACAAGTACGTATATAATTCCTCTATTTAAACAAATTTTATCGTCATAAAACAAGTTTACAGGATAAAAACGTACACTAGGCTTAAAGTTGAAAGAGATCAAATGGTTTTTTGTTGTTGACTAAAGGTTCTAAAATTTTAAATTGATCACACTGATGTTATTTTAAAGACTTGTATGCAGGCTTTAACTAAACCACGGATTGAAGTACCAACAAAATTACAATTGTTCACCAAATAAGACGCTGAAAATGGCCTTGTTGGTGTAGGTCAGGATATGAAGCTTGAAGGAATATATGTCTATTTCATTTATATTAACCAACAGAAGTCTTATAAATATAATTTAATTGATCATTTTAGTTTTTGTTCAAGAAGCCGGCCAGTCCAAGTTTCAGTCCAGATGACAGATGAGTAGCAACTCCATGGAAGATGTTTACTTAAATCTTCAACCGAGTCCGAGGCTTTGCCATGTAAGCAATCAAGCAGCAAGGATAGCAGCTGGAATGAAGATTAATAATTACATTGATCTTCAAACAAGTCTGAGGCTTTGTCATGAAAGAAATAATGCAAGTATATTTAAGCCAATTAATTCTGTATATTATCAGGAAAAAGGTGATAAAGTCTATAAGGAATATCTGTAAGGCAACACACATTTTTGTTATTTTGCACATTTACAACACACAAAAATAGATATTTATCAGTTTGATAAATGTTTGTCTGGTACACAAATAAAATTTTATACCATGAAAAGTAAATCCAAATAGAATTTTTACTTCAAGGGAGACTAGTACAATAAACAGCAAGAATGTTTCTTTCATGGGGAGATAACTCATTATTATGCAGTCAGAATACAGAATAGATTAATAAAAATTTAGGCTGGCAATTTAACAAATTTGTCAAATATATAATTTGTATCAATTTTAATTCCATTTTAGGTTATAAAACAGTGCCAATGTTTTCATGAAGGGGAGTAAGACTTGTGGTATAAGATATCTTAAATACAAGTAAGTATATAATTCCTCTATTTAAACAAATTTTATCATACTGTCAATAAAAAGAAACAGTCAGCTATCACTGGGCTTGAAAACTTTTGGTCAGTAGTTTTAATGTTTAATTTATTAGTACCGGTAATTGCAAATCATTTTTGCTATGTCAACTCTAACTAGATAAGAGATCTTTGTCTGGTTTTAATGGTATTTTCATAGGCGGATCCAAAGGGAATCACTGAAGCTTGACTGGAAGCCCCCCCCCCCCCCCCTTTAGGTCAGTCAGCGGGGCCCCCCCTCCCCCTTTATGAAAAGTTCTGGATCCGCCACTGGTTTTGTAGATAAGTTAGTGTACAGGTCATATATTTAACTTCAAAATGTCATTCACGCAAAATCTCCCCCTAAGGTGTCAAGGCTGACAGGGATTCTCACTCTTTGAGGTTTCAGATGTTGGAAAGTATTTCATATTTGTTGGTGTTGTTGGGATGTTGTCACATTGTGTTCTTTGCATCTTCTTTTACCTTAAGGAAGCTTGCTTGTCATTTTTTGGAATTTTGGTAAGATTTTCAGAATCCTCTGTTTTATCTATTTGAATACATTAACCAAATTAAGCCTGGTGACCCCAATTTTGCTTTTTATAATTCATTTACATGTATGATGATAATCTTATTAAATTTTAATTACTTTTAAATAGTTTTTGAGGACTTGTAAATGATAAAAAGTCAAGAGAGAACATTTTCCTGCCAAAATTTCAATGGCTAATATCTCGAAAACAAGCAAGATGACCTATATATTTTTTTGCTCTTTTGATTCCTTTATTAATCCCCTATCAATATATATGCTAGTGTTTTGAAAAGTTAATTATTTTGAAACTGAGAAGCCAACTCTCTTAAAATGTTGTATATCTATTTTTATATATAATGTACATATAAATTAGTATACCAACAGTGATTCTTTTTTTACTATTTTCAATGACTAAGCATTTTATTTTTCAGGTTAGCATTACAGCTTGTCCTTACAGATTGATGTTGGAAATGGCTATTAGAGTTGACTTTAAAAAGTAAGAAAGAACTATTTTATAGATTTATAAAATTTTCTATTTAAGATCATGTAAATTCCCATGTGATTTGTACAATCTTTTTACAATTTGATATTTTCTGGAATGACCTGTCAAGTTTTAGGAAGGGAAGAATTATTTTTATGAAAAAGTCTCTCTGCTAAGTTAATTGTTATTTCCCAGTTTGCTATTTTTTTGCCTATTTCAGTTTCTTAAAATATGACAGAAAATTGAAAAGTGTATTTCTTTTTCAGATAACTATTACTGAAGGATATAATAGTGTGATTAATTCTCCATACTCCTTAGAGATGTTGTGAAGGTTCTTAACATGTTGACAGCTGGGGACTCTCTCTTCACAAGACATCAGATTAAACATCCCCATTCTGACACTGGACATGGCTTCCAATTTGTACTACCAAACAGATGCCTTACTTTTGCAAGGATTTTACTGCCAGTCTGAAGAAGACCAAGAGTGACCATATTTCCCTTAAGGGTCTTTCTAACTCTACTGAACAGTTTCCAATATGAACGGTTCATATAAATCTTGCATAAACAAGAGAAAGAATGTAGTTGATAAATTCTAAAATAATAAATGTAAAGATTCTCCATTTTCAACAAGAGTGGAAGTTTTAGTTAAGGTTAGTGTATTGTGTTTTGAATTTTCACTCAACTTTCTTTTTCTATCTACCATTAAATGCTATTGAATTTTTATTATTGTGGCTCAACAGATAAAATGTTTCTAAAGTTTAAATATTTACATTGGTTAAGAATGGAGAATCTAAAAATAACAAAAATATTGTAAATAATTTAAGTATGGCAATGGTTTTATATGGAAATCAAAAATATTATTGTCAAAATTGGTGTAATGATACATTCAAGAGATTACATGTAGCAATATGTAAGTTATCCTTATTTACTACCAGTCACACATTTCTTGACTAAATATCAAGCCTATTGCTACAGGTACTCAACTCCATTGTAATTGATCATAAGTTTAACATTTTCAAGGGGAGGTAATGCACCTGTTTAATGCCTCATACTAGAAGTTTCTTTAGTGCACAGTTTACCAATATAACTAAGACATTCTCTTCTGTGATTTGAGTAGTACCAGAGTACTGGAACTGTTTTACAAAGCATCGGCCATTAAACTTTTCATGCATTGAGTTATGCTAAGCATCTTTGGCCGAATTTTTGACAAATCCAAAAAACAGGAGAATATTGATGAAACACCTTACTTTCAGGGAATGGGAAATAATATAGTTTCTGTAAAACAATAATTTGTGTACTATATGTACTTAAAGCTAGGTTCACACTGCCGATCAGATCAACTCGATCAAGCCTGATCAAGACAAATTACGTGATCGGGAGACTGGTCTGACTCCATCGACAAGAATGTTTGGGATAGTCTACCCTACTCGTCATTTATCTGACCATCTACCCGAGAGTTTTTGACATGTCAAAAACACTCAAGTAAGGACCGAGAAGCAAGTCCCTGGAGAAGAGATCGAGAATTCGTCGAGTAGCAGTCGAATTGATTGGGAAAGGATCTTGTAGAGATAGAGATTGGTCGGAATACAACAAGATTTCTGATCAGTACTCGATTAGTCTAGCAAAGGTCGAAATGATTGAGTACTGATCAGAAATTTTGTTGTATTCCGACCAATCTCGATCTCTACACAATCCTTTCCCAATCAATTCAATCGCTACTCGACGAATTCTCTATCTCTTCTCGAGTGACTTGCTTCTCGGTCCTTACTCGATTGTTTTTGACATGTCAAAAACTCTCGGGTAGATGGTCAGATCGATGATGAATAGGGTAGACTATCCCGAACATCCTTGTCGATGGAGTCAGACCAGTCTCCTGATCACGTAATTTGTCTTGATCGGGCTTGATCGAGTTGATCTGGTAGGCAGTGTGAACCTAGCTAAATGTAATGTAAAATTTTGTATATTATTGAATTACAAACCACCTTAACTTATTATTGTCCATATTTTGAGTTAGAGCCGATAGACTTTTCTATAATTTTTATATAATTTGTCCCATAAGTAGTGCAAAAAAAATATCAAAACAAGTGTAATTTTTTTTTTATTTGTGTTTATTGTCTAAAAGAAATGCACTTTGAAATAACTGTTCTTTGGCCTAAGAGAAGAGTTCAGTAAATGTAGATTCTATAATTTCCATGATTAAGAGCTATGTACATAAAAGTTGAATTAGTTGAATTCCATTTTAAAGAGTTCTGTAAAATATGCACTTTTATATGTAAATATGTGTTACGGCCTAAATTGACCCCAACTTATTTTTAGTCTTTCATGCCCTAGGACCAGGTTATAACTGTGTGGTGTGCTATTTGTAACTTTTCATTCCAGTTAAAGCACATTAAATATATAAGAAAGAATTATTTATGGCAAAATTGCTTCACAAATTTTAATTCTGTTGAAGAAAATCACAATTTTTTATAAGCAACCCATCCCCAATTTTCATAAGTAATTTAGTTGCTGTTTTCCAGATTCCCTACAATATTATATATTTCACTTTCTATTCTTTGACTGATATTATATCATAACACACTATTGTCATATTCTCCGACTCTCCTCGCTTTCTTGATGCCAAAACTGAACAGAGTATTTGATCGCTATATAATGTTGACCATCAGAACTTCTCTTTTTTATTATCCTTACAAAAATACGATGCTTTTCAATTAAAGATGACGTAAATTTGCACTTTTATTGACAATTATCCAGTGACTGGAATTCCTGTGAACTAATTTTAGCAAATGCAAACACTGATTTATGATTTTTTGCATCTTGTTTACATGTTTGTACTAGAATTATAGTATGCAGCTTAGATATATCTGTAAACTTTTTAATTGAGAACAATTTTCACAAAACAAAAGCGAATTGTTTTACACCATGTACACTTAGACTTTTTATTTGCTCATTGTTAAAGGCTGAACATTGACCTATAGTTGTTAATTTCTGTGTCATTTGGTCTCTTGTGGAGTGATGTCTCAAAATCATAGATCATCATAGCACATTGTCTTTTTATATATATTTTAAGTGAAAATACTTCTGGATCTTGAAGGTGCCTAAGCATAAATTCCACTAAAAAATATCCACAAAAAGATAAGATTGATCTTTTAAAAGCATAATTCTGCCATGTGAATAAATTTATCCGTTTTCAAGAGTAAATTTGACACAATGTCATCCTTATATGTTAAAAGCAAGTAATTTAAAATGATTGGTGCCACATATTTTTAAATGATTAGTGCCACATATTTTTAAATCCAAGATAATAAGTAGAAGTAAATTTATTTTCTGCTGCCCTGTAAATTAGAAATAGCGAGAACACTGGAGCAAACCCTCGATGATGATCAAAATTATTCTGTGTTCCATATGTGTTTGCAGTTTTATTTACACCTATAAGTGTTGAAAATTAAGAATTTGACAGATATTTCAAGAAATCTTTTATAGTGAAAACGCAGAACCCAAAAAGGCTATCATTGTCGCCTATGTAAATAATAACTTTGTTTAAACCTAAAGCGAAATAACAATTTCTGGCACATCACTATATTTTTCGAGATATATTAGAAATAGGTTAGGTAAATCAATAAGCTATTAGGTAGTAAACTGTATCAGAAGAAAATTGCTGATCATCATGAACAAATACCGGTAGTCTATATCAAGTTTTTACTGTTTTTTTATTTTTATGTTCAAAGGGTAGGATTCACTGTAAGAACCAGTATTCTGTCAAGGACCTTGTTTTTAGGCATTTCTCTTTGCATGTATTAAGGCATAAAAAAGGGGGGATATTATTTCTAATTTAGTGACATTTGTGTATTTCTTATTGCATTATCTTGGGAAAATCTCCATAAAATTTTTAAATTAGGTAAAAATTAAGAGGCTATGAATTTTCTTAGTAACGTCAAATTAAATTTCCTGTACACTGTTCACATAAAACACATAACAGCTATGATAAAATCTTAATTTCAGCTTTTTCATATTTCATATAATTTTTATTTGCTCATACATCGGTGACAAACATATATAAATGAGAGTTATCAAATCATCAGCTTCAAGTCTTTAAACAGACCTAAATCAAACTTGATTTATCAAACACCTTATTTTAAACTTAGCAGAACAGTTTTAAATGTGCTGGTCAATGCCCCATGTCCTCTGCAAATGGGATAACTGTAAAGAAAGTCCTTATAAAATGATGAACAATTGTTTCTTTTATCAAAAAAAATTAAATATAAGAGGTAGGGGTATACAGTAATCAACTAATGGAAAGGTTGTCTTATTAAATAAGATAGACAAGTTTTGGTTCCTACTGCACCCTCATCAGGATTAAAACTACAGAAGAGTACAAAATTCCCAAGTGATAATGTGTTCTTCACAATTTGTCATCATAAGAAGAAATTACAAATAGAGAGTGAAAGTAGGTATGACAGTAAACTGGATTAAGAATGTTAAATAAAATATGTTTTTGCAAATTTGGACGACAATTAATTGCAATTATGTACCATTTCAACAATAGAAGTAGTTTAGACTTGCAAATCCGTACCATTACAACACTGGAAGTAGTATGGTTGTCTGAGCGAAGCCAATTGGAAGCATGTACCTCTTAGTGAAGCTAATTGGGAGCACACCCTCTGTCTTGTTGCGAAGCTAGTTGGAAGCAGTACATATATACCTCTGTCTGCAAAAGCTAATTAGAAGTAGTACCCCTGGCAGAGCGGTCCCAATTAGAGGCATGTAACTCTGAGGGAAGCCAATTGGAAGCAGTACCTCTGCAAAATTTGATTAAAAATTATTCAACCAATTTTATTTAACATTCTTTTTAAAGTTTTTAAAGTTTATTTGAACCTTTTGTGACTGAGTCACTGTCTTCTTGTATATATTAACTTTTTGTTTTACTTGATATTCCCGATTTAGTATACACGTTTATGATATAATTGGTTTACGGCTTTTAAAAAAGTATTTCTTGACGATCCCTGCCAAGTGTTTGAATTTTATTACAAAAATACCGAGCACGCAAAATAAGACTTTAAAAAACATGATGCATGTAAAATTAAATAAGCAGAACATGTTGAACGAGGCACCCGTCTTGCACGACTGAACGTCAAATAAAAAAGTAAAAACACGTTGAACGTCAAATAAAAAAACGGCGATCACGTTGCACGAAAATAACCCTTTACCACCCTCATTAAAGTACCCTGTCTGCAAAAGTTCAATGCAAGAGTCTTATTGCACCTAAAACTTTTTGTATCATGTCAATTAAGCATAGAAATAACCAAAAAGAAACAAATTTCTCTTTCCTATAGCTTCTATATGCAATTCTATATGTAAATATGTGTTACAGCCTAAATTGACCAACTTATTTTTAGTCATGCATCACCTTTGACCATTTCCTTACTGTGTGGTATGCTATTGCAACTTTTCCATCCTGAAAGAATTATTTATGGCAAAATTGCTTTACAAATTTTAATTTGATGGACAAAATTACAATTTTTAAGAAGCACCCCCCCCCCCAAACCCCACCCCCGAATATCATCTTAATTACATTTTATGTAATGCATAAAATAACAAGCCCCTATTAATATAAGGTGAAATGGGATAATATCAATTTGGTTATCAGAATTTGTGATTATCTCCCCTTATTACTTGTTAAAAAGAACTTGTGCCAGTGAAGGAATTTTACTGGAAATATTTCGTTGAAAAGGAGGGATTTCAATACAATTTGAATTAGTAAGCTGAAATCTGAAAGCACATTTCTTTATGTATGAAATTAAGGAAGTTCGCTTGTCATGTTTTGGGATATTTGTCAGATTTTCAGAATTCTCTGGTTTTATTCATTTGAATGTCTTAAAAAAAATTGACCCCCATTTTTTTATTTATAAATCTTTAACATGTATAATGATAAGCCATCTGTTAAAGTCTCATTAAAACTTAAACTTGTCAATGTTAAAGCTATGATATGTCAAGAGAGAATATTTTACCCGCAAAAATTTCAATTGTTTATATCTCGGAAATGAGCAAATTGACATTTAAATTATTTTTGCTCTTTTGATTCCTTTATTAATCATCTATCAACATAAACTAGTGTTTTGAAAAGTTCATTATTTTGAAACTGAGAAGCAAACTGCTTTCCCTTAAAAAAAAAAAAAAGAACCAGCACATAACAGCTATGATAAAATTTTTAGATTTCAGCCTTTTCATATTTCATATAATTTTGTTTTGCTCATACATTGGTGACAAACATATATGATAAATGAGAGTTATCAAATAATCAGCTTCAAGTTTTTCAAAAGGCCTAAATTAAACTTGATTCATCAAACACTTTGTTTTAAACTTAGCAGAACAGTTAATATGCTGGTCAATGCCCCATGTCCTCTGCAAATGGGATAACTGTAAAGAAAGTCCTTATAAAATGATGAACAATTGTTTCTTTTATCGAAAAAATTAAATATAAGAGGTAGGGGTATACAGTAATCAACTAATGGAAAGGTTGTCTTATTTAATAAGATAGACAAGTTTTGGTTCCTACTGCACCCTCATCGGCATTAAAACTACAGAAAAGTACAAAATTCCCAAGTGATAATGTGTTCTTCACAATTTGTCACCATAAGAAGAAATTACAAATAGAGAGTGAAAGTAGGTATGACAGTAAACTGGATTAAGAATGTTAAATAAAATATGTTTTTGCAAATTTGGACGACAATTAATTGCAATTATGTACCATTTCAACAATAGAAGTAGTATAGACTTGCAAATCCGTACCATTACAACACTGGAAGTAGTATGGTTGTATGAGCGAAGCCAATTGGAAGCATGTACCTCTTAGTGAAGCTAATTGGGAGCACACCCTCTGTCTTGTTGCGAAGCTAGTTGGAAGCAGTACATATATACCTCTGTCTGCAAAAGCTAATTAGAAGTAGTACCCCTGGCAGAGCGGTCCCAATTAGAGGCATGTAACTCTGAGGGAAGCCAATTGGAAGCAGTACCTCTGCAAAATTTGATTAAAATTTATTCAACCAATTTTATTTAACGTTCTTTTTAATGTTTACTTTCATACCAACCCTCATTTTCTATTTATAATTACTCCTCTTGTTGACATTGTGATGTGCAAATTATCACTCCACCATTTAGTAGATCATTCTAATAAATTACTACAACACTGTGACAAGCGCTTAAGTATTGTTATAAGAGTAAAATATTTTATTAATTTTAGTTTATGCTCCTTTAAACGATAACTTTACTTACATTTATTTTTTTGATAGCTAAGGTTCCTCAAGATCTATAGAGAGGCTGATATAAGTTTGCTATCAAGGGTATATGATACAGTAACAGGGGAGGTAATGATGTCGCTAATGTCAAATGTTACTTTTAGCCATGTCAAATAGTTACATATCAGGAAAAGACCCATTTTTTTACTGATTCAACATGAAAATGAATTCATGGACCCTTCTTTTTAAAAATTACATTAGGCTTGAATATGTCTAAAGATTGTTTGTGTCAATTTGAAGAAATCACCAATGGAATTTTCTAAATAAGATAGATATACAGCCAATAATGATGTTTTTTTTACTAAAATCATGTATTAAGATCATTTGTGCTAATTTAGTAATATTTTTTTTTTTATTTCAAAACTTCCCTTGTGTTTGTCTTTATTAACAAAAAAGAAAGTACGTCTTTCCATTTGATGGAAATATCCAAGAAGCCAAAATGTCTAGTATAAAATGTCTGAAATTTGACCACTCATCTATAAAAGTAGCAAATTAAGGTACCTGTATTATTACATATTTGAATTGACTAAGTGAATAAATAACTTGTAAGCAAACTTTGCGTTTTTTATTTTCAATAAATTTTATTTAAATGTAAAATACAATAAATTATTTTTTTCAGATTAAGTTGTCAGAGGATGGGGCAGAATAATCGGTTATTTATAAGAACAGACTTTGCAATCATATCAGTTTGTTAATTAATATTTGTGGTCTTGAAAAATCATGATATCCTTGAAATAGAATAATTACTCATGGCACCAAATAGATTTTATTGGAAATGTAGTAGTTTAAATGAAAATGGAAACCCTTAATATTTCTTTTAACAATTTTGAATTATAAACTTTAAAAAAATTGTTTTGAATAAATGAAGAAAAAAGATGACAATTTTCAGTTTAAATTCAAATTGCAGATTTGACATGACAAATTCATTATTTTTATTTACGTTCCCTAGTAAGCTTTAGATTAGAAAATCTTGAAAAGAAAAAGAAAAAAAAGTGTACCTGCAGTGAAAGGATTATTAATTTTAAAATGAATTCAAAGTTTTCCAATGTATATAGCTTCACACTAGGAATTGGTTTTGTTTACTTGACAAAAACAGGATTTTTATTTTCAGTCTTTGGGTCATGCATAAAGAAATGGATTTCCAGAAAGTTGCTTTTGAGGCTTGAACTTCTTTTCTTCACACTATTGAACACCAAACAAAAAGATACATTAGTTTTCTCCAAAAGTGGTGTGTTTACAAACAATTCAAAATTTTTGCTATTTCAGTTATTGTTTGGATATAAAATACTCTTTTACTTTGATAGAAACAAATCATCACAATTTCAATATCTCAAAACAGACATCATAAGGACTCCCCAGTGAGAATGTGGGAGCCCTACAGTTTTCACTTTGTTTGTCTGTCTACAATTTTTGTAAATGCAAAACCTCCCCCCTAAAAGATAGGTAAATTAAAGCAATCTTTACCATTCACTGTGCTTGCAAGCACTTTGATTACCATTCTAGGGTTATGCCCCTTTACATATGGAAAAATTCCTGAATGGTTTCGTTTCTGTCCTCTTAAATTAAGTTTGTCTCAACTAAATTTAATGAAATGTATATACATAATGACTTATCACTAAACTCAGTTTAAGTTCAAATTTTGGCAGCTTCACTTTTACAGTTCTTGAGTTATGTCCCTTTATAACATCATATGCTAGCAGGGTCATCATCTGTGTCCCTATGGAGGCATTGACCCCATTTATTTTTAATATAGTGGAAGCAGATTAGCTGTTATTTAGGTATTTTGAAGCATGATGCATTATAATTAAATTTTGCTTGTGTTTCATAGACTTACGGTTGGAAATAGTTTGAAAACCTTCACTTTGTACCCAGAGTGTCGAGTTTCTTTTTATATACTCTAACTTATATATTTACATGTGATTGTGTATTTTGTTTTGAATAGTTCTCCTTTTTTATACTGTCCAAAGTATACCTCCTGAGACAGTTCTTCCAAGCAAATAGTTTCAAAACAGGTTTCCAACATTTTTCCACTACATTGATTTTATCTCGTTTTAAATTCAGTTAACAATTATTTCATTAATTATCATTATAATGATTTTCTTTATGTGTATATTTTTATGCTTATGAGTTGTATTCATGTATATTGTATGGATAATAATTTCCTAGGCGTAGGAATTTTAGCACCAAAATATTTGGGTTGTATTTTAAGTGACATCTTTATGTATTTTAGTTCTAGTTTGAACTTTGAACATTGTATTTTTAGGGATGTTTAAAGAACAAAGATTTGCATAATTTTGTATTTTGATATTAGATTAATTTTATGTAGGTGGAATGGCTATTATATATACAAACATAATCGTATTTCGACTTTTTTGTACCAAATATTTTATAGCTGTAGTCCTAATGACAAGATTTCTTTTTTGCTTACATATTTACAAACAAAATTATTTTTTCTTTTTCTCATTTACCTAGTGAGGTCAAACAATAGAGTTTCACTAGCATTGGCAAAAGGACACAGGTTTCCTAAATAGGGTTTCCTGGTCAGCCACAGAACATACTGGAATATGTATAATTTCTCACGTTTCGTAGTAAAGGGAGAAATTATTGTATATAGGGTACTAGCGTAGTATTTTTTTAAGTTCAACTCAGTAGGTATGAGACACATGACTAACATTATAACGGGAAATTTTTTCCCCGAGATTATCGCTTTCTAGCCCGCTGCAGACCGGGCAACATTCAAGTTCCATTCATATTATGAATATACTTTGATACATGCATTTATATATTTTTCAAAACAATACACGTCCGAGTATGTCTCGTGAGACGACTTGTCGCATTGGGTCGGAGCATATATGACTGTTTCCGGACCCTTGGGTCGGACCCAGGTTTCCAGTTTCCCATTATTGGGTTTGTTTGGTTGTTCCTGGCCGGCGAGGTCGTTCATGATCGAGTTATTCATTTGTTCAGTTATTCAGTTTACATTCATGTCAACCATATTATATCTCTTGTTCGTACAAGGTTTACTTTTTCTAGCCAAGTTGTACCTAATAGTATATTTCAAGGTTTTTGTTATTAGTAGTAATTGTGGTTATTGCTTTTTTCATATGTTTATATAAATATATATATACAACTCGTCTAAGCATCAACCCAACAATGTTAGATCTGTAAATTTGCTTTTGCAAATTTTTTTGTTCTTCCCTCGCGGGGATTCGAACCCATGCTACTGAGATATCGTGACACCTAATCGCCTGCACTGTAGCCATCCCACTAGACCACACAACCACCTGGGCTTCATAAAAAAATAAAGCTTTGGGTGGCCGTGTGTTACTTTCCTCATCAGTTTTAATCTAGCATCATACTACAGTACATGATATATATTAAGGCATGAAGGTGTTATTGTTACAGATCAGCACAATTATCTATAGTAAAGGATCCTACAAATTAATGCAAGATACAGTCACAGAAAATAATTATATTTATAAGTACGTCTGAGTCAGTGACAACTCTACAACAGATTTATCCATCGGATCACCAGCAGTGATGGTGATACATGGCTGTGTACATTATGTATATACAACTCGTCTAAACATCAACTTAACAATGTTAGATCTGTAAATTTGCTTTCGCAAATTTTTTTCTTTCCTTGCCGGGATCTGAACTCATGCTACTGAGATATCGTGACACCTAATCACCTGCACTGTAGCCATCCCGCTAGACATTAGGTGTCACGATATCTCAGTAGTATAGGTTCAAATCCCGGCGAGGGAAGAACAAAAATATTTGCGAAAGCAAATTTACAGATCTAACATTGTTAAGTTGATGTTTAGACGAGTTGTATAAACATCATGTACACAGCCATGTATCACCATCATTGCTGGTGATCCGATGGATAAATCTGTTGTAGAGTTGTCACTGACTCAGATGTACTTATAAATATAATTATTTTCTGTGACTATATTTTGCATTAATTTGTAAGATCCTTTACTATAGATAATTGAGCTGATCTGTAACAATAACATCTCCATGCCTTATATATCATGTACTGTAGTACAACGCTAGATTAAAACTGACGAGGAAAGGTAACATACGGCCACCGAAAGCTTTATAATTGTGAAGCCCAGGTGGTTGTGTGGTCTAGTGGGATGGCTACAGTGCAGGCGATTAGGTGTCACGATATCTCAGTAGCATGGGTTCGAATCCTGGCGAGGGAAGAACAAAACAATTTGCAAAAGCAAATTTACAGATCTAACATTGTTGGGTTGATGTTTAGACGAGTTGTATATACATAATGTACACAGCCATGTATCACCATCATTGCTGATGATTCGATGAATAAATCTGTTGTAGAGTTGTCACTGACTCAGACGTACTTATAAATATATATAGATATATATTAAGACACATGTATGTAATTATTTAATAAATTCCGTTGTCCACTATGCTTGCTGGGCTATCAGCAACACTTTATATATTGTATTCATTTCTGCCTTATAATAGATATGAACTTATAGGGTATTTGTATAGTTATTCAAATGCAAAAGGTTGACATGAGATTATTTCTCTAGTACTGGTACAAGTTATTGAGTTCATATAGTATAGTGTATGTTTATATTGATAATTTGTCTTATTAAATGGCAGCTCACAATATGCAGTTGCTGATCTCGAGCTAGTCAACAAACATAAGTCTGTGTTGTGTTTTTCTTTAAGGATTTAAAGGTTAAATGTTTTTTGTGGAAAAAAAGACTAATTTAAGATCCTATGTCATTCAAGCTGTCTGAGTTATTGGTAATAATAAGATGTGGTATAATTGCCAATTAGGCTCAACTGTCCACAAGAGACCAAATGACACTAAAATAAACAACCATAGGTCACGGTACAGCCTCCACAAAGAGCTAAACCCATACTGAATAGTCAGCTATAAAAGGCCATGAAATGACAAATGTAAAACAATTCAAACATTTGTTTGTTAATATAAAAAAGATGTATGATTGCCAATGAGACAATTCTCCACAAGAGACCAAAATGACACAGAAATTAAGTAAAGGGTCACTGTACGGCCTTCAACAATGAGCAAAGCCCATACTGCATAGACAGCCTATATATTTGAGGTTAAAGAAGTTAAGGTTATATATATAGTTATCAAAGGTACCAGGCTTTTAATTTAATATGCCAGTTGTGCGTATACATGTATGTATACCATCTTTTCTGCAAGTTTATTGTTTTCTGTTTTCTGTTTGATTAAATGGATAATTAAGATCCATTTTATTACATCTAGTGAGCTGTTTATTTGGCAATTGCAAATGGCAGTCAGCAGGGTTTAAGAACATGCGTTGTTCAACCTGCTAGTCAAATGCATTTTGTTAAAATATACTTTTTCACTTTTTTGGTCTTTTAGAAAATGTTGTTTGTGCTGTATTTAGACCCCTCTGCCAAGAAACTTGTTTTGCATGCACACATAAAGTCGTATAAAAATTGCGGTTTTTATCCAATGCAATCATGTTTGAAATTTGTTTTCAATTTAGACTTGTTTATTTGCCAATCCTATGTTAATACCCCTGCTATAAAGAGCGGTATATTGAGTGAGGGAAGATGCACATGTCCATCCATCCCTATGTGCTTCTGAAAAGTAGAGCAATGTTTGTGAGAGTAGCAGTTCTCCTCATGAATATTCAAATATGACATCAGTTTTTGGATATCTCATTTAAATTTTTTGTCAACAATAACTGCTAAATAACTGTGAAGGATAAATAAACTGCCAAAAAAACAGCTATGGAATGCTATTTGAATGCCTTTATGCAAATTAATCATTGCCTTGAATTTGTAAACTGAATGCTAATGAACAGCTGTCAAGTAAGAACTGTGAATGCTAGTAAACTGCTTAAGAACTGAAGTCCACTTTGACTTGTCAAAATGGGCTATAGGTCACTGTACGGCCTTCAATAACGAGCAAAGCCCATACCGCATAGACAGCTATAGAAGGCCCCAGAATGACAAATGTAAAACAATTCACACGAGAAAAACCTAAGTTAACAGCCTAGTCTATTTACAAAAAAATTAAGGGAAAACAAATATGTAACACATCAACAAATGACAACCACTGAATTACAGGCTGCTGACTTGGGACAGGCACATACAATGATACAGAATGTCGCAAGGTGAATAAACATGTTAGGGGGATCAAATCCCTCCCTAGCCTTTGACAATGGTGAAACAGTACATCATAAGAATGAACTATAATAAAATGCTTTGCTGAGCTCAGCCTGATACGACCACAGAGGTTGAACCCTGAACAGTTGGTCCAAATTTGGACACAATATTCAAGTTTAATACTGTCTGAATTTGGATTGTTATCAAATTTTTGTTAAACATAATATAGGTTTCTGACACACAAAAAAAATCAAGATCTTACAAATCTATTGCGCAATACTGTGCAATCAAAGATTTCTTCTTGAAACTTTTTTGAAAAAAAATTTGAACCCCTTAAAAAAATTGGAACCTCTAAAAACTTTTTGAATCCCCCTTTGGAGCAAGTAACCCACACTTGATCCCTGCCTTTCCTTTGTAGTATTGAATCTTGTAGTACAATTTCATAGAGACCCATACCCTTAAACACAAGTTATTATCTGGAAACTAGATATATCATATGCTCGTTTTTAGCCCTTTTTGGCTCCTAATTCCTGCATGAATGGGACAATAACCCCCAAACTCAATCCCAGCCTTCCTTTGTGAGATGGAACCTTGTGGTACAATGTTAGATAGATCCATACTCTTACATACAAGTTATTGTCAAGAAACGACAAAATACACAAATGCTTGTTTTTGACCCCTTTTTGGCCCCGAATTCCTAAACTGTTGGCACCATAACCCTAAAAATAAATCCAAACCTTCTACTTGTCAAACATTGTGGAACAATTTCAGAGCAATTGAAATACTTGTAGGTAAGTTATTATCCATAATCCTGAAAGTAGAAAAATGCTTGTTTTGGCCCCTCATTCCTAAACGGGTGGACCATCACCCCCAAAATCAACCCCAACCTTCCTTTTGTGGTATTGAACCTTCTGATTAAATTTCAAAGAGATCCATTCATGTAAACTAAAGTTATTGTCCGGAGTGTTTTACGTATACGTCTCTTGATTCAATTCAATTCCTTATTTTCACTAGGACACAAAATATGTGATACATGAGGACAAATTACAAATCAAATACAATATATGACAGAATAGACGGGTAACTTATAACAAAAGTGTACATGCATATAACTAAATGAAAGTAGATAGTTTCTTGACAAATATTACGGAAAGCATGTTGATGATCAGAATTATATGCAGTGGTCCCAGCATTATATGCAGTTGCCACACCATTATAGGGCCGTAAATTGCCTGTCCTGTAACGGGACCGGCAGTCTGCCAACAAATTTTGGACCCATTTTCAATTTTCCTGTATGCAATGAACTTTCCTAGAATCCACCCCTTCTTAGATTTTTGTAACATTTCAATAAATAAGCACCTGAAATATATGGTTATAAATCAGACTGTTAGACTAGGTGTGCCGGTATAGTAAGATTTTTTTGTTAACGCTTTATCCTGCTTTGTGACTCTTCACAAACTTTTTTTACTTTTAAATATGAACTACCACCATTGGCGGATCCAGAGGGGGGAGGGGGGGAGGGGGTGGAACCCTCCTTTTTTTGGACGATCAATGCATTTAAATGAGGACATGTGGTTGGAACCCCCTCTTTATCCTGGGTTGGGACCCCTTTCAAAATGGCTGGATCCGCCCCTGACCACTATCACTGATCATCATCTTCATTAACAAAAAACGTATAATGTTGGGACCACTACATATAATGTTAGGATCAATGCATATCATGTAGGGACCACTGCATATAATGTTGGGACCACTACATATAATGTTGGGACCACTACATATAATGTTGGGATCATTGCATATAAATTAATGTTGTGACCAATGTATATAATGTTGGGACCACTGCATATAAAGTTGGGACCACTACATATAATGTCGGGACCACTGCATATAATGTTGGGACCACTGCAAATAATGTTGAGACCACTGCATATAATGTTGTGATCACTGCGTATAATGTTGGGAACCACTGCATATAACGTTGTGAGCTCTGCATATAATGGTGTGACCAGTGGCGGATCCAGAAATTTTCATAAGTGGGGCCAACTGGCTGCATAAGAGGGGGCCCCGATCTCGTCATGCTTCAGTGATTCCCTATATAAGCTACCAAATTTTTTTCTCAAAAGGGGACCCGGGCCCCTCCCCCTAAATCCGCCTCTGGTGACCACTCCATATAATGGTGTGACCACTGCATATAATGCTGATTATCAATATAAGGCAGTCATGGCGTTTTATAACAATCCCTCCCGTAAGGGAGTGGAATCATACCACCATAAAATATATGAGAAGAACATAACCACGGTATTGTATTATGCAAACAAATTGTTTTGTAATAGATGTGTTTATTTCCGATGTAAAGACCCTATGAGTGAATCAATGCTAATACCGAAATATGCAATCCTTAGTGACTTGAAAACGGTATCGTACCTATATCCTTTCCGTATAAGTCTGTTTAAAGGTTTGGGTAGCCTTTGAGGTGACTGACAACATTTTGTGCTTTGTATAGAATATTGCCATAATAGATTGGATGTGAAATACCTGAACGTATTAGACGTGTGCATGTTGATTTATTTTCATTATGCACAAGCACTTAATCATGAAAATATATACCGATAAAATGTGAAATACAGAGTAAATCTTAAATTTATAGTACTGATTGAACATGTCGCAACGTGCACAAAAATACATGGATGTGATAAAAAAAATCATTGTGTGAGCATGAAATGGTTTCGGCCAATTTGTAGTTACGCTTTGACTCTGTTGTCTGTTACATAGTGATGCCAAACGACGTCAAGGAAATAGGGAATCTGCACAGGCACTTGTCTCCGAACACCCCCACCCCAATATACTTTAAGTTAACACAATAAGGTATATAAGGGGACATAATTCTTAGAAAAATGCATGTGGCAATCCTACCGTATAGTCAGTTTTAATTAAAGAGCCCTGATACGAAAAATATGAAGAAAAAACGATTAGAAACCTTACGACACAATCTATATCAAAACAATGTTAGAAAAAAACGTATATAACAGACATAAACCAACGACAACCACTGAATAACGTGCTCCCGACTGGGGACGAGCCACAGGCACTTGTCTCAGAATTTTTTTCCCTATATATACCTTATTAAAATTATGATAACTCGCATATAGGATTTTTTTTTCTGAGACAAGTGCCTGTGGGACGAGCACATACAGAATATCAACTTGAGAGAGTTCCACACTAACATAGTAAGTACTTAACCCAATTATAACGATTTTCATCTTATCTATTGTGTCAGGTCGCCAATTGTGTATTCTAGATCATGTACTTCTAGAATTCTGTTACAGTAATGTTGTTATTTATTTTAGAGTTGGTTGCTTTATCTTTTTACCAGGCCTATGCAAAAGATGACACGGTTTCAATAGGAACGGTCTTGGAAAAGTTGAGTGAACTCGAAAACGTAATTACCGTTCAGAACCAGGAGTTACGAAAACTTAAAGAAAATGAACGAAATCTCTTACAAAGGATTAAGAATTTGGAGCATAAACATGCCTTGAAAGAAAATGACTTAGAAAACCAAAGTGTGTCTGTTACAGGTAATAGATTATAAGACTTCTTCGAGCAGTATAAGAGATTAATACAGTCGAAATTCTCACACTGCTTCTCATTTTTGAAATTCATGTTTTGCGTTTAAGTTTTAAAGAAAACGAAACATCAGATATCAAATATTATGGCTCATTTGTTTTCTACGTCACGTTTCTTTCTTTTAATCATGTTTTCCACTTTTTCTGTTCGCGCTAGTTGTCGGCTTTAAATAGACAAATGCTGATGGAACATTTATATAATGAGGACCCTATGTGAATTTGATCCTCTAACTTTGGAATGGTTCAAGATGATCACCCTTTCTAAGGAAACTGCTTGAATTAGTAAATCATCCATTGGTGGCCTTCGGCTGTTGTCTGCTCTATGGTCGGATTGTTTCTCTTAAATTCAACTATAAGATATATCGTAAATGACATGAGACAGTCGTCTAACACGATCACAAAAGGATATCATTTTATATAATAATTATATATCATTTTATATAATGGTTTAATTTAATAGGTTCTGACCAGACAGTCCAATCATACATTAATATGAGTAAAGAAGACGTCGACGAGACAGCAACTCCCCAAAATAAACATAAAATGAGCCATCTTAGAGGGCAAATTTCAGATGCTATAAATAATTAAACCAGACCTCTCCTTCCAAAACAGGAAATGAATAAAATTACAAACAAACACTGAGCGAACACCCTTGACGAAGACTCTAACATAAGACTGGATGCTTAGTTAATAGTTATATCACAATGTGAATATTTGGAAAATATTTGACACTGAATTAGACTTGAAATACTGTAATTTCGAAAGTTTCAAATTTGAAGATCGAACAGAATTCGGGATAGAGATACAAAGATTTCAACCTATTTTCCGTCTTGGAAAGTAGATAATACCAATATTGTTTCGGGCACGAAATATTGCCATCTATTCAACGTGCTATCAACATTTTCGATTTCTAGATTTCTAAGTTTAACACTTTCTCTTATGATATGGTTCATTTTTATCATTTCAGTCCAAAAAAGAGCACCATCTGAACCCGTTGCTTTTTATGCGTATATGTCATCTGGTGAACAAAATCCAGGGCAACACCAGACTATGGCCTTCGACCACGTGGTTACTAATATTGCAAGTGCCTACAACAAGTACACCGGGATATTCACTGTTCCGGTCACAGGACTTTATGTTCTAACGATTACCCTTTCTGGATCACCATCATCACAAATTCCACTTCAGTTTACTCGAAACAATGAAATCCTTGGAGCCATAGATTTGTTTGCAGCCTCTGGTTCAGTCGATACAAATCCAACCGTTTCATCTACAATAGTTGTTTCATTAAGCAAAGGAGATTCCTGTTTTATTAGAACTAGTGCATCCTATACAACAGCTGGAACTATTTATAGTACCGACCTCTCGCGATCATCATTTGCTGGATGGTTGGTGTCAGCATCCTAAATTGGTACTGGAATCTTTTGAATTAAATGAAGTTTTTATTACAGATACTTTTATTACTATAAAAACTCAAACTAATTATATTGTTAAAATGAGTCATAAAATACTAAGTGAGCGGTAGATCGAGGAGTAAACCCGAATTATACACAATAAATGACTTACTGTTATTATATGAAAGCATCGTGAAAAAAGTACGTTTTATGCAAAAAGAAAACATATTTTAACAAGAGCAATATAACAAAAATGGTTTTCGGGTATAGAAGAATATAGAAATATGGCTATTCAGACTGTTTGGTTTCACCTTCATCCAATTGGTTGGACCCCCTTTTATCCAGTAGGCGAGACATAGGTATTGATATCCTGCGGCGGCGGTGACGTAAACTATATGTTTAAAGCTTTATCTTTCAAAATGTAGAAGACCTGGATGCTTCATTTTTTGTATATCTTGTATGCTGATACCTTATGTTACCAGAGACGATTTTGTATTGTATGTCTCCGGTGTTACGAAGTTTCCGTCTATCATATGTCAAATGTTCTTGACCTCATTTTTATGGTTCAGCAACTGCTTGGAAAAAAAATGTCATGAGAATTTCTCACTTAATATGAGTAATAGGATAATCATATTTGGAATATGGGTTTCCTTGCAACGTTTACAGTCCGTCAGACATGGGTTAACCTTACCTTAACCTCATTTCATAGATCAGAGACCAAGGTTAAACTTACGTGATTAGGTCCCGTTTCTCAAACACCATAAGAGCAGTAGGTCAACTGTAAATAGAATACTGTAATGGGTACATGTCAGTTTGGCAGGTTTCATCAGACCTTGACCTCATTCAAGTTCATTGTTAATGCTAAGTTTTTGTGTTGTGGTATGTTTTTCAAGTAACATAAGAAACAAGTCAACTATATTTGGTGTATGGAATGATTATAAGGTGTACGTATATGTCAGGCAGTTACCATCTGACCTTGATCTCATTTTCATAATTCATTAGTCAATGCCAAGTTATGTTTGGTTTGATTTGTTTTTCAAGAACTATAAGCAACCAGTCAACTGTAATTGGTGTATTGAATGACTGTTATGGTTACATGTCAGTGCGGCAGGTATCATCTAACTTTGACATCTTTTTGATGGTTCATAAGTCAATGTTATTTTTTTGTGTTTTCTTCTGTTTTTCAAGTACTTTAAGCAATAGGTCAACTATATTTGGTGGATGGAATGGTTTTAAAGTGGATGTGTCTGTCTGGCAAGAATCATCTCTACGACTTTCAACATTAACTCAATGGCCAGTAAAACAGGCGAGACATTCCAGCGTGTGCACTCATGTGTAAAAAATAATTTGATGAACGAAAAACAAATATGATATACAACAACAAATGACAACCTCTGAATTTCAGGCTTCTGACCTGGTACAGGCAATGTTCCTCACCAAAATGTGGTACCCGATCTTTCAGAAATGTGATTGTTCTGATCAAACTAAACCAAAATAACGTTTTAGAACTATTTTATACAGTAAAACCGAACAATATTTCTATCACAAAAGTAGTTAATGTTTGTTTTGTTCACGCATTGTTGTCAATGTAATGAAATTTGATGCGACTGTCATACAAGTGAGAGGTTTAGCTAGCTTTAAAAATCAGGTTCAATCCACCATTTTCTACGTAGTAAGAAAATGCCTCTACCAAGTCAGGAGTATGACCGTTGTTATCCTGATTCGTTTGGGCTTTTGATTTTGTCATTTGAATAAGGACTTTCCTTTTTGAATTTTCCTGGGATTTCAATATTTTTGTAAATTTACTTTTTATGCATCTAAAATTTCAAAAAACATCATGTTTGTTTACATTTTTTTTTCTTTGAAATTTCGAAGAGCGGTCTGCTTTTTGTAGTTTTGTAAAAATGATGTACTTTTAAGTCTAGATTTTTCTCGGCTACTGATCAGTGCATAATATTTGGCATTAAAATTGGTTTTTAAATTAATTGGAATCACATATAATGGTGGTTGTAGTAAACTATAATTCCTGAAAGGAATCACATTTGATTTTGATTGTTGTGATAAACAATAGTTCCCAAAGGAAATAACTTTTGATGGTGGTTTTGATAAATCAACTTTGATGGTGGTTGTTGATACACCATAATTCCTAAAGAAATTCACATTTGATGGTTATTGTTGTGATGAACTATAATTCCTAAATGGAATCACCTTTGATGGTGGTTGTTGTGATAAACCATAATTCCCACAGGGAATAAATTTCGATTGTTGTTTTGATAAACCATACTCCTAAAGGAATTTAATTGTGATGGTTATTGTTTTGATAAACCATACTCCTAAATAGGAAATCATATATATGACGGTTATTGTTGTGATGAACTATAATCACTAAAGAGAATCACCTTTGATGGTGGTTGTTTATGAACCATAATTCCTAAAGGGAGTCACCTTTGATGGTGGTTGTTTATAAACTATAATTCCTCAAAGAAATCACCTTTGATGGTGGTTGTTTATAAACTATAATTCCTCAAGGGAATCACCTTTGACAGTGGTTGTTTATAAACTATAATTCCTCAAAGGAATCACCTTTGATGGTGGTTGTTTATAAACTATAATTCCTCAAAGAAATCACCTTTGATGGTGGTTGTTTATAAACTATAATTCTTCAAGGGAATCACCTTTGATGGTGGTTGTTTATAAACTATAATTCTTCAAAGAAATCACCTTTGATGGTGGTTGTTTATAAACTATAATTCTTCAAGGGAATCACCTTTGATGGTGGTTGTTTAAACAAAAAGGTGAATGTGTCAATTGAATACATATGATGCCCCCTCCTGCATATCATATAGTTATAGAGGGACAAAACTGAAGACCAGTAAAGTGACGCTACCCAAATTTGTACTTGATCTGAGTTTAGTGGTAATAAGTATTGTGTATAAGTTTCATAACATTTGGTTGAGGAAAACTAAAGTTAGAGTATGGAATAGAAACATTCCACAGATAAAAAGGAAAATAAGTGGTATTTTCACGATTACGAAAAATCAGCTATACATATTGAACTTTTGTCAACTTTCAAGAAACATGGTGAATAATGAGCTTCATGCATGACAAAAACTTGTAAATGGAAATTGCAAACATGTTGCACGATAATAAAATTTTACCATCCTTGTTGAAAACAAAGTAGACTTCTCCACCAGAATGACCAGTATGTGGCCAGTGGGTTTTATTCTTTGTCAGGCAATCACGTTATTAACATCCAAACTGGACAAACATCAAAGAACAAAGAAAATTCCAAATTGTTTGTGGATGTCTCTTACTTTAAACTTGAAGGTCTTTTACATTTCGATGAATCCATTTCATTTCTGAGATGAAAAATCATACAAATTATTACAAAATAGGAAAAAATGCTTTTTTCAATGGGTTTTTAACAAAGGTTTTGTCACACAAAATTATTTCACATATATTTCAAGATCAGTTATTCGCCATTTCAGAATCTTATGCATTCTGGGTAATATTTTCAAAAGTGTACACCAAAACGTTGTGATTAGTTTAAAACATTCTAAACAATGGAAATGGAGACAATGGCGCAATGTTATTTTCATTTTGGTGTATGAACAATGAGATTACCCATAGTCGGAGTCCTTTAGATTCTGAAAAGGTGAATTGTTCTCTATTTTAATTTGGAAAAACAAACAATAAATTGTTTTCAGATTTTAATTTTTAAGACACATTGTGTGTAAAATAATGTTTGAAACGCTTAAATAATGCATTTTAATTTAATGAAAATGCTGCTATCTGAAAAATAAAACTAGATGCTCTAAAGAGCCTGTGTCACTCACCTTGGTCAACAAAGGACACAGATGGATTCATGACAAAATTGTGTTTTGGTAATGGTGATGTGTTTTTAGATTTTACTTAACTTAACATTCTTGCTGCTTACAATTATCTCTATCTATAATGAACAAGGCTCAGTAGTTTCAGTGGAAAATGTTTGTGAAAATCTACAAATTTTATGAAAATTGTTAAAAATTGACTATGAAGGGCAATAACTCCTTAGGGGGTCAATTGACCATTTTGGTCGTGTTGACTTATTTTTAGGTCTTATTTGCTGAACATTATTGCTGTTTACAGTTTATCTCAATCTATTATAGTATTCAAGGTAATAACCAAAAACAGCAAAATTTCCTTAAAATTACCAATTCAGGGGCAGCAACCTAACAACAAGTTGTCCGATTCATCTGAAAATTTCAGGGCTGATAGATCTTGACCTGATAAACAATTTTACTCCGATCAGATTTGCTCTAAATGCTTTGGTTGTTGAGTTATAAGCCAAAAACTGCATTTTACCCCTATGTTCTATTTTTACCCATTGTGGCCATCTTTGTTGGTTTGCCGAGTTACCGGACACATTTTTAAAACTAGATACCCCAATGATTATTATGGCCAAGTTTGGTTTAAATTGGCCCAGTAGTTTCAGAGGAGAAGATTTTTCTAAAAGATTATCAAGATTTACGAAAAATGGTTAAAAATTGACTATAAAGGGCAATAACTCCTAAAGGGGTCAACTGACCATTTCGGTCATGTTGACTTATTTGTAAATCTTACTTTGATGAACATTATTGCTGTTTACAGTTTATCTCTATCTATAATAATATTCAAGATAATAACCAAAAACAGCAAAATTTCCTTAAAATTACCAATTCAGGGGCAGCAACCCAACAACGGGTTGCCCAATTCATCTGAAAATTTCAGGACAGATAGATCTTGACCTGATAAACAATTTTACCCATGTCAGATTTGCTCTAAATGCTTAGGTTTTTGAGTTATAAGCCAAAAACTGCATTTTACCCCTATGTTCTATTTTTAGCCATGGCGGCCATCTTGGTTGGTTGGCCGGGTCACCGGACACATTTTTTAAACTAGATACCCCAATGATGATTGTGGCCAAGTTTGGTTTAATTTGGCCAAGTAGTTTCAGAGGAGAAGATTTTTGTAAAAGTTAACAACGACGACGGACGACGACGGACGCAAAGTGATGGGAAAAGCTCAGGTGGCCCTTCGGGCCAGGTGAGCTAAAAAAAATAAATGAGAAAGTGGATCTGTAAACAAACAAATTAAAAAACTATAGCTAAATTCTGTTTAGCATGAAATTCTGTTTTTGTCAAGGTTTAGTTAAGTTAGTTTTCATAAACTTGTACAACAAATAATGCAAATGAAGAAATATTCCATAGATTTTTTTTCGATTCCCGAATTCTTGAGATTTACACCATAGTAAGAATTAAAACATCTTGTATTTATGATATTATGAGACTTTATTTCATTTAAGAATTGAATGCTTCTTTTTGTAAATTTATTGGGGTGTTACAGCGTTGACCGAAGTACATTTTGTATGAAGCGCGGAAGCGCTTCATTCTAAAAATGTACGCACGGTCAACGCTTTTACAACCCTATAAAGTTACAAAAAGAAGCATTCAATACTTATAATTACATTTTTTAGCTATGATCATGAAAACACAAATTTTATATATTTTATTATTTAATTCACCTGTGCACTTTATTGTTGGAACACGTGTTATCATGAATGAAAAGTTGTATTGAGCAATGCAACTGCTTACGGAATAACACGTGATGTGCAGTTAGCCAATCAGAATAAAATATTACAATGAAACATACATCTAATGTAATTATTATTACATAATCATCGTTATAAAAATACAGAAGATTGTCTTTGACTGCCTTATGTCATGATTTTGATGATTCTTTCAAAGTGTTCAGAGTGTCTTCTGACTTGTTCACACTGTATTTACAAGACATAAGCAGGGCTGCAAAGAAAACAAGACACAATTTTACTATATAAAATTATAACCATTTTTAAAATACTTGCTAAAAAAACAGCTTTAATAAGTATGTAAATATCATTATGTACCAGTAATTAAAATATAGATTCCAAATTTATTGTATTCTTTGATATCAGATGAAAACACTGGTTTAACAAAATATGTGTGCTAATTGTTTTTAGCTGTTTGATTGATTGAATTTGTAACACTAAAAGTCAATAACAATTTACTTTTTGTTCCAGTTGCTGTCTCATAAATATACACCATAGATGATTCTTCTTTTGTTCATATCCAAAAATTTCCTTTATCATGATAACGTTGAAGGTCTTTTGAGCTTACCCTGTGGCATTTGCTTGTGTTAGTTGACAAGAGTTTTAAGAAAACATTTTCAATATTTTTATTCTTAATGTTGTTATTGATTGTTTTAAGTAAAGTTAAGTAATATACCTTCCAGTTCTTCTGAGGCATCAGACAATATAGATTCTTCAAATTTATGTGATGGTTCCCAGTATTCATCTGGTACCCATTTTGATGGTTTTGGCAAGTGGCTCAGTGATTCACTTTCTTGTCTTGCTACAAAAAGGGAAGCAATCTACAATATGACAACCTAAATGACTTTTTGACACAACAGAAATGAAACAGATGTGGTCATAATAATTGTCTGTTCAAAAGAAATACAGCTTATAGAATTTACCTATATAGAAATATAATAGCATCTGTGAATAATTAATATGTGTTGTACAATTACAAACAGTTTGTTCCATTAAATCACTGGTGAAGAACGGCAACAAATAATATAAATAATCATGAAACATGCTACAGTCACTAGCAATCAACAATCAATCAATGTTAATTTTGTATTTTTTCTAATTAAGTGAATGAATAAAACAAAATTCACACTTGGTTTACAGTGACATGGCCTTTTATGACTCAAAAAGGTCATATCTCAGTGATAACAAAAATAAAATAATATAAATAATGCTGAGTACTTTCTTTTCAATACACTGACTGCAAATAAAAACTTGTCAAAATGTGTTGGAGTGATTCAAATAATACTTAAAAATAATACAAGAATGTGTTCTAGTACACAGATGCCCAATCATTTTCCATTATCAGTGGACCGTGAAAATGGGGTAAAAACTGTAATTTGTCATTAAAATTAGAAAGGAACATGTGTACTAAGTTTCAAGTTGATTGGACTTCAGCTTCATTAAAAACTACCTCAACCAAAAACTTTAACCTGAAAAGAGACAGACGGACAAACGAACGAACAAATGAATGGACGCACAGACCAGAAAACATAATGCCCATAAATGGGGCATAATAAATGGGGCATTAAAAACAAACAAATAAATGGATTACAAACCTTCAAGAGCCTCTTCTATCTTCTGACACAGCTGAAATACTTCACTGCCTCTTCCTATAAGTTTCTCACCTAAAAAAAAAAATGAAAATGAATATATTTTTTTTTTTAATTTTATAAAAAATAAAACAACTTTAAAAAAATAACAAATACAAATGACTTTCAGTGAATGAAAACATAGACTATTTTTGAACATTTAAATAAACATTGTATTTTGAAAGATTTTTAAGAATTTCAACTTCATGTATCAACTTTTTTCATAGATATTTTTTTAAATCAGACTCTTGGTTTAGGTCCCCATTTAACAGAAGAAAATTAATAGAAGCTGATCATATTTTCAAATTTTGTATAAGAAATTCATTGTACCGGTACTATACTTTTGATTTAACATAATATTAAGACATGCATATTTTTCTTTTCTCTTGTCTCAAAATGGGCCCCTAAAATATTAAAAAAAACCCAAAACATTAAAGGTGTGATGAATTATAAAGAATAGAGAACAATTGTCAGAAAATAAATAAAGAGGAAGAAATGGACCAAAAAAATGAAAAGGTCTTCAAGTAAAGACCCCCACCCCTTATTATATAGTCTAGATATGCCAGGGGGCTTCATGTGCCCATTAGACTTGTGTAATCCCTATCACCAAGTCAGGTTTTCTGGAACATGTGTTGTTTGTTATTATTTGTCTTTTGTGGTTGATGCTGTCTGATGTACAGTTCATTATTATTTTTGATTATCTATGTTTTATCTTGTTTATCAAAGAATAAATCAATCATCAGTGCAACAGTTGTCATTTTAATAAATGATGAAAATGGAATTTATTTCATTTCTATTGTTACTGTAAACGTTTTTGTTTCTGTATTACCATCAAGCCATTCCAGGTTTGGGAACATGCTGATCATGTCAGTTCTGTAATTCCTGTTCATACATACAGGATTAGACAAATCATGAGTCCTATCACTCAGTCTCAGAGTTTTCAGTTTGTCTAGTCCTGTAAGACATCTCAAACTATCGATGCTGAAAAAAATAGGACAGTAAAGTTACAATAGTTTCATACTTTGTGTAGATGTATTGAAAAAACTGTAAACTTCATTCCTGTTAAAGCAGATATTGAAAAAATAAATTAACATGGTCGCTAAGAGTCTGATATAATTTCTTCATACCATTGCAGTACAATTTCTGAAATGTAATTATTCAGGATCTATAGCACAATTAATCATGTAATATCCATAAGGCCAGGATTTAATTGTAATATTTCAAGTACGCTTAACAGCCTTCAAAGACATCACATTAACAGAGAAAGTAATTCATTTGCTAATCTCACTGACAATGACAAAGTTATATATATACTTAACCCATCAACACCAACACAAGTGAATAAACTAGGATCCTTTATAAAAAAGTCAATGGAACTGAGGACAGGGGACCCTTTAATATTTACCTGAATTTGTGTATATATATTGAGTTACTTAGTTATTGTCTTTATTTGTTTTTGTTGTTGTTATATGTCAGAAACTGTAAAGTTTATATGGCAATAAAACTTTGAATTGAATTGAATTATTAATCTATTTCAATAAAATGTCCATACATCAAAATGTGATGTTGAACAGATATTCTACGTGTTTGAACCAGTTTTTAATAAGTATAAAGGTGGTACCCAACACTTTCACTAAAATTAATTTGGCTCGTTTAATTTTCATAAAATTTTGACCAAGTATTTACTTTGACCCTTTGACAAAAATAAAAAAATTTCAAACAAATTGAACCAACCGTTTTATCAGAAAAAATACACTGGTTATATAGCAGTTTGACAAACACTTATTTTGATCATTGAGAAGCTTAATATTCCCTTGAAACACAACGTAATTAAAATGTTTAGAAGATTTTACAAAGTTATCTCCCTGTAGTGTTAGGTACCACCTTAAAATTAAAATTACTGTATTCTTGCAAAAGTAAATCCAAGAGCTTACCAAGACATTGTAATTGTTTTTATAGTGTGTAAACAAACTTCATGACTGTCTTATTGTGTTTTTCAAAATTTCTTCTTACATACAACACTTCATGTATATAGAAAATTAATACAGAATTACCTCCCTTGTCACCTTGGTTTGATATATTATTGCATAAATGAGAAAAGTTTGTTGTAAATACAGAATTATCTCCCTTGTTACAATTTAGAGAAGTTTGAACAATCAAGATTTAGTGGTTTGATATATATTTTAATGCATAAATGAGAAAAGTTTGTTGTAAATACAGAATTACCTCCCTTGTCACAATTAAGAGAAGTTTGTACAATCAAGATTTAGTGGTTCGATATATTATTGCATAAATGAGAAAAGTTTGACTTTCTTGGCAAGTAGAATAACATATTTCTGTCATTGGTCAGTAAAATGAATTATAAAATCATAGATATTTCAATGCTATCAGGGGAAAAAAAGTTGAAGATTACCTGCCAAGTGTAATTAATTTACTTTTAGTCTAAATAATTATGACGCCTTGGAAGGCTATTTAAAATTTTTGCTTTGACTCTTTCCTGCGCTTTAATGAAATAAAGTATAATATGTTTTAAAAAATAAGAAAATTACCTTCCGATTAAATTTCCGACAAGATTTAAATGTTGCAAACTGTCTAAAGCTTGTAGTCCTTCTGAAAAGAAAAACATTCACATACAGGTATATATATATAAACCCTCACCCCTAAATTGCCACATTGTATTCTTTGTTTATGTTTACCTATCTGAAAAGTGCAGGTTTATACTCTACAACTATATTTACATTTTAATGAAAGACTGCAGAGAGGTAACAAACATATAATCTGAGATATTCATGTATGCATTGGTGGTCTTCGGCTGTTGTCTGCTCTATGGTCCTGTTGTTGTTGCTTTGACACATTCCTCATTTCCATTCTCAATTTTATGTTGTTTGATAAGTAAAGAAATGATGATTTTTCCAATTTGTCTCCAAAGTAATATGACATTTTTCAAATTTATTAATTTTCTTTCTATACTTTAACACCATCTATAAATGACATGACCTAGCCTTTACACATTGTGAATCTATCAATTGCTTTTTGTTTTGAACACGCTTGAAACATGAATTTGTAATTTCACATTCTTAATTGACCAGTACACAAATCTTCATTCCATCATCGTTAATCCAGTATCAGAATCAATGTAAATAAAATCCAGATAAATCACATACCCGTAGCCAGGGGGGGGGATGTTTTTGTCAAATAAGCACTGTTAAAGTCAACGTTTTGTTCAAATTGTGACTGTTAAAGTAGAGTTCATGAGTCCAACGAACCCCCTCTTGGAAATTCCTGGCTACGGGCCTGAATCAGAACATTTAAAAAACATTTCTCATAATATAAATGCATTTCTGAATCTGTCTATCAGATTAGATGTCATGTCATTTTACATTTTTTTTACTTTTTTTATTATAAAGCAAAACAGGTTTATAACCTTATTACTATTTATCAGCTTTAGAAAAAAACCTTCAGGAAGCTTCAGTATGTGTTGAAGGCTAACTTTTGTTATAGCAAAGACATTGTCTGGTGAAGGAGAACATTATTGTATCTCTCTGAATAAATATCAAGTGCTCCATAAGCATAAATTCCCCATGAATTCAGCAGCATATAACAGAGTGATCATGCCATTAATAAGTAATATCAAGTAGCAGATCATGAAAGAAAATTTAAAAACACAATGTATTAAATAAACTTAGCTTTATGAACCTGGTGTTATGCTTTCAGGTTTACTTACCAAGGGAGACAATTCTATTAGCAGACAAGTTTAACTGAGTAAGGTTGTTCAGTCCTGCCAATTTGGTCAGTTTTGATATGTCATTTCTGGCCAAATTAAGTCTTTCAAGGGATGTGCATTCACTTATGCAACCTAGATCTGAAATGCCTACAAAAGAAGATAAACAGTAAGGCCAAAGTAGATGATGATGATGTCATTAACAGTTTTTCATGTGATGTGGTTCCTTTATTATTAAAGAATGTATTGTGAACTCTAAAATTTTTTTGGTTAACTTGTGTTGTTCAATTGCTGTCTAAATACCAAATATTAATCTATAAAATAAATATACTGTTTGATATTGTTAAATGTTTATGTGTCAATGGACTACATTGTATAAGTGTAACTATCCAGTACAAACATTGGCATCTCAAACATTTTGTTTCAATGTGAATGTTTATTAAAACTAACAATCATGCATTAGTACTAACTGGTTTTGAAAGTTGATCTGTATCCGAAATTAAAAAAGATGACTGCATTTATTTATGTACATAATTTTACCAGTTTAAATGGGTAATTGATAACAAAAGATGTAATATGGTTCTATAAAATAAAGAAAATGTTTAGTATTTTAAAAAATATACTGGTTCATGCTTTAACACACAGATTAATTCCTTATTTGGGTCATCTTATGATCAATGTTTCTAAGTTTTTATCACTGTCTTACCTAGTTCTCTCAAATTTAAAGAATGAATACTCTCTAAGTCAAATTCACCACTTCTTGTCTTCAGTAAAACTTTTGTTATTCTTCCATCTATTATAAAATAAAAGAAGAACAATGGATAATTTAATAAAGGTCTGACAGTTTTCATAAAATATGTCATAGATATAGGAAGTTGTGGTATGAGTGTCAATGAGACAACTCTCCATCCAAGTAACAAGTATATTGTATTTACATTATTATTTTAAAACATGACAGTCTGAAAATAGTGTGTCAATTCAAAGTGAGAAAGCCACGCATTTATGATAAAACCTCAAATCAGACAAAAATAGCAAACACCTGCAATTGTTGGCTTTTTTTACAACTTTGTTGCGGGGCCATAAAAACAACAAAATTGATTAAATTGTGAAAAATGTAATCTTTTTCTCATGTTTTTCACATTTTTATTAGGGTGGTAAAGGGTTATTTTCATGTAATGTTTTCGGCCTTTTTATTTCATGTATTTTCATGTTTTGACATTTTATTTCTCGTTTTCTCGTGTTTGGCCCAATTTGCATGCTTTGTGTTTCCCCTTATTTATTTTCCGTGTTTTGTGTTGGTACTCTTAATTTCTCGTGCATGTCTTGCATTTGATCAAAAAGTCGGTGTGTTATAATACCTTCAGAAACTTGTGTAATCCATTAAATAGAAATTGATGTATATTGTTACCATTCTACTTTTGCAATATGTATGGTATTAATGAAGTCAATCAAATTACTATGAATAACAAACGAACATTTTTTTTCCAAATAAGATGCAAGTAGTGGACGATAAAAAGGTGACCTAAAGGTCTTCATGTCCATTAATAATGGATGCAAGATCTCCTAGAAGGGCTGAGTAATAACTTCTGGTCTTTCTTTTCTTCGTATGAGCTTCCTCTGTTAGGAACACCCCTCTTTTGAGGGTAATATGGATAAAAAGTCTTTAACTATGTACACACTCCACACTCCATGAATATATATACACTTGCTAAAATCTAAAATAGACTTTAAGTTTCTAAGTTGAGTGATAATTGTCAACAGCCATTACACACTTTTAGTCTCGAGTTATGCATCTCAGACTTGTAGCACACATCTCTTGTGAGCATTTCTAGTTCTTCTATTTTGAGCTTGCTTTCACTAAATATATATGTGAAGTTTGTACCGTCAATTATAAGGACTGTAAGTTTATGTCTATCAATGAATGTCTCTTTTCACTTCATTTCTCCAATGAATTTGGTTACATAAGTTTTAATTGGGTTGAAACTTTCTTTTCTTGTCTCACTTAATGTTGAGCAGGTAGTAAGCATATGAGTAAGGTCTTCTGGTTCTTGATTGCACATTTGACAAGTTGGAGCAATTTCATATCTGCTGGATTTATGCCGATCAGCTTGTAGGGTATACGTTTGTGTCATCATCCTACTTTTGATTATACCTTTTTGAACATCAAGAATTGTAGGTTACAATGTAGTGTAGGAGATATGCGACTTTCCATTTTTAATTTGTTTTGCTCATTGTTGAAGGCCATACGGTGACCTATAGCTGTTAATGTCTGTGTCATTTTGGTCTTTTGTGGATAGTTGTCTCATTGGCAATCATACCACATCTTCTTTTTTATATTGGGAGAATATATGTCTTATAGATGTTATATCCAGTAATTGGGTCAACCCCATTTGTTCCATGAAGACCGGAGTTCATTAAGGAGCATTTTGTTCTTCTTACTAGTTTAATGCGGTCATCAATGTTAATTTCATTTTTTCTTTTGTTTGTTCTTTGAAGACCTAAATGTGTTGTGGCATCTGTTGGTTCTATAGTTTTTCCTTTTAATATCAAACTGTTGTCTTTTTCTTTTGTATTACACTGTACGATTTTAGTTTTTGTTGGATGGATGTTATATTGATGCTGATCAGCATATCTACCTATAGTATCAAGCATTAATTGCATTTCTGATGTTTCCGAGCTCAATAAGGCAATGTCATCTGAACAAGTAGGTGCACCTATGTAAATATTTCCTAGATGGAAGCCAATAGAGTTGTTTTTGAGTTCTTCAAGTAGATTTTGGACATACAATTTTTAGAGGTGTGTTGATAAAATGCCTCCCTGTCTTACTCCTTGTTTTATATTAAAACTATCACTGATATCCCTCATCCACTTTACTTTTGATTCTAAATCTGTGTATAGTCCCTTAAAAAGTTGTAATAGATCTGGAGGAATATTTTGGTCTAGTAGTTTGTCCATTAGTATGATATGTTTGACTACATCAAACACTGATTGTACGTCAACTGTTGTTAAATAATGGTATGTTGTTTTTAAGTTTTTCACATTTTGCTTCTGCTATAAGTAAGCTTGCCATAAGGGGACATAATCCTTCTGTGAAGCCAAATTGTAAATCTGGACCTGGATGTAATTGGAGTTTCTTTAGAATACACAGTTCATGTACTTTTCCAATGATGGGAGTAACAGTAATTCCTCTGTAACTCTTGACATCTAGAGGGTTTTTGCCACTCTTTTATAACAGGAGTAAGGATTCCTGTTTTAAAGGCCCTTGGAATAGAGATGGTCTATTTGATTTTATTAAATTTTACGATTTTATCTTAATCTTTACGATTTTATTTCTCGTGCTTTGTTTTTCCCCGATTTTTAGTTTTTGTGAAACATTTTTGCTATTCTTATTTCACATGTTTCAGTATCCCACCTCTTTTACATGTATGTGCATTAGTGATGTATTAATAAAGTTAAGGATAGACCCTTTCAAGATGTCATAATTACTTGGACTAGCAAAGGGCATGCAATTTGAATTAATTTGAAGTTAAGGATTCACATTGATGTATAGCGACGTTTTTTTTTTTTTTTTTTTTTGAATAATTTAATTTTGGTTGTAACGCGTCATCTGATGGGCTGACATTATTTTGTTATGAGCCCATAGACATAATTTAGTCATGTGAATTAAATTAAATTATAAGAAATGACTGTAATATTTTTTCTGTCTATTCGAAATAACTAGAAATAACATAAAAAATGTGGTGCACACTGTTAAATAACCCGCTACGCGCGTTATTCAGTGTGCACCAATTTTTTTTATGTTATTTCTTCATAGACAGAAAAAATATTACAGTCATTCCTTAAATGTATAATCATCATGATATTCATGGGATTGTTCTTTATTTAGTTGTGTTTTTTTCATAAAACAAAACTTGTGTGGATTTATCTCTTTAGCCCGGACATTACATTTCACCTTCCATTCCAAGATAGATCTGCTAAA
The DNA here is from genome assembly GCA_037788925.1 of Mytilus galloprovincialis. NCBI lineage: Eukaryota > Metazoa > Mollusca > Bivalvia > Mytilida > Mytilidae > Mytilus > Mytilus galloprovincialis. Next base: position 58,189,072 of record CM075335.1, on the reverse strand, counting down.
TCAGACAGACACCAAGAAAGACAAGTTTAGGGATGGATCAGTCTCTCATTTGACGATTTGTCAAAAATGTTGTTTACATGTTTCTATTGGCACTATATACAGTCCACAAAAAAAATATAAATTTATCAAACACAAATAAAAAATATATAATAATTCAATGACAACTTGAATTCAAAATCTTAACATTTAAGTAAAATTTGATAGTATACAGGAAATATGAATGAAACAATGTTATTTATTTTACATGGCGTGCATCAAATCGTGTTTCATTGTTACTTCCGGTCATTTTTTGTGGCGGCTCGTTCGAAAGACTACCTGCTTTTACGTTGAATTTAAACATGACAACAGGATAAGAGCTAATCAGTTTATTTCACTTTTATGAAGTTAAAAGAGTAAGGTAAAAAGCTAAGCCATTTAAGTCACGAAATGCAAATCCGCATGCAGCACAAACAGGTGATTTTGTTGACATACACATGACATGCCTGTGCCTGCAACATCCAAGAGTCTCAACTTTCTAATTTGTCTATTTTTGTGCTTGTTTTATCAATGAGGATGTTTGAAGGTCTATGAACCTTACCCATGATTGTGTAATACGACAAAAATCATAATTTATCAAAAACAACTAACAAATAGACCAGCCTTTTTTATTGTAATTTCTAGTCCAAATATTACATTATGGCGTCTGGTTAGGCTATTTTATTTTTTTTCTGGGACGACTTCCTACTGATGCCTCAATGGAAAAGCGATTGTTGTAAGACATCAACAGTTCAAGTGGCATAGATTCTCTAGTCAACCGGCGCATATTTACAAATAGCAATAAGGTGTATTCACAGGCACTACACATCCTGTCAATACAATAGGAATAAGATATGTCCACCAGGTATATTTGGTATCAGGTCCGTTCACGCCCTATACACTTTTGCACCCAAGGTCGGTTCACACTCTTACACGTTCGCGCCCAATTTTAATCCAAATTCCAGTTGAATAATTGGAAAATCATGATTGTTGTTTTAAATTGCTTTGGTGTAAATACTGAATGTATTTATAGCTTGAATGAAAAACAAAAGATAATTGTTTTTAACAGCTTGGTCCTTTTGATCTGAAACAATGAAACAATAAAATATAGCAATACACTATTATAACCAAAACATGATAAAATTTATTCAACACACACAAAAAAACGTCAGAATCTCACTTTATTTTGAAACAAGTCAATGAAACAAAGTTATAGCAATACACTAACCAAAACATGATTAAGAGTTATACAACACAAAGTAAAACGTTGACAGAATTCCACTTTATTAAGAAAGGATTAATGTTTTTTTTTAACAATACACTATCCAAAACATGATTAAGATTTATTCAACACTGCTGTCTCACTTTATTTTAAGACAATGACAACAAATGTACTTATAAGAATACACTTGCCAAATCTTGATTACAAAGTTATTTTAATTTAACACAAAACTAATTTGGGCGCGAACATGTAGGGTGTGAAAGGGGGCGGACCTGAGTGGGTGCGAACGTGAATGGGCGCAAACAGACCTGGATTCTGTCCACCATATATATTAAAAGCTTTCTTTTGTATACATATCTACATCTACATCATACGGCATATATATACAATGTACGGACACCATTTTCTTCCCGTTGCCAATATTCTATTTTTATTGACAGAGTGTCTAGTGTCTGTCGTGTATTATACATGTAGTACTATAAGGCTTAAGCTACAATTTATATTTGACTTCTCATTGGGCCTAAAATAAAATTTCATTTGTTTGGCATTGCCGCCCGACCCACTGAAAAACTTGCCGCCCAAATAATTTTATTTGCGTTTCAGAAATTTATTTTTTTTTATTTAAAAAAATCGAAATTGTGCCGGAAATTGATCGTATCCGCCAAGTTTGTTCCTGGCTTTACTTATTTCAAATCATGATCTTAAAAGCGCTTGCCTTACACTGTATTGGGAGCAAACATTTAAATGACATGGAATAGAAAAAGTCTGCCAAAAGTAATGTCAAAGAGGCCAGCAGGGGAAGGCATCTCCCTATGCTGCAATGCATTGGTTAAGGGAGATGGATTTTATCAAAAATCAAATTTCAGCTATTCTTTGAAAGGAACGTTCTGAGAGACCTTGCAAAGGACTCAATTTTATCTTTTGTAAAGCAGAAACAGATGATTTCTGCTTGACTTTGTTGCTTCATGAGATAGAAGTTTTTCACCGGGACATCACAGAACAAATATGCGTGGCTCTTACATTTGTTGAACTTATTGAATATTTGAAATTTATCATTGACAAATTTTCCCTTGAACCAGAGAACAAAGTATCTACTATAGTCAGAACCACAATGATGCATTCAAGATAATTATGGCTGTAAGCACCAAAGCTTAAAGACCAAAATGATTTACAGGTTTATAGTAGTTTTGTACCAGTAGATGCTAGCCTGGAACAAAACATACATATTTTAAAGACTAGCATCTTGTGTCAATTGAAGTACTTCCCCCTTCTTAACATGAATAAGATAATTCTTAAAACATAAAAGATACTGACAGAAACATATTCATAAATGTATCCAGTGTACATGTACTAGTGATGAATAAAATCCCCTCCTTTTCCACAATTCTAAGGGCTCATTAATTTATCTGTATTCATGTAATGCATGTCCAGATTTCTGTTAATCAAACAAGCATTACAACCCATAATTTATTTATCTGCAAAAATTGTCTGTCCTGCTGCATATTTCCATTTTGAATTTATCATACGTTTTAAACCTATCCCTGAAAAACCTTGCACTTGGATAATATTAGTATAAACACCATGTCTATTTGTGCCAACCTTCCAAATTTTTAGTATTTTGCTATCCTAATTTGGAACAGATCCTTTATCCTCAAAACTTATCAGGGGAAGTAGGCATGTTTGTATGGTAGTTCGTCACACCTTACATGTATGATTACTAGCCTCCAGGTATTGGTTTGAGCCCTAGTTGGGCAGTTGCAAAATTAAGGTTTGATTTTCATGTCAGATGTGATAGGTTTGTCAGTTTCCTCCCGCAGGTTGGCGTTTTCCTTCAAGTACTACGGTTTAGTACGGCACTAAAACTGACTGCCATGAAATTACCCATATCACGTGACCCATATGGTGTAAAAAGTGATGTTTATAAAACCAAAGCAAAGTTTTAAATCTTTGTCCATTTGTACAAGGAGCCGTAGTGGTTGAGCCATTTAACTTATGGTTATTTTACCAAACTGTGACCACAACTTCAAGATGTGACATCAGGCCTCTGTTCAATGGGCAGTCCCACAATAAAAGTTCAATTTTCACGTCATACATTTTATATGGTAAATTTGTCAGTTTCCTGCCTCAGTTCTGTGTTTTTTTCTGGGTACTTTGGTTAACTTTGCCAATAAAACTGACTGTCTTACGTGAAATTATCCATATGGGTATAGATGCGCATTAGTTTCTCCATAGGCGGTAATGGTAACGTTTTCTTCTGTTGCTCAGTCCATATCGTTAACTTGGATATGTGTGATGGCTCGTTTCGCAGCTGAGACATTTTGACATATGTGGTTAAATTTTCGGGGTACGAAGTGAGATTACTTTTTCCGTAAATTAGCAAACCCCGAGTATCCTTTTGTGATGCGGCTCCTCATGGTAAATAATCCCATTTTTAACACAATAAGTTCTTTGAAAATTTAATACTTTGAACACATGTAATAGCTCCATAGATTTTACACATTTATTCTGTGTTCCCCTACTTTCTAAAATAACTCAAATGGTTAAGCTCAGACACTTGTTTATCATAGAAAAGTGTCAAATATCACTACACGTGACTTTTGAGTTCCTCATTTCAAGGCGCATTAGGGATGTTGTCCCATATGATGTAGAATGTGACATTGATGGTTGACCCCTTTCAAAGAAACCACCAGCATGTACACACAACAATGCAACAATGCTTTAGACAACATTGATCTGGAGACTTCATGATTTACATGTATAAGGCTTTTAAATGTAAAAAAAAAAAAAAAAAATCCCTACCTACCTACCCACCTGCTGATAGTGTGGGTCGGCAATGCCAAACAAACACTTTTTTAAGGGTGGCCTTGTTAATCTATTTTTGTCAAGCCTTGGACTTATGTCAAAAAAGCAAGACAGCAATCCTACATTCCTTTGGCGGCATCAACAAATATTCACTCTGTCATTGTCTGTGGTTAAAGTATTTAAAATTTTAATAAATTTCTTAAACTATCCAGGATTTTTACCAACTTTGGACAGAAGCTTGTTTATGACCATAAGATATTATTCAGAAGTAAATTTTGTAAGAAAAAATAATCATTTTTCCTGTATTTTTCTTTTATATGGACTTAGTTTTTTCTACCAGAAAACATTACATTCACTCTGTAGTTAAAGTGGTTAAAGTTTTAAAATTTTAGTAACTTTCTTAAATTATCCTGGATTTCTACCAAACTTGGACAGAAGCTTCTTTGTGATCATAAGATCGTATCCAGAAGCAAATTTTGTAAAAAAAAATCCTGTTTTTTGTATTTTATTTATAAATGGACTTAGTTTTTCTGCCAGGAATCATAACATTCACTCTGTGGTTAAATTTTTTAAATTTTAATTACTTTCTTAAACTATCCTTGTTTTTCTACCAAACTTGGGCAGAAGCTTGTTTGTGATAAAAAAGGTAGCATCTAGGAGGAAATTTTGGTAAAATTTTGTTCCTGTTTTTCTGTATTTTCTTATAAATTGACTTAGTTTTTCTTCCAGTTATCATTACATACAGTGTGCAGTTAAAGTTTTTAAAACATTTATTAGATACATAAACTATCATGACTATCCTGGATTTTTACCAAACTTGGACAGAATCTTCTTACAATCAAAGGATAGATAACAGAAGGGGGATGTTCCAGTTTTCTGACAATAACTCAAAAACACTGTCACCAATTTGCAAGAAACGTTCATGAATTGTTTATATCTAATTTATTTTTATAGATTTTAGATTTTTAACCGGATTTTTGTGTCAAAAATGTCCGTTATTGATTTGGGGATGTACGGCGGGCGGCAACCAAATGTTGTCCGTGCATTTACTCATGAACCAGTCAACCAAACCTTTTAAAATTTTAATATGTTGTTACTGACAACAAAATGGAGGTCAAGTTCAAAAATGACGATTTTGACTTTTACCGTTCAGGAGTTACGGTTCTTGAAAGTTTAAAAAATGTTGTGTCCGTGCATTTACTCATGAACCGTTCAACCAAACCTTTTAAAATTTTAATATGTTGTTACTGACAACATAACGGAGGTCAAGTTCAATAATGACGATTTTTACTTTTACCGTTCAGGAGTTACGGTTCTTGAAAGTTTAAAAAATGTCGTGTCCGTGCATTTACTCATGAACCAGTCAACCAAACCTTTTAAAATTTTAATATGTTGTTACTGACAACAAAATGGAGGTTAAGTTCAATAATGACGATTTTGACTTTTACCGTTCAGGAGTTACGGTTCTTGAAAGTTTAAAAAATGTTGTGTCCGTGCATTTACTCATGAACCGTTCAACCAAACCTTTTAAAATTGTAATATGTTGTAAATTTTACCTATTAGGAGTTTTGGTCCTTGTAATATTGATAAATGCCAGAACACAAATAAATGTTAAAGAATCCGATTTACTGTCATTTTGAAAGCTCTTGTTATTTTTTCAAGTTATGGGGTTTTATTCATTAAAAAAAGAGGGATTTTCCTATTTTTAGACAATAACTCCAAAATGCTTTCAGCAGATATCATAAAACTGGTGAATTGTTTATATCTATTGACCATGTTGACATAAGCTCCTTTTCGATTTTCATAAATTTTAGATTTTATGTTTTCAGAGTTATGTGATTTTATTTGTGTTAAAGTATGGATTTTCCAGTTTTCGGTCTATGCTTTGAGCAGCTACATTTATCATGAAACTTTGATGACTGGTTTATATCTATTTAGATAACCTTACCTTTAGTTTTTCATGAGTTTCTGATATGACATTGAGAAGTTATTGAACTTTATTCTTTGAAAAATTGTTGAGAGTATCATGCTCTCTCGGCATAGCTGTTTAAAAATATTTAAATAGCTTACAACAATGAATAAACTCATTGTTGCAAGCTATTTAAATATCTATTAAAATTTCATGTTTATTGTGTTGGATTTTTCAGAGCTGTTAGTTGACCAATTGCAATGATGGGTGATCCACTTGACATGAAGCAGATTTTCTTCACCAATCTGCAAGTGCTGGGATTTGATGCAACTGCAGAAGGACAAGATAACAAAATTCCCTTTAATAAGTATGCATGTCTTTAAAATTACAAGTACATAATACAAACAAATGTATATCTAGTTTGGGGAAACATTTGGTTGATTACATAGGGAGTCACTGAGGCATGACTGGAGTTCGCCCCTCCTACGAAAATGTCTGGATCTGCTACTGAGAATGGTGGGAGAAGAGTAACTTATATGGTATTTTGTTCAAATTTTGGGGAAAATGGTATAATGTTTTTGCGAGACTTCCAATGATATCTATATTTTTTTTTATTGCTTCCTAATTTTGAGGCAGAAATTAGACCTTAAGCATGTTAGGAATGGAGATAATACAGATACATTTATTTGAGAAAAATTATGTTAAAGAGGAAAATTAATAACTGATATTCTTGTTATATATGTTCAATTTTATTTAAATGGTTTGTTTCATGCTCAATTTTAATTTTGTACAGAAACAATGTGCAAAACAAGCTAACAAAACTAAACTAGTTGTAGATATATATCCATTAGTATTCTAAACCATGAAAGAAAGTCTATCAATAAACCTTGAAAATATAGTAAAGTTTGCAATTAGACATTGAAAAATTATATCGCAATGTTTCATAAAAATAATTTTGGTCGTGTAAAATGTTGATTTCTACTTTTTATTTTACAGAAACATGTTTGATTTGCCAAATAAGAGGGGCAGTGAAGTTGTTTTACATTTCCTGTTTGAGAAATTAAACCCAGTCATGTGCAGAGAAGAGTTTAGGTAAATATATACTTCAAAACAAAAAATCAGATTTTATAAAATAATAAAGAAAATCATGATTGATGAGTGTTCAACATCCAGTGACAAATATCATTCATTAAGTACAGAGTTGTGAATGTACATGTAATTGATGAATTGGCTATAAATTGAAAAATTAAGACCATTTCAGTTTTCATGAAGATAACTTATAAAAATTGCCACCTACTAGTTTCTGTTCTAAAACATGTGTTTTTTAGGAATGTTTGAAAGTTAAAACTATGTGTTTTAAACTTTAATATTTGCAATATTTAATGTATATTTTTATCTATAATAGAATGATGTTTTTAATTTAATTTTGTGTTTACTTTAGACATTGTTGGCCCATAATTGACAAGCAACAAGAAGCTCAGTACAGAAGGACTTGTAATAACTGGTTGAATAATATATCAAAGGTATACATACATACAAATACTCAGCTATAGATATAGCAGGGTTGTTATAAGTAGTGCAGTGTTTTAGAATACAAAAATAAGTGGCAGCTTGTAAATCTATTTGACATATTCCTTGATTGAACTTCTTTGAAACAATCTGTTCCAGTACTGTCCAATCAATACATAGATCAACACATCTAAACTTAACCTCCATCAACTATTTACATGTGCTAAGGCAGGCAAATACATTATTAATTCTTACAATTAGTAAACCTATGTTTACCTTATTGTTTCATGTCTTTTATGGGCATTATGTTTTCTGGTCTGAGCGTTCGTTCGTCTGTCTGTCCCTTTGTCTGTCCCGCTTCAGGTTAAAGTTTTTGGTTGAGGTAGTTTTTGATGAAGTTGAAGTCCAATCAACTTGAAACTTAGTAAACATGTTACCTATGATATGATCTTTCTAATTATAATGCCAAATTAAAGATTTTATCCCATTTTCTCGGTCCACTGAACATAGAAAATGATAGTACGGATTGGGCAGCCGTGTACTTGGGACACATTCTTGTTTTATAATCATTGTTATTTTTCACGTCATAATTTTATGCAAAATGAACTTGACTGTAATTGTTTGCTAACATTTGGGATAATTATGAGAGGCAGTCAGCTTGTCATTCCTTGAAAAACATTAAAGCCTAAATTTGAGTTTTTCAACATGTTTTTTCACTGAAAACTTATTTACACAAGATACATGATGTATTTTACATGTTTCAGAATGAACCTGACTCCCATTTACCCAGGATAACTGGGTCCCTGTTCCTATCACCTGGTGGAGAAAAGTTTATCCAGTTGTTACTCCACTTTTCCAGATATGTTCTGCAACAGGATATTGAAAGAATGGGTATGAATCATTTTAATGCCTAGTGTTTTAAATTTATAATGTGTTACAATTTGAATTAGAATACATCAAATATTTATGTTGAAATATATTCAATTACATTATGTATAGACAGTATGGTATTTTTTCCTGAATTATTGTCTATCAGAAGTGATCCATCCTGAGACAGTTCTCGCATTTAAAGCTTGTACAACCTTATAACATTACAGAATAAAACATTCAATTGTTATAATTATGTTTTTTAGCTACTGTCATAAAACAACAGGTTAAATTGATTTTCTATGCATTTTTTCAAGGTTGTAACATGACCATTTGAAGTCATTGATGTTATATTTTATACTGAAATAAAACTTTTGGAATATCTCAACTAATCAAAAATAAACAGTATTTAATCAATTTGACTGTAACTTGTTATAAGTTCTTGTACTCTTTCAGATTACAATGTTTTAATCTTTTTTTCTAGGGGGTAAAGATAAAGACCATCTACGTTACCCAGAATTAACACAGCAAACAGCCTCTCTTGGTGAAGCTGTAGGGAATTCTGTCCAATGTTCCATCGTTAGGAACAGGAAACATTTATTGGAGGAATCTCAAATTATACTGGCTCTGAATAGGGAATGGAAAGAATATTCCAAGTAAGAATAAATTTTTGGACCTAAAATTCTGCAAATCATTTTCAATTTCATCTAAAGTCTTACAAGGAAAAATATCCACAGTCATAAACATTTCAGAATGATTTCTTAATAATTTTTTATTGTGAGATTTCTTGTTAACTGTTACTGAGTAGTATAATTATTAGATAATTTTTATTTCACCTTGTTTGAGATTTATGTTCAATACAGAAATGAAAGTCTATTTTAATATAAATGGATGCACTCATTTGGTAACAAATTTGAACAGACTAGTAATAAACAGACGTTTTATGGACAATACAAAACTTATTTCAAGTGATACAGAAAATGTATATAGACATATTGAGATGCTAATTTGAATATTTCATTTATTATTGAAAATCTGTTATGGTATAAAAAATATTGCTAAGGGTAATAATGCTCTGTTTTTGTACATTATCCTGCAAACCACTGCCACAAAATATATCAAATTAGAGTCAGTATCCAGTATTCAGTTTGCACATTGCCACATAAATTATCATGAAATTTTTTATTTTCATTGATACATATATTATCATGAGAATACTGATTTTCATTGACACATATATGTTATCAAGATATGAATTCTTTTAGTGAGCTGGTAAAAGATTATAGGAAGCTATCCAAATTGGCTAGAGAAAAGGACCACAAGATTAGGGAAGAGATACAGAAAACTACAGAAAGAGGAGCAGAAAGAGGGAGGTATGTAGTAATTGCTATTTACCATTCTGTAGTGCATACAAAAAGTAAGATCACAAAAATACTGAACTGAAAGGAAAATCGTTTCGGAAAGTCCATAATCACATGGCAAAATCAAATAACAAAACGCATCAAAAACGAATGGACAAGAACTGTCATATTTCTGACTTGGTACAGGCATTTTCAAATGTAGAAAATGGTGTATTAAACCTAGTTTTATAGCGCTAACCCTCTCACTTTGATGACAGTCTCATCAAATTCCGTTGTATTTACATTGATGAGTAAACTAAGCAGACACAATAAATAAAATAGTCAAAATATGGGTACATCAGTCATCATCGTATAACAATTTAACAAGGAAAAATTTAACAGAACACAAAAACATCTATCTACAAACACATTCATTGATTTGAGTGCAAACACTTCTGTAATGCATGCAAAAGATGTATATGCAATTAAGATTGAAATTAAACTTTTTTGATACTAGGAAAATAGATATTTGGGGTAAAGATTGAATTCATGCAATCAAAACATGAGAGGGACCAAATTGCTAGTTATAGTTTATAGACCTAATCACTAATTTGAAAAGCTCAAAAATATTATGTATTGAGGTCAACATTTGAACATCTTATCCATCTACATGTTCATATTAGGCAATTAATCAATAAGATATATGTTTTTATTTATATTAGATATTGAAATTATGATATGATATAACCATATTGAATAAAATAACTATGAGTCAGTTGAGTATAAGGAATATCATTATATTCAAGATGAATGAAATTTAGAATAGATGTAAACAGATGTAAAATGATTTTACACAGATATATATTACTTAATATTTTATTTGTATGCTCGTGAAAGGTTTTGACTCATTTCTTGTTATTCTATTGTAGTCCCATGGTTAGGAAAAGGCGTTCAACAAATGCATATGAATATGATTTTGATCCTCAGTCAATAAAGAGAGCTCAGAGAGTTCAAGAGGTAACTTTATTGGTTTACTATTTGTTGAAATATTTACTGTAAATACTTATTGTTAGTATATATTTCAATGTTTTTCAGATTCAGATATATATGAAAAAAAGTGAATTGAATTTTAGGATACATTAAAGTCAGCTTTTTATTGTTTGATAATTATCTCTTTTGATAAAAAAGCAATGATTAAAGTAATTTCAGTACTAATTATTTTAGAAGAATAAATTTATATGATTAAAAAATATTTACATATTAAACAATGAATATTTATTTTGACTAGGTCCGTGACTTATGGAAGCAATTTGACGATTTCTGTATCAGAGAGGCTGCAGAGAGGGAAGTTATTGAATCCATAGTAAATAAAACAATGAACAAATGTAAAATAAATGCTTCTGATGTCAACATTAAAGTTCCTGATCTGTTACTGACAGAATGTGAGGACGAAATAAGAAAGGTATAAATAATGCAAAACCACCATTTATTTTATTTAAGAATTGAATGCTTCTTTTTGTAACTTCATTGGAGTGTAAAAGCGTTGACCGAAGTACATTTTGTATGAAGCGCGGAAGCTATGATCATGAAAACACGAATTTTATAATTGTTTTATTTAATTCACCTGTGCACTTTATTGTGGGACCACGTGTTATCATGAATGAAAAGTTTTATTGAGTAATTCAATTGCTTAAGGAATAACATGTGATGTGCAGTTAGCCAATCAGAATGAAGTTTTATAATGATACATACATCTAATGTAATTATATGGTGATGCATAAACTTTGACAATTTGTTAAAAAGAAAATAAACCCACACAACCTTTTACATAGTCATTTGGTATTATCAATTATTTTATTATTTAAAAGAAAACATATTTTACATCCACTTTTAAAGTAGCATACTTGCCTAAAACTTTAAAGCTCAGTCTACTCTAATATAAAGGATAGGAAAATTAACATTTGTTTGCAAGTTTATTTTGTTTTTATTATCTTTTTTTATGGAGTCAGTTTATCTAAAATGTCTTTTATATCTTAGAAATGATGTTGATACAAATGATTTATTTTACATACATAGCTAAAAGTCAAAAGGTGCTCAAACTTTCTAAATTTATAAACAACTGTTGGCTTTCAATCAGATATGTTACATATATATCAATCTAAACTGTCTTTTATATCTTAGAAATGATGTCGATGAAAATGATTTATTTTACATACATAACTAAAAGTCAAAAGGTGCTCAAACTTTCTAAATTTATAAACAACAGTTGGCTTTCAATCAGATATGTTACATATATATCAAACATGATTTATGTGTAGAAAATGATGCTGAAAATGATGTAACATTGTGAGCCTTGTGTAGCATATATTACTTTTGTTGTTTGATCACAGTCTGCGCCAAAAACCTTTTCATCTACTAGTCCTGAATCTAAATATCAAAACTTGTCCCTATAGGACTATATAAAATTTTGAAAATTTTCACTAGTCCAAATCAATATTTACTAGTCTGGGGTATCTGACTAGTAGCTAACGATGCAGACTGTGATCACCTTATCTTAATATCCCTAATTAGTATGCAATGCTGATAAATAAAGTCTACAAGTAAAACCAGGCAGTGCATTTATCACATAAAAAAGTAGAACAGGAATTACCACAGACTTCACCGCCAAGAAAACCGATGCACAAACAAAACAACATACAGTCTAGTACAGGTGTGAAATTAGATTTTATTAAGCCATGCAGGGGCGGATCCAGCCATTTAAAAAGGGGGGGTGGTTCCAACCACATGTCCCCATTCAAATGCATTGATCGCTCAAAAAAAAGGGGGGTCCAACCCCCGAACCCCCCCCTCCTGGATCCGCCACTGCCATGTGTGTATGTATGGGATTAATGTTATACAATGATAGAAGTATTTTGTATATTCCAGAGACATGTAGACAGTAATTTCCACCATGGAAAGCTGAACCTTGTTAGTATAATACAGCTATGGAATTTATGTCTTCATTTGTATATAGAAAAAATACATCAAGGTGAGTAAATGGATATAGTTCATATACTTTTTTTGGAAGAAAATTCTTTATTTGTCCAAATTTAAAAGAAATAAACTATTTCTCAATTGCTTGCTTCCAGCCAAATATTCACCAATATGTATTCGGTATGCAGTTACGTCAGGGTTACCTTTCTCACAAAAATTTGGTGATCGCAATTACTCTAGTGCAAAGGGGGAAACCAAATTCCAGAGAGAGAGTCATCAAACGTAAACATCACTATGTCATTGAAATAATCTTATTGTCCATATAATACACGTGCTTGCCTGAATATCAATGCTTCTTTGTTTATTGTGTACAGAGGTGACAATTGGTAAACTTCAGCTTCAAAACACGACCATTAATTAGCTGCCATATTTTCACAACAACACTGACAGAGTGAAATATCGTTTTGACAATTATACGAAATGGATACGTAAAAAATGACAAAATCATGCATTGAAGACTATGTTTATGATACATTGTGTATATGCATGCATTGGTTCAAGAATTGGATATCATTATTTTTCACCAGTCACTTCTTTCTTATGACTTTAATTGACACCAAAAAAATATCAGAATTTTATTTCCAAACATGATATCTGCACTAAACTTTGTTCTCCACTGTTAATTGAAATGGTAGTGCCATTTATTTGTAGCAGAACATTCAGGTTCTAGCAATACATATTAATGGCATTATGGTATGACAAGACGATTTTTTCGGATTTTTTTATGCAAATTTTTGTTTGCATGAGATAATGAGCATCTTATATCATTAGATCTCTGTATGACAGAAATTTTATCCCTTTTCAGCTGGTGTTCCAAAATTTGAGGAAGAAGTGAAAGCTGTAACAGATAAAGTGCATACAAGTACAGCTTATCTTTTCAATACACAGTCATTAAAGGAGCAAATAGCAAGTATCTTGCCTGAGCTCAAGGAATCGATAGACTATCTCAGGAATAAAATCGATAAAGAAGTGACTATCTCCAGTACTCCACGGAGTTTACGAACTACTGTAAGTCATCAAAGTTTTGTACAAATTGTGGTAGGAAGAAACTGACACTGCTCCTGCATTTCTTTTAATTTAGATGTTTGTAAATTTTGAATAATTTTGATTTCTTTTGATTTGTGCTGCAATTTATTTACAAATTTAATAACTTTTTACAAATAAAATTTTAGAATTTGGCTTTTGTTTTCTTTTTTTCTTTCCAAAATAATTCAAGCAATTTGTTAAACAAGCAATTCTATATATTCTATTTATAGTTATTATTAAGAAGTATCATTTGGATGGATCTTAGGTTTTAGATGAATTATGATTAACAAAAAAATATATCATAGATTTTCATATTTCCTATTACAAAAACTTTAGTATATAACACTTGTAATAATCAGATTCAAAACCAGACATTTTTTATATACTGTGGATTCATTTATTTTTTGTGGGTACCAATTTTCGTGGATAAAGGAAAATTTGTATGTTTGTGGATATTCAATTTCGTGGTTTTGCCAAAGTCTGCATAGAAATTATATCATTAATATTTATGATGAAAGAAAGAACAACCTATTTAGAATTTGTCATTCGTGGAACATTTAATTTCGTGGTATACTTGTACCTACGAAATGCACGAAAATTGGTATCCAACGATTAAAATAAATCCAATGTAGACATAATCGCTTACTTCCATGTCATTTGAACTCTGGTGGATAGTTGTCTCATTGACAATCAATCATCCTACATGACATGTCTGTAAAATCAAGTTTTTCGAAATTTATTTCTCTTTTTATTTTTAGAAATGATTTTATATTTATATATCAATATTAGATATACTTTCACATTGGTGAAACAGCCATTAAATGATAACAAATTCAGACCATAAATCTTCACTCACTTATCATTTCTGAATGAATGTCATACTTTATTTGTCAACTTTATTTGTCAACTTTATTTGTCAATCATATTTGTTATTAGTCTGTAGGTATGGGTTTGATGGAACCTTCTCCACCTGTATCTTTCACACCAAGAAAAACAACCGAAATCACACCAGAGGGCACTGCAATTAAACTTTCTCCTGATGATGGTATGTACATAAAACATTGTTTGGGTTAAATATAATTTTACAGTTAATTTGTTCTAAATCATGGCTATTTATGATGAAAGAAAGAACAGACATTCAGTATTTGTCTGAGGACTCCCATCATGAATAAGTAAATAAATGTGTCCTGTTTTTACCTTCGTCATGGAAGTTGAGAGCAGGTTTAGTCACCTTTTGAGTCCATCTGTCCGTCCTTCTGTCAAAAAAAGTTGTGTAGAAAACCTTTGTCCCACTTTTCTTGACTTTTATGATAGAGAATGATTTTATAATAACCAGTTATGCTTCAGTATACATTTTACTTAAACTAATTGCATGCAGCAACACTGGTCTTGACTAGGTATTGGTCTTGTTTTAACAGTGATAGGATCTAAACATGCTGATATTTATCTTTGACAGTCATTGTAGCAAAATGTAAAACACAGGTTAAAAAAGCTAAATGTGCTGCAAAAAGCAGAATCACAAAAATACTGAACTCTGAGGAAAATTCAAAACAGAAAGTCCCCGAACAAATGGCAAAATCAAAGGATAAAATACAACTACTGTAAATTCAGAAATTATTGTGTGCATGTATTATTGCAATTTTGTCATTATTGACTTACTGCAATTTTAAGAGAAATTTTGAGAAAAATCCTGTTTAATTCATATAATGTACAGTTAACTCTCGTTGTCTCGAACTCGGTTGACTCGAAATTTCGGATGAGTCGAAGTTTTCACATGGTCCCGAACTTTATTCCATACAAAGGTATGTAATTCGACTCCTGATGAGTCGAAATTGGATATGTCGAAATTTCGGTTGAGTCGAACTAAATTTACGGTCCCAAGGTTAACAAAAGCATTCAAAATTCATTTTTTATCTCGAACTAATACACATATGTCAAAACATGACCTCTGGGATTTAAATGGATTGAATAGTTAATCTGACAATGCACGTGTAATTAGATTTCCAGTCACTGACCACTGTATTGATTTATGACATGCTATTTCCATGAGTGTTTACCTAAGATTATCTTTTATAGAATTTTGATAAATAATTAGTGATACATTGTTAATGTTCATGAAACAGTATTTAAATTGTTTACAAAACAATTAATATGTTATTTTTATACCAATGAGCTTGGGTGTGTATAAAGTGAGGATTATGGCTTCCGTTGATGATCACCTATAAACTACTCAAACGGCGTCTTTAATCTTTTTATATTTTCTTTTGAAAAGAAAAAGTGAGATAAAACAAAATGAATAGAAATCAAAATTTTCTTAAATCTCTTGTATCCGAGAATAAACAATTTTGTCAGCGAAAACCAAACTGAATAACGAAACTATCGATTGGAAATTACTCTCTTGGAAAAGCTATAGGATTTGTTTTAAATTGAAAGAATTGAATAAGTAAAAATTATGTCATTATAATAATAAAAGACTGTGACATACAAATACATCGATCTGATACTAGAATATCGATCTCCTTGCCATATTCATCCGGATTTATTTTAGCTTTACCAAGCTAAGCAAGAGTTGTGTCCCTTAGATTGTCGAACTTCCGGTGTTCGTTTGAGTCGAACTACATGTATCTCGAAATATTTCTCTGGTCCAGCTGACTTTGACATAACGAGAGTCGACTGTATTTCAAAATACGAGTTTAAATTATTGCATTTACAACTAACTCTGTTGCATTTTTTGCAATAATAAAAACTTTGCATTAATTTATGAATTTACAATATCATATTCCTGACTTGGTACAGGCATTTTCAAATGTAAAAAATGATGGACCAAACCTGGTTTCATAGCGCTAAACCTCTCACTTGTATGACAGTCACATCAAACTCCAATATATCCACAACGATGTGTGAACAAAATAGACATAATAGGTAAAATTGTAAAAATAGGGGTACAGCAGTCATCACCGTATCACAAAGAGACACATATCGATCACCAAGGACTCTTGACCTTATTTATATATATAATATGTAGAGACAACAACATCTGGGTTACCGCAAGGTGATGGTTTTATTGAGTCGACATGTTTCGCCGCTAATGCGGCATCATCAGGACAATATTACAGAGTTTACATGTTCATAAAGTGTATATAATGCGGTTGTATTAATTATGACGTAAAAGAATAAAAGTGAAAGTGAAAATGTAAAATAGTGTTCATAATGTAGCAAGAATAAAAGTTAAAAATAGAAATAAAAACAAATGTTTATCTTGACTGGTATGTTCCGTAGTCACTGTGATTGAGGTTCATATATAAATAGAAAGTGAAAGTGAAATTAAAATAAGAATCTAGTATAGTTAAAAGTGAAAGTTAGTCAATAAAGTTATTAACGATGTGGTTAGCTGCTATTCTTGCACGTCTGTGTAGAGGTCCTCATAGTGGCTTATAAAATGTCAGTTCATTTGTTGTCTCTACATATTATATTTCCATGAGGTTTTAAGACAACCGCAGCATACTTCGGTATCCATCTTGGTTACTCTACCAGCTTTTCCGTTAGAAGGTGTTGGTTCACTCGTCACAAATTATTTATATATAGATAAAATTAGAAATGGAATAAAAGGAGACTCATAATGTCAATGAAAAAGCAACCAAAACTACACATCAAGTTCATTTAATATCTTGATTTGAAATATGTTGGTTAGTTTCACAACAGTTCAAAGTTATAAAGAAAAGGTTGTGGATTTTTGTCAATGTTTTTATGCCCTTGCTGCAAGCAGTGCAAGCCAAAGGGGGAATTACGTGTTACCCTTGACCATCTATCCATCTGTTCTTTTGTCCGTTGTTCTTTTGATGGAAAAGCAAGCTTGAGTGGGAGCATTGGTGTCCTCAGACATATTCTTCTTTTAGTTTTTGGTTCAAGATTGCAATAATCTTCCAAGGCTTATCACTACCTTATTGATACACAAAATATAGTGCATTGGACATAACATTCTATACATCCTATCCATGAAAATTTTCAGAAAGTTATAAACGTAGTATTTGCTCAGATATTCAAGTCACAAAATAATGCTACACCTGTCAAGAAAGTTGCATAACTTTTGCAAGGTGCAGGATCTAATATCTGTTCTAAAAATATAAATGATGACATTGTTAAATTTATCTTTAAGAATTGGAGTTATCTCCCATTGTGCAGAATTTTAATGATTATTGTATTATCAGCTACAACCAATGCTTTGTTCAATGCAATATTTATTGATTTTACTTCACACTGATACATTAACCCTTTCCTCCATAATGACACTTTTTGACGCCACCCCTTTACTCCATAATGACGCCTTTTGACACCTGTGTAGGACCTCAGTTGAAACGCTTTGACTACAAAATGTCTCCATCAGACTTAAAAAAAAATGTAGCCAATATGAAAAGGATATTCATGAGAATATCTGATTTGAATTTCATTGATGAAATATTCGTTTTCACAATGCATTAATATTTTAAACCTGATGATTTTATTTTATTAAAAAAATCCTATGCAAATCAAGTATGTAAGAAAAAAATTCCATGGAGGAAAGGGTTAAAGCAATCTTTACCCTTCAGTGCTTACAGGTACACAGGGGTATAGTTAAAAGTTAGAATTTCAATTGAAGGATACGTATGACAGGAGCTATTTGTGGTTTGGGAAAATTTTGTCACACAATCATACATCTCCACCAGGATCATATAGAAAAGCATTGACATATTTAGAAATAAAATCATTAAAAAAAAATGGTTCAAAATCGCAAAAATTAAGACTATGAAGTGGAATTAAGATACATGTATAAAGATAACTATATTAACATTATTAATAGTGAGAACAGTTTGAAACCACATCATCACACTTGAGTAATATTGTGTATCGACATTCAAATTAATCTAAAATATACTTTTGATTGTAATTCATAGAAACATATAAACACCACAAAGCCTAATTCAGACCATGAATTAAATTTGCATATTCAGTATTAAAGGCATTCTCAGTGATACTTTCAAAAACTAATATGAAAATGATTAGATTCATGACAATTTTGGTTTAAATTTGATGCTTTGTACTACTCATGACCACTACTGATAGTTTGAAATTTATTACAGTGACCACACCAGAGGCAGTGTCTAGAATTGCAGATAATGTTACTGGAACTGTAAGAAAGGGTCCAAATAATCTTTTCCAAGGTACCCCAGTGTATGCTGGATCTGTTAAACAGGATAAAAGAAAAACAGGAAGGTATAAACTACTACTACCAGTACTAGGAAGATTTTTTTTTCATTATTGAAGTACATATAACCAACATCTTAAAACTTGAATTCGTGTATCTGACACATATTGAAACATTTTAATTATTTAAACATGTGACTTGTACTGAGAGTCATTGAAAATTTATTGATGCTTTTAAAAATTGAAAAGAAGTATGTGAACTAAGCAAGGAGGAAAGAGAGCAGTTTTCGCCAAAATTTGTTGGATATTATCTTACTGAAAATAAGGCATTGCTGATGCTGTTGGTTACAAACTAATCTCTCTGAATGATGAAGTGTAAGACCCACAAAATTTCGAAATATTTGGCACGTTTGAAGCTTTATGTAGGAAACTGTAATTTGTATTAGTACAAGTACAAGTCTTTATTCATAATGTTAGCAATCTTGAGGTTTTTTATTTTACATGTTTTACAGGTCCATAGTTTATTTCAAAATAAGAATGTCAAAAGAAGAAACATTCAAATTTATGCATTTTCATACAGTGTTATGAATGACATATTTATACAAATTTATCCTTGGCAAAAAGAATGTGGGCACTTAAATTTTGATGTATCTGCTCAAGTGGCCATTTCATTTCAGAATTGATCTGCATATTAAATCAATGACTGTATTATGAAAAAGCAGCCAGAACTTTTATTTTCATGTGCCACCTATGATAGTAGAGGGGCATTATGTTTTCTGGTACCCAAATTTCAACGAACATGGAAAATAATAGTGCGAGTTGGACATCTGTGTACTATGGACAGATTTTTGTTATTAGAAAGTGATAGAAACAAATAAAACAGGAACATAAAGAAAATTACAATAAATTTGTGTATGTATCTAATTAAATCAAATCTATTGTAGGGTCAATTCAAAATTACCAAAGAAAACAAAAACAGAGAGTTCAAATTCTAGGACAGTAGATGTTAGAGGTCACTTGCATTCTACGCCAACAAGAGCTGCTAGACCAACAGGAAATTATCGTGGTATGGATAAATAAAATCTGCATTGGTCATGAAAAGATTATTCTGATAACACAGTAATGTTTGAAAACAATGCTTCATATCAAGGTCTACATATATATATTAATTTCATTTCATTAAAGTAAAAGTGAAAAATATCCCAGCCAAAAAGTTGTATGGAATAGAATCGCTGATAGTCTGTAATTTTTTTTACCAAAGTAAGAAAAAATATCCCTGTTAGAGAATGATGAACACTCTGATAGTTGTACTTCTTTTGTACCAATATTCCAGTAAGAGATGAACAACACAATAAAAATAAACATAAAAAAAAAATCTAAGTAAAAAGTGTTTTTATGTTGTCAAAGAAGAGAGTTCAGGATGACTCCTGTATAAAAGCATTGGAAGGATGCAGACCTTGCCATACATGACCCTTTTTTTACTCATCTATCTGTTGAGTATATAATAATGAGAGCTGTAATACTCTTTTATTTTGATGAACTGGATAACTATTGATAATTTGTAAATGTTTATTGTCATTTAGATTGGGATGGAATCATACAACAGCCAGAGACATTAATTTCACAGCTGAAAAATTCACCACCCCTCAGTGAGCGATCTTTTCACAGCGACAGAAACATAAACAAGAGTAATATAACTCAAACATCAGGAACCATAACTCCTAAGCTGTCTCCACGGTCTGATTCAGAGCCTGTAACTCCTAGGAACAAAAGTTATAACTCACCATTTATTTCACCCAGACAAGGTCAAAGGTCAGCAGAGGTCACACCAAGACAAGGTCATAGGTCACCATCAGACATGATAGTAGATGAGGTTATGGGATTTGGAATGGTTATGTCTCCTGGGATGTCAGGTAAATTAAATAATTGATATGTTTTAATTGTGCAAGATATGTATTTATAAATTTTGAAATTTGGAGGTTCTTTTACAAATTATTAAATGGTTTTAGTTTTTTAAACATTATAGAATGTTAGTTTTCATTTCAGTAGGATAATACAAGGAATGATAGATATTGATTAATTATTTTCTATAAAGAAAAGTCTTTTAAAGAAAACCAACTTACTGATTGACTTGTATTCTAAAAATAAAAGGGGGAAAAGATAGGCAAGATAAATTTGAAAAATCCTCTGCTAATGTTTGTTGTGGTACACAATACAATTATTGAACTATGAATAAGCAATTATTTACAACTTTAAATTACATTTTTTATTGTTTATGCCAATTGATCATTTTGAACTGCTGGTGAATAGCACCAAACTAAAGGTCTCTAGGTTTTGCACACTTGACAACGAAGTAGCCAGGAATAAGCCCCTTATGATTTGTATGATTAATCTGTTTTACATGATTAATAATCAAATTATAATTTGTTGATTTCTTTTACTCAGTTTATGTAAGAATGAGGTTTTGCTTGCTGATAGTACTGTAAATATCTTACTTTTCAGGTGCAGATGCATTTCGAACAAAAGCAGAAATCCCAAGAAGTCCTATTAGTGTTGAAGTTAAAATGATGTTTAGAGAGGCAATGTCCAATGAAAGTAGTCCCCAGTCTGACAGGTCAAGGTCTTCTAGAGGTCAAAAGTCAGCTGAACATAGTTTCAACATGAGTGATCATGGCTTACACATTCAAAAGGGCAATCCAACCTTTGGTTATCAGAATGTTTCAAAAACTTTAAATAGATCCAAAAATACAACTTCAAGTTCAAACCAAATGGCACTTCAGAATGACGAGGTGTTGTCAAGTGATGTCATGAACAATTATAATGAGGAAAAAATAAGTAATGGTTCAGAATTTCAAAAAGACAAATATTTAGTAGAAAATCGTCCAAAATCTCCTGTAGGAGAAACTTTAGACGATATTGAGACTGATCCAGAAGATAATTCTACAACATCTAAATTTAAATCAATAGAAAACAGTTTTAAAATACAAAGACCGCCCTCTCCTGTGGCTGAGTTACTAGAAAGTTTTGATTCTGGAAAAGTGGAATCAGACAAAATGTTGGAGGAGGAAGTTTTTCCAAAAGATGAAGAGGACGATTTCTACTTAGAACAACCAGAAGGTTTACTCTCCTCAGAGGAGGCAGAGGAGGACACACAATATGAAACCTTATCCAAAAAATTTGAAGGTAATTTTAAAATCTAAATGTGTGGAACAACTTTTTGATTCATTCCATGCCTTTATTTGAAAATATACTGAATATTTAGCAGTAACTGCTGCTATGAAATTGCTGTAGCTTTACTGAAGAAATTATATTTATTTTTTAACCGGATTTTTGTGTCAAAAATGTCGGTTATTGATTTGGGGATGTACGGCGGGCGGGCGGACGGCAACCAAATGTTGTCCGTGCATTTACTCATGTTGTTACTGACAACAAAATGGAGGTCAAGTTCAATAATAACGATTTTGACTTTTACTGTTCAGGAGTTACGGTTCTTGAAAGTTTAAAAAATGTTGTGTCCGTGCATTTACTCATGAACCGTTCAACCAAACCTTTTGAAATTTTAATATGTTGTTACTGACAACATAACAGAGGTCAAGTTCAATAATGACGATTTTTACTTTTACCGTTCAGGAGTTATGGTTCTTGAAAGTTTAAAAAATGTTGTGTCCGTGCATTTACTCATGAACCAGTCAACCAAACCTTTTAAAATTTTAATATGTTGCTACTGACAACAAAATGGAGGTCAAGTTCAATAATGACGATTTTGACTTTTACCGTTCAGGAGTTACGGTTCTTGAAAGTTTAAAAAATGTTGTGTCCGTGCATTTACTCATGAACCGTTCAACCAAACCTTTTAAAATTTCCTATTAGGAGTTTTGGTCCTTGTAATATTGATAAATGCCAGAACACAAATAAATGTTAAAGAATCCGGTTTACTGTCATTTTGACAGCTCTTGTTTTTGGTTTGAATTTATGAATGTTTTCTGTCTTTTGAAGAGATCCTTTCAGTAGATCAAATGTGACCTTATGATAGGGAAAGCACCTGTTGAATTTTGAGATATTTTTACTTGAAAAGGTGTCATCATTGCATATCATCCCCAGTAATCTTTTAATATAATACTTTTTAACCAGAATTAAAAGAATAAAAAGCCCTACTGTAAGAATGAAATGGTAAAAATCCTGTCTGAAGTTGTATGTATATGTTATAAGGTGTTTGCTGATATTCTATGTATGCTCTAGATAATATGCCTGTATTCTTGTAGGTATTAGTCAAACCTGCTTGGAGATCTTTCCATGTCTTGATTTGGACAATAGTTATTGTATTCCGTAAGACACTTTAATTCATTGAAAAAGCCATCCTTTACGACCATGAAATTATTACAACACACATAAAGGTACTTTCACACTACATCAGAATATTGTTATATGATTAAATTCATATTTTACATTTCAGAACAAAAAGCTTTCATTACACAAGAGGTCATTCCAAGAAGCCCTCTGAAGGATGAAATAAGAAGAATGTTTAAAGAAGCAATGTCTGATGTAGAGGATTCACCATTACATAAAAGTAATTATTATTAAGTTTGTGGAGTCTGGTTATATTTCCTATACTACCAAACACACTATAAACTCTTCTGTGATTCTAAAATTTGTCCAATAATTTTTCATCAATATAAAAAAGAAGATGTGGTATGATGGCCATTGAGAGCACTTGCCTCAAGAGACTAAAATGACACAGAAATTAACACCTATAGGTCACTGTATAACCTTCAACAATGAGCAAAGCCTTTGTCACTGTATGACCTTCAGCAATGAGCAAAGCCTATGAAGTATGGTATCTTATTGATATTGAAATTTCCATTCTATTGATATAAAATTTATACAAAGTTGTTTTTATATAAAGAAAATCTTGTTCAAATTAGTTAAATGATAATCATACTAATTACAAAATTTTATTAGAGTTGAGGCAGTTAAAAATTGAAAAAAAATGTGAAAATCGAAAGGTTTGACCTTCCATGTATGTAGAATATTGACCTATTTTTATGTTCCTTTAGGTAAGCCTCACTCAGATAGCTTTTCAAGGTCAAATAACAGTAAAGGGAGAGCAGCAGGTATTGATGATAGTTTTTATGACCTGCAAGCAGGTATATTTGTTTTTCTAGCAAACATAATTGTATGTGCTCACGAATTATTCATAACTGATTTATCATGTTTATATGTACCTGTATAGTTCACCAAATTGTGCTATAGGTATAAGATAATAATCCAACAAAAATAATATTCAAAATCATCTAGAAGCAACATATAGTCTTCAGCAATAGACTTTGTTGATTTATACTGTTAACATCCAATTATCCAAATAGAGAAATCATTTAAAAGATGTAACTTGCGACAAAGTTCTTAAGACTTTAAGACAGGCACATGAAATTTTTAGGACAATATATGGGATCCTTGCAAGGTTTACCTGTTCGTATGAATTATTATTAGGCCAAATAAAAATATATGTGTGGTTCCAGTTACCCTACCTACCCTACTTTTCAGTCGTAAAAATAGCCTACCCTAAAGATTTTTTTGTCATTTTCCATGAAGCACTGTTAAAGTCAGAATGTTGCTCCCATAGAGTCAATGTAAAAAAATAACATAAAATAAAAAAAAAATCCCTACCTACCTACCTACCCTATTTTTTTTTAGATGTAACTGGAACCACACATACTATTTTATTTGGCCTTATTCATGGAGTACAAATTTTCATGAATTTCATTAGTTATGGTAAACCAGGAATTAAAATGAATACCAAAGTATTAATTTTCTATAGGCTTGTGTGCAGATTTTGGTAAATGCATAATCTCAAATATCCACTGATATTCATTTTTAACTCAATCAAGGAAGATAAAGGAATCCACAATATTTAATAATAGATGAAAATCATTTATACTTTCATTCAAAATAAAAAAGTTTTCTGGAGTCCACTTTACACGTTTACACTGGCAGCAGCTAAAGTAGTCAAGGCACACGTTTCAATGGAACTATTTACAATTTTCATTATATGCTCAGAGTATGGAATATTTTCTCATCATTTTACTCATATTCTCTATTAAAGAAAGAAACTTGTTCTGGAACTTCAAAATGATGAGTGTAACTCGTAGATGTTCAGTGGTACCATGTAAGGGATTTTCAGAACGGCAACCCTGTTTATAGATACATTTTGTAAAAGAATATGAAGTATGAAGTCAATGAGACAACTCTCCATCCAAGTCACAATGAGAAAAAAGTTAAACAATTATAGGACAAAGTACTTGCTTTAACACAGAATAGCAAGTTACAATGGGCCTCAAAGTGACTAGTGTAAAACAATTTAGACAGGAAAACAAACAGTCTTTATAAAAATAAGAAATAAGAAACACTTATGAACATCATGTGCAATTATAGTTTATATTGTATATATCATTAATTGTATATTTATTTATTCTATTTCCAGGAAATAGCTTTGATTTGCAAGGAGCAGGTGATGGAATTGGTCTTGAAGACATAGAAATGCCTGATATGCCATTAGAAGATTCTTTCTGTGAAAGTTATGGTGCAGGAATGCCCAACAACACTTCAAACTATTCTAACAAAGCTATTAATCGTGAAAGTGTAGGACTTGATTTGATGTCGTTCACACCAAAATCAGAGGTGAATTTATTTCAAACCTATGATGCGAGAAAATTAGACGAGGCAAAACATGATTTAGATGAAATATTTAGTCAAAGTCTTCCATTAAGGGTGGAAAACATTCGTCAAGCAGAGACGAAACAACAGCTCACAGAGAATAAAACACAATTGAAAGAGTTAGAAAAATCTATTGGAGAACTTGAAGGAAAATTACTGGAAATTAGTTCGAATGAGTTTCTTAATCCTGATTCAAAAGATGATTCTGATTTAAATGATAATTTAGACGATTCATTTGTACCTCTGAAAGGTGGTGTTTTATTTGAAGGTGGAACACCTTTAAAATCTAGGTCACTTCAGAATATAGATAAAGTATCTACAAACAATAGTAATGACATACGAACTAGAATGCAACAACTTAAAGAG
The DNA here is from genome assembly GCA_037788925.1 of Mytilus galloprovincialis. Lineage (NCBI taxonomy): Eukaryota > Metazoa > Mollusca > Bivalvia > Mytilida > Mytilidae > Mytilus > Mytilus galloprovincialis. The sequence continues at coordinate 58,163,091 of CM075335.1, read as the reverse complement.
GTTGCCAAGAAAATTAGTTCAGATTTTAATGTATAGCCTGTCTCACAGTATTAAATTATTTTTAAGCTTGAATGTATGAATTGTTTAATTTAATGTATTGAATCCCTTTTTAGCTGTGTTTGAAATGACAAGTTAGTGCATCTTATATGTATAAGTATTTATAAAATATAATAGAATAACAAAAGGAAGAAAAATAGGAGTTTATAAAAATAATCTTCAGCAAAATTACCTCTTATTTAGATTTGTCTTCCTAATAGATTTTAATTCATTACACTCATGTTATAGTAGATCCTATAGTTTAAATGCTACAATTTATCTGATTTCTTATTTTAGAGGACTGCAATGGTGTGCCTATTTTAGAACTAGTGTATATTGTCCTAACTCAGGCAAACTGACCCAAAAAGAACCTTGTCCAGAATACCCTTGTGTATTTTTCCATATTTAAATGAAAGTGATTAACTCATGTAAAAAAAAACATGTAAACATGTGAAATAACCCATCAATATCTATTCTGATTTTTCAAGGTACAAAGTTTTATCAAAGTAAAACACCATGACTTAAATGGTACAACTTAACTGATTTTTTCCCCCCTTTTACAACCGAACCAATAGATTCCTTTCTTACTATCTAATTAGTTAATAGTAAAAGTAATTTGATTAACTATTTCAACTTTTGTTGTTACTGAATTTTTAGCTCACCTGGCCCGATTACAAAAATCTTCTCCTCTGAAACTACTGGGCCAAATTAAACCAAACTTGGCCACAATCATCATTGGGGTATCTAGTTTAAAAAATGTGTCCGGTGACCCGGCTTACCAACCAAGATGGCCGCCATGGCTAAAAATAGAACATAGGGGTAAAATGCAGTTTTTTGCTTATAACTCAAAAACCAAAGCATTTAGAGCAAATCTGACATGTGGTAAAATTGTTGATCAGGTCAAGATCTATCTGCCCTGAAATTTTCAGATGAATCGGACAACCTGTTGTTGGGTTGCTGCCCCTGAATTGGTAATTTTAAGGAAATTTTGCTGTTTTTGGTTATTATCTTGAACATTATTATAGATAGAGATAAACTGTAAACAGCAATAATGTTCAGCAAAGTAAGATTTACAAATAAGTCAACATGACCGAAATGGTCAGTTGACCCCTTTAGGAGTTATTGCCCTTTATAGTCAATTTTTATGCCCCACCTACGATAGTAGAGGGGCATTATGTTTTCTGGTCTGTGCGTCCGTTCGTCCGTTCGTTCGTCTGTCTGTCTGTCCGTTCGTTCGTCCGTCCGTCTGTCCCGCTTCAGGTTAAAGTTTTTGGTCAAGGTAGTTTTTGATGAAGTTTAAGTCCAATCGACTTCAAACTTAGTACACATGTCCCCTATGATATGATCTTTCTAATTTTAATGCCAAATTAGAGTTTTTCCCCAATTTCACGGTCCACTGAACATGGAAAATGATAGTGCGAGTGGGGCATTCGTGTACTGAGGACACATTCTTGTTAACCATGTTTCGTAAATCTTAGTAATCTTTTACAAAAATCTTCTTCTCTGAAACTTCTGTGCCAAATTAATCCAAACTTGGCCACAATCATCTTTGGGGTATCTAGTTAAAAAAATGTGTCCGGTGACTCGGTCTTCCAACCAAGATGGCCGCCACGGCTAAAATAGAACAAAGGGGTAAAATGCAGTTTTTGGGTTATAACTCAAAAACCAAAGCATTTAGAGCAAATCTGACATGGTGTAAAATTGTTAATCAGGTCAAGATCTATCTGCCCTGAAATTTACAGACCAATCGGACAACCCTTTGTTGGGTTGCTGCCCCTGAATTGGTAATTTTAAGGACATTTTGCTGTTTTTGGTTATTATCTTGAATATTATTATAGATAGAGATAAACTGTAAACAGCAATAATGTACAGCAAAGTAAGACCTGAAAAGAAGTCAACATGACCAAAATGGTCAATTGACCCCCTAAGGAGTTATTGCCCTTTATATAGTCATTTTTTAACAATTTTCACAAAATTTGTAAAATTTTACTAACATTTTCCACTATAACTACTGAGCCAAGTTCATTATAGATAGAGATAATTGTAAGCAGCAAGAATGTTCAGTAAAGTTAGATCTACAAACACATCACCATCACCAAACCACAATTTTGTCTTGAATCCATCTGACAGTGTGTCCTTTGTTTAATATTCACATAGACCAAGGTGAGCGACACAGGCTCTTTAGAGCCTCTAGTTTATATCCACAACAATTTTCGAAAGTATTAAAAACATTTGTTAACTTACAAGAATTACATTCTTCTGATATTTTATATAATTCTAAATCAAATTCCAATACCGGTAATTGCAATACTTAATTTTACATTGTATTATAAACAAAAAAGATATTTATTTGAAACATTTATGATTGTTTGTACATTGCAAATAATGAAACATGTACAGTATGTAATAATTACAGTAGGAGATGTTTTATGTATTCAAAACATATTTAAACCAGATGGTGCTTTTTCATACTTTAAACTTTTTGTATGTTGCTGAACATCAAAACTATAAGAAGACATAGGTGTCTTTTCTTACCTCATCTCTGTCAACAACTTCACACTTTGTTAATCTGCAAGTTCTAGATGATTGGTTTACAGAATTCCACCAAGTTGCAAAGATTTTTTTTATAAGACTTGAAATTGTGCACCAGTTGTTTTATATTTTGATCTGAACTGTTTTGGGGGGTGTTCTTTTACCAAAACCAGGACTTCTCCATTCTGTTGTTATTTTTTGCAGATTGAAGGTGACATACCGGTATGTCTTCCTTGATAGAATATTTGTAGCAGCTTTGTATTTAGATTTTACTTGAGAAATTCAGATCATTGCTCTGTACTGTAAACTCAGAAATTATTGTGAGGTTTTTATTATTGCGAAAAATGTGACAGAGCAATAATTTAAACTTGCATTTTGAAATGTTTTATATGAATTAAACAGGATTTTTCTCAAAATCGTAATAATTAAAATTGCATTTAAGTCTAAAATGACAAAAAGGCAATAATAAATGCACGCAATAATTTCTTAATTTACAGTATTTAGATTTTACTTGAGAAATTCAGATCCTTGCTCTATAGATGGATTTTAATTGACATAATTTGAGCAAAAATAACTTCCCATTTGAAGCCATATTGTAGGTTTCAGTGCCTAAATTCCTTCATAAATAAAAATTCAAGGTATTAATCTTAAAGCTAGCCTTCAGTAAAAAGGCTTTTCTGAACAATTTTTTATTTTTTGATCAAGTAAGGATCTCTTTTCAGACTACATTGTATTGTGTTTCCCATTTGTAATCTGGTAAGTCAGATAAGAAAATAAACCCATTATTCCTCCATAATGGTAAACATAGGTGGATCCAGAGGGGTCTGGAGGGCCTGGGCTTTTGTGGGAAAAATTTGGTTGATTATATAGGGAATCACTGAAGCATGACTGGAGTGCCCCACCTTAGGTCAGTCAGTGGGCCCCCTTAAAGTTCTGGATCCCCCACTGGTAAACAAGGGAAACAACTCAAATTATATCATGTAAAACCTCTGTTTGAAGTCTTCCTTTTACATAATTGGTTGTTTCCTTTTTCCATGAAAATTGAAACGTCTGTTTCAGTCGACCCTTATTCCAAAAGTGAGTTTGATAAATATCTGCTGAAAATTGTTAGCAAAGAAAACATAAAAAGGGTATTACTAACAGGCACTTCCAAAAATATTAGTCAGTTAAATGTTTTCTGCTTTAATAAATCTTGTGGATAACAATATCCTTGTTTGGATTTCTTGCATTTTCTTTTTTCATTTTGAATCCATTTAAGTGCAGGCAGATCCAGGGGGGGGGGGTCCGGGAACCCCCCTTTTTTGTCCGATCAATGCATTTGAATGGGAGCATATAGCTGGAACCACCCCCCCCCCCCCCCCCCTTTACTCTGGGTTGGGAACCCCCCTTTTAAAAAGGGCTGGATCCGCCCCTGAAGTGTACCTAAAAGCATTAGAAGTGACCAGGAATACATTCCTGTATGTAAACTGGCTCTTATGGGTATGAAAAATAAGCATTCTAGATCTTTTATTTTTGCATTCTTTCATTGAAGTTTTTAAAAGATTACATGACATATATTTTTATGCCCCATTTATGGGCATTATGTTTTCTGGTCTGTGCGTCCGTTCGTCCGTCCGTCCGTCTGTTCGTTCGTTCGTTCGTTCGTCCGTTCGTCCGTCTGTCCCGCTTCAGGTTAAAGTTTTTGGTCGAGGTAGTTTTTGATGAAGTTGAAGTCTAATCAACTTGAAACTTAGTATATATGTTCTGTATGATATGATCTTTCTAATTTTAATTCCAAATTAGAGATTTAACCCCATGTTCACGGTCCACTGAACATAGAAAATGATAGTGCGGATGGGGCATCCGTGTACTGGGGACACATTCTTGTTTTGTAAGAAATTTATGAATTTATTTTAATATTTCATTTGTTATTAAATTGTATGCAAATAAGTGCTGGAGTTTTAGGATTGAATAAACTATTTGAAATGTTTGATTTATTGTAATTCCAATGGCTGAAATTTTGGCTTTCATACTGATAATCTTAATCTTAGTCTCCTTTTCATCATCAATGACTTAATCATAATGTAGTGGTAAACTTTTCAACAAGCATAAATTGCAATAATTTGGAGCTATTATTGGTAAGAAGAAGCAGTAATAATGTTAACAGTAACATTTATATTGCACCAGATGCACATTTCAACATTTTATGTCAGTGATACTTGGATAAAATATTCAGTCCAAAAGCTAATAAAAACATTAAAAGAGCTGACAAATAAAAAAGACCAATAGTCGAACCAAACCTGAACAAGAAATCAGAGAAAGCATGAGGGAGACATAGATTTCTCAATTAAAAATCATTTCCATACTTTACAAGAGATGAGTGGAATTGTAAAGTGAGATGCATTGTCATATCTTTTACCTTCTTTCCCACCATTGTACAAGACTTAAGTGAAGAGATATAAGATGTGGTATGAGTGCCAATGAGACAACTCTCCATCCAAGTCACAAGTTTTTAAAAGTAAACTATTATAAGTAAACGTGAGATATTGTCAGTGAAAATATCTAAATGTTACATGAAGGATAATGTGGCCTATATTTGATGGCAAAGGACTTATATAAACAAACATGTCAGTTCATCTGTCAACTTATAAACAACATTTGGCAGATAATTTGAATTGCAAAAACGAAATTGGTCCACATGATTTGTAAGCATCTCTTACTTTGCATACATCTCCAATCATATGACTCTGTAGTAATTTACAGTTATATACCTTAAAAACTTATATCAGACTGTCTGCTCACTTCTAGATCACATGTCCCAAAGCAAACTGTTAATTTTTAGCTCAGCTGGTCCAAAGAGCCACTTGAGTTTTGTAATGTTGTCCCTCTACTAAAAACTTTTGTATAAAAATCTCTGAATGTGCAAACAATTAATGGTTTGAAGTAAAAAAAAAAATACATATTTATTGGATGTCAACTTTAAAAGATGCGATTTGAATTCAGGTTGATCAGTCAAACTTGCCACTGTTGCTAAAGATAATAACAATAATTAATTCTTTATTTAAAGAGGGTAAGCACAATAAGTTACAATATACTTAACTTCCACGAGGCTTTTGCATACACATTACAATACAATGTGATATAGATATTTGAACATATGAAAAAGAAGATGTTGTATGATTGCTAATGAGACAACTCTCCACAAGAGACCAAATGATACAGAAGTTAATCATCAGGTGGAAGCAAATAGAAATACATTTTACAAAAACACGAAGTGGACATACATTGTAGTTACGATCATATAGTTCTATCAACTTCAATGTGTCAATAAAAAAGATTAAAATATTAAATAGGTACCTGAATTTTACTAAAAATTAATAAATATAATTACAAATCAAAATGATAAAAAAAGATATTGATCAAGTAGTTTTGGATACTTGGTTGAAATGTAAAAGAGTTTTTGGCTTTACACATTTTATATGGTAGTCTATTCCATAGAACTTATCCAGAATAATCAAAAGATTTACATAATGATAAAATACAAGCTTTTGGCTGATATTTCTTAAACTATAACAATTAAAGAAAAACTGATGTGGTAATATGACCAGGACAAACTACATGAAATCTTTTTTTTAAATTTTCCTTGTCATTTTTTCAAAATATATATAGAAGCTAATGTGACAGTACCCAAATTGAACCATTTTACCAAATTAGAAGAGGAAATCTTACAACTTTTTTTAGAGACTTATAATTAACACTGTATTTTTTATGATTTGACATTATGCACGTCTTTCAACATAGCTTATTATATCTAAATATACACAAAACATTCCTAGTAAATATCAACTTATGAAGTAATCATTTGAAAAGAAAAATCTACAGAAACAGAAACTCAACTTATAAAAATTAGCAACTAAAATTTGTTACAGGCATCGGTTTCTTAAAAAAAGAATACTATGTATGCATGTGCTATTGTCTAGTTATTCTAAATATTTGGGATAAAACAAAATAGAAGTAATTGGAATTTTACAGATGTACTGAGGCCTCATTACAGAATCCTAGATTGTTTGGTGGGTGGTTCAGACAATTTTTTCTCTGATTAATCTGAGACTACTTAGTAGACTACTTAGTAGTCTCAGGATTAATTTTAGATTCAAAATTTAATTGTATATGCAGACCTGCCAACTTTTGAAAATCTCCATGGGGGAATTAGTGCGCGACCAGATTTTTCAGGGACAATTTTTGCAGCGTTTCTGTGTGCACTATTTTTTACTCTTAAAATAGTCTCATGTCTCTTCTTTTGTCTTTTGGTATACTGATGATGATCTTATAAGCCTTGATTTCTTCTATTTGCATGATTCTTGTACTTATTTTAAAATTGACAAAAATAACTTAAGAATAGAGAAAAATGGCATTAAAAAATAAAGGATATGAAGTGAAAACCCCCCTTTTCCCCCTCCAAAGACCTTCTTATATTTGAACCATGACTCAAAAGACCTAAACCTATATGTCCTAAAGTTAGAAGGATAAATAAAGATTTTGATTAAGTCTATCAGTATCTATGAGAAAATGGATAAAATTTGAGTTATCTTAGAAGAAGAATCAATTTGTAAATGACCTGTCAGAGTTCTATTGTTCACGTGTTGCTTTATTTAAGAGGGCAACTTATTTTTGATTACTTCCCTTGGTTAAACTCTTTTGTTTATTGCCTCGATTTCACGAATCACGTTTGGACAGCAAAAAGGGACGCCGGTTCTGTTCACTTGTTTTGCAAATAATTCCAAAACCTCTAGCAATCATGGTGCTAGAAGAGATGGGAGAGTTGTTAGAAATGTTCAAGCACAGTTTCCCCCTCTCTTTCTTATTTTTTGTCCCGATCCTTGTATTGATTTCACCCGTAAACACAGCACATGAGTTCTCAGCGTTTCGGATGCAGCAGTACGATCTTCATGGCTCGCATCATGGTAAACAACTTAATTTAATTTATGTGCACCCTCAAACGTGCTTTTGTTTTGCCATCAATCGCCAGACGTTCTTTTTATATTGTTTGATCAGGAAAATCCTCTAATGAAATATTTTGAGCTTACGGATGTCTATCTGCGGAACCGTAGCTCTTAGGTCCTTTATGTTTGCATTGATTAAAAACAATAATTTTTTGGGAAGTAAGTGCGACCTGAACCTGGGTCGCAATTCCGAATGTTTTGAATTAAAAAAAATTCGTAGCTCTATGGTCCGCAAATAGTCAAAAAATAACATAAGGACCTAAGAGCTACGGTTCAGCAGCTAAAGGATGTCATGTCTTCTTTTCAACTGGTCCGCTGTTCCATCTATAGCTTCACACTGAAGGAATGGGTTGTAGCTATTATCACATTGGCATTAATTGGACGAGTCTTACAAATTCAACGATTCGCTATTAAAATTGGCCAATTAAAGTGATAGTAAATTGACCTCAAATGTTAATACTGCAATGCCGCAAAATAAACAAGTATCTGTTCATTAACCCCGTGGTAGTAGCACAGATAAATGACTAATAATTAAAATGCAAGCGTGTTAACATGTTCTTGACCAACGGAGCAGGTATCTTTTGTTCCCTTAAGAACTCAGTAGGGTAATAAATGTGCTAATTTTTCTTTGATTTGCTATCAATATAATACATGAATTAAACACAGCCCATGATGTACTAGTCTCGTCGAATTATTAAATCCCATGGTCAGAATTCTGACCACAGGATTTAGGCCATACCTGTTGTCAGTGTAGCGATTAGTGAACACAACAGGGGTCCAGTTAAGTCTTCTTTCAGCAAATACTTGGCTAAAATTATACAGTTACACCGTCTTTTGCTTTAGGGGATTTGTACTTCAGGTTTAGTAGAATGTGACTAAAAGATTGCAACCTCTGAAACCTGAAGGCTATTACTGTCTCACTCTGGCCCAGACCGCTGTTTGAAATTGTACACTATATACAATGTTCAAATTACTGGGTCTTTTCCCCTCCCGAAGACAGTTTTACCATAGACAAAAGCAAGCTTAGTAAATAAAATTAATTAATTATAATACATTTTTACCCGATAAGACCTATCCAGGGTTTGGCAATCAAATTCAACAAATCAAGGGGAAAAAATCCAGGCAGATGATAAAATCCAGCTATGAATAATGTAAACACTAGAATTGCAAACCAAAAGATGCACAAAAAAGAAAGAAGAAATAGGAGATATTTTATTCAGAAACTAAAAAGTATTCAGGGCCTGAAGTAGTTATCATTTTATCCAGGTTAACTGTTATTGTGCAGACCAGTGTATGCGTGCACCTAAGACTTATGACTTCACTTCATTCAACTGATCATGCTGATAAAAACAAGAATTGGATAATATTACGTGAACACATTCATAACATACTTTTATTTCATAAAATCTTCTGTTGAAATGGTTTTACCCTCAAGATTTAGTGTGATGTAGGTCCAAACTTAAGGAAACCCCTATTCTGAGAGTTCCTTCAATAAATTCAATCTGATATAAATTTTACTTAATTAAAACAAATTTTATCTGAAGATGTAATTTTTTTCATGGAAATTGGCTAAACATTCTAAATCACAGGATTGCAGTTATTATTTAACTTTGAACTCTTCAATTTTATTCTTTGTTATCCCTTCGGAAGGCTAAAACAATAACAAGAACAATTTCATTTGTGTTAGTTTGTTGATATGACGAAATCAGCTAATACACGGTATCACTGGCTGCTCCGACACTGGGGACTTCACTGTACTGTTATTGAAGATAAAAAAGGTGGTAAATTTTTATAACATGCTTTAAGAACTACGATATTTTGATACTAAAATAAACTTGAGTGCCTTGTTTTAAGTTTTTAAACAGAAAGAACATAGAATAAAAAAATAAAATTATAGCAATCATGTATATTCTTTATTACTTTATTTTAACAAAAAAAAGATAACTTTTAATAAACTTTTCCATACTGAACCAAGGATTTGTATAATCCTTGATAAAACTCTTTTCTGGTAAATTTGTTGTTTTCCCAATTGCATAAATATTGTGTAAAAAAATTCCCAAAACTGGCCAGGGTCCTTTTTCCTAAATACCTAGACAAACCCCTGCTTTAGTTTGCCTCAAAATAATTTTATGAAACTATTACACAATGCTTATTACCAGATTAAGTTTAAATTTTGGTGGTGTCACTTTTAATCATTCTAGAATTCTGTCCCTTTACAAATGAAAAATTGCTAAAAATTTTTGTTTCTATTCTCAAACTTAATAGCCGCATCAATCAAATGTTATGAAACTTAAACACAATGCTTTTTCCAACAAAAAGTTTGATGTTGTCACTTTTACTGTTCTAGAGCTCGAGTCGTGCCCATTTATGAATGGAAAAATGAAAGACATTTATGGTTAAATGCAAAAACTCTAAAGACATCTTTGTAGAACAATGTTTGAGCAGATATTTTGCCAAATGATAAGTTTAAACTTGGACTGTACAATAGTTTTTGCTGACAACTACAGAAGATGAAAAACGAGATCAGACTTGCAACTGTAAAACAACTTATTATCATGACTTCGCAAGTAGAAAAATAACAATTATATAAATTGTCGCGAATATGGAAAACTTTGATCTTTCCTTATTAAACTACATAAATAAGATTATAAAAGTTGTGAAATTGAATAGAAGCGAAGTGAACTAGAAAGGGTAAATTTCAAAATTAAGCATCCCCTAATTTGAGTTACAGTAACTTTAATTGGGAGCTTGAAAAAAATGTTGTACTGTTATTAATTTTAATCTACAACTACTATTATGTCCCTTTAATTAATTTTTCAGGATGTCAAGCAGCACAGGTAAACATGGAAGCCAGACCTATTGATGCAAAAATGATCACAAGAAGATGCATTGTTACAAAAATGAAAGAGTTCACTATGGCCAAGTATCGTGACTTGATACAGGAAAATGCTGGTGCATTACTTATCATACTGCCAAGAAATCTCACATCACTAACAGAAGATGACAGACAGGTAAGGAAATAACCATTTTGGGTCCAAAAGTTGAATTTCAGGAATTTCTAACTTTTCAATGCTGAAAATATGCAAATTTTGAGTTTTTATGACAAAAGTAACCTGAAGAAAACTGTCTATGGTGTAAGTGAATAAATAAAAAACATAAATAACTAGACAACTTTTTATTGATATATATCAAAAATGAAATTCTCTCACTTGTGCCACAATAGCCAGGGAAACTATCGTCTCAGCGTAGCTTCTGACAGAGCAGCTATCGGTGAAAGGGTAAAGTCAATGTTTGCTGGTTCAAAATTTTGATATTATACCAGTTTTTGTCAAGCATTCTAAAAAAAAACAAACACTGTGCTCACCTTTCAACCTAGATTAATTTGTTCCAAAAGGATTTAATGTTGGTAAGATATACATCACAACAAAAAACAGGTGGCTTAAATACATGTGGCCATTGTTTTATGATTTAATCATGCTAAAACTGATTGAATTAACTAAAGTACACAACTAAATGCTTAAAATAGATTTAAAGTTTATTACATAAATGAATCCAGAGATCTTTTGTGTGTAAATTCATTACTCAGTTTCTTGTTGATATTTGTAATTCTAGCACTTACAGACAGTAGAGAAAGATTTAGCAGAGGAAGGGAGCGTTAGTATTCCTGTTTACTTTGCTGAAGAAACAGATGAGTTACTGCAGGTTTATGATGCTATACAGCTTGGTAATACTGGAGACCAAGCAGCATCAGCCCTGGAAGGTAAAACCTCAGTGTTCTACTTTGTATCATGTACTGTAAATTAAGGAATAATTGAGTGCATTTATTATTGTGATTTTGTCATTTTAAACTAAAATGTGATTTTAATTAACTTTTTACCTGAAATATTGCTCAGATAACTTTGTTGTTTGAACACCATTTTAAATTTTTATGGAAGTATTACAATAATCAAAGTAGTATCAGAAATGGACCCAAAATTAAAAACAATCATATTATTTTAAAAGTGATTGTAAAGTTTTCGGTGAAATTTAATAAATTTCCGTCTCTGAAATTTGCACTGAAAAAAGGAGTAAGAATAAGATAAGTATTTAAAATTGTTTCTTTGTACAAGTTTTAAAATAGTTTCTTTGTAAAGGTATTTAAAAAAAATTCTTCGTATTATAATGGTGTCCTTGTCCATATTCAGTATTGGATGAATATTAAATGAATATTTGTTTTGAAATAATTTCAGCCTTGATGAGTGGGGCGAGTGCTAATGGTTTTCAGATGGTAGTAGGTGGACCTCAGTCAAAAAGCCTACCAGATTTCCAGATAACTAATATCCAGGTACAATATAAAGCTTTAGTCCATATGGAAAAATAAAGGTTAAGAAGATACTAAAATGAAAATCCAAACTAATGAGAGACCAACAAAATTATTTGCAAAAATGAAAAACAACAAAGACAAATAAAGGCAACAGTAGTATACCGCTGTTCAAAAATCGTAAATCTATAGACAAAAGACAAAATCGGGGAAACAAACTAAAACTGAGGGAAACGCATTAAATATAAGAGGAGAACAACGACACAACATTCAAATGTAACACACATAGCAATGGACTCAGCATTAGACAAAATCTGATGAGAATAACCAATATAACATCAAAACCAAATACATGAATTTGGAATAGAAAAGTACCGTGACATGTCTTTTAAAACTTTTTAAAATCAAATATATAAATAATGCGTGTACATGGGTAATGGGAAGCTCAGTAACTTTTCACACTAAGATGCATTATGATTCTCAATCACAATTGTCAGTGTGGCAAGTTCTGAAACAACCTGCCTTCTAACCTTTCCACATATTTTTTTCTGCAATAAACCTGATGATGGCTTGTGTTTATTTATTGATGATTTTTAGATACACACACTTGACAGTTATAACTCACATTTTGCACCTACTTTTTTCATTTTTTCATTGGAAAGATTTTTTAGGGTTTTCCTTTGGGGGTGACATAACCTTTGTTATATCTGCACACAATAGTACATATTTTTGTCAAGAGAAAATAAGGGAGTTTCAGGAAAAGACACACACACTATGATTTAGGCATAGCCTATTTGTATTTCATGTTTATATCAATAAATTTTAATTACAGGGCCATCTGTCTGGGTTTGGAATAGAAGAGCCTATTTCTATTTCATGTTTATATCAATAAATTTCAATTACAGGGCCATCTGTCTGGGTTTGGAATAGAAGAGCCTATTTCTATTTCATGTTTATATCAATAAATTTTAATTACAGGGCCATCTGTCTGGGTTTGGAATAGAAGAGCCTATTTCTAGTTCATGTTTATATCAATAAATTTCAATTACAGGGCCATCTGTCTGGGTTTGGAATAGAAGAGCCTATTTCTATTTCATGTTTATATCAATAAATTTTAATTACAGGGCCATCTGTCTGGGATTGGAATTGAAGAGCCTATTTCTATTTCATGTTTATATCAATAAATTTCAATTACAGGGCCATCTGTCTGGGTTTGGAATAGAAGAGCCTATTTCTATTTCATGTTTATATCAATAAATTTCAATTACAGGGCCATCTGTCTGGGTTTGGAATAGAAGAGCCTATTTCTATTTCATGTTTATATCAATAAATTTCAATTACAGGGCCATCTGTCTGGGTTCGGAATAGAAGAGCAGTTACCTACAATAGCTGTTGTGGCTCACTATGACGCATTTGGTGTGGCTCCTGTAAGTTTATAAAAATGGTTGTGTATACAAAGAATTTAATAAGAGGCATCAGTTCATTTGAACTGAAAAACTCTAACAAAAATAAAACAAACTTTGAGCAAGACAACAAAAATGGGATTGTACAAAATCACCATTGAAAGAACCATATTTAAGAGTGCTTATGAAATGTATGATAAACTGTCTTTGTGGGAAAATATTGTATATCAGTGATATGAGAAATAAACTGGTTTAAGAAATAATTCATGGAAGCCATAGCTTTGTTGTAAATTTACACATGGCCTGTGCTGTGTTATTCAAATTTTATCTTTAGCGTTAGTGAGGGATTAAATTACACACAGGAGGTAAATTATAACAGTAATTTTTATGTGCATCTCAGAAGTGTGCGTTAAGTATAGATATATCGCGAATGTTATCACAGTGTTGTTTACAAAACAAAAGACATGTCATTTTAGAAGACTCTATACACCATACAAGTGTTCATATAATTTTCTAGCAACTTACCATTTTAGTCTTTATGTTATCAACTATCTATTTTGGAAATTATTAAGCAACCAGGCACATAAAATATGTATGATTTATGATATTTAATTGTCATTTATACCATAAACAATTGTGAAAATGCAATTTTCACACATATAAATATATACTTTTACATATCCTGTTTTAGATGTTGTTAATCAATAATTTTTTATTTTAGGGTATGTCAGTTGGTGCTGATTCAAATGGAAGTGGTGTAATAGCTTTGTTGGAGTTAGCTAGACTGTTTTCTAAACTTTACACAAACTCCAGAACTCATGCAAAGTATCCTTGCTTCAAAATTATGATTGAGATAAAATTATTTCTGATACTGGATGCTTGAAAAGAAATTACTCAAATATAGATACTGTGGATTCATTTATTTTCGTGGATACCAATTTAATTTGGTGAATCTGCCAAAGTCTTCATACAAGCCTATTGAAAATTTGTAATTTGTTGAACATTTGAATATGTGGTTAACCTGTACCAATGAAATTCACGAAAATATGTATCCAACGAAAAATAATGAATCCACAGTAAGTTAGTGTAAAGATAATGTTAATCATGGGTATGAATTAACTTTATTACGTCTTTCCTTAGGCCAAATAAAAATATATGTGTGGTTCCAGTAACCCTACCGTCCCTACTTTTTCGGCCTATTTTCTTAAAAATAGCCTACCCTAAAGATTTTATTGTCATTTTTCATTAAGCACTGTTAATTCCGAATGTTACTCCCATCTATAGACTCAATGTAAAAAAAAACATAAAATAAAAAAAAATCCCTACCTACCTACCCTAACTTTTTTTCAGATATAACTGGAACCACACATACTTTTTTATTTGGCCTTAGACAAATTGTTACACACTTATTATTATTATGTCTTTCCATAGACAAATAGGTACACACTTATCACTTTTTCTTTAACCTGTGTTAGATATAACCTCATTTTCCTGCTGTCTGGTGGAGGTAAATTTAACTACCAAGGAACAAAGAGGTGGATTGAAGATAATATTGAAAATCAGGGTAAGTGTATTGATTCAGATTAAAGCAAATATTTTTATCCTAGTGAAAAAAGTATCTACACTATAGCATATAAAAGATTAAAAAAGGAAAGCACTGGGTTACAATAGTAATAAAAGCTTCAGTAGAAATTATTTAATCTGATCCTGCATTCTTGATAATGAAGAAACCCCTACAAGCTTACATGCAGAGGTATGTACTTGGATGAAATTAATTGTTAAGTAAGAAAGTATGCATCTACAAGATGCCACGCAACCAATAATAGAATTCAACAAATCTATATTAAAAGGTTATACACTCTGCCACCACCAACACAACAAAGAGATGACGAAATAAAACCTTGAAGTACAAAAAACACCATCACCAACACTACAAAAAAAACAAAAAAATCCTCCCGGAATCAAACAAAAGTGGTAAAAGTTGTGAAACAGTTTAATCTTACTGTTAGCTCTGAGTCAATAAAATAGTGTATTAATAGTCAGACATGTATTGAAAAATTTAATACGAAAATATAAAGGATACATAAGATAACATTTTATACTTTAAAAAATAGGGATAGAGGATTGTATGATTTCTGAATTTACACAATTAACCTTCCTTTAAAATGAAGCCATTAAGAAATTCCAAATAACTGAATTTTAAGAATCAAACAATGGTAAAGATATCGTTTCTTAAAATAACAAAAATCATCTTGCAACAACAGAAAAGCTGTGAATAGTTGTAATTTAATATTTTACAGAGTCAAGTCTGTTGACAGATGTAGCTTATGTTTTGTGTTTGGACAGCCTTGGAAGGTCAGACAATCTCTTCTTACATGTATCAAAACCACCTAAAGAAGGAACAGCAGGGCATACTTTACTTCAGGTACTGTGTTGGACAATTGTCAGAGATATCCAAATCATATTGAAATTAGTCTTGAACTGCAAATGCAAGACACTGATTCTTAAATGCAATACATTTGTAATCATTCAGTAGAATATATTGTAATTACATGCTTTTGTCTAGATAAATGGTGTATACTCTGGTCATTCATAAATTAATTTCGAAATTTAAAAGACTTGACTAAGTTATTCTTTGAAAAGAATGTGTGATTGTGCTGTTCAAATTTATCACAGAAATAAAAAGATGTCAAATAACCATTTTTTAAGAAATATATTTAATATTTATTATAGAACATAGAAGAAGTGAGTAAATCATTCTTTGAAGAAGTTAAATTCAAGATGAACCACAAGAAGATCAACCTTGCTGAGGACATGTTAGCTTGGGAGCATGAGAGATTTAGTATCAAAAGATTACCTGCCTTCACAATGTCAAGTCTGGAATCTCATAAAAACCCAGACAGAACATCTATATTAGATAAAAGGTAAGCAAGATGCTTTGTCTTTGATGTCAATGTCATCATTCTAGACTCTATGCCAATGTAAAGGGACGACATCAAAAGTTCAATGCCACATTTGTCAAAATGACAATAATATAGAAACCCTGCAACACTTATTTTTCAGTTGTTGCACATCACAGTTAATTTTAAAAAACCTCCAAGAAATACTGATCAAATCAAACATAGGAATAAACAATCCGTTTGGTGAAAAGGACGTGTTATTGGGTAAAAACACGGGAGAACTAAAATATGATAATTTTTTAAACATTATTATCTTATATTTTAAATGGACACTATGGAAAATTAGGAATTCAATAAAATTTAACAAAACGCCTAAAACACCACAAGATATTTATAAAATCTGGAAACAAAACTTGAAAATTAATCTTAAATTTGTTCTTCTTTTGAAAGGCGTTGATATCATAGATAAGACAAAATTGGAGTCTGTAATAAAGAAAATTTAGACATTTAATATAGTATAATATAGCTTGATTCAAAGTACATTTTTCATGGTTTATAGTATTAGAATATCGATTGTATCAATTTATATAAACATAAAAAAAAAGTGATAAAAAAGTATTCGCTTATCATGTTTATTGTAGTAAATGCAAATCTTTTATGTGGGTATCTTATACTTATTTACTTACTATTTTGTATTAAAGTATAGAACTGTTAGATGCTTCTAACATTATATGGTTATATTTTTTACACTAAATGTAAATCCAAGGTTACAAGTGGACTACTTTTTTTATTGCCTTCTATTTCCCCTGGATAGATGGTTTCAATTTGTAAACAGGGACCCTTAGCCTGATCCTGTACGACTAAGGTAATTGTACACAGGAAATATTTAGGAATAAAACGTTTATATGTCTTAAAAAAAAAAAAAAAAAAAAAAGTTCAATGAAGGATAAAAAACTTAATTCACATAGTTTTTATACAACATAAAAATATACATTGTGGATTCATAATTTTGTTGGTATCATTCTTTTGCCAATCGATGGAGTTGTATTTAAGTTGATACTTGATATTGTGGTTTTGTCAAAGGCTGCATGTATACTTCAATGAACATTTTAAATATGGTTTATATTTAACCACACACCATCAACAAAAAATATGGAAGAAATACAGAAATTTGATCACAATTTATTAGGTTTTCCTGAGTTTCCGAGTACAATTATATTGTTTCTTGTGGTGTCAATTGTGGTGAAATTTGATTAACTTAATTTCATTTCCAATGGTCTTTTTTCTCACAGAGATTCAGTAGAAGTTTCAAAATTAACCAGAAACATACAGATCCTAGCAGAAGCATTAGCCAAACATGTATATAATTTAACTAGTCAGGGAAACCTTCGTCTGTTCTCAGAAGGATTGGTGAGTTAAATTTAAGTTGAAGACGTACCACAGAAGTATTTACTTTTTACTAATTTTTAAGTTTTTTAAAGTTCAAATTTTAAATTTATTATGATATAGTTCTTAAACCATGGAAACTTTAGGATATTACTTATTTGGAAATAAGAAACTATTAATTGCAATGAATATACTTCTATATATTTGTATCGCCATACACAAGCAGTGTTGTCAATTAGTTGAACAATTTGTTATTTGATGAGTTTATTTTGGACATTATAACATTTCATTTTTCATACAAAGGCTTTAGAGTCATTAGCAATATTTGTAATATTTGTTTTTATTATGCCCTTTGGGATAAAGAATACTCTGATCCCTAGTGCAAAGGTGAAGGTTGCAGCAGCTTTTGTTGGATAGAAATTTTAGCAAAAGTCTAGCTTCAGGATATCTTTTGAACCGCATGTCCTATCGTGGCCGTCAGCTGAAATTCGTAGCAGTTATCAGTAAAAATAATCTTGACTATCAATCGCGTTCACTCGAGATATAGTTTTTCACATTCCATTCATAAATCGTCAAAAGAAAAAACACTACTGACCTACCTTTTAAGTGATCGAACTGTAATAATCCTGACCTTCACATTTTCCAGAATGTTTTCCATTGTAATTCCGCCATCTTCGTTTTTATGAGGATCGTTTGTTTACATTCGACACACTTCACTTTCATAGTTTCCTGTAATGTTCTTTTCATTGATGTGATAGTTTCCCGCGCTTTATGCAAGTTTTATGAAATTGACTAAATTTTGGGTTTCTAGATAATATGTTTTGTACCAAAATGTCTAAGCTCCACCAAATCTTTCTTAAACTAGTCATCTATAAAAAGATTGAAATTTTAGGAAATACTGCTTGTCCAGACAATATGATTTTAATAAAATCTTTGCCAATCTTTGGAAGATAATGTGCCTTTAAGTGAATAGTATTATTGATTTTGAGGTCACAAGATTAAAAACTAAGGTCACAGCAACATTTAGTTGACAGATTAGTGATTTTAAATTCATTAGCACAATTGTCTGAACAGTTTCCAGTCTTCTGTGAATTGATACTGCCATAAACAATAAACTAAAAAGAAAACAATTTATTCAATGACTATTCACATACTAATAATACACCTATATTTTATTGGAAGGAGGTACAGAAAGACTTAGTGTCTGCATGGTTAACTCAGCTCACAGCTAAGTCAAGAGCCACACAGTTACTACATAAAGATCATCATTTATTGAGCACATTAGAAGAAACCATGAATAGATATCTCAAGGATGTTAAAAGATCTACTCTGAAAGCAGATAAAAGGTATTTATACAATAAGATCTTAAAAAAGGACATACTTTCAAGCATTGTGGCATTTGATTTTTGATAGCAATATGCATTTTGTTGAAATAATTTCATGATCTTTATTACCTAAACTATTTTAAAACTCAAAATCAAAATTTTTGTTGCATGATTTTTTTGTCACTATCAGATATTTAGAAAATTTGTTGAAATGTTGACTTGACAACAATATATTTTTCCATAGATTTTTAAACACTTAATAATTCAGAAATTTATTCATATTGTTGTAACTTAATGTAACTAACTTATGATTTTATATAGACAGGTGTATGAAAAGATAACTTTATTTTATCTGTGTTACTCTTACTAATAAATTGACATTGGTTCAATTTTGTCAAAATGAAACATCCCTGGTGAATAATTTGACCTCATTTTACCCATATTCATTTGACCTTCAATTTAATCCATTAGCTATAGATTGGTTATGCATGGATTAGTCATGTTCGCCCATTAAAAGGAGATGAATGTCAACTTTGAAAGTGATATTATGTTATTTTAATCCCATATGAATCTGTTCATGTAGTAATTGTGTTTTACAGGGACCCAGAGTTTATATTTTATGATGGATCTCAGTATGTAATGAGTGCCTACAAGTAAGTCTGATTAGACTTTATGTTGTAAGTTTTTTTGGATTTTATGTTGAAAAGATATACATTTAAGGACTGGCTCTAGCAAACTTTACAGCTTAATAATTTGTGATATCAGAATCTTAATGCATTCTGGGTAATAAAAAGGTACATGATTGGTTAATGAAGACCTCAACAATGTTTAACCAACCAATGGTGTAATTTTATTTTAATTTTATAGTAAAATCAAAAAATTCTGCAGTTTCTGAGGAGGCTTATTTGATAAAGTGATGTCATATTCTTGATATGTCTGAACTCTCTTAGGCCTAGACAAATTTACAAACAATTGCTCAATTGAATATATGAGAGAAAAAAGATTGAGGTTGCTATATGTCCAGTGTCAAATATTTCATGCATATCTAAATTGATATTAGATTAAAGTACATTGTATGTGTGCAATGGTAAATGGGACAGTTATTCAAAACATGATTGGAACAACATTAATGGTTAAAAATCACTACTGCCTCCAATAATGAGCAACCCTTACACATGGTAAGCTTAAAATGTTTCAAAACAAATTTTTAACAGTTTTATATTATAATAATCATTATCATTTATTAGAAATGACACACAGGCTAATATTATATTATAGCTGTTTTTGTTGTTACCAGTTAGACTGAGGCATAACTTGATGAATTTTAATTAATGACAAAAAATGTCAAATGTCACAAGCAGATTAAGAAAAATACATAATGATGGCATTTTATTTTTATTTCAGTGTAAAACCAGCAATATTTGATCTCTTCTTAGCAGCAGGAATTGTAGCTTACTTAGGAATGGTTTATCTTGTTGTACAGGTGTGTATTTGACTTGTTGAGGGATTTTTGTCTGTTTCAGTTCTGCAAGAGTTGTGATGCTTATTTGTTTATCTGTAGTGAAATGGCATTAAAATTGGCTTTTAAAGAATGAACTAAAAATGTGTAACAATTACTTTCCTTTAAACTTTGGGATACCACCAGATGAAATACGAAGATAAGATCAAAGGAGTAGGTCCGGTAAGGGCCCATTTTGGCCTCAAATTTCAGGTTCATCTGCCAAAAGATTTTGGACACTTTTTAAACTCTTACGTGTGTCTATTTCAGTTGATTCAATTACTTTCTGTGAAAGATTTTAACTGAGTTAGTCATTAAAATCGCTCCAATTTAAGCTAAAATTGGAAAAATCTATCAAATATGCCAAAAAATGTCACTTTTCAGATGATTTTTGTCAAAAATGAAAGTGGCCGCTTCCGTGTTCATCCTCAACCTTTATATATGTTATGTTTTATCATCAAATACAACTTACATTTCAATATTAAGAATGAACACGGATGCGACCACTTTCATTTAAGACGGGAACTGTCTAAAATTTAACTAAAATGCTCAAATTATAAAGATTTCTGTAATTTAGCATGAGTTCATGATGCTAGTACCCGATACATACGCACTGTATTGTCAAAAACAACCCATATTCATGTAGCAGAAGCATTTTACTTTCCCATAAATAGCTTAAAGTTTACATTTTAACAATTTTGTAAAACTACTATATTTTTGGGCCAAAATGGGGTCTTACCAGACCTACTCCTTTTAATTACAAGACTGCAACTTGATGTTGACATTAAGACAAGTCCATAGTTTGATGATAACATAAATTTATTTTTATTAAAATTTTCATTGTATGTTAATGTTTTAAACATTTATTTTATTAAAATTTTCATTGTATGTTGATGTTTATAACATTTGATATTATTTAGACAAGTTTGTAATAAGAGTATGCCATCTATTTCAATGAAGCGTCCTCAGTTTGATGTTGATACAATATATGTGAATTCAAGCCTGGAGATTTTTATGGGATCCTTTATCTGAAAGTTGTCAATATCAAGCTGAATATTGAAAATGAATTTACCATACTTCTGAAAAAGCTATAACTATCTACAATATGCTGGCAGTGGTTGATACAGGCAATTTAAGTGTGATACTCATATATTTAATTTTTTCCCACCACCCTTGGAATTCTACTATAAATATATATATGATTTAATTTCTTTTCAGAATTTCAGCTATGTATACCTCATCTTACAGAAGTTTTCAATTCCTAGAAAAACCAAAGTGCAATGAGGAAGGATTTATTGTAAGTAGAAGTTTCCTTAAATGTAAACAGTCGAATACTAAATTAAATTTAAACTAAGATTTAGTCTAGGTGGTATGTAATGTGTGGTAGATATTTTTAGACCTTTCTTAAACATTTACTTAACCACAATATTTGAGTGAATATTATAAGTTGTGAATCTCTTGCCCATTTTCTTTTCATTTCCACCACTGGAAATGCATCTTGAGTATGGCATGCTGGAAGGTTTAGAAATTGTGTTTTTGATGAAAGAGAGTATGAACCATTCTAATGTAATGTCATTTCAAACATATAAGATAAAAAAAAAAAACCAGTTGTAATGTGTACATATTTTGAAAATTGTAAATATGATCATTAGCTTCATCACAAAATGATATTTGACTTGAATCAACATCTTTGTGCAAGACATATGCTGACAATTTACCTCTAGCGTCTAGGATTATGCTCATGATAAAATAAAAAAGGCAGTTTTTGGTGGTTTTTGCATTTTTTTCCAATCTTGAATTCAGGAATAGATGGAAATATATACAATCTGAATTTTTATAGATGCATATTGTTGTCAGTTTATTTAAATAAAATTGTAGATAGCATGATCTTCTCATTTCTTTTCCATTGAAAGGTCACATGATTAAGATTTGTATTTTCTTTTGCAGTTATGTTGAAAAACCTGTACAGAATACTACATTAACAACACAAGAATATATTGTGAATTCCAAAGAATTGTTGTTTGTTCCAAAAGAAGCTCATGTTTTGTGAATATTATGCAATAACTGAACAAATTTCTATGGTCTTGGTGCATTTTGTTGTAAAAATGTTAAATCTGTGTATTTATATTTTATATATCAGGAAGGAATGTGTGTCTTAAATTTTTTGACTGAGTTTTTGTAGTTTAAGTTGCGTACTACAGCTGGCATTTTAAAGAAAGACTTCTGTATGTTATGTTTATACAAAAATAGCAAAATTAAATTTTCAAAATATGGGATGACATCTACAGATGCATATTTTTATGAACATTTGTAGAATATTCTCTCAAATAAGTATGGTAGTATTACTATATATATATGTTTTAATAAATACAGAATGAAATCCATTTTCCATACATGATACATACATGATAATACAATAACCATACTAACCAAATTTTTTGATTGCTTGAAAACATATTTCAAAAGGTATGTTTTGAAATACAATAGTGATCATTGTTGAAATTCTTCCCTCTTTAACAGAGATTGATAATATATATTTTAAATTTTTAAACAAAAGAAAAAAAAAGTTGGAAAAAAAATAATAAAACTGGATAAAAGTTTTACAAACATTTTATGTTTTTAAAATGTTTTTCTATATATATTGACAGTTTTTCAAAAGGTCAGTTTAAGAAAGTAAACAATAGTCTTATACCAGATATATGGGACTTTTGAAAATAGTTCAATATTTTACATAAACAACACATTTTTGTGTTATGGAATTTACTAAAAATTGTCAAAAATCTGCCCTTCAGGTCTTAGCAGAAACGAACTTCTTTATTACTTTGTCAAACTTCCTGTGTAACAGAAAATGTGTTCGTTTTGAAAGTAAAAAGATGAAAACTGGGTCATTGTTTATTCTTTTGAGAGAGCATGTATAAGATTTCCAACAACAAAAAAACACCAAAATATTTATATTAAGCTTTGGCTGAAAGAGTTGTTTATTGTCAAGGACTCTTGAAGAAAGCTGAGGAAGTTGAAGTAGAAAAAATCATGTAAAGGTTTTCATGACTTTAAATTCATAATTAATTGACTTCCAAACTCATACATGTAATTTGTAGAAATGAAAGTTTAAAAGTAAAACAATTGATTTCTTAAGCATCAAATTGCCAGCAAACAAATATCAATGTTTGATGCTATAATCTGAGAAAAATACATCAATATAAGGACTCAGATTTACAGAATTAAACACAACTAAGATTTATTCTGAATCTGTCAAATTCGGTATTGATTCAGTTTATATCTTTTTACATGAAGTTGCACTAGAACAAATATTTGTTATTAAACCTAAAGATAACCAGATTTTGTACTTAATATAAACATTTATTTATACAATCATTTTTGTGAATAAAATACTGAATGTTATTTATTTCTTTTATATTCACAGAATTTTTCAACAGGTGTGAGCTGTAACCTGTCACTTGGAGTCAATTATGCACTCAAGCTGGTTAACTTGTGATAAATGTCATTATGTGTAATCTTATCTGATATAAAAAGAAGATGTGGTATGATTGCCAATGAGACAACTCTTCTCATGAGACCAAATGACACAGGATTTAACAACTATAGGTCACTGTGGCCTTTAAAAATGAGCAAAGCCCATACCACATAGCTATAAAAGGCCCAGAAATGATTAATGTAAGCAATTCAAAAGTGAAAACTAAAAGCCTAATTTATGTACAAAATAATGAACCAAAAACAAATATGTAACACACCAACAAACAACAATTACTGAATTACAGGTTCCTGACTTGGGACAGGGTGGGGCACATACAGAATGCTGCGGGATAAAACTAGTTTTTTGGTGCCAAACTATCCCCCTAACCCTTTGACTAGCAGTAAGTAAAAACTTTCCATGGTCACCATATTTACTGAAATATTACAGAAAAGCTTTATAGCCAAATATTTTAGGAAAAGATTGTGAGATCCTTTTAAAAAAATTGAAAGTTACGCAACCAATATTCAAAAAAAATATGGCTTATGACCCAACCCATAATTAAACATAGTAATCACTCTTATTTTAAAATTAGAAAATGGGAAAATTTTACATTAATCTTCAGACTCAGTTGTATCATTTTTATGCCCTACCTAGAATAGAAGGGGGTCATTATGTTTTCTGGTCTTTGTCCGTCCGTCCAACTGTCTCACTTCAACCAGGATTTCACGGTCCTCTGAACACAGAACATGATAGTTTGAGTGGGGCATCAATGTACTATGGACAGATTCTTGTTTTCAATATTCTGAAAAATCTTAAGTTTTACTAATGGGTTTAGCATTAGTAGACACAAATACCTTTAAATACTATTAGCCCACAACCCACTTTCACAGAGGTTAACTATAAGGTTTACCCTAAGGTTTACCCTTGGACGTAGTGTGTTTCAAAATAGATTTACAGATGAAAGTCTTTACCAAATTATTTTAAATGTTTTGGACCACTAAATACAGATCGATTTGTCTTTCTAAAATAGTAATGCCCTTAAAAGACTGGATTGTTTTTGGGTTTGCATAAATTACTTGAATGATCCTTTTAAAATTTGGAAATGTTGGGAGCCATGAAGTTCAGATTCAGTTAAATTTCATTATTGCCTCCTTAAAAGTTTTAATTTCTTGATAAAGCAAAAAATAGCCTTATGTTTGATTCACACTCGATAAACAATGGAAACACATTTCTTCAGAAATAATAGATATTACTCCTGTACGAATTATATGTTTAGGGACATTTATGTCATATGGACACATTTTTGTTTTATCTATTTTCTCTCAAATCTTTTACATTTGTGATTATCTGTAGAGAACTATAAAAAAAAAAATGAGATGACTTCAATTTCCACATTATGAAATATGATTAGGGAGCATCATTCCAGAAGGGTATTAAGATAGCTACTGAACAAAGATATTCTAAATCATAAAGTTGTAGTCATCGCCATCATAATCAGGTTGACTGTTATTGTGACAGTATGTTCAATTTGCCACAGTCCTACGAGTCCTTTCAACATTTGTGGAGATCCCTGAACTCTACCGATCATCAGATTTGTATTTGAAACCGGGGAGATACTACTAGTTGAACTAGGTCCGTCACCTGTCGGAACACCAAGTTCACTCTTAATTTGTTGGATTGGTGAATTACACTATAAATTTGTGTCTGAAGTGTTATGTAGATATTTGTTTTTATTTGGTCAATGTGTTGTCTGGCCTTGACTCTTGAATATTTAAACTATTGAATATTTAGAGATTTACATATTTTATAAACACGTTTCCATTGCCGAAGACCACGTTGTGCCAAGTCTTGTACTTCTTTGTGCCGTTGTGTTGTTCCATTGACATAACACACACATGATATTCATACCACCGGAAAGATATGCCGTATACCTGAAGAAGAGATCACCACTCATGTATTTTCAGTGATATTTTTCTTCCAAAACTTAAAGATTTTAACCAACAATCTGTAATTTCTTTTTACCTATATGTGTATCACAAAAATACTTCTTTTTTTTTTATATCTTTCTTCTTTTATTCAGCTTCCAAAACGTGCGCCTCTTAATTTATTTTTGACCTATTTCGTTTTGGAATATTGGGTTTCTTTGAGTTTCCAAGTAGTACTAGTGTTTTGTATCTGCTAATATTTTTCTTGTATACTGAATTTAAGATAGATATTTCACATTCTTCTGTTACACCTTTATTTGTAATGTTATTACATGGTTGTTTTAGAGGGGGAAATGGTAAATGGAGATGTGTAAAAAAAACATGTTTATACAAATAATTTAGATAGTAAACTATATATTTCAAGATAAAGATGACGTTAAATTTGAAATGCTTTGCTTATTTTAGAATATTTGAAATTCAGTTTCGAACTAATTCAATTTTTGATTTTGTTAGTTCCAAAAAAGGATTTTGATTTTTCGTATTTCAAAGATTGAACAACGAAATTATTCAACTGAATCTAGATGATTTTTTTCTTCAAGTTTTTTTTTAAACCACAAAATTTATTTGAAATATTAATGTGTTTAGATATCTTAAAAGTAGCAAAACTTAATCTAAAGCACATTGTTCTCTGCTTGAGAGTGATCGCATTAGCTGCAATCATACCACATCGTCTTTTTATTATACAAAATTATGTTAGCTTCATCAGAAAATTTTCACATCTATATAAACATGATTCAGACGTTTTGTTTGATTTTCCAATAACACAAAAGATCAATAATATTACACAGGCGTGTTGAAATCAATATTTTATTTTTATGGTTGCAAATTGAAGAAGAATTGTGTGACAATTCTATGTGCATATAAATGAATGTCCCATTCCCTGGAGAATGGTTGAACCTAAGGTTTTTAATATTATGGTTTATACATGGCACAACATATTTGCGTGACTATATTTTTTGGCGTTAGATTAAATAGTAAGAAATTGAATTACATTACAATGTGGATATTTACGTTGCGCCAAATAAAAGATCGCTCGTGTTATTACATATAAAGCTGGCAATTTGATGGGGAAGTAATCATCAGCTTTGTGGTATTCTTCACCATTTTGAATATTAAAATAGCAAATTATATGTTTCAAGATATAGTTGTTTTTAGGCACACAAAAATACATCGGACATGCACGCTCATTCATACACGGTATTTTGTTAACACCGAACAATGGAAGATACGAGGATTTCCCATGAATTCCTGCAATCTTACATGTGGAATATTAATCATTCTATTTTTAGATGTTACTATGTTTCCGAATCTACAACATTCCATGTAATTGGATTCCTGAATTTTGTCGGTGGAGCACTTCTGCATCGTCTGCCAGGCCATGTCATTGTCTTAGAAGCATAGGTAGGTTTTCGTTCACTTAAACTAAGTTTTTGTATTGTCATAGATTCAGAAACCCATTCTGGATGAATTACAAAATATTCATGTTTTGGTCTATTTGGTAGAAATATTCCTCCGTCATTTGAATTAAAATGAGTTTCGGATTCCGGTCTACTCGAAGTGTCACTACGTGCTGATGAGGCCGACCTAGGCACTTTGGAATTATGGGAATGTCTACTTTGATGTCCATTGACGAGTCTCATGTGATTGTTAATGTAGCTTGTATTCGGAACACTTTGGCTATACCATTGTTGACTAGTAGTATTACGCCTTTGAAAGGAGGCACTTTTTGTCGGTGACGGCGATTGGTCGGTCATCCTAGAACCTCCTGCATTTTTCCGATTTGATTTGTCAGCCATTCGAGAACTTCCAACAGTTATCCGATTCAATTCAAGTATTCTTCCAACGTTTACTTTGTTTAAGTCAAGTGACTTCTTGTTGTTCACCCTAAAAAAGAATTATTTGATATTAATACATAAATATTAAATTGGTATTAAGTTTAAATCATTTCCGTAGTTAATCTTTATCTCTATATGGGGCCAGCCATTTTTTTCCCTTTAAATTATGCGAAGAGGGCGTTTTTCCCCTTTTGCTATAGGGTGAGTGGCTTATTAATTTTCGATTTTATACACAATGTTCCCTGCATAACTTATGTTGAACGTAATATTCCTCTTAAAATGTATTTATTTCAGGACAGTATAGTCAAATCCTACTGATCCACTTGGAAATTCAAATGGTTGTCGACTTTATCTACAGCGAATAAACATTTGCACTTATGTTCGCGAATCAATTCGTACGTTCTTCTCTGTTTCACCTTATCTTTTGGTTTTGCTATATGTTAACAAGAATGTGTCCCCAGTACACGAATGCCCCACTCGCACTATCATTTTCTATGTTCAGTGGACCGTTAAATTGGAGTAAAAACTCCAATTTGGTATTTATACAATTAAAAAGATCATATCATATGGAACATGTGTACTAAGTTTGAACTCGATTGGACTTCAACTTCATAAAAAAACTACCTTAACCAAAAACTTTAACCTGAAGCGGGACAGACGGACGGACGAACGAACGGTACAACGAACAGACGGACGAACGGACGCACAGACCAGAAAACATAATGCCTCTTTACTATCGTAGGTGGGGCATAATAAAAATTATGTCAGTCCGTCTTCAAAACTTTTAAAACGGTACACTTTTATTTTGTGTTTACCTGATCCACTTACAAAGGCGGATGTATGGGGTTGCCCGGTCCTCTTATGGTGCTACAGTTAAAGTTACCGCCGATTTTTCTCATGTTTCATTCTAAATGTTGTCTAGTTTGAGGCCCTCGGACCCCCTTTTTCAAAATCCTGAATCTGAATCTGACTGGTTCAAGTATACATTAGATTGATACAACATCGGTAATATTAACATTCATCAAATCAATTCGTTCAATTTAATGCTTCATCACATTAAACATAAATCTGTCATAAGAAGAATTGCAGATAACATAGAATTATACCAAACCTTTTTTTATTCATTTTACCATCTGAAACTAAATAAATTAGTTTAGAATAAATTAGACATACTTCATATCTTCTTCAGATATATTTGCATCCCTAACTTCATTTATAGCATCTTTTGGTACAAGGACTGGTCTCGTCCTTTCTGATCCTGCAGACTGAATATTTCTTGGCTGCTCAGGGGTCTTCCATCGTTTCAAGCAGGCAGATCTTAAATGCCTTTGCCTATTTTCCGCCTTTTCCTTATCTCTATGGAGTTTGTAGGATCGGAGAGCCTTGTTCATAATATAATCATGCTCATTGTCCAAATCTACAATTATATATTCTTTCATTATAAAGACTTACCAGTAATGGAAGTGTGCAGAGAAGATGCCTTTCTACTTTATCGTCTGCGAAAAGGCAGCCATGACAGTTTGGTAAGGAACAAATCGATAATAAGAGAAAATCCATTACAACCGATCACATCATCATAATTTAACGTTTTATGGCGTGTTTTGATGTGGATATCGACATTTTTTTACTGCTATGTGCAATCTGATTAGATGAAAACCTGTAATGAGTTTCTATTTGATTTCTATAACTGCTGGTCATTAATAATTTTAAGACGTGCTGAAGAATCTGAAAGACTATCTGAATCCCTTTTAAAAGCTCTATTTTTGTAATGACTTACTATAGCACAGCTACTTTTGCATAGGTACTATTTCTGTACTAAAAATATGTAGTAGTACTGAAAATTTACTTTTAACATTTAGTACTATTTCTTTACTTTAAAATTAGTGTAATATTTATGTACTTGTATTTTACAGTACTTGATTTGTATTAAATATTTTGGTACAGAAGTAATACAATATTCCATGTTTGAAAATCATAATTTTAAGAGATTTGAAATAGAAAAACTGTCAAAATGCTGGAAATGTAACGGTAGTAACCAAAAATCTGTAGTACCTAAATTTCAAGTACAAATTAAGTACTGTAAATTACAGGTACCTTAACATTACAATAATTTTAAAGTAACAAAATAGTACTGAATATTAAAAGTAGTTTTCCAGTACTACAGATTTTTAGTAAAGAAATAGTACCTATGCAAAAGTAGCTGTGTAGACGCTGGATATTATTATTTTAAGGAAAGCACACACTAGCCGGATTTTTGGTTATGGGTTTCTTTTATTATGTGCATGAATTTCTTTTTGCCACGAAATGTAAATAAACTAATAATTATTGTTCACTCACAAAAGATTAAAAAAAACACACATTTGTAGGCTTATTTTGCTTTAGTCTTAATCTAATTTCATCCTCGGAAAACTAAAGAAACTTAAAGGATTTCTTAATATCAGCTTTTATTATCACTATATATATATATATATATATATATATATATATATATATATATATATATATATATATATATATATATATATATATATATATATATATATATATATATATATATATATATATATATATATATATATATATATATATATATAAGTTATTTTTCTTTTATTAAAACCCAGTATATCGTTTTAACTATATTGCGAAAAGTATAAGGTTATGCATCATTATCAATTATTAAATCTACCCGATTTTTTTGTTTTGACTCTGATTTGGATTACACTATAGTTTCTAACTATTTTATATACGAAAGGCGTGTCTGGTGTACTCAATTAAAAATTCTAAGGCGAAATCGCGTCAGTTCAATAATACAATTAATGAAAAGCGAATTTCTATATGAGTCTGATAAGACAGGTCAGAAAAAGGGACCGAGTTACAGAAAGGTTGGTATCTGAAAGATTTCCAGGAGCGACCCCAAAATAGTTGTAAAAAAATATGTCGGGAATTCAACAAAACTACTTTTAAATTCTAATGCACAAGGTTAGGTTATCTAGTCTAGCATGCATGGTAAAAACAGCAATGAATTATCTTAAAAAGCAAGCTGGTTTAATTTTTTAGGCGAACTCGAAAGGCAAGACTGTTACCGAGACTATTTGGCGGAGACGGTGGCGGTTCTCGAATATCACATGACATCAATGCTTTTGAAGGAGAGAACAGTTTGATTCCTTCTACTCCTCGTATTTGACCTAAATATAGTAAAAGGAACTTAATGTTTTAGGACAGAACTTAATGATTGTTTGAAATTCAATAGTGATTACAACTTGAAACAATTAGGTGCAATTAATAATAAAGGAAGTAAAAGATAAAAGAGGCACATCTTACTCTTGTGGTAAATTAAAAGAAAACACACATTTACATTTATAAATTGTGAACTAGTATACATTTTTGTTTCGGGACCAGCTGAAGCACGACTCCGGGTACGGGAATTTCTCGCTGCATTGAAGACCCCGATGATTGGTGGCCTTCGGCTGTTATCTGCTCTTTGATCGGGTTGTTGTCTCTTTGAAACATTCCCGATTTCCATTCTCAATTTTACGTCGAACTATGTTGTTATTGTGAGTTTTAAACCCATTGTGCGTGATTTTCTGAAATTTGCCCGAATGATTTTCTTTCGTTATTTTTCAGTTAAAAATACATACCATAAGTATGGGCTACCGGTAACCGAATTGGTCCAATCTGGAGTCCTTCGGGAGTCTAAAAAAGCAAATACAATATTTGTTAATTTAAAAAAAGGACAAGTTTTGAAACATTCCATACACAATATGATCTTAAATTATTGCATGCATCACCCTGAAGACGTATCGCAATGGCATGAAATCTGTAACTGACAAAAAATACATCAAACAACACTAACCATCTTCTTTGATAATAATTCCAAAGATTAATGCCATTTTACACACCTTCACCTTTTATCCATATAAAAGACAATATGTCAATTGACTCTATACTAACGATTTGAGAAAATTACCTGAGAATGTTAAACCTTTTACCTAAAAATGTCTATGAGTATCATCAATAAAGTTGTGTTATAAATAGTTATAAGATTGATTTATTCTTTTCTGTCTGCTAGAGAGAAGAAGAAAAAATCCAAAGTCATGATATATGTTGAATTCTTCAATTTCAGTCATTTGTAGCTCTTTATAGAGGGGTCACTATGGCTGATTGGATTCAGGACAAAATTGGCCGGTACTTGAACAAGTCAAAAGTACTAGACTAAATATGTATCAAATCAGAAATTTTTGAATTTAGAAAAATAATGAATAAATATGAAGTAGGTTTGTATAAAATTAACCTCATTCTACTTCGTTGTTTTTGACAAATTCCTTGTGTCAAATCTCTAGTTCTACCCTATAAAACTTCACTCAAGTATCAAAAGTATATTACATCAAAACATGTCTTTATCTTGAAAACATCACGCACATAAAGATCATCAAAATTATTAATTCGCTTTGAATTACATATATTTCCTTTAAAATACCAGTTTGAACAATGTCATATTGAAATAGGTTTTGAGTAGGCTTGATATTTCAATACTTTAAAACTTAAGCATGAAGTGCAAATCTTGATTCTTAAAAGACTTCAACTTATAACTACGAGTGTCGATATCAGAACACACAAATATTTGCTCGGATTCTTTCCCATTCTTTGCAAAACAGTTGAATTTGATATAATTCGGTTCGCTTAAATTCCGAAAGAAAGGCTTACTACGTAGAACACAATATTATTGATTACAAGAGAATACACAGATTTGGTATGCATTCAATTAATAACTTGATTTACGATGCAAAAGGATTAATAATGTACATTTCATGGTAACGCGAGGGTTATTAATTTGGTTTTTAAATGCGATTAAAATTAGAACGTTGACAAATTAGCATAATCATATGATAAAACATAGACTTCAAGTAAATAAATATACATACTTATCAGACAGTTTGTAAATATAGAGACCCCTTGGTTAGATTTGAATAATGTGAATATTCAGCAATATTAAAGTGAGGAAAATAAAGAATATTTCAAATTACCACGATTAAACTACTGTATTGCATATTGTTTCAAGTTTACGGGAGAATCCTATCCTTCCGGAGCACCTGAGATCACCCCTAGTTTTTTGGTGGGGTTCGTGTTGTTTATTCTTTGGTTTTCTATGTTGTGTCGTGTGTGCTGTTGTTTGTTTGTCTCAACGTCCTTCGTTTATTTATGAACAATGATAACCTCAGTCGAAATTAAAATTCTTCTATATCATAAACAATTTAAATGTTCCAAACTTGAAAAAAAAACAGCTAGTCCGTGGTTGATCAATACCTGCCAACTCTCACTATTTGCGGGATTTCCCCCATGAAAGCTCTCAAATGGAAATTTTGAAAGAGCAATACTGTCTACAACTTTAAACAAAACAATTGTTTTTAAATTACCATGCCTATAGAATTGTGAAAGTATCAATAAGCAAACAAACAACATTAGAATACATTTGAAGGCCTCCTTGAAGATTTTGTAGGACTATACAAGCCATCGTGCACTTAAAACCTCCATAGGCATTATGAAAGGTTGGCAGGTATTTTGATTCAACATTGCATCTCTCATAAGATTCAATATTTTATTGTATACTCTGACAGTTTACACTGTTACAAGAGGTAGATATACATAATATACAGCTTTTGACAGAATTGGTATCATAACAGAACAAAATTGAAATAAACATATATACAGGTCAATTTAATGTAAGTCATAAGGGTGGTAACTACTCCAGGTAGTCATTTCATGAGGCATCGATGAAGAAGAACAAATACTAGCCAGCACTAAATCAGAATTATGGAACCAGAATGACGATGTGTTCTTGTGCAGACTGTTATCTTGTGAGCTAGCTCGTTATAATCAGAATCTAAAAGTCGTTCTAGTACAAAACTGGGTACTTCTAGTATATTTCATTAACATTTCGATGTCGTTGATATAAATGTAATAGTTGCCGCTGAACAGGGCAAATGTCTTTAATCAATCATTCAGTATGTAATCAAGAGAGAAGCTGATGATGATTAGATAAAGCTGATGATGATTAGATAAAGATGATTACAAACTAGAACCTTTCCCTCTTCTGTTATCCAATTTCTGATAAAATGTGCAGACAAATAATTTCTCCAATCAATCTACTAATTAATCAATCAATCAATCAATCAATCAATCAATCAATCTTGAGAGAGAAAGAGAGAGCACATTAGTTTGTTCACGTATATAACTTCGAATATTTTCATTTCCATTCTTAACTCTTTAAGATTTTCTGTATTATACCAACTGACATGTCTTAATCACCAGGAGTAGGCTTTTTAATTTTATCAAAGGTAGATTGTGGTTTATTTAATAATTAAATACCGAGGTTAGCCAATTTACACCGACCTTTAAAACATTAAGGAGTATAACATGAAATAAATGTACCTGTTCAAATTTTCATTTAAATTACAGAACTTTTTTTCTATACAATTAAGGATCGTAAATAAGTAATAAAATTTGGATTTCATCACGAAGTGTATATATTTGAGTAGGTTTTGGGGGAACTAAACACTAGTTATGCCTCGCGAAGATCGAAATCTTAATAATATATCCAAATTATAAGTTGTACTCTTCAGACTTGGTTACAAAAGTACCGTTGATAGGCCTATTTCATGTTTGTTTATTTATAAATATAGGATAAAAATGAATCTAATATATAATTGTGTTGTATGGAACACTTTTCTTCCAAATTTATTCCTGTGTTGTATACAACATAGGTTACATCTTCTACTTTTATTTAACCAGCTGTTGGGGAGTTCATGAATCGATGTTAATACAGAAATGGGTTTCTGTGGGGAATTTATGAATCGATGCTTATAACGGAAATAAGTTTTATGGCATGGCAGATGTTTTTTTCATACGGAAATAATTTTATGACTTAGCAGAGATTGTTTTCGCTTTACCATGAATACATGAAATATTTTCCTCTGGCTTCACTATGTCTGTGCACTTATACAATATACATGAGTTAATAGTGTTGTTTAAGAGTCCTGTCGCGAGTACAACTAATGAACATGATATGTACAAATGTACTAGTATAGTTTATGCTTATAGTATACAACCAGCTAATCCGTCCGTCCTTTCACGATCCGATAAATAATTTCCTCACACTAGAAAACAGAAGGAATACATATTTGGCCAGAAGCTTAGCATTGATAAGTTTTTTTCTAGTGCGTACTTTTCGGATCTGTAAGACATATGCGTCCTGTTAGCTGACACTTTGAATTTTAAATATGTTGAATGGTAATTATACTTTTGTCAGCAGATGATTCTCAGGAAAAACTTAACAGAATAGCCCTTTATTTGGCCATCAGCTTGACATTGATGATTTGTAACGTGTGATGTGTCACAAATCCATTCGCGGATCCAGATTTTTTTTATAAGTGGGGGCCCAATGGGTGCCTAAGAGGGGGCCCGATATCGTCACGCTTTGACCAGTGATTCCCTATATAAGCAACCAATTTTTTTTCTGAAAAGGGGGGGGGGCGGCCCCCTGCCCCCTAAATCCGCCTCTGAAACCAGTTTGTCGATACTTTTGGAACTGGTATGCTTAGACAGACAGCGCGAGCAATTTCGGGTTAATTTGCAATTTCCTTCTCCTGAGCCAAGATAACATTAAAAGAAAAGTGATGCATAGGCCAGGATAAATAAATCCTAGAATAGCATGTCTATCTATTTTCTATATTTTTAAGAGAGCGCATTGTCGAAGATTGTTTGTCATTTTTGTACCGTTGTACAGCTCTGAAATTATTAAGGGGGTTGCAAATATATCAGCTGAGAAATAATTTTTAGGGACCATAAATTCCGACTAAAGTCGCAAAATTGAGTTTCAATGGACATCCGTGAATTTGAACTTGTATAGTTTTTGGATATCCAAACCTAATTTTTGTTTTACTATAAAATATTTGATTTTATTCTTTGGATGGTACTTATACACTACTTGCTATGCATTTTTAAACAAGGTAAATAACTGTATGGTAATATATCGAAATAGAATTCAGTGAGAAACAATATTTCTGTATTCAAGATAGTTTTTTTTTTTTTTTTTTTTTATATATAATTGTATTTACTATACTATATATAAAAATATTAATTTTCGCGAACCATTTAGGTCACGGAAATTCCAAAATATGGCATCAGTAAGGAGAGTTGTACAAACAATGTAAATACACAGAACCCCATCCAAACTTGCTTTAACTAATAGTATTCATCTTTTTCTATTTTATATGTACTAACAACATTCCATTTTTCTATAATTTCGATTAAAAAATTCCAAAATCTGAGTTAAAACAGGTCGAATGCCCCAAATAAACGTTGTCTGATTGGTTGAAGTACTGTGGCGTCGATGATAAGCATAGAAAGCCTCGATGTAAAGCACAAGCCTCGATGTAAAGCACACGCTTCACATGAATAAGGAGAGTTTTACAAATAATGTGAATACACA
Source organism: Mytilus galloprovincialis (assembly GCA_037788925.1). Lineage (NCBI taxonomy): Eukaryota > Metazoa > Mollusca > Bivalvia > Mytilida > Mytilidae > Mytilus > Mytilus galloprovincialis. Next base: position 58,126,946 of record CM075335.1, on the reverse strand, counting down.
GATCCTCCATCCTATTTATGTTTTGCTGAAAATGTTGCAGTGTTCATCATTTCTGTTTTGATTCTGCTAACAACATTCCATTTTTTCTATAATTCCGATTTAAAGATGTGGAAACCCGTAATAAAAATAGATGGCCTCAATGATTTATTAAAAAGCAACGCAAAAAAAATCCGTTAATATAAACATGTTGAACTTCGACCCTGAGTTAATAAACCGATTCACAATAAAGATCTCCTTGCGCTCAAATGTAATTCTTAGTGAAGTATACGGGTAAATTCGTTTACAGAAATTTATACACACTTTTATCATTAATATATTACCAGGCTTTTGCATATTCACGTTTTTTATGTTCAACTTTAGTCAAATTCAATTCTATACATTTTTTTTTACGTAAAGCAATAGGAGTAAGAATATTATTTCGCGCTAATTTAACCAGCATCACCGCCACCATCATAATTATTTACCGTTATCTTTGTGAAATTTCAGTTATATAGTTTATTAATTAGAGAAATTTTGGTAAGTATTACTTATTAATGTTAAGGTTCTACCAAGGATTTGTATACAAATCCTTGGTTCTACTGATGTGCTTCTGTAGACCTTTTTGACGGTCAGTTTTATCCCATTTATCTCAATATTATCCCCGATGACAGAAATGTCAACCCGACCTATTCGTGTCAAAACTGAAAAGTGAAAATCGATCTATTTGATGAACTAATTTCTTCATAAACTGTGCATGCATTATTTCTGTATTATTTGATAACCAATCACATTCACGTTGCATGTTTGCATGATAATGGGTTATGTATCAGTGGATTGTAAGGGCGATGCAACATGTGAGGTCTGCGCGATCACGTGACATTATTATTTGTAAACAAACATGCTCCCCGTGTAACACGTGTCTGAATTATCCTTTCAAAGTGTTATGAATCTTTCAATCACTATTTTATGATATATTTTTCTGTTTTTAGGTTTGCATATCAGTAGTCAAAGTGAATTAGACATAGTTCTGTGGGTTTTTTTTTTTTTTTGGTTAAATTAGTGGTATATAAGTCTACATTATTTAACTGAAGTCTAATAAGATGACTCAACTTGTCCTCTTATTCTCCCTCTATTTTTGAAACCTGCATACCAAATGAAAGGGCATTTGCTCCCCTTGAACAATATTTGGCCCCTTCCCGGTCATTTCCCTTTAAATTAGTTCGAGATTACTGACGTCCAACGGCAAAATGCCGAAATCGATGGGTCACTGTGAAAACTGTTAAAATATGGAAAAATAAAGGTTGGCAGGTAGGTGAAACTTACATAAATGAAGAGATAAATGAAAAATGAACAGATTGGTGCCCGATTTATATAACTCCATGGCCGTCAGTCGGCATCAGAAGCGGCGAAGCAGCGCATCTATTTTGGGTGGGCAAATATCCACTTTTTGATATGGGACGAGCTCTGACGTCCCACGGCCCCAGCTTGTCTGGCAAAACAGCCGTTGGACGTCAGAGTAATCTCGGACTACTTTTAAATTTGCTCAAAAGTCATAGTCCATTTACAGAAACGGCTGATTTGTGATTTTACCATCTTAACTGCAATTTTCATATTGAACACATTTGACCATTCAGTATGAGTTCCTATGTATTTTTGTCTTATATGAAGGAGGTTTTAGGTCATGTTTTCCTAAACACCTTATTGCTATTTGTCTGTCTGGATTGTTAAAACCACAAAATCAAATATCGATGAATATGCAAGTTTTCAACAATCCAGGAGAATTGACATCCACGAAAAATATAGGAATCCACAGTAAGATTTAGGTTTTGATAAATTTTGGAAATGACATTAGGAAGTTATAAAACTTTATTCTTTGAATGAGGGGGAGGACAGGGGGGTACCCTTCTCCCTTCTCCCACCCCTCTTCTCCTTTCTCCTACCCCGTTCTCCTTTCTCCCATTAGAATAAAACATCTCCTTTTGAGATATTTTTTCTTGAAATATTAGAAATTTTTTTAAAAGTAGAGATATTTTATTTTTTCTCCTTTCTCCAACTTTTTCTCCTTTCTCCCAGCCTTCCTCTCCTTTCTCCTACCTACTTTCTCCTTTCTCCTACCCCCTTTCTCCCCGTCTCCCTTACCCCTGTCCTCCCCCTCTTGAATATGTTTCAAGCATATTACATGCATGCTCAGCACCGCTTTTTATCAGGAATTTTATAATTTATGTCTTAAAATTCGGGTTTTTTCTATTATAAAAATAGATGGATTTTCAAGTTAATGAAAAAAATGCTTTGTTCACTAATTCAGCAATGCTTTATTATAATTAACTGTTGTGAATGTGAGCTCCCTTCGGCTATTATTAGAATCTAGATTTACATCATTCATTTTCAATGTAAGAGTTCTCCTTTCATTCAAAAGGTAAATTTCCATGTTTGCTGGTCACTTGACTAGAAACTGCATTCAGTGATATTGTTTGTCTCAATTTACGCCTGAATTTCAGATTTTTCTGAATTACCAATCACTAAAATAAATGTTATTTAATACGTATTAAATACATGTAGCATTGTATGTAACTATCATATTCATGTTTTTATTTGACATTATGAAAGTACTATTGAGATCCAGGATTCTGACTTGAATAAACAGTGTTTGTAACACACATGGTTTTATCCGTTTCTTTCCCTTCCCTTAAAAGTATCTTTCAGTTTGAAACTACCTGACAATCATACTGAGTTCACACCTAATTTGAATTGGATTGACATTAACTAATTTGAATTAGTTTAATTCACATTTGAAACGGTTTACATTAACAAACACATAGTTCAAATGCGAATCGAATGCAAGTGAATTGTTTGTCTATCTATGGTCAACATGTTGGGGTATGACTATACCACTTTTACCAATTTTAAGAAACATTGTTGAATTTTATTTATGGAAGCTTACTTTTCATTTATATAAATTTAAGATTAATATTTCTGAGGTTATGGATTGTCTCTACTTATAAAGGGGGAGGATTCCAAGTTATTTAATATATTTAATTAAATTGTATTCAGGCGCATAGCTCCCTATATGCCAACACGCAACTGCGTGCATATCAATTCAGCATGCAAAAAAAATGTCAAAATAAAAATTTATAGCATTCGGCATGCAAAAAAAAATGTCAAAATAAAAATATATAGCATTCAGTATGCAAAAAAAAAAATATCAAAATAAAAATTTAAAGGAAACACAAATATGTTGTTTATAATAAAAAAATCATTTGAAAATTGTATGTTTTTCGAATATCATAAAAACAGTTGTGAAAATGAATAATCAGTCCCTTGCTTTAATGAAAAATCTTGCTTCACTAGTGCAGAAAATGAATAATTTGTCCTCTTAGATTACAAAAATAAATAACCGATCAAAAACAAATCCACCTGCCCCCTCCCCCAGAATATCAAATGGTCGACCCCTAAGTCTATATATAGGATTTTTTTCTGCGACAAGTGCCTCAAACCATGTATTAAGATTTTTGGATAAAGGACCACAATAGGTAAAAGTCCAATTTAATATTAAATGTTTTAAGTTCTTAGACTACATTCATTCTGTGTCAGAAACCTATTCTGTTTTGACTATTTGATCACAATCCAAATTCAGAGCTGTATCAGGCTATAATGTTGTGTCCATACTTGCCCCAACTGTTCAGGGTTCGGCCTCTGCTGTAGTATCAAGCTGCGCCCTGTGGAGCATCTGGTTTATTTGAAGGGAAGATGTTCCCGACCTGTTTATTAGTGGAATTGTGAATCAGGCCATTTCTCTTCTCAATTGTATTAATGTATACTTTTCATGTTGGGACAGTTTCCCTCATTTTTGAAGGCTGTATGGTTGCCTATAATTGCTTTGTCATTTGAACATTTGTGGGTAGTTGTCTTATTGGCAATCTTATTACATATTTTAATTTTTATACGTATCCATCCTTCAGAAAAGTTGTTCCAAATGTAATGAATCCCCTCCAGGCTTGCCTTTATCTTCATTGGAACAATTTTTGGGATACGATTGCTTTCAAGCAATCTGTAGACTTATACTGGTGGCTCAGAGCATTGCCCTCACGTCAATCGTTTTATTCTAAACATTAAGGAACATCTCAGATTCTTATGATTGTCTTGCTTTAAAGGTAAAAACAAACAAAGGGATTGAACTTTAACAACTTTCCTATAATGTTCTTTTCATAATCTTCATGTTTGATAATTCCCTTGACTTATATGCGTGTTTTTAACAACACGGAAAATCAGAATTACGCAGTATTTATATTTAGTGTTTTTCTAAATTTAGAAACACGTTAGAGGGAATTCCCAGTTTGATAAAATGCGAGAGTTCTCTGAATTCCGATAAATCTATTTCTGTCATATAAGAACTGAAGTGGAGTTTTTCTTATATTTTACCTTTATGAAACTGATATTTGAGATTGTACTTCCATAAAGAAATAGAGAACTATCTAGGTCGTTTAATAAACATTTAATATACGTTCTTGCTCCAGGTTTTTTTTGGAAATTATGCGCATGCGTATAGTTTTCTTGACTTTGAGGGGTTTTCGATTGAATGGTTGCTCTGGATTCCCCACTCAATTAATTAATTTTAAACTCATGGGATCTTTTCTATGTATGTCTGCTATTGAAGGTTATTATTGTTGCATAATTTTAAATCATATGCATCATTTAAATGAAAATAAATATAGTCCACATCGTAGAACACCCCTTCAGGCAAAATGGAGTCTTCCATATTATTGTTTCCAATTGTCTCCCTTCTGGAAGTAAAATTCTGAATTAAAACAATACGTCGAGTATTAGCTCGTTCTGTCAATAAAGTGTATTATATTAAAAATGATCGAAATTTAAACCGATAAATGTGTACGGAAAGGAGTCATGATCACTGACCGAAAGGAAATTAAATATTTAAAGAGTTAGGAATGGGGTTCCTCCTAGAATTAACGTAGGAAAATAGGTGATAAAGATACGAAGTGAAATACCTTCTCTCACTCTGAGTCTCAGTGACTGCTGTGGAAAGTAAACTTGGAATTGATAGTACAAAAATAAAACACAATAGGCCTAATCGCATTGTTCATACACTTTTATCCGGGATTGGCTATTTTGTAACTATTTTACATGTGCAGTTAAATTAGTTTTGAAAATAATATTATCCAGCTACATGTATACATGTACATGTGTCAACGAAACAACGGCAATCGTATCTGTCAGAGCAATCTGCTCTTTGATTTTTTGGGGGGGAGGGTTCCAAACCTGTTGTTTATAAGTTGCAAATCAGCAAAAAAATTACATTAATTGTTGCTTACTTAACATGTCTAGACTGTTTTTTTCTCACTTATTAAGGCTGTATGGTTGCCTATAATTACTTTGTTATTTTAACCTCTGGAAAGCTGTCTCATTGGAAATTATACCACATATATACAGATTTTTATATGGATTGTAGACCTGAAAAAGATTTTCAAAGTTGAATATGCTGCAAACTTCAAACAACCTACTACTTATTTACCATGCATGTCTATCATGAAACTTTTGATCAGAACTATATATAAGTGATTTCACCATTTCTTCATATGTGTACCACTATCAATCAACAGAACAAATGCAAATTATTTTTTTAATATTTGCATATGGTTTCCTTTAATTTCTCACATCTATTTTATTTGAATTTAGGGAAATAAGTATTATGTATATAAACAAATCTCATGTCGATATATAACATGTACAACAATCAAACATCAACCCACACCAAACTGGCTGTAGTTGAAAAACATCAAAAGGGAAAATACAGTGAAATCTGGAGAATTTATATTATCACATATACATGCATTTGAAATATATTTAAAATATTTTTTTCAATTTTTTTAGTTTTAGGTTCCACCTAGCTACCATATTAGAAAACTGGGATTTAAATGCTAGTCTATTAGAGGGATATTTCCAGTGGCGAATCCAGAAATTTTCATAAGTGCGGGCCCACTGACTGCCTAAGAGAGGGCCCACTCTGATCATGCTCCAGTGGTCCTCTAAATAATCAACCATATTTTTCCAGACAGGGGGGGGCCTCTTAATTCGCCTTTGATTTCATTGGTTGTAATTTTATTTTATCATGAATTAGATTTGAACAGGACTTGGGAATGAAGGTAAAGACTGAATGTCAGTTTTAGTCTTATATATGTACTTTAATTTTAGTCTTGCATGTATTTATGTGTACATATATCACTGATTCAGTGGCGATGGTGAATAGCTATATATAGACACTGACAAGTCTTGGATAACATTTTATAGTTTTGAATGTTTCTTCATCAGTTTACTAAAATTAGGTGGAGGTATGTTTTTATTTCCAACAGAGGGCACTCATGCTCAACCTATATCAGTTTGTGCATGAAGCGATTGATAGTTGCCAGACACTGAATGATTACTAGTATACCTCAAATTTGTGAAAGTTTTAACCTATGCATATATACTTTAAATACGATAAAAAAAAAATCATGTCTTTTTCAGGACTTCTGATCCAACCATGTAGAATGGCATGTTATTGAGATATGGTTCTGGTTGATGGATGTTCACGAAGGACCTGTAGTACAAAGTATATCACTGGATTGAGCTCTCTGTCTAAGTGTATTATTAAAGTGCTTTGCTTTGAGCTCGGTTCATTGTTATGCAATTCATTCTTTGTGAAGTAAAGATTTTACAGACAACTCTCATGTACAAGGATGTCTCCATGTATTATCATTTCTATGTACAATGTAAGTAACAGGGAGATAAAAACATTTTATTTTTTGTTTGAACCAAACATTATTTGTCCATTGACCAAATTTGTTTTGCTTTCACCAGCTTTGAAGGAGATATTATCAAAGAATTGATAGAAAACAGCACAGAAGCTTACTTTCTAGCTCATCAGGCCCAAGCATCATGTTAGGCATTGTCATTACTAAAAACCAATAAATTTCTTCTAATCTGAGGATCAATTCAACATTTTAAAGTGTTTTACTAATGATACTGACAAGCCACCACAAAGATATACTGAGTGCCAATGAAAACGCAACACTTTTGTTTTTCAAAAAAGTCTGATAATTTTTATTTATTTTATATTAGAACTTTGTAAAGTTGGTTGAAAATGACTTTAAAGACAATTGTCGACAACTTTACGGTTGGGTGATTTTTGGAACAAATGCGAAGTAAGGGTTATTTTGAACGGACATAAACCGAGTTCACCGCTTTTCAATATACGCACCATTTTCACGATTTTGTCATTTAGAGCTTGGCTAATGTCATGAATTTTCCCGCCCTTATTGTAAGGAAACTGCAATAAACATCTGAGTAAATGCCAGGACTTTCTGACAACCAGCGACATGCAGTTTCCGACATGATCCAATGAAGCCTTTCACAGCATACAATTTCGAGAAGACTGTAGCCTCTACAATAACCCAAATCATCCACAAATTCAACAAAAATGGATCAGTTAATGATAAGCCACATCCCGGGGTTCAAAAAGCAAGAAACGCTCAGCAAAACCGATACATTTGGTCTTTAACATATCCGATATCGACTCTGATGGATGTCCAAAGGTCACGAGAGTTCAATGGTAGTCACGGTAGATCCTCTGAAGCAATTTCAGTAAAGCACCTTTTGCGCAGAAATTCAACAGTTAAAGAACACCACAGCCGACATCTTAATGGCCGTCTGGCGTAAACATCGAATTCTGTAGACCAAAAATCATTCATTATGTACCAAAAATCGTCAGTGGTGGTTACATAGACGTTTGCCACCCGCCTTGGCCAAAAGTCATGCGTTTCGCCAGATTTAGGTCCGATAGAGCAAATTTTGCATCAGATTTGACATGGTTTAGACGATGAAAACCACCACCAATATCAAAAAGTCAGCTTGAGTTTGCTTTGCGGGACAAGTGGAATAACATTCCTCGAGATCACATTAAACGTCCGGGATGATCAATTCCGCGGCGCTGTCGAGATTGCGCTGCACAACAGGGTTGTAACATTTTTTGTTAGGACTGTGATTTGATGATTCGACATTGGATGTTTCGTTTATCTATTGCACCCGAAAGATGACAATGAAACATTTTTGTTTGATATCGATCTATTGTTAGAATTGTTAATTTTCAAGAACAATTCATTTTGAAAGATCATGATTTCTAATATAAATTTTATTTTTGAAAAATCAAGTGTTGCGTTTTCATTGGCACTCAGTATATATAAATAGAACCATACAAATAGTTAGCAAATACATATAAAAAAGATGTGATATGATTGCCAATGAGACAATTCTCCACAACAGACCAAAATGACATAGAAATTAACAATTACAGGTCGCCACACAACCTTCAACAATGAGCAAAGCTAATGCAGCATAGTCGGCTATAAAAGGTCTCAAAATGACAATGTGAAACAATTCAAAGGAGAAAAATAACGCTTATTTATGTTACAAAAAATAAAGAAAAAACGAATATGTAACGCATAAACAAACGACAACCACTGAATTACAGGCTCCTTATATCATGTTCTCAGATATCATCTCCCAATTTAAAAAAATCACGAAAAATTGAACCTATTATGTGTTGCTCTCCTAGCTATAAAATGTATCCAAAATCAAAGATGTGGAATATATTCTATCATAATCATTTGGTAACTAATGCAATTAGTGTCTCTTCCATGCCTGTCTTGAACATAAAAACTAAACTACATATAAAATAAACAATACTCCTAATGCTCCGGTTGGTTGTCATCGTGCAACACAGTTAATAACACATATAGGAAAATCATAGAACTACATTTATCATAAAACACTGTCAAACATTCAAACATACTATCCACACTCATCTGTGTCCACACTTGTATTTTTTAAAAATTTCTTTATCTCCTATTTTGCATTTGCAGAATCCGTAGCTCTCATTTTTTATTTATGTACATATTTCTTTGAATTTTTACATTAATGCCATATTGAAAATAAACATTGAAGTCCTCTATGCTCATTTCAAAAAAAGTTCGGTATTTTTCAGTGATATTATCAGTTATGGTCGCCTCCTTTTTTTTCTTATAAAATGAAAATCAAGGAAATGCTATACGACAGAAAAGAAACAAAATAATTCTGCTGAACAATAGAAAAACCAAATAGAAAAGAACTTACCCACTTCTTTGGCAATCGTTTTCCCCATTGTGACCAACAATCATAAGATGGATAGACCATCATTTCATGTTAAATACGTTAATCAAACTGTTTTAAATCACAATTTTTTTTAAAATAATATTTAAATAGCATCCAAAAACTACATGTAAAAAAACACCACACTGTGAATGACTATAAGTTGTTGACTTAGCCCTTCAAGTGCATTGAAACTTGGCAAAGAACAAACACGAACGACTATTAATTACAAGATTTTAATAATTAAACACACTGGTGAAAATTTCCAGTGTACCTTTTTCTCGTAGGTATTGTTAATTCCGGGGCTTATCTGAGGTAATTAAAAATCGGTTGTATTCTAACCCGCAGCATCAGATGGTATCAGATGACCAAAGATTATGTAGGAATCATGGTTGCTATGGTCGTGGATCTCTTTCAGGCAACTGTTCGTTTCAGTGTATGAAATCAACAATCAACAAATTAATCTAAGGTGCCATGTTATTTACCGACTTTCGTTAACAAGAGTGTTCATTAATAGTTAATAATATAGTCAATTTTCTTATCGAAATGAGCAAAAACATCACATGTTGGGTGAAATTGCTGCGTGCTACGTATAAAAACTGTATGTTCAATTTATATACAACTTATATATAAAAAGAAGATGTGGTATGATTGCCAATGAGACAACTCTCCACAAGAGATCAAATGACAAAGAAATTTACAACTATAGGCTACCGCACGGCCTTCAACAATGAGCAAAGTCCACACCGCACAGTCAGTCACAAAAGGCCGCGAAATGACTAGTTTAGAATTTGAAAGATGGCATATATTGATGACGAAAATACGGTCTTGTCCGTTTTGTTCAGAGTCAGTTTAGGTTATGAGTTCGTTCGTGTGTCTTAAAATTGCTCCGTCACAGTCATATGTCCCACACCTCTAAAAAATACTCTATTGTCATTATTTCGGGTGTAAATTCTTATTTCAGACCATCTGTTTTGCAACATTGATTTTTAAGATAAGCTTATAATACTGATTTGAATAACCTGAGATTAGTCACATAAAGACGTCGTGTTATTTATAAACAAAAAATATAACATTCATGGAATAAAAGTTTATCATAATTAACTTAATTATATTATATACGTGCTTGTACGTATTTCAGTTGGAATGTATACTGAACAAATTGCATTGTTTCGGAGTGTTAGTTTTGGTATTAATTTGACAAAGAACGACAAATGAATTTGATATGAAATTTGATATAGTGTTAATTTTGCTAAAGGATATATTAAATCGAAGTCTTTTTTTCAATTTTATCTCATATACCACAACAAAAAAACTTGTTGCGTAGACACTTATTCTGAAAAGTATTAAGTATAAATTAAAGTTTCTTTTCAAAATGCGACAACTTACAAAAGCTTTAACTATACCTCATGTTCATTTATTGAATGCATACTTCATTATCATACTATAAAACATTTAAAATATATACATATTTTCAATATATTAATATGAAATGTATGTATAAAAGATTTACAATTATGTATATTTTAATTTGGAGGGCACTTTCAACTTCAGAATAATTTTAATTGGATACTTATGAATTTGACTACGAGATTTTTATTTATACCTTCAAATTGAAATCACTGCTCAACTTGAATAAAGAAGATAATTACATAAAATTTGGTTTGACGGCTCACATGTTATGGAGATGTCGCAATAATCTATTGGAAAATCCCAGACCTTACTTAGGATTCTAATATACATGATTTATTTCAGCCTTCGAGTATTCACTCCAAAGGACACAGCACAACACTACGGACTTAAATAACCCTAAGCCTCCTACAAATCACACAATCTTTCAGTAACGAAGAGGGAATGTTCTCGTCAAAACGGTGTTTGTATTCATTACGCATAAAAAACGCTCCAATCCTGATATGACTGTAATAATTGCCAATGGACGCTCTAGACACAATTCAATTGTAACATGGCTGTTTAAGAAATAAGTTTGTTAGGACGAATTTAGTTTATTTGAACACCCATATTGATAAATACGTTTAAGCCACGGGAAGAAAATGAAAAATGAATCACACGAAAGACTGATGGACAGAACTGATGCAGCTTCATACAGACTAACAGGAGTTATGCAGATCTACGTTTATAATCGAGCATGAAACCTTTATAACACGAACGAGGAAGTTATGTCTCCAAGCTGTGTTATTTAACTAAGAAAATGGCCAGTAGCAACTTTCGAAAGGTTATGAATTGAGATATAACAAATCTTTTAAAGGGTATACACCATGAATCATAACAAGTCGACACTTTAAACTGCAAAAGTCATAAACTAAAAGACGGCCTTAATCCTGCGTAAAGTTTGCTGTGTTTTTTGCACAGTAATATTTGAACTGGCAGGTAGTATTAGTTTTAGTATTAACTTTTCAAAGAAGAATACCAAATAAAACTGATACCAGATCAAATAGCATATTGATTGGGGATCTTGTTTCATTTAATATTGGGAAATATACGGCGACAACTTGTGAAGTTATTTGCAGAATATAATTCCTTACATCTAGGTATTAAAGTTTTTATCAGGTAAAACTGTGTTGATATTGAACCTTTGTATATGTTAAGATACTCTGCTATTGATTTCTAAACCTTAATATTACTTACTTACTTACAGTACAAAGAGGTATATAAAATTGTTACATGTTAGAAAAAAGAAAAATAACCCCATGCAGCTTCAATTATTGTTAACTTTTGATTTTTAATAAAAGGTTGATATATGGTTAAAGAAGAATTTAGGTCTTTCTTGTTATTTTTTCCATTTTCATTAAATATAAGAGTTAATCGAAAGGCTAATTCCGCGTTTAACTTGTTAACAAGCTACCAGAAAAAAAAATGCTACGGGAGGTCTTAATATGCTTGGCTATTATGACACGTTTAATCAAATGTTATATTAAAGTATATAGGTAACACAATTTCAGAGACAAGTACATGTGGGTCATACTGTGACTTGTAGTGTTTAACATCTACGTCCTTTGAATTCTTGTGGACAGTTATCTCATTAGCAATCACAGCACACATCGAACTGGAGATGTCATGGACATAAAAAAACCAGACAGAATACCGAATAAACTGATACTAAGTAATATTTCGACTTAGTATCATTTCGACTGATACTAAGTAATATTTCGACTGATACTAAGTAATATTTCGACTGATACTAAGAAATATTTCGACTGATACTAAGTAATATTTCGACTGATACTAAGTAATATTTCGACTGATACTAAGTAATATTTCGACTGATACTAAGTAATATTTCGACTACTAACAATCAAATAAAAGTTACTGGAAGTGTATTGATGGCCAGGAAAAAAATCTCCAACTTGATTAATAGGAAAGTCCCAAGAGAAAAGACAATCATATACTGACACATATACACAAAAAGTTATATAAAAAGAAAACAATCTAGTGAGATTTGAATGCTCCCTTGGCAACTCCCCCCCCCCCCCCCAAAAAAAAATAAATGATCAATTTACCTCCACATCACGGTACTCCTCTGCTAGACGATATACTGACATCATGTTTTGATCAATTTTCCAATTTGTTTTATTTTTCATATACTTCCTTTTCGTTCTTCTGATTTTAAGTTATCCACCAAGCAAACAGATAACTATCTGCCGTTGCAAGACTTTGTAAACGTCAATGCAATTCAGCAATTCAACAAAGTCAAAATGCTCCGTTTGCCTTGCATGTTTAATAACTATTTTCAAATATATGTAAAAATGTATTTCTTTTTCAAAGCATGTTAAATTTTATGTATATCCATCCAGAATACTAATTACAAAATATCCTATTTATGTTAGGATTCAAAATCGTATAGACTTATTCATTTGATTTTAATTTTTAAATCACCGTATTGACATAAAATGTATATAACTTAAAACGTCGTCATTACGCATGGTTCAGTTTTGTGAGATTATCAAAATAGGATAGAAACTTTTACCGATGACAAAACGCCCTACACATAACAAATCGATTCGGTTTTGTTTACAGATATATATTAATTTTCTGTTAGATTAAAAAGTCGAAAATTAATCAAAATTTATCGTCAAGATCTACTGAAGGAGCTAATCATGTTTAAACGGTGTGTAAAGTCACGCTAGGATGGATTTAAAATGCTTGATTGGATATAATATTTCTGGAAATAGCCACCTGTGATTGATTAATGGAACATTTTTTACCATAGTTAGGACGTTTATTTTGTTCCTGCAGTATTCGATCACATTGTTAGTCGAGGATAGATATACTTGAAAGGCGGTTTTGGTTTTTTTTTAGGAGACCGCACCCCCCCCCCCCCCCCCGCCATGTGTGGAAAAAAAATGATTGATTATAAAGGGAATCACTGAAGCAAGACTTAAGCGGGCCCTCTTAGGCAGTCAGTGCCCCTTTGAAAATATCTGGATCCGCCACTGGTTTTTGATATTTAAAGCATATATGACAAGAGCTCATAAGTTATAAGACGACATTTTTTGTCCCTAAAACGACCTCTCAAGATTGTTCATTTAGATTTAATTTTACTTGCTCAATACATACATATCGTTTTCTATTTGTTGTGTAACAAACCAAAGGGCCAACTGAAAGGGTAAAGAAATATGGTCTCTTTTCCAGCCCAACAGGAAAATCCACATTATTGAAGAACGTCCGTTTGACTCTGCGGAATGTATATAATCGAAGATACATCTAAATGGAATGAAAAAGTCAAACCTTATGCATTGGGCAGGGAGAGTGCTACGTTTTTCACACGTGAAACAACTTTTGTATCAAAAAGAGCTCTGTAGGTACATTGCAAGTTGCAAGGCAAAATGTCTCCCCTGTCTGAAATAGCCTCGTTTCCCAGTTGGTGTCAATTTCCTGCATTTTTATCCCAGATGACCTTGTTTATAGAAACGACTAACTGAAACAAAAGTATTAAACTATTTATATGCATGATATGCATGAAATATTTGCCACTGAACGATGAGCAAAACGCAATCAATTTATCAATTGGAGGGAATTGGGTGTCAGAACAAATCAAAACGTGTCATTTTTTTCAAGACTACAGATATTCATTTTAAACCATTTTTCCTAGTTCGAACTTTTGTTTGCTATTTTCTTTTAATACATCTTAGGATGAGATGAAATGACCAGACAAATCATAAGTATTTGGTGTAGCTTATTTTAACTACTCCTACAATTCGAATTATTAATATTAGCACAATTCAATATTTATTTATTCAAAATCAAACGTTCAATTGCGATTGGTGTGCATTTGAGGACCTAATCTCCATGTCGGAGAAAATTCGACAGATAAAAAATATATCTAGGCAAAAAATATCATATAATTGTGTACGTTCAACGCGCGTTTTGTCTACACAATACTTTCCATGTCGCTCGAATCAAAACAGTCGAAAGGCCAAAGTAAGTAAGAAGTTGAAGCACGATCTACTTGTCCCTTTAAGAGACAGTCATCTCTATAAGCAATTAAAAAGACTGACGGACACTTTCGGCCATCATTTCTATATCAAAAGATCACTACACATCCCTTCATGTTGGAATAACTTCGTGTAAAAATATGCTTATACCGGATCGACATATTGGTGTAAAGTTTGCGCTTAAATATCTTTTTCTATTTTTTGCTCGAGTATAAATTCATTTTTTTCTAATATAGGATTTTTCTATATATTTTTTTTATAAATGAACTTTATCATATACTTAATAGAAAAATGAAATTAAAAAATGGGGTCACCGTTCATTTACGCTCACAATCTGCCTCCGAAAGAAGCATACATTTTTGTTAATGTCCTTTTTTTCTGTTGAACTAATAGGAAAAATAGAGGTAGTATCGAATTAAAAAAAGAACTAAATTACAGAAATCGCCTAAATTTTACAATTATTTAGTTAATGTACAGCTTATCTGAAAACAATAATAAAAATATAGGTCACCGATGAGTTAAAACAGATATTTCAATTTTAAACCAAAGGGAGATAAGTTGAGGCTGTTTCAATGATATAACATTTTAAAAGTCATCTGGGGCCAAATTATATCGATTTTTTTTGGTTCATTTTTGTACCATATCATAAAGTAATAATTAATTGTGTAATAAATAAAATTTGTAATGAAAAAAAAAACATTTTTTTTTATTTTTCGCTGAAATTTTTGTACCCCCGAGCCTACTTAACTAACAGGTACATTATTGCATTTAAATATGTTCGAGAAATCACGGAAAAATTTACGGTTTAGAATTTCTAGCATTTGTATTTAAGGATAATTAGTTTTAAAATTCAAGTTCTTAAGAATAAATTATCTCAAACTCTTTTTAAAAGGAATACAGGAATACAATGGGAGAAACATGCTATTCAAGTTTAACGTCATTATAACTATTACATAATCTTATTCCTATTTAATATTTTTAATCTTTCTGTTTCTTTGTTAAAGTAACTGACGCGAAATTTTGTAATTGTCTATTTTAAAATTAATCTCTCATCATAAAAAAAGCCTTTTCTACACGATCTGACCTTGGAAGATTGTCATTTTTATCGATTTAGTCTTTTATCTATCATGCAAGACTGTAGACCGGTAACATAATTCCCCCTTAAATAAGGACTTTCATTTTTCGCTACATTGAAGACCTGTTGGTGACCTTCTGCTGTTGTCTGTTCTATGGTCGGGTTGTTGTCTCTTTGACACATTCCCCATTTCAATTCTCAATTTTATTTTTATTTCATGTTGTCAAAAAAACGAAAGATAGTAGTAGTATGAAGTACATGTGTAATTATAACATCACACTATTGTGAATCATACTTTACTCGTTTATCTTTTAGATGATTATACATTTTGGTATCTTCATCGCAAGTACATTCGATTTAGTCTGTCTCATGGACCGAAAATGTCTCATGGTCCGAAAACCTGATTCAATGTCTCAATATTAGTCCTCAACCAAAAGAGTCATTGAGGTATATAAAAATGGCTAGATTCCAGTGTGGCAGCAAATCATGATTGAAACTAGAGGCTATATGGAAAAAAAGATCCTGTGTCGATGACCGGGATCAATAAGCATCTGGGACAATATCCCTAATGCGCCTTGAAATGAGGAACTCAAAAGTCACGTGTAAACAAAAAATCTCTGTGTAGTGATATTTGACACATTTCTATGATAAACAAATGACTAAGCTGAACCATTTGTGTTAATTTAGAAAGTAAGGGAACACAGAATAAATGTGTAAAAACTATGGAGCCATTAAATGTGTTCAAAGTATTAAATTTTTAAAGAACTTATTGTGTCAAAAATGGGATTTTTTACCGTGAGGAGCCACATCGCAAAAGAATACTCGGGGTTTGCTAATTTACGGAAAAATGAATCACACTTCGTACCCCGAAAATTTAACCACATATGTAAAAATGTCTCAGCTTCGAAACAAGCCATCATACATATACAAGTTTATGATATGGGCTGAGCAACAGAAGAAAACGTTACCATTACCGCCTATGTAGAAACAATTGCGCATATTGCCCCATCTATAAGCATCTCCAACAATCGACACTCTTCAACATTGGAAACTAGAACATAATTCATAACTTAAATATCTTTTTGTTGACAACAAATGGAAGTGTTTAACGACCTTGACTGGCTATACAGCCCTCGCACGGTCGGTCTTTTTGACCGCCTCTTTCTATGATTATAACCATTATAATTTCTCTCTATGTTCTTTAATTTTTTACCAATATGAAAAGGACAAACTCGTCATTTAAAGGCAATGACTCGAATAAGTTTTCAACTGACAGTTTAGGGAATGTTGACTTATACTTTTATATTAACTTATACCTTTCTTTATCCACTACAATTGCGCGAAAAATGCAAAAATTGATAAAAAGCACCATTAAAGGACAATAACTCTACAGAGTTGGCTGACAATGTCGGCCACGCGGACATATCAGTAAAATTGGTCCTGTTAATTAGTTTTGCATTGATTTTTTTTTTATCTACCAATTAAAGTGTTCAAGATGAAACGTAAAAGCGCAAAAAGCTGGTAAAGAAATCATCATTTAAGGCAATAATTTCTAGCGAAAATTGACTGTCGATTAAGGCAATGTCAATTTTTTTTAGATAGTCTACTCTTGCTTGTCATTTTTGTTATTAAAAGGTATAATTATCTATTAAAGTTTTCAAGAAAATACGTAATGATGCCCCCAAAAATAGTTTTTTTTAAAGTCGACCATCGATTTCAGCAATATTGACTCATTTTTAGATCTTGTTTTTCGGATCCGTTTTGCTTTTCTAGTTTCTCTCAATATATTAAACTTTAAAAATGATAGCATTCACGCAAATAAATGTACATTTTTTATATATAAGGGCAATTACGTGTAAAACAAATCAACTAATAATTTTGGCAATGTTGACCAAAAGCAAGTTATTTTCAGAAACATATTAAAACTAGCTACCCGAATGATGATTATAGCCAAGTTTGGTTTCAATTGAACCAGTAGTTAAAGAGGAAACGGATGCCAAGTGAGGAGAAATACCACAAGCTAGCTATAAACAAGGTTTAATACACCATTTTTTACATAAAAAATACCTGTACCAAGTCAGGAAGATGACAGCTGTTATCTATTCGTTTTAATAGTGTGTTGAGCTTTTGATTTTGCCATTTGATTGGTGACTTTCCGTTTTGAATTTTCCTAGGAGTTCGGTACTTTTGACTCATCGGGTCAGGTAGGCTTTTTTAGGATGTATAAATACAAGCCCCATCAATTTTAAACATAAAATCCGACAACAGTGTTGAGATAGGTTCAACAACCACTTATTTATACTTTTTTCTTACACCTGCATGTCACATTATACACTATGTGGAAGTCATAATTACAGTGAAAAATCCCAACCTTCATAGTCTAGCCGTATAACTCTCTGTAGAACCCAAACTATTGATTGAAAGTGTTTAATGTGTTATGTTTTTGAATATGCATGTATGTGTTCCTTGAAGATTAACAAACAAATTTTCGAGAGAAAAAAAAAAACAACACTTTTTTCAAATATATTTTAATAGAGTGGTTGGCGCATAATCGCCGCATGGATACATTTCGCCGTTTTGCTATTTTTTCTTTAAATTTGTTTGACTTTACCCAGAACTTGCCTTACTAGATGGTAAAGACTGTTTGTATTGTTCGAACGGTTGATATTCCTCTTTACCCCATTTCCAAGGTTATTCGCATATATAAAGACATATGCAGGTGTTGATCAAACATTTTTTTCATATAGCAAAGTTTCTGAAACCTACATAAAAAGGTTCCAAATATTTAAATGTAGGTCGGATATTATATAATTGGAAATGAACGAATTATGCGGCGAATATGAGTTACTAACTCTAATACCGGTATGGTAAACGCTGAAAAGTCATGCCAAAAAAAAACAAAAAAACCAAAAAAAAACACACACGTTAAATTCCTATAAGAGAGAAAATAACAAAGATCATAATCAATAATTAAAAAAGCGAATAACTTTGACAATATCGAGAGAAATCACTAAAAAATTAAAATAAATGTCATGTTCCTGACATGGTATTGACATTCTCTAAAGGAAAATAAATAGGATTTACTAGTTTATCAAAATCAGTATTTTTGATAAACAGAAAATAATTACCATTCAAACAATGGCTGATTTTTATCGCGTTTCGTTAGTAGAAATTTATTTTAAAGATAACACATCGACAACTTCAAAATCTTTTATATTTTTTAAAAGGTATGATTTCAGATTAAACCAATATTTCAGTTTCTATATATCTGATTCCACAACACTCTGACCAATATTTGTGTTATTAAAAGTCACTTGAAACTTTTGTACTTTAAAAGTAAAAATATAAGTGCCATTCATAAATGATATACCGATATATTTTAAACATCAGGTTTCATGTTACCTTGTTTTCATTCAAAGCTTGAAACTTATTTAAAAAAAAATATACTTATATCTTAATTCTCATACAGCCAATGCATGACATCAGTACAGAGATAAAAACTATTACTATATAAGATATATACAAATATACAAAATATGGAGAGAGATTACAAAAGTCACTAGCCAGGAGGACAAACAAAAGTATTAATATATATTTTTTTTTATAAATAAACAAAGCTTCTTCAGGACTGGTTTTCGTGTACTCGACATAAATTCAGAGAATTTATCTGTATTATGTCGTTGTACAGAATAAGAGAATAAATACTTTGTACGTTTTTGATCGAAAAAAAGTACATTCAAATATATAGTGGTATTCGTCTCCAATTTGTCGATTGTTACATCGATGGCAAACAAGGCTTTCTCTTAATACGCTTTGTCACCTTCCTGTTTCAGTCGGCAACTTGTTATTAGTCGTTCGAAATCTTCAAAAGAACAACAGCATCTTTAAAGTTCAAAATATTAAAATAGTCCTCAAATTACCAGTTTTTCTTAACAATTTTGTAGTTAATAGCTTTTGACGAATTTTGTATTAGCGAATTCTAATTCTGAAGATATTGATTTAACATTCTCTGTTTTATAACAGATTTTAATCCTCCTTTATTTATGAAGTTTTTTGTGTTTCCCAAATATATGAGAACATTCAGATAACATAAATATGTTGAAAATTCCAAATACAAGAATATCTTATTAACTTTCTACAATAGTTTTCGTTCTGGTATATTTGTAACTGCTTCATTTATTGGCCAATTATCTAAATAAGAGCGAAGGTTCATATTGCAATTGGAGTTATGATTAAAGATATACTTATGTATTCAGACCAAACCTCTCGGGTTTTTGTTTACATTAACGCTATAAAAGAAGACACGGGAGAATTTAAAAGAGGACCTATCTTTGAACTTTAGTAGATAGTTGCATCATTGACATTATACCACTTCTCCTTTATAATCTAAACAACATTAAAAAAAAAAACGATCACAGGTGCTTCTGGACTGTAAGCATATCATTTACCACTACTGAGTGGCACAAGTTAATTGTGCTACCCATTGTAATTAGAAATTTGGTGAGTATCAATCTGTGTAGTCCGAGATTACTCTGACGTCCAACGGCTGTTTTGGCAGACAAGCTGGGGCCGTCCCAGCTTGTCTGGCAAAACAGCCGTTGGACGTCCCCAGCTTGTCTGACAAAACAGCCGTTGGACGTCAGAGTACGGACTCCCAGCTTGTCTGACAAAACAGCCGTTGGACGTCAGAGTAATCTCGGACTACAATCTGTGGTGTCAAAATAGAGAAAATGGACGGAATTATTCTCACGGTTAGACAGTTGAGTAAATATAATAATTCTCAGTGTATATGTTTATCAAATCTCAAATATCATGTAGCTGTTTTCTGGCTTACCGTTTGAAATAATTAAAATTCAAATCCTTTGTACCACCGAAAGTTTGAGACAGAGTTGTCAGAAATAAGCTGAAGTAGATTTTATCATCTAGACGTTGTGGATTCATTATTTAAGTGTGAATACTTTAATTATACTGTGTCTAAAATTTAGCCGAACAATGTTTGGAAAACAGCTTTTCTGAGAAACATCAAAGCTTGTAACTGTTTGTTCTTAGAATTGTTTATTATTTTAGATAAACTGTGGTCACAGTTCACAAAATGACACAGTACCCATGAAAGTCCATGATTTGCAAAGGGAAATCCAATAATAAGTTGGACCAAAAACAGAAAAAGAGATGCACAATTGCTTTAAAGTGGTTTAGGTTCTAGAAAATTGAAACTAATAAAATATTTCAGGTCAACTAGAATTTCACGTTAGATAGTCAAGAGACATATCTAGATTTAGCATTAGTACCTGGTATAGCATTATCGTCAAATTTAATAAGCAGTCTTGGTAGAAATGTGAGAAATATTAATATTATTTTTCATCTTTATCATTTAAATTGAAATATCTAATTGTATGCTCAACACAACTGTCAGTTTTTCTAGTTCATTCAAAACGAACAAATTAAAAAACTCAGGCATGAATATACTGCAAAGGATCGTTTAATTTGAAACTGATATGAAGTATACCGGTTAAGTGTTGAGAACACTAAAATCTACATCAAAAGTCAGGGGGAAAATACTGATTAAATTTTAATTCACGGTTTAGTTGATCGTCAAGTTTTGTATTTAATGAACTATCTTTTCTGAATGTGTCAGCTTGCTACATATTGAACCTCTATTGTAATAATTATATGTTTAGAACATTAGTTTTCAATAAGTACGCTGGTTTTCATTTGCATATGAAAAGTGTCAAAACAGTCAATTATTTTATTTTATAAAAGGTAAACGATTGTGACCTCCGACTTCAAGGGATAGTAATCATATGTAAACTATTGCGACCTCCGACTTCAAGGGATAGTAATCATATGTAAACTATTGTGACCTCCGACTTCAAGGGATAGTAATCATATGTAAACTATTGCGACCTCCGACTTCAAGGGATAGTAATCATATGTAAACTATTGCGACCTCCGACTTCAAGGGATAGTAATCATATGTAAACTATTGTGACCTCCGACTTCAAGGGATAGTAATCATATGTAAACTATTGCGACCTCCGACTTCAAGGGATAGTAATCATATGTAAACTATTGTGACCTCCGACTTCAAGGGATAGTAATCATATGTAAACTATTGCGACCTCCGACTTCAAGGGATAGTAATCATATGTAAACTATTGTGACCTCCGACTTCAAGGGATAGTAATCATATGTAAACTATTGCGACCTCCGACTTCAAGGGATAGTAATCATATGTAAACTATTGCGACCTCCGACTTCAAGGGATAGTAATCATATGTAAACTATTGCGACCTCCGACTTCAAGGGATAGTAATCATATGTAAACTATTGCGACCTCCGACTTCAAGGGATAGTAATCATATGTAAACTATTGTGACCTCCGACTTCAAGGGATAGTAATCATATGTAAACTATTGCGACCTCCGACTTCGAGGGATAGTAATCATATCAGAATACTTTTTATCTTGAAAGTAATATCGACATCAGAATTTATGTTAATTCTTGTAAAATGAATATAAATGTAGTATTTCAGTGGAAATATGTAATCCAGGAAAATTTCTAAACTTTTGTTTGAAGCGACGCTTCAAGATAAAATAATTGGAGCTTATCGCCATGGCCAAGTGGCATAGAGCAATTTTCTGAGTATTTTCAGTAAAATGTCCAACCAGTTCAAGCTATCTTTTCAGAGAAGAGAGCCGTGGTGTAGTGGTTAGTACATCGGACTACTAACACAAAGGTTCCTGGTTCAATTCCCGTCTGGGATGAAAATTTCAGGGACTTAATTTTCGGCTCTCCGTTGACACCATTTGCGAGTATGGTCTTTAGGAAACGATGATAGTCCGTCGGACGGGGACGATAAATGGCCGACCCGTGTTAAGAGAGAGATATATCTCTTGCACGTTAAAGACACCCTTGTAGATTCCGAAAAAGAGCAGGCTAATGCCGCTACAAGGTGGAAAGGGATTAATATAAGGTTGCAAAACTTGTTTCCCAATCCACTATAAATAAATATGTTTAAACTATCATTTCAGCGTATTTTGTTATTTCTTTCACAATATTTTATTTGCGAGCGGTTATAATATATATATACCACTCATTTACTCTTTAATAATATGGTTATAGCGGGATCAGTTGACAATTGTCTCTGTACAAACTAGTACCTTTCTCAAATAATTAAAATCAGAAGGTTGTTGAAATATGGTGGAATTTAAAAAATAAAGAATCTTCATATAAACTTGCCTACAGATTTTACAAAACAGTTTAAAAATACATCATTTTACTAATGTTTTCTTTTTTCACTTTCATACTTGAAATTTGGCATCACAACCGTTCAACTTCGAACTAATAACGATTTACAAGTATATTAGGTATTGCATGCCGATTATACCACATTTAACCAGTTATTCATATTTTGGGAAGTTTTTCTTTTATTTTGCAAAGGAAAGAACTACAAAATGCAGATGTAAACGGTCCTCATACGTAGGGCTTCTATACTGACGCCTAATTAATATTTACCCAGTTTCATGTTATACCTAATGGATTGGTTTTTAAACAAAGGAAGAGGACACGCTCTTTACTTTTTATTACATTTTTTAATCTTTCCTTCAATAATTTGTCTAACAATATTTGAAAGGCTTGTGACGTATATCCTTCTAATAAGAACATTAATTTGGTATTTTTAATACTTTAGTCTATTTATAATCGATGATTGTAGAAAAAAAACCTATAGTATCGCGAGTAATTTAACAGATAGCTTTTTAAAATAAGAACTGAATCGATTTATTATGAGAGCATTAATTTATTATTTAAATGCATGTATATATACATGACTTTTTGTGCTTTAGTTTACGTAGAGGCTATTTGAGACAACATACGTACGGGATATTTGAGACAACATACGTACGGGATATTTGAGACAACATACGTACGGGATATTTGAAACAACAAATCAAGACAAAGCCGGAAAGCGAAGTCACATAAAAGTACTTAGACAGAGATTAACTACACAAATACTTTTATTTGAAGTAAGATTTGGGTTTAGAATGAAATTCAAAACAGTGTAGCTGTGGCCATTGATTGACACATTAAAATCATCCATTGACTGGGACAATTTAGGTGAACGTTTGTATGTAACGACCAATGCTCACTATGTACTTTTTAAAGACACTTACAACAGACCAGAATTACAACTATATATGATAACAATTAGCATGCACTTGAGAATAAAGATAGTTTAGTTTTAGAATAAAGTCGTCTGTATGTTCAAAACTCTTTTGAGAACTGAGCTTAAATACTCAAAACATAACATTAAGATACATGTATTTATATGATGTACATTTTTCTCAGTACTGTTTCTCCTATGTCAGTTACCATCAGGGCCAGCTGAGCCTATACTATTTAATCCGAGCATAAAAGACAATTATTTCCCAGTGGCGGATCCACAACTTTTCCTAAGGGGGGCCCGCTCTAATCATGATTCAATGATTCCCTATATAATTAACAAAATTTTTTCCCACGAAAGGGGGGCCCGTGCCCCCCAGACCCCCTGGATCCGCCTATGTTTCCCTATGATGTTGTCATGAAACTGAGTTTATTCTTAAGATAAAAATGTCTGAAACAAAAATGTTTTTGATAATTTTATCATGCAAGAATTTCTAGTGAGTCAAAGTACTGTTAGTGAGTTTGCTTACGGAAAAAGTACTTTTCGCACATTTAGAAAAGGAACTAAAATGATAGATATTTCTTCAGTCTTCTAGCGTTATTGCAAAACTTAAAACCCTTCTCCGTGAATACAAGTGGAATAAGCAATTTTGATAGATGTGCCATAAAAGACAGTAGTTAGTTTGTCTCGTTAATATAATTAAAAGAATAAAATTAATTAACTTACCACTTTCAATTGTTCAAGCCATTTTGAATATCTGTCCCTGCATAGCAGCGGCGGAAATGACATCTCAACACAACCATCCATTTTGTTAGACAATGACAGTCTCAAAAATTAAGATTACATTCAAAGAACGAAATCAATATTTCATGTGATAAATAAAGAAAGTTTGCACATGTATATTGCAAGTATAACATACAACAAAACTTTCCTTTATAACTGAAAAGTTTGGATATTGATTAGGTATATAACCGTTAGAAGTTTCTTTGTTGAAACTTATTCATTTAAAATCCATTTCGATGTTTATATTTATGGGGACATGTCTTATTTGATATACAAATATTTAGAAGTTTAATTAGCATTTTCGACTAAAGTGTTCTGAAAATTAATAAGTATAATTTTATCATAACAAATAGTTTTAATCGCTCGATCTTGTTAACTAATTATTCAACGTATCCGACTTTAAAAGGTTCGTAGACAGGTATATACCTAGACGTATTGTTCAAAGCAGTTTAAGCTATCTTTTACTTGATTATGTAATAAAATTTGGACGTGAAAGTAAGAATGTATATACAATTTTGCTGATATGAGCGAACTACCAATGTTTTGTTGATTCCCATCCAAAGGTACCTAACACTACGGGGAGATAACTCTGTAAAATCAGCTAAACGTTTTAATTACGTTGTGTTGTTAAGGGAATGTTTAAAAGCTTCTCAATGATCAAAATAAGTGTTTGACAAACTGCTATATAACCAGTGTAATTTTTCTGATAAAACGGTTGGTTCAAATTTTTTGAATTTTTTATATTTTTGTAAAAGGGTCAAAGTAAATACTTTGTCAAAATTTTAAGAAAATTAAACGAGCCAAATTAATTTTAGTTAAAGTGTTGGGTACCACCTTAATTTAGGAATAATACTAGACACAATATGATTATTCGTGATCGGCATCGGAATATAAAAATCAGCTAGTCTGTCTGTTAGTCTGTCCGGAGCAGGATTTTTATCTTTTGATTGATTCAATGTAAAGGAATTATATTTTTTCGGTCCTTTAAGAGTTGTGCCCCTTTCACTTTATAAATGTTCACTTTTAACACCAAGCTTATCAGCACAAATCAAATTTTATCATTTTGATATGCAATTACTTCATTGCTATTTCTAATATGTAGATAAGTATGTGAATATGTTTTCCGATCCATTGAGATTAATTAAGCCCCTTAGAAATTTTGACAGAACCTTGTCATCGCTACCTCTCCTACACGGGTTAATGGTTTATTATATCAACTGACTTATTACATTGTAAGATCCTGATATACAGGAATACATGTGTGGTAGGACGTTCCTGTCCCTTGAGGTTTATTTTAGATATGCCTTTGGAACTCAGAAATTTTCGCAAAATTGATATTGACTGTGATAACCGCCATGATTTATCAAAACTGCATGAAACTTGGCGTAGTATTAGCTATCTATCGTAATATGCAGATTTGCAAGAAGGTAGGATCTTATGGTTCCGATATTATTTTTTTATATAGTACGTGACGACTAATCTTTCCCTTTAAAAGACAGCAATTCAGACTAAACATGTTAAGTAAAGGGTCATAGACTTCATAAAATGAAACATTAGAAAACACTCTAAATGTATGAAATATACCATGTGTTCACTAGCAAATTCAAACGTCAATCAAAGATTCGGGGGTTAAAGTCCAGTGTATTATATTTTGATAGTTTACTTTCAATTGATAGTTGTCAAGAAAAGTCCATTAACCGAAAATCCATCAATTACAGGCTGGCATAACTTATATTAGTTGAATGCCGACTGTAGCTGCCTACTGTCTTAGCCCTGTTATATTTTCTATTTTGCAAAATCAGAATTTCTGCCCTTACCAAGAATGTCTCTTGGTCCAGTGACACCCTTTACCCACCTACACAATAGGTTTATTATCTCATTTATTTTTGTCCTATATATTCTTGAAATATTATTACTGGAATCAATAAAGAAAATATTCCGATTGTAAGTAGAGTTCCCTCCCATTGATTATAGTTTGATTATTTACTGGAGGAAAACAGAAAAAGTAGGAAATAAAATACAATAATATTTTAGCAGTTTAAAATATTCAAACTATGACTATCAATTCTAATAAGTACACATACAAGAAACTAAGGGACACACACATATGATCTGAAATGGGGAAGAAGATAGCTTGACAAAACATATTAAACCTTATAACTTTAATAATAAGAGATATGGAGTATACGTCAATAAGAAAGCAAGCCAATGACAAAAACATAACCAAAAGACATAAACATGGTCTGTACAAAGTTCTAAATCGTTCTGGGTGTATACAAGTTGTAAATAAATTAGATATGACCAGCCACAGATATGCCATTAACAACTAATTCTTAAAAATCACAAAAAAATATTAAGACTATATTTACAAGGTTCTTGACTTCATGCAAAAGTGGCGGAGTTAAACACTTTGTTACTTTCGTTACCGTTTTTAATCTTGATCAAAGCTTTAACAACACGTACGTAGAACATTATTCAATAGAAACCAGAACACAGTAAAGTCATTTATATATCATAAATATATTTAGAGTTCATGTGATTCCCCCAGCTTATGTTTGTGACCTTGACTTGTGTTTTTTCATCGTTCAATGACATTTGGACATCGGTTAACTACGGTCGCCTTTACTGAAGCAACCATGCTCGCATTTTTCATGTTTTCTGAAAGCAATTACCTGCCGATTAGAAATCATGTCCTACTTCACATTATATGGTTCTTACATCGGTGATTATGGTCGTAAATAGAAATTAGCTGTTTACAAGACATTGAATTTATAGAAATACTAAGTATTTTCTACCACAGGAATAGACTACGTTAGCTGTATTTGGCGAAACCTTTTCGAACTTTGTTTTCAATGCTCATCAACTTCGTACTTTATTTGGCTTTTTGCAAAAGTTTTGTCGATTCAAGCGTCACTGATGAGTCTTTTGTAAACGAAACGCTCTTGGCAATCAAATCTTTAATCCTGTGTTATCTATGATGAGTGTATAATTTGCGTTACTTCATAAAATATTTCGGATAGAAACATCATAAACCGTGCAATGCCCAACACAAACTACATAGAAAATAAACCAAATGATACATTTTAGTTATGGATCAAGCTGTAAATTTGCAAATCGATTTTTATCCTACCAAAATATGAGGCAATCTGAACAACAACAATGCGGTTATTACATTTATCAATAAGTCTATCACTCATGTAAAGGTAACACTCGTTTGAAGGACAATTCCTCAATATTTTTTTAACATACACTATAACAATATATCATTTTATCAGACCACGGTTTGCGGAAGTAGTCAAGAAGACAATATTATGTTTTTCAGGGGTTGACAGGATACACGTGATCGTTGTTAGTTTCAACTTCAATATTATTATGCAAGCAGATGTAATAAACAATGATTTCATACATTATTTTTTTTTGGTTTACACTTTATATAGGGCTTTATCTATAATCTTATTCCAGAGTGCACAATTCTTATTCTACATATTTCACCTTTAACAAAATTAGGAAATCTGTTTGGTCGTCCCATTTTGTTGTAGGGATGTTTAGATTAAGTGTCGAGTTAATATGTATATTATTTTGTGTTGTCTGCGAGAAACAAATCATTTTTCTGATCTAGTAATAAATTCAAAACCAATATAGATAGTGTAAACATATATATATTTTATTGAACTGTGTAAATTAATCGGAATGCGAATGACAACATGCACCTACAATTCTTTTGTGTGTTTCCCGGAAACGGTAACACATGACATTTGCGCGGGAACTTATTACATAAACATCGTTTTTGGATTATTGAAACATGTGAAATGTACTGTAACAGTTATTGATTTTTGGAGGTAATGTGATATTATTTATTATTCAATAGTACATAATTTTACGTCAGGTTTGTACACATTAAGTCTCTGGTCAGTGGCGGATCTAGGGGAGGGGGGATTCCGGAGGTTGAACCTCCCTTTTTTGTTGACGATCAATTCATTTGGATAGGGATATCAGTTGGAACTGACCCTTTATCCTGGGTTAGGATCCATGTCCCCATTCAAATGCATTGATCACCCCACAAAAGGGGCGATTCCAACCGGGAACCCTCCTGCTGGATCCGCCACTGCACACTACTCGGACCTATGTTATTTAGTGAGTGATGCGAAAAAACTCAATTTACATTAGGTCCCCCTTTTTGAAAAATGACTAAATCCGCCTCTGCTTATCCTGGGTGAGGTCCCCCTTTTAAAAAATGGTTGGATCTGTCTCAGTTAGTCTAATCTAAACTGAAACACATCAGGGGCGGATCCAGCCATTTTGTGAAAAAGGGGGGTCAAATGCATTGATCACCCCAAAAAAGGGGCTGTTCCAACTGAAAACCCTCCCCTGGATCAGCCACTGCACATTACTTGGACCTATATTAGTTCGTTACATGTAATTACTTAAGTGATGCAAAAACAACTCAATTTACTAATAAACTTCCTTATTAAAGAAACTTTATGTAAAAGTAAACATGTTCATTATATTTTTTGCTGTGTGAAATTGCTTATGCGGGAAAGACCCATTACAACCCGACCATAGAGGAGACAACAGCTGAAGGTCACCAATGGGTCTTCAATGCAGCGAGAAGCTCCCACACCCGGAGGCGTCACAACAAACCCGTTCTAGAAATAATTTGTGAATGAAATTGGTAAATACAGTTATTCTTGATCTTCATACAATTTAAGGGCATTTCCAAATAGTCCTAAATATAATGCTTTATGCATCTGAAAAGGGTTGGAAATAACACTGAAAAATCATCGTTTTTCCTCTAGCATAGTTTGTACGTGCAGTATAGGTGTATTTTAAAGGCACAACAGTGAAGCCGCCGTATAATACTTCAATCGAACCGATTTACTTTTTGAAGTTTAATTACTATACTATATATAAAAATATTAATTTTAGCGAACCATTTAGGTCACGGAAATTCCAAAATATGGCACCAGTAAGGAGAGTTGTACAAATAATGTGAATACACAGCCACATCCAATTCATCTTTAACTAAAAGTATTCATCATTTTCTATTTTATATGTACTAACAATATTCCATTTTTCTATAATTTGGATTAAAATGTGCAAAAATCTGAGTTAGAATAGGTCGAATGCCCCAAATAAACATTCCCTGATTGGTTGAAGCACTGTGGCGTCGATGTAAAGCATAGCAAGCCTCGATGTAAAGCACACGCTTCACAGGAATAATTAAGGAGAGTTTTACAAATAATGTGAATATACAGACCCTCAATCCAATTTATGTATTGCTAAAAATAATCAAGTGTTCATCATTTTCTGTTTTGATTCTGCTATTTTTTCTATAATTCCATTTGAAATATGTGAAACCTCGCAATGAAAATAGATGGCCTCAGTGATGTAAAAGCAACCCAAAAAATTTCCGTTAATATGTTAACATCTTGAACTTCGACCCTGGGTTCAAAGGGTTAATAAACCGATTCACAAATAGAGATATCCTTTCGCTCAAGTGAAGTATACAGGCAACTTGGTTTACAGAAATATATACACACTTTATCAGTAATATATTGTCATGCTTCTGCATATCCACGTTTTTTTGTATGCTGAACTTCAGTCAAATTCAATTCTATACAAACTTTATTACGTAAAGCAATAGGAGTAAGAATATTTTTTGCGCCAATTTAACCGTGACCAGCATCATCGTCAGTATCAAAATTGTTTATCGTAATCATTGTGAAATTTCACTGACATAGGGTTTATTAATATAGAGTAATTTTGGTAAGTATGGCTTATTTATGTTAAGTTCTCCAGATGTGCTTCTCTAGACATCGTTGACGGTTTGCATATCAGTAGTCGAAGTAAACTCAAGGTTATTATATAAAATTATTTGTCTCTTTTCGTCTGTAGTACATGCGTTTGAGGTCCGGTTTAATTTGTACGCATGAAATCTCTAGTCTAAGAAAAGCTAGTGATAGAACCTTAACCAGATAAGCAACTGTCTAGGGCCAAGTAAGGAAGGTGAAAAAAACCCAGTATTGGTACTATTACGCAGAACCATAAACAGATGCATAGACAGACCCAGGGGGGTGGCAGTGGCGGATCCAGAACTTTTCATAAGGTGGGGCCCGCTCCAGTCATGCTTCAGTGATTCCCTATATAATCAACAAAATTTTTCCAACGAAAAGGGGGGGAGGGGTCTGCCCCCTAGATCCTCCTATTGGTGGGAAAAATTTAGTTGATTATATAGGAAATCATCAAAGCTTGACAGGAGTGGGCAGCCCTTTGGAAAGTCAGAGGCCACCCCTTTATGAAAAGTGCTGAATTGCCACTGAGATTTGCAGGTTTTCTTTGTAAAGATACCTTAAAATATCAACAACTCTGAGTACACAATTTGATTCATTTTAGCTCATTAGCTGGGCTCATTCGCTAAAAATATTCATTGCGGCTCACTGGCAAATATCTTACGATACTCATGTGTAGAAAAACTGATAATCTATACATGTGTGTGAGGAGTAGTTAGCTTAAATATAGCTAAATTTGGAAAATTTGAAAATGACTTGGGGAATGAAGATGTAGTAAAGAACGAATATCAGTTTTAGTCTTATATATGTAATACTTTAAAATTTTAGTCTTACATGTATATATGTGTACAAATATATCACTGTTCCAGTGGCAATGGTAAATAGACACTGAAAAGTCTTGGATAACATTTTATAGTTTTGAATGTTTCTTCATCAGTTGACTTAAATTAGGTGGAGCCAGGAGGTGTGTTCTTATTTCCAACAGAGGAGCGCTCAACCTATATCAATTTGTGCATGAAGCAAATTGATAGTTGCTAGATACTGAATGATTATACCACAAGAAAGTTTTAACCTGTGCATATATACTTAAAATACGATAAAAAAAAACATGTCTTTTTCAGGACTTCTGATCCAACCATATAGTATGGCATTTTATTGAGATATGGTTTTGGTCGATGGATGTTCATGAAGAACCTGCAGTACAAAGTAT
Source organism: Mytilus galloprovincialis (assembly GCA_037788925.1). Classification (NCBI taxonomy): domain Eukaryota; kingdom Metazoa; phylum Mollusca; class Bivalvia; order Mytilida; family Mytilidae; genus Mytilus; species Mytilus galloprovincialis. The sequence goes on along the minus strand of CM075335.1, from coordinate 58,095,319 downwards.
ATCACTGGATTTAGCTCTTTGTCTAAGTGTATTATTAAAGTACTTTGCTTTGAGCTCAGTTCATTGTTATGCAATTCATTCTTTGTGAAATAAAGATTTGACAGACAACTCTCATGTACAAGGATTTGTCAAAGTAGTATCACCTCTTTCTTCAATGTAAGTAATAGGGAGATAAAAAGCATATATCGATTTGAACCAAACATTATATGTCCTTTGACCAAATTTTATGAAAAGAACAAATTTACCCGACAATGCTACTCCCGCTAATATAATAGCAATATGATGCTAGGTTGTTTTAATACATCTGTACTGCCTACTGATGACTTGGTCCTGAGTGTAAATGGTCATTCGATTATGTTTTAAAAAAATTATAAGGCCTATCTGGCCTAATTGATTTCTAAAACTATGTTTCATTGTACATGTTCAACATTTTTCTTTTAATTGTTTATTTCTAATAGATTTGTGTGAATTAACATTGTAACAGTAAATGTTAATTACTACACTTTCATACCACAACAAATACTGTATTTGTGGTATATGTATCACTTATATTTGTATCTATATAACAAACAAAAATGAAAAGAGAATAATTTTGTAATACCTTTTGAATACTATAACTTTTTAGATATTTAGACATATTAAGACTAATTAAGTAGATGTTGATAATATCCACTTGACATGCTTGAAATTCTGTTAGATTACTTTTGGAGCAGTTTTGAGTCTTTGAAGCATGCTCAAAAAAGTTCTTTTGATGAAATCATTTTCATATTTGTCAATTTTTTTTTGCTTCGACCAGCTTTGGAGGAAATATTATCCAAGAATTGATAAAAATCAGCACAGAAGTTTACTTCCTAGCTCATCTAGCCCCTAGCATCTTGTCAGGCATTGTCATTACTAAAAACAAATAAATGTATTCTAATCTGAGGAACAATTCGACCTTTTAACAATTTTTTTTACTAATGATACTGACTATCCTCCACAAAGTAATATAAATAGAACCATACAAATAGTAAGCAAATACATATAAAAAAAAGATGTGGTATGATTGCCAATGAGATAATTTTCCACAAGAGACCAAAATGACACAGAAATTAACAACTACAGGTCACCGTAAGGCCATCAACAATGAGCAAAGCCAATTCCGCATAATCATCTATAAAAGGCCCTGAAATGACAATGTAAAACAATTTAAACGGGAAGACTAACGGCCTTATTTATGTACAAAAAATAAATGAAAACGAATATGTAACACATAAACAAACGACAGACAACCACTGAATTACAGGCTCCTTATATCATGTTCTCAAATCTAGATATCATCTCCCATTTAGAAAAAAAAACATGAAAAAATGAACCTAGAAAAATGTATTATGTGTTGCTCTCCTAGCTACAAAATGTATCCAAAATCAAAGATGTGGAACATATTCTATCATAATCATTTGGTAACTAATGCAATTAATGTCTCTTCCATGTCCGTCTTGAACATAAAAACTAAATAATAAATAAACAACACTCCTAATGCTCAGATTGTTTGTCATCGTGCAACACAACTAATAACACCATATAGGAAAAACATAGAACTCCTTTTGTCATAAGACACTGTCAAACATCCTAACATACTATCCACACTCATATGTGTCCACACTTGTTTATTTGTCAAAAAATTATTGATTGATTTTTATATTCACTTCCACAAAATGTTTTCCAATGGCAAATATTTCATGCATATTCCAAACAAACACAAATTAGTAAAGAATGCTAAAGTTAGGTTCTGAAAAGTGTGTTGACTTGATTGGAGGGAAGGAATTTTGCCTGCAAGTGGAAAACTATGGCTGACATTTTGCATTGCAGCAGGACACCTGCAAAACATCCACTTCTACTATTAAAAAAATGTTCTTTTACCAAATGTGAAGATTGCAATATAATTTTGCTTTTGACAATGAATAAGATTTAAAAGAAATCAGCTACTGTGTCCAGCCAGTATGAGAGCTTACTTCATTTATTTCTTCGATCAGTTTTATTTAAAGATTGACATATATTACCGACTTTAATATTGTAAATTTATATAAAAATGGATTACAGAGAGGAAATTTTGTTTTATATTGTAGATTTATATAAAAATGGTTTACAGAGAGGAAATTTTGTTCCTTTTGAAAGTAAGTATACAAGTAAATCTGTTTTTATCTCTTTATTGGTTTTTAAACATTATTCTAAATTTTGAAATACACTACATTCAAGTAACAAAATAAAGATTTTGGTAATTAAAAATATATCAAAAAGAATGTTCTCTAGAAGGAAGGTTGTGCTTTTAGCATTAAGCAATCCCTACAAAAAAATTAAAGATTTTGTCAAAAGTACATGATTTTTGTCGAGCCTGCAACTTTTGTTGCAGAAAGCTTGACATAGGGATAGTGATCCGGCGGCGGCGGCGGTGTTAGCTCACTTCTTTAAAGCTTTATATTTTAGAAGGTGGAAGACCTGGATGCTTCATACTTTGTATATAGATGCCTCATGTTACGAAGTTTCCGTCAGTCACATGTCCAATGTCCTTGACCTCATTTTCATGGTTCAGTGACCACTTCAAAAAAAAGTTCAGATTTTTTGTAATGTTGAATTCTCTCTTATTATAAGTAATAGGATAACTATATTTGGTATGTGCGTACCTTGCAAGGTCCTCATGCCCGTCAGACAGTTTTCACTTGACCTCAACCTCATTTCATGGCTCAGTGAACAAGGTTAAGTTTTGGTGGTCAAGTCCATATATCAGATACTATAAGCAATAGGGCTAGTATATTCGGTGTATGGAAGGACTGTAAGGTGTACATGTCCAACTGGCAGGTGTCATCTGACCTTGACCTCATTATCATGGTTCAGTGGTTATAGTTAAGTTTTTGTGTTTTGGTCTGTTTTTCTCATACTTTATGCAATAGGTCTACTATATTTGTTGTATGGAATGATTGTAAGATGAACATGTCTAGCGGACAGATGTCATCTGACCTTGACCTCATTTTCATGGTTCAGTGGTCAAAGTTAAGTTTTTCAGTTTTGGTCTTTTTATCTGATACTATACGCCATTGGTCAACTATATTTAGTGTATGGAAATATTTTATGATTTATATATTAGTCGCGCAGGTTTTATTTGACCTTGACCTCATTTTCACGGTTCATTGCTCAGTGTTAAGTTTTTGTGTTTTGGTCTATTTTTCTTAAACTATAAGTATTAGGTCAACTATATTTGTTTTATGGAAGCATTGTTAGCTGTACATGTCAGCCTGGCATGGTTCATCTGACCTTGACCTCATTTTCATGGTTCATTGGTCTTTGTTTAGTTATCTTGGTTAATGAAACGTTTATGTGACAGTTGTAATAAAGCTTTATACTTAGGACTATCAACATAATATCAATGATTAGTAAAGAAGGCGAGACATTTCAGTATGTGCACTCTTGTACATTTATAAATATTACCATAAAAAACTGTATGCGAAATAACACTTTTTATCAATTTGTAATTCCTTAGAAATTTCTATACTTGTAATTTAGTAAAAGATTTGACCAAATTTTATCATTTTTTATCCTTGCTGGGAAAATATTAGTTTCTTAGAAATCCGACTGTTCACTGCTTACACGCGCATGTCGAAATATACACCCAAAGAGGAAGCAAACGAAACATAATCATCAAATAAAGAAAAAAATCATCTTGTGAACTTTTAATATAAAGGTCGAAAAAGGATATATGTCAATTTTAATGATTATGCATAGTAAACATGAGTTCATTTTCATAAATTTCATTTGTATAATCATCTGTTTACAGAGATCATACCCTTCAACAATATAACAGTCTTCCCACAATTTTCTTCGGAAAAGGCCTGTACCAAGTCATGATGACAGTTGTTGTTAACTTGTTTCGTTGATTGATAACATTCGATTTTTAGTTTATATGGACTTTCCCTACTTGAATTTATCTTGAAGTTTGGCATTTTTGTTAAAATTTCAACAATGCAGTTTTGTCATAAATTGGGATGCCTATATCTACTATTGATTCACGATCATTGCTACTATGACATCACGATAATGTCGGGTTTCGTTTTTCTAAATCAATATTCTGTTTCAGCCTATTGAATGTCCGCGTCAAATTTGATGCTACGATGTATCAAAGTAATTAGTCACTATAACTATTTTCACAAACAAATATGTACTCTTAAACAATAGATTTTGTGAAAGAACGACTGAATAACAAATCAAATGGTTGTCATTACGCATTGGTTGATTGTAAAATTGTCTTAGTGTCTTAATTTACCACTGACATGTGTACTCTGTCATACGCACTATAGTTGAACAAGTATTATGTTAACATAAATTTTCGGCTGACAGAAAGACAAAAGATACTAAAAGGAATAGTCAAATTCAGTTGAAATCGAATTGACAATGCTATGGTAAAAAAAAAAATAAAACCGACCAAAAAGCAAAACAACAGCCTGCAAAACACAACACAGAAAACAAAAGACCGAGCAATACGAATCCAACAAATAGCAGAGGTGCCATTAGGTAGCCCTGCTCGGGGTAAGTTAATAGTTATTCATGTATAAATTCGTCAAAGGTACCAGTATCATTGAATCTTAAACTTACTATAGATATGAAATCTGTCATTGAAAAACAAAATAACAAAAATACCGAACTCGGAGGAAAATTCTAAACGGAAAGTTCCTATGCAAAATCAAAAGCTCAAACATACCAAACGAATGGATAACATCTGTCATCTTTCTAACCAACTTTCCTACATTATATATTAAAACCGGTATGATCATAATCTTTGACATGACACACACACACACACACACACACATATATATATATATATTTTGTCACCGAAGAAGGCCATTTGTTGAGCCGAAATATTTGCAATTATTGTATAATTTATATCATCTGTTCAGTTTTTCCATCTTTGTGCAATGATATTCAACACTTTTTAGTGTTTTGTTTTCCATCTATTTATCGGTATTGTTACACAATCTTTCAGACTCATATATATATATATATATATATATACAATTAGTTATCAAAGGTACCAGGCTTATAATTTGATACACAAGACGCGCGTACAAGACATACCACTGGAAATGAATGAAACATGCATAGCTACTGTACTTACCTTGTGGACGTACCTGGTCGGACCCCGTTTGGAGAATATGGGATTTCGACATTTTAAATTCATGATTGAAGTGAGATCGTTATATCTAGATGTTCTTAGATACAACATTTAATTAAAAAAATATTCATACGGACTTGCATATTTCTGATTTAGATTTAATCTATACAATATCCGAGCAATCAGTTTCTATTTATTTACCTTATTTACAGGGAAAATCATTACTCAATTGGCTACACACCTCAAGGAAAATCCTCCGCCTTGGTTTTGTATTTTTGAACTAAGCGTTGTGTAGGAGTACTAAATATCACTGCTGGTTTTGGTATACAACGAACTCCCTGACATACGGTCAAGATATATAGGAGCGGTTTTAATGAATGTTTACTACCTTTTGGTTACTTGCTTGGACTTATTGTCTTTTGCGTTTTTCTACACAGCTATTAATGACACTCTCTGGATATTTGTTAGCAAGCTTTGATAGTAAATACTGTCTCCCCCTTTCCCTGCACGTTTTCCTCCGGGAAATCTACTGAATATATGTGAGATTTCTTAGCTTTTCAGAACAGTCCAGTTGTATTTGGGGTATGTGGTTGAAAATGAGTTCTTAACTTTATATTTTTCCTTTTAATAAATTAGAAAAAAATTACTTAGTGTGTTTGGTGCGTCAAGTATAGTTGCAGAAAATTTGTGATGTTGCTCTCCAAGTGGTCACTGAGGATATTAACATTCTTACTCAGTAATATTTCGTGGGTGATAATATTCATTCTAGTGAGAGGATTTTCCAGTTATAATGACGAGCACATTTCAAAACGTATATATTAGGTGAATCAGCGAAATATGATTAAAAAGACGGTTTTTTATTATTTATATTAGAATAAATTAAGTTTTTGGGACTTCCAGTTTATAGTTGAGCATCACCGAGTTTACTAAATGAAAAGATTGTACTACATGCACTAAAACAGGTATAAATGAACTGAGAAGACTAGATACTTGATGCATGTGGTAAGGTTTTCATTGAAGCGATCTACCTATTTCTATAATCAAATGAAACTTTCAAATTTGACGATTTACTTGGTTTAAAAGATTTCAAGAAACAATCAATTTTGAGAATAATACGTTATATTCGTTCATATTCACACTATATATATTTCATAAAGGATAGCATGCTGCTTACACAAGAGAGAAGCGAAAATAATGCTACAGAGTGAACTCTGAAATCATCATCTTATAAGTTTTTAAGTCAATATCAGAAATGAGTAAACAGGTATGAAGTATATATAAAAAAGAAGATATGGTAAGATTGCCAATGAGACAACTCTCAACAATAGACCAGATGACACAAAAATAAATGTATTTCAACTCTTAGCGATATGATTTCTTGGTCTTAGTTCTTCACCAGAATTGTCCTCTGTTATGTAAATTAACCGACTTTCCCCTTTTTTAAGTTCATACAAATCCCTATCTTGAGTGTTTTTCTTTGTATCACCTGAAGGTGTTTATGAGTTTACTGTTCCCTTTCTTATATATGTGACTAAACAATAATAACTGATTTACTTAAATGTACAATTTTGTAGACCAACAGTAAGTATGTTAGAAAAATATTCAGATTGAATAAAAATGTTTAAATTATTATCACTTTTTGTGTAAACAAAGACTGGCAAATACATTTTGAACATCCATTACGATATAAATGGCATATTCATTTCATCGAAACAACACGTACACTCATGTTCAAAAATTAAAATATTAAAAAAAAAAATTAAAAAAATAGGAGCATCACAACGGACGTACACAGAGTATATGACTGTAGTTGAAAACAAAAAAAGGCTTGTATTAAATAATCTAAGCTGGAATAAAATAATAATCTGGAAACCACAAACACGTATGCAGCCAAATTGCTAAAACAACAAACAATTTCTATATCACACGGCGTTGTATTTCAAATTTCTTGCACCTGAAATTCAAAAATACAACGGAAATTTTAATATATGCAAGTCCATATACTTGAGATGTCAAAGGCACATTCTACAATAACAATATGTAAACACTCATGTACTGAAGTGCACTATTTCAATTTAATAATATTCTGTCCTATTGATTAAAGAAAAATAAAGTCATTTTTCACAAAAATTGACATTTTGGTGTTTCTTCACCAGAAACCAGTGTAAACGGGATAGAATGAACCCGTTTATTATTATATTTTATATTGATCAATAACACTTGATATTTTTAAAGACAGTTCAATCAATTGATTGTTTATCGTTTTAGATTTGAAAACACGGAAGTGCTCTGTTGATCTCTGGCTTGTTTAGCTACTTAAGGTTTTCGTAAATTCTTCGCTGCGAACCTAGTTCAAGACTGGTATATGTACAGATTCTTCTAGTTACTTGTCAATAGCTCGCAGGTCCTATAATATGCACGTTCAAAGAGCTTAATACATTGCATCATTATTATTCACTTATTACGTGTTGAATTTTATTAGTAATGATATTTACTAGACTTACCGGTACTATGCAACTGTTTAACAGACAATGCATTTTTTTTTATACTCAGTATATCAACCTATAAAGTGACCTAATGATTGGGTGAACTTCTGATAATGTCAATGGTTCATTTTACTTCCTTGTGGTAGAAGCAGGTAAATATATAATTTACAGTTATACTGTTGTTTTTCTTTTCTCCTTGCTCGAGTCATGGTTTCACACTGACTCATTTATCTGAGTATTTTTTGTTTCGCTTTATTTTAGCGACCATACAGAGTCTACACAAAGTTATCTTTCATGCCATTATGCATATTATGAAAGCAATATAAGTTATCGACATCTTTATCCTTGCATATACAAAATTTCTGTACATGATAAGTAGTTATTCACTTGTGACCTTAATCATTCTGTCGATTGTTTGTTGTTTGAAAATCTTCAGTAGTGTTGTGGTATATTTGAGAGACCCAAATAATTGGATTTAAAAAATTGATAAAATGTATTCGTCGACCAGAGACGATGCACAGTTATATCCATCAATAAAGGTTTAAATAAAAATCTAAATCCTCTTAAAACACACATTTTTTTGAACTTCATAAACCTCTTTGACTTTGTAACGTAAATGAACACATTCTTGTTATCAAATTTTCATTGTATTTTGACATTGTTATTGTTTAGCTCTTCAACTTTGTACTTGTTTGGCTTTATAAATATTTTGATATGAGCGTCACTGATGAGTCTAATGTAGACGAAACGCGCGTCTGGCGTACTAAATTATAATCCTAGTACCTTTGATGATAACTATTTGTAATTTTATTCATTCATCTCTATATATCACATATATTTTTCTACATCCCACTCTTCCATTCATATTTCGACATACGTCCTGACACTACTGTTAGCAGACTTTTTTTTCCAATTATCATCAGCTCAAAAGTCAGTTCTTCTGTTCTGACATGATATATAACAAACTTTTCTAAAATTATCCTTCTATCAAATTTGAAATAATAAAGAAAAACTAAGATTTAAATGTCTCAAAACAAAGTTGACCATATAGGTATTTGGCTATTTTAAGATCCTTTAAGTCATATAGCTCGTTAATTTTCTTATACGCAACTAACTTTCAAATATTCGGATTTAAGTGTTCCTGATGAAGGTTTGTTTTCAGTTTTTACGGATTAATCGAAATGAACCCGAACTAGACTTGGGAATAGAATATCACTTTAACCGGTAGCTTTATTTTGTTGCCTCCTTAGTATCGTCTCTGTCTCTCCATAATCACTCCACGAAATGTCATTTTGATTTCATATTCATTTCTCATTAAAATACATTAAACAAGCAAGGGATAGTTATTTTTTACATTGAGATGACGACGACGACAAGGGTGACAATAGCTACTGATAGTCAACATTACGAGAAGTTAGGCCCTTTGAGGTTATTTGTGCGATTATTATTTTACTTCTTGATACACTAGGAGCAGCTAAGATGATCCCCAAGTCGACTGCAAGTACCCAGTTTATTTCATAATATGAGTTTTTGGTTTCAAAAGACATTTATATGATAAAGTATATCATTGCATAAATCTTTTGAATTATTACATTTTTTTTCTGTTATTTTCTTTTTCATTTTTAAAATACAATGGAAAATGGAAAATAAAAATCAAGACAGTAGTAGCTTTAATGCAAATATTAGGCCAAAGATTGCCAGCAAGTAATAAATAAGTTTCAGGAACTTTATCTGTTGATAATAATTTGCGATATCAATGTCAAAACGCCCCTTTTCCCTAGAATATATTAGAGGAAACATCTAGATGAATATACACGAGACAATTCCTTCTTGAAAAGGGAATAAAGAAATAATTACTCATGATGTCAGAAAAACAATTATCTTTTTGCTGTTGTTCATTTCGACTCAAGATTTTCAGCGTTGATATAAAAAAAATTACATTTCAGATATTTCCAGTTTAAATGTGTTGTTTTACACATTATGGCAACATCAAGTGATACATTATGTGGTGTTTGTGAATCTCAGCACGTGACGACAAACGCCACCTTCTGGTGCCCTGAATGTGATGAAGGTTTGTGTTCAACATGCTTAAAGTATCACAATGCTTCGAAATTGTTGGAAAATCACGAGACAATCTCTGTCGATAACTACAGGCAGCTTCCGTCGTTTGTGGCTAGTGTCCACCAGTGCTGTTCCGAGCATGATAAAAAAAAACCCAGCTTAACTGTCTTCAACACGAAAGTCCATGTTGCCCCTTATGTGTTATCACCGACCACAAGAAATGCGACTTAAAGTCACTTGATGAAATTGTTTAAGATTCCAAAACGTCCGCAATGTTTGATGATGTGAAACAAAGAATGAACGTCATAAAAGATAATCTGAAAAAAATTATAGATGACCGAGATCAAAATTTATCAAAGGTACAACTGAAAAAAAAAAGAAAATACAGTCTGAAATACAGACGATGCGTGACAAAATCAAACAACATCTAGATACTACAGGAGTTGGGCGATGTGGAAAAGGGAGTTAGTTCAGAGATACAATGTGTTCGTACAAAACTTCTTAATCACACGAAAATCGATGAAGAGTTAAATATAGATATTTCTGCCATTAAAAAATATGCATCTAACCTACAGATTTTTGTTGGAATGAAGAAGGTTAAGACGAGTATAGACCAGGCAGAAAAGTTTATGATGTCATTGTTGAAAAATGGAAGTCTACGAATGGTTGATCTCGACTTTAAAGTGAATAAAAAAATATCCGACATATTGTCCATTGCAGGATATGGTAAGATATCATTATTGCCAGTTTCCCTACAGTTGCCGTAAAGACCGAGAAAAATAAGCAAGCCCAATACTTGGTGACCCCTTCTATCGGAATGAAAACAATTAATGATATACACCTTTCTTCACATAAGAAGCTTAAAATCTCTAATGTATTTGTACAAAGAGAATTGACAGGGTGTATAATATCTCCTACCAGCAAGGTTATTCTTGTGGACTGGAATTATCACACTGTATTAGTCTTACGCGAGGACGAGTCATTACAGTTTAAACTAAACACAAAAACACCACCATTTGATATCAGTTGTATTAACGAAAACATTATTGCAGTTTCCCATGGAGATCGTGCACCGTTTCAAATCGAGGTGATAAACATATCTTCTGGGCAAATAGTGAAACAAATCAAAATTTCAAATCCGTGTCATGGTATAACAAATGAACAAGAAAGGCTAATATATTGCACAAAAGGAAACGGTATTCTGTCAGTGGATTTTTGTGGTAATAATGCTTGCACTGTAGTGGAACAACCAAAAATGTCTGCTTTGAATCACGTTACAGCCTTTGGAGGTAAATTGTATCATACCAATTCTACAAATGACACCGTAACATGTTATACCATTACAGGAGAGAAGGTATGGGAATATAACGATAAATCAGTTTTGAAGAATATACGTGGTGTTACTACTGACAAGGACGGCAATGTTTACGTTGCATCCTTTGGAAATAACAGTATCGTCGTTATATCACCAGATGGAAAACACGCCAAACATCTTGCGGGGAAGGATGGTAGTTTATATCAACCGCATGGTATTTACCTTGACATAGCCAGTAACCATCTGCTTGTAGCATGTTATAATGGTACCACGAATATGTATAAGGTGCAGTGGGAAAATTTCTCTTTTGATTGATAAATATTAATTTGTACTTGAATGCCTATAATTACTAGCTTCAATCTTTTTTAATGATATATGTTTAAAGGTTATTAAAAATGAAAAACGTGAGCAATTACTCCTTGTAGAATTACATATTTTATTCGTGTTTTGCTCTTTATCATTAGCCAGTGAGTTTGGTTAAAAAAAAATGTCATTTTCGATTGTTTCTACTGCTTATTCAAGATATTTTTTCTGAAGTGTCACTTAAAAAAACTGTGTCGTTGCATACGCATTTGATTCTTCAAATATGTTAGCGTTTCATTCACATGTCATTACCAAAATCAGACATGGTCAATACTTCTTTTTTATATTGTTAGTTGCAGATAGCAATTGTACCATGCTACTCATTCCTGTGTTAATTTGCTGAGAAAAAAAAATGAATACTTTACAAGAAACTTACAGCAAGAGTCCATTGAAATTATTTGAAAAAAATCTCTTTCATTCGTAGCGTGATATGCCGTAACCATCTGCTTGTAGCATGTTATAATGGTACCACGAATATGTATAAGGTGCAGTGGGAAAATTTCTCTTTTGATTGATAAAAGGTGTAAATTTTCGATAAAAGTTTTGAATCCGGTAAAATATTTCGTATACCTTTTTTTTTTATGAAAATCGCGAAATTTACACATGCGAAAATAACCTGCTTTATGGTATAATATGGTAGGCTCACACTTGTTATCTTCTTCGGTATTATATTCGAGTCTTTGGATTTTATCGATTATTTACTGAAATAGAAAAAAGTATAACAAAAATATAAAAAATCAACTGTCGTATTCCAAGTTACACCGTCTAACATACTTTTTTGCATTAATATAAACACGTGAACATTTAAAATAATAGAGATTATAAAAATTTCATATTTTCAATAATCTGGTTTAATTCAATCAAATATTTGTGTGGGTGTGTGGGTGTTGCAGCCTGTAGCTCATTGCCATATTCGGCATGGCCATAGAGGGCGCTCGCAGCTTGAATCAGAATTTTGGAATTCCCGTATCAGCTTGAATTAGAATTTTGGAATTCCCGAATCGGGCACTTGTTAATTTGCTGTCGACTAGAAAGCAGGTGTTACACAAATTAGTTAAACTTTTAAAAGAAAAAGAAAAGATGCCAAACAAGAGAAATGCCGTAGGATCGCCATCAAGGGCCATGGGAAAGAAGAGAAGAACGGCTAACAGGACAGGCGGACAGATAATGCAGAACGAGGAAATAACCCAAAAGAAGGACGGAGCTGGCCGGAGAAGAATTGCAAAGAAAACACAAGGGGTCGGACACGTGGTGGCAGAAGGACCGGTGGAAACTACTGATTTTTCATCAGGTAATGAGTCGGAGGAGGATGCACGAGCGTTCACCTCTTTAAGGCACGACCCGTTACACAAAAAAATTGAAATTGCAAATAATTCCATTGATTTCACTCCTTCACAAGAATCTAGCATTCATGACACGTGCCTTTTTAAAATTAAGGAAAAAATTTGGGAGGGAAAGTTTATTGAGCTGCATTCTCTTTTGAGAACGCAAAAAGCAATGGAAGAGGTGGACGAGGGCGATTTGAAATTAAAAAAGGGAAAAATTTGCATTGAAAAAAGATCGTCGAGTGTTAATTTGTCCATAAATGAATGGACTTCAGCAGTCATGGTTTTTATGAGTGTCTACATTGAGAAATACGGCACACGGTCACAGGAATTGTTAAAATATATGCGCGATATAAGACTAGCGGCAACGAGGTCAGAAAACTGGGCCACCTATGACGAGCAATTTAGGCTAAAAATAGAGAAGAATCCAAATTTATCTTGGGGAAATATACACGGTGAATATTGGCTATTACACATCACATCTCCCATAGTACAAAACAGCGTGTCAGTGCAATCACAGGGTTAAAGGACAAATACACAACATCCGCTAATCTGATGATTATAAATTCCTAACTGTCAGTATTAATTATAAGCCGATTCAACTATAAATTAGTGATAACGTATAATGTAAACATAACCAGACAAGGTCGTTAAACACTTCCATTTGTTTGTTGTTAACATAACAATCCTCCCCCTTTTAATTAAGATGATCAAGATAAACAAGATTAATCTCCAGTGAATGAAAGCAATAAATTCAATTTGCACTCAATTGAACTAAATAGCTACACGTTTTAATGTTCAATTATGAAATCCTAAACCTACAGTTATATCACTGCACTAACTTAATTAACCACAATTATTTACAGTCATATATGTTTTCAATAAGTCTCTATCAGTCTGGTGCCTTTCTTACTCTTTATGTGCGGTGCATAACTATAGTATCATTAGCATCTTCAATTGTTCTATTTTCGGTTATTTCAGTTTGTTCGGATTCATTGTTATTTTCAGATTTTTCGGTATCGCGAGTGAATTACATGTTGGTTAGGTTATTAATTCAGTGTAAATATCAGATATGGTAATTTCAAGTATGTTTGGTATGTTTTTATTTTCCTGCGGTATGAAGTTACGAATCTGAAAAATATGTCACTTCTAGATAAGTTACTGTTCCGAGTTTATGAACGATAGCTCCTTGTTTCCACTTGTTATTGTCTCTATAGTCTCTTTAAGATTTGAACTCCCTACTGGATGCAAAAAGAATATTTGTTTTTACCATCTCCCCATTTTATTATTATTCTCTGTGGAGCTATTGATTTGACATATTTAGAATTGACATCAAATGGTTTAATTGAAAATGAAAAAATGGTCTACCCTACGTAACCAGGCTTTATTTAAAAAGGTTATTATAATATGGCCTTTATTGCTACAGTACGTCTGGCATGTTGCACCCTTGAATGTGGGTGCAATAATAGAACAGAACAGAAAAAGAGTGATTTAGTGGCCAAAACTCTTTGTTACGGAAAAGAGGGGTAAAGCTATATTACATGAGAACATTAGGGCAAGTGAAGTGTCTTTATACAAAACAAATGGAACTTATTTGTCACAAACTGGAAATCAGGTTTTCTTGAATAATATACAAGGGTTTGTGTAGGGGGTGTCGGTCCTACGCACAACATAATCAACTTTTCCTTAGAGTCAATAAAGAAAATTTTGTGGAGGTGAGAACCCATGTCAGATTTGGAAGCTGACTTGGGCTCTCATGTGGCGGTCCAGGGAGACTGGTAGTGATTGGGGGATTATTTCACTCGGCCCTTGCTCTGGGCCTGACAAGTTATAAAATTTGCAGGTTTGGAAAATGTGGTTAGTGGTAACGGTGTGGTCTACAGATGGGTGACTCTGGGACCTCCTCCACCTCATCTCATAGAGGGGAGGCCTACACCTGCCAACAGGTGGGGCGCTAACTGGAGCATTGGTAATACGAGTGTTTTCCCCGGTCACTCCCCATGGTAGGTGGTGGTGTAACCGTGTTTAACTACCAGGGGTTTTATGACACTATGTCAACATAGGTCAGCTGATAGCCATTGTGTGTAGGTAATCAGTAGTCACCCTGGCGCCTCAACAAAATATCATAGAATACTCTGTAGCCAAAGTATTGCCAAAAAGTAAAAAATGTATATTCTAGTCATGAAAATGTAAATACAAGTTGGTGTAATAAAATGTATGTTTAATTCAAAGGATTGTTTTTGTATAAGTTGTTTATGAATTACAGAGGATGGAACCTCTACACAAATGAGTATAATATACAGAAAGTCTTGAGTTAGTATTTGGTATTTGTGAATTATAATTCACAACAGAAAAAGGGAGACAACTCTTGATTAAGTTTTAATATGTTTAGAAAATACGTCAACAACTCTGGATCGTTGTTTTTCATCTCATTGTTATTCGTTCAGTATTGAAATAGGGTCTTCATATATGAGTATTGCAATTAATAGAGATTATAAAAATTTCATATTTTCAATAATCTGGTTTAATTCAATCAAATATTTGTGTGGGTGTGTGGGTGTTGCAGCCTGTAGCTCATTGCCATATTCGGCATGGCCATAGAGGGCGCTCGCAGCTTGAATCAGAATTTTGGAATTCCCGTATCAGCTTGAATTAGAATTTTGGAATTCCCGAATCGGGCACTTGTTAATTTGCTGTCGACTAGAAAGCAGGTGTTACACAAATTAGTTAAACTTTTAAAACCCGCCCGCCCTCCCTATGAGAATAGTTGCTGCTGTTTTTGTTTTATATTTTCAGGCATCTGTTTGCTGTATTTGATTGGCATATTATGGTTACCAGTATCCAAGCAGGACCTTCATAGTATTGGACCAATACAGGATAATTTCGAATAAACTTGCGTTTCTATGAATTGGACATTTCTGTTATTAAGCACTTTATTAACATATTATGGACTATTGTGATTTGAGCATCCAGCATTAATTTTAGTTTTTATTAATTAACAATCATATTAATTGGAACGAAAACAAGACATTTTTAAAAAATCAATTATCTTCTTTTATCCTAAGGCGCAGAGTCAATTTTGAATGGGGGGAGGTCCAGGGAGACTGGTAGTGATTGGGGGATTATTTCACTCGGCCCTTGCTCTGGGCCTGACAAGTTATAAAATTTGCAGGTTTGGAAAATGTGGTTAGTGGTAACGGTGTGGTCTACAGATGGGTGACTCTGGGACCTCCTCCACCTCATCTCATAGAGGGGAGGCCTACACCTGCCAACAGGTGGGGCGCTAACTGGAGCATTGGTAATACGAGTGTTTTCCCCGGTCACTCCCCATGGTAGGTGGTGGTGTAACCGTGTTTAACTACCAGGGGTTTTATGACACTATGTCAACATAGGTCAGCTGATAGCCATTGTGTGTAGGTAATCAGTAGTCACCCTGGCGCCTCAACAAAATATCATAGAATACTCTGTAGCCAAAGTATTGCCAAAAAGTAAAAAATGTATATTCTAGTCATGAAAATGTAAATACAAGTTGGTGTAATAAAATGTATGTTTAATTCAAAGGATTGTTTTTGTATAAGTTGTTTATGAATTACAGAGGATGGAACCTCTACACAAATGAGTATAATATACAGAAAGTCTTGAGTTAGTATTTGGTATTTGTGAATTATAATTCACAACAGAAAAAGGGAGACAACTCTTGATTAAGTTTTAATATGTTTAGAAAATACGTCAACAACTCTGGATCGTTGTTTTTCATCTCATTGTTATTCGTTCAGTATTGAAATAGGGTCTTCATATATGAGTATTGCAATTAAAGGTAAAAAAGGTTGCCAGTCACTATTATATAATGTTTGATCTAGTAAGATTGAGTTCTTTTTGATAACTTACATTTGCAAATTCAGAAAAAAAAATTGTTTTAAAGAATATATCACATAAATATCTGTGGATTTCGTTAAACCTATGAATCAAGTGGTGTTTATGTTGGGTCTTCATGCAGCTTTCCTTAAATTAAGTTTTTTAAATCTACTATAATAGGACGATTATTTCAAATATGCCATCAAGATTATTTATTCTATGACATCAAAATGTTTTATACTAAGACATCATGATTTTTTATACTATAACATCACGATTATATCTTCTATGAAATCACATTTATTTTTTGTAAACATCATAATTATTTCGGGATACCTTTGGAAACATCAATGTTTTATCTCAGCCTATCAAATGTCTGTATCTTTGCTGTAACGATGTATCAAAATAACTGGTCACTAAAACGATTTTAAAAACACGCCCATTCTAAAACAATGTCGAAAAGGATTTAACTCGTTAAAAATTCGATTGTCGAAATAACGCATTGGTTGATTGTGTCTATTGTGAATTCTAACATAACCAGTATCGTTCCACAAGTTTAATGAAATCGTCTGACAATACCATGACAATAAACCGAAAGATAAAGACTGAGCCACATAAAAAATGGGATTATCTCATATGTTTTTGAAGGATAAATGGAATTATCCCGATTTAGAGTAATTTCTCGAAATATTCGCCTCACCCGATATAAATTTTTGAATTAGGACAATTGCACACTGTGTAACTAATATGATAGTTTATAACTCACCAAAGTCCATAGATATTTGGAGTTCGTAGTTTTTAATGAAATTATTTAGTTATTTTTTTCTTTTGATAAGTTAGAAAAAGACTGTTGACATTCTTGCTAAATATTCTTTTGTAGGTGATAATATTTATTATAATTAGGGGTATTAATTCACTGGTAGATTTGAGAGGATTTTCCAGCTGTAATGACGAGAACATTTCAATACTTATATCATCGAATTATGATTAAAAAGACATTTTTATGATTTATTTAAAAGTAAATTAAGATTTTGGGACTTCCAGTTTATTGTTGAACATCACTGAGACCACTAAATAAAAAGATTGTACTTCATGCACCAAATCTGGTATAAATGATGCATGTGATTAGGTTGTTATTGAAAAAAGTAAAAAATAGCAAAATTAAATGATAAAACACATCCAAAATGCCCAAGATATTTCCATAATCATTGGACAGTTTAAATTTTAAGAATTTACTTTGTTTGTGAAGGGGTGTGCTCAAAGCAGTAATGTGGCTCAAAAAATAGAAAAAATCCAGTTAGTAATCCTATTTCAAGCATTTAAAGGATAAAATGATAATCTGTCCGATTAATGTTGTGAATTACGTTTTCATGATGACTTTATAACATAAAAAACTACAATTCAACAAACATGGTAAATTTATGCATAGTTTTAGGTAATATTAAATACGAGCAACACATATACCTAAAGAGATTTAAGAATACTTTTAGAGAGAAATCAGTCTACTTTTTGAAGTAAATCAGAATACTTTTTGAGAGAAATCAGAATACTTTTTGAGAGAAATGAAATATATGTTGCTCCTCCATTAATACATTACTTTTGTGCATGTTCACACTATACAGATTACATAAACTGGAGAACACTCCTTACACAAAAAAATGATTCTATTGAATTATGAGTAAGAACGACTGAAATAGGCACTACACAAGTTTGAATGTCACTATCAAATATAATTCTGGTACTCAATTCACAACTCACAACGATAATTATGATCTCAAAGTCTTAAGATTGTGACGGGAATAATTGTCTGTTATATAAATTTTTCGTTTTTCATGTCCGATTGTGTCATTTAAACATGATTTTTACTATGATTTGTATTTTTACTTGGCGTATTAATCCTTTTGGTTTATGGTGTTTATCTTGATTTGTATTATTGTAGTGGATTTATGTGATTTGAACATTGGTAAACTATTGTTGCTAATTGATGTATTAATCAAAATAAACATAATAGCAACCGCTTTTCTGTAATTTTCTGTTAGTACAGTTGCAGACCAACAGTTAATATTTTGTGGAAAAATCATGATTAAAAAAAAAACATTGATAGTATTATCGCCTTTTGATAGACATAAATCTTGTGAACAAAGAATGGTAGATTCATTCTGAACATAAATTAAACTATATATGACAAAGCATATCCTTTTCAGTGCAAACAACACCTACAATAAAGCCCGAAAGTTATCAAATACATTACTAAACAAATACTAGTATTTAAGCAAAACGAACGTACATAGAACAATCAAAACCATGTTCATAGGTCAAATTTACAATAGAAACGAGATTACTAAAATAATACCATTTTTTTTAGCATGAATTAAATTAAAAAAAAAAAAGAATCTCGTATATAGATTATTAAATACTTGATTAAATTAATTTTTATTAACATTGAGACGATCTACCGTGATCAAATTACATTTTGTGTAAACAGTTTCTGTATATTACGACTTTGTAATTTAAATTTATTTCATCCACGCACAAATAATGAATTCAAAAGTCCACATGATGGAGATTTCATAGAAACACAATACAGTCACATAATGTAAACACTCATGTACTGAAGTGCATTTATTTATTTCAATTTATCATATATTGTCTTTTCGATTTAAGTAAAATTAAGACATTTATAACAGAAATCTGTGTAAAAAAATAAATTATTCCCATGATTACTATATATATTTGATATACAACAGCAACAGTGTTCATTTAAAAAAAAACAATGTTTCATTTGTCACAATTTGTTGTGCATCTCTTTAAATAAAATGAAAAAACCTAACAGAAATGACCACTTGGGCAGACTTGGTATCTAGTGACAACATTAATGCTCCAATGGTAATATATAAATGTTTTAAAATCTCGCTTATATTTCCCGTGTAGGCTATTTTGAAATATCATGAACATGTTGAATGCATCTATCCAATCGAACTGGAGATAGAGTACACAAAACTTTAAAAGAGATGATTCCAGCTTTCTAATCGTGTACCTTCCATTTCTATGTAGCAACATTTCAACAGCGCCTGTATATGGAGTATATATATCCCAGTTGATAAGATATAAGATATTCTAGGGGTTGTGTTTACTATCAAAATTTCCGTTGTAGAATTAAGGTTGCTGCTCACAGGGAAGCTTTCAAACCAAAAGTTCCAAATGGTGAAGTTTAAATCATTCCTTCATTAATTTTAAAGACGCCATCACTAGTTGGTTGACCGTTATAAAATATCCGTTTCATATATATCAGCATATGTTCCAAATGTAATAATCATAATCCCTTTTCACGAATGTGACCTACCGAATTAAGCTTATTGCCGCTATGAACTAACATAACCACAACAGGTGCCACATGTGGAGCATGATCTGATTACCTATTTTCGGAGAACCTGAGATTATCCCCAGTTTTTGACGGGGTTCGTTTTGACCCATCTTTAGTTTTAATATACTGTGTTTTGTGTACTGTTGTTTGTCTGTTTGTCTGTTTTTTTTTTATTCTAGCTTTGTCACAATATTCTCGACTTATTAGTTAGGGTGTCCTTTGGTATCTTTCATCAGTCTTTTTCATCCCACTTAAATATCTGTTTATAAGACATCGTGTAGCAAAACATCTTTTTGGGGAAACCCTTGTGATCTCAATCCCAATATAAAGATTTATTCACAATTTAAAAATTTTGCATGAAATCAGTGAGAAGAAACCATAAAGCAAATGTCTCAAAAATACTGGCATCTGACATACTGATATTTTGTGAACATCTGAAGTATGATATATATGACAAATTTATATTACTATCTTATTTATAAATTCGACGGAACAAAAAAATGCGTTCTTAAATTTTATTTAAAAAAATATGAAAGATGTGCATAGTTTAACTTATAATAAGTATCTTATTGTATTAAAGTATGCAAATTATTGTATTAGATATATGCATTGAAAGAACGCGATAGTTTGTTAAAATTACACCTTTAACGTGGAAATCTTTCATAATGCTTCGAATTAGTCCATGATTCAGATAATTCAATGTACTTTAAATTCAATTAAATCCATTCATATAATCAATATTTATGTAAATTGGCTGTAAATGAGGTAACACAACTCGTTTACATATAGTGTTAATCGATAAATTGATAAATGGTGTATGTAGATTTCTTGCTTTTTTGCGATCCAATTAAATATCCCTCTCTGTGCAACCAAATTTTGCTATTTTTACAGCTTTCTAAATATTTTACCTTAAGTTTAACTTCATAGAATGAACCAGGTATATTCTTTCAACATACATTTAAGGTAGCAATACACAGTTAGAAGTTTAGTTTCGCATTATGGCCCCTGTGAATTTTTTAAATATGAAAGTTTTTGTACAATAAAAGTGATTTTTAGATAATTGAAGAACAATATAGCCTTCTTAGTGGGTTTATATGAACATTTAGATTGTTTTTAGCATGTTTTATAGGCCATTTATCTGTTTGACAGTCCATATTTCCCTATCCGTACCGCCCTGCCGTGGTTTTCTGGAAATCTTAAATTAGTATACTATGGAGCGCAATAATCCTTAATTTTTAATCCAAACTCACAGACTAGTAAATTTTTGGCTCAAAATGGTCTAAATATATTTCTCTTTCACTAAAAGTTTCATTTCTGCAAAATTTGTCGGTTATTTTAAGTAAGAAAGGACATTAAATGCACTATTTTGTGTCAGAGTAGGGCTACTTTTACATGTTTTACATACGTTCAAAATTGGAGGGAGTAATTGGTGGTCTGACACCTGAAACAAATAACGTGGGTGCCGTTAATTAAAAGTATTTCATGATATATAAGTTTGCAAATATTTTTGATTTTTACCGTTTAATAGCTTGCTTTCGTCATATATACATTTCAAGATTCGCACTTTCTGTATATTGTGTATATTTTTTCATCACAACAAGGAAGTTTAATTTTTGTTGTGAAACAAGTTTTTGTGGACAAACAACTGAACACTCAAATTACTCTGATATGGCTAAACGAGCAATAAAAAATGTGAAGGAAGACGTATTGAAGTGTCCCATATGCTTGGATCCATATACAAACCCACGGATATTGCCTTGCGAACACACTTTATGCCTGGAATGTTTGACTCAATATATAACAGAAGCACGTAGAAGTTTGGGAACTTTTGATTCATTTATGTGCCCAGTATGTAAAAATACAAATGAAATTGACCCTCAAATGGACAGTGACGATGTGGCAAAAACATTTCCCGTCAGTACATTTTTGGAAGCTATCAACCAAACAGTGAACCTGTATGAAACGCCTGAAATGTCTTGTGGGATTCACGACAAACGACCAATGGAATTATATTGTTTTACGGATCATTCAGTTTTGTGTTCACACTGCTTAATTGAGAATCATAGGTATCAAAAGTGCGAGATAGTGACTTTAAAGGAGGGTTTCAATAACAAAAAAGACGAAGCTGATAAAATGAGACAGGAACTTGTGGATCAGATTAAAGAAATGGATGAAGTTGTATCATGTGAACATAAAAGTGAAATTCATAAGGAAAGTATTGAGAAAGCTAAAATCGATTTTAACAATCTGAAGTTGAACTTAGGATTGTTTTACCAAAATGCTTTGGATGAGATTGATCAAATGGAAAGAGTAATTGTCAATGAACTATATATAAAACAAAAAAACATTTCTGCGGATAAAGAAATAGGGGCACTAAAATGTGAAGTGGAAAAAATAAAGAGTGATCTGGAAAATATTGATAAGGGTTTAAATTTTTGTTTGCATTTTGATACTATGAAGAGTCAATACGATGACATAATATCTAAATTCAAAGTATTGAAAGAAAAAAGTGAGGCAAATTCCAAAGTGTTATTTATTCCACATAACTATATAAAATTTTTGATTGGGAAACCGAAACCAAAACCATTATTGGGGATAATCAAAAACCAAGACAATAACATAGACGTTCAGCACAGTATGGGTGCCAATCAGTGTTACATGAGGTTCCCAATAAGACAAACTTACAGATCGGCAAACCGAATTAGACGAAATTAAATGTATTTTCCATTCATATCAGTAAACAGGTTTTACAAGTTTGGGATCTAGTAGAATTTCGTTTAATGAAAAGCCTCCGAATTATTTTTTGTGTTATTTTTTTTCCATCGGGACATTTTATTGGACACGGGAAAACCGACGATGTTTTAAATGTAATACTGCAGTTACATAATGATGACTTCATATATCTTCTTTAGGACATGTATACATTTTTTGATAATATAAAAGTCTTATAAAAGTGAAGACAAAAAGATTTTGAATGAGTTGAGCAGCTAATTGGGATATTTTGTAATAAAAATGCTTTATATTCATGGACACATAATTGGCATGTTTTGATGACGTTTTTTTTTTTCATCAAACAGTCGGCATAAACGCACAAACTGTGCTCTTTTCTTGTAGACTTTCCTTTATTTCAATGAGACATGTTCAACCCCGCCACATTCTGCATGTGCCTGTCCAAAGTAAGGAACCTGTAATTCAGTTGTTGTCGTTGCTGTATATCATATGATGTCCTGTCATCAAATAATTCACAAACTCAAGTGGCTATGTTTAACGGAAATATTCATTCAAACCTTAAAAAAAAAGGAAAACATAGACACAGACACAACTGGGCTTTCGTTTAGAGATTGATGATGAGTCGTTTGATCGGTAAACTTAATGACAAAAAAATGGGTTCAATATTTCAAATATTCATTGATATTCAGCTACATTCAACTAGCGCATGAATATGCAAGAGCTTGCGTTTACTGTTATAATGTGTTTGATAAAGATTGTCTTCTTGCAGGTAAAGCTGTAGAACCAAGGGGTTTTAAATGTGAATTTGAAGTAACCCCCAAGAAAGGTTTAATGGACGTCATTTTAATTTGGTTGACCGATATATAATATCTGTTCCTGAGATGACAATGAATGTGTTGTAAATTGATATAGCAATAATTCCGTCCTCTTTTCATCAATTGAGAGATCATAGAATTTCTGAATAAGATCTTATGTAAAAAGCAACATGACGCATGCAACTATAGAGGCAAATACTCCGCTTTAAGGGACTAAAGATGATTCATATTTTGTTTAGGTTCTTGTCACTCAATCCTAAGTTTTTTGTGTAGACTGCAATTTGTCATTTCGTCGTGGTTTTTTCACACTGTCTGTTTGTTTTAAAATTTGGATTGTTGATTCATTATTAGGTATAATCTGTCTCTTTTATTTTTAGTCTTTTATTTCTTTTAGTCGTGTCTAATGTATTTGTTGTCTTAGCCCTAAGACATTTGACAACATCTTAAACCAAAACTTTCTAAAAGTGAGTCTTTATTCTCATTTTTCTGAGTTACGATTGCTGGGCAGATTGTCTAAGGGCGAATGGTACGTATGAATTCGGAACGAATTCAACATTGATCGCAAAATGTTAATCAAGTCAGAATTTCTTTTAAAGAAAAAAAAAAATAGTAACATAATGCTCATAGCTAAAGGTGTAAATATAATGCATAACCATTTAGTAAAGTAATATTCTAGTACCAAATATATAAATTTCACTATAATCCAATACCAATTCTAAAAAAAAGTTCAGTATCTAGCTTTTTTGTTAGCATTTATAAAAATTTAATGTCAAACTTTATTTTTATCATACTATTATCACGGGTGTCATTCGGTTTAACGAGAAAAATTATCGTGAAAGAATATCTAACGGCGGTCAAGTATTGAAAGATGATCGTGAAAGTTCTGGTAACGGATCGTGAAAGACATCGTCATACTTTGAACGACAAAAGTATTTCATGTCTACCTGTGCGAATTGCAAACTCGCAATTTTACACCAGTACTTAAAACCCTCCATCCTTCTGATGCAAGAAAATTGGTACCGTTAATTTTATTTTTATTACATACATAAATTAAATCGTATAATATAAACAAAATGAGGATGTTAAATTTGATGTATGCCTTTTTGTGCTTCTTCGTTACATTTGTTGTTTTTATAGTGATTTAGATGATAACACAATGTTGACTGCTGTATCCCTATTTGTTTTGTTCACGCATCGGTGACAATATAATGGAATTTGATGCGACTGTCATACAAGTGAGAGGTTTAGAATGAAATTCAAAACAGTGTAGCTGTGGCCATTGATTGACACATTAAAATCATCCATTGACTAGGACAATTTAGGTGAACGTTTGTATGTAACGACCAATGCTCACTATGTACTTTTTAAAGACACTTAAACTATGGGGTCACCAAAGGTTCTCAACACCTAAATAAAGTAATTCGAAAAATTAATCAGAAATAACACGATATTTTGATTTATATCAATTATATAAATCAAAACACAAAGGTTATTCCTGATTAATTTTTCGAATTATTTTATAATTAAAGGCGTTAAGAAACCTTTGGTGACCCCACAGTTTAAATGTCTATCGTAGGTACGTCGTGAACAGTGGTCGTTACAGACAAACGTTCACGTAAATTGTCCCAGTCAATGGATGATTTTAATGTGTCAATCAATGGCCACAGCTACACTGTTTTGAATTTCATTCTAGCTAGCTATACAACCAGGTTCAATTCACCATTTTCTACATTTGAAAATGCCTGTACCAAGTCAGGAATGTGACAGTTCTTGTCCATTCGTTTTTAATGCGTTTTGTTATTTGATTTTGCCGTGTGATTAAACACTTTCCGAATTGATTTTGCTCTGAGTTCAGTATTTTTGTGATTTTACCTTTTAATCGAGAAGACATATGAAAGGTCAATAAATATTCTAATTTAATTAATTACACAGACAAATTAACGACAAAAACTGTCTGTCAAAATGGTTCAACATTATGATCAGTATGTGAGAATATCAGGTTTTAAAAATACATAGTTATTACAAAACAACAAAAGGCAGATTGCTTCTCGACATTTCAATGACATAAAAAATGTAAACAAACATGATTTTCTCACAAATTTGACTAGAAAAACTACTTTTATCCGAATAAGGGCATTCTATTTGAATTAATCAAATGGTTCTCATAGTTATTTTGTATAAACATTGATTTTTTCTGATCATGAAAGATCACGTACCGCATTTTTGAAGATCGTGAAAAGGATCGTGAAAGAGCTGATGCTACGAAGATGTTCAAATTATTCTTCAAGTATATCATAATTAATATTTGTTATTGAGAAAAGCTAGATAGGTCAACATTTGGTATTGAGAAAAGCTAGATAGGTCAACATCCTCAATAGGTTTAAGCATTTCAAAGTATTAATATTTTCAGAAAATGAAATGTAAAATACATGTAGTTGGATGATTGTAGGATGAAGCTTTTTATTGTCCTGTGAAGTACTCACTTATCACGAGATATAGGATACCCATATTTTGTATATTAGATCCTGTAAACTACATGTCCGTCAGACAGGAATCGTCTGACCCCGAATTTGCCTCATTTCATGGATGAAGATTCATTTTTGTGGTTAAGTCCGTATCGCGCATTCGTTAAGCTTTAAGATAATTGTCTGTTGTTATGAATTTAAGGTGTACATTTTCGACTTCTGCAAGGTTTTAAATAACATCGAGCTCATTATCATGCATCAATCGGCGATGTTCGTTTTATGTTGTTTAGCCTTTTGGATATATACCTGTATGTTATAGCGCCAAGGTATTTAGTGTATGGTGTATATATCTGTCTGCATGTTTCATATATGACCATGATGACGTCAATTGTATTTGATATATTGAATGATAGTAAGATGTCTATGTCCGGCTGTCGGTCAGGGTTCATATACTTTTGACCTAAAATTCCGAATTAATTGGCCAATCATAACTTTTTCATTTGTCAGTTTCTAAGGCACTGTAATGATCGGAACACATTTATTTGGTGTACGGGATATATGTAGAGATCTGTATGGCATTGTATTCTGACCTTGGCCTCTTTTTATGAACCATTGACAATCTTAAGCGCATTTGACACTTCTAGTAAAACCCTTGATATTATAGACGTTCAACAAATATACTATCATAAGTAAAGCAGACGAGGCAAAACAGCATTTGCGCTCTGGTATTATATAGTCTGTAGTATATGGTTAAATCAATACACATCTGCGTTGTATACAAAGAACTTAAGAAAGTACTGTTGCACAAAACGTTGGTTATCGTTTAATCTCAAATTACTCATGAAAGATGCATGCTGTTTTGCTGTAATTTTTTGTTTGATGGATATCATTTTGGTTTAAACGTTGAATATCCATATTATTGGCTTAATAGTGTCGGTCTGCCTGAATTGCACATGACCGATTCTCAGAGCTGAATCGTTCACACTTAATTAGACACGTTTTAGTTGTTGTTTTATTTAACTTTCGAGATAAAGTGTTGAATAGAAAAAAATAATAGTTTTAATGTTCATCCTTATCAAAATAGTTACAGGCTTGAACCAGTTGTAGGTTTATCAAATGGTAAAAGAAATACTGATTTCTGATTACTAGTATTAAGTCTGGTCACGCATTATCTTTCACGATCAGAATAATGTGTTGCCTGATCTTTCACGATCAAGTTTGATGGAAATTCAACAAATTCAAGGTTTTCATATACAAACTAATGCTTTTAAGGGATGAACATATGTACTTTAATTTTACTGTACAATCAGATACACCAAAGATTAAATTTCAAATACATAATGATAAACTGAAATATGACCATTATAGCTACATAAAGCGTGTTATTTGTAATTTATTTCATAGACATGCATCGCGCCTTTTGTGTTTTTTCATAAAGTACTTAATATTTTCTTTATCTTATTTCACAGTTATGTTGAGGAAGTTAAACCATTTTGAAAGACATAATTTTTTGTTAGGATTTGGTGCGCGTTTTGAAAATTAAGCGATTTTTTCAAAGATTCTGAATTAGAATTTACATTAAATGTCTTTCACGATCTGTTACCAGAGCTTTCACGATCGTCTCTTAATATGTGACCGCCTTTAGATATTCTTTCACGATAATTTCTCTCGTTAAACCGAATGACACCCGTGATTATAACAACGTATTTGATAATTTATCTTGGTGAACACTTTCTTAGAATAAATCGGTCATTTTTTTTTCAAATCAAATTAAACACGTTGCATTTACATACTTTTTGACGACCGATGCTATAACCGTCTTATAGACTTATCATCAGGTTTGTATTTGGTAGCAATACACAGTTAGGAGTTTAGTTTCGCATTTTGGTCCCTGTGGATTTTTCAAATAGGAAAGTTATTGTGTAATAAAATTAATTTTTAGACAGCTGAGTGCTAATTTAGCCTTCAAAGATGGTTTATACGAGCATCAAGATTATTTTTTACATGTTTTATAGGCTATTTTCTGTTTGACAATCCGTATTTTCATAGCTAGACCGGCCATCGGTCCAGAAATTAATGTAATGTTTACAAACACTTTTTTTCTACACGAAGTTTTTGACGCAATTTTACAAAAAAATGAGACGAAAGACATATGATTTTCATTGGATTTGCTGAATGATATATGTACACAGTTTCAGATAAGGTATTACTTCAAGCGATTGAAATTCTACTTTTAGCCAAATTTTGGGGAAATATGTGACATCTTTTCCCCCCTTTTTGCAATATTTTATAACAAATAACTGCAGATTGTTGCCATGGATACATCCAAAAGAAATTATATTTTACCATTTTATATACTGGATATAAAATCTATGGAAGATTCTGATTACATACATATGCCCATATATGACACAAACAGTAAGCTTGATATTGCAAGAAAGCAATGAAAAGGGGATGGTAAAATTTAAAAGGGCAAATTTTAATATTTTTTCCTAACTGTTTATTGCTACCTTTACATGAGCAACATGACGGGTGCCACAAAATGAGCTTGATCTGCTTACCCTTTTGGAGCATCTAAGATCACTCTCAACTTTTGGTGTCACTCGTGTTGCTCAGTCTTTAGTTTTCTATGTTTTTGCACTGTTGTTTGTCTCTCTGTTTGTTTGTTGTCCCTTTTCTTTTTGTACAATGGTGTTGTCAAATTATTTTCAACCTTGGTATCTTTCGCTTCTCTTTCACAGTAATGTAGTACTGGTCTTATGGGATTTTCTTAAACAATTAATTTTGATATATAAATAGGTTCATCGTATTTGATGTTAAGTTAATTAAACAGGAATAATGCTGACAGATATGAACAGAAAAGTGTAATACAAAAAGAAAGACAACTCCGTTTAATATTTGAAAGATTTCTTCCAAATGTCCAGAATCCATTCAATTCATTTAAAAATTGAACACTTATAAATGAAGGTCTGAATA
Source organism: Mytilus galloprovincialis (assembly GCA_037788925.1). NCBI lineage: Eukaryota > Metazoa > Mollusca > Bivalvia > Mytilida > Mytilidae > Mytilus > Mytilus galloprovincialis. Next base: position 58,066,418 of record CM075335.1, on the reverse strand, counting down.
CACCAGAGTAAATTTGGAAAAAGAAATTTTAGTAAAAAAGTTGAATAATTAAATATGGTTATTATAATTATCAAAGGTCCCAGGCTTCTAATTTAATACGCCAGACACGTAATATTACTGATTATCATATACTTAGACTAAATAACATATGATTTTTACCGAATAATAAAGCATTACATTAAAGTATATTCCGTATTTTTCGAATTGGTGCTTAGCGGGCTGATATTAAAAGTTTATCACATGCTTCGATTGTTATCACATGCCTTTCCGTAACGTTATCACATAGCATTCCGGTGATACTCGGCAAATTCCGGAAAATACACCTCAATGCTACGTTTTCAGTGAAAAGCATTACAAAGTAGTGTACATAACAATTATTTGAATACTGGAAAGTATATTGTGTAAAACAATAAAATAAATAAAAAAAAAACAAAAAAAATCAAATTGATAAATAAATGCATTTTTTAAGTTTCTCTGAACATAATTTAGAAAGTTACTTTAAAAAAGTTGACTTTTCCAAACAATGTTCATTATGTATATAATATTTTTTTTGTCGATTCGTCCATATTAAAATTTTTTTTTTCTCTGTTCAGGCATATGATAAAAAAAGATTTCATATTGAATGTATCAAATTTTGGGTCCGACGTCTGTGAACTTTTTTACTCTTTGAACTTCTTTTTCTCTACTGTTGAAGCATATGATAAAAAGATCATAACATGTCATTTTTCATATCCCATGCGGCTCTTCGGCTGATATTGAACCTAGAGCTGATAATACATGCGATATGAAAAATTTCATGTAATAATCTGATATTACAGAAATAATTGCTTTACGGAATATCGAAATCGAAAATGTTCCGTACATGAAATTAAGTATTGATAATTGTAATTTATTGTGCAAAATAATGACACAAAAAGAAAGATTTAACGGAATACAAATTTTAAAATGCCTTATAAAGTAGATACTCACGAATAACGCAAAGACTGTTTTTGTAAAATTTAAATTATGAACGTTGAATAAAATGTTAAGCTTTTGTTTGAACTGTTTTTAGCATGAACATTTAGTTTTCTTTCGTATGTCCACACATTATGACACATCATCTGGTGTTGGTTAATTTACGTGCTTGTGACCGTAAAACTTATGTAGTTTAAAACAGTTTTAGTAATTCTTCCCTAGTTGAAATAGAGGGATCACATCTCTGCTAATTAAGTCGTACAGTGTTAACATACATGAGCGAGAAAGTCAATTGGGATATGTACATCTGGAAAAAAGTATTGCAACACTTCCATTGAAAACAATGTAAAATGACATAATTGTAGAATGTGTATAATTTGGGTTTTAATAAATACTATTTATCCATTTATGGTTTAGAATTAAAATTGTGTTTATCAGGCAAAAGTCCTCAGTGCTCTTCAACTTCGACCTTTATTTGGCCTTTTAAACCTTTTTTGGATTCGAGGGTCACTGATGAGTCTCTTGTAGACGAAACGCGCGTCTGGCGTAAATACAAAAACATGAATTATCATTGATATGGTCATATATATATAAATTAACTGTTTACAAAACTTTTGAATTTTTGAAATACTAAGGCTTTTCTATCTCAGGAATAGAATACTTTCATACAGTACTGGTGGAATTACTGCAAACACCATCAATGTCCACAGCCGAGGCCATCCGTCATCATGTGTTTAGACCCCTAGCTTTGTACACTCTCAGGATGGGGGTCCACAGTGGTGATCAATCACTGTGCATTGGTGGTGAGTTTCCAACTACTACTGTCTCTCTTCATCCATATCCAGAAAGACGCTTTCTCTGCTGCTTGGCCAAGTTTTTGAATTGCTGTTCTTCTTTGCCGGCTAGTCACTCCTTCTGCAGAAAACAACCGCCACACTGACTGTGCAGGGAAGCCTCTGTAGACAACCTCAACAGGAAAGTGCCATGTCTGCCATCCTCTATCTTTGCACTCTGCCAACAGTTCATCATATTTTGCCCTCTTTCTTTCATTGTCTAACCCACATCTCTCCTCCCAGGGAACAGTCAGTTCTATTATCATAACCTTTTTACTACCGGAAGACCAAAGAACCATGTCTAGTCTTAAATAAGTTGGTAAAATGTCCGGAATTTGCAGCTTTTTTTTCCTTTTCCTATATCAACTTTTAATTGCCAGTCTTTCGCCTGATTTAACATTCCTGCTGTGTTTTGTTTACTTTTCTGACCTAGTTCACCCTCCTTCACAAACTGGATTTTGATAGGTTTGTTTCTTGTGAGTTTGGCATCTTTCCTCTGATTCTCTATCACTTCAGCATGTTTCCAGAGTACTTGGTTGTGTCGCCATGTAAATCTCCCCTGTGTAAGAGCGATATTGCATCCTGAAAGAACAAGTTGCAATGTTCCTCTGTTTCCTCACAAGGGACAATCTGGTGTTTCTAAAAGTTTCCATCTGTGCAGATTTGTAGGTGTTGGTAACACATCATACACTGATCTCAGAAGGAACTGTAGTTGGTATTGAGAATATCGTCATATATCTGACCATGTAAGGGATCGTTGTTCTAATTCCCATCTTGACCATGCACCTTGGCTCCCTAATTCTACTGTCTTTGCTTGTATGTTCTCTTCTTCTCTAGACTTTATCTCTCTTTGAACTAGACTTCATCTTTCTTGAGTGTTTGCATTTTTCCAGTAGTAACTTTCCGATGGACCAAGGCACTGTCTTCCTACTGCCACTCTTCCTATGATATCTTTATGCCTTAATCTACTCTCGGCCTCTGAAACTGTTTTTGTGCTGACCACTTTCGTCCTGTTCTTACTTGGACACCTGCTGTTCTTACTTTGTCGTCTCTAGATTCTTTCAATCTCATAACAAGGCGATTTTTGCTTACTTTGAATTCTTCCACTATAGATGTTAATGGTAGCTGCAACTTTGCGATCCTGCTGTACAGTCTTACAGTTGTAAAATTTGGAGGGACACCTAACCATTTGCTTAGATGTCTGTTGATGGTTCTTTCAAACTTATCAACTGTTGTCAATGTAATTTCGTACAACATAAGTGGCCATGATATCCTTGGCAGGAGTCCATGTTGGTATATTCATGCCTTTAATTTCCCTGATAGACCTTTCTTATCGATGTTCCTCATTCCTTGTTAAACCTGCTGTTCGATTCTCCTGAAATCATTCTTGTCACTTAAAGAGTCATCATACCACTTTCCTAAGCACTTGATGGGATTGTCAATTATTGATTGAATGACTTCTCCTTGCACTTTCAGTTCGACTTTGTGTGTGTTCTTCTCTTTCCTTATTATTAGAGCTCTAGACTTTCTTTGCTAAAAAGCCCCCCTTTGCCCATGTTATTATCTCTTCTAATGCCATTAATACCCAACTAGCCTGGACATGGGTATATGTAGTGATGGTTAAATCGTCCGTGAACCCTCTTTTTGGTGGTTGTCTAATGTCAGTTGATAGTTTTGGGCCTCTAGTTTCTCTCTCTCTAGATTAAATTATCATATTCATTCCCATGACAAACAAGATAACTGAGATGGTACATCCAGTAACTATTCCTTTTTGTAATTTCTGCCATGTTGTTGTAAATGTGCTTGTAGTAAATCGCAGCTCAATCCCACTGAGATAACTTCTTATTGCTCTCATAAAGTGGTCGGGAATATGGTAATGACTCTAGGGACTCCTATATCAGCATGTGAGGAATTGTGCTAAAGGCGTTGGCCAAATCTAAACATGCTACTGTGAGATATTTCTTGTTCACTTTGGCCCTTTTGAATAAGTTATGAAATTATGCTTGTATGTTCAATGTATCCCGAGAATCCTGGTAATCCGCCCTTCTGTACTGAAGTGTCTACAAAGTTGTTATCTGTCATATAGGATGTCATCCTTCGGGCCATGATAGAGAAAAAGATCTTTCCTTCTACATTAGGAGGGAGATAGTTCTAAATTGTGTTATGTCTTCTGTTTTTTCTTCTTTTGGAATTAAAAAAACCCTCTGCTTTCTGCCAACATGATGGTATCTTCCCTTTCCTCCACACCACATTCAGTAGCCTCCACAGGTGTTTCATCAAAATCTTTGAACAATTCTTATATACCTTTACGGGATGCCATTTAGTCCTGGTGATGATGCAGACCTGGCTTTCTTCACTACATCTGATACTTCTTTCCATAATGGTTTCTTAATATTCATTGGTATATCTAGTTCTGGCACTTGTTCTATCATTTCGCAGTTTCCTAAATGTTACCACTGCCCTTTCGTCGCTGTGTGTCTCTGATACTAGTAGATGTCTTTCCACTTATTCGTTTGTGCTTTTTACTGATCCCGCCTTTGTTCCGCCCATTGTTGCTTTGCTGACCTTAGCTGTATTTGGCAAAACTTTTAGCAATGTTAGTCCTCAACGCTCTTCAACTTCGTACTTTATTTTGCCTTTTTAATGTTTTTGGATTTGAGCGTCACTGATGAATCTTTTGTAGACGTAACGCGCGTCTGGCGTTAATACAAAATGTAATCCTGGTATCTATGATGAGTTTATTTAAGACTAGAGAGACGCATCACTAGAGCTGTACTGAAAAAAATAATTCAAGCTTTGTCTTGTCTTCTATACCGACATTTTATAGAAGTAATTTTTATAGCCAACTCAACATCTGATACAGCGAATGTATATTAAACTAAGCAATTCACACAGTTCTGAATTAATTTAATGCATAAACAAATCTGTATTTATTGGAGAACTTGAGTCCTGCAAAATTTGCATTTTTTGTGAAAACGCGAAAAACTATTTACGTGCAGCTGTTATGTCCTATCCATGTAGCATTTGAATATTGGATGAAATGTAAGTTAATAACACAAATTTAATTTTAAGTACAGCTCTTTGTAAGAACCAGGCAGAGAGCGGTATATGAAAAACATAAACGGATTAAAATTATTTGGTCAAACCCAAACTATACACATTCTACAATCATGTCTTTTTGCATTGTTTTTAATGGAAGTGTTGCAAATACTTTTTTCCAGGTGTATATATACGTCACTTGATGTGATGGAGGGTATATTACGGCTGAGAATTAGAAGTTGACATTTCGAATGTTGAATTATCATGTTTGTCATAGTCTAGTTTAAATTCTGCTTCATATGAGCAAAAAAAAAAAAAAAAAAAAAAAAAAAAAAAAAAAAAAAAAAAAAAGATTAACACCCAAGTCTTCGAAAAAAGCAGTTTAATGTTTGTTTGTTGGATGCAGTGCAGTTCTCCACAAAAATATCTACGATTCCCATTTTGCAGAAAAAAAAACTCAGTTTAGTGAGACCATATATTGGTCTTTGACTTGATGGGGAACTGTAGTGTAAAGCATGGGCAAATTAAAAGTGTCTTTACAAAATTGTAGATTTTGGTTGACCATTTTGTAGTAGATCTTTAGATTAATAAGATGTACAGCTGAAGACACTGTTGGAAAAGCTCATCACAATATTAACTGTAGAAAGGGAGAAAAATATTTGGTCGAACATCTTGACGGTTTTATTTTGTATTCAGTATAAATACGGGAAGTTTTCCTATTTTTAGGTATAGATATTTTGGATTTTCATAAATCTCATCTAAATGATATAAGGTATAATTGGAATTCTTGGTTTTGCTGTGAGTTCAGATTCTTTGTTGGAACATTGCGAATAAATACTTTTCACATCTTTAAATACATGTATTATTGCTATCTAGGAATTGTCTTCTAGAACAACAATATATGTGTCGTAGAGAGAGGATGATAAGAGTATTCATAATTTTGATTATTAAATAAGGTTCCCGTGGTACGCTGTTGATTTTGATTGATTTCTGGACCGTATTGCCGGCTATGATCGATTCCGATATAGTGTCCAGTATTGGTTAGTCTGTATTGACCTTTCCTGACATATTCATTTGTTGTATCCATCAGTAACATGCAGTTCAATAACCCGCAGTTCTTCTTACAGTGGAATAGGGAATTCGATACTACAGGGCCTTTGTTAATAGCTCTCAAAGTTGTTCAGTGATGCAATACAAAAGCTCTAGTAATATTTCGTCATAATTGGCTACTCGTATCATGTTCCCATGAGCTAAAATACCAAATCATTGTATCAACTTCACCTTTTAAACGGTTGACAAATACCTTAAAGAGGGACGAAACATACCAGAGGGATATTCAATCTCATAGATTGAAAATAAACTGACAACATCGTGGCTAAAAATAAAAAGACAAACAGACAAATAATAGTACAGAGTACACAACATAGAAAACTAAAGACTAAGCAACCCGACCCCATCAAAAACTGGGAGTGATCTCAGGTTCTCCGTAAGGGTTAGCAGATCCTGCTCCACATGAGGCACCCGTCGTGTTGCTTATGTTATTACAAATCCGGTAAATAGTCTAATTCGGTACCTCATATTCCTGAAAAGGTAAGGGTATTGTAGTTATGACATAAGCAACATATCCGATATCATCTGTGAAACGGTTATTCCATAACGGTCAACCAATTCGTGATGGCGTCCATAAAATTTACGAAGGGATGATTTCAACTTCACCATTTGGAATTTTTGGTCTAAAAGCCTCCTTGTGAGTAGCAATCATCGACCAAGGAAATCATGATTGAAAACAGAAGCCCGGGAATATCGTATCAATTGGGATATATAGACTACATATGCAGCCGCTGCTGGAATGTTGCTGCATATAAATGGAAAGTTCCCAATTGGGAAGCTGAAATCATCTCTTTTGTCGTCAAGTTTTGCTTTCAACCGACTCTCATTGTCAATTGCTAGATGTAAGTCAAGATATTAGTCAGACTTTACTGTGTCTGTAGTATCCTTTATCTCTAGTTCGATGGGATAGATGCGTTCAACATAAGTCATTAAATTGTAGTATTATTTAGTGAGAGAACATCATCTATATAGCGGAAAGTAAAGTTAAAGGATATTGCTAACTTCTTATCATTTTTGCTAAGAAGTTCCTACATATGAAGTCATCCTCATAATTATAAAGATACAAGTCGACAAGAAGAAGGGCACAATGGTTCCTATTGGAATTCCGACATTCTATTGAAAACACGTTCTCCAAACGTAACAAAAATGTTGTCAATCAAGAAATCAAGAATCTTGATAATGTCAGTTTTTGAGAATTTTTACTACGAAATTGATGCAGGAGACAGGAGAGACAACTCTATGCCATTATTTTTTGATAAATTATCGACGGTCCGACCGTTTTAACTGACAAAATTTGGAAAGGTGAAGATAGAAGAAATGAACATGACCTAAATCTTTCAGGTATTCAATTATTCACAAAGATAACATAGGTTCCAAAAAAATAAGCGACATTACAATGATCTACAATAGGAGAATACAACGAAGAGTTCATACACTTTTATATGACTGTTAGTGTTGCTCTCCACCTATTGCAACTTATTCAAAATTCTGACCAAATTGCAATTTGCTTTTTATAACTTAACTGTTCAACTGAATATATGATGTTTTAATTCAAATGAGGTCTGATTCTTAGGAATATAGTAGACTTTCAAAAGAAAATGTATATGGAAGCTTAGTTTGGACATTTTTATAGCAATTCAAAACTACATTTCACCTTTTGCATGGTAATGACTATAATATATCTATACAAACGGTTAAACTAATTTTGTCACTACAACATTAAAATGAAGTCATATAGGATATAGTAAATATATTTTATTTTATCACCTTGTACTTTTACATTTTGACTGAACAGATTTTTCAAAATTCTGACCAGTTGAACAGTTTGGTTTTATAAAACAAATTGCAATTTGGTCAGAATTTTGAATGAGTTGCAATAGTCAGGTAGCAACACTAACAGTCAAGTCACTGTAATAAGTGATAAAATTGATCTAGCAGGTCACAAATTGAATGTAATGAAAACGCAAAATAACAATTATAACCTATCTTAAGGATGTACTTAGGTGAAGTTTTATAATTTGTGTCAAATGTTCCGACTCCTTGGTGTTTTTCCATACAACTCAATGTAAAATATTTTGCCCCATAACACCCATTTATTTTTTCATATAAGATTTAATACCTCATGAAAGGTCATTTACCAAAATTTTAAAAGATTCTTAATTTTCTTTCTTTTGTTTTGAGACCCGATAATACCAATGCAAATATAAGGTAAAAGTCCGAGTCAGTCTTTTCCCGCCATATTTTAAATCTGAAATATCTCGAAAAGGAGGTCCATGACCTATAAATATTTTTAGCTTATATTTATTCTTAATTGATGCTCTTCCAGGTTATAGTATCAATTTTAACTTCTTAATTTATTAATTTTCACCTAACCTCACCTAAGTACATCCTTAAGCCTCGGTCACACCTTACCGGATAGCTCGAACGGACGCCTAACGGATAACTTTTTTCAATCCGTTAATGTCCGTTAGACGTCCGTTCCTATCCGTTAGACGTCCGTCCATATCCGTTGCATGTCCGTTAAGAATACGTTTTATCCGTCGACGTCCGTTCTGTCCGCTGGAAAATTTAGAGCATATATTAAAACTTTGAACGGACGTCCAACGGATAAAATGTCCTTTGAACGTCCGTTAGGCGTCCGTTTTGTACGGTACTTGTCCGTTTCGTTTCCGTTTTGTACCTGTTACGTGTCCGTTATACATCCGTTGGAGGTCTGGAAAACAAATTCACCAACGGACTTATACCGGACGTTTAACGGATAAAACGGACGAGAAACGGACTTCTACCGGACGCATAACGGATAAAACGGATGATGAACGGATCTGAAACGGATAAATGCCAATTGAAAATTTCGCGTCAGAAATGCCAATTATTGGTATGTCAGATTTCTTAAGGTTCATGAATTCTTATTATTCATAATCGATCTTAGAGTATAGGCACGTCTTTACAATCAAGCAGCTCTTATTCAGGCCAGACACTGCCCTTTGGAGGCATTTTGAAGTACAAACCAAAACCAGTTACACAGAAACATTTTGAATATTTATGCGATTTATATGTATTATTATTGTCGCCTTTGATTTTTTCGTATTTCTTGTTCGTCCGTTTTATCCGGTACGCCTCCGTTTGGTGTCCGTTTTATGCGGTATTCGTCCGTTGGATGTACGTTCGACATCCGTTATGTCCGGTACGTTTCCGTTTCTCGTACGTTGCATATCCGGTGTGTGTCCGTTATGCATCCGTTACACGTCCGTTTTATTCGGTCAGTACATCAACGGACTACCAACGGATAACAATTTTGTCAACGGACAACTCTTATTTTCATCCGTTAGTCGTCCGTTCGTGCTATCCGGTAAGGTGTGACCGAGGCTTTAAATTAAACGAAAAAGTTTTCATCTGGTTCATGGTGTTCTATGAAGTGTTCTGTAGATTGTGTATTGTATGTTTGACTCCCCCCCTTCATTCAACACCGTTGGCTTCTTTAAATATATTATGCATTTATACATCAACCGTTGTTAATATGCAGCAACATCCCAGCAGCAACACATTTATGTTCTATGATACAACTTTGAATAGCCTTCCCTGTTCTGTATAATTGATAGAGAAGTACTGCTAAATGAATCTTAAGAGATTTGATAGGATCTAGTAAAGAGGTCAGCCTCTTTGGACATCATTATTGGAATCTGCAACAATTTGGAAAGACTAATATTGAAGTGTTTCAACTTGGTTAACATTAGTGCAATTGGTATTGAAGAGACGAGGAAAACATACACAATAAAACAAAAACTGTATTTCATATTTTAAATGTCACAGACTATTTACTTATCATTTGAAGAGAGTTCAAGTGGACTTTAACCATGCTTAATGACACGGAATACCTCCACTGAGATTATGATGAATCTATTCCAACATTAAACTCTCATTAAAAACAAAACTAACAGTTTAAAATATTTGTTCAAAATATCCTAATAAAGGAACCATTAATATTGTTTAGACGCCCAGTTTGTATGTTTTCTTTAATCTTTATATATAATAGTTATAAATTTCTCTTTCAATACAAAATTATATTTTAATGTAAATATCATATAATGATATTTGCTTACAACTTAAGATAGACAAGTACATGTACCGTAGGTGTATACTTGAGACAGTTCGTATGCATAAGATAAATTACGTAAAACGCAGGTAGATTTAAGACAGCTTTAGTGCACCAGAGATTTATGATTTATAAATAACTTTTTTCATTAATTGTGCAAGCTATATGTTTCTGAGTGCTCTGCAAATAACTTAAACATATATGATACGTAAGCATAAATGTCAAAAACTCATCAAAGATATCAGGATTTCGTCTACACTAGACTCATTAAAGATATCAGGCTTTCGTCTACACAAGACTCATTAAAGATATCAGGTTTTCGTGTACATAAGACTCATCAAAGATATCAGGCTTTCGTCTACACAAGACTCATTAAAGATATCAGGCTTTCGTCGACATAAGACTAATTAAAGATATCAGGCTTTCGTCTACACAAGACTCATTAAAGATATCAGGCTTTTGTCTACACAAGACACATTAAAGATATCAGGCTTTCGTCTACATAAGACTCATTAAAGATATCAGGCTTTTGTCTACACAAGACACATTAAAGATATCAGGCTTTCGTCAACATAAGACTCATTAAAGATATCAGGCTTTCGTCAACATAAGACTCATTAAAGATCTCAGACTTTTGTCTACACAAGACATTAAAGATATCAGGCTTCGTCTACATAAGACTCATTAAAGATATCAGGCTTTCGTCTACACAAGACTCATTAAACTATCAGGCTTTCGTCTACATATGAATCATTAAAGATATCAGGCTTTTGTCTACACAAGACACATTAAAGATATCAGGCTTTCGTCTACATAAGACACATTAAAGATATCAGGCTTTCGTCTACGCAAGAATCATCAATGTCGCTTCAATCAAAACCATAAGAAAGGAAAATCAAATATGAAGTTTTATTAAAGTATTAACAATTTAAGTGCCGATTAGTTGTACGAAAAACGACTTATGCAATCTATTCTTAGTGCAGAAAAAACAATTATTTCAAATAATTCCAAATTCAGCATGTAGTCACACAGTTTTTACAGAAAATGAACATATCAATGATATTTCATGTAAATACAAAAGTAAAAGAAAAAACTGACAGCCAATACCATACCATATGGTATTTAGCGATGATCAGATTTTCTGTAAAGTATGTTATACTGACAAGCAATGACAATCCCTATTTGTTAATATGAACCGTATATTCCGTTTTCCGTACGTCCCCAAACGGTCCCCGTTTATGCCCGCGTCACACTGTCCCGATTTTTATATACGATGGACACCCGAATGCGAAAATTGTAAGTTCGTACGAAGTTGGTCCCGATCTCGTTAAAATACCAAAAAGTGACCGAAGCAAGTACGATGAATAACGAAGTCTATACGATGGTGCCGACATTATATACGATAGCAAAAGATGGACATACGAAGGTTAACCGAAGACGGGTATTTAAGCTTCATATCTCAGGTGAAGCCTACACGATGGATCACGAAGGCTACACGATGGATTACGAAGGCTACACGATGGATTAAGATGATGGCACGATGGCCATACGACGTCTAAAAGATACGAACAGAATTTCGACAACATATCGTTTCTGTACAAGTCTGTTATGCATGGCGAGAAATCGATCTTTTTGTCTAATTCTTATAAAACTTAGTTTATTATCCCCTCGCCTACTACATGTAAGTTGCGTGTAGATAAAATTGTTATGGACACTCTAGAACCAAAATGCTCAAAACTTGGTATGGTGTTACTCGTTAAGAATATCTTAAGCGCTATTGACTTTAAAGTTCAAAGGTCAAGGTCACAGTGGCAGTTGTAATACATAGAGAATAATACATGGCAAAATCCGTATCATATGTCGTATCATCCCGAGACATCAATATCAGCCCAAGGGCCTTTAGGCCCGAGGGATGATATTGGTCGAGGGTGATACGGCATGTGATACGGATTTTGCCATGTATTATACGCTTTATCATATATTTCAACAGAAGAGTATTATATTTTATGAACTGTTTTCTGATCCATAGCACTGGGTTACCTTCAGTTCTGCTTTTGTCTTGTTTCAAAGCCTTAAAATAACTACTCAATTATTTATACGAAGCACCTGGGTTACCTTACAATCTGTTGTTTTAAAAATATTTTGTTTATTATTGTATTTATTTGTGTGTTTTGTATTTTTAATAGTTGCATTTAGTGTGCCAAAAGATATGTTGTGAAAACTTGATGTTCGTGACGTCACATACAATATGAAAACTTGACGTTCGTGATGTTACATACCAAACAATGACGTCATTCAAAAAATTGACCTATTTTGAGGAATTTTTTTCTTAAGCCAAAAAAAAAACAAAAAAAAACAAAAAACTGACTTTATGTAAAAAAAAAAAAAAAAAAAGGTATGCGATACGGGTTTTACCATGCGATACGGGGTATGCGATACGGGTTTAGCTATGCGATACGGGGTATGCGATACAGGGTAGGTGATACAGACTGGAAAAACGAACCTTTATTAGATATACAAAATAGCTGTATTTTGTACTAAATATATGATAAAAGGCAATATCACCCTTGTGGACACTCTAAAAACAATATGCTTAAAAAGATTTTAACCACATTTGGTATATTGTTCCTCAATGTAATGATCTGACATTTTTTATGTTCAAGGCCAAAGGTCAAGGTCATGCAGATGGACTTGTTTTTTCTCCTTGAAATAGCATAATACACAGGAAATTGGTTGCTAATTTTTTTACCTGCTGGTTCTAAAGACAATATTAAAGGTATTCCCAGTTACTGAATGTTTTGGTTGATTTCTAAAAAAATAGTTTATGTATCAAATATGCATATTCAATTTATCATTTTCTGCATGTGTCTTATACAAACATAGTGTCCATATTTGTCCCCAATATGTTACATACGAGGGGATGGCACCCTCGGCATTGCCTTGTTTGAAGTGTAAAATGTGTGCACTTGTTTGAATAATCACCCATGATCCCTTTTATTCAAAAAGAGCTCTTTCCAGGAGAATATCATAATAATATAGACAAAAGGAAGGATGTGGGGAAAGCAACAAATGCGGCAAAATATGACATATAGAAAACAAAATGGTTATGGAGTAAACATTGGTGTGACAACAACTCAGACGATACATAAAAAATCAGAATAATGAAGAAAAAGTTGGTTTCCCTATATACGTGTACCTGCAGTGTTGGTGTACGAGGCGCGTTTATGATTTTCATTATGTTACTTTATGTGAAAAATTGACAAAAAATAATATTTTACTTGTAAAAGTAAATCCTGAGCCTGTAATAGCTGCTCTTCTTGTTCCATTTGAATTAATAGAAACAACCGCTGTCGCCTTTCTTGTTCTCATAGAATCATATGATATGAGCTCCATGTTTTGTGAACGTCTTTCTTACCTGTCGTATTAGACTGACCAGTGCATATCGCGCATGGCACTTTAAATGTATTTTAGCGCGACAATTAACTTACATTTAGCTGGATTTATTGCCGTCGTAGTTCCATCTTGTCGCCTTCGTACTTTTATTCGATGGCAACACGACGGGATTACGAGGTCTTCACGAAGTCATGTTGCCATCGTAAGACCTTCGGGTATCTTCGTGATTCATTCGTGTAGACATCGTAATGTCAAAACTGCCCGATGGAAACGATGGAAACATGAATGCAATACGATGTGCAAAGATGCATTCCCGGTGACATTACGATGGTGAGGATGGTGATACGAACTCAATACGAACCCTCAACATCGGACGCACCTTCGGGGATTTTTTAACATGTTAAAAAATTTAGAACCCTTCCCGAAGTTGTCCCCGAAGGCTAGAAAAAGTGGCCGATTGTTCTACGATGGTTAAAGATGGCACTACGAATAGCCCGATCTGGATACGATCAGTCCCGATTTCGAAAATTTCTATTATCGTGTTGCCATCGGCGTAAAAATCGGGACAGTGTGACGCGGGCATAAGACTTTACTTGTAGAAATACTCGTGTACCAGTCAGAGCCTGGTGAAAGTTTCTTTAGTGACTAGGAGGGCGTGCTTATAAAATTATAGCTGTTATTAAATATTCAATAAAATATCTTGAATTTATTTGTCCTATAAGTAGGTATTTTTCTCAAGTTGGTGAAAAGAAAGGGAAACTTAATCCCATACGATTATAAAGTACCAATCCTATGTGTTCACGTCATTGTTTTTCAGTGTTAATTCATTGCAATTAATAATTTTGTTTGCTTCTGGTAATTTCTTTAATGCATAATCTGCGCATATCTTACATATTACGAACCAAGTAAATCATGGAAATACAGTGGCGGCGTGAAATACTTGTTAAGCCTTGGTCAGGTTTTTTTTTCTAAAGGCCAAATATTTTGACAATCTCTTCGTCACAAAAAGGTTAAAGTGTATTTGTATGTAAATATACATGTGAAGGCTGCACGGTTGTCAATAGTTGCATCCCTTTGTGAATAGTTGCCTCATTGGTAATCACTTCACATCTCCTTATACATTTCCGCCTTAAAAGTGCTTGGATTAATATAAAGATTCATTCACCCACATATTGATGCGTTATTCTTCTTTTTCACATGTAATGTTGAAAGCAATAGTTTAAAGCAAATTCAAGTTAATTAGCCAATGTTCGTACGAAATACTAGATGGATTTGTTCCAACGGAAGAAATTAGGACCGTACGGTTTGAAACACTCCTCCCGTAAAAATGAGTTCCATCAGGACTAAATGGTAACCTTCTACGAACGTCAACAGTATTATAGAGTTGACCCATTTGGTTAGACAGCACATCAACTTTTTGTATCACGGAATCCAGGCTCACCACTCGAGTTGTGCCATTAATATTCACGAAAGCGACAGACAGACGGTACAGTTTCAATATCAATTCCGCAATACCGTAGAGTAAAATTGAATCCTATAATAACGGACAGAACCTGGACGACTATAACTGACGGCAACACTGACATGTATTCTCAAGTCAAGAATTACGTCACACAGTAAGCTTTTTTTCAAACGCTATCTTAGAATAGTATTCCAACTGTAATCCATGTTCTGATAAAATAAGAATTGATATTTTGGACTCTGTTTTACATGAGACTATAGTGATCCCAGGTTTCGCTAGCCTCGTCGGCATGGATACCCTTCCCTTTTAAAATATGCATTTGATCATAATTAAAGAATATCCATTACAATAAACATGCATCAGTATCTACAATGGCTTCTCATTATTAGGTCTTTCCACTATTCTGTGGAAAGACCTATTGTATTTTTTCTGATTTTTTTTTTTTTCTTTTTCCGCCAAATTTGTGTTGTGCACTGTCATGTGGTTTCGTAAGATGTCGCTTAATTTTTATGCATATGATATCGAACAGTTCGCTTTTGAGACTGACCCTGTTCAGTTGAAGACTTTTTATTGTAAGAGTTATCTCCCCATACACTGTTTTCTTCGTTATGAGATCTCCTCCGTAACCGTAAAAGTAAGCTGCATGTGTAACAAATATGGTAAAATCTTTAAAACGGGGAAGCCTTGAATACCGCAGGAAACAAAATAGGATATGCACAGCTGTTAAAAATACAACACGATCTAATCGACATAGATCGGCACCAATATCTGACACCAAACGATAGCTGGATCAGAGGTAATAACCGATTCTACCAGCAAAGAGCCACAACAGAGCCTACGGCCAATCCTTCTTTCCAAGGACCATCATGGACAAGAACCAACTGTCAACATCAGCGACAGCAGCAGACACAGTCGAAGGATTCAGAGCTGCCATGAAGGCATGCTCTTCTAAAGCCTAGACAGGAACATCATGTACATAGTTTTATTTGTGTATATATAGAGAACGTTTTAAATGTAAATACCCATAAGAAAACTTTCTGTGTTGTCCGACACTGCGAAAAGTTTTCGTGGGACCTAATACATGCAGGTATTGAATCCAGTTCCTTACTTGGAGAAAGAAAGAAGAAGAATCGACAAATTTATTTTACCAAATTGCTTGCTATATCTACAGGATTTTTGTCCAATTTTGACGGAATCGATACATTTGTAACTGGTAAACCATATAAGTGATAGAGACCTAGGGTCTGTTGAGTTGAGGACCTTGATCCAAAGAATAGAAAACTAGCTCAAGATCAAAGGTCAAGGTAAAATTCAAAATTTGACTTTTCCTTGTTCCTTGAACTCCCCTGTCACTTTTAATGAATTGCAGTATCAACGATTTTCATATAAATGTCATGTATAGCAGTAACTGCATATATTATCTGTTCCATTAGAGATTATATTAATCTTTCATTAATCTATAATATACATATACATGTATTAACAAATTGCACTAATGCCCGTTAATGTATATTCTAGAGCATAACAATAAAAATCATTGAAACCTTGTACCAGTCAATAATTTATTGTTTGACTGAAAATGACAACACTCTATCATCGTCCACATGTAACATTTCAACCATTTGTTAACATGGCATATCGACATTCTCTGGTACAGTTCAATACCGAAAAGTAACATTGTATTCCCTAATACCGGACGTGACAGGGACAATAAACTCTATTTATGTCAAATGTTTAAACCAAATACCTGTGTAAACTCCTTTTCTACTGCACTAATTTGACAATATTTAAAATCAATACTGTCTAATCCATTTCAATCTTTATTTACTGGCATTGTGTACTCGATAGATAATTCCATTCACAATGGGATCAAGCTGACACAAAAGGATTCCAGAGAACTTTACAAGTAGCTTGAAGGATAAAATTTATATAATACATGTACTTTCAAAAACATATATTGCTTTTTGAAAAGGATATCAAAGCTTGTGAAAATATTTTGTTTATGAAATGTAAGTTTTTCACTATCGGATTAATATAAAGGATAGGTTGAAATAGAATTCCAAAAGTGTTCAGTGTACATATTGTTTGTATATATTGCGTGCAATTACGCTATGATTCGCGTCGATATAATAACCCCTCAGCTGAATAAATGTGATATGCTTAATTTACATACTTAACAATATCAAAAGTATTTTCCTATTTCGATTTTTAAATATATAGTTTGAATCGAATGTAATTTAAATTCTGAAGGTTTCCTAAATAACGTATATACACGTATTGGAAGTTTAAGTTCAACTTCAATTAGTGAGTTTAACATACACACGCAAAGAATTCAAAATGCCGCCTTTAGGAGAAAAAATGTGGATCACGAACTATATGGATAGTTACAACAAAGACCGGAAATATTCAAGGAAATTCAGTGGAACTTCAAGGTACAACACGCCAAAGAGAAAACCGATCTCAGAACGCTTGGTAAGAAAATGCAATTCATTCATATATTTTTTACATAATACTTCAAGGTACAACACGCCAAAGAGAAAACCTATATCAGAACGCTTGGTAAGAAAATGCAATTCATTCATATATTTTTACATGATACTTTAATCCTATTTATTTAAATGCAGTTTTAACTAATAGACCATTGTTATTCGAAGCTGTTACTATATACAACTTATATTTAAATTGTAATTAACAGTAAACACTTGAAATACTTAGGACATTCAACTTAATGTCATGCAATAAAAAAGTATATACTAGTATACATGATGGTTAGCAACACGTACCAAACAGCAATATTTTTTTCGAATCAGTAGTTTTATAATAAATAGTACTCATTGAATAATTGAAATATTCTGATTATTCCGCTCCCGTGCTTTTATCATTCTTTTTATGAAAGAGGGACGACAGATACCAAAGGGACAGTCAAACTCATAAAAGTTCTTCTTCTTCTTTTTATAAGTCAGCTTAGTTATACCGATTCCCAAATTATGAAGAACAATGACATGGAATCGACATTGCAGGAAATATATTTTTACTTTGTTTTTGGCAGATAAACACAACATGAAGTCTTCTAGCTTCAGCATTTAACAATCACACGAAAAATAAAGGTTAACAACACTTTTCAAAAGCATTCCCTCCTAAATTCATTAGTTTAGTAATAAGTTGATTCTTTTTTAATATTTGACATAGCTGAAGATTGTGTGAAATTTTGCAAGTTATAGTTCTAAACCACGTATTAGATTTAATTTAAAATGCATAAATATATCATAGGACTTACTATGTGCATTAAAAAGCAATACATATTCGTTTAAAACGCCTTTAAGTTGATACCTATGAAACTGAATGAATATGGGACATATTGCAACTCAACATGATACTGACATAATTACAATATTGGCGGATCTGGGGTGGGGTTGGGGTTGGGGAGGGGGGTCCGGAGTTTTGAAGCACCCTTTTTATAACAATCAATGCATTTGAATAGGGACATATGGTTGGTTTAAAAATGGCTGAATCTATCCCTGTACAATATTTCTTTTATACATATGTAGCTGCAATAAAACTATAGAATTGGGACGCCTATGGTCAATATAAAACGGTTCTTGTTGTCATGTTAAGACTCTTTTGGTTTTTAAGCTTTCAACGTTTTATATTTTTTTGTTACAAAACTTGTTGTCCCGAGCAAGGATCGATTTACCTGAAACCAGCGTTTATATTAGCGACATTTTAGTTAGTTTCATGTTTTGTTTAACCGTTTTACATATATTTTTCATTAATGACAACGGATATGTTAAAATTGTCATCGCACAACTCTGTTCTCGTTTCTTCATTTAATACAGCCATAAGACGTATAACTATCGTCTGGTGTTTACATGAAACCCTCACGTGCGGGTTGTGCGGGAACTGCTAAACCATCCGAAGAATCCGAGATCATTTCCGGACATTTTATTTTACTAATTGTTGATCTGTTATTTGAATATGTTATTTGAATATGTTTTATTTTCTTAAATGTTGTTGATCTATTTCTCTTCTGCTCATTGTTTGTGATTGCCCCGTGTGCGTGTTCATTATTTCCATGTCAGTACGCAGAACAACTTATAACTGGTACCTTTCTTTCTGTTTCACTTGTAGACACTGATTATCATCTTTTTTTTATGAGACAAACATTTACGTATTCAGTAGTTGTGTCGGTAATTGGTTTTTGTGTTACGGAAATCAAATTTAAATGGCTGTTAATCAATGGGTATATTGACATATAATGTAATGTTAAATTCATCCATCCGTTAAACCATTTATAATAATCTATATCGCTTGTGGAATGGTTTGATAGATAAAGACTTTATGGAAAAATAATAATATAATAAAATACACATTAAAGCAAAATTTGTTGAGGTAAAAGAAAGTTTTACCTAAGTAGATGGGTTCTTTAGATCATTTTAAATAATTAAAAAGTGTACCTGTTATACCGCAGTCCCACTAGGCCACGATCGCACTACAATCTGAAAAAAAAAATGCAAATTTTGGTGATCGTAGTACGATCGTGTAGATCGCAGTACGGTCGTATGACGGTCGTGGTGAGGTCTTCAAGATCGTGATGAGCGTGGCCAACTTTGAACATGTTCAAAACAATCGTGGTGCGATCATGGCCAAATCAGGTCGCAGTAGAAGCGTAGTGAGAGCGCAATAAGGTCGTAGTAAGATCGCGAAGGTCGCTGTACCATCGTAGCGAGAGCGTAGCGAAAGCGTGATTCTATTCGGAGAGACTGCGCTAAGATCTCACCGCGACGTTATTACGACCTCACTACGACCATTACGTTCTCACCGCGACCCAACTGCGCTTCCACTACGACTATACCACGTTTACACCACACTGTTCAAGACAATAATACGATTCTAGCACGCCATTGCCGTCCTCATCATACTACGACCATCATTCTCATTGTCATTTTCACGTAAAATATATTAAATCTCTCCAGGTTTTGTTTGTCTGTATGTAATAAGACTACTTGTCCATTTTCTCTAACGGCTCAACCATGCTTCCCGTTTTTATATAGATTAGACCGTTGGTTTTCCCGTTTGAATGGTTTTACACTAGTAATAACATTTTTGGGTCCCTTTATAGCTTGCTGTTCGGTGTTAGCCAAGGCTCCGTGTTGAAGGCCGTACCTTGACCTATAATGGTTTACTTTTATAAATTATTACTTGGATGGAGAGTTGTCTCATTGGCACTCATACCACATCTTCCTTTATCTATTGACACATCTGTGTCATCTCTGCTATCGTTCACTAAAATATCGTCATTTGAGCTTTATGGACCAGCAATAGGTTGTGATTTAGGTTGGATTGGTCGGTTCGACATCTCTGCTTGGTCAGGATTCGTTAATATCAGAGCCCCCTGCCTCTACATCAACATAAAATTGAGAATGGAAATGGGGAATGTGTCAAAGAGACAACAACCCGACCATAGAACAGGCAACAGCAGAAGGTCACCAACAGGTCTTTAATGCAGCGAGAAATTCCCGCACCCGGATACGTCCCCTACCACAACGCCCACGTGTTCTAGTAGATTTTCGTGGCATGACTGTATTGTTTCCGAATTAGAATCAGAAATAGAAGGAAAGGAACTGCATTGATATGGAACACGATGTTGACGTTTTGGCTGAGAACGTAGTAAGATCACGGTATGAACGTAGTTTAATCGTAGTAAGAACGTGCTATAATCGCAGTAGAAGCGTGGTAAGATCGTGTTGCAATCGGATAACTCGTGGTATGGTTGTAGTGAGTGAGAACGTGATGAGCGTAGAAAGGTCTTGATAAGCGTAGTGAGATCGCAGAATAAGCGCGATGAGAATGTGGTATAATCGTAGCGGGATCGTTGTAGAAGCGTAATGAGGACGTGGTAGCATCGTTAAAGCAACGGAAATTTACATGTTCATGTCGCTCATACCGCGACCTCACCACGATCTAAATTTATTTTAGATCGCGGTGAGCGTGCTGCGATCGTGGTCTAGTGGGACTGGGGCTTTATATATGAAATTTCATCTGTAAAGTGAAAATTTAAAATTTATTGATATACTGGACTGAACTGGGGAAAATACAAATATAACAATTTAGTTTTGAACCAGTAACCAGTAATTGTGTATTGGTATGGATGAAAAGATACATTCATAATTTGATACACTTTTCTTGAAAAACATTCAACCCCAAAAAGTGAAAGTCATAGAAATACTTTAGCTTTATGACCAGAAGGGGCATACTAAGTATAGCCAAATGAATCGAAGGTCAACTTTGCCTGAGGTAGGAGGAACCTTAGTTACTAAACTCGTCGAAAGAGAATTTAAGAAAGTATGTTGTAAATTATTTACAATCATTCCACATCTTCTTATTATCATATTTTGTATTTTGGGTTTGATGTTTTTGCA
The DNA here is from genome assembly GCA_037788925.1 of Mytilus galloprovincialis. Classification (NCBI taxonomy): domain Eukaryota; kingdom Metazoa; phylum Mollusca; class Bivalvia; order Mytilida; family Mytilidae; genus Mytilus; species Mytilus galloprovincialis. Next base: position 58,045,115 of record CM075335.1, on the reverse strand, counting down.
TATACTTTTTATTAAGCTTCAAAACTTTTGGTCTTTTGCAAACCTGATGATAGATATTTCAGGAACACGGGAAATTTATCACGATCATTAGTTTATTGTAATCCTAAAATATGAGTTTTAGTATCGATGTTCCCAATAAAAAAAAAAGAAGTAACGTTCACCACAAAAAAGGTAAAAATGTATCATTGATGTAGGTTCTGCAATATGGTCGGAAATTAACATTTTTACTTGCAAATTTTGGGTAGAACTATTGTATTGCAATGACAACCCGCACAGAACGTGGGTTATTGGAGATCCCGTCTATATTTCGTCCAGACGTGGATGTGTTATTAGTTACACAGTGTTCAATTGTCCTAATACGAGAATTTATCGGGTCAATAAAATTCATGTCGGGTGAGGCGAAGCCAAACCCGATATGAATTTTATTGACCCGATAAATTCCGTATTAGGACAATTGAACACTGTGTAACGAATTTATCCTGATTTTGTTATATTAAATATTATTATATTCAAATTCAATTTTTGGACAATATCAATAATATATTTTAGATATTTAATCTAAAACTGTGAAAAATTAAAAATATTATGACTATAGCAACTCAATTTTTTAATTTTTTTTTTTATTTTTGTCAATGGTATAAGGGAGATAATTCCAATTGACGTAATAAATAAGGGAGATAATTCCAATTGACATGATAAAAAATTGTACTGAAATTTATTAGGACAATATCAGCCAATCAAAATGCGAGAAATTACTCTAAATCAGGATAAATTTATATATCCCGCTTATTCAAACTGTTGCTATTAAACTAAAGTTGTATGCACTCCGTGAAAATAAGTTAAAAAGTATGAATCTAGTAAAGTTGTAGACAACTTTGCTTTTATATGCAATACTTCATTAGTATGCACTTGTACTAAAAGTTATAGGCTTCTATAGATGCATAAAAAAGTCACGAAAAATTCTAGTTTTATCTCATCATATCAAAGAATTTCATCGAAATTTATGTTTTTTCAGTATAAGAATACATTTGTACATGTATATATGCGATTAAATCGAAAATTAGGTTTGTTTATCAGTTAAAATCAAATAAAACGTCACATATTTAATTTAATGTTCTTTCAAAATTAAAATTTAATCAATTAATAATAAAATTAGAGCAAATAGTTGAAAATTAATTAAAATTTCAATTGCGAGTAATTTTCCTGTTTGAATTTCGACTTTTAAATCGTTTTATTCAATTAATTTTACAAAAAGCAATAGAATTAAGCCCCACGCGATTATTCATACCCTTAAGAATAAATATTTGTTCGTTTTACCTTAGGAATAAACAAACATGTGCCGACATTTATGAGAAGTTGTTTAAGCATGTAATATGTATTTCTCTTTTCAAACACAATTATCTCATCGTTAAGCTCCTGTATTTGGTGTTTACATTCGAGACTCTTTCAATATGCTAAGTTACATTTATGTTAGTTAATACATAGGTGTCACCTTCGTAAAACTTCAGAAATCATTTAGGCTAAGGAATGCATTAGTCTAGTGCATTGCTATGATTTGTTTGCCTTGTTTGGCACAACTTTCGATCCTCGTTGCTTTTATCACCTCTTGCAACGTTTGTGTTCGGATTTTGATGTACAAATATTTTTTTCCTTGTGATACTAAGACAGTCGGTTTGCAAAAATGCTTTATGACTAAGCATTTTCTGTGTGATCGTGCAATTCCTCCTTTCAGCAGTATTCCGGTGGTATACAAGTGATCTGTTACAATGCAAAACATATTTTTCTACTAAATATTTTCGTTATTTGTCTTCTTTTCTGGTTGAAGTATAATTTTTGGTCTTTTCTCTGCTCAAATAACACTGCAAATCATATTTTCCGGTATAAGAAATTTGGTGATATCTCTGATAACTTTCAATTTCAAGTCAATAAAGGTAAATTATGGTTCTGGTCTTGATTATGTAAAAAATGTAATATTTGCCACTGGATATTACAGCAAAAAAGAAACTGCATCAATAAATTCCTCTTTTTGTGGATTCACAAGAGGAGCGGCGAAAAACGTAAAAAAATATCAGTAGAAGCCAAACTAAATGATATCGGTATAAAAAGCGAAATACACACTAACTAAACAATGCAGATTTTGCAACTGCTGTTTGGAATTATTTAAAGCATTGTTTACCGTTCGTTTCTTAATAATTCAATAAAAGGGACTTTTTTTAAAGATGTTACCAATTTTTGTTTTGAACTGATCAGAACGATTTTCAAACCTCCCGTTTTTACAACTTCAATTAGGGAGTCTAATATTGAATATCTAAGTTTCCTACCATTTTCATTTTCTTCTATATTAATATTCAAACGTTCAGAACTGGATAGACCATTCTCCATTGTTTAAGAAACAATATGCGAAACCTTTCCTTTTGTGAATCTTTCATAGATTCATTGTGTTTTTGTGAATCTTTATTGCAGATTCATTTTGAAATACTTGATTCGTTTTCAAGTACAGTGGAAATTTATAATCTTTTGTCTTTTCCCTGTCCCCCTAACAACGAGAGGTGCCATTGAACGTATACTGTATTTATTGACAAAGAGTAAAAAACATTTCTTCTTCTTTTCAGGAATTTTTAGCACGACCGAAAACTCCAGCTCGTCCAAAAACAGCTTCAGTAGTACAAGAGCAAAAGACTTCATACAACGAAAAAACTCAACCTGTTGTATCATTTGATGAATTTAATAAACAATTTACCCAGCTAAGATTTGATAGTAATGGATACGTTGTTCATCCATATAGTTGTCCACCGGAAGTTAATATTGGAGTACAAGGAACGCATGTGCAATTATCAGAGAGTAAGTGACGTAAATAAACAAAATCAATTTTTCAAAAAATACTTAAATCTTCAAAATTTATTAAAACTTTGCAACCACCAAAGTGGGATTTACATAAATAAGCAAATGTTGGACCATGATATATTTATTAAAACTTTGCAACCACCAAAGTGTGATTTACATAAATAAGCAAATGTTGGACCATGATATATTTATTAAAACTTTGCAACCACCAAAGTGTGATTTACATAAATAAGCAAATGTTGGACCATGATATATTTACATCTTAAAAAGTTCAACTCAACACATGTGCAGCTATCAGATTGTGAGTTACATGATAAGCAATTGTTCTAAAAATACAAAAATCTTCAAAATTTACTCAACATATATGTACAAAATTTGAAGAGAAATCTACAAAATTGACATCAACGCATTTCAATCAGAAAAAAATTAGAAATGGCCAAAGGACAAGATCTGAGCCCAGAAACTTACTTTACTTCGCATAAAGACTATAGGTGTTGGCCATGTCGACATATTGTCCTTGTTTATGATAACCAGTAAAAACGTTACTTTTGGTTGTTAATTTATAAGATTACCCGAAGCAAATTGAAAGGCGGCATTTTTAATTTATGACAGGATAAATAATACAAAATACATTGGTACTATTTCATTTTATCGTACACTAAAGTTTCACCAAGAAACCATAACTGCAATAAAATTCATTATTTGAAACACTCAAATAAATAGATGGTATATTGAACACCTTTGTTCTGTGTTGCATGTAATGTCAACTACAATGAAATGTTTAATAACCGCGATAAAATTCCTCTCCAGTTAATTTGTTTTGTAAAATTAATGTCAATATTTTGATTAAAACAGATGATATTTAAATTTAAATAACACCTGCCACACTCTTGTAAACATTTTTTTTGTTATAAAGAAATAAAAATAATTGAACAAAGTTATTTGTAGAACAATATGGGGTTTCCTTTGCGTTTGGTTGTCATAACTATTACTCTATCAAATCAATTGCACGATATCTTGTAATATATTGGCAATAGGTAAACAGAAAGTTGCTTTGACCAAACTGTGCAAATAAAACGATAAGGTATAGAAAAATACAGTATAGCTACATAAACTTTTTTATCTTCCAGTAACAGTTCATAATCATATCAATAAAACAGAAACATATTACTTTTACTATTTTTTACGGCAAAGTTGAGCTGACTCTTAACAAAGAAAACAAAATATTTTATTCATGTGAGAGAAATATTCCATAACAGTTATCTATCTATAAATGAAGAAACGAAAACATAGACAAACAAAGCATAACAGTCTTATTAAATTCCCTACCAATACAAGCTATCTGTAATACTGTATAAAATTTTAGGAGAAAATAAAAACCATTATATGCAACCGATCCTAGATGCTGCTGATAGTCTCCCAAAAACTGACTTAAATTTCGAAAAGAAAGAAGAAGAAGAAGAGAAAAAGACTGACGAAGAGGAAGAAAACACCGACAATGTGGATAAACCAGGTAAGACATACAAATCCGAGTGCAACAACAAGCATATTTCATCCTCCTCATGTTGTTTAGAATCGTTTATCTGGAGAATCGCTAACTAAAGAGATTATTAAAGATTTATATCTTTGATTTAACAGTTACTGTAATTATAATATTATTACAGTAAGTAAAAGATAGAGGACGCACAAATCTATATACAAGTTGCAAATAGTTCTTATTTCGTACCCCAAGGATTTGTATAGTAATTTGTCCTTGTAAACCATATTATTTTTTGTATTTAAAAGAAAGATAACTCTAATTCGTTGTGTAACTCCAGAAGTCAGTAATATGAACTAAAACAGTATAGTATGTTTAAAAGCATATTCAACAAGCAAGTTTATTAAAAAAAAAAAAAAAAAAAAAATACGACAAGATATAATCTTCGCTTCCAGCTAGCAATACAAATAAAAACAGCTGAATTTTAAAAGACTATTTTTTAAAAAAAGTTGAATATTATTGTTTTTTATTAAGTAGTCTACCAATTGCGTTCTTCCCAATCCGTTCTTGGCCCGTTAGAAATTTAGCTACCGGCATTTGTACATCTGTTTCAAAGTTCAAAATACATATTAGTTAATTTCCATTTGACACAAAAAAGTGAATCTTCTTCGGCAAAGTTGGCTTTACGGATCCAACTAAGTTATGAGTACCCTTAAGTAAGCTCTTTTGAATTAAATATTTCGACCCATTGATTAATATATCTTTAGACTTCCAAACTTTTAACATTTTTGAGTTTTGGGTCCTAAATGCTTCTCAACTTCGTACTTTATTCGGTCTTTTTTTTTTTCCATCATCACTAATGATTTTTTGCAGACGAGTTTATTTATTGTTTAGAAATTATTGGAGATGAGTTTGAGAGCCAATATTTCAAAAACATTTTAAGTCAATGTATTGGAACAAGAAAGTACAAACATTATTGCTATAATATTATGTAATAGAAGGTCACAACAACGGTCTCTTAGACTTTCGTGTAAATCATTTCACTCGCTAAGAAGAAGTGGACAGCCAAGTAGGCCGATGAACACTCAGATAAGAATATACCTCGATGAACAATAGAGTGTTATAAATAATGTATAACATTTAAATAGTTGTAATACTTCTCGAGGTGCCAAGTAAAGTACATTTTTATCACTTCATCACTACTGTAGACGTCCTTGGTAATATATGTTAACTATTACCCCCAATACAAGGTTGACCAAGGATGAACTCTTACATAAAACATATTAGTATACATTTATCAGTAGTTGCAATAAATTAAAATATCTGTAAGGTTTGAAGTTAAAGACAATAACAAACAAATTAACAACATATGCGATAAAACTGGTTTAAATGAAGAATTAAAAAGATTGAATGAGGCAGTTTGTATAGTGATATATTCGGATGAACAAACACATTTATGTCTTGTCCTTATTAGAAGATACAGGGACTCAAAAGTAGTCCATTTAAAGTTTTGAAAGACAAATTGTACCGCAAAAGGCAATCAATCATTACATGTAGTTGAGGCTTTCATCCAAATTTGTAATTAAGTTTGAGATTTGATTGATTAGGTCATATCGGAATGTTATATATTTTTATAAAAGACAATTCAACAAACTCATTTGGACACAAGTAAATTGCTATCGTAAAAGCTAGTCAAACATAATGTAAAGCCACACTGTTTTTCTCTGAAGGAATCAGTTGTTTATAACGAGACGTTTGAAGTTCTTTAAGGTAAGAAACATTAAAGGATATTGGATTCGAATAATTTGTAATAATTGACTACATGGAAGAACTTGCATGGCAGCCAGGACCTTTTACTATCATATTGTGATTTAGAAACTATCCTATTCTTATATAAGTGATTCGTACAACACTTTAGTCATTCATATCTTTGTTTAAAGATTTAAGAACTGCAAGCCATATCTTAAAACGTAACATAATAAGTCTATAAGTATACAACTAACCTTTGTAACACTATGTGGTTCCTCAAATTATATACTGTGTTATATACTGCAACTATGTTTAAGAAACTGAGTTAATAATTAGCTTAGATATACGTACCATGATTATTTTGTTCAATTGGTTAACTGTTTATATAGTCAAAGATATTAGAATTTCTAAAATTCCCTCAATTGCACCAGTACCGAAAGCATATTATATTTAATATCGCGAAATGTTGTGGTGTCGGTCGAAGGGGCGGGGAACAGAACTTAGGGTAGCAATAGAGAACTTAGTTACGTATAAGTTCATCTAGAATAAAAGTAGCCATGCAATGCTTCCAAAATCCTATCCTATTTCTGGTCTGCACTTCTCTCGTGGTAATGGCATGACAACGGTATTTGTATCATTTTTAAGTATGCTTTAAGAAAAGCATATAATTTCTGGTAAATATAAATTACTTATTTTGCGGATCTAAAAAAAGGTAGAGGTTTCCTGGGGTTGGAACGCCTTTTTATGAGTTTATTTTAAAAATAACGAGAAAAAATTAGAGAGAAAAACCAATTCAGTAATCCCTTGAACACCCGTTTAAAAGTGCTTGCTATTGATATTAGTAAGCTGGTTATAAAAATTTCATTTGTGATATTCTATTTCATTTCCTCGATTTAACTATGATCATACTAGAACACAATGGCAATAATGCTTGTCTCTGTTGAAATATGATAATATAGGTAAATGCTTTTGCATTTGAAAAAACGAAAAATACTAATAATCTATATAGACATTGATTGCAGTATTTTTGTATGTATTAATATTTTATGACTGGAATATGTCTAATTTTGACGATTCCGGCATCGCAATGATCAGTAAAAAAATCTGATGGTAGAATATATCGCTACCCAAATTTAAAGTTCAACCAGATGACAATTTTAATTATCAAGAAATTAAATTAATAAACGTATAAAGACGAGTATAAAAATTTGATCGGAGTTATTTCCCCTTTACTATATATATATATATATATATATATAGGAGGTCAAACGGAATTTCACTACAACGAGATTTAAACAAGTTAATTTATGCAGTCTTATATTAAATAGTAATGACATCGTCATTCAAAAATTCTTTTTATATGCTTATCCATTTGATAACGTTAGTTATGAAAAATAGACAATTTTTGTTATTTGATATCAGACCATATGGTCCGAGACCACAATTATTTCGTAGTGCATTTCTTAAAGAACATAAATAAAAATAAAAAAAAAATCCCACCTGCGCTTTCTCAAAGAAACTTTTACAGTGTGTTGTACTACTTTTGGGACAAATTATATCAAAATTATAGAAAACTTCATCGTCTCTAACTCAAAATATAGACAATTTTTATGTTTAGGGCGTCTTGAAATCTTTTGACAGCTTCCGAAGTGTTAATTTTAAACCGTTTTCAGCTGGACCAAATCACTACTTTCCTTTAAAATTCTGGACCCAATTTTTTTTACAGTGTAATTTCACCCCCCTACTTGCAATTTGAGGCATTAAACATGGAGAAATAAATTTGGAAGGAGTATAGAAATTAATGGCAAGTAACCCACTGTCAACACTAGGGACTATGAACAACGAAAATCAAGGGACGACAATAGTGGTCTCGAACCCTATAGTCCGCATATGTTGAAAAAATATTTTTCATTCAGGAGGGAACGAAAAGACCGTTTTACATAAAAAGAATATTACTTTGACCATAGTGATTACAACGATTGAATGATATCAACCAACTATTGATTGCGGTTGTAGAACTTTCAAAAGAATAACTTTAACTTTACCACTTGGAAATCCAAACTTTTGGTTGAATAGCTTTCTTGCTATCTCATTGTAGAGTATTTTTTTTTTTTTATAAAATCTATAAACTCTTTCTGAAGTCTATATATCGTTCTGGACATGCATCAAATAGTTCCCACTGGACGTTAAACAACAAACGATCTTCTCGTTTGAATTGTTTTACACTGATTGTCATTTCGGGGCTTTTTATAGCTTACTGTGCGGTATGGACTTTGCTCATAGTTGAAGGACTTACGGTGGCCTATAGTTGTTAATTTCTGTATCATTTGGTCTCTTGTGGAGAGTTGTCTAATTGGCAATCATACCTTTTTTTATATTAAGTATATAAATCCATATCATTATATATTTTGATCGGCATTTCTTTTGACAATGTGAGTAAATTAATCGTATCACAGATGTTTTTAGTGTTTGATCATATTCAAAATAAAAAAATTTCTAACCTGATATTCGTAATCTTTGAAAAAGGAAATGCGAATGGAAATAAATGAAATTAAGTGTTTGATGTTTTGTTTTAAATTATCACAAATTGACATATTACAATGTTGAAAGAGAAAAATAAAATAATGATTGCACAGCTACAATGTAAAATTGAGAAGAAAGAAATGTCCTATTTTATAACAACTGACAAGGTTGCGGTATTGGGGAAGACAAAAAGTTGACCTTGAACTAGCTTTCAATAACATACATTCGCTCGTCTTAATAGAAGTTCCCCTAGAAACTTTGTTATAAACAATGCTTTGTAGTTGGAAAATATTTTATAATCGTTAGGAAAACATACTGAAATATTCTTTCAACAGAAATAATATTCCAAGATGATATTTATTCCATTTTGGAACTTATGTTAGAAAGAAACTTGGATTCAAACACAAATTCTTCCCTTTTAATTTAGATAACTGGAATAACAAAATGTAAACAGAAAATGTACAATAAAATCAGTTCAGTGCTTTATTCCAGTGTTGGTGTTATCACTATAATATATAATACCAACATCTTCTTATATCTATACGACGACAGTGGATAAGAAATCCGTTAATCAAAACACCGTACTTCGTACGTATTGCAGTTACTTAAAAATAATGGTTTACTTGCTGAAGTGATGACACACCGTTCAACAATATAATATCGGCTGCAGTACTTCGGAGTAGATTTTATTTATTTAGAAATAAACGATATTTGTTTGAAGTATTAAAAACAGCTAATACAAGGCCAATAATAAGTGTATCCTTTATAATAATGTAAAAAACATCTGCTTAATCCTTTTATTTCTACTTTATTATAAAAATAGTTTGCTACATTTAATATCAAATTGAATAAAGACTTACTGTTCTTCAGTTCAAAACATTGAATAAGACAGCTTAAATGTTATGATATTAGTTTATTCTCTTATACATAATTTGTTATACCAGCTTAATAAAATTACATTTATAATTCGATTGAAATGATATCCAGTTGTATTGATCATTCCATAAGACTAAAAAACTTGTTGATCCGTTGAAACCAGTAAATACAAGTTAATTGTAAATAAAGAACTACGAGACACAAAAGATTGAGTCGCCAAAACATTTAATAGAATTTTATACGTAAGAAAAATAAACCCGACATAACATTAATTTTATCAACTTTCTTTTAATTTCTATACACGAAAGTATTTGTATGGCCCAAATGAAAGGATCTAAATTTATTTATTTGTAAGGTCGTAAGGGGTCTTTGGTGAATTATTGACATACTTTGACAACTTGAAAGAATGACTTATTGATAAAGTACTCAGTGAAATTGTTATTCTACAATACCACAGTGTGAAAAAAAGAATTGCTCAAGTTTGCTTGTGTTGATAATTGATAAAATACAAACAAGAGATACGTAATGTCTACATTCGACTAGTCAATACACATAAACGGGCTCTTTTATTAAGATTTTGTAAATTAGACCTAGGTTGAACAGTTTCAAAACTTCTGCAATAGATTTTGATACTTTGGAGTTATCATGGAACTAAGCAACATTGTTTGCAATTCTGTAGACGACAGTATGACGTCTTATTAACGAACGTCTGCTAAGTACTGGACATTATGCATATTCACCCGGTAAAGATTCCAGACAAACCGAACAGAAAATCTATTCTTAAGCGCCAAGATCCAGACGTTTATTATCCTGTACTAGCCGAACTTTGTAAGTACAATTTTATACATTGTGATAACTTTGATAAAACCTACTATATTCAAAATATACTGTTACCAAACAGACTTAACCACCTACTCATATGTTTATGTATGTATTATCTTTGTATTTTCGATTTACCTTGACGAGTACTTGTTAGTGCAATATGTAGATGCGGCATTTTTGGCTATGTCGCTTTTTTACTTTGATAAATCTTTTTTTTTCATTTTTATATGAGCATTACGTGTTCTGGTCTTTGCGTCCATCCTTTCGTCCGTCTGTCCCGCTTCATGCAGGTTAAAGTTTTTGGTCGAGGTAGATTTTGATGAAGTTGAAGTCCAATCAAATTGAAACTTAGTTCACATGTTCCCTATGGTATAATCTTTCTGATTCTTATGCCAAAATTAGAGTTTTTATCCCATTTTGACGGTCCACTGAACTTGGAAAATAAAAGTGATGATGGGGCATCCGTGTACTATGGACACATTCTTGTTTTATTTAAATCAAATGAAATTTTGCATCAGATTTGTAACTCTTTTTTGATATCACACAACTACCTGTACATATTAAAATAAAAGGTATGATTGACAATGCATACGAAAACATCACCAGAGGCTAAAGACGTGATCCAAGCAACAATAGGTCAGTATACGGCGACCTTTATCAATGACCAAAACTACACTTTACAATAAGATATAACTTTACCCGACATGACATAATATAAAATAATTGAAAGGAAAAAGCACAACAGCCAGATTTATGTGCTAGCAAAAAAAGAAAACAAATATGAAAGACAGCAGGCAACGATAACCACTAAATTATAGCTAGACTCCTGACCTTGGACAGGTGAGTACATAATGGGTAAAACATGTTTTGCACCTATTATCAACCTGTTTGACTTCCCTTTGGTCGGGTTGTCGTCTCTTTGAAATATTCCCCATTTCTATTCTCAATTTTATAATAATGCCAAACGTGTTAATGTGTATAATACTAATATATTGGTTTATACCCTTCTGGAAGATTTCAAACATCATTCCCAGCTGATTTCTTAGTATTACAACTTTATAATATGAGTTATTCATTCGAATCTTCAATTTCAATTCTATATAGTTCGTACATCTGGATAATAACATCAATAGGCTTCCCGTCAATGGCATTCAAATTTAAAACATTAAATTAAAGTGACAATTGTATAATTTATTGATTTATTCGAGCATTTAAAATTATCTCTTTTTATATGTTAGTTGTGACGCAATTTTCAGACAAAATTGCCAGTAATTGGTTTAAATTGACACCATAAAACATGTCCCATATTTTTTGTTCTTTAAAATTTGAGATAATAGTCTATTTCACGGTAAAGGTGGTACAAGCATGCATGTCGAAACGTACAAAGACAAAAAATTACAGGAAAAAATTAAATTTAAAAAGCGACCTTCATTTCTATGAAGAAAAATGGAAATCTCGAAGCAGACATTCTAAGCACGAAGACCTCTTTGTGATTGGAAAATCTCAGAGCTGTAATTTTGATAATGTTCAATGTAGAGGGAAAAAAATATTTAACGTTTGTATAAAGCATTACCGAGGAGACGAGAGTTGTCGAAATCCGCACCAGGTACAGTAAAATTGGTACCGTCCGTTAATGTTATTTAGATATTTAATAAAAAATGAAAATATGAAAGAAGATGCTGAATGGAAATTCTTGCATGTGTGAGTACGTTCTTCAACAATGAGCAATATCCTTAAAGGTTGTATACAAGAGCCTTAAGACACAACAAACATCTGGATTTTCGTGGTTTTGCAAATTTCTGTATACAAAGCCTATTGAAAATGTATTATTCGTTAAACATTTGAATTCGTGGTTCATTGTAACCATGAAACCCACGAAAATTGGTATCCAACGAATAATAATGAATCCACAGTATTACAGATACCAACCGATAACCATTTAGTTACAGGCTCATGACTTAGGACACACACACACATATATAAGTACGTCTGAGTCAGTGACAACTCTACAACAGATGTATCCATCGGATCGCCATCAATGATGGTGCTACATGGCTGTGTACATAATGTATATACAACTCGTCTAAATTTGTAGGATCCTTTACTATAGATAATTTAGCTGATCTGTAACAATAACATCTTCATGCCTTATATATCATGTACTGTAGTACGCCGCTAGATTAAAACTGACGAGGAAAGGTAACACACGGCCAGCGAAAGCTCTTTTTTTGAGAGCCCAGGTGGTCGTGTGGTCTAGCGGGACGGCTGCAGTGCAGGCGATTTGGTGTCACGATATCACAGTAGCATGGGTTCGAATCCCGGCGAGGGAAGAACCAAAAATTTGCGAAAGCAAATTTACAGATCTAACATTGTTGGGTTGATGTTTAGACGAGTTGTATATATATATATATATATATATAAACGAGTCTAAATTGAAAACTACGTTCAAACCTATGATTGCGTTGGATAAAAAACCGCGATTTTTATACGTGTGCATGTAAAACAAATTTCGTTGTAGAAGGGTCTAAAAACAACACAAACAACATTTTCCAAAAGACCAAAAAAGTGAAAAAGTATATTTAAACAATACGCATTTGACTAAAAGGTCGAACAACTGATGTTCTTTAACCCTGCTGACTGCCATTGGCGATTGCCAAATAAAATTGATCACAAGATGTAACAAAATGGATCTTAATATAAATTTGATAAAGAAAAAAATTAACTTGTGGCCACGATGTTATGCCACAAACATACGGTGTCAATATTTGTTTAGTACACCAGATCCGGATTTCGACAATAAATGTCTCTTCAGTGATGTTAGGGATCGAAACGGTATTTGGAAGGCCATATAAAAAGTACCCTCATTTTTAGATAGACTCTTGAATTTTAAGAGTCAATATAGGATGAACGGATCATATAAACCGGAGGGAAAATATGATACAAGCCCAAACGAAAAAATATAAACGAGTCTAAATTGAAAACTACGTTCAAACCTATGATTGCGTTGGATAAAAATCGCAATTTTTATACGTGTGCATGTAAAACAAATTTCGTTGTAGAAGGGTCTAAAAACAGCACAAACAACATTTTCCAAAAGACCAAAAAAAGTGAAAAGGTATATTTAAACAAAACGCATTTGACTAACAGGTCGAACAACTGATCTTCTTTAACCCTGCTGACTGCCATTGGCGATTGCCAAATATATATATATATATAAATTGTCAGGCGGAAGGTATTTGATACGGGAAATATTTAGCTTGTCATTGTAACAACGGAATTGTTATCATTTTATAAATACAATATATCTGTAATCTTTTAAACAGTTAAGAAAATATTTCAATACATATTTGTAAAACCATGTAAAGACTTTAAGAATGACATTTACAATTGAGAAAATATTACTTTTGAACAAAAATATCGGACGAAAAAGATAATATTGGTTATAGTACTTGGAAAATAATACGTAAAGAGTTATATGTCTAAATTTTAGACAACGAAATAATTTTACACGTGAAATTTCCCTCTTCACAGTCTAATAAAGCTGATTAAAAAAGAACAAAAACTACTATTTGATATTTTTTTTGTTTATACGTTTGTTCACGCATCGTTATAAATATAATGTAATTTGATGGGACTGTCATACAAGTGAGAGGTTTAGCGCTATAAAACCAGGTCCAATTCAACATTTTCTACATTTAAAAATGTTTATACCAAGTCAGGAATATGACAGTTGGTGTCCATTCGTTTGATGTGTTTTATCATTTGATTTTGCCCTTTGATTAGGGACCTTCCGTTTTGAATTATCCTCGGAGTTCAGTATTTTTGTGATATTACTTTTTGTTTATTTACAATTTATTGGAAACAACCACTTCGTGGTAAACTCTAGATGCCTATTGTTTTCGCGAAAAATTAATGTTAGTAGAATAAGACTTTCGTGATGACTGCTCATTTCCATCGTAAAAAAAATATTCAAGGCACGACTCTATTCTAAGAGTTTTAATTATTAATCGGAAAAAGTGAAATAACAACATTACAGCTGTGGAAAATATCTTACACATACACATAACCATAAGAGTAAAAACTGTTAACGTTTAATCAGGAGTGTTTGGTTGTAAGATGAGATGAAGTGGTAGATACACTTATAGTAAGAAAATATTGGGGAAACTATAGATAGATATAGGAAGATGTGGTGTGAGTGCCAATGAGACAACTCTCCATCCAAATAATAATTTAAAAAAAAGTAAACCATTATAGGTCAATGTACGGCCTTCAACACGGAGCCTTGGCTCACACCGAACAACAAGCTATAAAGGGCCCCAAAATTACTAGTGTAAAACCATTCAAACGGGAAAACCAACGGTCTAATCTATATAAAATAAAAAATACGAGAAACGAGAAACACGTTTAAATTACATAAACAAACGACAACTACTGTACATCAGATTCCTGACTTAGGACAGGTGCAAACATTTGCAGCGGGATTAAACGTTTTAAGGGAGATGCTCATTTAGCTTAATAGTTTTGATATATATTCTACAGATAAAAATGCACTTTATGAAAAGATTTATTGTTATACCTTTCAACGGGAGTGGACATTTGAATTATAAACCAAATACTCAGTCATTTAAATGGTAAAATTTCTAATTGATTTCATGAGAGCATCATGTATCATCCATGTAAATGGCCGTTCTCCGCTCAACTGTAATTCTTGAGAAATACGACTTTGACTCAATTTGAACTACGTATATATTTTCTCTCTGAATCACAAATTTTAATAGGTAAGCTAATAGGTTCAACCGAACTTGTTTTTCTGAAAATGTCCTGTACAAAGTCAGGAAAATAGCCATTTTTATATTATAGTTCGTTTCTGTGTGTGTTGCATTTTAGTTTTGTGTTTCTGTTGTGTCGTAGTTCTCCTCTTATATTTGATGTGTTTCCCTCAGTTTTATTTTGTAACCCGGATTTGTTTTTTTCTCAATCAATCGATTTATAAATTTAGAACAGCGGTATACTACTGTTGCCTTTATTTGATAGGTAGTCAAAACATAAATGAATACAGAACATAAAACATAAAGTATCGAACAAGCAAATTCTGCTTATATAAAGTGAGGAAATCAGTTGGGGTTCAACTAAAATTACATAATTTCTTATCCATAGTTTCAAATACAAACATGCCAGATCAAAACACTGGTTGTCTTGGACTATAAGTCCACAAAGAGTAGGTTACAGAAGTATACAATACATAATATGAACATACTAATGATACCAAATTCCTTCAATTCATTTCAACTGCCCCATGGCATCTTCCCTGTTTTTTTTTAAACCATAAAACTATAAGATTAGACTTTTCTTGGCGAATAACTACCTTTGTTTGTGTGAAATAACATATATTGTAAACAATGGGCGCTAATCACAAAACTAAGCAATTACATACCTATGTTCGTAAGCACACCACGTCTATAGAATAGCCCTTGTAACCAAGGACAACAGTTTTGGAAACCAAACAAATAAACTACAATGAGCATCAACCATAGGGAATTCAAGAAATATTTTTGCCGTAAAATTTGTGCTCGTTAATTAGTATGTTTATTTCAAAAGGGTTAATTTTCATTTGCCTCACTATTTATATTTATATACAGTATTCTTTGAAGGGGCACTAGCTACGAGATATATAAAAAGCTAAAGTAATATTTGTTTTGGTTCAATCATTAATGAAAGTGAAATAGTGAAATTATAATTCGCTTTTAGCAGACAGTATGGTTCTATATTTTTGTCAAATTAAACTAGCAAACATTAATGGTAACCTCATTGAATCCGTCTTCATGTGAACGTCAATTTAACCACTGTACATAACGTAAAAGAGACGGATAACGCACGAAGTGTGCGTGTTCGGTTATAAAAAAAGAATGTCAACATTGAAGGTTAAACAAAAGGAAAACATTTGATTGACTGATTCGAGTACAAAAAAAGCAATCTTATACAGGTAGAAAGATAATCAACATATATTTTTTTTTATCTATAAAATAAAATAAAACAGACATAGAAAAACCCAATCGTTCGAGTTCGTCAAGACAAGAATAGTTTATACATATTTTGGCTTCTGTAAATTTTTTTTTATTCGAGCGTCACTGATGAGTCTTTTGTAGACAAAACGCGCGTCTGGCGTAAATATAAAATTTGAATCCTGGTATCTATAATGAGTTTATATATACAAAAGAAGCGAAAGCTACATATTATCGACACCATGCACTGTAAATGGTTTATTCTAGACTATTTATAATTTGAATAAATGTTTTACATGGTTATAAATCAAACACTAGTATGATAATTTTAGTCAAATCGGTGAGAATGAATTTGACAGCTAGGTCCCCTTTAACGGGTTCAAAATTTGATACACCGCTGTAAAGCTACATTCTATGTTGAATTCTTGACGGCCGATGCATATATTTAAAAAAATCTAAAACCTACTGAACTATATATTAGAATTACATTAAATACTTGATGAAGGCATCTCATTTAAACGTTTTCTGACAATGAACAAGTGATTAATTGTTTAAAGATTAATTAACAGATATGAAATTAATACTACATCAGTTGATGACTAAATATGCTATTCTTTGGTCTACATGTGTTCATTTTTTTGGGCAAAATAGATGTTTAGTTATCCTTTTTTATTGTATAATTTCTAGACCAGTTATCAAGATTTCAATATTTCAAGATAACACATAATGGACAAAGATATAACATTGAAGTAGATAATTATTATAATTCTAGCAATTTTCATCCCGTTGATTTGAACTTTTAACAGGGGAAATGGAAAATAAATTATCTTCATGTCAGCAACTTGAACCAATTAGAATGCATTAAAATGTTTAAAAAATCTATAAGTGCCTGCGATTATTATAAAATCATAGCATGTCTTTATATCAATTGATATCAATTTGCCACCAAGCTACATTAAGGTAGGGAAAACATTTAAACATGGTAAATTCAGCAATTCAAATGTTTTTGTATTTTGCAATGTATACC
Source organism: Mytilus galloprovincialis (assembly GCA_037788925.1). NCBI lineage: Eukaryota > Metazoa > Mollusca > Bivalvia > Mytilida > Mytilidae > Mytilus > Mytilus galloprovincialis. The sequence goes on along the minus strand of CM075335.1, from coordinate 58,027,795 downwards.
TATTTCTGAACATACATGTTTATATCTCTCGTCATCAGTTATATGAACATATGTACATTGACCTATAATGGTTTACTTTTATAAATTGTTATTTTGATGGAGAGTTGTCTTATTGGCGCTCACACCACATCTTTCTATATCTATATGTGTTATATTTATTATCCATAGAACTTTAAGTTAAAATGAAATATAATTTTGAAGCATTTATATAAATAATTTAAAAATAAAAAGTAAAATCACAAAGATACCGAACTTCGAGATCATTTTGCCACCAAGCTACCTTTAGTTAAGGAACAGATTTTAACATGATGCATTCAGCAATAGGAAAATAAGTATAATATTTATCATGCATAGAACTTTAAGTTTAAATAAAATATATTTAAAAAAGCGTGGGGGCAATATATATGACATTAATATGCGTTTCTATATATAATGTAATTCAAAAAAAGATTACATTATATGTGCAAGAAAATATTAAACTGGATGAATGTTAAATGGTATTGTTAGCAATTATACATTCATAAATAAGCAATATATTTGTAATTTTGAAAATCCATTAAATGAATGACAAAATTGTTATGGTTACATCAAATATTCAATGAAATGTGTCATTATCATCGAGACGTGTATTAATATACAGCTACTTATTATCGTCTTGGTGTTTAGATTAAAATAAATCTTCTATCATCTTTATGTATTTGTCATACATAGTTGTTGTCCATTCGTTTGATATGTTTTATCATTTGATTTTGTCATTTGATTGGGGAATTTCCGTTTTGAATTGTCCTCCGTGTTCAGTATTTTTGTGATTTTACTTTTACGAATAGTTGTTTGTTTTATGCCATTTAATGAGGCTAAACAACTATGTAGCTGAAAACCTTACGTACACGACATTATTCTTAAAGAATATATTAAGTAATCCTGCTGTTATCTGCTCTTTGATCGGGTCGTTGTCTCTTTGACATATTTCCTATTTCCATTCTCAATTTTACTTGATGTTTAAGTGGGAAATGATACTTCTTCTAATGAGTCATTCGTTGCCATAGTTAGGCGAAAATGATCATTTTCTTCATTGTCCTTGTCTTATCTTACCATATTCGACATGACGGCGGTTCTCTCTTGACATTAAATCATTTGTTTACTTTTCATAACAACTAATCGTTTTACATTGGAGTTTGCCCATTATTGAAGGCTATACACTGATGAGTAGTTAAGTAGAAATTTTAATTCACAGATTTTGGTCTTAACATAAATGGATAGGTGTGTGTTTGAATATGGTTTTATAAAGACAAACATGACAATTGAGAACCAAAGGAACAGTCGAATGAACATCAAATGTCCCCAACTAGGGGAGGGGTAATGAACATGGGACAGGGTTGACTGACTCAACCTTGCATATTAATGTCAGAAATTTAGGAAGGTCTGTTTATCTAAACGTTTACCAATGATCTAAATGGTAATTGGTTTAAAACAAGAAATTTGAATGAGGTTTTGATTCGATATATCCTGTGAAAACAGTTCACAGATAGTAGGTTGCTGTTAACCTTTGAAGTAGCAGTTTCACATTTGACATTTATCTCTATATTAAAATAAAAAGTAAAATCACAAAAATACTGAACTACGAGGAAAATTCCAGATGGAAAGTCCCTAATCTAATGGGAAAATAAAAAAAATCAAACACACCAAACGAATGGATAACAACTGTCATATTCCTAACTTTGTACACGCATTTTTTGATGTAGAAAATGGAGGATTAACATAATTTCCAACAGCCATCAACAGAAATCCAGATGTGAAACAAAGCCCCACTAAAGATTCATGTCAGCTCATACTTGTAAACACAATATCCAGAAGTCACTTGATTGTTGCTATGCATATTCACAAGATATGAAATTAAATCATTTCTTTTGTTTGTTAAATTCCATTTATGTGTCAAGTTACAAAACAAGATTGGCTATGTGTGCTGTTTCCTTCTCTTTGAATTCAATAGGATATATATTGACTCATAAATTCATCTAAATTGAATTTTCAACTGAATTTACAAGGTTAAAGGAGCTAACAATTTCCAAATTCTTCTCTAAAATTTTCGTTTGAAAATTTGAATTATTAAGAGGCTACAGTTACAAATCGCTCATGGATACTAGCAGTTGACAAACCATGGTTTTGGCTATTCTTTTCATGTCCTTTTTTGGCTAACGATCGCACGTCTTTTTCAGTTCATGCAATTTTCTTAGTTTTTTCCCTTGGTTTATATCTTTAAAATCGATTTATGAGATTGGATCATGCTAATGACTAAAGTGAAAACTTTGTTTAATACAACACATATTGTTACTTTGAAAAGGAAACTGAAAAAAAAACCTAACAGTTATGTATGTGAATTTTTTGTGTATCTATAGGTGGCTTTCGTTCTGCCCTTTTGACGGGATTTTATCTCTTCGACATATTCCCCATTTCCATTCTCAATTTATCAAGCCTAAAAGTCTGAGAAGAGGTTGTGCCTCATTTCATATAGCGCATGTGTAATCATTACATAACCACTTTTGTCCAGTTCATTTTTCGCATATATGACAGTTATCAAAGGTATCAGGATTATAATTTAATACGCCAGACGCGCGTTTCGTCTACATAAGACTCACCAGTGACGCTCAGATTAAAACAGGGATAAAGCCAAACAAGTACAAAGTTGAAGAGGATATGCACAAGTCATCATTTCCGTATAGGATATTATTTTTCCTAACTTTCGACTGATATATTTGATGATATAACATGTAACTGGATATGTACTACGTTTCTAGTGTAAGTTAAAAAAAATCCTACGCTTAGAAATAATAATCATTATAATAAAAAAAAAGTTGAAAACAATCTTTATTTTTAGAAAAAAAAACAATATTTGTTACATAGCTTATCCTACTTGAGATCCTCAAATTTATGATTGTCAGAAAAATCTCGGCCTTGAAACATTGTTAAAGTACTTCACCTATTATTATACGACGAAGTGAATGGAATAAAATCAAATTAAATTTTACTTTTAAAATTGAATAAAAATTAGGTTAGCTTATAGAATAGATCTCAATCATATAAAAGTTTGCAATTGAAAGTTTGCTGTTATCAGAAATCCACACTTATAAACTTTAGAATTCTCACTTTTAATTCTGGCCCACACGAAGTTTGACGTTTTTCGTACAAAGAACTGTATCAATATAAAGTATTACCCATTAATAATCAAACATTTATAATGTTTGTTAGTTTCATTAGAAGGGAAACCCGGTATTGTATTGTGTCTGGTCAATTATTAATTCAAACACCCTTTCGTTGAGTGCCTTTAGGGAAAATAATTATATATTTCCCAATATTTTCTACAAGCTAGTTAAGATTATTTCCCGATGTCAAACGAAGATTTTTATTTTTTCTTATTCTCGTTTTTTATACTTCATATACCTTCTCTGAAACTTGACAACGAGCTAAAATTGGTTGTTTATTTGTTAATGTCAAAAGCATGAAATAAAGCGTACTTTCGCCCCTGCTGTGACCCTGTGTCCAATCTGTTACCTGATTAAATGTAACAATAAAGCAATCAAAAAGAAACTTAATATACCATTCAATTCACATAACAATAAAAAAATCTGTGAAAGATTTACATATAAATGACTGGAAATCGATTTTATATTACCTGCATACATAGTTTATCCCACTTTCACCCACTGGGTTAGGGTCAGCGATTCAGACAAACCCATCGTGCAGTTGCTAATTCCAGACAAGTAACTAAGGATTGTTAAAACTGTGCCTCATTGTTCAGGTAGCACTTAGCAAATAAACAGGTATGTTTATAATCAAATATATTTCAATAAATGTTCATTAGTATATATTTAATTTAATTTATTTGAATATGACAACCAAAAGAGAAACTACAGAGAAAGTCATTGAAGTTATTTTTTTTAATGCAAAATATCTTTTTAGAATATTTTTTAAAGCTATACATACATGTTATTGCGACGTCACAAAGGAGTACTTAGCAAGACATAAAGCAAAACAATCAGCACATTGATAAGATATAGGTCAAGACAATATTTTGTTTCCAGGTCACTGAAATACTTTCCCCACCAAGAATCATAGATAAAAAATACTCACCCAGAAAAGTATAGGGCAAAGAAACTAATTTCAGTTGCTCAGAATAAGTTATATGAAGACAAAAGTAATCCCAAAACAAATTGAATACAAAATTTCGATACAATAAAGCACACGATAAAGTCAGACGTCAGTAGTTTACCGATGGTCACATCGCGTTACCAAAAAAACTGAGAGAATCACATTAACTCATAATGGAGTAAGACTAAAGTACACGAAAAACTAATAATTTCTTAGTAATACTGAAAATATTTGTCAATTCCATAGTATGTATATAACCTTAAGAAATATCTAAATACAGTCCCTTTATCTTGATAGGGTTTGCGTTGCTGAATTGATATATATCGTGAAAGTACCTGTTGATTTTAAAGTCACTCGGTCAAAACATATATATTTGTGACAGACAATATTACTGTCTACATACATTATAGAAAAGAATCATTATTTATAAGAATCGGACAACTACACATTCATGTCTCACTATAAGGTTTTCTACTTTATATTGGAGCGCGGGGTAATTTAGCTAATTGCATGTTCTTTCATTTTTTTGTGATCCATTTTTTACAATGACATTAGCCAATGCAAAATTGGAGGTAAATAATAAATGTCATGAATCAAAATCATGACAAATAAAGGCACCAGTAGTATACCGGGGTTAAAACGTCATATATCGATTGAGAGATAGACGGAAATATGTCTCAGGTCAACCTTAAAATTAATAGCAAATAAATAACTCCGAAGCAAAAAATAAAAATGATTTACTGTGGATTCATATTTTTCATGGGTACCAATTTTCGTGGTTTAAGGAAAGCTAAAATAAATGTGGATATTTAATTTCGTGAATTTGGCAAATTCTGCATTCATTCGTGTAGAAAATTTGTTGTAATAAGTTGAACATTAAAATTTGTGGTTCTCCTGTACCAACGAAATCCTCAAAAAAGTCTATAGTCTATAAGATTTGAAAAAACCCAGTTCATTTTATCATATCCTACACATATAGGATTTACCAGGTATTTCGCTGTAAATTGTCATTTATGGTTTTATGGTCTGTAAAAACATGTAATTACTGTTACTTTTTTACATATGAAATATAATTGTTGACTGTTCAAATCAGGTATGATGAATCTTTTTTTTTTCCTATAGTTTCCTATAGTGTTAAAAGGCATATCAATGAACCACTCTAGCCTTTCAACCTACTTTAATTACGTATAATAACTCTGAACTTGGACAATTAATTTGCGGCAACGTAGCAATAACTCTTAACACAAAACTTTTTTCAAACAGAAACACATAATAAAAACAGTTCATTTAGGGTTAGTTGCATCTTACTCATGTTCCACTTAAATAAAAAGAGAATTCAAATAAATAGCTAAAATAACGCCACTTCTATGTCGTATCTATCTGTAGATCGATGGTTTCACTTTCACTATAGTCAACTTCCCATTGACAATAGGAACAAACACTATTCCATCTCTTCTTAAAATGCCTAGTACCAAGTCAGGAATTTGGCAGCTGATTTCAAATACTTCGTTTCTATAAAATTGAGAAAGGAAATGGGGAATGTGTCAAAGCGACAACAACCCGGCCATAGAGCAGACAACAGCCGAATGTATGTTAGAATTTGATTTTGTTGCACTTCGACGTTGTTTTTTGTTTTCTCTTATTGGATGTGTTTCACTGGGATTTGGTTTGTAACCCGGATTGGTTTTTTTTCTCTCTCTCTCTCTCTCTCTCGATCGATATATGACTTTTAAACATCGGTATACTACTTTTGCCTTTATTCTTTACATTTGTTTGTCATAGATTATACTTTAAAAAAACTGTTGAAAGTATTGGGTTCGAATCATCACATACGGAAAGACGATAAACAACTGAAATTATCATTTCAAAAACTCGTTAACAGTTGTCAACAAATTGCACTTAGGTTCTCAATGTTTACGATAACGACTATGTCAGTCCACGTTTGACAATTACATGTAACTGAAGGCATCTTTGTTCCTAGCTTCCATGATGGACATTGGATAGCCGAGTTATGCAACCACATGCGAGAATGCTCTTGTCGACTAACTTTGTCTAAGTCCGTTTAGAGTCAACACAATTATTGTGTTATCACTCCCATATTTGTCTGTTAATTGCTATGCTTATTGTTTTCTTCCAGCGTATCTGTTGAAGCATGACATCAATATTTAGATCTGACATTGATAATCTTTACTATGTTTCAACTCGATAAACTTTACGCTATTTCAACTGACCTCGATATTCTTTATTTTTATTTTCAGTAAAGTAGGATGTAATTTGGTAAAACTGGTTGTAAAAATAACCCAATTGACATTCTTTAAAAAAAAAAACACATTTTTTTCGCTCTTAGTTGTCTTCCATACGATAATTGATCAGATATATTTTTATCGCTAATCTAGATCGTTTTCTAGCAGATTAAAACATAATCTTTCAAAAGATTTGTACCTTTAATATTTTTTTTCTCGATTTGTACAAGAATAACTACATTTAATTGCAAATTGTTTATCACAGTATTAAAACTTGAACTGTAAAACCTTAAAGAATCAATGAATTTTAAATAAACCGACAACTAATGTTGATCATTCTCTACCACTTGAAAGGCATTATAGAATATTTCAGACATTTTCTGCTTACATTTTATTTGTGTACACAAAATCAATTTTTGAAACAAAAGACTTAAACTGCAAATGCTTACAATTGATTTTTATTACAGTAAATGTATCAAAAAATATTTTTTTCTAAACAGAAGAACGATTGTATGTAAGGAAAGGGAAATGATAACTCTATAATGATTAAAACTAGTTAAGCCTTTTTATATAAAGAATTAATTTATAGTGTTTATCCGGATACACTGCTCGCATGGACGTTGGCATACAAAGTATTTTATTGATGCACAGGACTGGACATTTTTTTTATGATGCCATTCGCTATTCTTGCCTGAAACTACTTTACAACATATCATATCTTTTATTGTTTACTTAATTCGTGTTTATACATATATTAAAAGGGTTGCCATTCAGCAATATACTATATATTGAGGTTTTGATTAGGTAGTGAAAGTAGTATTGAGTTCTCTCAAAATTTGCCATAGAGCATGAAGTACTTTTTTTTTTTTAAATTGAAACCAACTGTTCCGTTTCAAATGCACATACAATTTAAAAGGACTACACATTTATCATGTTGTTGTTTGTTGCCAAATGTTACATTTTCTTGACTGTTTGTAATAATTGCAAATTATGTGTGTACACAACCGAATAAGTCGATACAGTATACCATATTTCAGTAAGAAACTATATATTATACTAGTATATGGCTATATTGAAATGATAAATATAAGAAGATTATTTTGAGTGTTCCACTTCAGATCCTTTTTTTCGCAGCGTAATGTATATTTATATTTTAGGTTTAACCATCTTTATGTTATTCAAATGTAAAAATGTGGGTTTTTGATTTAGTCCAGTATTGCTACTATTTAAATTTCAAAACTGTTAATACATTTTAGTATATTGAAAAGGTGTATATTTGACAGAACTTTAAAGGTAGATTACTTTATTTCACCATCTTGGATAATAAAATAGCAGTATTAATTTTCTGGAATCCGAAATTTTGTGACCGAATAACTTTGTTTTTTAGATTATAGAAAAATATTTGATTTATCATCATATCAAGATTGTTTTTTGAAATACTAAATGTTCGTTTTTGTTCGATATTTGATTTTTCAACTTATCCATGTAAAAGAGATAACTCTTATATTAATTTCTTTATAAATCAATCTTTATTTTGAATTTTTACTTGTAACATACATACTTTTTACTAATCACAAAAAAGTGCGTTTTCAGGAATACTTTTTGCAAAACATGGCCACTTTAGCACAACTAGAAGCTTGACTGGTAGTACAGGGACCCACACTTTTTATTATATTTAAGAAACAACAAACGCACGATAATATATACATTTTGAAAAAGTATACGAAAATTCTATCTAACGAAAGATTTAGTGATTATCCACCTTTTAAAGTAACTATATGTGACATGATTAGTATAAATGTACCAAGCCCGGATTAGACGTTCTACCCAACCATATCCGAAGTTATTTCAACTGATCGGGCGGAGCTTTGTTTTAATTTGAATAAGGACAGTTTATTTGAAGATGTGTGTGATAAGAATGATTGCCGTTATAATTATTACTGATTTCTAATCGCCTTTCACTGTCATCAAAGGAATTAACAAAACAATGACTGGACTTCATTGATGAGTTTATCCTAAAACACCTATCTATAGATGGACTGGTTTATTGTAAGCGAATCGGTTAAACTCCGCCCAGTCAAGTGAAATAAATCGAGTAATAACAAGATATAAAGTTTTAAACAAGTCTAGATTATGACAGTCTACCCAAGTTACAAACATTTTATTTATACCAGGTCAGGATAAATACCATCTCATAATGTGTAAAGATATAATATGTGTATTAAATGAGGATTATGACAGTCAACTTATGCGACAACACCAGTATATTAACTCTTAACAATATTCATGCATACTTTATCGATTTTAATGCTTACAGCAGATGTTTCTAATAAATCTTCATTTGATACTTTTATTTTTGGTTATGATTTAACAAGATATTGTTTATATACAAAAGTCATAATTGATACACATGACTACTTTCTAAAACTATACCTTGTAAAGTATGAATTGAGTTAACGCGATGAATGAACTTTGATTTATTGAAATGATAATGGCACGGTAAAGATTTACAGAATAGAGCATAAATTATGACGAGTTATGGGCCCAGCTTAAATAATGTTGACGAAAAATTAATAGATTATTAGCCGTTTTAGTGGAATAATTGAAAAATTTCAGTTTCACGTACACCTTAATTTAAAGTGCCCTTTAAAAAATCTCGTGGTTTTTGTGTTAACTAACAAAATATGGAAATACGCATAGCCCTCTGTCGGGTTTTTCCCCCTTTTTTATTTTCAATTTTATTTCTATCAAAATAAGGACGTATGCGAATGTGTTCAAAATACATTATGAAATTTTATTAACGTTATAATTACAATTCAGTCAGATTCTTATGTTTAATAATGTATTATCAAATACGGAAAGTTGTATAAGGGCTAACTGCAGTTGTTTATTAAAAAAATCTGATGTAAAGCTACTAACTGCTGTCCAGCTATTTAAAATAATGACAGTGTTTAGAAAAACTTTCTTCTGTGGGCATGAATGCTTTTCTCAAAAATACCTTCAGTGAATCTTGAAGTCAAGAACGTGTGATTTGAAAATTGAAGTACATTTATTTTTATAATGGATCCAAATTATAGTAGTATACTTAGATGATTGAGTTGTAATTGGAATAACGTTATATGCATTACAGTTTAATTGCCTTTCAATTTTAAATATTTGTTTAAAATTTCATCGGGTAAATCTTTTAATCACATTTTAACCTTTTAAATCATTTTATCTAAAATCTTTTTTTTACCAAAGTAGTGGTTAATACTGTTTAAATGTCTTATTTGTGATGTTCTATGCGACGAATATACCTTTCAAAAATCTTATTATCCCCTGTAATTGTTAATATCTTACACCTGTCAAACAATAAGAAATTTAAACCATACTTTGAAGTATTTTATTTAGTCCACTCATCGTTTAAAATTGATTTGAAAGACTATGTTTCCACAAAAATAGTTTGACAACCAAATATCATGAGTCTATATCCACATGAAATGGGGTTAAATTGATGAACCTTGCTTGTCACCACAGTTTTAGAAATAAATTGATTTAATATCTACTACTAGTGTAAACTAAAATGCAAACACTTTGAAATAATCTTTCTTAGAACCATTGCAAATACGTTGAATACTTTGATAGAGAGGGTACACAAAATCTCGTACGATATCTTAAAGTCAATCTGTACCATGCTGTTATACGTCATTTCGAGCTTCTGGAAGAACAATTTATAAAATTCCCAACAAGGTTGGAATGTAAAGTGATTCTTACTTAGAAGCAAGCCGAATATTTCTATTAAAGACATTATCCATAAATATAATTTTGTTTTGCAGACGAAATACCGACGGTAGCTACACCAGTACCAGACGCATTAACTGACAAGCCTAAGGATTACCATTGGTTGTGTTGGCCAGAGCCTAAACCAAAGGACGAACCACCACTAAGACCACATACATCACTAGGTATACATAGAGCTCTGACACCGTACGGAGGAGTACCAGGTGACGATATAGAAGATCGACCTAGTAGTACCATTCCAGGTTATGCTTTTGGAGACTCCGAGGTAAGTTCTTATCAATTTAGACAACAGTAGTTAACACAAGCCAGCTATAAAACGATATTTAATCCACCATTTTCTATATAAGAAAATTCCTGTACCAAATTAAGAATATGACAGATGTTATCCATTCGTTTGATGTCTTTGAGCTTTTTATTTTGCCATTTGCTAAAGGACTTTTCGTTGAGAATTTTTCTCAATGTTCGGTATTTTTGTTATTTTACTTTTTACAGATATTCAAATCTCATTCATATTAACCTTGGTTCAGGGAGATAACTCTTTAAATCAGTTATGCGTTTGTAAAAGTCAAGTTTCATCAATGTTTTTTAAGCATTTACCTGAAACAGATTGGAAATAATCTATGTATCCTAGAAGCTTAGAATATATTTATGAAAATGGCTGACACAAACGTACTGATGATTTTAAGAGTTACTTCTTTCAACCAAGGTCTACCACCTTAAATCGGTTAAGAAGATACAAATCTAGGGAAAAATACTGGGAGATCAGTAACATTCTCAAGAACACGTTCACACACAAGTTCTCGTTCAATAGTCTAATTGTATATACTAGGAACCGACATGAAATACCCATGATGCGGTTGTTTTTAGTATAGATTCTAGGTTATGATGTTGTTTATCATCTTAACTAAGTGTTATAGTCTTCTATTCATTGGTATGCTGTTAATTTTTACTGTTTAGTCTATTTTTGTTAATATCCTTTTGTCGTGGTAACTAAACATCCCTCTATTGTGTCGTTGTGCTATGGTCATTTTGTTTGTGTTCTAATCTTAAATGTTTGCCTCTGTGCTTTGTCGTGAGTGTCGTCATGCTAATTAAGTCTCCCAAACAAAGTTTGGAGACTTATTGTTTTTGCTCAGTTCTTATTATTTTTATTATTCTTCTTCTTTTTCTTTTTCTTTTTCTTTTTCTTTTTCTTCCGCCACATTAAAAATGAACTTGTCCGCAGCGTTTCTCCAAAACCCCTGGTCAGATTAACTTAGGGTTTCATAGAAGGTTAGACTAATATGTCAAGGTGAGCCATCGATCTTTCGTTTGTGCATTGGGTCTATTAAGGGGTATTTTGGGGGGCATAAAGAAGGGAGGGGTTTACTATAGAACTCTATGGGATTTTATTTTCTAAAATTTTCAAATGAATATAACTTGAAAACTGTAAGTGATAGATACATGTAGTCTTCAGAAATGATTAAAGGACAATAAAACAAATCACATGAAGTATAGGGGGAGTCCCTGGGGGGGTCATCCCCACCCCCTTCAATTTGAGAATATGCTTTTATCTTGTAAACGGTCAACATCCCCACCCCTAAACCTCATATATTCTTGAATGGGACGATAAAACAAATCAAATGAAATTAAAGGGAAGTCCCCGGGGGTCCTCCCCATCCCGTTCAATTTGAAAATGTGCTATTATCTTGTAAATGGTCCAGATCCCCACCCCTAAACCATATGTATTCTTGTAGGGGACAATAAAACAAATGAAATGAAATAAAAGGGAAGTCCCTAGAGGGTCACCTCACCCCCTCTTGTTTGAAAACTTGTAAACGGTCAACATCCCCACCCCTAAACCATATATATTCTTGTATGGGACAATAAAACTAATTAAATGAAAATAAATGGAAGTTCCTTGGGGTCATCCCCACCCCGTTCAATTTGAGAATGTACTAATATCTTGTAAACGGTCCAGATCCCCACCCCTAAACCATATATATTCTTGTAGGGGACAATAAAACAAATGAAATGATATAAAAGGGAAGTCCCGAGGGGGTCACCCTACCCCCTCTTGTTTGAAAACTTGTAAACGGTCAACATCCCCACCCCTAAACCATATATACTCTTGTATGGGACAACAAGGTTAATCAAATGAAATTAAAGGGAAGTTCCTGGGGGTCGCCCCCATCCTGTTTCAATTTGAGAATGTGCTATTATCTTGTAAACGGTCCTGATCCCCACCCCTAAACCATATATATTCTTGTAGGGGACAATAAAACAAATGAAATGATATAAAAGGGAAGTCCCGAGGGGGTCACCCTACCCCCTCTTGTTTGAAAACTTGTAAACGGTCAACATCCCCACCCCTAAACCATATATACTCTTGTATGGGACAACAAGGTTAATCAAATGAAATTAAAGGGAAGTTCCTGGGGGTCGCCCCCATCCTGTTTCAATTTGAGAATGTGCTATTATCTTGTAAACGGTCCTGATCCCCACCCCTAAACCATATATATTCTTGTAGGGGACAATAAAACAAATGAAATGATATAAAAGGGAAGTCCCAAGGGGGTCACCCCATCCCCTCTTGTTTGAAAACTTGTAAACGGTCAACATCCCCACCCCTAAACCATATATATTCTTGTATGGGACAATAAAACAAATCAAATGAAATGTAGGTAAAGTCCCTGGGGGTCATCACCACCCCCTCCTGTTTGAATACTTGTAAATGGTTGAGATCCCCACTTGTAAGCCATATATATTCTTGTATGGGACAAAAAATCAAATCAAATGAACATGGGACCATATGCATGGCGAGTTATGGGAGCTTTGTTTGGGAGACTTCGTAACAGCATCCTGTTACAATTACTTCTTGTTTGTTTTTTTTTTTTGGTTGATATGATTGTTGTTTTTTATTTGTTTTTCTTTTTGATATAATTGTGTTTTTTTTTTTACTGATTACGAATGTAACACTATGTTGACTGCTCTACCACAATTATCAGCCTTTTCATCTATTATGTCTGTTTGTTTCGCTCACATATTGTTATGAATATAATAAAATTACATGCAACTGCCTTACTATTAAAAAAATTAGCTAACTATGAAACCAGGTTTAGACCACCATTTTCCTCATAAGGAAATACCGGTTCCAATCAAGAATTTGACAATAGTTGTCGATTCGTTTGATGTGTTTGAGCTTCTGATTTTTCCATTTGATGAGAGAGAATTTCCAATCTTTTGAATTTTCCTAGGAGTTCGGTATTTTTGATTTTCTACTGTTCACTAAATCAATTGATCATTGAATCTTTATAACTTTTAAAATATAAAGGGTTTCTACCCAGACATAGCTGATGGAAGACAGATTAGGCACATTTTTTTTGGAATTTGAGGTGTTCTTTAGTCATCATCGTTATACGGATTTGCCATTTTAACAACTTGTATTTTAGCTTTTGCAGTCATTAATTTATTCTGCAGGTTTTTGAGGACCTTTATTCTATAAGATGTCTCATAGAAGAAACATGCACTTTGACATTAAGTTGTTGAAAATATGTTGAATGCTATATTTTCATGCGACGCACGTTATATCTTTATATGAATTCCTCCAAGACTTTATAATCCCATTTTGATACCTACATTATAATATATAAAAAAAAGTGGGGATACCAATGGATCAATCAATAGCTGTATATAGCAATTTAAATGATAACTTATAATACACATTAAGGTTTACTTTTTGTCACGTGTTTTGGTAATAAACTGTTCAATCAAGTATATTTGTGAATATATATATATATAAGCAATGCATTTGAAACCAATCATATAAATTGAATTTTCCTCGGAGTTCAGTAGTTTTGTGATTTTACTTTTTATGTACTGGGATAATACGCATCTTCTGAAATTACATTCAGCTACAATTGATAACAAATGTTCAAATCGCGTAAATCAAGTTTGAAAAAAACAAGTAAAAAACAATACAATATATTTTTATTGTGTGAAAATTAGATTTCTACATAAAAGTGTCATCATAAATAAACGTCAATTTTGAGATAGGAACAAATGATAAGATAACAATGATTACAAACATATGTTTGGGAAAATAGATATTTTAATGTCAGAATATATTGAAATGTAATTTATATTTCAATTGTTCATAGAAATCATTTAAGGACAATTACTGTAGTTGTGCGAAATGGCAGAGAAAACTAATTAATCTTGAAACTACATATTTTGAATAATTGATATAGCGCTAGCCATCGTGTAGTTTAGATCAATGATTCGGGAAAGCTTGATAGATTTCAATTAAAAGGAAATAATTAGCTGACCTATATGGCAAAAAAATCTCATAACACTTTAACATATTAAATTGACTGACTTAAAAAAAGCCCCATGGATAAGGAAGAGATAGGTTTAATCTTTCAAATACATGTATAATACTTCTGAAGATTGCGTCCAATACTGCGATATTGTAAAGCACTTACATTTGTGTATTCAAGCAAGAATTAAAACTTGTTCTTACTTAATTACCTTCAACAAAGTTTTGCACAGAAAGATTAGTATTTGTGTACCTATTGTCAATAGAAAAACTAAACTGTCCAGTTGATGTTAACACATTAATCTAAACATTTAAGAATGATTTTTGCCAATATCTTTTTAACATGTAATATGATACCTTCAACATATATGCTGAGTAAACTTTCTTCAAGAACCCTCAGTGCCAAAATGTTTGAAGTAACATACACAAACCATTTAGGTAAATCAACACAACATTTACAAAACTAGGATTTCTGCATTGCAAAACGCAAATATTAATTAACAGATATTTTAAAAATCAAAACCAACACGTATTGCACTTTTTGAACTGCACCTCTTATTTGATAGATTGAGAGAAGCAAACTTTTATGAAAATGAAAACAAATCACAACCGATGTCTAGACGTGTAGCAAATGGATAAGCGTAGGTTCAGGAAAATGTACAATTTAAGTGGTTACAATCTACAGCAAATCTGTATCAATGTCATAAGGTTGATTGCCAGTACTTAATCAAATCAAATATCAGATATTGAAACGGACTTGAAAACTATTATGTAATCGGATTTCAAAGACATGCACTAAATACTATATAAACGTGTCATTATTTTATATAATACTGAAAAGAAACTCACAATAACTCAATGTCATTTGTGAGAATATATATATTTTTTATCAGTGATAAAACGGATATTAAAACCGATATAATCACGTTCTGATATCAACTATAAGCAATATCTGAATATCGAGTTTTTATTCATTATGATATGCAGTATTTTCCATTCAATTGGTTTCCGATGTACATAATGCTATCAGAAAAATACTTATACTGTATGTTATATATAGGTGTATGTACATCCGACTGAAACAGATGTAAAAAATACAGTTTTATTTGCTTTTTTGTTTTGGGTGTATTTCGTTGTCACTTAGTATGCTTCCTTCAAAAACAAAATTATTTCATGAACAATTATAACAATGATAATGCTCCATAACCAAGTGCAACATTAAAAGTATATTCTTTTCAAATTACCTGATAGATATTGCTCTTCGTTAGTTTTATTTTGAAATTGTTGTATATATAAAGTTATACGATTTAAGCTATAGTTTCCGAAATAAAATGTCAAAAAGAAAATACTTGTGGGTAGATATAGGTGACAGCAGTGTTCAAAGCTTGTAAATCTATTATAATCAGAAGAGACAAATCTAGGTATCAAATAGAGACTGGGGGAATCTCTTGAACTCCAAAAGGAGCCAGGGTTAATTTAAAAGGCAAGACATTGGTCAATTGGAAAAGAAGTACGACCGATTAGACTTTCGTTATTCATTGAAAGTAAAAGTCAGCCAAATCATGATTGCTTTAAACAGTGATGAATTCATTATTATCATTAGCATGTAACTTATAATATGGCTGTATTTTGTTGTTGTTATACTTTTGAATATAAGAAAATTAAAGATTGAAACATTTTTAAAATAACATATTGAACCAACTTCTTGAACGAAAAGAAAGGGTTACACTCAAGTTCATGTTATATGTATGTTGATGCATTATGTAAATTTATTGCATATTGTGGGACAGCAATAGTATGTTGTTGCTCATTAACACGTGTTAAACTTCGAAAAGAAATACCATTTTTAAATATATATCATTATTAATCTTTTTGAACAGCATATATGAAGGTATATAGATATGAATAAAAATAAAGAATGGTCAAATTCAATATTCAAAACAGCAAAAATAAACATATCATTTTCAATTTTTTAAGTCAAAATAATAGAAAATTCCTACCTTTGCTCTTATTACTTTTCCATAGTACATTATAGCAGAATATTTGGATCAAACATAGTGACCAATTTACAGAAATATCTTAAAATAGGCTTATTTACATTAAATGTATATTGCGATGACCTTTTATTGTTTTTTCATCAAATTGTCATCATTGGTCGGATCAAATTTCAAGCCTGAATAAAGATAGTATTACTAAAACATAATATACAACTAGTTGAATTATTTAAGTGTACCTTAACGTATATATGTAATGTTCATTACTGTATAAAATAATAAATGATTAACGATAACATTGATTGCCATGAGTTCTTATTTATTAATTAGTAATTGAGTCGCATTATTTTATCTTATAAATATTTACATCTAGCATACAGTTTTGCATATAGGTCTGTTTTTTTGCATAACGATGTTTATAAGTTGATATATGATATTGAGCAACCATTCAATTAATTGCATAATATATTAATATGTAGAACGAGACGTGTCAGAACGACATAACTTCAACCGCCAATTTTGTTGGAAATATTTAAGAACTCTCGGATACCTAATTCCGTCAAAACATGCAAACTTAATCTTTATGAATAAGTCACAACATGTAAATTTACATATCAGACGACTATTCTGATACCGATAGATCTATGACAGCGACAAAATGTATCTTGTGGTTGGAGTCACAAACACATCGTATCGGTCAACCAATTTATAATGGCAGTCTCAAAATTTGTGTCGTATCGCTTTCAATCGTTCTGAGACGAAGACTGATTTGATTTTTATATGTTTTGTTATATGTGTAATCATCATTCATTTTCCTTGGTGTTATGACTTTATCAAACCATGGAGTGATTTCCATTTACTAAGTTGTAATACACGTGTTTCCGGTTTTAATCAGAAAACTAGGTGAAGTTTGAATTTTGTATTGTACAGCTCGTATCTATGCGCTCAAATTTCAGTTACAATACAAAATTAAAAGTACAAGTATAATTGAAACGAAAATAAGTAGGATTTTTATAATATTGATAGATATACTCTTTATGTCACTATGAACAAGTTCATTGTACTAAGCTCGTCTGGATAATTAAATTACTATATCGTCTGTGACCCGGAAGACAAAGGTCCTTTTAAAGGGTTATCGTATCAATTGTTCAAGACCTAAATAACAAACGCTCAAATGAGATTGAATGGAATATCACATTTGTGAACTACGGTATTCAAAAGTTATCGTGACTGCTTATAAAGAACTGTGCATTTAATATTGTCTACCTACTTAAGATGCATGATACAATATTTCTTAAAAGGGAATAATTTTCATAATAATTTGACATGGATGACGGTATTATTAGTACTGGAGAAGAGCCTTTTATGCTAACGGTAGGTTAATGAATCATATCGGTTGTGTTAAATCAGCAATTTAAAATTGATAGTGGGTAAATGAAAATTAATTCATGGTTTCGTGTTACTAGCTTTGTATACCCTTTACCATCTAATTGGTTCAATTAACCGATATACTAATGGCTTTCATTTTTAATATAAAAAAGAAGATGTGGCATGATTGCCAATGAGACAACTGTCCACATGAGACCAAAATGACACAGACATTAATAACTATAGTTCACCGTAATACCTTCAACAATGCGCAAAGCCCATACCGCATAGTTAGCTATAAAAGACCCCGATATGACAATGTAAAACATTTCATTTTTAAGTCGGTTTGTTTGCAACCTTGATTTATATTTTCTTATTCGATTTATGAGCTGTGAACATCGGTAAACTACTGTTGTCTTAGTTTACGTAATTATAATTAAAGAATAGCCTACGTGTTATTAGCCCATACAGAGAAATATGATAACTATATTTCGCTTTCAAATATTTCAAAGTCTGGTCAATAGCACATTTTAGATTTCGGATACAAAAGATAATACATGTTCATGTGTATTTCATATCTGATTGAAATACTGGTGCTGCAGATTCAAAAGACCTTTGGAAAACAACTCAAGAGAAAAATAAATAATCTGTTTCATTTCTTTAAATTCGAATGCTCTATTTCTATTATTTAGAAAGCAATATTCCGAAAAGAAAGATGATTTTAAATCCTTTCATTTTTCAGTGTCGATATATGTTTATCATAGACTATTCATTTTAATGGATCGCAGTGTGGGAAGGTTCTACTGTACACTATTGATATATACAGTGAAAACACTTCTTTTTATAAATATTTCAAACATAGGAGATCACAAAACATAATTAAACATATATATATTTAAATGAAAAACTGTCCATGATTTAAGTTCGAGGAATTAAAATATGGTTTTGTAACAATACTGCTAGAATGTTTTTCATTGGTATATTTTAAAACGGTATTTGAAGTGACTACGACAAGGCCAATTAAATACCATTTTAATTCATCCTTAATTAGAAGACGTACTTTCTTATAATTTAACTCATATACTTATGAATGTTTGAAATTTCCAATTGAAAATGTAACTGTCAACGAGATATGATGATCATCTCCCAATAAGATGTGACACCCAAATATAGAGATTGTTATGTACCTGTTCAATTTGTGATGCCTTTCTGTTAATCTTTTGTAGGACATAACACGTGGACCTCCTATGACATATGTGCCTGAGTTAAAATCTTGGGTTAATTCTTCAAACGAATACGGTAAGTAAAATATTTGCTGTAAGTAGATGTCAATTTTTTTTAAAAGGATAAGGTAACGCTTAGAATCAACATCTTTTTATGAGCAATTTTATGTTCATCTTTTAATTTATTATGCTTTTATTTTAATAAGTCGAAGATTCAAGATAAAAGCCCACCTCTATTTCTTTTAAATGTATATATTGATATGCCGCCTGTACCCAATGAAAGTAAACAAAGAAAAGTTTATTTATATTAATTTTCCATCTGTCATCCTTATCTTTAATTGTAGTGCTTTTCTTGTGTTTTCTCTGCGACTACTTTTACGGGATTTCATTTAATCTCGGTTATTTTTTTTCTTTCTGACGTTGTCTAGAAAACAGAAAACGAAAGGTAAAACTATCGTTTTCTGTTTTCTGACGTTGTCTAGAAAACAGAAAACGATAGTTTTACCTTTCGTTTTCCCGTGAAAGGGAAAATCACCACAAGAACAGAATGTGTTTTTTTTTTCAAAGTTGTGTAAAAGTTCAAATGGCCGGTTTAGTTTTCTTTTCTATTAGCTGTTGATACAAAAAATTATCACTGTTATGTTCGGGTGTCTAAATGAATTATACTGCCATTCCTATGCATACTACATAACAATCAAATACAAATATTGGTATGAAGCAAACATTTGCGTAATACTTAGTTATATTTTCTTAAGTGTATACAATTGTCGGGTAATGTTAATGAATCATTTATTCAGCAGCGTTTACATGATATACAGAATATATGATGTATATCATGTAAACCACAATGCCATTCAAGAGATATTTAATATTAAGGTGGTACCTAACACTACAGGGAGATAACTCTGTAAAATCAGCTAAACGTTTTAATTACATTGCATTGTGAAGACAATATTAAGCTTCTCAATGACCAACATTAGTATTTGTCAAACTGCTATATAACAAGTGTAATTTTTCTGATAAAATAGTTGGTTCAAATTTTTTTATTTTTTTTTTTATTTTTGTCAAAGGTTCAAAGCAAATACTTTGTCAAAATTTTATGAAAATTAAACAAGCCAAATCAATTTTAGTGAAGGTGTTGAGTACCATCTTAAATTCAAAAACAAGTTCAAATACCTCAGCCATATGGCATATTAATGAAATTGTTCCCTGAAAACGAATCTATTTCTTTAACTTCATTATAAGTAAACTTGTAAATAAAATTCAAAATTCAAGAATGTACAAAATAAATTCGTGTGTCAAATGCGCTTCATGGACTTAACGTCACCCAGAATGCACTAGTCAAACCATCTTAAAGCCAGTAAGTAAAGAACTTTAAAGCGTAAGACAGTATATATCTAAAAGGCAATCTAACTGAATAGCTTAATTGAGCTAATGTATATTAATATTCAACGAAAGTATATTGCAATACTTCAGCATTTTGCAATATTTGTAAAATCATTCCACAAAAACTGTGATAGAGAATATATGTTTTTCCAAATTCATACCAGAGGGATTAACAACTGCATCACAATTTTAGCTGTGTTCCGTTAATAAATATTCAGCTATTCAACTCTACGCTTAAGGGAGTTCGCTTCTCAGTTTCAAAGTAATTAACTTTTCAAAACACTAGTTTATATTGATAAGGAATTAATACAGGAATCCAAAGAGCAAAAAAAATATATAGGTCACCGTGCTTGTTTTCGAGATATGAGTCATTGAAATTTTGGCTGGAAAATATTCTCTCTTGACTTTTCATAGCTTTATCATTGACAAGTTAAAGTTCTCAAAAACTGTTTAAAAGTAATTAAAATTTTATAAGACTTTTACAGATGGCTTATCATTATACATGTTAAAGAATTTCAAAAAGAAAAATGGGGGTCACCGGGCAAATTTTTTCAAGGCATTCAAATGGATAAAACCAGAGGATTCCGAAAATCTGACAAAAAATCCAAAACATGACAAGCCAGCTTCCTTAATAAAACGTTGCAGTTAACAACCGATAAACAAACAATTTCAATCTTGAACTTTTACTTTCATTTGGATTTTATTGTCGAAATTATAATAGATTACAGTTCTTTAAAATAAAAAGTTAGATCATCATTCAAAAGACAACGATTTTTAAATTTTGATTCTGTGATTTCTGGAAACACTGGTTATCTACAAAAATATAGACAATAGGTAATCTTGATTCAAAAATATAGACAATAGGTAATCTTGATTCAAAAATATAGACAATAGTTAATCTTGATTCAAAAATATAGACAATAGGTAATCTTGGTTCAAACATATAGACAATTACCTAACGTTACTAGAAAAATATCTGAATTTAATTTGTATTATTACTGTCTCTTTCAATTGTCTGTTATGATGTATTCGCATGTTTCATTAGACTTTTTTGTTTTGTCTGTTTTAAATTGTGTTATTTTGTAAATGTAGGTATAGACCTAGGTAAGACCGTAAGCATTGTTGTTGGTGGTTTCGCATTTATGATCTACGCACTTCTTCTGTTTACACATTTTTTTTTGTATTTAAACAGTTTTATTAAGACGTATTTCAACGCTTCTCTATTAGAAAATCTTTTGTGCGTTACTTCACATGTAATGTATGTACAGAATTATTTTTTTTATTGCAATGTTTTCTTTACTTATTTTCACTGGGAAATGGTTAAAAATATCTTGTTTTCAATTGGTCTGGTCCACTACGTTATCCATAAATTTCAGTTAAATTGCAATGTATGAAGACATTGTATTAACAAAAATTGAACCGATCAAAAAGTAAATGAAATTTTAAGTAAAATAAGGGGAACCTATAATGTTAGCAATGAAGGTATTCATTAAAAATACAAAAAAAAGTTTAAGACGAAATTTTGAAGTGTTGTTTTTAAAGATAGCTTTCTAGATAGTTGTTTTGTATTCAGTGTGTACAGTTTTGGACCTCTACATATTTCATAGTTTTGTTTAAAAAGTTTAGAGTTTTAACTTAATAATATTTACGGTACCAATTATTCTGCACCATGTGCAGATTTCGATTAAAAATGTCTGTTCAGTGATGCTCGAGGCCAAACTCTTTGAAAATCCAAAATTAAAAAAGAAAAAAGAAGAGCTTATAAACCAAGAAAAAAATAAAAAAATTCAAAAACAGTAGCTCAATAAATTGGAATTTGCATGAGGGAAATCAGCAAATTAAAGCAACACAATTTGCATTCAAATACTGGCTATTGCGCTCTAGCAGAGATATTGACCGAACTTATTGGTATCAAGAATTAATTACGAAACGATAGAGAACCCCTCCAATAATCTTTCTTTTATTTACGCTGCATTGCATCATTGAACATTTGCAGTAAACAAGTTTCTTAATTTCTATTGGCAGATCATGTTACACGAAGAGATATAAATGGGATTATTATAACTTCTTTAAATAACGGAATTTAAAAATGCATTGCAAGCAAATGAAAGTTTTTGTTTTCGTATTTAAACGATCCCTTTATAATACTAAGTAGTAGTTAAGTACAATTGCTATGGAGTACAAATAATCTTTGATCGAATCGGATTAGTAACATGTAACAGTGTTAAATTGTGTATTATATACAAAGACTTGTGTAGTGATATATTTATTTGTTTTAATTACAGATAAAGACATCGCTCAGAATATAATGAATACCATGTATTCTAGTCTCGCCCCACCACTGCCAGCCGAAGCTCTCCGACCAAAGAGACAGATGACATTTTCATATGGCGGACGAAGATCAAATAACGCTATGTACAATTCGATGCCAGATCCTTTGACTCATTATTCTCAAAGTTGGCGACCTGTATATG
This sequence comes from Mytilus galloprovincialis, assembly GCA_037788925.1. Lineage (NCBI taxonomy): Eukaryota > Metazoa > Mollusca > Bivalvia > Mytilida > Mytilidae > Mytilus > Mytilus galloprovincialis. Next base: position 58,004,884 of record CM075335.1, on the reverse strand, counting down.
AAGACAGAAGAGGACCACCAAGCAGACATGAAATGTAAGTAAAGATACTCAGGTATTAAAACACGTTTCAATGATTGTTTTTACCTTAACAATTCACTTTGTCAGCACAGTATGATTTACGGGAATTTCAAATGTTGAGCATACTGCTATTAGACAAAAACAAAGCATAACTTAAAAAATTAATATCCCTAACAATAGATACGCCCTTTGAAAAATATTAATAACACTGGTATGCATACGTGTTTTATAACTCTCTAAACTTACCTTAGCTACGTCGTTGCGGATTCCTTACATTGAAGTTATGTGATGTGAACAGTCTTTACAAGGACACCTACATGTAGAATCGATCAAAACATGCGTATTCCTTTGCAAATTACATTTAACGATATTGTTATACTTAAAGTTGATGGGATGGTCTTTTGAAAAAGTTTGTTTTGTTAATTTAAAAATCCCATTTTGTAGTTTGTTGTTTTGGTTTTTACGTTTTCCCTATCCAGAAAAATTCAGAAGTATTCAAAATAATCTGAAAAAGGAATCCATTTTGTGTAATTAAACATGTTGAAAGGTTACTTGATAGAGGGTTGCTGCTCACAAGGAAGCTATTAAATCAAGAGTTCCAAATGGTGAAGTTGAAATCATCCCTTCGTAAATTTTACGGACGCCATCACGAGTTGGTTGACCGTTAAGGAATAACCGTTTCACGGATAGTTTAAACATATTTTATTTGCAAAAGTAGCAAAAGGGATTGGACACAAGTTATAACAACATTAGAGACGTCCTCTCCCAATATAAATATAAACACAAAGTACATTAGATAATGGCGAAAAAGAAAAAATACAACATAGTAGTAATGCATGTAATACATACTTCAAACAAAAATTAGAAATAAAAAGAAAAAAGAAAAAAAATACAATATAATAAGGAATAATAATGAAACAACTAGACTGGAGTGAAAGGTTGTAAAGTAGAAATTTAGAATGTTAAATTTCTACTTTACAACCTTTCACGGATGATATCGGATATGTTCCTAAAGCCTCAGTCACACTGTCACGTTTCGACAGCTAGGTTTTAGTACGTGTAGAAATGCTACGTTTCATGGCATTTTTTTGTCATTTTTAACGGTCCGTACGTTTAACTAGGTTTACGCCACGTTTTGATACGTTCTTCTACGTATTGTTTCGTTTTGTTACGATTTGCTAGGTTTTTTTATAACTACAAGGGGTACGTTCTACTAGGTTTTAATACGCTTCAGTACGTATAAACTACGTTTTACTACGGTTTACTACGTTTCACTACGTATTATTAGGGTTTAGTACGTTTCTAAATCGGTTCAAGTACGCTTTTGCACGATTTCCTACGATTTAACAAGTTTATTGCACGCAGTATCACGTGTCACTACGCTGTGATCACTTATCATGAAACGGCATCATTATTCAATAAAATTTAGAAAGGACAGAGATGCAAAGAGGGAGCAGAGTAACTAAAACAAATCTGGAGACATTAATAGAGGTACACTTTATAATTATTAATACATCTGTCATTGTAATTAAATTATTTTGTTCCCATTTTATGGTTTAAAAATTTAGATTTTTTGTACTCAAAAGAAAGATTTTATTGTTTTTTCTTTCAGATAAGATTTTTGTTGAGTGGATACATGAATCATGAAAAAACATTTAAAGCTTTGGTTAGAACATTGTCAATGCTTTCCCTTTTATAATAATTGCTCTTTTGAAATATTCTACGTTGCACATTGTCCGTTTTAAATCCAATTTTCCTCTTACCGGTATTTGATTTATCTTTTAGTGTGTTTCAAACCAGACCGTTCTGATGAGGACCAGAGGCAGAGGAAGGGGTCGTGGTGGGCGTGGCAGAGGCCGCATAGTTAGTGTGGCGCCTGAGACTGAAACAACTAATACACAAGAAACAAATGAGCAAACACAAAATAGTGATACTGAACAGCCAGCTAATACCAATAAAGAGAAGCGCAAAAGAAGCAAGCCATTAGAAATACCACAAGAAAATCAGGATGAGATGTTCCCATGGGCAGCTTCTGTAATCAATCAAGTAATGTTGGGTACCTACCTGCATGGCAGCAGCAATATCAGCTACCTGGACAGGACGTCGCCTTTCTGCAAAACCGGTCTAAAACTCAAGCAGACATTGAACCTATAAGAGCACATTCTGCTCCACCTGTTACATGCGCACAAGATATTACAACATCAAGTATTGCCAGTGTAATAATGCAATCGGATTCAATGAACGTTGATTCACCCTCATCGTCACTTTTCTCATTATAAACTTATTCATACCAGGAACCGTACAGGTGTTTTAAAGTTTTATATGAATGACATTAAAAGACGACTCTATTATGTAGACAGTTTGTTTATTTCATGTATTATGACAGTTGTCTGTAAAATTAAAAGTTTTTTTGTTTGAGTGATTATTTTGTTGGTTAATATAAAAAAAGAAGATGTGGTGTAATTGCCAATGAGACAACTCTACACAAGAGACCAAATGACACAGAAATTAACAACTATGGGTCATCGTATGGCCTTCAACATTGAGCAAAGTCCATACCGCATAGTCAGCTATAAGAGGACCCGAAATGACAAATGTAAAACAATTCGAACGAAAAAAAAACTAACGGCCTTATTAATGTACAAATAAATGAACGAAAAACAATATGTAACACAGCAACAAACGACAACCACTGAGTTACAGGCTCTTGACTTGGGACAGGCACATGCATACATGATGCGGCGGGGTTAAATATGTTAGCGGGATCCCAAAGTTTTTTTTTGATTTTGATTTGTCTTGTTGTTTTAGTGTTATAATAATGAAATTTTCAATTTATCCTAAGTATGCTGACCCATGCGTGCCATTGTTTTTAAAAGACCAGAAAACTGGTATTGATAGAAGAATTTCTTAAAGTTTAATTACATGTATCATGATAATATTTTTTGATACATTCAAAGTTAAATAAACAAAAGTACAAATCATATACTTATCATTCAAATATACTACGATAAGACAGTTAAAAAACGTTATTGAACCATTCGTTCTTGCCATGGAACTTTTCCTGCAGGTGACGAATAATAGTGTTTAAGATACAGTCTTTGTTGTTTTGCTGCCTTGCTAGGATAGTTGCGATCTTGCACATCATCAATGTCCTTCAGGTTTGTTTCGTCTCGCCAAGCTCCAGGTAAAAGATGGTGGTTCTCGTCTTCTCTGTCTAACAAAATGTTCTGATCACCTGGATATCTTATCCTCATTATATTGTGCAGACAAACACAGGCCAGAATAATGGATACGACATTGTTAGGCTCTTGCTTTAAAGTTGAAAGTAAGCATTGAAATCGATTTGCAAGTATCCCAAATGCGTTTTCAACAACTCTTCGTGATCGCGATAGCCTGTAGTTAAAAACTCTCTCTTCAAGGGTCATGTTCCTCCTAGAAAAGGGCTTCATTAGCCAACTTCTGAGGGCGAACGCGTCGTCACCAACGATGAAGTACGGAATGTCTTTGTCATCATTCGGAAGAGGCTCTGCTTTTGGTATGTGCATATTCTCATCAATTATATGATTTTTTAAGTCTGACTGATTCCAAATTTGTGCATCAGAGCAAGCACCTGGTGCGCCAACGTTAACCCATTTGAATTTATAATTAGCGTCTACTAAGCCCATTAGAACTATAGAATGGAATCCTTTATAATTATAGTATTTAGAACCACCACCAGCCGGACATTTGATAGCAACGTGTTTCCCATCTAGTGCACCTAGCACATGATGAAACTGCCACATATCACTAAATTCTTGCGAAATGGCTAGCCATTCAGCTTCTTCCGTAGGTGTGTTGATAACATCTTCAGCATACTCGGAAATAATTGCTTCACAGACTTGTACTACAAGATTGGATATCGTGTTGTGCGGCACTCTAAATAAATACGTAAGTGAATGATAACTGTCTCCTGTGGCTAGATATCGAAGGGTTATTGCTACTTTAAGACCAACTGGCAATGCCTTTCGGTACCACGTGTCTTTCTTTTGTAGCCTTGGTGTTAATCTATTATTATTATCTATTATATACAATTTCCTGAAACATGGTTGGATCAACTCTCAAAAAGTTTTTGAAAGAAACGGTGTCTTCACATCTCAATTCATCCAACAGCTGTGCATAAAAACCAAACTGAGATCTTCTACCTATCCAATCCCTTACCCATACCGTGCGCACTCTGCGATCTATTCGTTTATGTCTGTGTCTGTTTAACAACATTCTCAATTTCAAAATATGATTGTGTATCAATAATCCATAATTTGTCATTTCCATCCGTTGTCTGTCCATCTTGCTGTAAGACTGACAAACTATTTTAGCAAATGGCGAGAAATATAGATACACGTGGTTTGATTATACGTAGAAGAAGGTAATCATGCGTAGTAATACGCTTCGATACGTAATAATGCCTAGAATAACGTGATGAAACCTATTAATGCGTACCTTGAAGCGTAATATACCGTACAAAAACCTAATGCAACGTGGCAGATACGTACTTAAACGTAATAACACCTAGTGATTATAATCAAATACGTTTTAGAACGTATCAGGTACGTTTCTAATACGCATTTCTACGTTCCTTCTACGTTTTACTGCGCTTTTCTACGTTAGTACTACGTTTTCATTTTTAGTCACGTTTGTATTGTGCAGACCAATACAAACGGCACCGATCACGTATCAATCTACGCATAACTACGTATATAGCCGTTTTAAGTACGGATCGATACGATTCACTACGGATATTGCCGTTTCGCTACGTTTTGAAAACGTAGCAAAACGGGATAGCCGAAACGTGACAGTGTGACTGGGGCTTTACGTCGTAACTACAATTCCCTTCCTTTTTCATGAATGTGACCTACCGAATTAGACTATTTACCGGGATTGTAATAACATGAGCAACACGATGGGTGTCACATGTGGAGCAGGACCTACTTACCCTTCCTGAGCACCTGATATCATCCCCAGTTTTTGATGGGGTTCGTGTTCCTTAGTCTTTAGTTTTATATGTTGTGTCATGTGTACTATTATTTGTCTGTTTGTATTTTTCATCTTTAATCATGGCGTTGTCAGTTTATTTTCGATCTGTGAGTTTGATCGTCTCTCTGTTACTTTCGTCCCTCTTTATCTCTCTCAGAATTCAACAAATACAACAAAAACGACTTTACGAAGGATTTAACAGTTTCTATGCTTTCTTTTTAGTGTCCCATCGTTTCCTCAGATACCAGGACTACAGAGAAGTAAAACCGACCTTCAACCAATGAAACGTAGAACAATACGTTATCCTGCTGGGGATGACTATGTACATGAAAGAAGCATGTTTATGGTAAGAAATAAACTATTCTATGGAAATTGTTAAGTAATTATACTTACAACTTTAAATGAGGGGTAGGGGCCTCGGTGGCCGTGTGGTGTAAGCAGTAACTAATGTTATACCAAGCTAGTCATCACTGAGGCTGTGAGTTTTAACCCCGCCGGTGCGGATGCACTCGATTCTAATCTTTATTGACTAGGATTGTCAGATTTCATATCGGAGGTTTGTTGTTTTTTTCCGGGCACTCCGGCTTCCTCCAATAATGTAAACTGGCAACGAAATAGCCCAAAAGTGGTGCTTAAAAGTGGCATTAATACACCAAAAATCAAATTAAATCAAATTAAATGAGGGGTATACTGGATTACATTTGTCGGTGTGTTCTTTCGTCTGTAATTGTCTCCCCAGCTGTGTAATATGATAAGTAGTTCACATTACATCTTTGAATAGAAATAGGATTGTATGATGAACTTAGTATCACTTACTAATAATGTAAAGAATAGAAATTACAACAGTCATAAAATATTCAAAACAATATATGTATATATATATATATACTAGTATAGGTTGAAAATAAAACCAAACAGTGTTAGACTTATAAATTATTATGCTGATACTATTTTTTGTCCTTCAACGGGATCTGAACTTTCACCTCTGATACATCATAGCAACATTCTCTTAGCGATCTAGACCACACGATCACACCCGCTATAAAAAAAAAACAACTTCAGTAGTCATAGTTGTAGTGTTACCTTGTAACATTAGGCAAATGCAAAGTTAGAATGAACAGTTATAACAAACTTACTGGGAAAATCCAATCAATCATAATCCAATTAAACATATGTAATTTAGAAACCTTTTAATAACTTCATGTTTGTTATATAATTATCTGAATTATTACTCAGTATTACTTATAGAAAATATGTTTTTCTAACGACTAATAAATATCCTTTTTTAGACTACACAGCCATCATGTACAGGCCACTTTATAATCCACCCTGATTGGGTTTCTGAGCGATCGGGGAAACGAAAGCTTTTTGCTACAAAGAAGAATGGAAACTCAAGAAATGGACTACGTTATGGAACTCCGCATGAAATCTAGAACGTTAATCAATAATTTATTGCAAAATCAAAAACCACCGTTTTATCTGATTATTAGTTATCATGCCTATTTAAATATTGTTGTACAACTACATTTTTGTAGAGCTAAGTACCAAAAGTTATCAAATTATCATTTGCTTTAAGAGCATTAGCTAAAGAGTAAACATATTGTTCTCTTGGAAACACAAAATCTGTTGAAAAAGCAGATATTTTCAAAATTTACATACATTGTAAATTATATTAATTTCAAAATACAAAACAATAATAGTGAAATTACTACTGGTAAATGCATGACACTATGCACATATAGTCTTATTTAAATTACGAACAATCATGTATGAAACTGCCATGTATGATGAGGCAAAAAATTGCTCAATGCGTGTTTTAACTTATATATGTACAAATAAATACCAATATGGTGTTTCACCAAAAAAGTCTTTCAAATAATCCGTCCATTTTCTTCTAATTTATTGAACAGTATGTATGGAGAGTGTCAGTGATACGCATATACATTTAATTTCGTTTTGTAAAGTTCTAAAAATAATACATGTCAAGTACCTATGTTAATTTGTCTTCTAAAAGGAAGATAGGTCATGCAAATAAATGATACGAAAACTACTTCCGAGTCTCCGAAGTCTAGTATTACATAATTTCGTTTTTCGATAACTCAGCTTTAGAAGTTACCTTTACAAACAAATTTAATGTAGAGTAGTGTTTTCAAAAAGCTGAATCCATAATGTTTTACAGCAACACAAGCCCTTTTAATTTTTAAAAGTAAGAAAAGTATTTCATCATGCCCATCTGTAAACGATGATACTAAAATGTTAAGAACAAAAAAAAAAAAATAGAATTTTTTAATTCTTCTGCCTGTATGTTGAATAATTGTTGAAGCTTTTGCATGTTTTTTTCCATTAGTTCTCATTGGTGCAATCATAAGACCATCCAAGATGGCTTTCTAAAACTTGTACTGTTAAGTTTCTATTTACACTTTATGTCTAGTCTTATCTTAATCGTATGTGTAGTTATTTTTTTTTTCTTTTTCAAGAATTTATTATTTATTTATTGATGTATTTAATTTAAAGCGTTGTAAATAATTCACAATAGTTTAGGTTATGCATGCACATGAGTGGTATTAATACATCATTTTGAGTGTGTGTGACCAATCAAATTGAGTATGGATCGATTCTGCAGAGTTGCAGATTCACCATGCTTTTACCGGGAACAGTATTAAGATGTACAGAATGGTTTGGAGTGTGTTTTGCATAAATTATAATTATAGTATAATCATTGTAAATAGTGTTATCATTTAGGATATTTATTTATTGCAAATAAAACAGCTTAATATATTATATAATTGTTGTCTGCTTACATGCATATTGTAAGGGAAATAATCCATTTTGTGCTGAATGGTTAGAAGAAGATCTACCGCAGACAAACCGTTGATTGAGTATCTACACTACTATATATTACCATTTATACAGTTACTTCATTACCTCTATTTATTGAACTGTTTTTATTGCTGTATGCCGCGCTTTATTTTCCCTGAGTTATTTATTTCGTGACTTTCTCAAACATAATTCCTACATATTAACATTTTGAAGACGTTAGTTTTCTATGTTATGTTTTGTTCACTGTCTGTCTTTCTGTGTTTTTCCTAGGTTTTTACCATATTGTCGCCGGTTTGTTTTCGACTGATGAGTTTTCTTTCCCTTTTCCACATTCAACCTTTCATTTCAAACATCAATCGCGGTCAACTTCGTTATAGGATTAGTTTTTAAAAAACTATAACCACCATGTATAATTACAGTATATTTGCAGTAGGCGTATACTCATATTTGTCTCCTAGAATCAATACACCAAATCTTTTTGTCTAAATAGTTATCCCTTCTTTGTGGTAAACTTTGTTTTATAAAACAAGAATTCTTTTTTCTTCCTTAGTGCTCAAATGTATATTGTAGATTTTAAAAACTTTAATAGCAGTGATGTCAGATAAGACTTGATATGAGCAACAAAGAATGTTATGTTTGTAACATTATGTTGTGGTACTATTTCAATGATCGAATAAAGGCAACAGTAGTATACCGCTGTTCAAAACTCGTAAATCTATGGACAAAAAACAAAATCGGGGTAACAAACCAAAACTGAGGGAAACGCATTAAATATAAGAAGAGAACAACGACACAACATTAAAATGTAACACACACAGAAACGGACTAAGCATTAGACAAAATCCGATGAGAATAACAAATATAACATCAAAACCAAATACATAAATTTGGGATAGAAAAGTACCGTGACATGTCTTATAGTAATGTGAATTCACTCTAAAATATAAGAGAAAACAAACGACACAACGAAATCACAGCGTAAAAATGTTACACACACAGAAACGAACTATGATATAACAATGGCCATTTTCCTGACTTGGTAGACGACATTTTTAAAGAAAAAAATGGTGGGTTGAACCTTGTTTTGTGGCATGCCAAACCTCGCACTTTAATGGCAATGTTAAATATCCCAATAAAATGACAACATAATATTACAGGACTACAATACAAATAAATAGGAGAACGTATTATAGAAACACATAATAATAGATAACAAAAAGCATCAGGTTTAAAATTCATTACGCCAAAAACGCGTCTCGTCCACACAAGACTTACCAGTGACGACCAGATATAAAAGTTCGAAAGTCAAAAAAAGGTACAAAGTTGTACAGCACTGAGGATCAAAAGTGGAAAAAGGTTGTGCCAACTACGGCTAGGGTTTTCTGCTTGTGATAAGAACATCCTAATTATTTAGAACAATTTAAGCTATTGCATACAGTAATTTTTATCAAATGAATATAAAAGATATACATGATAAAGCTGAAGTCTTAACTAATTACAGAAAACAAAACCCGAACACATAATACAAAGACCAAAAAATACAGACAATAGACACACCCGACTTAGTCCAGAACTGTAGTGGACTCAACAAACACCTCTATGACAGAAACTTGATACAATCCACGAAGTTTGTTTGCGGAGACCCTGAAACAAAGGATCACTATTTATTAAAATGCAAATTATTTTATGTACCTCGCCAAAGACACATTCACAGCCTACAGAATCCAATCAAAATTTCTACTAATGTCTTACTTTTTGGCTCCGATAGACTCACAGTAGAACAAAACATACTGATATTTAAAGCTGTGCAAAACTTTATTATAAGTAGCAATCGATTCACATCCACAATCAAATAATTCTAATTACTCACTCCTCCCCTATATAAAAAATATTGTTTCATTCTTTAATAACACTCTCATTTTTCTGAAAACACCTTTCACCCCCTTCCTTTGCTATATATTTTTTTCTTATGAATATTCCTTTTGTTATTGTAATCATTGACTGTATTTTGTTACATATTTATTCATTTGCTATTCAGCATGTGTTCATAGCTTGTAATTTAAGGTATTCGGCCCATAATTAGCCAATAAACAACAAGCAAAATAATTTATATTTTTATCAAGGATTGTGAGTAGGGGTATCTAAGAGTTCTTAATATGAAATAAAAATCCGCAAAATATTTCAGGTTAACAACAGGGCTGGGTTACAGTGACCCCCCTTTTTTGTCCTCATATTCCAAATAAGGGGTTTAAGTAGTATGTAATTTTAAAAAACCTATATAGTATAATTTACTAATCTTTCTTTTAAAAGGGACTTTACATGTAACCTTGTAACCTTAAACAAAAAAAATTTTAAAAAAATTTGCTTTTCTATTTTTAGAACAGTGTTATTGTTACTAATAATAGAAAAAGGGGGAAATTCGAAAATTTGTCAATCTTATATCTTCACAAGTTCAAAAGTAAATATTTAAGCAGAGCATTCAAAATTGACATTTAAATTAACTTTACATATTGTTGCATCCTAAAAAAAAAAATTAGAAACTTTTACCGTACCGATTTCGAGAATTTTCATTTATAATGTCAAGGTCGCAGATCCTAAATGGAGAATTGGTATCACTGTTCTGATGTTATTTGGTATAATTTATGTAAATCTTTAGAAAAACTCAATATACTTTATATAAACTTATAATAATAATTAACTTTGATAATTATGACATGTAAAGGTCAAAAGGTCAAAGGTCAAGGTCATTTTAGGAGCTAAAATAGGACAATAATCTTCCTTTTTGCTAAATTTTCAAAAGTGTATCTTCCTATTGGTCCCATAATTTTCATGACCTTTGTTAATAAAGACCATTTAATGATATCCAAAGGATCAAGGCTTGGTTTCGACCTTTAGGGGTCAACAGGTCAAAGGTCAAGTAATTTTAGGAGCATAAATTATACCATGATCCCTTTTTTGGTCATTTTTTTAAAGTAATCTTTATTAAAAGAATTGCTTCATCTGCAATTCATCTGTTGTGGGAAATAAATTTATGACATGTGGGTTTTTGTTAACTTTATGATCTGCAGTACATAAAGAAATAACTTCAACATTGAGATCAAAAGGTCAAAGGTCAAGGTTATTTTGGGACCTGAAATTAGACAAATCTCTCGTTTTGTTGAAAAATAAGTAATTGAAACATGTTAAAAGTTGGATGAATTAAAAGTATAGTACTTAGTATACATATTTATTTACTTTCATTTCTGTATGCCCTTGAAATTTGACCCTTTGACCTAAAGATTGAACCCTATCCTTTATCTAGTGAATATCAACTAATGGGATCTATTGGTTGAAACATTTATTTTAGCAACATAGTAAAATACATGTATGGATGTATGTCCTGTTTGTATATGTATGTGAAAAAATGAATAATGTGTTATATAGTGGCAAAGATATTTGTTTGAGGTTTTTGAAGAATGTAAACATAGACAAAGTTTAAAGTTATGCCAAATATTTCCAATTTTGTCACTGTGTAACACCAGACATCACAAAAACAGCATCAGGCTTTATTGAGTCCAGAGGATAGCTATTATTTGATTTCATACCAGCATTAACTACAGCTCACTAAAGAATACCCCATTATTCCTGTTTCACATTGAACTCAGGTCAATTATCTCCCTTGAAATATGTCTGATCAGGTTTATACTCCTTCATGCACATAGTAAAACATAAATTCAATAAAATTTCAATATTTATTTGCAAATTATACTTATATTTTTTAAATAAAGTATAATCATGGTCATGATGGTAAAAAGGATACAAATAAATAAGATCATATTTATATAATAAAAAAAAGACTTTTTCTATAAAATATGTCAGTAAAGCAAATTCTAATTGAATTACAAATACATGTTCAGTTTAGAAAAAAAGAGAAAGCTTACAAGAGTTGACAACCAGAAATGTCACACCTGTTTCAATGTTTATTATCGACTTATATTGAATTTAAAAAAATAATGTTACACTATATATAAATGTAATACATTAAATTAGCAAATTTATGTATTTGAGATAAAGGTGACATAAAATGTTGATACATGAAGGCTGAATAATCATTTCATACAACAAATTACAAGAAAACTGAACTTTGACTAATAAATCACACAATGTGGTCAATTTGAGAGAAAACAAGTAAGCACAATTCATTTTTATTCTAAATGGTAGCAACTTTTAGAAAAAATGTTTATAAAGTCATTTATGAGTTCACAGAAAAATAATGCATGATAGAATATTTTGAATACACAAATATACCAAAAAAATTACACATACATACAAATTTATAATAACTGCTCAAACATAGTACTAAAGTATAGATTATAATACAAGTCATGACATAAAAGATCACTTCTTCAAGCAATCTCACAATTCTGAAAACATATTGCCCATTTTTTGTACCACAGAACACATTAATTTTTTATCATTAGAAACTCTTGGCTTACCAAAAGCAGTTTTAGACATAAGAACATCAATAAGTCCATCTTCTCCTTTACGAGTATAAATAAGTTTTAAATGAGCACAGTTCAAACCTGATCCAGCAATATTCTCTGCTGTTGTCATTTTCATTACACCGCTAGCAATCAGGGGATGAAAGCTTGGCAAGTTTTTAGCTTTTGCCTTGATGAAGTTTTCTTGCAGTAAATGAGAATTAGAATTGTAACAAAGTTTAAGCATTAGTTCTTTAGAAACATTAGCAGCAATAAGTATTTTATCAAGCATATTTACATCATCCACAGCATTGTGGGCATTATATTCCTCCTTACAAAAATGTTGTGCTAAAAATGGCTGATTATATTTTTCTATTTTGGGAAAGTTTGATCTAAAAAGGGCCAATGAGTCTATAAATCCCATAACAATCTGAGTAAAATTATCATACATATTACAGTTATAAACAGCTGTTGACAAAACCCGAAAATCAAAATTTTTCCCATTATGTGCTACAAGTACAGCATTACTGAATTGATTTAACCACATAAAAAAATCAGATATGGCAACCTTTATATTAACAAAGTCTAGTTCAACCCCTTTGTAAAAAAGCTTTCGTCCATCCCAAACAATACCAGTCACCTTTTCGGCTTCATTAGACATTGGTAGCTGTGGTGGTATGTAACGGTTGAAACTGGTTTGAGTTCTGTGTTCTTAGGCAGCTATCTGTACTATGTGAGGAATGATGTTTCTTCTGACTGAAAATATACAGAAAATCAATATCAAAATTTTAGTTTTTCCAGATGTTTGTCCAAGTTTGTTGACCATTTTGAAGGTGTTTTGTTTTCATATTGTCTACAGTATCCCTTTGTAACATAATTATAATGAAACTGGACTAAGTGCAATTATAAAGATATATCCTCTATTGTAACGATTATGAAGCCATGATAAACAATGAAAGATATTACAAAAGTTATTACTAGTTCTATATAGATTATTGTTGGTCATCTTCACGAAATTGATTTTCTCACTATAGGCGTTAACATGGAGAGTGAGAGATTGAGTGAAGAGGACCTATCATAATCTGTGTATTGCTGTTTTGCCCATGACTAAAGTGACGCTTGCATTGACAATGCTTAGAGATCAGCAATAATTTGAATCAATATCAATGTTTTTGTTCAATGAAACTTTTTTGCTTTTGACCTTCAAAGGAAAAATTAACAAAACAGCAATAATTTGAAATATTGATGTCAATGTGCAAGTAATTATCTTTAAAATTATTCTTTTTTCAATTTTTGTTTCAGAAAAATACTTACTCAAATCTGTAGTTTCTAAATCAATGATGACAAAAGTTGGGTTGTCTAAAGAGGACACGTAAATAAAGGCTTGGGGATAGCATCTGGAATCCTCTCAATGTCCTCAGCTTGTTCACTAAAACTTATTTCTATAAAAGACAACAAAACACATGCATTATGGTATTAAACAAAGGACCCTTTCCATCAATTTCTAAACATTATTTATACCAGGGATTATGTAACTTTTGATATTGTCTTACATTTGTATATATGCGATACTACTCAAACCGCAGTTAGGAGCTGTCTTAAAACTAGCATTGAGGTGAGAATGAGTTCTCTTTGTTGAAAATATCACTTATTTTACAGATGAAGAATAGCAATAAAAACATGGTTCCTTTGCGGGAACTTACGTTCCTTTTTTTTTTCTTTTTTTTTTTTTAACTTTTCAGGATATTTTTAACCATATCCATTTTAATCCATTATAATATATTCATGTTTTTGGAATTCCTAGTAAATCCTAATAAAACAACTTGACTCATATTGCACTCATCAGATTCATAGCTGGCTCCTTCTGTTGCCTCACAGGCTCCTTTGGATGTAATTCTTTCTTCTTTAAGTTTTAATCGTCTTAATTTTTGTTCTGGTAATTTTGATTTCTTTTGCCGTTTTTCTCTTTCATGGTCTTTCTTGGAATTGTAAGGGACTGTGAAACTTCCAGGAGAAAGTCCATGTCTTTTGAATGTCTGTAATTACAAAAAAAGATGTTTATTTATCAAATAGTTTGGTATTATATAATTACATCTTTAAAGACTTTAGACTTTCTTTGGGGAGGCTCAATCTTCAATAATCAAATTTAATTCAATAATTTGTTTACTCCATTAGTCAAAATACAAAAAACAGGATAAACATTGAAGCAGAAGAATGCAGATACCATAATTTATAATTTTCAACAAATATTTTGTTTTGCTAAATAGTAATGCATTTTAATGATAAATTAAGTTTGTCATTTATATTTACACCCGTATTTAAAAAAAAAAATGTGACTTAAATTTACAGATAAATTCTATTGTCCAATTGCAGAAATATGTTACCTAAATAATGAATTGTAATTGGATTTCCAATGGAAATAGTCACTACATTCAACAAGAGTGCACACACTGAAATGTCTCGCCTTCTTTACTAATCCTTGATACTATCTTGATAGACCTAAATATAAAGCTTTGTTACAACTGTAACATAAACTCAACATTAACCAAGAAAATGAAACATTGATCAATGAACCATGAAAATGAGGTCAAGGTCAGATGAACCATGCCAGGCAGACATGTACAGCTAACAATTCTTCAATACAACAAATATAGTTGACTTATTGCTTATAAATAAAGAAAAACAGACCAAAACACAAACACTTAAAACTTAGCAATGGACCGTGAAAATGAGGTCAAGGTCAAATAAAACCTGCGTAAATGACATATTGATCATAAAATATTCCCATACACCAAATATAGTTGACCTAATGCATAAAATATTAGAAAAATAGACCAAAACTAAAAAACTTAACTTTGACCACTGAACCATGAAAATGAGGTCAAGGTCAGATGACACCTGTCAGCTAGACATGTACACCTTACAATCATTCCATACACCAATTAAAGTTGACCTATTGCATATAGTATAAGAAAAACAGACCAAAACACAAAAACTTAACTATAACCACTGAACCATGAAAATGAGGTCAAGGTCAGATGACACCTACCAGTTGGACATGTACACCTTACAGTCCTTCCATACACCGAATATACTAGACCTATTGCTTATAGTATCTGAGATATGGACTTGACCACGAAAACTTAACCTTGTTCACTGATCCATAAAATGAGGTCGAGGTCAAGTGAAAACGGTCTGACAGGCATGAGGACCTTGCAAGGTACGCACATACTAAATATAGTTATCCAATTACTTATAATAAGAGAGAATTTAACATTACAAAAAATCTGAACTTTTTTTTCAAGTAGTCACTGAATCATGAAAATGAGGTCAAGGACATTGGACATGTGACTGACGGAAAGTTCGTAACATGAGGCATCTATATACAAAGTATGAAGCATCCAGGTCTCCTACCTTCTAAAATATAAAGCTTTTAAGAAGTGAGCTAACACCGCCGCCGCCGCCGCCGCCGGATCACTATCCCTATGTCGAGCTTTCTGCAACAAAAGTTGCAGGCTCGACAAAAACAATTCTTGAAATCAACCTTTGAAATGACACCATGCACAGAAATGACATGCAAGACAGAAAAACAGAAAAAATAACATAAAAATTTCATTTTGATTAACCTCGGACAAGTAGTTTCTTCCTTCATTAATACAGGCAGCAGAGGCTTTTACTCGAAAGTCCAAGCTTTCACTCTCTCCATAGTGCAGATGTTTTGGAGCACGCAAGGAAGCTGCTCTATTTGCATACTCACATGCCTGGCTAGACCCTAAATCTGCATAAGAAGCTGCCTTCAAAATGACTGGCTCAAAAAGGTTTTGCAGTTTTTCTCGTAAAACAGGATCTGATAGTGGAGCCTTGTATGGTAAGCTTCTATGAAGGTATTTTACACTAGGTTTCCTTTTGTAGCCACAGAACCTGGGTTGACACAGGCTATGATCCCCAAATTGGTGTGGAATTAATGCTTCCAGGTTATTTTTCATGTCATCTGGTTGACCTTGATTTTTGGCAAAAACATATTTGATGGATTTTGTCAAATGTCTTATGACTAAGCTGCTAATTTTCAAATTCTTGTTATTTTTTTGTAGATCATATAATCTGGCAACAATGTTTTTGATGGTATGATTTTTGTCAAATTTTTTAGTAACTGTTAAATTAAGTTCAGATTTTAGCCTTGCTATCAATGTGTTATCCCCATCTCCCTCGATAGTCTTTACAGGTGTTCCTTGTTCCAGTAACTCTTTGACAGCCTGCATTCCTGCTTGGCTTTCCATCAATCTAGCTGACCCTCTGTGATTCCACACACATCTGTGTGGTCTTGGTTTTCTACCTGGCCTATTTCTCTTCCACCATTTGCATGTTCCACACGTACGATGCTTAACAATTGTTTTGATAACTTTATTACCATACTCACGCTTGCTCATCAAAAATGTATGACCTACAGACATATAAATTTTCGCTATTTTATATCAAAAAATAGAAATTAGATGTGAAGGAATTGATTAAAATTGGCCTAATAGTTTCAAATAAAAAGATCTCTATTAGATGATTTAACAGATAATTCATGGTAGCCAATATTTATATTGTTTACCACATTTATGCTCTTTAAGACCTTGACAATCAATAGACTTCAAGATTTTGTAAGAGCTAAGTAGTAAGTATGTACAAAATGGAATGATGGACGGTAGCATGACTAAATCTCTCTCTGTCAATGTCTGGCAAAATTATATAATTTTAAGATAATTAAAACTATATATTACCAGTTAAACTATCAAATCCCCTTTTCTGCCATCCATGGTCAGCACAAACAGTCATTCCAGAAAAATTAACAGCTGGCACAGATTCATTTCTGTTGAAAAAAAGCAAACAAATTCAAAGATACACACTAAAGAACAGCAATCAATATGTCAATATTTCAGTGGAATAAATCACAGTTGGTGTGCTGGGTCACCAGACACATTTTTTAAAACTAGATACCCTAAGGCAGCAACCATTTGATTTTCGGGGGGGGGGGGGGGGGGGGGGGGGGGCTATGTTTTTTTTGGAAAAAAAAGTTTGTTTCTAGTTTTTGTTTGTTTCACCCTCAGCGGCCACTATATGTAATGATAAAATTGAAAAAAAAATTGTTTTCGACTTGTTGCAAAAAAAATAGATTGTTTTTCGCCTGCCAGGTGAACTAAAAAATGGTTGAAATGATTTCTCTGTCTAACATGACATCCCTAAAACGCTTTTTTGACAAGGCAGTATTAAAAACAACATTATTTGGCTGTATTGGAGATTGCACTGTAATTTTCAAGATAAACAACAATAAAGGCACCTTTTTATTTGCTTCAATTTTCTGTTTTGTCACGTGATCTGGTTCATCATGATCATCAGTATAAGTACATCATTGAAGATGAAAAACAGCATCGAAAGCATTGTTTAAGCCACACATTCTGTATGTATGTGCCTGTTCAAAGTCAGGGGCCTGTTATTCAGTGGTTGTCGTTAGTTTATGGGTTACATATTGGTTTTTATTATTTTGTACATAAATAAGCACGTCAGTTTTCTTGTTTTCTTGTTTTCATTGTCATTTTGGGGAATTTTATAGCTGACTATGCGTACAAGGCTTTCCTCATTGTTGAAGGCTGTACGGTGACCTAACGTTGTTAATTTTTTTGTCAATTGGTCTCTTGTGGAGAGTTGTCTCATTGGCAACCCTACCTGCTACATTATTTTTTATTTTTTCCTATGCTTAAATAAATACTAATTTTATGTAAATTATAGATTTTGTGTCAATCTACAGTGTAGTTTTACCATATCCTTTCTTATATAAACATTGTGTAATTAAAAAATCAGTGTAACTAATACCTATTATTTGAATTAGTATCTGTCATGTCAGTATGACTATCAGTATTAGTATCTGTCATGTCAGTATGACTATCAGTATTAGTATCTGTCATGTCAGTATGACTATCAGTATTAGTCTCCAGGCATATTCTCAGTTCCATTTTCATCCTCTGCAGCATTGCTGTAAAATATTCAATACACAATTTCTATTAATGAAATTCACATCAATTGAACCAAGATCAAACAGCAATAAATTTATATCAATTTCTTAACCAATTTTTAAGCTTACACAACTTTTTGCAAATATTGCGATTTAAAAAAAAACCCAATGATTTAGATATGTTATGAAAATCTATTTAAACCATAAAATATATTCTATATATGAGGGGGGGATAGGAGGGGTCCTCATCCAAAAATCCCGGGCTTAGAAACACGAAATTAAGAGTTCCCGATTTTAAATAAATTGAAATCCAGACATCCCTAAATTCAAATAAAGAATTTATAGATCCCAACAATTAGGTCAATCCTGAAATCATGACTTAAAAACACCAGATCCTGGATTCCCGATAAAGGTCCTACCCCCTTTCCCATATATGGCTATGAAGTGTTCTATGATACAATTTTGATGATTCCTAATAACAATCACACACAAAAATCACCCCCCCCCCCCCCCCCCCCCCCAAAAAAAAACAAAACTGTTGTTCATTTTATTGAAAATGTCTGTTTATGAGGAATAGTGCTATAACTCATCACTTTAGAACTTCAATAAAAAGGTGTTTAACATGTTTTTAATTTGTGTTAATTAGGTCATGCATGTGTACAAACTTCCTTCTTTAAAATAAAAAAAAACTCCTTTTTTTTGTATGCTTTCTGCATACATGATCATAAGTCTTAAAAAAACATGTAAACATGAAAACTAACCTCTTTTCAGCTTCAAATGCCTCTCTGCATCTTTGATCCATACTTAAATTGGCAAAACCTTCTATCATTTCCCCTGCTCTCCTTTCCATAACTTTTAAATTCTTATGTGAAATAGGTGGCAGGTTCAAAGTGGACAGTACATTGTTTACCCTCTGAGGACCACCTAAGGCATCAATCATTGCTGAAAAAAAAGTAAAACATTATATATACATCATTGTACATTATAACAACACTTGAACATGCATGTATGTTTAATTTAAGTGCAGACATTTTTGACAAAAGCTTTTCTCAGCAAAATCAATTTGAGTTAATATATGCTGATCATATTCCTCTGTAAATGTTTTATAAATGAAATGTATTTTCACAGATTAAAATAAAAATATTGTCCGTTCATCTTGCTTTTTTTTATATATAAAAAAAGCTGTGGAGTGATGTTATTTCCCAAAATATCATGCAAAATTTCCTACATGTAAGCAAATATTACCATTTGTAAGAAAATAATAAAAAATGGTGTCTCAAGAATAATGCTTTTAAAAAATGATAAATATCTCTCATATATTTCTTACTAAGTACATGTACATGTAACTACATTGAAAAAGTTTCTATTGTAGGAGTAAAACAACTTTTCATATAAAAAATTAAAGTAAAAGAGATCTTGAAAATGATTTTGGCTTATAAACATGATAAATACTATAATTCAGTCCTATTTTTAACAATCTGCTCATGAATAAAACATTCTCTGATTTCTCATCCAATTTCTTGTGTCTTGATCAATGTCTTGATGAAAAGAGGGAGGCTTTTTTCAGGTGTTTTTAAGCTCAAAATTGGTATCATGTAGAATGTTTTTATTTGGGGATTATAGACCAGATTGAATTTTGTTTATCTCAAGACCTCAGGATTTCTCTTACTTGTGTTTAAAAGCCCAGGATTTTTGGATCAGGACCCACTTAATCCCTCTTAAAATACATGTATGGGGTACCCGTGTGTGAGCGGGTGAGTGGACTAAAACTTACATGTATTTATTTATCCTGTCTTGATATTATAACAATGAAATTGAAGGAAAACCAACCATTTTTCTGTTTCATGAAAATCAAACCGGAAATTGATAGATACAAATCTGGGTCTGTTCGCCCTGTTACACATTCGTCCTAGGTCCATTCGCCTATTTTTTTTTTTTGGCATTGTTGTTAAATTGCAGAATATTCATTGGTCATGTTCAAAGTTTGTTGAAAAATTGCAGAATATTTGCATTATATAACTAATAACTAGTAACGAACTCAGGGTGGAAAAAACTAGGACGTACCAACCTACGTCAAGTATGTAATCAGGGTGAACATACCAGATACATGTACAATGTTAAATGATGAATCGGAATGAAGGATAGATACAAATAATAATTAATAATAAATAAATACTGAAAGGCATACTAAATTGTTTCTTACCTGCCCCAAGCTTAGTATTCACACAGAAACTTGGCATGCCCTTGGAACTTGGGTTTTCTTTGTGCGTTGATCCGTATGGAACCCTGTTCAATTCCTGGCACGATGTGCACTGGATATAAAGATAGCCACCCAGTCCACACTTCATCTCTCCTTTTATAGTCTCGTGGCTTAATATAAGAGGGCCGTTATAACACCTCGAACAAAATTTAAGATGGTCCAGCAGTGTTCCCCATTCCACCAATCTTCTCCCCGAATGCCAAGAGGTACTGGTATTTATCTTTGTACTCCCCAGAAGTTTGTCAATGCCGGGGCAGCAAACGGCACAGCCTGTTGCTCCGGCTATACATAAGTGTCCCACACCATAATTGTGGTCAATTTCAATGTTTTCTGCAACTTCAGGTTCACTTGTTTCTTGTAGTGTCTTTGAAAACCTCCCCCGTTTGTCGCGACAGACGACCGAGTCGGCCATTTTGTGTTATTGTTTACATTGGATATGATTATTACGTTACTTCCAAAACACATATTCGGACTTAAAATTAGATATTTCAACTAAATTAATCAATTTAAAATGGAAACTGAAAGAATATTTGTATTTGTCAAATTTTTTAAATGTGAAAAATAAAATTATGGAAATCGCCGGAAAATACCGAGGTGAAAAGATATTAAGATCGACCTCGGTAGACTTCGACTAATTTTAGTCACGTGGTCTATTATGGGTCGGATACCTTAATTTTCGAATTTAGGGAGACGGATTTATATAAGAGCACTGCTCTTGTTTCCTAATCCCAGTTATTGAATCTTTTGTATATTTCGTATTTATGTCTTTACCCTTGTAGCTATATATATAATGATTTCTTTAATAAAATATGTTTACAGTAGTCCAGGCCTCAACGCAAAAAAATCATAAAAATGACGTCACATACGAAGTGGTGAAAAGGCACAAAAATTACGTCACATTTGAATTTCTGAAACAGCACAAAAATGACGTCACATTTGAAAAAAAACTATATCTCAAAAATAAGAAAGAATTATGATTGATTTAAGATTATAATATAACTAAATACTGATATTACATTTAAACACAATGCACATTGCAATACTTATTAACAGCAATTAACTATATTATATATATGTCCGGTTTGTTCTGAATCTAACTTCAAACGTAAAACATCGTTCAGATTACGTTGAACGAAATCAAATCTAATGAATGAAGGCGGTGAAAATTGATATTACGATGGGTGTATTATCCAAATTTAATGTATTCTAAGACTGGAGATAAAACTGCCAGCATACTTTAATACCTATTTTGTTAACGTTTGGATTTGAAGCTAACAAATGGTTTGTGTATATGTCTTCATAGATCCCAGCGTTCGTGATTTAAGTTATAAATGAGACCAAAATGTTACCTGTGCATTCGTGATAACAGTTAAGACATACACATGCAGTGCATTCGTGATAAAGTTTAACACAGAAACACATGCAGTGCTTTCTGGTCCAATAACACAGTTATTTCGTGGTGCATTTCTTTTAGACAATAAATGAAAATTAAAAAGAAAAATCCACCGGCGCTTTCTCATTTATATTTTAACAGTGTGTTGTACTATTCCATTTCTAAGTAGATACATACCAGCAGCACCTGCATACGATATATATATATCTCCCAATCGATATGATATTCCCGTGCTTGCATTTCCTATCATGCTTTTCTTGATAGAGGGTTGTTGCTCACAAGGAAGCTATTAAAGCAAGAGTTCCAAATGGTGAAGTTGAAATCATCACTTCGTAAAATTTACAAACGCCATCACGAGTTGGTAATAATTCACTAAGGACGAACTAGATGAAATTGGAGGTCGATGATTTCAAATCAGATATTAATATTATACTATTTATTTTGGTAAGGATCAATATATTAATAAAGTGAATAAATGTCTTGTATGACTTTTCATTTGTATGTGTCATTTCATGTCTGCATTTCACAAGCGGTAGTAGTTTTTACCAGTCATGAGCTTGGATTTTCATTTGTTGTCGTTTGTTCATTTCTATCATTTTTGTAATATTTTTGTCTTTAGTTGTATTGTTTTAAATTCTGCCGTTAGTTTTCTCGTTTGAATTGTATAAAATTTGGACCTTTTATAACCGACTATAGGGTATTCATTCTCAACATTGAATGTCTTATCGTTGAACATGTTTGTAAACGCTCAAGCCACACTAACCTGTGACAATAGTGTAACAGCACAACATTAGACCAACCTATACCAATGTGTTGCAATAAGCTCAAAGAAATAAATCGGTACGGAAAAAAACCTTCTAAAAGGCTCTTTATCTTTTCAAAGGAACATCTAACATTTTCACAAATGATCATAAATTTTCAGTTTGTAGTAGAGAATGGAGAATATGTCACAATTACGGAATGTAAACATGTTTTAGGTATGGAAATAATCTCATCATAGATACCAGGATTATATTTTGTATTTACGCTTGACGCGCGTTTTGTCTACAAAAGACTCATCAGCGATGATCGAATCCAAAAAAAGTTAAAAAGGCCAAATAAAGTACGAAGTTTAAGAGCATGGAAGCATTTGAAAAACTAAAATTCTTTGGCGTCTGTGTAAAAGCTTGCATTTATCTAGATTTTTCATGACAATCTATTAGTAACATTAAATAGATATTATTATTAAAAATGTCTTGCAGATTTAACGATCAATATAAAGTGAATAATGGTATTTCGGGTTAACAATTGATCGCAAGTCATTCGAACTAGCAGGCCAGACTTCTCAGATCCTTTAGTGTTTAAATTGTTGGCAGTAAGAAAGGGGGAATTCATCCTATGTATGCTTATTAGTTTAGTCTAACTTAAATGTCTAGAACAAGTTCATTCAGTGTATTTTTAAGTTTATAATAAATGATCACTGTACTATATTATCATCAAAGTTTTGTAACCCCATGCATTTCAAAGACGACAAAGGTCAGTTTAATGATGATAAGGTTTTGATTATTATGCAATTTTGCTGTATATGATCTACTGTTTAGACACACGAATAAGTGCAGCGATGAGTCTATCCTCGAACTCATCATTATTTACATTGTATCTGTTGATTTGTATTTGTAAGTATGCTGTTTTTGATAGTTTGGTTTTCATAACTATATATTTTCATTGATTCATAAATCTATCATATTCGCCTCGTTTAAAAAAACGCCACAAAAATGAGGAAATTTCATTCTTTATTTTATAGTTCATTTTGTCAAAGGGCCAACTAGAGTTGTTGCCATCACTTCGTCATCCGTCGTCGATGATGTTTGCGTCGTCGTATTTGCTTTCCCAAAGATCTCCCTCTTTGAGAACTAATGAATCAATTTCAATCAAACTATGGATAGATTATCCTACTTCAGTATAAAGTGTGTAGGTTTATTTCTTTTATTCCAGACAACACACACGAGGCGCGAGGGGTAATACTGAATGATCATGATAGAATCATATTCAAAACAGTGTGGCTGTGGCCATTGATTGACGACCTATCACATTGACTGGGACAGATTAGGTGAACGTTTGTCTGTAACGATCACTGCTCACTACTTACTTATTATAGAATTTAAACTGTGGGCCCACCAAAGGTTCTTGACACCTTTAATAATTAAAATTTATGTTTTGATTTATATTATTGATATAAATCTAAATATCGTGTAATTCCTGATTAATTTTTCGAATTACTTTATTTAGGTGTTGAGAACCTTTGGTGACCCCACAGTTTAAGTGTCTTTAACAAGTACATAGTGAGCAGTGCTCGTTACAGACACACGTTCACCTAATCTGTCCCAGTCAATGGGATAATTTAGGTCGTCAATCAATGGCCTCAGCCATACTGTTTTGAATATGATTCTACAATGCTATTGGCTATTTCCCCTTCAATATTTTGCTTATTTTCTCGAAGACTTGAATGAAAAGGTTAAAACTTTACACAGCGAAATTGATGAAAATACAAGATGTACAAAAATTCTAGATAACGGAAACCATTGAATGAGTTCGAAGAAATTTTTTTGTCTTTAGAAAAAAAAATGAAATTATTTAAGTTTTAGGCTATTATATGAACATTGGGATAAAAAGGTTAAAACTAAAATAAAAAATGCAAGAGCTTCAAACATTTTAATATGACAAACAACATTGGTTGGATCCTTCATAGAGGATTTTGAATTTTATGATCTTGATGCTTATAATATCGAAATCTATAACACAAAAGTAGAAACTTTGCCTTACAAAAACTGTCAGCAACACAAAATATTATAAAATTCTATGATGACGGATAACATTTCATGACTCATCACTGGAACTATTGTTCTTAAATTATTTAAATTTTAATTAATTTTGAATACTTCTTTTTACCTCGAAATCTATGATACACAACTTGTTTTGTCTTTTGTCTATAATCTAGAAAGCTATTAAAGATATGGAGAAATTTGCATATTTGATCAATAGTACCATATCTACAAAAATGTCAAATGACAAACGCCATTTGACGACTCCTTAAAGCCATAGGGGTTGTTACGTTAAAATAAAGATTTTGTCTTATTTTTGAGTTTTTGTCCATATAATCTTGAAAACTTTAATAGAAAGGCAGAAGCTAAAATGATGAGATATGAAATTGAGACACATTTTTGACAGCGGAGCTATTCTGGTTTTTATGAGTCTCCTCTTTTATTGTAACATCAGTCTTTGACAATAGCCACCATACAGTTAATAAATAGTAATGAGCATACACACACTTACATACAAACAAATTTAGGAAAATATATTCGGTGGAACTTAATGTAAATGTGCAAACATTTCTTTAGTATTCTGAAAGCTTTGGAGGTTTTATGATTGCAGCTTATGTTTTCTGTGCTCCTGATTGTCCAGTTGGCTGGATTGTAGGGTACGATGAATGCTACCTGTTTCACCAAAATCCTTTAACATGGCAAGATGCAATGGTACGTTACAAGCAATAGTATGGTGTATTTATATATAAGTATATCTTATCATCATTTACGTTAAAAATAAAAAGAGCAGGTAACCAAGGCATAAATTATAATGAATGCAACTACATATTTTAGAATCATTGATGAGAAATTTATTGGAGAAGTCCACAAGATGACAAATATGTCGTCCGTATTTTATTCAACCAGTCTTACCATCTATATGTCAACTAGCATTGAAAGTGCAGCTTCCTGGCGAAAGTCTATAGCTTATTGTTGCTATATTTTATAGACAAATAAAAATTAAAATCACAAAAATACTGAACTCCAAGGAAAATTCAAAAAGGAAAGTCCCCAATCAAATGGCAAAATCAACTGTCATATTCCTGACTTGGTACAGGCATTTTCTAATGTAGAAAATGGTGGATTGAAAGAAAGGGAAAAACTACCTGTTGAAATAAAGTACCCCTTCTGTTGATAGAAGATAAAAAAAATATGGAATGTTATTGCGCGAGAGCTTTCGAAAATACGCTGGGCGTAAGGCGAATAATAGCAATTCATATTAATCAATCAGTTGTTTTGTGTGTTGATTTTGTGTTTTCAATTTATTATGTTGTCTTTTTTTTACAAATATTTAATTGAAACTGCATTTGCTGATTAGTTTAGTTTACTACATTAGGACTTCACTTACATTTTCCATAAAAATCTACATTGTTAATACATTATAAATATCGCGATGGTCCTTTACAATGACAAAACTACGCACTCTTCTAAATCAATTAGATACACGAATAAATAATAAATCGAAATTCCCCAAAACAGACTTGTCCAGTTAATTAATGTTTGAAGGCGGCTGCTTTTTTATAACATTGAAATTACTTTTCAGGTTTATTGTCGATCTCGTAGAGCACATCTTGCAAAAATACAAACAGAACAGGAAAGAAGTCTGATCCAAAGTATAATTGAGCAAGATTTGCCTGGTAATACAATTTGCACTTTAGAATTTTGATATTAGACTGAACATGATCTGATTATACCTCATTGTTTGGTGCTGTCTCAATAGAATACACAATCATTTAAATTAACATTAAACGACAATAAGTCGGTTCATTTGATTAGTGGATGATAAGTTTCTTTGTTTTGTTACGTTTAACTCAAGGTCTTCACATACACATACTGATAAAGCACTAATTAATTACTAAATTTGTTAGTTCTGAAGCCCTAACTAAAGTGCGAATGAATTACGAAGTTAAAATCATCTGATCGTAAATTTTACGAACGCCATCACGAGTTGGTTGACCGTTATAAAAAAACCGTTTCACAACTGATATCGGATATGTTCCTTACGTCGTAACTACTATCCTCTTCCCTTTCATGAATGCGACCTACCGAATTAGACTATTTACTGGGTCTGTCATCACATAAGCAACGACGGGTGTTACATATGGAGAAGGATCTGCGTACCCTTCCGGAGCACCTGAGATCACTCCTAGTTTTTGGTGGGGTTCGTGTTTCTTATTTTTTTGTTTTCTATGCTGTGTCATGTATACTATTGTTTGTCTGTTTGTCTTTTTCATTAAGCCTTGGCGATGTCAGTTTCTTTTCGATTTATGAGTTTGACTGTCCCTCTAGTATCTTTCGTCCCTCTTTTTTACCCCCTAACAAGAGGTACCAGTTTTGACCCGATGGGAATAAAATATAATTGTCATTTTCAAGACAATTTCATGAACAATATTTGCACAAAGGTACTATGTAAATAAGGAAAAACCCGCTGTAGACGTAACGACATTTTTGAAGGCATCGGTTAGAAAACCCTTGAATAAAGTTGACCTTCAATTATTGGTTATCATTTGATTTTCACTCTCGACATAATGGCCTCTCTTTGAATAATGTTATCAGTTTACAGTGTACAGAATTTGACCATTACCTGATCAAAAAAGGTTTTTGGGAATATTTTTTATTTGCATTTTTTGTTATCAAATGCACAAAAATAGATAACATCTCATCTATAGCAAGTATCACTTTTTTTATTATCAAAGTTACCAGGAAACTTCCATTTACTATTTCATTCATTTTATAGGAATATACTGGCTTGGTGGGAAAGATGATGCTATTGAGGGGGATTGGAGATGGCAGCCATCCAATGAAATTGTGAATGAAACATTTTGGAACCACGGTGAACCTGACGAGTTCACAGGAAATGAAGACTGTTTGACAACATCAGAAATGGAACAGGGGTTATGGAACGATCGAGCGTGTGGGAATTATTATGGGTTTATTTGTGAACAATCTTAAATGATTACAATAAAACTAACTTGAAATGATTTTTGTTAATATTGTAGCAGTTTGTATATAATAAGTCTCATTTTATGGTTTCGTCGATTATTTAGATGAAACGCTCTAATCGCAGAATCGAGTTTGCAAAAAAAAAAGATGACACCTTCTTAGCGTTATTTCTATTAAAAAATGTGTCCGCTGTTGAGGTGAAGTAATGCAGTTTGTCTATTTACTTTCACGCAGCTTATCTTCGATAAAAATGTGTGCACCAAATTCATCATATATAGATCAATCAGATATAGTTTAGCAATCAATCACGCGTTTCGTCATCACCGAATTCACAGTGGTCCTGGTGTCGGAAAATTTGGAAGGAAACAAAAACCATTTACGACAAAAGTGATCATCTTTCCAATTGTGAACTTTCCATTTCTAAGTAGCAACATTCCAGCAGCACCTGCATACGATGAATATATCTCCCAATTGATACGATAGTTTAGCAATCAAGCACACGTTTCGTCATCACTGAATTCACAGTGGTCCTGGTGTCTGAAAATTTGAAAGGAAACAAAAACCATTTACGACAAAAGTGATCAGCTTTCCAATTGTGAACTTTCCATTTCTAAGTAGCAACATTCCAGTAGCACCTGCATACGATGAATATATCTCCCAATTGATACGATATTCCCGTGCTTCCATTTCCTATCATGATTTTCTTGAGAGAGGGTTGCTGCTTACAAGGAAGCTATTAAACCAAGAGTTCCAAATGGTAAAGTTGAATCAGGATCTGCTTACCCTTTCAGATCACCTGAGATCACCCCTAGTTTTTGGTGGGGTTCGTGTTGCTTATTCTTTTTGGTTTTTTTTTGTTGTGTTATGTGTACTATTGTTTGTCTGTTTGTCTTTTTCATTTTTAGCCATTGCATTGTCAGTTAATTTTCGATTTATGAGTTTGGCTGTCCCTCTGGCATCTTTCGTCCCTCTTTTGTAAACAAAAAGTTCTAACAAATGTGGGTAATGAAATAATTGTATGCTTGATGACGTAAATGTTTGGTTTTTGATATAAAGCAAAGCATCAAGCGGTTGTCATTCCAATGGGAAAAAGTAAAATCACAAAAATCTGAACTCCGAGAAAAAGGAAAGTCCTAAATTACAACTTAATTGTTGCCTTATTCAAAACATATAAAGAATATAAGCAATTAACCAGTAAGAGACATCCACTAATTAAGAAATTTGTAGCCAAAAAAAAAACTAACAAACCTTAATTGAGTAATAATTTACTAGAATTAAAATGTTTGTTTAATTGAAATGGTATATAAGTTGATAGAAAAACAATTTTGTTTTTGGCAAAAGTATGGTGGCCGGATGCGGCCATTTTGCCTTTTCGCGTTATCGTGTTTTTTCCTTTCACTTTCCAAACGCGAAATTGGGAAAGCGGGAAATCGAGAAAGCGAAATCGGGAAATTGAGAAATCTGGAAATCGAGAAATCGAGAAATCGGGAAATCGAGAAATAGGAAAATCAAGAAATCGGGAAATCGAGAAATCGAGAAATCGAGAAAGCACAAACGCGAAAACACGATAGCGAAAACGCGAAAACACGGAAGCGAAAACGGGAAAACACGAAATGAATTCCTCAATTTCGCGTTTTCGCTTTCTCGCTTTCCCAATTGCTCGATTTCTCGATTTCTCGATTTCCCAATTTCTCGATTTCTCGATTTATTGATTTCCTGATTTCCCGATTTCCCGATTTCGCAAATTCTCGATTTCGCTTTCTCAATTTCTCGATTTCGCGTTGGAAAAGTTAGAGGAGAAAACGCGAAAACACGAAAAGGGGAAATGGCCGCGTCCGGCCACCATACAAAAGAACTATCTTAATTTTTCTATCAGAAAATGAGTATTTTCATTTGACCAGAAGAAAAAACATTGCTTTAGGTATATTACATTCCAGATACAAAAATTTTACCTCAGAATACAGGATTTTACGTCTAATTTTCAAAAAATTTCACAGGTGACACATGATTTTGAAGGTCTAGTAAACATTTATTCAGCCTAATGATTTTTTTTTTTTATTAAAATAGCCCTTTGGAATAGTGCTTCAAAACCGTTTTGGCACAGACTGAGTGTACAAAATACACATGTACATGGCAAACTATCAATCAAACATTTATTTTTGATAACAAAATATATTCATCTTGACTAAATGACACACACATCTCAATTTAAATCATGGAAAACAAACAAAAACAAACAAAAACAAACAAAATAAAACTACAACAAAAACTTATTAAGAATGTTCAAAAGAGGGGAGAAAGATACCAGAGGGACAGTTATAAATCGAAAATAAACTGACAAGGCCATGGCTTAAAATGAAAAAAGACAAACAGACAAACAATAGTACACATGAAACAACATAGAAAACTAAAGAATTAGCAACACGAACCCCACCAAAAACTGGGGGTGATCTCAGGTGATCCGAAAGGGTAAGCAGATTATGCTCCACAAGCTAGTTTACAGTTTCTTCCAGTCTGCAAGGTATTGGAGGAGGATGGAAAAGAACCGGGGATGGTATACATGTATGTATTGTAATATTTCAGAACAAAGTAGGCTGCTTTGCATCGATCTGTATCAATTAAGTATGACAAGACAGTAAATGGACTTTAAAAACAGCAGAAACCAATCCCTCCCCCATTCCATACCAAGAACCATGTTGTCTATGTGAAAGATGATATGCAGTAGTGAGTTGACAAAAAAAGAGAGTTATAGATGATAAAAACATTTATTTGTTTTTGATTTGCTGGGGAATTTGTTAAAATGACAGGGTTCCTTTCGTTCCTTTCGTTTGGGGTGAGGGGTGTATAAGTTCGCAGTCACATTCAATTATTTAACCTGCGCCAAAATTTATCAAACTGCTGTGTATTTGGGATGTTTGTTTAAACTGCTCTACCGTTATCAAATTTGAAATAGTATACCAGCTTAGATCAGTCAGTGTTGTATATTGGGAATGTGTTTACACGCACTCGTAATTGTAGCATCTTAACTATAGTCACTTACGGAATTTTAGAGTTGTGTCAGTTCAAATCGCAAATTACTATATTTTTCTTTTCAAACGTTAAAATGTGCAATAAAATAAACAGTTGATAATTTAGCATCAAATGAACAATTAAAGTAAGTTTGTTGCATTCGATTTTAGGAAGAAGAAACAGGATCGGGTTTTAACATTTCAGTCTGTTATCTTAAAGATAGGTCCATTACAAAATTTTAAATATCTATTAACACTTTTCATCATAACTACATCTCAAATGACATTAATGAGCTTTATAAATTGTCACCTCATTTATGTATTTTTTTTTATATAGAAAACATATGTAATGAAACGAAGATTTGAATATACAATGTAGTTTGCAAAATTTTGATTGTAGGAGATACCGAGTTTTTTTTAGGTTATCTGTGTTGGCCATTTGGAAATTTGGGTCTGTAAGGTTTTGCAAATTCGTACTTCATTTGGGTTTTTTTTTAATCTTTTTCATTGGCTTGTTACTGATTATTCTTTTTGCGTTTAATATGTTTTATCCTGGTTTCTACGATGTATTAATTAAATTACACATTCCATGAAAGTTATTTACAATCGTGTATTTATTATTAAAAATATCACCAGCTCCTCATACTATAAACAATCTTTAAGACTGGTTAGTCTCTTTCCTATGGTATATCGGCATATGATTATCTCTTTTAGAAATTGGTTTTATTGAAAATCATGTGTTTGTTATTAAAAAAATATTTCAAAAGTACACTAATAAAGTAACCGGATCCAATTTTACTGCGAGAGCTTGTAAATCTAAAAAATCCAAAGAAAAGCCGATCCCAGACCAAGAAATAAATCTATGCAAAAGGAGGTTACATTCCTGAATTCAAAATTTCATAACACCAAATTAGAAAGAAAGGCTTTTCCAATTAACAATCACAATAATAAAGTCTCTCGTGTCCTAATGTTTTCAAAATGCTTGCATGTAATATTGAAATTTTCACGAAATTTCAGACTTATTATTACAAACGCCATAGTTTTCTTTTTACTCTATACATTGTATCTTTGTCATATTTACGTCACCACACTTATCACCTGACAGAAACCAGTCAATTTATCACCTGACAGAAACCAGTCAATGTTACCAAGATATTTTGATTTATCGTAATACACCAGATAACTTTCGATTCAGATTCATGAGTAATTGGTTCAAACTAGCAAGTTGGACAAATCTGATTTAAAAATCAGTTTAGAAAACATGATACTAGTTGCTTTCTTAAATAACATTATAAAGAATTTTCCACAGAACCATTTTCTATGAGCACTATGAGCACTGTTCCCATTTGTATTTCTTACAATTCAAAAGTTTAAATTTGTTCTCTTACATTTCAGGCAGTTTATAGAAATAGGAAGATGTGGTGTGAGTGCCAATGAGACAACTCTCCAGCCAAATAACAATTTAAAAAAAGTAAACCATTATATTATGCTTATTAAACATTTTGTACGCCAAATTCGTCGAATATATATTTATCGGATATATGTCTTAAACGCCTAGCACGTGTTTCGTCATCTCCGGGTCTATCAGTGGTTTTGCCGCCGAAACGGTCCAAAGGCCGAATCATTGTGTAGCTGTGGAGCAACGAATGGCAAAAATTCAAGAAAATTGTTCTA
Organism: Mytilus galloprovincialis; assembly: GCA_037788925.1. Lineage (NCBI taxonomy): Eukaryota > Metazoa > Mollusca > Bivalvia > Mytilida > Mytilidae > Mytilus > Mytilus galloprovincialis. Next base: position 57,972,466 of record CM075335.1, on the reverse strand, counting down.
TATGTGAACAAGCACATTTGTGTAGAAACAAGAATGTGTCCAAAGTACACGGATGCACCACTCGCACTATCCTTTTCCATGTTCAATGGACCGTGAAATTGGGTAATAATCTAATTTGGCATTAAAATTAGAAAGATTATACTATAGAGAACATTAGTACTAAGTTTAAAGTTGATGGGACTTCAATTTCATCAAAAACTACCTTGACCAAAAACTTTAACCTGAAACTCCCACTTTCATTTTCTATGTTCAGTGGACCTTGAAATTGGGGTCAAAAGTCTAATTTGGCTTTAAAATTAGAAAAATCATATCATAAACAACAAGTGTACTAAGTTTCAAGTTGATTAGACTTCAACTTCATCAAAAAATACCTTGACCAAAAACTATAACCTGAACGGACGCACAGACGAACGGACGGACGAACGAACGGAGCACAGACCAGAAAACATAATGCCCCTCTATTATCGTAGGTGGGGCATAAAAATCTGAGTGTTTTGAATGATTCCCACTTTATTTAAAGTTCACTTACAGAAGATGAATCAAATAAACATTCACTAGTTGGACACATAGGCATAAACGAAGTGTATAGCCTCGATCACGCCTTACCGGATAGTTCGAACGGAAGCCTAACGGATAACTTTTTTTCAATCCGTTCATGTCCGTTAGACGTCCGTCCATATCCGTTGCATGTCTGTTAATCGTACGTTTTATCCGTCGACGTCCGTTCTGTCCGGTGGAAAATTTTGAGCATGTTCAAAACTTTGAACGGACGTCCAACGGATGAAATGTCCGTTGAACGTACGTTAGGCGTCCGTTTTGTACGGTACTCGTCCGTTTCGTTTCCGTTTTGTATCCGTTACGTGTCCGTTATACATCCGTTGGAGGTCTGGAAGATAGATTCACCAACAGACTTCTACCGGACGTTTAACGGATAAAACGGATGAGAAACGGACTTCTACCGGACGTATAACGGATAAAACGGATGATGAACGGATCTGAAACGGATAAATGCAAATTGAAAATTTCGCGTCAGAAATGCCAATTATTGGTATGTCAGATTTCCTAAGGTTCATGAATTCTTATTATTCATAATCGATCTTAGAGTATAGGCACGTCTTCACAATCAAGCAGTTCTTATACAGGCCAGACACTGCCCTTTGGCGGAATTTGAAGAATAAACCAAAACTAGAAACATTTTGAATATATATGCGATTTACATGTTTTATTATCGTCGCCTTTGATTTTTCCGTATATCTTGTTCATCCGTTTTATCCTGTACGCTTCCGCTAGGTGTCCGTTTTATGCGGTACTCGTCCGTTGGATGTACGTTCGACATCCGTTCTGTCCGGTACGTGTCCGTTTCTCGTACGTTGTATATCCGGTGTGTGTCCGTTATGCATCCGTTACACGTCCGTTTTATTCGGTCAGTACATCAACGGACTCCCAACGGATAACAATTTTGTCAACGGACAACTTTTATTTTCATCCGTTAGGCGTCCGTTCGTGCTATCCTGTAAGGTGTGACCGAGGCTGTATATTCAAATATTCCTGGATAGTCTGGTCTAGACGAAAATATTTTCCAGTGTACTAAATTATAAGAATACAATCTGATTGATCAAAAGATAAAGTTGTGTCATATGTGACTAAGACTATCTTTGATTGTGGTAGAAACACCTGAGTGTTTTGAATAATTCGAACGTTAAATTTACAGAACATGAGAAAACTGTATAAACATACATTGACTGAAAATGCAAATAAATGGTTAAATACATTAGTTTTGCTTGATTATATAGATGTTCGATTTTGGAAATAAAAAATACCGTCAATTGATTGGAATTCCAATGGGAACAAACCATGTCCCTTGTTGTACAGTGGTATTCACTCAATGGTATGGATCATAAATGTATGGCTCAAATGCATAAGACCCTACGAAACACACCTTGATACATGCTTGAACAATAACTGCAGATACGTAGTTCATGCATTGTCTGTAAACAATCCAGGTGTTTCAAATAAAACAAATAAATGTGAATATATGTATACCATATGTCACTTAAACAGTCACCAAAGGACAATAATAACTTAAATACATATAAAGAGCAATCGACATACATAAACAATAGACATACACGGGTAGTAAGGTCGTCATATAGAGGAGCGTTTAGTACAGTGATTTTTTCATAATTTGGTTAAGTTGGTCATGGATAAGTTATGTAACTTCCCAAAACAATTACCTCAGAGCTTCTCAAATGAGCAAATAAAAAACAAGTTAAATGTTTGAATCTATATTGTAAGTCAAACTATCTAAATTGAAATTGTTGTTTTTGAGAAATAAACCCAGGATAACCAAAATATCCAAATTGGTATGGTTTGGTTAAGCGATTGACATGGTTAGGTTAAGAGTCTATAAATTCGTCATGGTTTTGGTTACATTTGTCATGGTTTAGATCAAAATTAACACATCTTTGTGGCACCTTAACAATATTAGTTTGTTTGAATACGATTGTGAAAAATTAAAGTAATACAATTTACTAATTGACTAAAGAGGGAAAAAAGTCTTTTGACCAAATTCACTGGGCGTAAGCGGCAAAAAGGCCGGGCAAATCGTACATTTATATTTTTTACCCCGCGTAACGCATTGCAGGGTCAATGGAAATATTTGGCCTTTATAGTCTATATTTCGTCCGTCCGTCTGTGCGTTCATCCGTCCGGTCTCACGTTTACAATTTTTGCCGGATTTTTTATGAAACTCATGTCATATAGTTTTTTTTATAATAGTTTTCTTTAAAATTGCATTGTTAGTACTTTTAAACGTACAATTCTTGCCAGAATTTTATGGAACTTGCATCATAGGTTTATATAAGCAATGTCTTGGACGAATTCAAAAATTCAAAAAATAGTGCCGATCAATTAATTTTCATAGAGTGGTGTCTCTTAGAAATATAATTATATTGAGAACTACATTTTAGGCGCTCTCATATGTACAATTCATACCCAAATTTTATGAAAGTTGAATCATAGGTTGATATCAACGATTTTTTTTGACTGATTTGAAAATAAGTACCAAAATATTATTATTTTACTATCTAAAGCTGCGGTCACACCTACCGGATAGCTCTAACGGATGCCGAACTGATGAAAAAAGTTTTCCGTTGACAAAATGTGTATCCGTTCGGTGTCCGTTGGTATACTGACCAAATAAAAGGGACGGGTAGCGAATGCCTAGAACGGACACTTACGGGATATACAACGTACGAGAAACGGAAACGTACCGGACAGAAAGGACGTCAAATGTACATCCAAACGGACAAAACGGACACCTAACGAAAGCATTCCGGATAAAAAGGATGAACAAGATACTAGTAAGCGGAAAATTAAAGTGAGCGATAATTATAATACACATCTTTCATGACTCAGCAATGATATTGCCCAGCTCCTTTGTCTTGTCCTTTTTATCCTTTCGATAACTAGTAAGTTTATATTTGAAACATTTAAGTTCAGTCGGACCTGATTAAGAGATGCTCGACAGCGAAGACATGTTTTTACTCCAAAATGCATGCATGAGTAATAGACATTCATGACACTCAAGAAATCTGAACTTTCAATAATTGGTAGGTATTCCGTTCATGTCCATTTCCCATCCCTTTTATCCGTTATACCGGCGTCCGGTAGAAGTGCGTTGGTGGGTTTGTCTACCGGACCTCCAACGAATCTATAACGGACAAGTAACGTATACAAAACGGAAACGAAAAGGACGAGTGCAGTGCAAAACGGACGTCTACCGGACGTTCAACGGACATTTAATCCGTTGGATGTCCGTTCAAAGTTTTGAACATGCTTAAAATTTCCCACCGAACAGAACGGACGTCGACGGATAAAACTGACGCTAAGCCGACATCAACAAGATATGGACTGACGTCTAAAGGACATGAACGGATTGAAAAAAAAAACTATTCGTTTGTCATCGATCCGTTCAAGATATTCGTTAAGGTGTTACCGAGGCTGAACTGTTACGTTTTGCAACTCTTAGTAGACGTTACTATCATTTCTCACGATAATTATCCCCGGCAGAGTCCACCTACTTAGAAATGATACCGTCCATGGTACAATAACTCAATTATTAAATTAAACAAACCATATCGAGAGGACACCATAATGTCTTCAAATATCAGTTTAAGCTTATTCATGTAGTAAACTGTAAGTAAAATTAATATGAAAATTGATATCAAAGTGTGGAAGATGACATGTTCGAATTAGAAAAAGGTCCATAATGTCTTTTATTTTAGCCCTGGTCACAACGAACCCACGACACATCTATGCAGCGCCATGACATGAAATTTGGTCAAATTGCAGGTCATCTGTGGTCGATATTTTGAGCATCGTGGCACTGTCGTGTGTCGTGGGACGAAAATTGGACATGCACCTTTTTTGCTCTACGATTTTTTGTCGTGTCACTGGCTGTCGTAGAAGTATCTTTCAACCGTCGTGCGACTGTCCGTACGGTGACCTAACATTTACGTCATTTGTTCTGCGGTGGACAGTTGTCTCATTGAAAATCATGCTGTATTTACTTATTGTATATTACTATGTGCTTTCTTAGGTCATAGTGTATTCAGAATACACCAACTTTAAAACAAAATTGCTATTATTGAAATTCATTTATTAGATATTACTCTAGTGAACTCTTTATATATGCTTGTTCTATGATTATAATAATTATAATGATAAAATCTTAGTTTTACTGTAGATGACTTATTTTCTTATAGATTTATTCATTTTTGAGTAAAAGATAATCTTTAATATGTAAAAAAAAAAACTCAGATCTACTCGTCTGGGTACACAACAATAACATAGAAAGTAGCGACACTATATCGACTCAAAATAGGATAGAATGTGTTAAACATGAAAACAATTATCAGTGAAAATATTGTTTAACAGTATTTTGATACTTGTACATAATGTATGTTTATTTTAATCGTTACACTTCCATCATTCACGACAGGAATCACATAACTGAACCATGTCGAACATGAACTTAAGCATGACACTAGTGAACCAAACCATGACACCGAATTTTCTTTAATCTTAAAATGTGTGCCAATGTAGGCTTTTTTAGGAATAATTGACGGCAGAGTTATACCATAACGAAATATGGGATTTAACAGGCAGTAAAAAAATAACTGTACTTTATGCATTAGCAACGAACAACAACTTATAAATTTTGAAATACGCAAGCTGTATTCTGTGTCAAATTATAACTATATGATAAAAACGGTAATGTACTAACATATTAGCAATAAAAAAAAGATACTTACCAGCTTGAATTTATATTCAGAGGTTCATTTAGCGAAAAATCCGAATGTTTATATTGGGTCATTGATTGTCAATAAAAACTCTTAACACAACCATGTCTAACTTAACCAAACTATGACAAACTCGCTGTACTAAACGCCCATCGATATGACGACCTTACTACCCGTGGACATAGATATATATAAAAAAAAGGTAATATGATATGATTGGTAATGAGACTATGTGTATTTTCTATCCACCAATATTCAAATGAAGTAAATGTAAGCAATTATAGCCAATCGTATGGCATTCAGCTAAAAAAAAACGTATAGTCGGCTTTCAAAATGTGCCATAAAATTTGAATTGTACATGACTAATGTAATGTGAAAATAAAGATAAGAGATTGCACAGAACACACCATAATTCACTGATTATATTCCTGCATGATTAAAAGTGAAGGTCACTGTCACAAGAACATTTATTGAATTCAGTAAACAAAAGCAAATCGAGACACTGTAAGACACGTGAATATAGTCTATGACCAAGCAGAATAATCATGGCTTTGCAATCGCAATTTCTGTTGTTGTTTTTATCTGCTTGTAAGTATTGTTAAAAACTGCTAAGACTAATCATTTATAGATTGGTTCTATAATCTGATTTTATGAATGGACTACGGTATAGAAAGAATTAAGTTTAGGGGTACACAAGATTCTCTTTCCGTCGTTGAAAAAAATATATCATACTTGATCAAATAAGACTTAGTGTTTATTTTTTTTTTTCAGTATAAATATTGGGTAATTAAGAATCTTTCACTTTAAAAACGATTCATTACTATCACCAAACTGGTGATTCTTTTTTTTTTTTTTAATTTTTAACCTTTCAGCCTTTCAAATGGTCACTTACTATGAAAAGTTCGAAGACAAATTTAATTATATTCATATATTTGCAAATAGACTGTGTATTTTCGTCTTGTCCTCCTGGCTGGTTGGTTGGTTACAACACATCGTGTTATATGTTCCATCGGCAATCGTTATCATGGCTGCAGGCATCGGTAAGTATAGACAATAATCACCATAACATCGTTTTTGTGCACGTGTCCCAAAGGTCCAAAAGAGCTTTTCATTCGTAGTCGTCGTCGTCTCATAAATCTTTCAAAAAACATTTTCTCTGAAACTACTTGGCCAAATTTAACATAAGTTAGTAACAACCATCAATGGGGAATCTAGTTAAAACATGTGTCTGATAATCCTGCTTGCCCACCAACATAGACAAGATGGATAACAAGGGTAAAGTCCACTTTTTTTTCTTAACCGCTTGAAAAATTGAGATCTACCTATTATGATTATACATCGATGTATAGTCAGACGACATCTTATTGTAGTTATTGTTCTTTAAGAGGAATTTCATTAATTTATTTCACTTGTGCCTATCATCTTGGAAAACAATAATAGACAGAGAGTAACTTCTATTAGTAAAATCATCAGCTAGACAAGATCTACAAATAAGTCAACATAACTGAAATCGTTAGACGACTTATTGTTTAGTTATTGTCCTTTGGCTATTTGCAAATACCTTAAAAGATGTAACTTTAAAATCAAAATGGTAAGAAAGACAAGATCTGCAATTAAGTTTAATAGCCAAACTCGACAATCGACTTCATATTGTAATTGCTTTTTTATGACGATTTTACTTCAGTCACTACAAATAGCAAAACAAGATCTACAAAAATGTCAAATTTTTCCAACATCAGTGGTACACTCTTAATAGAAGTAATTCCTCTTTTATGACGATTGTTTTAGCTATTTTGTTTTATTGTTTTAAGCAAAAACTAAAGAAGATAGAGAGAAACTGTAATAAGAAATAAACAGAAATACAAAATCAACAAAACAAAATTTAGTGTCTTAAATTCTATTCTAGTCCACAATGTTGGAGAGTGTTCATTGTTGTAAATGCACATAGACCTCAGTAAGCGACATAGGCTCTTTCTGGTTCTGTTTCTTGTCGTGATGTCTTTAAAGATACATTCCAAATAACACTTTAGTAAATCGGCATGATCAATAGTCATATAGATACATAAAATACTCAGGATGAATCTTATATTTTCCGTGTTATTCCAAAATCTCAAATTGTTTTAACCGAGTTAATATACGTTAATTGCACTCCCTTTAATTTTGTAGAAAATAAGAAAATATGCGTCTTTAGTCTAAATGAAAGTTTGAAAAAGACAAATGATTGATGATTAAGGCGTTGCTATATATGGCTTCATTGTAATTAATATTAATGGGCGATGATACTTTTCATGTATTAAATATGTCAATCAAGTATTGGCGCTTACTATGAGAAGACGTCTCTTGATTTAAAGAAAAATTAACACATGGTTCAAATTGTTAACAAAACATTTACATGAAAATGATTTGTTACCTTGAGATTTTCATTAAGGTTAACAGATAAATTATTGAATCTCGAATTAATCTGAATCTGTATGAGTTAAACGAAATAAGAAGGAAACATGTTTTCTTTAAACCAATAGTGAACTTCAAGGTATTCTGCCATGTCTTTTTGAAAAGGTGAAACTTGACAATTGTTTTGGGAAATGCAAATTGAATGCTAAATGGTGCAATTGCGATAATAATACAAATCATATTTTCTGAGTTGTGTAAAAATTACGTTTAACAAATCTAAGCGAAAATGTAATAATGCTTTTTATAATTACTTTACAGCATTACTGTTTGTCATTAGGTGGACATTTAGCTCGAATTGAAACTGAAGCAGAAAAAAATTTAATCCACGAATTATTAAAGCATTTACCAGGTGAGCGACTTATGATAATTGAATTGAGGGGATATGCAGTACTTAATAACGATACAAGACGTATTTGGATACTCTACATTCTATAATAGCTATAGAGTATTATTAAACAAGACACCGAAGTAACGTTTGTGAGATAACTTCAAATGAAACTGTAAACCGACTAATGTTTGCAAGCAATTTATTTACGCGACTTTCGCAAATAGAAAAATAACCAGAAAATGAATCATTGCAACTTTGGATTTTCTGTTACAACTACATTCAAAAATAAGAAAAAGAGCAAAATTTGATCTTCGCGTTTCGATATGTCTGAACACAGTCATGTATCTAATAGATAATTTGGTTTATAGTCATTGATGTTATGTTTCTGTTGAAAAGGGCAGTATTGGCTAGATGGGATAGATGATGTTGTTGAATCCGACTGGCGCTGGGCATCAACATATGGTAATATAGAGCCAACATTTTGGTACCCTGGAGAACCAAACCAGGTCACAACAGAGGAAGACTGTATGGAAACATCGCACACCTACCGAGGCCTTTGGAATGACGAGGAGTGTTCTGATCATGAAAATAGTATTTGTGAAAAAGAATTTTCACGGTAATTAACAATACTAAGCTGTTGAAATAAAAGATGGAATTTCCAATTGAGTTCTCAGCCTTTATTTATATAACAGATTAAAAATCAAATCGTCAGAGGCTTATAACTATGCTGGCTGTATATGTTACGTACACTAAAAAAACCATTTTAATGGTAATTACTTGCAGTCATACAGTACATAAAAAAATGTGTTGTGTCTGATCTTTTTGATCTTATTTATTTTTTCTTCATATTTGCATTAGGGCTTTAAACTTATTGCTTAAAGTGCTAAACTGCATAAAAGAAATAACGCAAATACAGCCTTATTTTAATAACTTGTTAAATATATATAAATTTCCATACATGAGTCAAGGCTTTTTCAAACATTATATTTTGCTTCACGATGTATTTAATAAAGATATAACTGCCTCTAAACCCTATTAGATAAGGCTTGGCTTGTATTTATTTTGTCCAAAAACTAAGAGAAAAACATATTTTAGGGCATGACCTTTGTCCATTCGTAAAACAAAAAAAAAAGAAAGTTGAAATAACAATAAACATGCGGGGCAGCTGCCACAACTACTAGGAAAACATTTCCGATAGAAGTTGAATCCATTTGATGTTGACAATTTAAAATCATAACTGGACGAAATAAGTTCACATTCTTTTGTGTTGGCGTTGTAGTTAAAACCGGTACATTCCGCAAGGGTACTACATTTGTCAGTGCATTGAAGTCTAGATCTAACGACAGTAGCCAAAATAATTGTTTCAAATGCCCTGATATCTTTTTTATGACACGTGATGAAGTGTCCAACAAAGGTGCCTGCAACTGAAAAAGAAGTATGGTTATTGGTCCAAATTTTAAGTTAAACGTACATGTGTCAATATGAAAGCTTGAAGTACTTTCATCTGTAATTTCAATTTACAATTTGCTTTAGTGTGTATGTCAGAGGCGTATTAAAGAGGGGACAGGGGGCCCGGTCCCTCTTATAGAGCAACATATTTAATAAATGCAAATGCATAAACTTTTTACAAACATCAGTCTAAACGTTGGCTAACTAGCCTAGGCTCCTTTCAAAATCCTGTATCCGCATCTGTACGTAACGAAAAATTATATGAATTGACATTTGAATGCAAAAACTGAGAGAAACGATATTTCGCGACAGGTCTTTTCCTCCGCCGACATGTCGCTGCCATTCACTGGTTATAAACCATGCTCGTTACCGCTGGCCTTTTAGTGAACTGTCGTCTCTTTCCTGTCATCAGGTTTCAAGAAGCCATCAACATTTGACTGTCTTGTTTGTCTTTTTTTTATTCAATTTGTTGTTTAAGTAATTTCTTCTATTTGTAGGTTATACTTTGGACAAATATGTAGATTTATTCAGTGTTTTGTGGCGTTTCTCTGTAGTGTCATTGACGTTTCCATAAATCTTAGTTTCATTTACAATATGTAGACTTACCATCAAATATCTTCCAATCTCCTACAGATCCATGTTTTGTCATTAAGCCAATAGCATTAAAGCCCCAGTCACACTGTCACGTTTCAAGAGCTACGTTTTACTACGGTTTGAAAGCATAGCGAAACGGGAATATACGTAACGAAGCGTATCGAAACGTAGTGATCCTTTGTTCAAAAAGGGACCTGCCCCGTATGTTTTGAAAATTCAACAACAAACGTAGCGAAAATTGAAACGAAGTAAACACCTGGTAAATACGTACCAAAGCTTAGTGGAACGTAACAAAACATGCTAACTACGTATCGAAACATATCAATGTGTGGTGGAAACGTGGGTCTTCACGCAAAACGTGGTAAGAACGTAGCACAAACCTAGTAAAATCTAGCTTTCAAAATAACGGGACATTTTTATTCAAAAAGTAGTTGAAATGTAGCATTTTAAACTGTAGTTAAACGTGACACTGTGACTGGGGCTTAAAACCCCAGCCACACTGTCACGTTTCAAGAGCTACGTTTTACTACGTTTTGAAAGCGTAGAGAAACGAGAATATACGTAACGAAGCGTATCGAAACGTAGTGATCCTTTGTTCAAGACTAGACCGGCCCCGTATGTTTTGAAAATTCAACAACAAACGTAGCGAAAATTGAAACGAAGTAGAAACCTAGTAAATACGTATCAAAACTTAGCGGAACGCAACAAAACGTGCTTACTAAGTACCGAAACGTATCAATGCGTGGTGAAAACGTGGGTCTACACGTACTTATACGTAGCAAAACGTGATTTAAACGTGGCACAAACCTAGAAAACCCTAGTTTTCAAATAACCGGACACTTTTGTTCAAAACGTAGTTGAAACGTATAGCATTTTAAAACGTAGTAAAACTTGACAGTGTGACTGGGGCTTTACTGTGAATGGGCGCTGATCGATCCAGTCTGCTAATATATATTTGTCTAGATATATGCCTCCGCCTAGTTTTAAATGTCCGTTTTTCCAACTTATCCAGAACTGTCGGTATGTTGAACAGTCCATGAGCTGTGAGTTCGTTTTATTAAAAAAAACTTCACTACTGGTTCTCCTTAGGGAAACGCCATCATTGATTAAGCCAATAACAACTTTGTAGTAGTTTTTTGGTGCATTAAAGGTTTGTGTTTCACTCAGTGCTACGTAAACATTACTACAAGCTTTTATCATAAAATTCATAAATGATCGATTTGTGGTGTTTAATACATTGTCAGACAACTGTTTGTATAAAAACAAGAATTTATCTCTAATATCACCCTTGTTTTCTGTGTGGATGTTGCATGGATCCAAATCTAAAATAAGTTATCTAAATTCTAAGGTGGTACCCAACACCTTAACTAAAATTAATTTTGCTCGTTTAATTTTAATAAACTTTTGACAAATATTTTACTTTGACCCTTTGACAAAAATATCAAAATTTAAAAAAAATTGAACCAACCATTTTATCAGAAAAATTACACTGGTTATATAGCAGTTTGACAAACACTAATTTTGGTCATCGAGACGCTTAATATTCCCTCAACAACACAACGTAATTTTATAAAACGTTTAGCCTTTTATACAGAGTTATCTCCCTGTAGTGTTAGGGACCACCTTAACACATCTGAGGTTATAATATTCAACTATAGAAATAAATTATGAATAAAGTTATCTTGGATTATAAGTAAACACCAAAAGCACATGAATATTTGTGTATAATGTTAGAAAACATTATTTGACATTTGCAAAACAATATATAGGGACAAACTGAACATCTCACCAGCTTAAATTATTTGATTCATAGGTTAGTTTCATTTTTCTTTATTGTATTGAAGTTTTGTGTTTAGATACTCTGTTGAAAAAAAATGTTAGCATGGCATGGAGTCTTTACATTTTTTTATTCCAGTAAAACTTTAATCAAAGTACTGAAGTACTGAACATCGAATGACCGCAGGTTCTTGTGGATGGTCCGACAAGCACTTGTCTATACCTGAAAGTGAGGTTAATGTACAGATATATTTTTTTTTCTGTGACAAGTTCGTGCGTGGAAGATAAATTAATGACAGGGAATTCATCCTCACCGTAATGACTATTATATTGTAGTGATACACATCAGTATACTCTGGTTTATTGTTATATATTATATTAATACTTGTATATTACAGTCATATGTATAAAAAAATTTCATGCATTTGTATGTCATTCTATTCTACTATATTAATAATAGTGCATTGCAAGTGCATGGTGGACACGTCACTCTTCTGTAATAATTCGATTTCTAATAGAATGGATTTGAGTAAGCATTCGTATTTTCCCGCAAAAAATATTTAATCATCCATGTAGAGTTATCATTCCTTGATATTGCTAACGTTCTTGAGATATTTTCCCGCATGCGTGTGCATATATGATAATGTTTTTTTTTATTACTTATATGTATATACATATAACAAAACATTTTAATATACTTAATTTAAAAAAAAAAGTATTTGATGAGTATATAATTCATTGTAGAAATAAATTCATAACTGTTAGTTTGCACTTGATGATGTCTACCGTATTCATCATGTATATAGATCGGTTAAAAACCTGAATATTACGTAATGGAAATCTAGGCGATAACTATACTGGAATGACCCCACGGTCATCCGCTGTAAAAATCTCTTTTAAATTGTTAGATTCAAGCTTGTATTGGGAAATGAAAATTCATTTGAAACAAATCTTTTTGATATCTTTTAAAAACAAATTCGGAACCGGATTCATAAAATTTTGGAAGGAATGATTTTAAAATTAGAAAGGAAAAAAGGAAACGAATTCAAGGAATAAAAACAAGAATTGGAAAACTTTCTTGTAAGTAGATGTTGACATATTTGATACTTCTAACTGGGTAAGTGTCAGAAAAAATAATAATATTAGCTTGATGATTAAAAGGGGCAGGCTGTAGAAAACAGATGATTCCGTCTATATATATAAACTACAGATCTAGCATTGGTGGGTTGATGTTTAGACAAGTTGTAGATACATGTTTATATATAATTATATATAAATTGTAAACAGGAAATTAAACGGTAACATTAATATCGACATGTAATTTTCTGACTTTTTTCGACGTTACATCAGTCAATTCATATGAGATATCCAAATAAAAATATCATGCATAGACATGATTGAAAGAACATATATCGAATTTAAAAACGTATATATGGAAATAATAAAGTACAAAATACATGCCAATACAAAATACATGCTAATACAAAATACATGCTAATACAAAATACATGCTAATACAAAATAAAATTTAAGGTCTCCAAATAGCAGCTTAGTAGAAACTTTAAGTTAAGTGAAGAATTTCAGCAAATCCATTTGTAAAACAGAAAAAAAAAAATGCATCAACAAGAGGATATAATTAGAAGCTGTATTTGAAATTAATCAAAAGCATGAACCTATATTTTTGTAAACAAAGTTTACATAATTATGGAACGCCACAGATGCCGAAAGGTAACAATAACCATAATTTTTATCCTTAATATTTGCAGCTCATTATGTTTTTTTCAACAATAATATCATTTTAAACATATGTCTATCTGGCTTTCAGTTTTAAGTTAATAATAATAATAATATTCAAGAATACGGCTAAATTGAAATGGGTACAGGGAAAGTTGGAAGAGGATACGGGTAACACATTTTTCGCGGTACCTATCAACATGATTTGCAAATATATGCTTTAAGTAAACTATCTGAAAAAAAAAGAGTTACTTTGCTTTCATGATAATTGAAATTTGGCGAAAAGAGTATAGGCCTTTTGTTTTTGTTTAAGACTTGTATGTTATTTAATTGGGTTTTTCTAGGGGGTACTAATCTGTACGTGTCGCCTATCGTGTCGACACCAAGTATCATTTTCAACCCCGCATCGCTGAAGGTATATACTACATTACAGTCGATAAATTTATTCATCTTGAAAGCGATTCCTTACGGCCTGCAAATAAAATTCCTTCACGGCCTTTTATTTTTATTATTACAATCAATATTGCAATGAATATCGCGAGGGGGGTTTTCGCCGCTATTTATAGATTTGTCTTACTAATAATATGGTATGATGAAATGGTTCTTGTTGTATAATGAAATGGTCTTATGTTATGATAAAATGGGTCTTGTGGTATGATGAAATGGTCTTATGGTATGATGAAATGGTCTTATGGTATGATGAAATGGTCTTATGGTATGATAAAATTTCGAGATGGAATTTTCGACGCTATTTATAGATTTGTCTTATGGTATGGTGAAATGGTCTTATTGTATGGCGAAATGGTCTTATGGTATGATGAAATGGTCTAATGGTTAAAGGAAATGGTCTTATGAAAGGCGAAATGGTCTTATAATGTTATCAAATAGTCCACTGGTATATAGATGACACCTCCTAATATATGAATTTTTAGCTTGATGTAGATACATGTCTTTATAGGATAGTTATATGACATAATAGTATGACAAAATTGTTCTACGTTATATTGAGATGTCAAGAACATATATCTCTGCTAACCCTAACGATATGGTTATTGTTATGATAAGGCAGCTGTGGCGTTCCATATTTACACTTCAAATTTGAAACTATGAAGTGTAAGACAAATAATATAAAGAGTATAACAGGCAAATTTTACTGCAAAAAGCAAATTAACACCAACTACTGCCTAAGTAGAACAACAACTTTTCGAACCATTCCTGGACTACATTTTAAATCTCTTGACATGAAAAAAAAATCCAGAAGTGGTTCAGACAACTGTTCAATTGAGAAACAGTTCTTATAATAAATAGAATTGTTTACCATACCTTGCTGTGTATAAAAGTGTGGGCATGTTACTGAACCTGAAAGCATACATGTCTTTTGAGTTTTTCTTATAGTTTAATGACAGGGAATCGACTGCTGAATACAAAATTTAACCAATGTACTTTTTCGTATTCCAAAGTTTTTTTTCTCCAAAATATTGAACAGATATTTTATGTTCAGCAGGGATATTTGCAACATAAATATCAGTCAAGAGAAAGTAATAATCCCCTCACGGAGCCGCTAGTCGAAGGGTACTAGTATTCATTATCAAATCTTGTTTTCAAATATTCTCCGCTGACATAGATTTAGGAAGATATGGTGTGAGTGCCAATGAGACAACTCTCCATCCAAATAACAATTCATGAAAGTAAACCATTATAGGTCAATGTACGGCCTTCAACACAATATACTTCCGCTTTGATTTAAGGTAATAATTCTCTGCAGATAAAACAAATATGATGGTTAGAACTTGTATTTAGAAACCAATTATGTAGAATAAATAGGACATAATACGGGCTAAATGAATATATTCTAGTATATTGTATCTTAAGTGTTTAAATACTTGGTATATATATATTCATTGAATAACGCATTTACATAAATAATGTTTCAGTTTTAAAATAATATGGAGCGAATAGCATATAAACAATTGGATAAAGTTACTGTGTTAAAAATGTTATTTTACCAAGAAAAAATAAACTTACCAAGAACAAGCAAGGCTGTGAAACGTTTTAAAAACCACATTCCTATTTCTTTTTCAACTAATTAGCTAGAAAATTCGTTAAAAAATGGTCATCTGTATGATTTATACATATTCATTGTTTGCTTAAGAGAGCCAAATGTAAATGTTTTGTAGCAATTTAGAATAATAGATCTGAAGAAAAAGGAAATGAACAGATTTACAGAGTAATGTCATCTATATAAGACTTAAAAGATTAAATATGGAGTAAACGATATACAAGTGTTTTATTTTTGATGCAGTCATTGGTCAATTTTATTGTGACTAAAGCAATTATCGACAAAATAAAAACCCAACTTCCCGATCTTTAAATGCAACGCCGGTTTTTCTGTCAAAATTCAATATTCCGTAAGTTATTTATATATATTGAATTTAATAAGCTTTCATCCTATAATCTTTCTTGTTTGTTTTGGCATATATCTTTACAAGCAAAATATATGAATTTGGACTGTAGCTGAAATTAGGCAAAAATAATATAATTATAAAAAAAAATAAAATCCATTCCATCTGACGTTTTAGGTTGGTCTGTTATTGTGTAAACGGGGATGTTAAGATTTCAAAAACATAGATTCCCGCCAATTTTATAATGTACCTACCTAAAATAAGTGTATGTGGTTGCTCTCCGTGATAACTGTTTTAGTTAATTGTCTAATGTTAATCATGCCAGTGCCTTAAAAAAAACTAGAAATAATGTACGATATTGGATTTTATCATTGTTGAAGGCCGTACGGTGACCATGTAACTTTCCATGTTTTTTGTCATGTGTTTTTTTTTTTAATTGGCAACCATACCACAGAACAGATATATCATATTTCAAAATTATCCCACATAAAAAAAGTTAAGAACAACAAATACCGGGAGTCCTTTCGTCAGTTTGTGCGTCCATGTGTCCGTTTTTTTAAAGCGCTCTCATATGTACATGAAAGAGAAAGTAACTTAAAGAGTGGGCTTTTTTAACTTTCTAACTGGTTGTCATTTGTTTTTTACCAAAGAAAGTATTGTCTTTTTTTCCATTGTATATATGTATTTATGACAAATTAATATACATACACAGAAAAAAAGTAACCGTTTCTTCCAATCAATTAAACCCTTCAAAAAAATAAGGTTATCTAAGTCTTAAATTACAGGTCAGTATGATATGAAAGTTCTTGACAAGGTTACACTGAAATTAAGAAAACGGGAGAAAATCAAGATACCATAATATTTAAGTTTAGATATATAAACGAGTGAAAGAGTCGACGATTATACATGTTAGTACTTTAGATCATTTAAAGTATCAAGGCAATGACGATATCAGTTCCCTTGTTCTTGTTGTTATCAGCACGTAAGTATATGTTTCAAAATAATAAGGTTACTTATTTATAGATATTCTCTCATTCCATGAATCGCGGAGATTGTTTGGTCTATTATGACAAAAGAGCTGGAAAAAAACTTATTTGAAGAAAGTTCCATTCATCTTCCACAGAACTTGGTGGAAAATTAATGAATAGCTAAGTTTTTAGCTCATTTGATTTCGATGTGCTTAGCCCTATACGTTTTCAAAGTTAATGGAGTACTTTCGTTGTTGCCGCTGTATACAATTTTTCATAAAAATATCATTGTTTTAAAAAAGAAATGCAGCATTTCTCTTTCTGTTTTAAATTTGTAGAACTTAACATGTTTAACCCCGCCACATCATTTATGTATGTGCCTGTCCCAAGTCAGGAGCCTGTAATTCAGTGGTTGTCGTTTGTTTATGTGTTACATAATTATTTGTTTTTTGTTCATTTTTTTATATAGATAAGGCCGTTAGTTTTCTCGTTTAAATTGTTTTCAAATCGGGGTCTTTTATAGCTGACCTTGCGGTATGGGCTTTGCTCATTGTTGAAGACCGTACGGTGACCTATAGTTGTTAATGTATATGTCATTTTGGTCTCTTGTGGACAGTTGTCTCATTGGCAATCATACCACATCTTCTTTTTTATATAAACCTTTATCATTGTTTTTTATTACTAAATCTGTGAATAAATTGGAACAAAATTAAATGGTCAACTTACTATATTCATACTGTTGATGTATCATTTAATTTGTAAATTATCTACTTATATGCTGTGTTTTATCTGCTTGTCCTCCTGGCTGATTTGTGGGTTATAATTCATCGTGTTATGTTTTACATCAACGATCGTTATCATGGGTTCAAGCATCGGTAAGTACAATGTATATAATGTGTAGTCATGATACGAACCATGATAGTAAATGTTTTTTGGCGCAGTCGTTTTAAAATACACCCACATCAGTTTTAAATAAATATGATAAATCAAAGATTTATATAATAAAAAGTATTCGAATCTTTATCGTTTCATCTTGCATGGTAAGACTTCGTGCTATTATTCACTGTTAGTTGCTACTTACTATATCGGAACACATATCCGGTAGGTTATTTGACAGTTTTCAAGTGCTCAAAAAAGTTCGTAAAGCAGTTGCCTTACCGTATTGATCCACCATCTGTTCTGTCATTCGGACCTCAAAATCATGGCGATACAGTGTCTCCATCAGAGAAGACAACGTTTGTCTTTTTCTCAGACTTTCCGTTAAAACACTATATATATATTTGAAATAAACATATGTTTTAACATTTTTTTGGTTAATTAAGGTGAAAGGAAATTTCGCGCACATAATTGAAATACAATTTGGTTAGTGTTGATAAATGTGAAGGTACATACACAGCTAAAGGGTTTACAAAATCAAACAACCCCGTGTGGTAAAAGGACAAATCAAAATAACAATTTTGAAATCTATACAAAGATAAATGATAATAGCGCAACACGAAATTCGAACACCACCAAAAAAAACAAAAAAAATAGATGAAAAGCAAATTATTGACAACAGAATTTGTTTTAGTTTTATTATAATACTTCCCCGTAGGACATCAAGTACAAATAATACATGTGTATATGTTTACTCGATGAAAAAAAAAAAAAAAAAGGGATTGATAAATAGGCAAATCAAAAAGTTTGAACTGTTTAAACAGACGTGCTTGTCCAAAATGTACTAACAATTATTAAATAGGCATCAGCTACTTTATTCATTATTATGGGCCATGAAATCACCCACATGTATACTTAGTTTTGCACCTTTTATAGGCTTGTGGTATAAAATGGGACATGGTCCGTGTTGAAGACCGTACTTTGACCTATAATTATTGATTTACTTTCACAAATTGTGACTTGGGTGGAGAGGTGTTTCATTGCCAGTCATATCACATCTCTCTCTATATATTATATATATATATTAAAAACATAGTGAATTGTTTAGCTTTAGTTGCTTTAAAAGCATCATAGGTAAAAAGATTGGTAAATGGTAAACTTGCGACATGGAAGTTTATATTATCGAAATACTTAAATGTTTCAAACACAATTTTGTCAATATTTTACATGAATTTAAGTGATATAACATCTTTAAAATATTTAAAAAATATTCCTGCGTTTTATAAAGAAGTAATAGTCTTGGAATTTGATTGGCGGGGACAAACAAAACAATCAGACACATTTGTTGATATTAGAAAACAAGTCATATGGGGAAATAAATTTGTGAAATAGTATATGGTAATATTTACCAATTATATTTGAGAATTGGCTTAAGGTTGCTTTGATAACATAAATGATACTAGAACACACCCGCGAAATCGCGGGCATTTACAGCTTGTGAACTATTGTAGGATGATTTTTTGTCAAAGATATTATTATGGAGAATTTCATAAAAGGTATGAAAAGCTCTCTCCCTTTTTCCAAAGTCCGATATTTGTTTCCTTTCTGTTAAATTCAATTATTTTGTGTTTCTGGCCTCAGACCACAATTATTCTTCTCCTTTGCTACAAAGCTTCTTTTGGTAAAAGTCAAATCAAATTAAAAATTTGCACCGTTTCAAACATGAAATAAATGTAACTGCTTATATATAGACCATTATTAGTCTAATAAAATATGCTTCTAGGATCTTTTTCTGTTGGGAGCCTTATTAACATAACAATGGTAGGATATGAATCTTGTATAAATGACCAAGACCGACTAAGGCTAATTTGAGGGGTGGTCGGAGGGGTCCTGATCCCGAAATCCCAGGCTTAAAACCATGAAATCCCGAGATACAGAATTTAAAGAAACTTCATATCCCGAAATCCTGAAATCGAAAAATATATTCGCGGATCACGTAATTAAGGATCAATCCCAAAATCAGGAGCTTAAAAACACCCGATCCCGACGCCCCCAAAAAGGTCCTGCCTTCCTCTAATCTCTACCTTACTTTCAGTTTTGCCAAATCACTATTTTCCGTTTCAACAATAAATTTGTATGCCCCATTTATGGGCATTATGTTTTCTAGTCTGTGCATCCGTGCGTTCGTTCGTTCGTTCGTCCGTCCGTCCGTCTGTCCCGCTTCAGGTTAAAGTTTTTGGTCGAGGTAGTTTAAGATGAAGTTGAGCATGTTTTACTTATTTATGCAAGTGGTATAACCCCTTAAATAGTAAACATTTCAAAGAAAACAGTAGACAGAATCAGGGACTTTCTATACTAACATAGAAAGTCCCTGACAGAATACAGAGAGTCTCTATATATTAAAGTAGTATAATCGTAGTTTACATGTAGATAAACGCGAAAAATAATTGTCCTCTCTTAGGAGGTATAATAGTTGTAATTCTTGCGATCTAAACACCATGATATGGAGAACGCTCTGAATGGCTTATTTTTTCATTTTTGTTATCTATCATACAATTGGTTGTACTTGTGTCACATGTTTTACTTATTTTAATATATATGCAACTGGTATGACCCCTTTAATAGTAAACATTTCAAAGAAAACAGTAGACAGAATACAGAGACTCAGAGTCTCTTAGACTATATATTAAAGTAGTATAATCGTAGTTTACATGTAGATAACGCGAAAAATAATTAACCTCTATAAGGAGGTATAATAGTTGTGGGCCTTGCGATCTAAACACCATGATATGGAGAACGCTCTGATTGGCTTATTCATTTTTCATTTTTGTTATAAAAATCTATCATACGATTGGTTGTATTGCATGTTTTAAACCGGAAGTCTTATCTATGACTAAAAGTCAGTCTGATGACGGAATCATATCCGGACTCCTTTTTTGTCGTTTTTCTCCCAAAATAACTCAATCTGAATAATCGTAAGAATGGATGACAAATGCGACTATGCATGTTACCTAAGGGCACAGAGGCATGATGATTGATTTATTATGGAAGGAAGAGAAGCGACACACAAATTGAGGTCTTCTCGTTTAGGCAGCAACCATTTGATTTTCTGGGGGGGGGCTATGGTTTTTTTTTCTGGACAAATTTTTTTTTTCGCCTGTGGCGAAAAACAATCTATTTTTTTCGTGACAAGTCGAAAACAATTTTTTTCTTTCAATTTTAGCATTACATATAGTGGCAGCTGAGGGTGAAACAAACAATTTTTTTTTCTCAGAATCAAAAACAAATTATTTTTTTCTCCAAAAACTGGAAACAAACTTTTTTTTCCAAAAAAAACCATAGCCCCCCCCCAGAAAATCAAATGGTTGCTGCCTTAATAGTATAGATATTAGATGATAAATGTCGTTATCGAAAATTAAACACATGCCCTGGGTAAAATCTCATTGTTTTAACTGTGCTATAATCTGGATAATGCACAGCAAAGGTGTGTGCATTAACTACCTCAGTCTCAGATATACTGCACAGTTCAAAAGTACTCTGAAAAAGTGGAAGAAGATTGTACATCTCTCCTGGGTTCATCTCCCTCAAAGCATATTATTGTGGAAAAGAATTGCAATCAATCTGTACTCAATAACCATTTCAGTTTTGATTTTGAAAAAAAAAACAACAAGTGGAACTTAGACTGTAGGAGGTGTAGATTTTACGTCAATAAGGACGCTAGCTAACATTTGAATTTTATGTGGGGGCTATGATGAAATTCGAAAAAAGATATGACAGGAGTTTTTAGTAAAAATAGGGAAGGCAGGATGAGACACTTTGAAAAAAGGGCGGGATGACAATTTAAGTAAAACAAAAGTCAGGATAAACTAAAAAAGGGAAAAAAGAAGGCAGGACCGAATTGAGGGAAAGATAAAAAGGCAGGACATAAAATACAACTAAAAAAAATGCAAAGATAATTTTTTTCATCCTAGCCCCCCTTTCCCCCAAACATCTGTTTATGTTATTTTTATAAGTTAATAAGTTTGATCAGCTGTTTATTTCCCTGGATAATCAGTGTAACAGGGTAAATCAAGAGAAACTTGGACTCTTGGTGAAATTTGTAACAAGCGAGATTTGATTAATAAATATTACTGTTATTAAAAAATCAACAGTGAATCTCAAAAGCATCAAATATATATGCGTGATTTTCAGGGTTTGTGGCAGTCAGTTTTTATTGTTGCCGTTCAACTAAAGTTTCATATAATTTTGTATAAATTATAAAAGATACGATCAAACAAGGAGTTTCTAAACATAATGTAATAGAACAACCTTAAAAAGTTATGACAGTCGGAAACCCGGTTGAAATAGAACAAAAGAATCGAAGCTCTTTGTTAGAGAAGGCGATAAATGAGTACTGTATTGTTTTACTAAAGTGACAAAAAATTTAAAAGTAATAGAAACAAACAAAATTACAAATTTCTTTTCAATTACGAGGTGTTTAATTTTAAAAACACCATTTGCATAAGTTTTTAATTTATCTAGTACATAGTTAAGCAGAACAATTAGATTTCAAGTCGACGACATGGGTATCTTTCAAGTTGGATTAAGAAAATGCATAACCTCCGATTTTTTTGAAAAAATTACCACGGACGGAAAGCATACCAATCTATTAGTTCAAAAATTTTTGTGTCTTCCCTTCCATAATGTAACTCAAGAAAAAATTCCAAAAAATGGATAACAATTGTATCTAAAAGAGAAAATCGAGTGCACCTTTTTATGTTAGGGCGTGTTTGAGTTGAATATTTTGTCTTGATATCATGCAAAGTAAGATTATTTCATACATCGTCTCGCTGCAGATTCTATCATTTTTATATATCAAAGCTACAGGGTTTTCGATATCACAAACTAGTCAAAACATTTACTAAATTTTATCATCGGTATAACACGGCCGACACTCGGCTAACCGAGAGATTGGTCGGTTAATCTATATTGAGTATGCGGCTATATGGAAGATTGGTCTGTTAATCGGGTTGGTTATACGTCTGTTAAGAGTAAAACGCACAATTTAATGTTAAGCTCTATTAAATATAAAGATTTTTGGCATATTATAAGAACCAAATCAAAAAAAGAAAACTGTCTGACAAAATGATATCTATCATAGAACATTTTCCACTTGTAAAAACATTTCATAGTCTACGCAGTTTTCAGTAAAATCAAAAGGCGTCGCGCAAGTATGTAGTATTTATGCTTATACGCATAGCATTTTTTTTAATAAAAGTCGGAACAAACAATTTTAGATATCATTTAAAGGACACAAAATAGTACTTTGGTTCTAAAACATAAATTTACATTGGTAAATATTTCATAATTGTAATAAAAAGTGAATATTACCACGTTTTAGTGAAAATTATGGGAATAAAGTCTGTTAATGGGTTGGACAATTGAAATTGTGTCAGTTAAGAGTAATTTAGCCACAGTTATTTTTGCTACCTTTATATTTTCCTATAGAAAAAGTTAAGAATGAGATGTTCCTGAGTAAAAAAAAAAAATGATAATACGGTGCAACAGTATCCTACGGAAGCGAATTAGCGCAACACATTTTTTTTTAATTTTTCGTCCTATATTTGCGTTACAACGCAAACCTTTTGCGTTATAATGCAAACCTTTGCGATAAAACGCAGACCTTTGCGAAATAACGCAAACTTCAAATATCTTGATTTCAATTGTTCATTAAGTTTTGTAAAAAATGTCCGTCTGTCATTCATTTCGGTTGTGATTTACTAGTAAGAGCATTTTTATTTTGACTTTCTTTGCATTTTATTGAAGGGTGTGTCACTTCAATATAGTGTGATATGGATTGGCCGTTGGAATACGCATGAATTTATTATTAACGTTTTCAATCAGCCTCAATTTTTGTGTCTGTTCAAAGTAGCACGTTCTCAAATCCGACTGAAAGTGTCTTTCTAATACAACACAGGGTACATATAACGTGTTGTCATTCTCATATGCACATGATATTTGTCACTGGACGTTTAACCCTAATTCGTAAGCATCGTCCAATTGGTTCTTTATTTCTATTACTTAATCATATGTTGTTTACAAATCATTCTCAAGTAGTAAATGGAAATGAGCGAATGCAGCTACATTTGGTCATCTTGAGTTTTAATACATTTTATTCCGTTTAATTTCCTTTCTTCATAAGTGTAGAGGAGAACGGAAGTTGTCCGCATGTAAATTTCTAGCATTTGTCACCAATTAGAGTACATCGAAATCTGTTACTGTTTCAACACCCAGGGATGTTTCTTAAACATTTATTATTTTTTCTCTCTTTTTTAGCAATGCATCACTCTCTACTGTCCTTATCTATTATTCTATATTCTGCTACTCCATCCAGATTATCGTGTATACCATGAGGGTTCGGATTGGGGGGGGGGGGGGGGGAGGGTGTTTATTTCTGTATTCTTTAAATTGTTATGTCACGTTTCCTCCGTGACTTTTTTTCCTTTTACCTTTTATTTATCTTACTCATTATTCTTTCTCTATTCTTTATATTTTAGCATCCCAATATATTTTACTTACTGATGTTTAGTTACATTACGATGTTTATCTCTGATCTATATACTGGTTACCAATGTAGATGACAAATTGGTGTCATTCATGACAATTAAACAGAATCCACATGACATATGCGACCATTCTTGGATGAAATTAACATTACTTTAATATTACACTTTTTGAAACCGTTTTTATCAATTATCAATTTCCATTGTTTAAATTGTTCATTGCTCATGTGTTGTTTCCGTATATTTTATGTTTCATTGCTCATGTGTTGTTTCCGTATATTTTAGCCGCTCGTCTTGAGCCTACCCATTTGATCCGATAACACCCCATATAGCAATAAAATTATACTTTTATTGCCATTCATAACTCTTAACAGACCAATTAACAGACTGGGTTTTATACATCCGACCCATTAACAGACCAGGTTTTAAATAAAGATTGATTTATGTCACCAAAATACAGATTTTCGTGAAGATTTTTCGCACAATGATTTCATTATGGTTAACAAACATAATGCCTGTCTTTTCTCGATGTTCAAAATATTGCATGCACGTTAATTCAACCAACGTGTCATTTTGTGTACAGTTTGTGTGTGTAAAATGTGTATAAATTTATTGATGAGTAACCCGCCTTTTCATTTTATAGATCGTACATTGAAGCTAGAAAAATAATAATTACACCACTGGATTCAGTACATTGAATTGTTTTGTTAGACATGAATATTTTTTTATGATAAAAATATATTTAAAAAGTTATACAATGAAACATGCTGAACTTTCAATGATTTTCTCGATAACACCTGATTAACAGACTTTAGCCAACCCGATTAACAGACCAACCGCCGATATAGCCGCATACTCAATATAGATTAACCGACCAATCTCTCGGTTAGCCGAGTGTCGGCCGTGTATAAGGACATCATTCGTAAATATAGCTCAACATGCAGACTTCTTACACGTTCAGGTATTTCACATCCAATTTTTTATGGAAATATTCTTTAAAAGCACAAAGGTGTCAGTATTCACCTCAAAAACTAACAAAACCTTTGAATAGACTTATTAAGAAGGGATATAGTTACGATACTGTTGTCAGGTCATTAAAGATTGCATATTTTGGCGTTAATATTGATTCACTTATAGGGTCTTTGCATCGGAACTAAACACATTTATTCAAAAACCAGTTGTTGGCATGACACGGGTTATGTTCTTCTCATAAATGTTATGATGGTATGATACTAAACCCCTAACGGGAAGGATTGTGCCTGATGTTCATATGATGAAATCATAATCTTTCAGTCAGTTTAATTGAAGTCTGGAGCTGGCATGTCAGTTAACTGCTAGTAGTCTGTTGTTATTTATGTATTATTGTCATTTTGTTTATTTTCTTTGGTTACATCTTCTGACATCAGACTCGGACTTCTCTTGAACTGAATTTTAATGTGCGTATTGTTATGCGTTTACTTTTCTACATTGGCTAGAGGTATAGGGTGAGGGTTGAGATCTCACAAACATGTTTAACCCCGCCGCATTTTTGCGCCTGTCCCAAGTCAGGAGCCTCTGGCCTTTGTTAGTCTTGTATTATTTTAATTTTAGTTTCTTGTGTACAATTTGGAAATTAGTATGGCGTTCATTATCACTGAACTAGTATATATTTGTTTAGGAGCCAGCTGAAGGACGACTCCGGGTGCGGGAATTTTTCGCTACATTGAAGACCTGTTGGTGACCTTCTGCTGTTGTTATTTTCTATGGTCGGGTTGTTGTCTCTTTGGCACATTCCCCACAGGGCCGTAACTAGGGTTCGAATTCAGGGGAGGCATGGGTTTTTTTTTCTCGCAGTAAAATGACTAAAAATTATCCGTTTTCCTTCGATTTACTTACTTTAAGAAACATCAGTATTGATTGTACCTGGAAGCAATTTTCATGCAAAAACAAACTGAGATTGCTGTTCGGGGTGAGCCAAGGCTCCGTTTTGAAGGCAGTACTTTGACCAATAATTATTAACATTAAATACATTGTGACCGCGGAATTTGTTCTCAATATGGCTAAAAATCACCCGTTTTCCTTCGATTTCCTTACTTTAAGAAACATCAGTATTGCTGGATCCTTGAAGCAATTTTTATACAAACAATTATTATCTGTATTTAAAGATATTTTTGTTAGAAATCAAACTGGTAAGTTAAAAAAACATATAAAGCAAGATCATAGAAAGCAAGATATTTTTTTTGTCGAGGACCTTGAATTTCAATATTGTTGAAAGCTGAACAGACATGTATATAACTACAACCAGGGACTTTCTAAACTAGTATATACTTAGTTTAGAAACTCTCTGCTTCAACGAATGGGAATATTTACTACTAAGGCATTGACCCTATACGTATGTATGTATGTACTTCTAGATTTCGCCAATTAAGACGCACCCCTTGATTGACTGCAAGGGTACAGCGGATCCATGTACACTACCTAAGGATTAATGGAGATGTGTCCTTTACAATATTTTTCCACCACCAGAACAATCCCCACCCAACACCGCCCAAGGTTCTCGTACGATCGGCCGGGAGACGTTAAAAAAATGACTCAACAGCTGCAGCTGATTCAGCCGGTAACGAATTTCCGATATCATTAAAAAGATTCACAATACAAAGGGAACTTCCTCTGCTTGATAGAATCCCTAAATAAATATGAATAGTTAAGTTTTATTCAAAATTGTCGAAAGCAAAGTTTCATATGTGTTCTTGTACGAATACTGAATAACAGACGGACGGCCACATGAAAAAAAATATACTGAAACGGTTCACTTTCGATAAAAAAAAATCCGGAAAATTACAGATATATCACGTATAATGATAACACTGTTCAAACTGTAAACTTGTGTTGTTTATAATATAAATTCAAGTTCTTCTTGTACATATTGTCAATATTTCATTTTACTACTTAAAAAATAATTTTGGTGTAGAAAATTCAGGGGAGGCATTTGCCTCCCCTGCCTCATAGGTAGTTACGGCCCTGCCCCATTTCCATTCTCAATTTTAGATTGACTTTATAACACAAAAAAATAACAGTACTAAAAGATGATATATATGGGTCAAGTGAAATACCTACCTAATGAGTCACAAAAACAGAGAAGGTGTGGTCGAATAGCTATTTTTTTTTACTGAAAGTACTTGACGACAGTCTTTCAAGTTGGATGATGAAAATGCATATCTTTGAAAAAATATAATTTTTTGTGTGTAAAAACTATGGTTTGTAGTCTTTATACACTAAAAAAATCAAGTCTGCCATTCTACGAAATTTTTAATTAGAATTTTTTTAAATGTTTATAAATTTTCGAAAATTCCACCTGACAACCGATCAGACAATAGTTTTAAGTTGAATCAATGCAGACGAGATCATTAACTGATGCTCATTAGCTAGTTGATACATTTGTCTTTTAAAATACAACTGACATATAAGGATCGTAATGGTGCAATGTGGATAAATTTATCGATTTCCATGAGCAAAATTGGTAGCGCGTCATCCCTACAATGGCTTCCATTTCTACGATTGTGAAAATGAACTAGCGTAATGGGGAGATAATTCTGACGAAGTAGAATCCTGACTGTTGAAGGTTGTTGCATGTATCTAATCTGTACCAAAAATGTTTTTACAGCATTACTGCCTTTCATTGGGTGGACATTTAGCTAGGATTGAATCTGAAACAGAAAAAAATTTAATTCGTCACGAATTAAAACACTTGTCTGGTAAGCTATTTTCTGTAATGAATACCATTGAGTTGGGACATAAAGCACTGACGAATTTAAGTGGGCCTCAGTTTCAGGGCGATCTAATAAGTGCAATTACTGTATCACTAGTCGAATTTCACCAGGATTGTTAGTTTCTTACAAAAGGTCGATGGATCTCACCTAGCACTCCGGCTTCTTCCAGCAATTGAAAAAGGCCAACACAAACGGCAAAACCCCTATAACAGAACAAGAATAATTCGTGGCAAATATTCATGAAAAAAAAAGGTTCCGCTGTAATGCATTTACAAAACAAGTGGTAAATCCTAAAAAAAAATTAACCGTGTTTAGAAATGGCTGAACGAATACAAAAACACTGCAAATTTGGACTTTCTCTTGCAAATATATTCAAAAATAAGAAAAGAACAAAAATAGATCATTGGGTTTCAATAAATATGAACAATTGTATCAAAAATTTATAGTCATGGTTTGCATTGATGTTATGTTTCTATCTAAAAGGGCAGTATTGGTTAGATGGGATAGATGATGTGATTGAATCTGACTGGCGCTGGGCCTCAACTTATGGTAAAATAGAGCCAACATTTTGGTATCCTAATGAACCAAGCGATACTGGGGCAAATGAAGATTGTATGGAAACTCGTAACGGCTTCAGAGGCCTTTGGAATGATGCAGATTGTTCTTCACATCTGTTTAGTATATGTGAAAAAGAATTTTTAGAGTGATTTTCTTTTTAAAAAAAAACGGATCCTGTTGCTGTATATGATTTTAATAACCGTTCATGTAGTGCATTAGAATTTGTTTTATCACAAAACCATCTCATGTACTCAAATTGCAAATACTTGTTTTTCTGTTTAATAGCCATTAAAATACATTTTTAAATGTTTAATATTGTTTTCACTACGACGCTTTGCGGGAGCCGGCGGGAGGGCTTATACATACAAGACGTCTTGTGACCGCTCTCATGTGTACAATGCTTGCATAATAATTATTTTATCTTGAAAATGAATTACATTAAACCTAGCTCCACGATTTCTTCAAACGGTATTGGTCTAATAAAAAATTTGAAAAATGTATCAATTACAATTTCAATTTTGATTAACCCTCCTTTCCGTCACCTCATATAGTTTTCCATGAATTAAAATGCATGATCATTATTTAAAAAGTATAAGGGGAATGAAGCTCATAAGACCAAACAAACACTAAATCTAATTAACTGTAATGCACGTATCATTACCAGAGTTTTGATATTTTAATCTAGCTAAAATTTCAAACAGATGAGAGGGTTAGCTAGTTTTAAAACTTGGTCAAATCCACAATTTCCTACATTAAAAATAGCTGTACAAAGTTTTATATGACAGTTGTTTTCCATTCGTTTGATGTTTTGATGTTTCGATTTTGCCAATTGTTGAGGGGCTTTTCGTTGTGATTCTTCCTTGAATTTTTTTTTTGGGTTATTTTACTTTTTTCTTAATTCTTTATCATCTTTGATTCAACTGCATGTTTTCTTACTGTGAACTACAAATTGCCATTTGGAGTCAATAAATTATTTGTGTATACATACAAACAAGCACCTAATACAACATATTTGAGCAACTTCGTCATTGTTAATTCCAAGTTTTTTTCTAAGTGTACCTACTTTATCAATATGATATCATTTTGTCTCAACATTTATTTTTACTTTTATATTGATTGCTGGACATTTTTTTCCTATAGAGTAATATGTGTAACAAAATTTTCTTAAATCGCAGTACGTTGAGGTGTTGTAGTAACAATCAGATCGTTATTATAGGATAAAACACATTTATTCTAGAGGTTATTGATGTGTTATCCGGGGCGTTTACTCACAAACTTAACATACTTTTATTCAGTTTGTGAGTTAATCGCCCCTATTGATGATTGTTTAAAATACCAAATAAAAATATGCATTTATAAATGAATATATATAACATCGTGGCCACAAGTTAATTGTTTTCTGTTCAGTATTAAATTTATATTAAGATCCATTTTGTTACATCTTGTGATCAATTTTATTTGACAATCGCCAATGGCAGTCAGCAGGGTTAAAGCACATCCGTTGTTCGACCTGTTAGTCAAATGCGTTTTGTTTAAATATACTTCTTCAATTTTTTGGTCTTTTGGAAAATGTTGTTTGTGCTGTATTTAGACCCTTCTACAACGAAATTTGTTTTACATGCACACGTATAAAAATTGCGGTTTTTATCCAACGCAATCATAGGTTTGAACGTAGTTTTCAATTTAGACTCGTGTGTTTGTATATATATAGACAGATAGTCATTGTTGAACATATATAAAGATACTCATTGTTGAAAGATTTACCAAGATCTATACTAATTTCTAATCATGTGGTTTTTGCTAGATAGTTTTTTTCATTGGCAGCGTATCACATCAATTTATGCTTATGAATAATTGATCATAAAGAACTTCAATATACATGTATTTATTATTTTGTTTTATTAACATATTTTTCGGTAAGTAACAAAATGACAGTAATAAGGAAAACTATTAGAAGAAAAGTCGATTTTTTTTCTTTTAGTAAATGCATGTTTACGAGCTCTGTTTTGAAATGCCATAAAATAACAATGATATAATTAACAATTGCCTAAGCATGCTAATGCATCATATTTATATTTTCTGTCTTATGATATTTTACAATCTACACGGATTTAAATATGATACATCTTATCGCCAGTAGGAACGATATGAACATGATGAAAGACGACCGGACTTATGAAAAATATATCCTCATGGGCGATTTTCATTTATATGTTTCAATAAGTTTTCGATATTGACAGCTTGGTCCAAAGAACCATTAGTATCAACCGATTCTGTACGATTCGTTCGGGTTTCAGTAAAGTTCCAAGGAATGGGGAATCGATCCGTAATTTTAGGCGCAGGTGAATCTCGAACAATGTCCAGAGCAATCTGTTCGAGTTCGGCTGGTGAATGGTGAGTATGACCGTATTTTGATTTATTTTTCACTGATCTTTTGGCCCTATTCTTTATCAAACTCTACAATGAAAGTTATAAACAGCTTGTAAATTTTTGAAAGACATGATATATGTATATAAACATATTAATACATTTAAGACCATTATTTTATACTTCTGTTTTTATTTTGAGAAAATGATAGAAATTGTCTTCTTCAGGTTATCATTTATTTAAACTGCAGTATTTTTGTAACTAAGACATTGCATATTGAGACTGTTTATTAAGGTGACAGTTGTGTATTGCGTTAATGCCGCCTTTGTGCAAAAGAATGTATCACTTCGATATTCAAAATATAAAATCAAATATAAAATTACTTTCAATAATCCTTCACACTTTTTTATGTAAAAAATAAAATTAACTAAAAGAATGTTCATACTAGCTTAAACGGCGATATTGAATGGTGTAATACAGTTATCTAATGGCTGGGGCCATCGAAATTGTTAACATAGCATCAATTGCAATGGTCTTCAACGTCAGAAGATTTAGGCATCTAAAGAGCTGGTCCAAATTTAAAACAGTTATAGATTTTTCATTTGGACTGCAGATTGTCACTTTATTGTTTTGCTTAAGCGTAAGATCGAAGTATCTATTTTAAGGGGGCTCGCGGGTCTAAATCATTTTTTTGTTATTTAATATAAGATTTCGCTAATTTTTTCTATAAATGAACTTTATGTTATGCCTAATAGAAAAATAAGATAAAAAAGAGAGGTCACCGATCATTTACGCTCACAATCTGCCTTCGAAAGAAACATACATTTTTGTAAAGGTACTTTTTTTCTGTTGAACTCATAGGAGAAAAAGAGGTAATATCGGAATAAAAAAAGAACCTTATTACAGAAATCGCTTAAATTTTACAATTATTTAGTTTATGTATAGCTTATTTGAAAACAATAATAAAAAATATAGGTCACCGATGAGTAAAAAAAGATATTTCAATTTTAATGCCAAAAAAATAGCATTTTTGCACCAAAGGGAGATAATTTCGATCTTTTTCAATGATATCTACATTTTAAAAGTCAGCTGGGGCCAACACGAATTGATTTTTTGGAATGATTTTTGTGCCATATGATAAAGTAACAACTACTTTAGGTAATTTATAAAATTTGTAATGAAAATTAAATGTTTAATTTTTTTCTGAAAATCTTATACCCGTGAGCCTCCTTAAACCATTACATTTACTCATATCAACAATTTTCATGAGTTTATGTGATTCAACGAGTCAGCGACAAACGTTTAGAAAAAGTTGCCGTTGTTAAGTCCTGTTAATTTCTCTTGCCTCAGTAAACCTATACAAAAATTGAGATAGAGAAATGAAATTGGAAGTCTAAAGTTTATCATAAGAGTCAGATTTTGTGATGTTTCCACTTAGATTTGTTAAGCGATTAATGATTAGTAGTGAATATAAAGGTGACTGTGATAGAACGACAAACAGATGGAAATATAGAGAAACAGACGAACGGACTATAAGGCTGAGAAACGGACGAACAGACGAGATTTCCTTTTTTCACATTGCATTTAGAAAGCAATTTTACATGTATAATATTGCGTGTATTACAAGTAAGTGGTGAACGAATGCCTAAAAAACTGCAAACAATTTTTAAAATATGTTTTGTCCTTACCGTTAGTTGTTCGAAAGTTTGTGGACGCAGATCATAGATTTTATTTCCAATTTTCGGTAATCTGTCCTACACTTGTGTCCCACTATTCCGTAAATACGTTGTGCTGATATAGGATTCGAAGTAAATCATTCAGTTTATGTTGGATGATACCATTATGTGAGGTTAACATATACTGCTGCATACATCTGATCTGTTCCAACGTTCCCATGGTAAGGAAATTGTTCATATTTTCGTACGAATAGCAATCCTTTAAAACAACAGGATCATACTCATTCTGAACATGCAAAGCCATTAACAATGGCAAAATGGTACATATATAGAAGAAACTTCCCAACAGCATCTATAGAAACAAATATGAAACTATTGAGAGATATAAAGACAATCACTGTTAAGTGTCTTAAATATCAGCTGTATTTGTACGAGACTAAGAAACAGGTGTAACAAAGCTTATTATTTTTTTTCAGAAATCAACACGTCTTAAACGCGGACCGCAATGAGGAGGTCAAATTGAATTGTGACGTAAATAAACAGTAATTTGACATAAACGTTTGCTCGCAACAGAAGCAGGATACCAGGAAAAGATATACTTTAGTAAACGTATATCGCTTCCTGTTATCCGTACATATCCACCATTTTCTACATTTGAAAATGCCTGTACCAAGTCAGGAATATGACAGTTCTTGTCCATTCGTTTTTGATGCGTTTTGTTATTTGATTTTGCTATATGATGATGGACTTTCCGAATTGATTTTCCTCTGAGTTCAGTATTTTTGTGATTTTACTTTATACACCTATAAGTATAATAGAAAGGCCGATTACAGGATAAAGATGCGTTTGTGAAGTATAAGTAAATAATACATAAAAAAAGATATTAGGAATCGCCAACAAAATACAACACAACGCATCAAAGCATATCGACCACCAACACAAAGACTACTCAGAAAAATCAATCATATAAAAGCAATGACAAACAACACTACAAACACATGATCCAGATAGCCTGATACTAGTTCAATCCAATATTCACTTTCGATTAACCCATCACAAGTTATATTTACAAACTTTTCCACAGGATTTACAGAAAAAATGTTGACCTCGTAATAAGTTGGATCCTAGATGTAAATATTTAAATATAAAATCGAAGAAACTGTTTGAATAACACAATTTAAAAAGAAGAAATTAAAAAAACAACTGTAGCAGCTGCAAAAAATACTACCTTTTTGGAGGAACGTACCTGTCTCGTCTCATAAGATTGTTTATATCACAAATTGCAGTATATATATACAGGGACATAGAACCAAAAACAACTAAACTATAACATCACATGATACAATTATAAGTTAATGTATTGTGTAACCTTTTAATGCATAGAGACAAGTTGGGCTTTTAAAATTCTATATTGGACGGCAATGTCCTTGACTCCTCGGGATAAGGTCAAGCATATGCATTTATATCTAATCCGGTTGTAAAATTAATGCTGTTGTTTTCATGTAAATTTATAAGGAAACATTAAATGTTGTTCCGTGAAAAATCATTTTAGCCGTTTGTTTCCTGTTGTATGCTTACGTTTAATCATGAAGAAATATATAACATCATTCTATGTTTGTCTACACCTGTTGTCCAACCAGAGTTAGAGGAAGCTATAACATTTCCCTACAAACCCTATCTTATAATTATTAACGTTAATAAATTTTAAAACTCACTTTTTTAAGTTATTGTTCTAAAAGATATTTGACGCGTTATTGTGTTCTCTGGGGTATGGTTAGCATACACCTCCTGATATTCAAGTAGAGGAAACTACAAGTGTTATTGTGTTAATTGTTGTTATTGGTAGTTCTCAATTTTTCCTTATTTCTTGAAAGTTTCCACGAACTCTCAGTTATTTAATTTTATCATGATTTTGAATTTCTATCATTGCATTTCGTTGATTGTATTTGAATTTTCTTCAGATTTGATATTACATAATTAGTTCAATTAGGACGGATATTGCTTTTTATTTAAAAACTAAAAATGTTTACCCTGAAGAGTCACAACTTTAATGCATATTGGCAATTTCAGAATCAGAAAAATATTTGGTTGTTATTACAAACCCAGGACCTTGCGGGTCCATGGCTGAATTTACCTTATTTTTAATCTGAATTTGTTTAATATTCGATTTGTTGCTTGGTAAAGTGATCCTAATTATAAGGTGCTCGGTTTTTAGTGCTTTCAAAATCCTTCTTTTTGAATCCATTCTGGCTTTCTTACCACCGGAAACAACTTGTATATATATATATACATATATATATATATAGACACCTTGTGCTTGTGGCATAACATCTTGGCCATAAGTTTAATGTTTTCTGTTTAGTTTTAAATTTATATTAAGGTCCTTTTTGTTACATCTCGTGTTCAATTTTATTTGGCAATCGCCAATGGCAGTCAGTAGGGTTTAAGAACATCAGCTGTTGGACCTGTTAGTCAAATGCGTTTTGTTTAAATATACTTTTTTCCCTTTTTTGTTCTTTTGGAAAATGTTGTTTGTGCTGTATTTAGACCCTTCTACTACGAAATTCGTTTTACATGCACACATATAAAAATTGCGGTTTTTATCCAACGCGACCATAGGTTTGAACGTAGTTTTCAATTTAGACTAGTTTATATTTTTTCGTTTGGGCTTGTATCATATTTTCCCTCCGGTTTATTTGATTCGTTCATCCTATATTGACTCTTAAAATTCAAGAGTCTATCTGAAATTGAGGGTAAATTATATGGCCTTCCAAATACCGTTTCGATCCGTAACATCACTGAAGAGACATATATTGTCGAAATCTAGATCTGGTGTGCAAAAAAAAATATTGACACCTTGTGTTTGTGGCATAACATCTTGGCCACAAGTTTATTGTTTTCTGTTTAGTATTAAATTTATATTAAGATCATTTTTGTTACATTTCGTGATCAATTTTATTTGGCAATCGCCAATGGCAGTCAGCAGGGTTTAAGAACATCAGTTGTTCGACCTACTAGTCAAATGCGTTTTGTTTAAATATACTTTTTCCTTTTTTGGTCTTTTGGGAAATGTTGTTTGTGCTGTATCCAGACCCTTCTGCAACGAAATTTGTTTTACATGCACACGTATAAAAATTGCGGTTTTTATCCAACGCAATCATAGGTGTGAACGTAGTTTTCAATTTAGACTCGTTATATATACATATATATATATGTAGGACTCAAATCTATGGTGGGTTCCAAATCTATGGCAGATTCCTAATCTATGGTAAATATGACGTCATGCCATCACAAATCTATGGCAGATTTTTTAAAACCCTAATCTATGGCAAATTTTGTAATTTCCTAATATAAGGCGGATTTTTGTTGTTTCCAAACCTATGGAAAATTTTGTGCAAATGGGAAAGTCAACAATGCAGTATATATACGACCAATGACTTGTCTTAAACAAGTGGAAATAAACGACAACGGGAGAATGTCTATAAACATTTGTGAAATAAACTTTTCATAATGGTCAACCAAAACATTTCACAAATGATGAATTCATATATCCTAATACAGACTTAAATATTTAAATGATGCGCCCGGTAATAATAATAATTTTTTGATGCATGGTACCTGTTTAGCCCATTCATTAAACCAACTAGTTGAAGTCCCTTAACAAACAAGAAGGCAGGTTTTTATATAAAAAAGAAAACTAAAAATGAACAGTTTGAATTTTCACATAATGTTATTTTGTAGTTAATTTTTTTTTATTTGATGACAATTCTAATCAAATTGGTATCAGGTAATTTGATCTTTCAGTTTATAAACTTTGCCAGACGTAAAATATTTTTTATAAATCCTTTTATGAAATTCCCGGTACTGAAAACCATCGATGTCCTTATTCATCGCGGGCTTCGATCGGTACATCACATTCCTACGTATTAATCTTGCATTAATTTGTAGGATCCTTTACTATAGATAATTGAGCTGATCTGTAACAATAGCATCTCCATGCTCCATATATCATGTAATGTAGTACTCCGCTAGATTAAAACTGACGAGGAAAGGTAACACACGGCCACCGAAAGCTTTATTTTTGTGAAGCCCAGGTGGTCGTGTGGTCTAGCAGGACGGCTATAGTGCAGGTGATTTGGTGTCACGATATCTCAGTAGCATGGGTTCGAATTCCGGCGAGGGCAGAACAAAACAAATTTGCGAAAGCAAATTTACAGATATAACATTGTTGGGTTGATGTTTAGACGAGTTGTATATACAAAATGTACACAGCCATGTATCACCATAATTGCTAGTGATCCGATGGATAAATCTGGTGTAG
Organism: Mytilus galloprovincialis; assembly: GCA_037788925.1. Lineage (NCBI taxonomy): Eukaryota > Metazoa > Mollusca > Bivalvia > Mytilida > Mytilidae > Mytilus > Mytilus galloprovincialis. Next base: position 57,935,372 of record CM075335.1, on the reverse strand, counting down.
AGTTGTCACTGACTCAGACGTACTTATAAATATATTTATTTTCTGTGACTGAATCTTGCATTAATTGTAGGATCCTTTACTATAGATAATTGAGCTGATCTGTAACAATAACATCTCCATGCCTTATATATCATGTACTGAAGTACGACGTTAGATTAATTGGTTATCAAAGGTACCAGGATTATAATTTAGTACGCCAGACGCGCGTTTCGTCTTCATAAGACTCATCAGTGACGCTCATATCAAAATATTTTTAAAGCCAAAAAGTACAAAGTTGAAGAGCATTGAGGATCCAAAATTCCAAAAAGTTGTGCCAAATACGGCTAAGGTAATCTATGCCTGGGAAATTCAAAGTTAATTCAAAGTTTTGTAACAGGAAATTTATTAAAATGACCACATTATTGATATTCATGTCAACACCGAAGTTTTGACTACTGGGCTGGTGATACCCTGATTAAAACTGACGAGGAAAGGTAACACACGGCCACCGAAAGCTTCATTTTTGTGAAGCCCAGGTGGTCGTGTGGTCTAGCGAGACGGCTACACTGCAGACAATTTGGTGTCACGATATATCAGTAGCATGGGTTCGAATCCCGGCGAGGGAAGAACAAAAAAAAATTTGAGAAAGCAAATTTACAGATCTAACATTGTTTTGTTGATATCGTGACACCCAATCGCCTGCACTGTATATATATATTTATATATTTTGGTCAATGATTGAATTAAGTAGTGTCAATCCGTGTATAATGACGATGTTCAGGTGTGAGTATCACCTGTGTATCTAACCAATCACAAATACACCATTTGATGGTGCGCCTATCAGAGGCAGATTACAGATCCGAACCTTTTTAGTTATTGAAAATATTAATAAAAAGTGGACAAAAGAGAGACCCGGGTTTGTTAAATTTTTGAATGAAAATTACATGTATGGCTTCAAAATCTCCTACAATTCCATGGTTTACGGTCAAGGTAATAAGAAGTTATAATAGTATAATGTTGTGAAATAGTTTATATTTGGCTGGCAACATACTAACTTTTACTTGCTTGGGGCTCAACACTGTCCTATCATCTTGCACCTATGGATGATTATTTTTTATATACTTGATTAACCATTAAAAATGATAAAAAATAGAGTATGATGACATCAAGTAATAGAAGCCTTTGTTTCTTTACGACCAAGTTTTGGAAATAAATTTCAAAATCATACAAACATGGTCTAATTTAATAAATATGTTCCACAGCGGTACTGTCTTTCAATATCAACTAGACCACACCCGCGAAATCGCGGGGAAATAGAGCGTATGTAAACTGTAAAAAAATATAACCGGAGAATTCCAGGAGAGGTATCAAAATTCAAAGGTACTTGGGGACTGGGCACATTTTTTTTTTTGCCCTCCCCCTTTTTTCAAAAGACCGAATTTTATTCTTTCTGTTTTTCTGTATACTATGAACATATTTTACTATATAAAACGGTCACGATATATTAAAAGTCACCCCAGTAAACTATTGGAATTTATAGTAAATTATAGCAAATTTATACAATTTATTCATTATAGTGTATATGTATATAGTATACAGAAATATTTCAGTGACAGCCATGGATATAAAACTATTGGAATTGATAATATATATAAATATCTAATACACTTTACATGTATCTATAGTATATGTATGATCATAGTATACAGAACAAGAGGCTGTCACAACGACAGCAAACCGGATTTATTTACATTTATTTGTGTCCTGGCAATATCAGATGATATCATTACTGATGAATGGTGAAAGTGAAAATCATCAATATCAAATTTGACCTCTATTTTGTCATCAGTATCAACATTTTGAAATAATAATATTTGAAAAGCTTAGATTGAATGGTTCATGAGTAAATGCAACAACGTGAATGGAAACGCCATTTTACGATCTTTCAAGAACCATAACTCCTGAACAGTAAAAGTCAAAATCGTCATTATGGAACTTGACCTCTATTTTGTCATCAGTAACAACATATTAAAATTTCAAAAGCTTTGGTTGAATGGTTCATGAGAAAATGCACGGACACGACGGGAAACACCATTTTTCAATCTTTCAAGAACCATAACTCCTGAACGGTAAAAGTCAAAATCGTCATTATTGAACTTGACCTCCATTTTGTCATCAGTAACAGCATATTAAAATTTCGGAAGCTTTGGTAGAACAGTTCATGCATAAATGCACGGACACGACTGGAAACTCCATTTTTCAATCTTTCAAGAACCATAACTCCTGAACGGTAAAAGTCAAAATCGTCATTATTAAACTTGACCTCCATTCTGTCATCAGTAACAATATATTAAAATTTGGGAAGCTTTGGTAGAACAGTTCATGAGTAAATGCACGGACACGACTGAAAACTCCATTTTTCAATCTTTCAAGAACCATAACTCCTGAACGGTAAAAGTCAAAATCGCAATTATTGAACTTGACCTCCGTATAGTTGTCAGTAATAACATATTAAAATTTTAAAAGCTTTGGTTGAACGGTTCATGAGTTAATGCACGGACAACATTTGATTGCCGCCTTTCAAGAACCATAACTCCTGAACGGTAAAAGTCAAAATCGCCATTATTGAACTTGACCTTCGTATAGTTGTCAGTAATAACATATTAAAATTTTAAAAGCTTTGGTTGAACGGTTCATGAGTTAATGCACGGACAACATTTGATTGCCGCCCGCCCGCCCGGCCGCCCGCCCGCCCGGCCGCCCGCCGTACATCCCCAAATCAATAACCGACATTTTTGTCACAAAAATCCGGTTAAAAACGCAAAAAGTAATTGTTCTGTCCCAAGTACTTATCCAAATTATGTTTAATTTCAAAACAGGCCTAAAGGGCAGCGGAAGTCTTTTATATTTCTCAAAAAGTCAGTCTGATGACGGAAACAATATATGGACGCCTATATTTTCGTTTTCCTCTCAAAATAACCCAAACTGAAACACTTTAAGCTAGGATGATAAATGCTAGAACACACCCGCGAAATTGCGGGCATTCAGAGCGTGGTTGAAAACTATGTAAAGTGTTGTAGGAAGATTTTTTGTAAAAAAAAATAATGACTGGAGAATTTCAGGAAAGGTAATAAAAGTTATAGGTACTTGGGGACAGGACAATTGTTTTTCAACCCCTTCTGCTTTTTCCCCAAAATTTCCATTTTTTTTTGTTTTCTACTCTCATGATTTCAATATGAACATACGTTTAGTATTTTATGAACATACATAACTACAAATAAAGTGTGTTTGCTTTTTACTATCAATTCTTAGTTAATTTATCAATCCACGGCGGTCATTGATATATTATGTAGACCCTCTCTATGTAATATACTTAGTGACCCGATGAATTTTGTAAAAGATTTTATGACTGAAGAATTTCAGAAAAGGTATCAAAAGTTATAGGTACTTTGGGACATGACAATTGTTAATTCTAACTCGGCTCCTATTTTTTTCCTCCAAAACTCCTATAATGTCTCTATTGATTTCAATAATAGTAGCGTTTATCTGTATATTATGAACATACATTACTATGAATAAAGTGTATTTGCTTTTTACTATCAACTCTCAATTTACTTATCCATCCACGGCGGTCATTCATGATTGACATATTATAAAGACCCTCTCTATTTAATAAACTCAGTGACCGCCGTGGATAGTTATTTTGAAAATGATAGCAGATAGCAAATACACGTTAGTCATAGTCTTTGGTATGTACAAAGTGCAGAAAAAAACGCAAACCGGATGTCTAGTCTGACTTAAAATTTCGTACAATGACGGAAAAATATCCGGACGCAGTTTTTTTCGTTTTCTCCCAAAATAACCCAAACTAAATAATCATAAGAATGAATGACAAATGCGACAATACATGGTACCTATAGGACATAGGGGCATGATGATTAATTTATTGTGGAAGGAAGAGAAGCGACACACAAAATGAGGTCTTTTGGTTTAATAGTATAGATGAGTGGACATTTGGCTAGAATTGAATCTAAGACGGAGCAAAATTTACTTCGTGACGAATTAAAGAATTTGTCGTATACTAGTAAGCTATTTTCTGGATGACTACATTAAAAGGCAAATTAGGCCCTTGGAAACTTCAAAAAGATTTACTTTCGCTACAACCAACAATTTCAACATTAAATCAGGTATTTGATAATTCTATTAAACCCATTTTATATTGCTCTGAAACGTAGGAAAGTTAATATTGATTTAAAGGTTAAATAAGACGTCTTGTGTAACTTTGTTAAATTAGCAATTGGAAACGGAAAAGATGAACCAACGTTTTTCAAAATATATTCTATGGGTACTAACACAAGCTCAAATTTCGTTGTGATGAGCGAATTGTGACGCTACTCTTTAGTAATGGGTAGATTAAAAATTATAATTAGATATTAGGTTCGAAAAGAAAAGTCCCGAAATTCATTATTGGAAAACTGCTTTTAAAGAAAATTAAATGGTATACTATTAAGGGACACATAACTTTGTACACATATTGTCTACATGTGTCAAATATTATAAATATTGATACATTTGTATTTCAAAGCCTTATTCTTATACAAGCCACACACTTATGTATGAGAATGAGGCTCGTCAAGATAGACGCTTATGTTTTTTTTGTCTGATAGATGTATTTACAACTTAAGTAGTATTTGTGTATTTGACCTGCCAGTGATACGTAAAAGTTTTGCTACATAGACTAGGATGGCAAACACACATTTCACACTCTCGAAATATATGCCTAGATACAAAAACGGTCCTCGTATGACACGATACAGTTCCCCAGACACTGATAGAGAACTATATCGTCTATTAACTTTACGAGTGAACACAACATCGTACACTGTTCCTATTCCTATAAAACCAGTCATGTCTGACCAATTAAAAGATAATAAAATCTCCAGAAATGATTTATATCAACTAATGCTGACCATTAAAGAAAACCTGTTTCTCAGAACTTCTTTAGAACATAGAATAACAAACTTGGTGTCTAAGTTTAGCAAGAGATACAACGACATGTCAAATCTCTTAAACACTTTTGTTCCCTAGTGAATCCAATAATAATTTAGGAATTTATATCATCATTAGAGACCTTTGCAATAATGAAGATTATTCTAAACATCAGATTTGAAAATGCAAAATAAAAAATTACAAAGTGACTTTCGTTAAGAAGCGGATCATGTTAAAAAAAACTGCTTTAAAAAACATATGTAGTGTATTGGTATTTGTTTTATTGTCAGAAAACAATCCCATGTACTCATTAAGGTCTACTGTGTTTGCTGCCAGTCCAGTGCCTTCATCTTGTTTTACAAAAAATTGACCGAAGATACCTTTATTATATTTGGTGTTTCCGAGGCGCTTTTCTTTATTTTCTTTCATAAGAATTTTTATCAAGGTTGTTTTGATTCTCGTTTTTTTTCATAGTCTTCTTAAATCATTTGTAAGTGTTTTGTTGTTTCCAAATGCGATGCATTGTGGGGGCATTGAAAATTGATTGTCCCGTCTTTTCGTCTGTGCGTCTCTGTGTTCTCTTGTCCTGTCTTGCAAGTGCTCTTATTTGTATAATTCCTGCCAGATATTTGTTTTAACTAAATCTAAAATTACAACATAGCTCCATAACAGTTCTTTCAGAATTTCAAATTCTCCAAACCTTATTGGTCTATAAGAAATAAAAGAAAAAGTGTCAAAAACTTGTTTAATTTTTCATATATGAAAGTTTTCTAATGAATCCAATTGCATGATTTCATTTTTAACAGTACATGTATAATGGGAATAAAACAAACAAACAAACATTAAATTTGATTGCAATTCGAGTGTCGGTACTAATGTTTTTCTTTGAAAGTTTGACAAAAAATATTATCTTGCTCAAATTTCAAAAGATTTGATTAACTTCATTTGACCTTAATGTCATTGGCCTTTGGAGACTAGGAATTGTTTTTGTATACAACACAGTCAATCATCAAATACAGCATATTTCGGCAACTTTATCAACGCAATTTCCCAGCGTTTCTTCTACGCGTGATTCTGAATAACAATTGATTAGTAGCTTACCAAAAGTATGTAATCTACTATATCGATATGACATTTACATATTTGCCTATACTATCTGTCTATCTCCACACTTTTCGTTGGATTCATTTTCCTATACAGTAAAGTGTCTGCATTGGTTCAACAAAATTTTCTCAAATCGTCGAAGTACGCTTTGATGTGGTAAGTATCAAAAAAGAGTTATTAAACGATGTAACTTTAAAAAAGGGTGATTTGGAGTATAAACTTCCCCGCTTTAGCAACCCGATGCCAACAACTACCAAAGCACATTTACACCTTACAGTTTTCAACATATTGTGTTCGTTTTACTAGGAAGTAGTAAAGTAGTTATTACATAATTAGCCATTGCCTTAAGCATGATAAAGTATTACAATAATGTTATCTGTCTCAGCACATTTAGAAATATACACGGATATAAATATTTACATCTTGCCGCAAGTAAGCACAATATCAACTTGATGATCGAATTTTGAAATCCTCACGAGGGAAGTTTATTTATATGTGACAGTAAGTTTTCGGGATTGACAGTTTTATCCAAAGAACTAGATGTATCAGATCGAGGCTTTGCGAATCGTTCTTGTGTCAGTTTAGTTCTTCCAAGGAATTCGGAAAAGATCCCCAAGAATAGGCGAATGTGAAATTGGAACAGTGTCAGATAGTGGAAAGCGTGTTTGACTGGATTTCAATGTATGTCTCTTTGACCTTTTGGCGGGATTCGTTATTAAACCCTACAATAAAAATATTAACAGATTAGTAAATTTTCAAAACAATTTGAAATACATAATGATATATTCGTGATCATCGATATTTTCATTTTGGGTTAAAGGAGTGTCAACTACAAGATTTGAAAAAATATGATTATAAGAAAAATGGAAAACTTGGTATGATTGCCTATGAGACAATTCTCCACAAGAGACCAAAATGACACAGAAATTGACAACTATAGGTTACCGTATGGCCTTCAACAATGAACCTATGAATACCGCATAGTCAGCTATAAAAGGCCCCGAAATGACAATGTAAAACAATTCAAACGAGAAAACTAACGGCCTCATTTATGTATAAACTAAAATACTACAAACAAATATGTAACACATAAACAATTATGAAAAAAGTAAATTAGTGAAATGACAATTCGCCTATGGCAGCCCGTTTGGATTGTTTTTGTCAAAACAAACCCAAAAAAAAAACCATCGCTGATGAATTAAATATTCAAGTAATAATTCTACGTAATTGTAATCGTAGTCATGTGACAATAAACAATAAAAAAAAAAGAATAAGTAACATATATTTTTAACGTATTATATGAAATCAAACAGACCTGCACAAGTTAATTATCTATTAGTATCTATTTGTATGTTTATATCGGGTTATGTGACTGTCGGCAGTCTTCGGAGGTTACCTAGATGGTTAAGTAAATTGAGCCTCCATAAATCCATTGGTGGCCTGTGGCGGTTTTCAGCTCTTTGGTCGGGTTGTTGTCTATTTGACACATTCTCCATTTCAATACTCAATTTTATAAAATACACAAAAATGCTGAAACAAATTATCGATTAACTCATCATAGATACCAGGATTAAATTTTATATTATTTATACCAGATGCGCGTTTCGTCTACAAAAGACTCGTAAGTGACGCTCAAATCCAAAAAAAGTTAAAAAGGCCAAATAAAGTACGAAGTAGAAAAACATGGAGGACCAAAATTCCTAAATGTTTTGCCAAACACAACCAATGTAAACCTGAAGTAGAAAAGCATTTTGTAAACTGGTAATTTATGAATATGACCATATCAATGATAATTTTTGTCAGCGCACAAGTGCTGACTACTAGGCTGGTGATAACCTCGCGGAATTAAAACTACACCAGCAGTGGCATCGACCCAGTGGTTGTAAATCAACTCATCATAGATACTAGCATTAAATTTTGTATTTATGCCAGTCGCGCGCGTGAGTTGTAAATTGTTTATTCTAACCTCTTTATATTTAGATATACGTATATTTATGTTATATTAAATCAAATTTGAGAGTTTTGGTGAAATCGGTGAACATGGATTTGACAGTTTATGGTCCTTAAATGATAAAAACTTTACGTGATCAGTCATTTCTACTGAAATTATTTAATGGCTGAGTTAATCGCAATTGTCTACACATATCAACAGCAAAGTCTTCCGGGTTAGAAGATTTTCGCTTCTAAAGATTTGTTCCAGAGTATATACAGTCACATTTTTTTGCATTTTGACTGTAGAATGTCAAAGTATACTTTTACTTAAGCGTAACATAGAATCATCCATTTCAAACCATTACAAATATTCATGCCAATATTTTTATGAGTTTGATAATTTAGTTGTTTGAAGTGTTTTCAGAGAAAAACGTTTAAAAAGGTATTGTCTTGTGATGAAAAAAAAACTTCATTTTTCTTACCTCAGTAAACCCTTGAAAATTTGAGACGAAAAAATGAAATAGGAAGTCTGAAGTTAATCATATGAAATTCTTACTTCGTTTAGTGTTTAAGGAGAAGTAGCGAATATTAAGGGGTAACATAACAAACGCACAGAAAGACGGAGAAAACGGACAAACGGACGGTCATGCAGGATTTCTCATTCTGTATGTGTCACAGCATTGACAAAGATTAGGTACATGTATTATGTATACCGATGCGTGTAATAAAATTAAGGTAGAAGGGGTGTCTTAATTATAAATCATAGAATTTTTTAATAGTTTGCCAAAATGTAGTTTATGTCATGCTTTTTAAAAAAAATAATAAAAAGAATGGGTCACGGGTCTTATTTTCACGCTACACGGTGTTCAAAATTGGCAGATTTATATAGATTATGCATGGAAAACCCAATTTCCTGCATTAAAGCGTTAACTACACCATATCATTTTGAGATAACATATGAGAAGATAGCTGTAATAGTATGCTTTCAGTTAAGAAAAAGAAAAAATGGGGTCACCGGACCCTTTTTCTTGCTACATAATAAAATAGGTTTTTATGTAAAATACAACCATCAAAATGATAAAACATGTCATTTTCTATATTGAAATAAAACTTCTTACACATGAATTTCCTACTACTCTCAAAAGTTGCACATTCTATTAAACATCTAGACCTTGTTTTCCGGTATTTCCAAATCCAAGATGAAGGAAGACATCTTATCTATTTTAATTAATTAGCGAATGCCTTAACACCTTAGTGAGTTGAAACTTATTTTCAAAAGATGTTTTTGCCTTACCGTATGGTGTTTGGACGTTTCTGGACGGAGGTTATAGATTATCCTTTCAATCATCGGTAAGATGTCCAACATTTGTTTCCCGCCATTTCGTGAATACTTCATGCTGACAGGGATTCGAAGTAAATCATGCAGTTTGTGTTGGATGATACCATTATTAAAGGTTAACATACGCTGCTGCAAACATCTGATCTGTTCCAACGTTCCCATGGTAAAGAAATTTTCCATATTTTCGTACGAATAGCAATCCTTTAGAACAACATGAACGAACTCATTCTGCGCATGGACAACCACTAACAATATGAAATTGATACATATACAGAAAATTCTCATCATAATCTGAAAAAAATCAAATAAGAAACTATTGAGATTATAGAACGTATTTGTGAAGTTTAAGTCAGTAGTATATTAAATAGGAATAATAGGAATCGCTAACAAAATACCAAACAATGCAACAAACCATATTGACCACCAACACTAAAGCCTCAATCACACCTTACCGGATAGCACGAACGGACGCCAAACGGATGAAAATAAAAGATGTCCGTTGACAAAATTGTTATCCGTTGGACGTCCGTTCAAAGTTTTGAACATGCTCAAAATTTTCCACCGGACAGAATGGACGTCGACGGATAAAACGTACGCTAAACGGACATGAAACGGATATGGACGGACGTCTAACGGACATGAACAGATTGAAAAAAGTAATCCGTTAGGCGTCCGTTCGAGCTAGCCGGTAAGGTGTGACCGAGGCTTTAGACTTCTCCGAATAAACAGTTATACAGAGCAATGACAAACAACACATACAAATAGAATGAAATTCAAAACAGTGTAGCTGTGGCAATTGATTGACACATTAAAATCATCCATTGACTGGGACAATTTAGGTGAACGTTTGTATGTAACGACCAATGCTCACTATGTACTTTTTAAAGACACTTAAACTATGGGGTCACCAAAGGTTCTCAACACTTAAATAAAGAAATTCGAAAAATTAATCAGAAATAACACGATATTTTGATTTATATCAATTATATAAATCAAAACACAAAGGTTATACCTGATTAATTTTTCGAATTATTTTATAATTAAAGGCGTTAAGAAACCTTTGGTGACCCCACAGTTTAAATGTCTATCGTAGGTACGTCGTGAACAGTGGTCGTTACAGACAAACGTTCACGTAAATTGTCCCAGTCAATGGATGATTTTAATGTGTCAATCATTGGCCACAGCTACACTGTTTTGAATTTCATTCTACATGGTCGAGATTACCTAACTGTATATAAATTCAATGCTCATTTCGATGAACCAATCGCAAGTTGTATTTACAAACCTTTCCTCAGGATTTCAAGAAAACAAGTGATCAAATGGAAATAAATGAACACGTTAGAATAGCACAATTTAAACAGTTTAGAGGAAATTAAAAACAACTAAAATATACCACCTGTACCAGCTGTAAAAATTACTAGCTTTTTCGATGACCGTACCTTTCTAATATCAGAAGAATTAAAATATTCATTTTTTATATCACAGATTGCAGTATATATATAGGGATATAGAACCATAAACAAACTTAATTACGTCACATGATACAATTATAAGTTAATGTATTGTGTAACCTTTTAATACATAGAGACATATTGCACTTTTCAAATTCTATTTTCGACGGCAATTTCTTGATTCCTCAGGATAAGGTCAAGAATATATGCTTTTATATCAAAATAGTAATACGGTTGTAAAATTAATGTTGTTCTTCCATGTCAAAATGTAAGGAAACATTTGTTTCACATTTTTTGTTTACAAAGTCATTTGCTCATTAAGAAATATAACATTATTCTATTTGACTACACCTGTCCAACCAGTTTTAACTACATTCCCTACAAACCATACAACGTAATAAATTTGAAACTCACTTTTTTGTTATTTATTGTTCAACCAGATAATGTACGTTTATCGTGCTAAGCATACACCTCTCGTTATTCAAAATAAAGGAAACTTGGACAAATTCGTAAAATACTCGCACATTCTTATTCATCACTGCCAAGTTTCTGATGTGGTTTATAAGCAGCTATATGTTAATATATTACGACCTTCAACAATGAAACGTACCAAGCTTACAATTTAATACGCCAGACGCGCGTTTCGTCTACATCAGACTCATCAGTGACGCTCAGATCAAAAAAGTTGAAAAGCCAAACAAGTACAAAAGAGGGTCGAAAGATACCAGAGGGACAGTCAAACTCATCAATCGAAAATAAACTGACAACGCCATGGCTAAAAATGAAAAAGACAAACAGACAAACAATAGTACTCATGACACAACATAGAAAACTAAAGAATAAGCAACACGAACACCCCCAAATACTGGGGTGATCTCAGCTGCTCCGGAAGGATAAGCAAATCCTTCTTCACATGTGGCACCTGTTGTGCTGCTCATGTTATAACAAATCCCGTCAATAGTCTAATTTGGTAGGTCACATTCATAAAAGGGAAAGGGATAGTAATTACGACGTAAGGAACATATCCAATATCATCTATGAAACGGTCAACCAACTTGTGATGGCGTCCATAAAATTTACGAAGGGATGATTTCAACTTCACCATTTGGAACTCTTGGTTTAATAGCTTCCTTGTGAGCAGTAACCCCTCTACCTCTTCTACAAAGTTGAAGAGCATTGATGACCATAGTAACATTCATACATACACCATGAAATCAGTTATAGAGACTCCAACATGGCAAAAATGTTGAACAATTGACAAGAAAATCAAAGGTCTGAATAATGAAGAAAAATAAACAATAAACGAAAAATAAAAAAAAAAAAAAAACAGACAACAACCAACAACAACCACTGAATTAACGGCTCCAAAATTTTGGACAGGTACATACCACCAAATAAATGAATATTTTTTTCCTAGCCTAAAGTATCAATCAGTACACCGTTTACAGTCTAATAAAGACATGACATTGTGTTATGTCATAAAAAGTAGGAAAAGGGGTGTTAGACCATATGTTTTCATATCTATATTTATTATTTAATATAATTAGTTATCAAATAAGGTTTGAACCCTTTCATGCGTTTTTAAAAAATATTCCGTTGAGGTCCCCTTTAGTCACAAAGCTTTTACATCTTTTGCTTTCATATTTTAGCGTTTGAGCTTCCCTATGGAGGTTCAACCCAAAAGAACGAATTTTAGTTTTTTGTCGGCAGTTCTACTATTACTACACTAGATGCAATAAATGTCTCTTCAATAATGCTCGTCGCCAAAATATTTGAAAAAATGTATTCATATATTGATTAGATTAGACCGTTGGTTTTCCCGTTTGAATGGTTTTACACTAGTAATTTTGGGGCCCTTTATAGCTTATTGTTCGGTGTGAGCCACGGCTCCGTGTTGAAGGCCAAACATTGACCTATCATGGTTTACTTTTATAAATTGTTATTTGGCTGGAGAGTTGTCTCATTGGCACTCACACCACATCTTCCTATATCTATTAGACAAGCTTATCAAACAAGCAAAAAAACAAACAAACAAACATAAAGTATTGTCAAAACCGGACCTCGAATCAAAGCTTCGTATAAGGGAGATATATCCTTTGGTTCTTAATCATTTTCAATATCTTATAACAACAATTTCAATAAAACCATATCCGTATTTTCATGTAATTATTCCATTGCAGTACTAATGCCGGGTAAAAGTAACTTTTTTTCTGTTTTTAAAAGATTTTAAGGAAACCTTTTAAAATTAGAACAATCAAGATTGTCAATTTTTAATAAATTTAATATTTACGAAATAAATTATTTTCTTCTAAAAATTTCTTGTTTGCTAGATAGTACAATAAAAACAGTCAATACAATGACCAAAAATTAAAAAACACCCTACGAAACACCATGGCCAAAAAAAAAGAGAACACGACGAAACACCATGACCAAAAATTGAAAAAGACAAATAACATTTGCAAAACACAGAAATCTAAAGATTTAACAACATGAACTTAAACAAAAATCTTCGTGAACTCAGGTACTCCGGAAGGCAGCAGTTCCTGTTTCGTACGCAACAGAAATTAGAATTACATCTACCTCTTTTTCAAACTTATAAATGGTGAAGGTATGATCAGGCCACATCGTCACTAGAATGAAAGAAAAAAAAGCTAATCCGTAAATTTCTTCCAAAAAAGTTGTTCTATAACATGCCAGTAGTTGTGTTTATGAATTTGAATTATTTAAAGTATAGAAACACAAAGGCATATGTAGTATAACGAAATCCGACATCTGTTATATCTTAATTAGATTGGAAACATGTGATTCCAAAGGACATTTAAATATATTTTGGGAGAAAAAAAAATCACTTATTAAAGTTTCGGCCAAAACACAGAACTCGTGTAAATATTGACTTTTGTATCACTGATTTTCAAATTTTGAAAAGCCTAAATTTTACTTCGATGTAGATAATGGTGTGTAAGGGGTTAATGTACTTAAAGATAAGAACACGGATTTTGTTATTATGTAACATATAAGTCCTGTTGTAAGACTCTATCTAGTCACACACACACATACATATATGAGAACAAAGATGCCAATAGAATCAATTTCTAAGACTCCAGTTCATGTATCTTTTTGGCTTTTGTCGTTATTTTTTCGTAAGTATATGATTTGGTTTACGATAACTGTATTATTTTCAACAACAAACAACAACAAAATTTTCAAAATAGTGGTGATCAGATGTATTTACACTGTATCTTCTAATTAGTTATACAGATCATGATTCTGATCGAATAGAAGTTGTGTTATAGATGTGTCATTCAGACAGCAACCTGTCATAATGCTGAATTATATTTGTATTTTATTGATACATTGTAAGAATAAAGTGTGGACACAGATCAGTGCGGATAGTATGTTTGAATGTTTGATATTTTTATTTTCTTCTGACAAATAGAGTTCTCTGTTTTTCCCATAGGGTTCTATGTTTATTTTTGCATAGTTAACCAGTACCAAACACTCAAAATCAGCAGTGTGGTTTATCTTATATTTAGTTTAAATGCTCAAGACTGTCATGGAGGACACCATAGTGATATAGCAGAACTATATAATTCAAAACCATTTTGGGTCACATTTTCTTTTTCGATCTTATGGGCGAAAATATATATTTTCTCGTTAAATAGGGAGAAGAACGATTGCCAATCAGATAACTATCTAATAGAGTAAAACTGAAGCAGATTGTTCGCCGTTTCGTGTTTAATTTGCCTGACTAAGTAATAGCTATTGATTATTTCTAGTCAAATGTGTCTGTTAATCCTCGTATAGATATATTATAAACTTTAAGCTCGTGATTTTGAAAGGACAGAAAGTTAGCAATGCCAGTTTCTCAGCGTAACAGCGCATAACATGTCTCCTACTTTTTCGTTTTTAATGTTTCCTTCTTTTTTATTTTTGTAGTTACTGTGTCCTCTGCACATAATTGTGATGTTGGGTGGATTGTAGGCTATAGCAAATGTTATACGGTTCATCAAAAACTGTTAACATGGGATGAAGCTATGGTATATTTAAAGAGCTCGTATTTGAAACACTTGTTATACCTTTATGTTTTGTAATATAAATGCATTGATATTTCAAATTATTTGGCATTTTTAATCATCTGTTTTATGTGAGCGTTAATTGCATCAGTTTAAGGAACGGTGTAAAAAAAGGTGACAATGACCACTACGGAGGGGTTACTTAAAATTATAGCGTAGCGACAGGCAATGAAACATTAATGTGAAAATGGTCGGCAAACTCTGACATATACAGATACTAGATACATTTTGATATCTAGGCCGGAATAGTAAATGATGTTTAACATTGTTTTTTTTTGTAATTTAACTAAATTATAAAAAAGAAACTCAGAACATTTTGTTTCATATTTTTGTAATGAAGGTTTTTTTTTACGCAAAAGTATATTTAATTGACGTTTATTTCACGTATTGCTGCGTCGGTTTATTGTTTCTGCATCTTTTATTACAAAACTAAGATTCTATGAAATGTGTACGTTCATGACATTTTCAGCTGTATTGCCAGTCTCGTGGGGGACATCTTGCAAACATTGAAACAGAACAGGAAAGAAGTCTGATCCAATCAATAATGGAAAGATTAAATCCTGGTAATAATTAATCATTAATCTTTCTCTCTCTCAGAAAATATTTAGATCTTAGTACATTTTCGGTCGGGGAGGTGTCCAGGTATTTTTCCAAAAGCTGTTATTTGTTTGGCTACAATGAAAGCTAGGTCAAGAAATAATGTTTTCCCGAGATCATTCAAAATAAAAGCTGTTAAAATTGAAAAATAAAATGAAATCGAATCAATTTGGTTTTCATAATTATTGTAACAAAAGTTTTAGAATCATTCAAACTTTAATAAAAGTGTTCTATCCATTTGTCTTGAAAAGAGTTATTATTCTATTTTATCCCAAATGAAACTTGATGTTCATAAAAGCAAGCCCTTAGTATTTAGTTTCTGATGAAATCGCGCCATCATACACTATTTTTTTGGCATTTGGGATCTTCAAATTGTTTAATATGCATGATTGTGAGCCTTTTACGGTTCGTACACATGTACATAGTTGGTTGTTATATAGCACAACTTTCACTGTATTCTGGAAAAAAGGAAAAAGGTTCATAGTTTTCTAGTAAATGTTAGATTTTCATTTAAAAAATACCCTAATGATCGTTGAATTGTCCAAAGATTTAAACTCGGTATTTCCACATCAATCTAGGCTAAGTGAATGATTGCTTGACTAACGCAAAGCTAAATGCAAACGCATTGTCTGAGATTTACAGAATGTAGAATGTTGTATGGATCAGCTGGGCGGAAGTGAACGTCACAATTGAAGACCCGGTCAATTGAAGAGACGTTGTCAATGTGACGGCACCTCCCCCTCACTACAGAGTTTCATCTGTACCATAACCGTTTGGTGTTAATTAAGAAGAAGCAAACATAATCGAATTATTTCAGTCAGTGTATACCAGAATTACAGAAGAAAAAAATGAAGAAGAATCGGTATGCATATTTAGCTTAATTTAAGTTAATATTCCTTTTTTATAACTTCCTACAGTATCAATTGTGTTTCTTATTCACAGACGACAACACTGAATGTCCGAAATGTGTATTCAAGTTACATGTGTATCTATATATTAGTATGTACAACTATTATAGATGTAATTGGCAGTCAGGAGATTGTGCATGAAAAAGTATAAAACAAAAACAACTACTCCAAAACATTCCACTCATAATGATATTTAATGGAATTCTTCAGATGGAACTAAAAAATTAGAAATAGAAGGTGAAACATAAATGATGGTTTAGCCTTAGCTTAAAAGTACACAATTTACCGGAAAAATTATAGCCGTAGTTTTTTTTTTAAAGAATACTAATAAAAACAATGCATAGTCCACACAACATTACGTGTACTACGCAAAATAATAAAAATAGTTCTTTCTAAGGATAGTTTTCCATCTCAAATAAAAAATCGTGGTCGAAATTTGGTTTGATTTGATCTCTTCTTGTAATACTTCGATATTTTATGCTAACATGTCTTTTAATCCCAAGTTTTAAAAAAAAATAACGTGATATGTTATATTCTTAAGATAAACCACCCCCTATTACTGACTGTCGGTACTGCAGATGTAGTAGATTCATGTAACACGAATTCGATATGCTGTGTGGCACCGTTAAAGTCATTGTGGACTTTAACGGTATTTTCTTGTGGACTTTAGTGGAGGTCATTTTGTGGACTTTAGCGGAAATTTTGTGGACTTTAACGGCGTTGTGGACTTTAGCGGTGTTGTGGACTTTAGAGGAATTGTGGACTTTAACGGTGCAGCAATGCTGTACATAATTGTCCAAATCCATTGTATTGTAATGGCAGTCGGAAAGGTAGACAAAATTCAGCTGTACGCGATAGCAAGGATGGTAATCGGGTATTGGCGTACCTTCAAAATAGATTATCTGTATGTGTCTGTCCCAATTTATTTTATAGCTGTCTATGCGGTATGGATTTTACTCGTTGTTGACCGTACGGTGACCTACAGTTGAAAATTCTCTTGTGGAGAGTTTTCTAACTGGCAATCAAACCATATATATCTTCTTATTTTTTATGTATACATCCATGTCTTCATGAATGTAACAAACCATTATTTTAGGTTTAATTTGTATAATCTGACTAAACAATTAACATGACTTATTTCAGTCAATTTTGAAAATACTTAATGTTTTTCTTTTTTAGTGATCCGGTAGAAAATACTACTCCCAAAGTTCAACTTTGGATAAACACGACACCAGAAAGAAGTAAGTTGAAAAAGCGCTTCATGTTTATTTTTAGATATTTTGAGTCATATATGCTGTCTTTTTAAAAAAATGACTTAAAAAAAAGAACATTAGAACAGGAGGCTGATATATTAACTGTTGTTTAAAGGGCTATTACAGTGTATGACGGAACGATTTCTCCCCAAGCAGGTGAATAACTTCTGACTTGCTTACGGTAACAGGGAGGTCTTATGTATTATCTCACTTTACTTGTTCATGTATCTTAAAGTTTGTAGTCTGTAATATCGGAAATTAAATGCTTTTTCAACTGCTTTTTATTGTATATTCTATACAATTTTTATTGATGCATTGTTCATGTGCATACTGCATTCTTTTCTGAAACAAATATATGTATTTTTGTAGGCACGTCATGGAGCAAGAACCCAATGATAGATTGCGATACATTTGATAGGATATTGGAGACGGGGAAAGAGTAAGTTTTATGATCGTTCATAACAAGATAGGTCGTGAATTGATATTCTTACGGATTTGTACTTATAGCCACCGAATGCCGTTTTTGTCATAAATTTTATCAACACGTTTCAATAAATGCATGTGAATCATGAAGAAATATTCCAATTTTAAAATTCCACATTTTATGTCAAGAACTATTCATTGAATTATAATTACGATGATTAGAATAACAAAATATTGTTTCAGGTTGCTTGCCAACTGGAAGTTCTTAGTTGAAGAAAATGGGCACGCCATCGAAACAACCATTAACAAACTACAGAATATGCAACCAAGCGAACTATCGGACAATAGAACTAGGAAAGAAATCGAGCAACATATCGATTTTCATCATGCTGACAGGCATGTTATGCAGAAATGCATGAACCATCTACAGTGGTCAATGCAAGACCGGCTGAATTTCTTGAGAGATCAGCAAAAATTTCTTCTGGATTATCAAAATACCCTGCAAAATATTTTTAACTCAATTGAAAAATGTAAACAATCAAGAGTTCAAGATCCATTTGCAAAATTCGTTCTTGATGTCAAACTCAATCATTTTCACATGTTCAACGAAGAACTACTTATTACTTCAAAAGAACGCACTAATAAGAATACCAGACGTCTTATAGAACCCAATACTATCAGCATTGGTAACACCAATGTATACATGGGAAGACTAGGAAGGGCAAATATTATGACACCAATTAATGAAAATAGATTTGAATTGGATGAATGCTTTACCGGGAAGTGTTTTGACCCTCATTGTACTTGCTACAGGTCTGACTCAGTACTTAGCTTTGAAAACCACGAACTTGATATAGAATGTCAGCTTTATGCATTTGAGGAAAATAGCAAACGAAACGATAATAGTTTTAGAAAAGAAGGGCTTACAAATGAGTTGCGTAAACAATCTCAGAAGTCTAAGATTCCGATTCCAGTGAAACAGTTAGCTTACAAAAGAATGAAACACATGAACGAATCCTCCGCCACTCAACTGAAACTTCCGCCACTTTTAGCAAACAAACCAATTAAACACACAGATAAATCCTCCTCCGCTCAACCGAAACTGCCGCCACTGCTACCAACCAAAACAAAATACATGAACGATTCCACTTCGACTCAGCTGAAACCACCACCACTGTTACCAAACATAAACAACGTGGACGAATCATATACTGCTTCAATAAAATCACCAAACAAGAAGATAAAATCCTGCTGGGAGCCTCTAATACTTCCACCGTTGTTGCCGGGTCAAAAGCAAAATTGCAAGGTCTCTAATTGCCCTGTTATTCCACCAAAAATGCTCCAACCGTTAAAGATGCTACCCCAAAACATAAAAAGATCATTAAACATAAATAAGGCCAGGAATGAAAAGAAAGAGAAAACCGAAGTCGTGCCAATGAGACCAAGGCCTCAGTCAGCTTTGCGACCGATTGCAGGGACGTCAGCTTCCAATGACATATCAAAAGTAAATTCAGAATTAGCCATGGATATGATGAGCTGGACTACTGTACCCCGTGAGAGAAATTACAGATATTCAAAGCTTCAAAAAGACTCAACTAAAGATTGCTTTATACCTAAGGGCCCAGGTGACAAAGTTAGTAAAGTTATCTATGAAAGGTACTTAACATTAAGAAAGCAAGTAAGCAATGCCGGGAAACAAACAGAAACGGAAAAATCAGATAGCTGCCCAGAATTCAACCAACATCGTACAAAGCTGGATATAAAAGTCGCAAATAAATATGCAACAGAAGAAAATTTTGACATGGTATTCGACCATACAGTTTTACAAAGCGAAGGCGGTACCGGGAATGATTGTCAAGATGCGACAAAGCAGTCTCCTTCGTCTGATTGGCAGGTTACAAACATCGGTTCGGAAAGCGAAATTGAAACAAAATATGTTCCTATGCCACCTAAAACACCAAAACCGAAAACACTAAACACCAGAATTAATCAGTACAGCAGGAAACGTTCATGATTATAATGGTACATGAAACAGTATTTTTGATCATTTTACTGGAAACTTAAACAATGATATTCTGATTCTGAAATGCAATCTGTCAATGGAAGATGGACACCCGTAAACCAGTTAGGCCATCTCAAATAAAACAGTTGTGTAATGAGGATTCGTCTTCGTTTCTACATTTCATGTAATAAACAACTCCCCTAATCAGTTTAAAACAGCAAGTAAGGACAAAAAGAGCTAAAACAAAGTGGAAGTACCAAAAATATGAGTGGCAAGCAGAAATATATTGTGGTGGCTTCATATAGATTTAAAACAAATCATTGCTTTTATATGAAATGATTGTAACAACAACAACAAAAAAATCGCATTGCTTATGTGAACATAGAACTAACGGGTTTTTTTAGATTCACTATTGTTGCTTTTGTCTCACTGTATATAACTAAAGGAATAATTATGTAAATAAAGTATGTTGTATTTTTATTCCTCGTTTTTATTCAACAAGATCCCTTTCGACCCTTTTCGATCAGCTAATTTAGGTCAGTGTCATAGCTGCCAAACATTACAAAGGTATAACCGTTCAAGGCTACAAAAATGACATTAAAGAGGATAAAAAAATCTTGTTATCTGATCATTCCCGAAATTTGTCAGATTTGTTTTCCAACGGCAACATGTTGAGTTCTGATAACTGAGAATTTTAAGTCGAACATTCATATAAATATATTTAGTGCACCATTATTCAGTATAGAACCTTAAACCACAATGCAAGATTCTGAAAGTCTATCTACTAAAAAGTCATTAGGGAAACACAACACACAAGCTATTTGACTTCTGTGTCACAAGTACAGCCGACAGTAGAATCCGAATGAGTCAACTTCAATGAATAACGAGTAACCACAGTCTGCACGGTTAGCCACTAGTCCGATGCCCCAGACTAGTAAAATGTCATTCGGACTAGTAAGGTTTTGCAAAACTTTGTTTGGCCCAATAAGAAAAATGTCAGAATATTGGTCTTCGGACTAGTAGTTGAAAAAGTTTTTGGTGCAGACTGTAACCATAACAACAGTTTTTGACACAAAGTAACTAGTATGATCATAGTATGGCAATACGACTTAGATCAAATATAACATGGAGCACCTGAAGTCAATTCGGTTTTAGTTAGGCTCGTGCTGCTTAACTAGAAGTTTTTTATCTGTCCAAAGTGAAACTTTTGTACTTAAAAACTAAGAATAGTAAAGTGTTGGTATCAAAGAGGTTTTAGTGGATGAATCAAGAAATTTAGGAGATTATACCATTTTTTGTTTATTAAATTGTATTTTTCGGGTTCAAATTCATGTCCAGTTCAGCAATTTTTCTGGATTATATCAACATTTTTGTGTAAATTTATCTTATTTTGATGGAAAATGAGAGAAATATCTTTACTTTTTGTTATTTTTATGGGAAGTTTGATATTCATTTAAATTGTCATCCATAGATTTTTAAACCTAAATGAGAGTTTTTCTAGTTTGTTTTTTTAAATGAATAGAAAACAACCACCAAAAATGAAATCTCGAAATTGTTAAAAATTCTTTATTACAACTTTTTGGAATTGCTGTATTTACGCATTTTACGTTCACAATAACACAATAACATAAAACATAAAAGGATTGAAAATTCAATTGTAATATGTAGAAAAATTACAATGTACACAAATGTATTTTTTAGAAGAGGAGATGGAATGTTCCTTTTCATTTGTACTATCTAAGTACTTCAATTGACTACAATGTTTTATAAAAAAAAACTATTAAATATTTTATTTAAAAAAAAAAAAATGCGGTACGTATTTCATTTTATGAATGAAAATAGAGGGCTTCGGGTTAACACGACCATTTATCTTTCGTATATGTGTATTATCTTTATCAGGGATATACTGGCTTGGCGGAAAAGATGACATCACTGAAGGTAATTGGCGTTGGCAACCATCAAAAGATAAGATAAACGAAACATTTTGGAACCCCGGCGAACCTAACGAATTTACGGGAAATGAGGATTGTCTTACTACATCGATTTATGAAAATGGTCTCTGGAACGATAGAGCATGTGGGAATTATTACTGTCTTATTTGTGAAAAATAAAACTACGATATCAAATTATCTATATTTTGAAATGAGGAATTTAATAGTGACAACACAGCCACACAAGTTAGCCACTTATAAATCTCCATACGGTCTAAAATAATTGACAGCGCATCTGTTTTAGCACATTTTGTCTGAAGTTATATGTTTCTAAAGGGATTGAAAGTTCAAATCGGAGATGATAAATAAAAAGACAGCATCGTTGCTAAAGATAATCGACAAACAGAATAAAAAAACAATTATAACACACAATACCAGGCATGGAGCAACAGGAATCCAATAAAAGCTGGGTATTATCTAATGTGGTCGGGTAAGCGGTACCTTTACTTCATGTTGCAACCTTAGCGTCGTTATACCTAGTACCATGGTCGTTAAAATGAGATCATTCAAGTTATCTTTTGACTATACATGCACATTGAATGAATGCACAAAAATTATCGTACATTAACATTTTAATTTATCGGTAATTTGTACATTTGTCCTTTGTACACCTGATAATTCCAGAATGAGTGGACTGGCCGTGATATAAAAATTATTGGATTAGTACGCAAATGACATGCGCGAATGCAACGCGTAAGGATCTACTTTCCCCTTTCATTCACAAAAAATGCGCGTGATTTTTTTTCGCAGGAATGCACGAGATTTTTGGAGAATGAAACACTTGACATTGTTTGAAACTTTCAGTCAATTTAGCCTTTTTGAACGATTGTTGTGAAGATGTGAACAGAAACGCATGAAAAACCTGATTGACTTTAAAAAAAAAATGCGTTATATGAAGTACAACTAATATGCTTATGATGCTGAGTTTTTATTCATACAATACCAATACATAGCCTGGTGCTGTTCCAAGTACTTTTCTTTGTCTGTTTCTTGAGAAGTATGTGTTTTACCTGTTCAGTCACTATAAAGTGTTACAGCTCATATTTAAACGCAACACATACATAGTTACCAACAAGGTACCGCTATCGCATGAGAAAAGATAGAAGAAAAAAAATTGAAATTTACGCATTTTCGACATTTTTGAGGGACCATCATATACAATTTTAAAAGATGTGGTTTCATTGTCAATATGACAGATATTTATAGAACAAAGAACAAAAAAGTGAACCGTGACATTCATATGCGGATCTATAGGATAAATTTTAAAAAGGGAGTAACCGGGCATGCCGGGGGCACCAAACTATAAAAGTGCTTTGACCAGAATTGTAGCCTTTTATAAGGGGTGACTGTGACCCGGATCGGAACACTGAACGAATAATGACAAAATAAATGTAATTTTATCCACTAAACTAAGTAAAATATAATTATAACTTGTCAGTGGCGGATCCAGAAATTTTCGTAAGTGGGGGCCCGTTGACTGCCTAAGAGGGGCTCGCTCCGGTCATGCTTCGGTGATTCCCTATATAAGCAACCAAATTTTTACCCAGAAAAGGGGGGCCCGGGCCCCTGCCCCCCCCCCCCCCCCTAAATCCTCTGCTTGTCATAGAACTCAAAATGATGATCGATGAAAAATCTGCTGAGTGCTGATTCATATCGTATCATTCTTATTTCTGACTATCACTATACTGATGCTTTCACATGCGCGTAGCTACGTTTACGTCAAAACGCCCGGGCGTACACTTGAATTTTGAAAATATTTTTTGTTATCTAAATACAATAAGAAAAACTGGTCAAAAGCACATCAGCCTTGTGCTTCTCTCTTCATTGGATTGTAATTTTCAATAAAAAGGGACTAAATTTACTTTAATCAAATAGTTCATTTCATATATTTGTTCCAATTTTCTGTAAACGTCTGAATCTACTGTGAATTCTGCGTACTTTTCTTATATTTAAAGCAATTCATTATCTGCTGAGATTCGATATGCGGATTGCATTGTTGTCGAGCATGTGACTTATGCCGCAAAAGCGAGACATAGCGTCGTCAGCGCAGTCAATATTTGTAGGTTCCGAATGTGGACAAAGTTTTTTGAATGACTCTCTGTTAACAAAAACTGTTTATGATCAAAAAAGTATCCAGTGTAATATAATAATGCAATTATTTCTTTAATTTCCCCCAACATTTTACGGATAAAAGGTATTTCTGCAATTAATAAGTGGTCACAGTTTGGGCTTATTTTTTTTTTTATTTCTTAATTACATTAACTACTTGTCGAACCTTCATCGAATTTTATGAAAATTTGGAAGAAGATTTTTCTATGATTAATGTCTAAAGCAAAATTTTGAAAGCGTATGTTTTCGTTTATTTTTCTGTTCTTTACTGATAGGTGGACTTTTCTTTGCGCAATTAATTGCTCAATTTATACACCTTTGCGCAATTAATTGCTCAATGTATAAACCTTCATAAAATGTGATATATGGGCACACGTTAAATTCCAGATCAAGAAAATATAATAAAGAAAATTTTTGATTTTTTTTAAATTCCTGGAAAAGACTACTTCCGGCGTAGAAAAACAATGTAGAATACGTTTTTTCTGCACTTTTGAATAAAAAAACATTTCTGAAGGTAAGTTTTCATTGTTGTTCTCAATTATTGCTAAAAAATGCCAAATTTCTAATGCCCGTTTCAATCCCGACTTCCGAATGTCTAAAAACATTCTAGAACTTCACAAAATCCCACTTCCGGCCTCCATTGCTTTGTGTACATTCCATTCAGCGTCATCAATCTTGTGGCAGGCAATACAGGTCAAGCAAATCGTATTTTTAGGAATTTTAAAATGACATGCTCCTTACGTCTTTCGCGATTTTCCCGCGAAAAAAGCCCAACTAAAATGAAAGGAAAACTAATTGAAAAAACGATGCCCATGCCATAATTTTGTACAGGAATATAGAGTAGGTTAATGAAAAACAATTTACATTTATTTTTCATAGAATTTTCTTTTTATTCATTATAAAAAGATCGATATTCTGACCATCATGACTGTAGATAAGGGACCGTTCAATATTTATCAGATGGATGGGCCGGTGTATTCTTAATATTGATTCATTAAAAAAGTTAATGCCCATCCTTTTAAATTCTGAAAAAAAAGTCCTCGCCCATCTAAAAAAATCTATAAAAAAAGTCCTTGCCCCTCTAAAGCTTAAAACAATCAAAAAATATTAAAGTTCTTTTTCTATTTGAAAGTTTGCAGGTTTATGTCTTGAAATCAAAGAATAGACTTTGGTGTAAATACAAAATTTAAAATGTGCTAGTTAATTCCATTTATATATAAATATTTAAGTGTGTATCAGAACCATACATTTTATTGTTTTTAAAACCAGCATGAATATACATGTATATATTTGATTTTATATTTGCAGCCTCAGATACAATATTGATTTAAAATAAAGAAAATAATTTAAACTAAGGGACAATAACTCTTGGACTAGTAAAACTATTATCATATGCTGAATTACTAATTATTGTCTTAATAACACAGCATGTTAAATATAGTTCAAATACCAATGTCCCTTTATCTAATCTTTCAAAAAAGAAATTATGGTCTTTTTAAGCAATTTAGGCAGACATATTTTTGACTTTGATGCACCCTTTTTCACCTATTAATTAAATCTGAACATTTGACAGTAAAACACCAAACAACCTGGCATTCTGTAAGATTAATATATAAATGAGATAGCTGTAGAGTTATATGAAGATCTAAATTGATTTGAAAAAGTTATAAAAAAGTTTAAAGATGACTATCCAATGATTTGGCCTAAACTGAAAATTTAAGCTTGTTTTAACCTTTTTATTAAATCCATAAGAATGACACCAATTCACCAAACTACCAAACAACCTGGTATTCTGTAAGATCAATATATAAATGAAATAACTATAGAGTTTTATGGAAATCCATGTTAATTTGAAAAAGTTATAAAAAAAATTAAAGATGACTTTCTGGATTCGGCCTAGACTGAAAATTTTAGCTTTTTTAACCTTTCTATTAAATCCATAGAATGACAGCAATTCACCAAACTACCAAACAACTTGGTATTCTGTAAGATCAATATATAAATGAAATAATTGTAGAGTTTCATGAAAATGCCAGTTGATTTGAAAAAGTTATGAAAAAAAATAAAAATGACTATCTGGATATATCCAAAACTGAAAATTTTAGCTTTTTTTTTAACCTATTTATTAAATCCATAGAATGACAGCAATACACCAAACTACCAAACAAACTGGTATTCTATAAGATCAATATATAAATGAAATAATTGTAGAGTTTTATGAAAATGTCAGTTGATCTGAAAAAGTTATGAAAAAAATTAAAGATGACTATCTGGATTTAGCCAAAACTGAAAATTTTAGCTTTTTTTTAACCTATTTATTAAATCCATAGAATGACAGCAATTCACCAAACTACCAAACAACCTGGTATTCTGTAAGATCAATATATAAATGAAATAATTGTAGAGTTTTATGAAAATCCATGTTGATTTGAAAAAGTTATAAAAAAATTTAAAGTTGACTATCTGGTTTAGGCCTAAACTGAAAATTATTGTTGAGACCATGTCCCTTATGTTTTTTGTGCCTGCAAAAGGAATTTCCTCCACACCAATAAAATTGAAAGCAAATTTTTTTCAAATAAAATAAGTTCTAGCCCATCTACTATATATATTAAAAAAAGTTCTCGCCCATCCAAATATTTCCACAAAAAAAGTGCTTGCCCCGCCCCATTTTGCACCGGCCCATCCATCTGATAAATATTGAACAGTCCCTAAATATTCATACAGAATTCCATTGATGTCAAAAGGGATGGCAAAAAAAGAGTTTTCCTGTTGAATAAAACCCAAAATTATTGCAAACTATTTTGAAGCAATATCCCACAAAGAAATAACGTAATTGCCGTAGACTGGAAAATCCCCTAATTGACAGTAGAACAATTTGATTGGGTAGAACGAATTGACATCACGTGATTTTGACGCCATTGAAATTTAAATGTAAACAAACAAGGTCAGAAGGTTCAGTATGGGACAGCATCGTACATTTAGTTACTGACAAATAATTATGAGTTACCAAGCTTGACAATGCATGGTAATAAAAAATGAAAGCTAAGTGTACAGAAAAAATAAGAAAAAAATAGCCTTAGGATAACGACTTATCATTACACCTGGATATACTGCATCTCTAAGAAATATTTTTTTCGTGTTCATTAAAAGATGCTTTTGTCGATTGTATGCTCGCTCACTCACGACTTTAAACAATTTGAAAGTAATATTGGTTTGAAATTTTCTCTACAACCAATGTCCGTTAGCTTCCAATTAACACAATGAATAAGTTCTCAAAATTAAACATAAAAATATACCATTTAGATTCAAATGTATCTTACTATCAATGATTTTTTTACTGACAGGAATGGTATGTCATTCTCGATAACTCTATCGCTTTCGGGGGCTCCGTCCCCTTGGACCCACTACCAGCAGGGGGGTTGGCATTGAGTGGTTTGTCACCCCCTCAGACCCCTCGCGTACACGTGAATATGACCCAGCTACGCCACTGTTTCACTGAAGTTTCACGTGGATGCTTTGTGAAAATAAAGAAATTTGACTTACCGATATGCTACCATTTTAGTTAGTATCATGTCCAAAGCAGAATATTAATTAAACGCATGCAATACTTTCACTTTGCACAAGAGAACGCCATGTTTAATGACACTTATCCTGGTTCCCGGTACTACGTTCCAGGTATTAGCTATTAGCCATACTCTCTCACGAGGTCCCGGTACGGGGTTATTATTTAAATTTCAAAATGGACCGGAAGTTGGCATTTGGGAGTCCGCCTCAAGTAAACAAAAGCTTTAAATTTTGGCCTTAGGAGACAGAAAATAACAAAACGACTTTGCACATTTCTGCAAAAAAGTATTTTCTTTGATTTAAGACATTAATGATTTAAATTGGAACACAGACAAAAAATGTGCAAACGATTTATTCCAAGCACATCCAACGACAAGGCCTGACTTGTACAGGTTGGGAACAAACCCTCTATATGGTGATTATACCTGTATAGAGGGATAATCTTTCTATAGAGGGATAAAATTATCCCTCTATAGAAGGGTATTTTTGTTTAGACTGGATTTAAATCAAAATAGGGCAGAATGGCATTTTCTACTTATTATGGCAGTAACCTGCAACAGTTGATGCACCAATTTGTGTACTTAATTTAATATACACATGTCCAGTTTGCTGCTTATCTGACTAAATATACAATCTTTTGTTCACCATGATTGAAAGCTGTGATGATCAGGTAAATTCTACTCACTTATGCCTCACTGAACAGAATTTCTATTGTTAGATTTAACATGAATTTTAAAGGTCAACTATTCCTTTTGTTGTTGATCAGGTGTTCAGATAGGTATACAATAGATTGCAAGTTTTGTCACTTTAGCAGAAAACTGGTCATCCCAATTTTAGTAAAGTGCATATGTTGATGCATATAATGCTAGAGATTATAGCCAATATAACTAGAAAATGCCATTCTGCCCTAATTTGCTTTAAATCTAGTGTAAACAAAAATACCCCTCTATAGAGGGATAATTTTATCCCTTTAAAGAAGGATTATCCCTCTATACAGGTATAATCACCATACAGGGGGTTTGTTCCCAACCTGTTGTATGTTGGTCAGACCAATGTCAACCTATAAATTACACCCTGTAAGACTTAATAGCAGTTGATAAGTATCGGACAAGAAAGAATAAAGAAAAAAATCAAATTTGTTTGGCTGAATCACCGCAATAGTTTAACAATAAATGTAGGCACTGGCTACGGTTACATGGAAATGTAACAATAATAAAAATATTATTGTTACATTGGAGACTAAATGCCGGAATGCATGGTTGGGTAAGGACCTGTTTAATTACGAATGTAACAATAATTATTGAGGCTACGGTTACATTACGTTATTGTTACATGAAAAACAGCAATGTACGATGGGACTAGTAATATGTACTAAATGATAAAAGTTCAGGACATTTATTACATACATTTATAACATACAATTTATTTACTGTAATTTTTTATTCTACAATGACAATTTCTACAAATCCAGTAAGTTGTTTTTAAAGTCCGACACATTTTTGATGAAAGAAATTACGTCCTCCACGGATACGTGTACATACAGAATTTCAAGTTACAGTTAGTAAACATTGCTTTTGATTATCAATTTGCATCAAGTTATAAAGCTGTATAATATGTATGTCTTGATATTGTTTCAGTTTCGTTTAAAACGCATCTCAAGTTTTATTTTTTTCACCATAAACAAAATTGGTCCAAAGTATAATGACAGTAATAAGAGTAGGTGTGCAGTTAAATACTTTAAAAAAGTGAAACCATTGAACTATATTTTTCGCCTTTGACAGTCACACTCCTAATCTTGAGTAGTATCTTTTTTAAAAGAACATCAAAACCATTAATACGTAGTAAAGCTATTCAAGTTGTACACCATTTGTTGAATAATAATATTTCATTATTTATCAGTATTAAATTACAAGTATTGTTTAGTACATATGAAAGAATGAAGCAATACAACTATAGAAGATTTAAGTTTAATCAATCTAGCATACATTGCTGTTTTTCATGTAACAATAACGTAATGTAACCGTAGCCTCAGTAATTATTGTTACATTTGTAATTAATCGGTTCCTCACCCAACTTTGCATTCCGGCAATTAGTCTCCAATGTAACAATAATATTTTTATTATTGTTACATTTCCATGTAACCGTAGCCAGTGCCATAAATGTATGACGACGGGCTATAATCATGATAATGTAAGCAGTAAGTTTTGAAGCAGAATTATATCATACATGTATGACCAGATATGACATATATGTGGGGAAATGTCTATATTGCACTTATACAAATGAAAAACATGAAGACCATCTGTTTATTACAGGTAATTTACACATATGGTCACATTTGCACCTGAAAATTTACTATGGGTGTAGACAAACTGGTGCATGACTTCAACTAAAAATGTTTAAATCCATCAGGTTTAATATATATATAATGTAAAAAAAGAGAGTGACATTTGATATCTCAGTCAAGAGATTTGTATCACCCCCTTCTGACGGTTTCATTTGATATATATGGTCCACTCTATATATCATGTATTATATATATAGTTTGTTTGCAGTCTTCATAATTTGACATAAATGAGTTAAATGCACATGTAGTGAACTAAATATTTTATGTTTATCTGACCACCAATTATTTTTAATGATGAAAACAAAACAAGAACTGAATAATTTTAATATGAATAATAATAAAAATTATATGTTATTTTATTTAGTTCATATTATGTTGTATTGTATACTTTGTTTTGTAATTAAAATGATTATTCTGCAAAGAAATGGGCAATAAATTAAATGCTGCATCTGGATATACATTGTAGACACAAGAGACTACAGATTTCATATTCTAAAATTTTGAAATATTTCTGGAATCACAGGTTTAAAGATGAATTGCAGTCTTCAGAGGGTTGAGTTTTAATTTCTTAATGTTGATTTAAAATTCTGAAGAAATTAATTGCACAATTAAACAAAGAATTAAGTATTATGTAGTCTGTGGAGAGTCCATCATCACATGTTTAAGTATACCTCTATTTTCTTCCCAAAAAAACCTGTTTAAGTATTACTATTTAAATTTCCACCACTAATTTTTTAACACCTAGCTATATAGATTAAGAACAGTGAAATTGTGATCGCAAACAGTAAAATTTTACTACCTTTAAAATATCATGTGTATAAAACCTTGAATTTTACAGCAAAATTTACTCCCACTACTGGGAAAAATCTGTTACGAAAGTATCAGTTGATAATATAAAGCCTTCATTTTAACATTTTTTCAGCAAATATGGATTTTAGACATAAATGTTTGCATCAAAGGCAAAAATTAACCTTCAATGCTATTAAAAAGAAGGAAAAAGTTCATTTTTTCCAATTTTACAAAAAATAAGATATAATCGATATCTATAAACCTATATGTTTAAAATTTTGGTATATTAAACTTCAAAATCACAATTTGTGACGAAACTATAAATTTGCTACTTAGATAAGTGATTTTTTTTATTACTAATTTCAGTAAGTCCCTGGGCTGGTGTTTGGATCTAGAATTTTTAAAGCTGGATCTAACAAACCAACATTTATAATAATACAATGAAAGACTATGCATGAACCATATATTGTTGTCGTCGTAATCCATCGTCCACGTCGTCCAAAGACACTTAGTTTCCAGACAATAGCTTTAGTTAAGTCTATGATCTCTATGAAATTAAAACACAAGGTTTGACAGCACAAAAGGAAGGTTGGGATTGATTTTGGGGGTTATGGTTCTAGCAGTTTAGGAATTAAAGGCCTTAAAAGGGATCCAAATAGGCATTTTTCTAGTTTCCAGAAAGTAACTTGTATGCAAGTGTATGGATCTTTCTGAAATTGTACCACAAGGTTCCATACAAAAAAAGGAAGGTTGAGATTGATTTATGGGTTTATGGCCCTATAAACTGGTTAGGAATGAGGGGCCAAAAACAATACTTGTCTTATACTTTGATTTCAACAAAAAATCAAGATATGGGGTTCTTTGATTTACTGAATCTTACCATGTATTTACATTTTTTATTTTTCGGCCCTGTGATCAAATTGGTCCATATGAGGTCAAAAGGGTCCAAACTTAAACTGTGTTTGATTTCCTTAAAAATTGCATTTTTGAGGTTCTTTAAAATGCTGAATCTAACCATGTATTTAGATTTTGGATATTGGACCATAAAAGATAAATGTCCAATTTAAAAAAAATGAAGTTCTTTAATAGACCACATTCATTCTGTGTCAGAAACCTATGCTGTGTCACAATCCAAATTCAGAGCTGTATCAAGCTTAAATGTTGTGTCCTGGGATACTTGCCCAAACTGTTCAGGGTTCAACTTCTGGGGTTGTATGAACCTGCGCCCTGGAACATTTTATTAAATTTTATTATACTTAATTTGTTTGGTTGTTTATTCTTTGAGCAAATTTTAATTCATTTAAAAATATAGGACAACAGAGTTGGTGTATGTGGGTTCGATTCCCACCCTAAGCATTCATTTATATCAGCTGGTGTAAAGCGGGCAGTTTAGCTTAGTGGCCCCACACTGACTCTGTTGTTCCAATGTAAAAAAAAAAAAACACTTTCTATTTTTGTTTTCTTATCAAAGACAATGAAAATCAAAATCATAGTATACCTTTGAAAATTATACCAAAGAAAGTGAGATTTATACTCGGGTTGCATTCCCATAGGTTTCATTATACAGCTATAGGAAGCTATTATTAACTATGA
This sequence comes from Mytilus galloprovincialis, assembly GCA_037788925.1. Taxonomy (NCBI): domain Eukaryota; kingdom Metazoa; phylum Mollusca; class Bivalvia; order Mytilida; family Mytilidae; genus Mytilus; species Mytilus galloprovincialis. The sequence continues at coordinate 57,902,929 of CM075335.1, read as the reverse complement.
AAATACAATGACTTTATATAATTTTAATAGGTATATATTATATACATAATATACAAGGCATTTTACTTTGAAGTACACAAAATGAAGTATGTGGGTTACATCAATTGCAATTCAAGCTGCTGCCACATTACTTGGATGTAATATACATATCGGACTCCCAAAGTCCACTGCATATGTCCTTGTACATTGTATCATAGATCAAATTTATTCATGGATTGTTTTACAATAGTATTTTTTGTGGTCCTTTTTAGCTTGCCGTTCCGTGTGAGCAAAGCTTTACCAACCTCATCATTACAAATTAATACTCATGACCATGATGACCAAAAGAAAGAAATACCAACCAAAAAGCAAATTAGCTTTAAAAAAGAAAGAGTGCCACAAAACTAGAGGCTCTCAAGAGCCTGTGTCGCTCACCTGACTCTACTTGGGTTTTTGAAAAAAAGATATTAATCATGACAGGTACTTAAATAATGATTGAGACCAAATTTGGTTGCATTCCATTCTGTGGTTCTCTTAAAGAAGATTTCCCTATGTTAAACTAAGTCCCCCGCTGGTGGCCATCTTGGATGATGGATCGGCTACAAAGTAACCACACTTGGTCAGCACCTCATAAGGAACAGTCATGCTATGTTTGGTTTCATTCCATTTAGTGGTTCTCTAAAAGTAGACATTTGTATGTATTTCCCATAAGGTCCTATGTTTAACTAAGTCCCCCGCTGGCGGCCATCTTGGATGATGGATTGGCTACAAAGTAACAACATTTGGTCAGCACCTCATAAGGAACATTCATGCCATGTTTGGTTTAATTCCATTTAGTGGTTCTCTAGAAGAAGTTCAAAATGTAAAAAGTTAACGACGACGAACGCCAATTGATGAGAAAAGCTCACTTGGCCCTGCGGGCCAGGTGAGCTAAAAATCAGCTACAAACCAAACAACAAAAAATTACATAAAACTGAATCTTAAGTGATACATGAAATTGATGTAAAAAAACACAAACAGAAGATAATCAAGAAATTAGAATACATTTATACTGCTGAGCAGTGTCCTCCCCCATACATTTCAAATAGAATCCCAGATAATAGACCTCAACACATATGACTCAAATTATTCAAATAACAATTGCTGCTTTTTTTTCAATGGATTTGTTTCTTCAAATCAGAATTCTATTAAATGAACCCTACTTTATCAAAAATATGTTTTTTTCAAATAAAAAACAAATATTTGATGCCAAAACCTGGACTAGTAGAACAGAGAAATGAATAGACCTGAACTGATCTGAAAATCTAAGGTCAGACTTATTTAAACTTCAATATTTTTTTTAGTATTCAATTTATTTTCTTCAACTGTAGATTTTGTAAAATGAAAAACAAATTAAAATTTAATCATGAAAAATATGTTTTGGGAACCAAAACTCTGACCTGAATGGTGAATTAAAATCTTAAATGGACCTGAAATTTCTCTAATAAATTCCATTCATTTATTTTCTCGAGTAATTTCCTTGAAATCTAGATTTTGTCAAAAGCATTAATTGAATATACTATCAAAAAAAGATTTGATCGGAAATTATCTGGTCAATACAGGTATAATATTTTAATTGGCAGTGGCTATTTTACCGGCTCTGATTAAAATATTACAATTCAAGCCGGCAAAATGGCCTATTTATCTAGAAAAGGCTGTTTTACCAGCAACATAGGTTATTTGTTATTTTGAAGGGTCTTTGTATCAAAGAGTAAAATTTAATATTTACTTTTGAAAAGTACTATGACAGTGTGCATGGTCGAAGGGCTGATCCCGAAATCAAGGGCTTAATAATATGAAATCCCGAGGTCCCGAATTTAAAGAAATCCCGACATCACGAAATTTCGAAAAAAGAATTCCAGGATCCCGAAAGGATTGATCCCTAATACCAAGCTTAAAAACACCTGATCCTGGCCCTGGAGTCCCGATTTGTCATATAACATATGACCTCGGGGCATTATTCACTATTTCTATTTACTGAGTGTTCTTGCGATCAATGTGCCACCTTGAATAAGAATGCGAAGTCATATGTTATAGGACAAGAGCCCCGATAAATGTCCGACCCACCTCATATATACATGCATCATATGAAAATAAAACTCAGATTTATTAATTGTTGGTTAAAAAAAAAAGTTGAAAATATCATTGCATGATAAATTTGATAAAACATTATACAATATAAGAAAGTCAATCACATAGCTTCAAAAATTATTTTTTTGAAATTAAACTTGCTTTTGAAACAACTGGTCAGTTATTTGAATTGCATACACATGCATGTATGCGTAAACAGAATAGTTTTTAGTTTGGCTTCCGTTTACCTCATGCCAACACAATAAACATATTTTCTATTTTTCCTGCACCCGCAACACAGTCACGATATTGCTGTTGCCGATAAATTAGCCATTTCAGAGATATATTATTCAGAGCCGGCAAAATAGCCACTGCCACTTTGATTTCCTCGCTAAGGTCCGAGTTTTGACAATGGTCAACAATGTTTTTCATAATTTCTTATTAAATATTATATAGAACTTTTTGATAAAGTTGAAGAAAATCCATTGAAAAATAAAACAGTAAAAATTTGAAGTTAGAATAACTGATAACTATGATTTCAGGTACGTTCAGGTCTCATCATTTCTCTATTCAGATCGAAGTTCTGGAATCAAAAACTAGTTTTTTTTATTTATACCATTTCATTTTTTCTTTTCATTTGTTCCTGTTTATCTTTTTAATTATGATGTTCAAATAACATCTTCGAGAGATGGATCTCGGAATTCATCATGTGAGGGGCGTCTCCTAAGACGCCAAAATTAAAAAGTTCGCCAATAGACGACGTTTGGTTTAGAAATACCTCCGATTTTGAAGAACGTAACGTTGTAAACAAGTTCAAGGTAACGTGAAGTTCGTCCCGGTCGTTATATTGGTATATGTGTAACATACTGAATATTGCGATCGGGAACCAGTCTAAATGACACTGTCACTGTGCACTGTGACAAAATTTGAACGACGTAATGCAGCCTGTGACGTCAAATGTGATTCGCCGTGATTCAATGCGAAAAAAGAAGTTCGTTTGTTATTTTCTCTATTATTGTAGTGATTTTTATTTTTTTAAATTACCGATAAACAGAATAAAGGACTTTTTGTTTTTGATACTGACTTTATCATAGTAAAATATCAGGTAGGCCCCCCAAAAGTCCTTTATTCTATATTTTTTTCTCGTAGCCTGACTATTTTTCACACCGAAAAATATTGAATAAAAATGTTCAAACAAATTTTTATATACTTTATATGCATCAAAATCGAGCAAATGCTGCTTGAGAGAGGGGATTTTGATGCATATTAATGTTTGTCAATGCATTATGTTTGAACTTTTTTTTTTGTTTCCTTAACTTCAGTGGAAAATTATATGTATGCTTATTCTGGATTGACCTATTGTGAATAGATTTATACGAAAATGTGGTATGAGTGCCATTGAGACAGTTTTTCTTTAAAATACCGGCAGAGCATAGCTCACTTCCTGTTCGAAGCATTAAGTCTTTCCATCGATCTGACAAAAATAAGTTTTAGTTTAGTTTAAACATATTTATTTATAGTGGATTGGGAAACAAGTTTTGCAACTTATATTAATCCCTTTCCACTTTGCGGGTGCGAGTGCTGTCTTGTAGCGGCATTAGCCTGACCTTTTTCGAAATCTACAAGGGTGTCTTTAACGTGCAAGATATATGACTCTCTCTTAACACGGGTCAGCCATTTATCGTCCCCTTCCGACGGACTATCATCGTTTCCTCAAGACCATACTCCCAAATGGTGTCAAGGGAGAGACGAAAATTCAGTCCCTGAAATTGTCATTCCAGACGGGAATCGAACCAGGAACACTTTGTATTAGTAGTCCGATGCACTAACCACTACACCACGGCTCTCACAAAAAGCATCTGCAGATTTATAAGTACATGGAAATCCCGCATACCTAAGAAAACGCCGACCCTTGTCATGAGTTTGTTGTTGTTGTTGAACGGGAGACTTCAATGCTTAAGGTTTTCTATACCCTGCTCCACCTTTGATGTAATTTGCCACGGTATACTGGTTAAATATCTAATATGTAAACTAGTTATTTAATCATTCTAGATTATTTTCATTCGTATAAAATTATCTATTTACAAGGATGATTTTTTTAGACTTGGATCATAAATCTCAGCTATACATGTATATACAGTTTGCATCATCGTTTCTTGTTTCATACTAACATTTGTATGTCATTTTGTTTCTCTGCAGTCTTTTCTTTTGTTCCTTCTAATTGGCAACTCAATATCTTTAAATGTGCAAATTGTTGCATTCATAAGTATTGATTCATAATGCCCCATAGTTTTTATGCCCCACCTACGATAGTAGAGGGGCATTATGTTTTCTGGTCTGTGCCTCCGTTCGTCCGTTCGTTCGTTCGTTCGTTCGTTCGTTCGTTCGTTCGTTCGTTCGTCCGGCCGTTTGTTCGTCCGTCCGTCCGTCCGTACGTCCGTTCATCCCGCTTCAGGTTAAAGTTTTTGGTCAAGGTAGTTTTTGATGAAGCTGAAGTCCAATCAACTTGAAACTTAGTGCAATTGTTGCTTATGATATGATATTTCTAATTTGAAAGCCAAATTAGACTTTTGACCCCAATTTCACGGTCTACTGAATATAGAAAATGAAAGTGGGAGTTTCAGGTTAAAGCTTTTGGTCAAGGTAGTTTTTGGTTTTTGATGAAGCTGAAGTCCAATCAACTTGAAACTTAGTACACTTGTTACTTCTGATATGATATTTCTAATTTTAAAGCCAAATTGGATTTTTTTTACCCAATTTCATGGTCCATTGAACATTGAAAATTATAGTGCGAGTGGGGCATCCGTGTACTTAGGACACATTCTTGTTCGTTCTATAAAAAGTAACGCTTTCAATTATGTAAAAGGATATTTTATAATGAATGCTGCGCCTGTATACTAAAAAAATAAGTTTAAAATGTTTAACTTGGCAAGCTAATTGTATAGGGACGCGAAAAGTAGTATATAACAAAAAAAAAGGGGGGGACGACAACATTAAGGCGCAATAATCATCATGGTCTGAAGAAAAACCACTCAAGAACATGTCTTACCCGCCACATTCTTAAGGTCAGGAGCCTATATTTCAATGGTTGTCCTTGGTTTATGTCTGTCATATTATTTTGGTAAATTGTTTTGTTATAAGGTATGCCGTTATTTTGCTCATTGAATTATTTCATAGTTTTCCATGTTGGCGGCCTCTTAAGGATGTACACCTCTGAGGAGCCGACTATACGTTTACGTGTTTTTCTCATTGTTAGTTGAAAGCGGTTGCCTATACTACTAATTGCTTGCATCAACTTCATTTGAATTTTGGAGGATAGTTGTCTTATTGGCAATCATATCACATGTCCTTATTTTTAGATAATTATCCACATAAAAGTACACGTTCTGCCATAATCTTGGAAAAGAAGACGGTTTGGTGGTTACGAATCGAGCATCTTTGGTCATAGTCATATGTAACCAAAAAAAAATCAGTAACAGTTTGTCAAATAATTGTGATTTCATTAAGCACATGGTGTTTAGAACTTCTTCATTACAAATAACTACTACGTACTTCAGCAGATTCACTAGAACGGCAAATACTTTATCTATGAAGAAATTATTATAAGGAAAACAAGTGGAATGTCGTATCAACAGTAGCTCGCACCAGCACTGGTTGTTCTTGATTTATACGCTCTTTATAAACAATTTAATTTGGAAAATGAATTATTCTTTTCTGTTCTATTCTATATACAGATTTCGAATTTAGTATATAGAAAGTATTCGAATTACCTTAGCCTTATTCTATATATACGGAGTTATTTCTTAAATATGTTATTACATATCTAAACGTAATAATACAGACAGACAATTTTTATTTTACCCTGATACCCTGATACTTGACTTGATAAGTGTCGGACTTCTGCGTTGTCGGAGTATTGGGCTGTCGGAGCAATGGGTTGTCGGACTATTGGGTTGTCGGACCAATGGGTTGTCGGAATAATGGCGTGTAACTTACACTAACAAAGTAAGATATGTAAATAAAAAGATGGATCTCTCCTAGTAGTCTGACATCTAATTAATTTGAAAACAAATTCGCCATTAATATAAGGAGTGTATTCCTAGGAAAGGAATTGTTAAGCAGGTTTCTCAGTTACGATATGGTTAGAGGTGGTAGGGTAGACAACTCAATTTGAGGCAAAATTTTAGATAGATGTGAAGAGTTTGGATGGTCACATTTAAAATCTGTGAAAGACTACGATTGTTCACTCAAATATAACTAGTTACACCTTATGCCCTGGTTGTAAAAACTAGATAACATAATAGTTCAAAATGTCTGCGAAATAGCTCAAAGTTTTTCGATATTATAACGCAAAAAATAAATGCAATGCATCTGCCATCTGCTACCATATGCACAAATGATTGCTTTTAAAAACAACGTCAGTTTTGTGTCTAGTCAAAGTTTGAAAAGGGTATCGGTATTACATGTACAACATCGTTCAATGTAGAACATGTATTATAATTGATTATGTGTATAGTTGTGAAAGGAGACAGTTTCAAAATTAAATAATTCAAAGAATTAAACCATGTCCATAAGAAGGATTTTTTTAAAAAAAGAGGGGCGAAAGATACCAGTGACATTCAAACTCATAAGTAAAAAATAAATTGACAACGCCATGGCTTAAAAAGAAAAAAAGACCAAGAGACAGACAATAGTAAAAAAAACACATGCAACTAAAAAAAACTGAGTAACACGAACCCCAGATATCTACAATGTGGAATAATATACAATATAACTGTAAAAAAGAGCCACGCCTACTTGTCATGTTCGTCAACATTTTTTTTTTTTGCAAATAGCAACTGTCTAACAGGTCTAAAAAAAATATTCTCAAGAAATCAGGAAAAATGTATAAATAAAATAGGTCTTATTCAAGTACAAGTTCCATTTTTTTTCTGCGCATTTGTACAGTTATTATAGATTGGTCACAGTGTTCATTTTAGACAATACACATTACTCGACTAACAAGGTTAGTTAGTCGTTACTTCTTGCAAACTATCAAATACAGATTAAATTAAAAAAATCTTTTATAACTGCTTCATTGTAGACAAAATCTGTAATGGTATGACACCGAAACGAACTGAGACACTGGGTTTTAAATGACTTGGAAAACTTGCAGTCCAACAGTAGACATATCTACGTGTATTTGTGGTATTAATTTACATAAAAAGGTATCAATTAGATATAAATAATGTGCATTTTAACAAATAACGTCTAATAATATATCAACGTCACAACATGAAACCAAGGAAGACTAGGCGACGTTACGCGAAGCTTCATCGACAAAGACGTGTTTAGTTCAAGCACAATATTTTTTGATGATTTCAACTGCGATTTATTGAATTAGAGACTCAGATGAGGGCAAATATGAGCGGTAAGTTTTGTCTTGATTATATTAATGTATAAATAGTTTGTTTCCCAGTGAAAATTTTTCATAAATTTTAAAACGTTCCTTCTCGTAGAACGCCCAAACTTCAAATATCAAATGTTCGGCCTTTCGTACATACTTTGACCCCGTTTACACTGGCAACGAAATTGAATCTATCTTTATTTGAATCGATCTTAAAAAGACCAGTTCGCGTTTACATAGTTTCTTTTCTTTTTTCATTTTGGCAATTTTTTATGTCATGAAATATTTCCTACTGGACGGTAATTAAACTCCAATAAATCATATAAAAGTTATCTTTTACACAAACTGGTACAAGTTTCTAGGGTATTGCTTGTCACTCCTTTTCACTTTTTTTTATTAAGATTTTTTGCTGTTAAGTTTATCACTATACATTTGGTGCCAGGTAGATAGCTGACATCTTTCATGAAAAGAACAGCAATGATAGCACTCTTTTTGTGAAAGTTAAAATGTTTAGTTGTCTTCTTATCTATATTTATTGATATCTGTTTGCTAAATGTAACTTTGCTTTTCAGGAGACAATATAGATCTCAACGTATTTCATTATCGAGAAAAATCGATAGGTCCAGAGCTGCCCGATGGACGAAAGGTGAGAAAAATAAAAAAAATATATAATCTATTTAATTTCTAAGTTATTTGGGCTTGTGGCGAGTTGTCCCATTGGCAATCAAACCACATCTTCTTAATTTTATGTTATGAATATACGAATAGACAAAGATTTACATATGTTTTGTCTTGTTTATATACAAAGCTTTACTGCACACACCCTGCTTACTTTTTCTTTTATATCGCTGATTTTTTTTTAATGAATATATTGAAATTGTGTGAATTCTAAACAAAGGATATATATTTTAAGTGTATTGTTTAATACAATACCGATGTTTTTAACAGAGATATTTAAGATTCTTGTCACCTACATTTGTGATCAAAAATAATATGGAAGATTATTATATAGAAATTGGCACCTCTAAATCGCATACTAGGAAATTATAGAAAAGGGTTTTTCATCAAGGTTAAATTTATTTTCTTAATATCAGATGCTTCTGTTACTTACCATATGATAAAACAATATGTAGCATTTAAATATAGTGTTCATGTTTTAAAAGCTAGAATCCAGATTTTTTTTTCTTCTTTTTTTCAGAGAAATCAAAGCGTTTCTCGTGTTAAAAGGTATCGTAATCGCAGCTCAGCACCCTACCGGCACACTCCAAAAGTAAGTTATTGTTGTGCTTTTCCTATTTACATGTTGGTTTATACAAAACCAGCTATATATATACCTTTCAAAGTTCATTCAATTATCATGCTTTGGTGTTGTCATTTTTCAGTGTAAATGAAAAGACAGTTTAAGTCCGCATTTGTTTTGTAATATAGCTTATATAGTTGAAATCATTGTAGAGACCACAGTTGTCACCTTTCTCTATAGTTACTGAAAAATACGACTGTGTAGTCAGAATTTAATTTGCATTTGGAAGAAAAAAATATGCCTTTATCAATAAGTATATTTATAATATTTGTAAAATCAATATTAAAAAATAATCAAAACATTATTTTACATCCCAAAATGGTTATTTTTTAAAAATTGTTTAAATATATATCTTTTTAAATCGAACTATTCCCTGGTCTCAGGAAAACAAATTAGTTAAGTTTTCCCTTTTATTGAGAATTATCTATTAATGTTTTTTTTTTCATACATTCATTTGATGTTTTTAGGTCGAGATACCAGTCAAAAAGGATATGAAAGATGAACTATCCCAGTTAGTAGATGTCATGTCCGGCCAGAAACTGAATGGTAAGACAAAATGTTGCAATGGGGTTTAAGTAATTAGGCTATCGGTTGTTCTAGTTCAATAATACATAAGAAACTAAAATTTAAAATCATATACAAGACTAACGAAGGTCAGAGGCTCCTGACTTGGGACAGGCGCAAAAATGCGGAAGGGTTAAACATGTTTTTTATGTGTTTTTTTTTTTTTTTTTATCTCCACCCTCCCAATGTAGAAAAAACAAACGCGCAACAATACGCACAGTTAAGAGAAGTCCAAGTCCGATCGATGTCAGAACAGGAAACAAAAGAAAATAAACAAAATGACAATATTACATAAATAAAGACAGACTACTAGCAGTTACTGACACGCTTGACTGTTTGTTGCAGAAACAATACATTATTCTACCTTTTTCGAATCGAAGACCAAGCAAAAATAAAGGGGAAACAATTCATATCATGAATGATCGATGATTTGGTTTTTAGGTAAAATAGTCTAAAAAGTTGAAAATTCGTTGGCTTTTTCAGTCGAAAAATATATTTTACTGAAGTAAAATATCCATATTGATTTACGAGAACGGAAAAATAGAATTGTTAGAAATTCATACAAAAGATGAAAATAAGTTTGTATTTTTAGATATTTATGTTTTCATTGTTAGAGAGTTACAAAAGTTATTCAAAAGATATGCATGTACTGATATTCCATTTCACCCTGATTAATGAAGTTCTAAGTCTGTTTATTTTCATTCAAAATGTAGCGTTGTTCCATTGGCGGTGTCGTTCTATTTATTCTGGAACAAATAGAAAGTTTCTTTCAATGTTTAAATTCTTTATCCCAACTTTATTGCAAGAGCTATGATTGCTTTTCGATTGTAGATCTACCTAAAAATGGAACAGTTCAGCAGCAACCCAATAAAGATGTGATGGAAAACGTGGAGCAAATTAAAAAGGCAGACAAAATTGACATTGCCAGAACGAAAGATCTGGACCCGGTTGCACGAACGTTAGTTAAATTTAACTAACCGTTATCTCGGCTTTAACGCGACGTTAAATTTAACGAGGGATTAAAAGCGTTGCACAAAAGTTAACAAGCAGTAAACTGACAGTTAGTTCCCCCAGTTAAGTTACAGATTTAACTAAGCCCGAGGGGTAACATTAAATATTTAACAGTCAGTTTAAATCAAAGATGGCAAACCAGTTATTGTTTGGTAATGTGTTTGCACTGCGAAAACAGCGAGTATATCGCGATAGGATAGAGCTGGCCACCCTTAGTGATAGACAGATACGATCAAGGTTTCGATTCAAAAGAGAATCCATCCAATTTATATCAGATTTGCTACGGAATGATTTGTCCCACATCACAAGAAGGAGTCAGCCAATTTCAGTTGAAATGCAGGTATACTCTTTAGAATATTATCTTTTTGTAAGAGTTAGACAAAGATTCATTTTTCTTAGTAACAAAGAAAATCTCTCTCTATATATGTGTACCGTTCAGTTTGAGGGTAAGAACAGTCTCCATTCAAACGTAAACATTACAAAAAATAATTGAAAAATGACTACAAACATGGATTTAATCATCTCTCCCACCACAATCTATCCTAGTATATAATTCCACACACACCAACACACAATAGATCACAATAGCTGTTTCATGGGCTTCGATCGTCAATGAAAATGCGGATGTATCACCCCCTCTTTTTCTAGATTAATTGTCACACAAGACACACGAGTTTGATATTATGTTTTCCCCGATGGAAGTTATAAATATATAATCCAACTCCGGCGTAATTATAAAAAAAAATATTGTAGCAGTTTCATATTTTTCCAAATTTCCATCTAGCAGTTTAGATATGTATGTGTGCCTTTTTTAAAAACAACAGTGCTTTCTATCACGTCCGCAAGCTGGGTCATTTAATAGGTCGTTAATTTTTTTTGGAGGAAATGAAAACGAAACTTAACAAAGGAGAAACGGAGTGGTTTGTCACTTTCGTTTCTGATTTTAGTTATTATCCCAATGATATTACACTGTCTTATATATTTCGGAAAACTATACTGTCGTCACTGTGACCTAGAGCTTAATCAACTGTAGAAGTCTGAGAATTTAATTGTTTCGAAGGGATTAAAAAAAATAAAAAAATTCTGAATTATATAAAAGAATGGGTTTAATTGTATGATCAAATACGTGGAGGCTATTTTTAATATTTGGATTCAGTGACAAGAAGTCCTTTCGTAGCTTGTAAAATGCTTTCAATGCCTTATTGTACAATTCCCTCTAAGCAAAGGAAAAAGATCCTGATGCACTAAATGTTATATACCTAAATATTAACAATGTAGAACACAATCTATCAACATGTCATTAAAATCAAAATTATGTTTTATATGCCTGCCTGACTTGTTAAATAAATGTAATAACCGACACATTTAAGGGTATGGATGTATGATCATGTATAGGTCTCTCATTTCTGTATTCTTTTTTTTTTCGCTCATTATTATTTTTTTTTAACATAATGGCTACTTTTTTACTTAGGTATTATGCACATTGCCTTTTTTGTAATCAGAAGTTGTTTACCCAAATTATTTTTTTTTTCAGTTCATCTTTCAATTTCTACCCACAAGCACTTGTCTCTCAGTTTGATAATTTTATTTACCAAAAGCAAATATGTTATATATATTTCAAAATGACCTAGAGCTTAAGTATAATACACATGTGTAATAATAAATTGCTGCTGTTAAACCCCCCCCCCCCCCCCCCCCCCCACCACCACCACCACCAACATCAACCTTTTATGAAAGATTAATTATAATAAGTCTTATGTGAAAAAAATGCTTCAAAAAGTCTTGAAAACGGTTTTGGTTGTCAGCCCCCCCCCCCCTCCCTCCTCCTCACCCAGTCAATGCAGCGATGTTCTAGATCCGCCACTGTATTGATCTTATATATGGAGTATCTCGTTCCTGAATGACTAGTACTGATGAGCTACATTGTCTTGCCGAACAATATACAGAATACCAGTAGCTACATGTCCAAGCAGTTTGAACAAATAATGAAAATGGTCCTAAACCCATGTATTTCTCAGAACTACACCATTCGCTGAATCAGAATGAAAGTGTTGTATATATGCACCTCTACATATCAGACTCCTACCAAATATCAAAGAAATCTTTAGAGGAGTTGCAACCACAAGACCCATATTTGGTAAATGTTGAAAAATTGTTCCATAACTCCACAAAATTTGCTGATTCAAACTCATGGTGACGGGGGAAAAACAAATATTTTAACACTTGTATGTATATGTATAAATGAATACTGTACTTAAATATAATGTTCATTTTTTTTTTATTAAGGTAATGCTAGCACTACGATTTTTACGCTTCTGGAAGCTTTTTGGAAGTTATAGGAGACACGATGGGTGTAGATAAAGCCACAGCCTGTAGGGCAGTAAATGATGTAACAAATGCTCTCCTCTCAAAGAAGGACCAGTTTATTAAATGGCCAGCACGTCAAGAAGAAAGGGATCGAAATAAGCAGGGTTTCTTCCGTGGAGGTTTATTTCCAGGAGTGATTGGGTGTATCGATGGGACACACGTAAAGATACAAGCCCCATCGGAGGATGAACCCGCCTACGTTAATAGAAAAGGTTGGCACTCCATCAATGTGCAAGGCGTATGTGACCATGGAGGTAAATGTAAAAAAATCAAATATCTGAATATACGCTTATCTAGAGCCACAAATGTGTCAAGTCTAATGTTTAAAGGCAAATTCTAACTTAACATACTTTTATTTATTTCATTCTTTATTTTTTATTCAGTTCATTAAATGAAATGAAGCTAAATAATAATGCATTGCAAAAGTGAAGAAACATTGAAATGCCAACTTTATCATGCCTTTCTTTTTCATTCAATATGAGATGAAACAGCGTCACAGGAGATTAACAATTTATCACAATATATCGGACACTTTCATGATTTAATCTCAGCATGTAAAAATAACAAAAAATGAAAAGACCCTGTTATCTCCCCCTTTTTTATTCTGGCAGACAAACATTGAAGTGAAAAAAAATCCCTTGTCAGCTTTAAGTGTCAGACCAGTAAAGTAGTTCCTTTTGATAATAGTTTTGTATATTGGTTCATTCATATGGCGTGACATTACATCTATGTCGCGCTTTTTTTATTCTGTTTCATTGTAGTGGTTTGATTAACTTAAACTTATGTAATGCGCCATCATGGAATTGCAAATAATTAAAAGCTTCCTTTGAATTAATCTTAACAGGAAAATTTATAAACGTTGATGCACAGTGGCCAGGAAGTACCCATGACAGCCACATGTTCAGAGCCTCTGATGTCAGTACCTACCTACAAACTAGACACCGTTCCATAGATGACGGTTTTTTACTTGGTGACAGTGGCTATCCATGCTCAAAGTTCCTACTTACACCATATCTACATCCGGCTACACCTTCCCAAGAGGCATATAATAGAGCACATACCCGCACGCGTTGCACTATAGAAAGGGTGTTTGGTTGGTGGAAGCGAAGGTTTCATGTGTTACATGGAGAAGTTCGCATGAAGCCCGCCAAAGTTTGTAGAATAATTGGTGCTTGTGCTATCCTACATAACATAGCTATCATGCTCCGGGAGCCAATGGAAGATGATGAATCTGGTGAAAATCAGGAAGATGTTGGTCAGATGAACTACAATGGTCCAGAGGATGGCAGGACAATAAGAAACTTTATAACCACATCATATTTCTGAAGTATGTAAAGTAAATTTTTATTATTCAATCATAAATAAGCCCGTGAGGGCATACATCAATACAGTATATAAACAATATGACTGTTTAAACCCATACATCACTCGCATTAAAAAAAAAACCATTCATTCCCTTTTCATCCTAATTTGGTTAATTGGTGAACAATACAAAACATATAAAATTTAAAAGTATCAATACTGTATGTTCAATTAATATCTAGCTACAATAATTGTCTGATTGCACCGCTGACAATGCTAACATTGCATTCTCTTCACTCTGAACAGACTGTTTTAACATCCTTATCTCTAAACGAAGCTTAGTGTTTCTTAATTTCAAGTTTTTTGTTTCAAGCTTTTCTCTGTTTATCTCCATCTTCAGTTTAGTGGTCAACAAATCCGCTTGACTTCTCTGATTTTCAAGGACCTGTAAAATTAACAAGGCGTGACTATCACATGTATCATACAATGTTTTAAATTACACAAGATAACGTTAGGCAGCAACCATTTGATTTTCTGGGGGGGGGGGGGGGGGGGCTATGGTTTTTTTTTCTGGACAAGTCGAAAACAATTTTTTTCTTTCAATTTTAGCATTACATATAGTGGCAGCTGAGGGTGAAACAAACAATTTTTTTTTCTCAGAATCAAAAACAAATTATTTTTTTCTCCAAAAACTGGAAACAAACTTTTTTTTCCAAAAAAAAACCCGTTTTTGAACTAAAAATCTATATATATATAAACAAGTCTAAATTTAAAACAACGTCCAAACGTATACATATATATATATATATATATATATATATATATATATATATAAGTCTGAAAATTACTCCAAACAGTGTTAGAGTTAGATTTTCTACTGACAATTTTTTGTTCGTCCCTCAGCGGGATTCGAACTCACACCTTTGATACACTACAGCACCAATCGCTTAGCCTCATGTCCAGCGCTCTAGACCACTCGACCACATCCGCTATATAAAAATATAACTTCAATAGCCGTAGTGTTACCTTGTCACGGAAGGCTAATCCAGAGATAGACATGAGACACGTGTTTTTTAAGCGTGTGTAGATGTTATATTATTATTTTTATACACAATGTATTTTTCATTTGTCAGTAATCTAACTCAACAATTTTTATATATCATATGGGATCATGATGCATTTCATTATACAGTCACTAGAAATACTGAATATATATATAGTATACACTGTGAAACCTGCTCAAAAGACCACCTTTATAAAGCAATCACCTGTGTGGCCACTATTTATAGATACTCAAGTAGTGCATTTCATTTAAATTGAACCTGTATTTAAAGACCACCTGTTTTATGAGACCACTTTTTTGCTCTCCCTTAGGTGGTCTGTTAATACAGGTTTCACTGTATGTTAATTAATAATAATCAAGCCAGCTCAATTATATTACGCTACGGGCAGCTCACATCAAATTAAACATCGTTGTTTGTCTGTTTGGTTGGGGTTTTACGACGTTTTCAGCACATTTTGGCTATTTCTCAATCCTTGTCGTAATACACACCCCGCCACAGTGACATTCGAACTCACAACCTCAGTGTTGACAGGCTAGTGATCATTAGTAGTCATGACGAACTACATAGACCCCTCTGCCACCGAGGCCCCCATCGTTATTTGTTATATTTATATATAGTGTTCGGGGCTCATATAGAGTATATAGTACATATATGTATATATAAAATATTTTTTCGAATACAATAATATATAATATATCGGAATTATAGATTAAAAGATTACCTTTTGAAAAGAAAGCTAAAAAAAATTACCTCATACTGCATTGTTTGCAAATCACCAAGAGAAACCCTTTTCCTTTTCCCGTCTGGCTTTTTAGCGATACTGTAAGAACTGGTATCTTCTTCGACTGCAAATTCTTCTGTCAAACTAATAAGTGCTATGGAGGACGTAGAGTCTGTGCTTGATCTTGGTATTGATGTGAAGCTACTAAAAAAAAGTCACTCATCGTTAATCTGTTTTATAATTCTATATTGAGACAAATGTTTTTTGACGTTTTCATAAAATTATCAAAAATCATTTCAAATTCCGAGAAGTGTTTTACATTCATTCTTTGAAAATCTAAATGTACATACAGTATTATTGTTGTGCGTGTTATATTTTTAAAAGCAATTAGCAAATTGTTGCTTCAACGAGAACCGCGCTTAATAATTAGTGTTCTTTACCTTTCAGGAAACATTGATGAAACACTGCCTGTCTGGCCCAGTGGCGGATCCAGGGGGGGGGGGGGGGTTCCGGGGGTGCGCACCCCCCCTTTATTTTTGCCGATCAATGCATTTGTATCGGGACATATGTTTTGC
This sequence comes from Mytilus galloprovincialis, assembly GCA_037788925.1. Lineage (NCBI taxonomy): Eukaryota > Metazoa > Mollusca > Bivalvia > Mytilida > Mytilidae > Mytilus > Mytilus galloprovincialis. The sequence continues at coordinate 57,886,551 of CM075335.1, read as the reverse complement.
ACCCCCCCCCTTTGCCCTGGGTGCCCTGGGTTAGCACCCCCCCTTTCGAAAATTCCTGCATCCGCCCCTGTGGCCATCTCCAACACGTGCGCTAAAACACGGCTGTTGACTGTTGTCTAGTTCACTTTCTACAAAAGATCCATTTAGAGTGCCTACAAAACAAGAGTTGTATATCAAAAGGACATGTTTACACATCATAATACATCATTTATATATTTATTTATCATTAAACGAATTTTGAGTATTAAATCGTTCACAAATCTTGGCCGAAACAAATGTAGATAATGTAATACCGAAACGTGGTTAGAATAGTGGACACTGTGCCAGTGTGCAGGCAAAGAGGGGGGGGGGGGGGGGGGGGGGTATTTATGTGATTGGTGTTTGTTTGTTGTTTCAGTGAATGTTCTGTGTAACTTGTAAATGTATATTAAATTATGATTGAAAATTGTAATTTGCTTCTTGTGAGACCATAAGTGGAATAAACCTTTCTAATATTTTAACTTATCTTAATTATAGCCATTATATGAACGGGTCATAATTTATATGCAGAAATACATGAATGGATCGGATTTTTGGTCTCGAGCAATATTATTAGGGGGTGTTCAAATTTAAGCGTTCACCTGTACCCCCCCTCTCTCCCGTGTGTGCAGTGGGCCTTCAGGCATCACCAGCCGGTGAATAACGACATGAAGTAAAAGTTAATGCTTTAACCCAATCTACGAATACCTCAGCAAGAGTTATTCCTCTTTGTATACACCAAAAGCTTTAATTTCAACAACGAGCAAACCGCGGCTTTTACGAGTCTATAATATTGATCGCATTAACAAGGATATTACCTCCTTGTCTGTAATTAACTATGAACTGTACAATGTTATGTATTAGAGATGAAATATCCCTTGACGAAATATCTTGCAGGCTTGGATATTTTGAGCAAAGAAAGTTCACAAGCTCATCTATCTGGTTTTCGGAGTAACTAGACTCAACTGAGGGTTCCAAGAAAGGTATAAGGTGAACATCATTTGCTCTGGGTAAATTGTACCTTTCAGTATAATTTTCTAAGTAGCTCTGAATCTCTGTATGCATATTTTTAGCTTTCTCTACCAGACCAACTGCAAAAACAGTCAAGCGAATGTAAAAAGTGGTATATTAAAAGAAAGATGGTATGATATATGTTGTATATATATGATAAATTAATTGAGTCATGCACCGTTTAGTCCCCCCCCCCCCCCCCACCCGAGTTTATTTGGCTATTATCTTAACAGTTATAAGAAATGGGTAGCACAAGTAACGATGTCTGAGTTGTGGTCCCTTAGGGAGCAACCATTTGATTTTCTAGAGAGGGGGGGGGGGGGCATGGATTTTACCCCCGCGACACACTTGGCGAAAAACAAGTATTTTCTTTAGCAACAAGGCAAAAACAATTTTTTTATTTCAATTATACCGTTGAAGCAAGTAAACTGTGATGAAAAAACATTTTTTTTTTAAATTTCGGAAATTTTTCCAAAATTGTAGAAGCAAACTATTTTGTTTTCAAAAAAATCCAACCACCCCACCCCTCCCATCCCATCCCAACTCGAACACTCGCATATCCTCCCCCACCCCCACCAACGCCCCCTCCCCCCGATTTTCAAATGGTTGAAAAAAGGTCTGTTTTCGTCGATTTTGGTTTATAACTCTGATTATGTTGCATAGCCCTGATTAATTAAGCCTCAAATGCTGGCTATTCTGTAATTACATATGTACTTGCTGAAGTACTGTTTAATTCAAAATGTATTCATTGTTTTTTTTTTTTTGTATATTAAATTACCCCATTATTTTTTTTTTGCAGTTATTCTTTATTTCTTATTCCCCATTATTCTCTGTTTTAAATATTTTGCCCATTTCTCTCCGCATTCTTTCCGTGATTCATTCTTGCCAATTATTCTCTTTTCTGTAAACCCCCATCCACACCCTTATGGTCATAGTTACCCTTGGGTTGCCCCACGGTTGCCCCTGTTCTGAGGCGATGCAAAAGAAATTTGTGTTGTGACGAAAGCTTTAATTGTATTAATTTATTGTCTCATACAACGTGAAAACAATAAAAAAGAAAAAGATGCATCTGATCTTAAAACTTTAAAAACAGATTTTTATATAAGCAATCAATTAGTCAATTTTATTGTCATAAAACATCTAACGTTATAATGCTCGTGTTGAAGGCCGTACTTTGACTTATAATTGTTATTTTTTAAAAACATTGTGGCTTGGATGGAGAGTTGTCTCATTGGCACTCATACCACATACATGTATTCTTATTTATTTATACATTATGTTTGTATAAGAAAGTAGTCATGAAGGGCTAACTTTTTTTTTACTTTCGACTCGGCTATTAATTTGGGTGGCCTTTTCTGTGTACACACGTTTTAAAAGATGACGTCACGTCATGTTCTTGATATAAGTGTGCATGATTGGAATGTCAACATTGGAGTTGGATTATACACTGAGTTTTACTGGAAATTCAGACTTTTTAATCGACAGACATTCAGTGAAAAGTCAGAATGACTATAAACATGTTCATATGTATGATTTTAGAAAACGTCAAACTTGTAATCATGCAAACTAAAGGAAAAAAGGATTTAGTGTGTTCAATAATCGCTTGCTCTGTTAGATTGAGTACATATATAAAGAGAAGGAATAACCAGTATTTGAAAGGTAAGTTCTTTTTTTTTCGAAATAGTAAAAAATGTGGTTATTTTGCATTTTGTGACGTCATTAAAATGACTGTAACCCCAGCGTTTGTGAACAAAACAAATAGATACATGACAATAAAGAAAGATTGGCTAGCTAATACGTGTATCTGTATATTTCATATAAAGTTATTTAGCATATGCATAATAAAATAATCGTACTCTCAAACACTGGAGGCATAGTGGACTCAAAACCACAGGATATTCCACTAAAATTTGGCCTGTCCTTCATCATTTCAATGATTTTTTCTTCCACGGCTGATGGTGGCTTTGGTGCCGGCCCTCCTCCAGTCAATTTCCTCTGTTTTTTTACTTCACTATATTTTTTTTTTTGCATTCTGTTATAAGTTTCCCCATTTATATATTACTTGCTTCACCGTTCTTTTTTGAAGTCCCATTGCGTTAATTTTAGAACATATTTCTGCCCACTTTTCATTTTTTTTGTTATTTGTTATGGTGTTTGTTTGCTTTGATTTTAACACGAACTCATCCTTTTCTACAAGTTCTTGTAATAGAGTTATTTCTGAGATGCTCCAGTTTGGTTGCCTTTCTCTCTTAGACGCCATGTCTGCCAAAAGTACGCGAAATTGCGCGAGGTCGAACATAACTGATTGTTAAATACCAAACTACTAGTTAAACGTAAATTAGTAAACTCAAACGTAACTAACTGTTGTGCAACGGATTTTTAATCAATAGTTACGTAACTTGCAGTTAAAATTTAAACTAACAGTTAAAGGCTTAACAGTTAGTTAAACTAACTGACGTTCGTGCAACCGGGTCCTGGATGTTAATGTTACGAAGATACCAGAAGTCACCACCACGGTAAATAGATATATCAAAATAGTACAAGATCGACCTGTTGGTAGCTTATCCATTATCTCTTTAGAATTAGTCTGAGATCTTTTGTACATGAAAATCTCTTCCAGCACACACATTCTGAACCAATTTTAGTTCGATTGTAGAACGCAGTTCAATATTATCGATTTAGAATTCTGAATCAAACAAAAAACAAAATACACCCTCACCTTAAAGTTATATGGTTGCTTCCTTGAATTTTTTTTTTGAGGGGGGGGGGGGGGGGGTAATTGAATATGACATGAATGAAAAAAAGTGGTATAGAGTTTTGTAACAGTCCCACTAAAATCGCTTGAGATGTCTTTTGTGTAATGGAGATTGGACTTATGCCTTTTGAGTCGTTACATACAACAAAATCAAACTACATTTGTTTTTCTTGTACTTTTTTTTTTGAAAATTTTACCTCATAAAATTGTATATTTTTTTTATTTCGTATTTATCGAAAATAGTATTTTCTGAAAAAAAAGATATTTATAAATTAAAATAAAAAATAGAATATCCCCCTCCAAACAAGATACAAGAAAATACCAAAATTGCAGGAATATTGGGGAATATTGTCTCTCGTAGAACATATATTGCACTCGCAAGCTCGTACAATATAAAATTCTACTCGGGACAATATTCCCAATATTCATGCAATAACCCTATATTATTATATGTTATAACTTATTACATAATTTTGCTTTCATTTCTTGGTGCAGCCAATCAATGCCTTGACTGATAGCTTTAAAAGACTGTCACTAAAAGATCTAGAGGACACCGAAAAAACAGAAGTGAAAGAATTAAAACCAAAACAGGTAGGTTATTTCTCAAACAGTTTAGGCAATCTAGTCAGTGGTTCTTTTTCGTTTTTAGATTCTGGATTACGATACAATTCTTGCTAATATGTTTGTATTATAAAATTGCATGTATGTTTCATAAAAAAAACCGAACTTTTGATCGGCTAACAAAAATCGCAAGGCATTTCAAATTAAGTTTTACCCTTTTAATAAAATTCGACATTTACGTCACAACATTTGCATTGGATGCTTGGTGTAAATCGGTTTTTAATGTTTGTTTTCTTATAAAATTGTACTAATTATTATAATTAAAAAATATTAGATTGTTTATAGCAAAGCTGATTCAAGTAGATTCGAGTTTTGAAAACGACTAGATACACTTATTTTGTTTTCCATAACATTCTCAATTTAATTGTACAGCGTTCAATAAGACAGAAAGTTAAACGCGAGTGGAGGAAAGAAAGAGAAGTGCCTGGAAGATCCCAGCATGATGATCATCAGCAGCGTATTTTATCAAACAGTCAAGGACCCGAAGTTGATAGAAAAAAGAAACGAAAGGTAGCTTAACAACTTCTTGTAAATCAAAATGTTCTGTTCTAATTTCTCTGCCATTTTAATATTCATACCTGGCAAATTTTACATGACGTCTGTTTATACATGTAGTATAGTATATCTGCAAGGTTCAAACCTAATTGTTAATTTTAAAGTTTACTTTCTACTATCTTGAGGAATTATATGTTACTTATAAAACGTAACAAGAATATATAATAGAAAAATCGTTTTTGTATGACTTTATGTATTAAATATGTAGGCAACATCAGTTTGCTGATATTTAAATTTTCCTTAAGCGATGAAGACTGTACAAATCACGATTAAAACAAACACTTTGTGTATCGCACGAACTCCAAAAGGAGCAAATGATGTATGAGTTTCTAATATAATTATTTATCATCTTTTTGATTCCATGTTTTTGTTTTGCCATAGCGCTTAACTGTGTCATTTAGCCAGGCAGTAGATGATAAAGACACAGAAGAAGTCTTACACCAAGCGAAAAGGAAGGTTGGTTTCAATTTACAAGTTACAACGGCTTTATTGAACTTCTTTTTTATACATAAACCAAGATCGTGTTTTAGTACATTACAGTTAACAACTAAACGTCGTCTTCAAATTTTATTATCTTGCTTTTATTAGATAAACTCACAGCTGTAATTCAGCTAGCTTATTTTGTTTAGTTCATACTCCTCATGATATCGTAGCGCTAGAGAGAAAATGAGTGAAATAATAGTTTCTGAAAGGTATTGGTAATATTTTTTAAATATTTGCCAATTAAAGGTTTATGTGTTTTTACCATAGCGCTTAACTGTATCAAACAGTCAGGAGGTAGACAATAAGGACAGAGAAGACGTCTTCCTCACAACAACAAAAGATGACGTCTCACAGACAACAAAAACAGAAGACGTCTTACTGGCAACAAAAACAGAAAACGTCTCCCAGACACCAGTTGCAAACACAGAAGACGTCTTACAGACTCCAGAAACAGAAGACGTCTTTCAGACAACAGAAACAGAAAACGTCTTCCAGACAACAGAAACAGAAGACGTCTTTCAGACAACAGAAACAGAAGACGTCTTACAGGCAACAAAAACAGAAAACGTCTCCCAGACACCAGTTGCAAACACAGAAGACGTCTTACAGACTCCAGAAACAGAAGACGTCTTTCAGACAACAGAAACAGAAGAAGTCTTTCAGACAACAAAAACCGAAAACGTCTTCCAGACAACAAGGACAGAAGACGTCTTTCATACAATAAAAACCGAACACGTCTTCCAGACAGCAAAGACAGAAGACGTCTTACAGACAACAGAAACAAAAGACGTCTTCCAGACTACAGAAACAGAAGACGTCTTGCAGACAACAGAAACAAAAGAAGTCTTCCAGACATCAGAAACAGAAAACGTCTCTCAGACAACAGCAACAGAAAACGTCTTCCAGACAACAGAAACCAAAGACGTCTTTCAGACAACAAAAACAGAAGACGTCTTTCAGACAACAAACACTGAAGACGTCTTACAGACAACAAAAACAGAAGACGTGTTTCAGACAACAAAAAGGAAGGTTGGTTTACAATTACACGTTATAAAGGCTTTCTTGAACTTTTATTTCTTTTACAGAAATCGCATTGTTTGTAACAGTATGTAATTTACACTTTGATTCAAACTTTATCGTCTTGCTTTTTAATATAAATGGTCACACATTTTGTAATATAGTAAAGGTTGTTTTACATATTCCATACACCTTATTTTAAAAAAATCATGATTCATCTCAGTTTCCTACCGTGGAGTTATAATTATAAGCTATTAATTTCACTAAATCTCAATGAATACATATCGTATTTTTATCTGATATACAGAGTTTTCTTCGGTGCTTCGTACTATGATAACTTTGTTCCATTTTACTCTTGACATTTAATGTTGATTTCTGCCAACCTGAAACTTTCCTTTCCCCAACATTCAAAGCACGAAAAAGCACATACACGCATACACATACATCCGTACACACAACCCATACACACACCCATACACACAAGCAAACACTCAGAAACAGATATTCATTATAAAAATGTCAGCTATCGATCGAAGTTGCAAAACCCGGAAAAAATAAAGAAAATAACAGGGTCTGAACAAAACAGTCACACATGCTTTGTCGGAATAGATCGCTTCCACTTTTTTAACAATTAAATAATTTAAGACAAGATGCATCATTTACATCGTGTTGATATTGAAATCCCCACATTTGAAGCTCGGATGGTGCCTTCTAGAGCTCGAGCCGACAGACTAACAGCAGCAGAATTTTGTGTTTTTTTTTTATTATTGTTGTTTAATAAAACCCTCTTTATAATCTTGTATAGCAATGGAGGCTTAAGCTTTTTCAATGTTCAACTTTTTCTTCTGACATGGTTTTACTCTTTTCATTTATATCTCAACAGGTCAGAAAAATATCTAAAGACGGTGCTTCTTCAAAAAGACTTAAGATTGATAAACAAGAATCCATTGACCAGAAATTAAAACCAAAGTGAGTGTTTTATAAAATGTTATACAAAGTCAGAGATTGATTTACTAATTATTATAAAAAATATAACGTATCCTTAATTTCATCATTACATAAAATTCTGAACCGATGCAAGACTATGAGGAATAATCACTTACTACGCTTTTATATCAACATTTAAACCCTAACAAGGCTACAGGCAAAAGCAACGGTTGACCTTATATCTAATTTGATATTTATATATTCGTCATAATGAAAATTACTTCTTGTTTTTATAGATATCGGACAATACAACTATGCTACATTTTTTTGTATGTTTCAGGGTGAAAAATGAAGTCCGCTATCTCATAAGAAGATTCAAGAAGCTAAAAGTTGATGAACATGAATTGGAGTCTCAAGATAAGAGAAAAATCAGTAAATTTCTCAGTACACAATAGTTTCCGAACATACTAAGCAAAACCAAGATGTATGAATGAATTATGGTCTTTTCATGTCACAAGGTCCCATGAATTTTTACTCTGTATAATTATGATATTTGTATAATAAAGCTTTTTTTATTTACGTCTTATTCTTACTTATACTATAACTTTTCACACAGAAGTTTCAGATACATGTGACAATCTTCAAGAACAAATTTATATGTAATTTAAGTCGATGGGCATAACCACAGAAGGTATAGCTAGAATCGTGGGTTTTCGAGTGATTAAAACTTTCCTAAGCCAAATTCATTAAATACATTACATATGCGTTTCATTGGCTGTTCCTTGTCAGTCCTATTATATTTTTCATATATATTATATCATGTATGAATGAATTATATCGTATCTACTATAAAGTAATAAAACTACTATTTTTCTTTTCATGTACACATGTACACATGTTTTTATGAGGTAATATTGTTTAAAACGATATTTTTTTTTAATTTCAAAAATCATTGCTTATCAATCATTTACTTTAAAAAATCCGGATAGTTGTGTCCTGTCAATGATTGGTATGATACATAGTTTTCCTGTAATATTTTGGACTTTATATTCCTTGTTTTTGTTGATGTTTAATTGTTTCGTTGAATTATTTTGGTGTCCGTAATTCTTTTTTAACGTTGTGTTAATTTGATGGGTGCCGCGGTAATTCTCTCTGTGTTCAAAATATACATGAAATATTTGCCACTGCCCCTTTTTGTTCTATGAATTCTACTCCTGAGTTTTCTATCTGGCAAACAAAAATCTATGACAAACTTTGGAGGGCGATTTTAACTTTCCAATGTCAATTCCTCAGGTCTCAATGTACTACACTCCTCTGCGCCATCGTATAATGTGCACTTATCTCAAATGATACCTTACGCTGGTGCTTGTTGAGTCAATACATACTTCATGAACATGAACAGGGGTGTACCCTTGACTACTTAAAACAGGCCACATGATTTAAAGGGATATTCAAACATATTAGTCGACGATACTGTCACAACGGCATGGTAAAAGTAGAAGAACGACGTAAATGATAAACAAAATTCTGCAAAACTCTACATAGCCCACCAAAGATAAACACGAAACATACTGAAAACCAGGGGTTATCTCGTGTGCCCCTGGAAGGTCTAGAAGATTCTGTTTCAATTGTAACACCTGAGTGTCGTACGTGGAAATTTAATTTTGGTGTCATGTACTTAATTATGAAGAACTGGCGACTGAAATAGACACAAAATAAGTTTTTATATCACCGTATCACGAGTAATGATACCTTTAAGCTCTGTCGTTGCCCAACTCACTAGCAACATCTTTTTGCGGTTTACAATTTTTAAATACTAAGTATCAGATCAGATCTGAAAATTTACAATTAATTTGTTTTCCATTCCTGTTTGTAACATATTGATACTTGTGATATGCATGACACGGGTAACATGTTGTTGACACAACCAAACTGAACTATTTATTTGTTTTTTTCTGGAATTCCCCTAGTTTTGTTTTAAGTAGTGTGATATAAATTCTATCCCTAGTTCATATATCAAATCACTTATACAAACCAGACTGTAGGGCATAACGACCACGACAATCGGAAACATTTCACAGACTATGTACAGTCATGTGATCATGGCTAGTGTATAGTATCGATGCGAATCACAGATGTTGTTTTTTTTCTGGACTTTTGTTTAGATATATTTTGAGTTTCAAACAGCAGGACAAGACTTTTCTATCAATACAGGTTTCTTTTGACATTTGTTTCAGCGGTGCACTGATATTTCAGTTGTTTTATGTCCCCTATAAAACAGATTGACATGGCCAAAGTGTATTTTGTAATGACGATGATGTCCAATGGTAATGGATGAAAGCTCGCTATATGTGGTTCACAAACATTTGACCACCATTCTATTGCAATACACAACACGTTAAATGTCCGAAGTTTAACATTGATATTCACAATATTATTATAGGATTCGTGGCTTAAGAATTTTGTCGTGGTTTTTAAACACTATGGACCAATACTGACATTCGAAATTTGCCAAACATCCCACTTGCGAACACATGTATTCCAGCCAATGGTCAGAACGTCGTAATAACGTTCCCACGTTACAAAAGTCATTTACGGTCTGAATAAGTGATTATGCTCATTAGCTAGTAGATATATTTGTCTTTAAAAAAACAACTGACATAAAGTTAGATTGCTTTAGACAAGTAGTGCGTCGTTGAACCATCTGATCAGCATTACATGTTGTAGTTTGCAGATAATTAGGAGTAAACTGTTGATCAAACACGTCCGTTAAAATATAATAAATGAATCGTAACTGATAAAGTATGAAAAGAAACATAGAATGAAATTCAAAACAGTGTGGCTGTGGCCATTGATTGACACATTAAATTCATACATTGACTGGGACAATTTAGGTGAACGTTTGTATGTAACGACCACTGCTCACTATGTACTTTTTAAAGACACTTAAACTATGGGGTCACCAAAGGTTCTCAACACCTTAATAAAGTAATTCGAAAAATTAATCAGAAATAACACAATGTTTTGATTTATATCAATTATATAAATCAAAACATAAAGGTTATTCCTGATTAATTTTTCGAATTATTTTATAATTAAAGGCGTTAAGAAACCTTTGGTGACCCCACAGTTTAAACGTCTATCGTAGGTACGTCGTGAACAGTGGTCGTTACAGAAAAACGTTCACGTAAATTGTCCCAGTCAATGGATGAATTTAATGTGTCAATCAATGGCCACAGCCACACTGTTTTGAATTTCATTCTATAAAGCAACACTCAGAAGCAACAACTTCATAAATTGTTGTCAGATTTTCCATATTTTTAGAGAAAAATAGTAAATAATTTTTGTAATCCATACTTTTAGCATAGCTCACAGGCTATATAGTTTTGAAGATAATTTAAAAAAAATAAAGACAAATGGAAAAACTGTATTTTTCAATAACAATAACTCCAAAACAGGTTAACAGATTTTTTTAAAAGCTTTAAAGAAAGATCAAACCTAGCTCCTATAGTTGCCATGATAAAAGCAACAAAATATGTGGAAAATGATGAGACGAAAACAATAAGTCATCGGCAAAAATTTCAAAAACATCAAGGGTACTAGATACGTCTTGTCGTTCTTAATTTTATTGCGATTAACATTTTAACCTAAATTTAAAAGCTTAAACAATGAAAAACTGAAAATTATTTTTAAAAATGCAACGCAGAGCCATTACCGCTGCATATTAATAATGGTAGATGTATATAATATATATCATATAGAGTTTATCGTGTTCATCTTTTCAGAACTTTAGCTCCGATTACTATTTGAAACAATAGCCAATTAAGAAATAAAAACTTAAAAATATTACCAATTAACTGATTTGCAACAGATTTTTTTCAAAAGAATTTAAAATTAGATAGTTTGTTGTGCTGACCATATTTATCCAGACCTTTATTTTTTTTTTCTTTAACTGCTATTGTTTACGAGATGTTCGCATACACTGCTGTTTAACATTTTTTTCCACGGTTGCACTGTAGGTTGATCAACTGAAGCCAGATAAAATTCATATCACATATATGAAGCAGACAATCTTTAACTTACTGCCTAGGCATTAGCTTATTGCCTACTATTTAAACTTGGTGCCTAATTTCAATTATTGTCAACATATTTATTTCGTTTCATCGCATGATTCCATTTACCAAAGACATTATATACCTTATAAGGCTTGACAAAGGTAAACTGGCTAATCCTCTTAAGAAAAAACTTTCGTGTAGATAAGTATCCGTCCTCGTCCTTAATTTTTTTTCTTTATCAACTAAAACATATAAGTTTACAATGTACGCAAATTATGGAAACATCTCATATGGTACTTCACAATGACAAATAAAGAAAAAAAAAAGGCTGCTATTTTTCATTCTAAGATAAACTTCCTAAAATATACGAACAAAAATCCAACCGAAAGCAGCGACATGATTGTGTTGTTTAAATGACTATAGCACCCAGTAAACTATTAGCGGGTTATACAGTGGCAAATAATAACAATCTGACAGCTACACTTTCCCAAGGTGCATTCGTAGACATGTGTCATATCTTAGTGTCTTTATCTTTAAAGTTCGGAAGTTCCAAATACGAATTGTAAAAGTACTTCCTCGTTGTCAGTGGCGTAGCTAGGTCATTTAGACGTGTACGCCCGAACCTTGGCGAGGAATCCAAGGATCCCAAAACGGGTCCATGTCAAACAATTGCTGTAGTGGGTTAGAGCTAGGAAGCGAAGCCCCCGGAATCTAAAGAGTAATCTAGAATGGATACCATTCCTGTCATCAAAATCTCATCAGTAGCAACATACTAAATGGATTATTTGTTATGTTAAATTATTCATTTTTGTTAATTTGAAATATAATGGTCATTGGATTTAGAGAAAATGTCAAAACCAGTAATTTTTAAAATAAATTATGTTTAAAAAAGAACCGTTGGGGTAAATCACTCAACCAACAAACACACCTATTTTATGTCCAAACGCAAATGAACATGTAATCATTAATCTTCAGAGATGTTCAGGTGCAATATTAGATATGGTAAAGGGTTTTGTAGAACCCCGGTTCTCGTCTGGTATATTCCTCGCAAAAGTGAATCCATTTATCAGTCCATTACAGGATTTAAAAAAAATCAAACATTTTCTTTAGATATTTTTTTTTAATCTGGAATATTACTTTTGGCCCAAGTTTCATTACTGTCTATGCAGGGTTGTGCATTTATGAATTTAAAAAGCCATACAGTCTGTCAGTATAATACTGAAAAATGAATAAGCAAATTTATTTTCAAAACTTTGCTTAAGACAAAATTTGTAAAAAAATCTTGGATTCTGCTAAAGTTTCATTTAATGAGATGAAGTTTTGACAAAGAATTTGGTGTGTAAAAAATGTTAACCCCGCCTATAACTATTAGTACCTGTTAATTTTGTCCGTAAAACACGGTAAACTGCATATAATTTCAACATTATGCTCTCAGTCGCCGGAAAATCAACAAATATACTATCTGATACCATTGGCTGAAAAGTAAATTTCCGCAATTACAAGCCAATGAAGAAAGAATTATAAAGCTGATGTGCTTCTGACAAGTTCTTTATATTTTCTTTAGATTAAATTATCATTTTATCAAAATTCAAGTGTACGCCCGGGCGTTTTGACGTAAACGTAGCTACGCGCCTGGTTGTTCAGGATAAATTGTTAAACCATGCCTGCATACAGCATAGAAAACCCGAAGTGACTATAGAGAGTAAATACTAAATAAGGTGTAACTGAATGCATTTCAAAATTTTCAACAAGAGACTAACATTTATACTTTTATTATTTATATTTTTTAATGTATGATCACCGTTTACATAACGTCAAGTGACGAATATTTTCATGCATATTCATGACGATACCAAACTAACAATATACTTAACATATAGGAACTGCTAACTGGGTCGACCTGAATGATTTGACATTTGCACTTCCTCTTAAACACAATGAGATGTTTGATAGACATTAAACTCAGTGTATAGAATATCTAATATCGTTTGCACCCAAAAGTTAGTATGTACATGATTACACCAGTTGTAGATAAAATTTGATTTTAATCTTGCACTTTACAATTGAAAATGAATTTTCGAGAAATTATTCAAAACGAAATGAAAGCAAATGACGTCGATAACTGAACATGCAAACATCAAATACATCTTAACAAAAAAGACTCAAAGAATCTCAAAATGAATAACCAAGTTGTCAAAACTACAGTGTATCTGAAGTTTTTTTTTAATTTGTGTTTTTGTCTGGCAACACTGCCTTATAAATATCCATTCTATTGCATGCAACAATACTTCAATTCATTCCAGAGAGTATTGTATTTTATGATTTTAAGCATTATAATTTGTAGAAGACTAAGATACCTGTCAGATTAATGATTGCTTGTTGGTTTCTAAACGCCCAGTGTGTTCATTTTCATGACGGGAACAAATTCATACATAATGGAATAGGTAAAGGTCTTGCAATAGTGTTCACATTTCTTCAACATTTGATAATCAGAATTACAATTACATTATGGATTTATTGACTGGCATCTTGGTATTTACCTTAATTCTCCTGTTTCAGTTCTCAACTAAAACATTGTTGCATATATACATATATAAAGGGTATTTAAGAGGACCCCAAAATCCTTAATGTTGTCTTTAGTCTTATGATCATAGGTTGTTGAAACGTGATAACGTCCTATATGTAGAATTTATAATATCATTTAAAATATTCCAGGTTTTTCTCTCAGTAGTTGATTGAAAGGAAGCTTTGTTAACAAGTGAAACATAACAAAAGTACCGCGAACGAACTCCAAGGGTATATTCAAAAGGTGATCAGATAAACTATAACTGACAAATCAAACTCTACCAATCAACGGAGCAAGTGAAAAACAACAGTAATATTACAGACTTGGAACAGATATTTTCCGAATAAATTGGTGGATTAAACATTGTTGTATAGCTGGTCAAAATTTTTCTCTTGCTATTTAACCAATTTTCCTCAGTGGTAACTTCAAATAATTTCAAAAATGTATTCGAACACAATTAGTATTTGGAAACTATTTGTAAAACAACGGTGTCACAGATTACCCTAAATAACGCCCATGTGTTGTACCCACTAAGTTGTTATATAAAGCATGAGCAACATAAATCAAGTGGAGCAAGAATATTCACCCATCTAGAATAGGGGAGTTGTTTTGCTCAACATTTACGTTTTTTTGAACTGTGTTCATAGATACCAGGACTAAATTTAGTATATACGCCAGACGCGCATTTCGTCTATAAAAGACTCCTCAGTGACGCTCGAATCCCAAAAAATTAAAAAGGCCAAATAAAGTACGAAGTTGAAGAGCATAGAGGACCAAAATTCCTAAAAGTTTTGCCAAATACAGCTAAGGTAATCTATGCCTGGGGTAGAAAAGCCTAAGTATTTCAAAAAAATTAAAAATTTTGTAAACAGTTATCAATATCCTTTCATTCTACTTTCCGCTATATAGATCATGTTCTTTCACTAAATAATTCAAAATTGGGTGACTATGTTAAACGCATCTATCCCATCGAAGTAGAGATAAAGGATACAGCAGTTACAGTTGAGTTGGCCTCATAGCTGACTTACATCTAAAAATTGACAATCAGGGTCGGTTGAAAACAAATCTTTACGACAAAAGAGATGAGTTCAGCTTTCCAATTGTGAACTTTCTATTTCTTAGTAGCAACATTCCAGCAGCACCTGCATACGGGGTATATATCTCCCAATTGAGCAGATATTCCCGTGCTTGCATTTTCTATCATGATTTCCTTGATAGAGGGTTGCTGCTCACAAGGAAGATATTAAACCAAGAGTTCCAAATGGTGAAGTTGAAATCATCCCTTCGTAAATTTTACGAACGCCATCACGAGTTGGTTGACCGTTATGGAATAACCGTTTCACAAATGATATCGGATATGTTCCTACGTCGTAACTACAATCCCTTCCCTTTTCATGAATGTGACCTACCGAATTAGACATGTTTACCTAGTTTGTAATGATATTAACAACACGATGGGTGCCACATGTTGAGCAGGATCTATTTACCCTTCTAGAGCACCTGAGATCACTTTCAGTTTTTGTGGGGTTCGTGTTGCTAAGTCTTTAGCTTTCTGTGTTGTGTCATGTGTACTTTTATTTGTCTATTTGTCTTTTTGATTTTTAGCCATGGCGATGACACTTCATTTTCGATCTATGAGTTTGAATGTCCCTCTGGTATCTTTCGTCCCTCTTTTATAGCCCTTTTTTGTGCCTTATATAATATTTAAAATTTAAATATTCCATAAATAGGAAATCTACATTGTTGACCCAACCTTGAAGTTAAGCATCTTTCTATAAATGTAGAAACATTTAAGTTTAGCTTTTGAACCTTAAAATAAAGATAGACTATTGCAGAACATATCCAGATAGATTCTCCTTACTCCACAAAAATCATACACCGCATAACAGTATGACCGTTCCATTTATTAAATCTTTCAATTACATAATATGTAAAGATAACAAAAAGTTATATATATGTATTACTTTAACATTCAATTTTGGTCACACGTCTCTTAACATTTCAAAGAATGATTCTTGCATATCTGCTTGCACTGACGTGTATTTGTAAGTAAATTGAATAGGCATTTATTTTGTATAGACTACACATTAGATATTTAAGATGTCGTTTTTACTTTTAAAAGCTTATTTGGTTTCTTGGTGGTAACACTGTTTTTTTCTGAATTTTGTCATGACTTTACACCCGTAACATATTTTTTTAGACTTTGTAATATCAAAACGCTGTTTATTTATGCATTTCTGATTGTCTAAAGCCAGAAAAAGATTTTTTCCCCCCTGTTTTCTGATCAATGACTTCATATTTCAACCTAAATTGTAAATGATGCACTCAGTAACATGCAAGGCTATTTTAAAGATATTTACGTGACTTATGTAATGAATAGATATTGAACTTCTTAGACACAGGTTGTTAAACATTGTTTTCTATTTACGTCAACCAAAAAGTCATCAAAATACATGAGGCTAAAAAAAGTCTACGAATGAAAGTACTTTCACAGTAGTTGATTTACAGAAAATAATCACATTGAATAAACGCATTAAAGTCATTTCATGTCAACAAATTGTTAAAAAAAAATCAATGATGGTACAAAACTTATAGTTTTTCATGCAACAATAAGAGCTACATCTACAAAAATCTCGGATAGGGTGATCAAATCATAACATTTTGGAGAATTGGTTACCCACAATTTATAAATTGTGTGTCAACTGGGACCTACATTGCCGTGATTTAACAACAATTTCAAAATATCTAAATGCACTTAAATATAATGTTCTTTTTTTTAATGTTATTGGGTATTTAATTTTAACCGTACTACAAAATGTCAAAAGCGTTTGATATTGTTTTGGTTTTTTATTTACAATCAACGGTCTTGTGTTTCAGATACTATTCACGCAGAATGTCCATTTGGTTGGGTTGTAGGTAATACTTCATGTTACCTGTTTCATCATGAAAAATTGACGTGGACAGTGGCATCAGTAAGTTTATTTGTTGGTATCGTCTGTAGTCAAGGTTAATATCAGTTATAACAATTCCAAATTGAGACATTTTCATATTGAAGCGCGATGTCTAAAACATGTATTATAAATTGGACAACACAACATATGCGATTTTGATCATGCACCTGTGCTGATTTTTAAAGATAGTCGAGAGACATAAATTACCAAAAATTGTTTTCTGAAATAAGTTTTAACAAAAACTTTTGTTTTTTTAACCCTGTATACCACCATTCCTCATGTGAAATAAATTATAATGAAATTTGATGCAATTGTGATACAAGTGAGAGGTTACGCGCTATGAAACTAGGTTCAAACAGCTATTTTCTACATTTGAAAATGCCTGTACCAAGTCAGGAATATAACAGATGCTGTCCATTTGCTTGATGTGTTTTACTATTTGATTAGGAACTTTTCATTTTGAATTTTCCTCGGAGTTCAGTATTTTTGCTATTTTACTTTTTTTTTCGTAAAATATCACACCACACTTATTACCAACTTGCCACTCCTCAGAAAAAAGACTTCCAGACAGAAAAAATAATCAACAGATAATACTAATACTGTAAACCTTGATTTGTTTATACAATAAATATGATTTGGTTTAACCACTTTTACGTACAGAAAACATTCCCATTTGTATGTGAGGAATCATAAAAGGTGACATTAAAGTGAAATTCAATGAAACAAAATCCGCCAAGTATCAACAGGAATCAACTAACTTATTGAGAAAATGAAAGACGGCAGCCAACTTGGAATCTGTTACTAGTAACATTTTGTCAAATAAGCTCATAATAATTTTTTTTATTAAATTTTGATAAAAGTATGGAAATCTTTTTAAAAAACAGGTCAGTCTCCAAGCATTACTCACGGGGTGAGACATTTCGTTCTAGTTTCTGTTTTAAAGACTTTCAGGATCATCTAGTTTTGTATGATTTATTTATACACATCTTTGAAAATTTGAGGGATGAAATTCCATTGACTGCTGTAAATAATTATCAGGACGAAAGTAAAACGGAGTGTTTTCAAATCATAAATACAATGGTCGAACACATGATCTTTATTTTAATCCGATTGCAATTTTGGTTGATTCCAGATTCATCTCCAATATATCATCATAATTCTGTACTATGTTGATGATTATTCTTAGTTAATATGAAAAATGTTAATAATAAAAATGTACAAACAATATTGAACAGGTAAATATAACAGCTTAATATTTTATTTTTTTAATGTTGATTTTCAGCGTCAACCGGCAAATGTGCAGTACATGTACTACTTTTTTAAAGTGTCCCTATTGGCTAACTATCTCATTGCATATAGTACCCCAGATTTCTATATATTATTGTAAATATCTGTATAAAACTTTCAGCACTACTGCCGATCAGTGGGAGGACATCTTGCTACAGTGGAATCTAAACAAGAAAAAGATGAAATTCATGAATTTTCAAAGTTTCATTCAGCTGGTACGTTAAAATTAATACTGAAAAGGGAATACATATTCAAGCAATAAGCATACTGTATGTGCAACATTAAAACTTTAAAATAATATGATATATGTAATTATAGTCACCTGAATCAACCAAAAAGAAATATTTTTAGAAACAAAACATCATATTTCTAAACAAAATTAATCTGATTAGTTATATATTTATTTAATATAGGTGTGAGATTACTCCTATGTAGACCTCGGCAAAACTCCGAAATTAAAAATCCACGAACATACAAGTTTTTCTTTACGATAATAAATGAGTCCACAGTAGTCAAAATTATTGCATTCAGGGCAATAAATAAACAATTATAATGAGGTTTCACCTGAATTTCACACACTGGTCAATTTCTTCAATCTTAACTGATTATAGAATTATTAAAAATTCACTTGAACTTGAATAATCAATATTCGCGAAACTGCCATTGTAACCGATTTTTGCAGTATTAGAGAAAATATACAAAAAAATAATAAAAAGGACATTCTTAACAAAGCCAAAATTTCTTTTAAGATTAATTTTTGCATATTGTCTTTCAGATGCAAAATTATTCATTTATTACTATTGATGTCTTTCTGATGCAAACTATTACAAAACCAACTACAACAAGCATTATAACTTTACCAGCAATATGTTAAGCTGGATAACATTAATTGTAGTAATTACTTTACTGAAATGCGCATCTGGTGCAAGAAAATTGGTACCGTTAATTTTATTACTACCACTGGGTCGATGCCTCTGCTGGTGGACTATTAGTCCCCGAGGGTATCACCAGCCCAGTAACCAGTACTTCGGTACTGGCATGAAAATGCGGATCTTTTGTGTTATTAAAATTTGCTGTTACATAATGATAGAAATTATTATAAATTAAGGAATGTATCTCCCTCATGCAAAGCTCTGATTCCTTTCACGGATTTTGGCTATACTTCTTGGACCCTTTGGATTATAGCTCTTCATCTTTTATATAAGCTTTGGATTTCAAATATTTTGGCCACGAGTATCACTGAAGAGACATGTATTGTCGAAATGCGCATCTGGTGCAAGAAAATTGGTACCGTTAATTTTATTACTACCACTGGGTCGATGCCTCTGCTGGTGGACTATTAGTCCCCGAGGGTATCACCAGCCCAGTAACCAGTACTTCGGTACTGGCATGAAAATGCGGATCTTTTGTGTTATTAAAATTTGCTGTTACATAATGATAGAAATTATTATAAATTAAGGAATGTATCTCCCTCATGCAAAGCTCTGATTCCTTTCACGGATTTTGGCTATACTTCTTGGACCCTTTGGATTATAGCTCTTCATCTTTTATATAAGCTTTGGATTTCAAATATTTTGGCCACGAGTATCACTGAAGAGACATGTATTGTCGAAATGCGCATCTGGTGCAAGAAAATTGGTACCGTTAATTTTATTACTACCACTGGGTCGATGCCTCTGCTGGTGGACTATTAGTCCCCGAGGGTATCACCAGCCCAGTAGCCAGTACTTCGGTACTGGCATGAAAATACGGATTTTTTTGTGTTATTAAAACTTGTTGTTACATAATGATAGAAATTATTATAAATTAAGGAATGTATCTCCCTCATGCAAAGCTCTGATTCCTTTCACGGATTTTGGCTATACTTCTTGGACCCTTTGAATTATAGCTCTTCATCTTTTATATAAGCTTTGGATTTCAAATATTTTGGCCACGAGCATCACTGAAGAGACATGTATTGTCGAAATGCGCATCTGGTGCAAGAACATTTGTAGCGTTAATTTTTTTACTAGTATTTTCTAATGTGTTAAAACGAATTTTACAATCTTTTTGTAAGGTGACTTCTGGTTGGACGGGATAGATGATGTTCATGAATCTGACTGGAGGTGGGCATCCACATATAGTATAATCAACCCAACGTTTTGGCATCCTGGTCAACCTGACAATTTAAAAGGAAATGAAGATTGTTTGGAAGTAAGAATCGGCGATAATGGTCAATGGAATGACGATGATTGCGCTAAACATCAATTTTGTTTATGTGAAAAATCACTAAACTAAATAAATAATGATTGATACAATTTCTATGCGTTTGTTGTAAATTCTTCTCAAATATAACTAATACATAGATATAAAGTGCTCCGAAAGAATACATTGATCATAGATATGAAGATCTGGTAAAGTATTGTTCCCGCGTTTCTCTCTATTTCGTGCTCATATAACGGGTTTTCGTCGTCCCGGTTATATTAAGAAATCGAGGGAAAGTCACTGTAGTACGGTGACCAAGTAAGAAAAAGTCGCTTATTTAAGGAGTTTAGTCGTCATTCGGACTATACGGCTATAAATCACAGTATCGGTAGTTCAAAAATTACACTTCACATTTTAACTTGTCGTCAAAAAATCGTACGGTGCAATTTTTGTAAAACGGGCTTCGAAGTTCGTTCCCTTACTTTAAAGAAAAAAATACTTTCAAAAGATTTTAGGCCTACATTCTAAAAGAACATTCCTGATATGCTTGTTGTTATTATATACATTGTTGTAACACCTTATTTTAACAATTTCAAACAAAGTTTAGCAAAATTAATCTGTTATTGAAGATTTATTGTAAAAATTGAACAATACGAATATTTTTCATTTAATAGAGTACGTTTCAATTCATTTTTCATCATTTATTTTTATGCAAAATGTAAAATAATCAACATTTATATGATATTTCAAACTTTTATAAAACAACAATTTCAAAATCATTTATCTCAGAAGCATTATTTCGACTTGTGCATTGAAACAAAATATACACTACAAAATGAAGATACAGGTTTTCCTCTTGAAATTCGACTTGTACAAAAATATTGAACCGGACCGATACTATTATTTTAATCTATAAGTGCTATTTCGTATCACAACGATTTTTCATTGCTAAAATTTGTTCAATACGATCTTTTTTGTTTGTTCAATACGATCTTTTTTGTTTGTTCATGGTACCATTTCGTGTTCGTTATCGTGTTTTTTTTTATGTATTTTAAAAAGATTTCTTATTTTCGTATGTTTATTTGATATGGATTTTTTTCTTTTTATATATTTCAAAAATTAACAACCAAGTCTGAATTGGGACATGTAGATATCTGGAAAATGTTTGAATTAGGAAGTCCTAGTATTTAAAAAAGGCAACACATGTGCTTTAATTTGAAAAATGTATCGTGTGCCAGAGAAGAAGTACTGAATCACTTCCTTTACTGTAAAGAGTAAACGTTGCCTATTAAGTTCTGTTGAAAGACTTAATGATGGAATCTGCCAGCAATGTGTTGAAGAGTATGAGTCGTTTGTTAAGGTGGTATGGCATTGCTTAAATGTATTGATGATAAAAAAAAACGAAAAAAATTGGCGACATTGCAGCTGACTATTTTAAAAATATTATCCAATGCTTTTCACTAGCGCACACATTAGCAGACATTTTTTTACCGCTACGACATGAAAAACTCAAAAAAGTTGTCTGCTGGAAAGGAAAGCCGTACAAAGACTACAGCTTCCACCAAAGTATATCAGATTATTGAAGGAAGAATGATTCCTGACTGGAAGAAGTTTCTTTCTGTTAAAGATAACCAACAGGCTCTCCCTAATTTCTTTTGAGGTTGTTCTTCTTCAAAACATTGACATATCCCCTATGATTCCACCTTATAGTGAACTTTACTTAGCCGGAACGTTTGTAAATCCGAAATTGTCGAAGTCATTTCAAACAATAATGTTAATGGCTGTCGTAACTTGGTTAGCACTTGGTTAGCAATACTCGTATGATAATTAATGCCTTATACTTTGACATGAAGTTAACAGAAATGAGAAAGAGCGACAGAATAATAATACGGACCTCTGATACGGGTGTGATTGTTCTGTCAGTGTGTGTTCACTACTACAAACAGATGACACATGCATGCGAGTTGTAGGTGCAGATGGGGAACATTAGAGTGTAAAGAATAGTTGACGATTTTTACCCGTTCACCAACCTTGTGCTGGCTTTCCCCAAACAATTTATAAACTGCCTCCTGCTGTACATACTCTTACCGGATGCGACACAACTTCGTCTCTGTGAGAAAATAGTCTACAAGACTTTGAAGGACACTATTGTAGTAACAGAACTTTTGGAGTACTGACGAAGATGAAGCCTTTGTTTGTGCAAGAATTTAGTTTCGAAGATGTATGATCTAAAGAATCTCTATAAATCATGATATGAATAAAATGCGTGTCAAGCTTGCCACCAGTGAAGATGTAGGTTTAGTCAGGTTACCTCTCTATGAATCGGCAATTTTGATCGCATCGCACATTGCTAAAAACCCTGTTCCGTCATCCTTAGAGTACGGTTGGCGAAAATTAACTAATTCATTACACCCCGTTTATTTTGAAGGCCACATGTCAGCAGAATTCTTGCAGGATCTTGTGTGTTCATGTAAGGGAAAATCTCCATGTAAAAAGTGTTTGTTCATAACAAAACCTTACATGTACGGAGCTTTGCTCCTGTCAAGGGTCAGAATTATGTAGAAATTCCTTGACAGATGAATCAGAAGATACTCCTGGATGAAATCTGTTTTGTGGATCATTTTGATTGGATTTTTTAACTGTTTTCGAGGTAATAAGTGTTTTTTTGTTGTAATGAATTACATGCATGATCTTTTCAAAATAAACGTTCGGGATAGAAGGATTGCTGAGGTTGAATGTCACCCGGCACCCAGCAAGGTAACTACTGTAACTTTAACGGAATTTGTATTGAATTTGTATAATAGAACAAGTGTTTGAAAAACACCAATTTTCAGAATTAATCGATTACTAAGTAATAAGTTCCTTTTTTTTTTACATTTTCGAGATAATTCATTGTCAATTGATTAGAAATTTAACACAAAACGGTGCTTATATCTTTCAATTTTGAAAATATAAAAAGAAAAAAAAAGAAAACAGTATGTTGATCTTTGACCTTAATTTGTGCAAAACTGTTACCACATTTCTTTTTGACGACATCGATATTCCAAAAGTACTCATTTTTCCGAATCCAATGATATATAATATAGCCATATAGTATGTTTGACGATTAAATTTAAAAAATATTGGGTCTGGTCACCGTACTACTGACTAAAGTCGACAAAACTAAGTTAAGCTTTACGCTGATTTATAAACAACTTCTTCAATAGTGTACAGCAAGTATACAATATGAGTTCAACGGTAAATATTCCGAAAAAGATACAACAAATGGTAATTCCAATAAATGTTCTATACTAAATACAATGAATATCACTGTAAATGCACGGCGTCCGTACAGCTTGACCACTATTATCCAACTGCCCATTTACACAGAAACAATTTAAAATGAATTGCGTAATCTTACTTAATCATAACTACATGTAATAATGAAATTTTTCACGTAATGCTATAAACGAATAATACAAATTAAAAAAACATATATGCGATAACAAGAAATAGACAATGCAAGGATAAAAATGAATTAACTTCTTAACGTGTAAGCTAACAATTTGGAGAACAATAGTCGCTTGCTTTTAGATAAAGTTTCAGTTGTTACAAAATAAAACAAAAAGTAAAATATTGCTGTTACACTCAAATGAATAAATACGGGGGTCCTAGCTAACAAACGTATGTATTTATCAATTTGTTTCAAATGAATTAAAATAAGTGCTTGCATCTTTATTAGTATGTTATACACGTGTGTTTTAACACTATACAGACTTCATAAACAAGAGGTCTTATATCTCGAATTTGACAAACACAGTGAATCTATGACAAACGAGATGATTTTAATTTTGAAACTATAAATTTTCCTCACCTCTGTAGCAATATACCAACTTCACCTGCATACGGGATATACATTTTCCAACTTATTCGATATTCAAGAGCTTGCAGATTCTACTCAGACTTTGTAAAACGTCACCAGTGTCTAAGCATAAAGTTGATGAACCAGGGGTATGTCAATGAACGTCTCGTCCTTTTTCTAAAATAAGTTCATCGGAAGGTACCAAGACCTTGTTGATAAATATTCCGTATTAACTTTACAAATAATACACGATGGTCTTGATGTATAGATTATGCGTACCTACGTTGTGTATCATCTTAACAACGTGTTATATTGTTCTTTCATTTGTCTTTGTTCTATTATTATTAGTATTAATTTTACTGTTTGAATTGTTTTCTGTGATATCCGTGACTCGGTACTTATACATACCGTCAATATATTATCTTTCATTTTTGCTGTATGCTAACATTCCCCATGTGAAATTATAAAATTATATGCCAACATTCCCCATGTGAAATTATAAAATTGTTTTGTATAAACATTGAACGACAAAATTTCTTCCTATGTGACGTATAAATTTTCTGACGTCAGACACGCGAAGCAATGGATGTGTTTTTAATTTGATAGATGCTTTTGTGCTTTTTTGTAAAATTGTTTCTTTTAAAATTGTAACACAGTGATGACTGCTGTACCCATATTTTGACTATTTTATTTAGACGTTACGCACGATACTGGTGTCACCAAACGTAACGTCGAATTACGACGTTTTCTACATGGAAAAATGAAACGTTGAAAAACGACGGCATTGAAAGACTGAATTTGATGTTTTTTAATTCGATTGTATGTTTGTTTTGTTTATTTCCCTTTCAGTTTACGTTAATTGTTTCTTAAGTTTGTCTTTTTTTAATGTTAGTTTATTTACTTTTTAAGAAATATACAAAATATAAGAGCAATTCAAAGACAAAATAACTCGTTCAATTTTATTCCGAATAGTCTGTTATAAACTGCTTTGCTCTGCCAGTCCAATTATTTCTTCGTGAATGGTCAAGGACAAATCAATTACGGAGTCCGTCAAAATATCATTTGTTACATATAAGACAGATTTGACACTCACAATTACATTTTTACGTTTAATTAAACTGTACGATAAAGGTCCTGTTTTTCTGTAATATAATCCACGAATAACGGTAGTTCCTTCTGGGTACTGACCCTGCCAATCGTCAGTTTCCGAACTTTTCAGTTTTTCTTGACATGATCCTGCCTTCATTAGATAAAAGTCTTCTCCTTCATCGTCTGTATATAAGGCAACTAAACTTCCTTTTCGGATCATATCAACTACCTCGAAATCGTCATCTGGGGAGATATCTTCAACAATTGCACACCCGCGTTCCTTTTCTGTTTGTATACTTTTTACTAAGCCGACAAGTTCTGTATGTTGACAGGAATGAGCCGTGTTGAGCAAGCAGCTATCACAGCTGTAGCATGACAAATTTCTTACCGAAAGTAAGCGTTCTCGTTCTGAAATGATTTGATGAATATTTCTGTTCTGAGGTATGGACTTAAAGTACCTGTCGCGATTCCGATCTATGTTGTCTATGAATCTGAAAACACGCCTTAAACAAACTGACGAATCTCTAGTTTCCTGTAGGTTTTCATTTGCAAATTTATAAAAATCATGAGCTGTTTGAATTGTTGCTTTCCTTCTTAAAATCGCTTGTCTTTTAACATATCCACCCGCAGCATCTTGAGGGCCTACAGTGAAAAATATAAATATTTAGATCAGATATTGTAAATACTATGGCATAAACAAGTATTGGAAATACACTTACTGCAAATGTTAAGAAGATTACAGAAGCGACACGTTTGGAATTTTTTCAGATGTGTTCGGTGTGGGGATCCAGAATTTTGAAAGGGTTGGAAAGGGGGGTCTTTTCACGGCGTAAAATTCAGTATAATTGACCTTATTGTATGATTTCTTTAAATATTGTGTTGAAATTCGGATAGTTTTTCATGTTTAACAGATTTGAAGGTAAGCGGGCGGCGCGCACCTCTAGTAATCCGCTCATGGATGCGAGTTAGAATCTCACTCATTACAAGGTGCGTTCGACTCCAAAGATTGTAAGCTAATCTGGCGAAGATGGATGTTTTATTTCCGGAATCCCACAATGATAAAAACTGTGTGCCGTGGTGACGAAAGTGAGTATTTGCAATCATACCACATCTCCTTATTTTTATAATTATTGTGCGTCCACTACCTGAGTGCAATACGTGTTGAATGAGTTTTCTATCTCTTAGGGAACAAACCTATAGATAAATCATTAAGATATCTTCGACTTACCTTTAGCGTGTGAAGTCTCAAAATAATTCCTTATTAGTCTGTCGTATCCAAAATCTTGCTGTCCATTTGACACATCACCCATACAGTGCCTTGATTTATATTGACATTGGCAACCATCAGTATATTCGTGCATTGTTGACACATTATAGGATATGGAATTCAAGTATTCTTTTATCTGATTTTGGACTTCATGGACAAAATGATGATCGTGCTTATCATCATTACTAACTACAAGGAAATGTTCCTTAATAATATTTGGGCTTTCAGTTGTGCTGTCCTTTCCGTCGTACTCAAGAACTGCGTGTCTATAAATGATCGACACGTGAAGAGACACCTCTGTGCGTTGGAAATAGGAACTTTGTATTTCTTCTCTGGCTGAACACCTTTAAAACAGAATAAAGAATATGTTTATCGTTTTTCTCAATTCAACAGCTGAAAATCACGGCATGGAATTTTTTACAACATCATAAAATTGTAATAATAATTGTTGGCATTTCCGATATTGTATTGATTACAAGTTTTTGTCAAAAGGAATACATGAATTTCAAACAATTATACGGAGTTAATTTTACGGACAATTTAAAATAGTAATCTTATCTAAGATTTGACAACGAGGCTGTGAAAAATGCAAGGGTGTTCTCGATTTTAATTTTTGAATTGGCGAAGTGTGTCTGTTCCCTCAGGCTTTGAGAAACATTACATATTGGCCAAGTATGCCAGTTTTGTGATTACATGTACTTGTATGCGTAATATAATAAAATTGCTTGATTCAATTACCGACAGATATATTGAAAGGATTAATGTCATATACCTATATTGAAAACTTACCTAAAGTTTTCTGAAAAGTCGTGTATACAAATACAATCGCTGGCAGAAAGGTTCGATATAATAGCCTTGAGTTGCTGGTTTTGCCATGCTGCTCGGAATTGGTGTGAGGGAAAGGTAGATAAAAGCTCCAGTAGAAATTTGAAAAGTGTTCCTATTTTTGTTGTTTTTTTTACTGGCATAAGTTTTTTTCTTTCCAGATTCCCCTTTGTACAAACATTAACATATTCAAACTTTTCCCATGTCACTTCAATAGCTTCATCAGTTGTGTCATTTTCCTCTGGCATTAAAAGGAGATTTGCAACACCACAGTTTTGGCATTTTCTGTTCAAGCATTCTGTTTTATAATGCTCTTTATTTGTACCTTTAGGACATAAAGTTTCAGCAAACATATCTGCTTGACTTTTGAAAATGGGATAGCGTGCCTCTACAATAGCGCGATCGTGTGTAGATTCGAGAATCAATTTTCTTTGTTTCATACATTCTGAAAAAATAGTTCTGAACTCAATATGGTACCGACAGCAGCATGTTGTGCGATCCTGTTCTCTAACAGGGCGTACAAAAAAAGGTTTGCATTTCTCGAAAAACCTTTGGGACATTTTTATATCAGGATACTCGGCCAAGAAAGCAGTATACACTTCAGTTTGTGTTTTTTCTAAGATATGAATCATGTGACTCGCATATACAAGGGGCTCTAGCCTTTCTCTTTTAACGTCTTTTTTATTTCCTGTTGGTCTAGATATTTCCGTCGACAGCCAAAAATTGTAAGCTAATCGCTTGTCCTCATCAGATATTGCGTCTGATCGCACTTTTCGTTTTGTTATTGTCCAGCAGGACTGCTCTGAACGGAGAACGTTTGTCCGTATCCTCTTACCCCCCGACAATCGCCTTATCGGTACTTCAAGTTTAGAAGCGAGTTTTTTCTTACATCTGTTTTCCGTCACGCTTTCACCACTTACAGCTGCTAAAATTATGTGTTTGGTCACTAAGGAATCTTTTGATCTTTGAGCTTTTGTATGAGTCAGGACTTTTTTTAACATCAACTAAGACATGTTTTGCTATTTCATCATTTTCAATTTCGTCAGGGGATTTAACAATGTTCATTTGCCTTAATTTTGCCATTGTAGGTGACTGCTTAGATTTTTTCCCCGTCAAAAGGTTTATCAAAAGTTCAGCCTTTTTTCTAGGAGTCTGAGGAAGTGCTCTCTTAAGTTTTTTCATTGCTCTGGATTTTTGCATTCTATTTGTAAAATTCGTTACATCTTCAATTTCTACAATTTCAAGATTTTCTTCACCTTTTCTTTTTTCCCTAAACCTTCTGACATTATGCAAGTTTTTTAATCTCCTAGCTTCAGCTTTTTTGCTTAAGTGAGTTGTGTTTTTCCCTTTGTCTTCTCTTTTTTACAGCAGCTATGGAATTTTTGTATTCTTTTATTCTCTCATTTTGTTTCATTTCGTAGTATAATTTATTTCTCTCACTTTTTTGTTGTTTTTTCCTTTCTCTATACATTTTCATTTTGTCAATTTTACCTTTTGATTTCATGATGGAACCTACAGTTGCAAAAATATCTTTAATTTAAAACACATCGCAAATTAAATACGTCGAATTGACGCATAAGAAAGGTGACGTTAAAAAAAGATAAATTAACGTTGAAATACGAAAAAAGACGTAGGGGACATTTTGTAAGTCTCAGAAAGTTAGAAATATTATTAATTAACTAAACGGCTATACCAATACAATGGGTACCATTTTAAAGCTTAATCCATGAGCAATCTGATAAGCATAAAGTACAAAGTGTGAAAGCTTCGCATTCTGAACTGAGATGACACAATCTAAGAAAATGTGTAAGGAAACGTTGAATGTAGAATAAGGGGACATTTTGTAAGACTGAGAAATATGACTTGTTTGGTTTTCAAAACAAACACGATTTTGAGCAAACTTTTATACGTTGAAGTATAGTTTATGAGCCGTCTTTCTATATTTTTAAATAGTGTTAGTCATTTAAAATATTGCAATTATTTAGAGAAGAAACTTTTATATGCAAAGCTAGTGACGTTAAAATCAAATGATTACAATGCTTACCTTTATTGTTTTCCGCCACCATTTTGCCTATTGACATGACTTTTTCGCCAAAAAAGACGTCACAATTAATTTGTTAGTTATGACGTTACTGAGTGAAATTTGGCGGAATTTATGCAATGTTTGCAATATTTTTAAGAGATTACTAGAGTGATTACGGTAAAATTTTGTTACATCTTACAAGTTATTTTCATAACAATTTTGGTTTAAACAGGCGGATTGACAAACACACATTTTATAAAACGACTATCTAATTTAATAATGATAAAATACAATTAAAACGGAATATTTTGGTATATAATGATACAGTTTTGTTTTACTAACTGAAGTACATATTCGCCATCCAAAGGTTAATACACGTCAAAGTAAGAAGTGACACCAGTATCGTGCGTAACGTCACAGTATGTCTGTTTTGTTCAAACATCGTTGTAAATATAACGGAATTTGATGAAACTGTCGTACAAGTGAGAGGTTTAGCGCTATAAAACCAGGTTTATATGTGTTTTGTCATTTGATTTTGCCATGTGATTAGGGACTTTCCGATTGAATTTTCCTTGGAGTTCAGTATTTTTGTGCTTTTACTTTTTGCTTTTTATACAAACACTGCATTTTTGGAGTTGATGCTATTCCGTCAAGTTTAGTTTTTTTACCATTTTTTGGTTTATGTTCTTGGTGAATTAAGGAGGTTTTAACAACTACCGTCATGACCGTTGCCTCAGAACTTCTGTAATCGTATCGTTCGTCTTAAGTAATGAAGAAGCTGTGTAGAACGTAAAACATCACTGAAGATTATGCATCGATAATATGTTTACACGTACTTATTTTTTTTTTATTTAAATCAAGTGATTAATTACAATGGTGTATCAATGATTAATGATGAAATGTCAACTTTAAAAAATATAGGTCATATAGTTTATATTAACATGTTAATATCCAACTTGGTATTATTAATTTTGGTTTCAACCTCATTATCCATGAGGAATGTAGATAAAGATAATATTTAAGGGCATGTCCATCAGTTTATTTCTGACGGTGAGAATTTTTCCCTTTTAGATATAAAGGCTATTTTTTACCTCCTTAAATGAAATATGTAAAAAATATAGCTTCATGTGCTACTTTTTGAGTAAAATGATGTTGATATTTAAGATATTTGCTCAAAATTCGGATTTGTGGACGTATTTTTCCTCCCAACAGAAATGCATAACTTTTTTGTTTTAAGAGATAAACACAGGCATTTTTTTCTAAATTATTTATAAGTTCTCTTTTATATAAGTATCCCATAAATTCATGAAATATTTTGTTTAGAAATAACAAAAATTCCTCAAATGCTCATGAATGAAGAAAAAAATCGTTATTTTGTGCTGTATATCTTTCTCAAATTTAAAAAAAATTGCATCATTGACTTTTTCATGAAATTTGGTACAAATAATATTCATACGCAATCAAACCAAATGACAATTTGAAAAACAAACGGGTCGATGAACTCGTTTTCAAGTTAATAGTTATCAAAGGTACCAGTATTATATAATTTAGTACGCCAGACGCGCGTTTCGTCTACATAAGACTTATCAGTGACGGTCCTATCAAAATATTTATAAAGCCAAACAAGTACAAAGTTAAAGAGCATTGAGGTTCCAAAATTACAAAAAGTTGTGCCAAATACGACTTAGGTAATCTATGCCTGGGATAAGAAAATTCTTAGTT
The DNA here is from genome assembly GCA_037788925.1 of Mytilus galloprovincialis. NCBI lineage: Eukaryota > Metazoa > Mollusca > Bivalvia > Mytilida > Mytilidae > Mytilus > Mytilus galloprovincialis. Next base: position 57,855,354 of record CM075335.1, on the reverse strand, counting down.
TTTCGAAAATTTCTAAGTTTTGTAAACAGGAAATTTATAAAAATGACCACATTATTGATATTCATGTCAACACCGAAGTATTGACTACTGGGCTGGTGATAACCTGGGGGACGAAACGTTTACCAACAGTGGCATCGACCCAGTGGTGTAAATAGTTTCAAAGGTACCAGGATTATAATTTAGTACGCCAGACTCGCGTTTCGTCTACATAAGACTCATCAGTGACGCTCATATCAAAATATTTATAAAGTTTATAAATCAGTTTGAATGATAAAATCAGTCATAAAATGCATCTTTTCCCGATTTGTCAGAGTTTGACGTCGCTAAAATAACATTTTATGTTAGCAACGTCATTATCTCCCTCATAACTTATCGTTTGCCCTTAACATCTACCAGAAGCAATAAACAAAGTATGCATGTTGTTACATCGATAAACAATTGTATTCAAAGAGTCTTACAACATAAGAGTTATATACAAGTATAGGAAAATAGGATTGAATTTTCAATAAGACAACAAATGATGCAGATATAAGTAATCATAAGGCACTATAAGATCTATAACAATGACCAAAACCAAACTGTATAGTGACCTTTGAAAGACTACGACACGACAAAAAGCAATTTAAACGAGAAGACCTACAGCTTGATTTATGATAAAATTTATGCATCTGTAGATAATGGTGAACTAGTATTAAAAGGTGAGTTCTTTATTTTACCCAATTCTAAAACGTTTCTTCATTACGACAGGCATACTATATAACTAAAACTTGCTATTACACAATTTGTAAATATAAAGATAAGATATACAGTAGTTTTATATGAGATAAGACATTCCTAAAGGTTAAAATGATGGTACTAACATATATGCTTGTATTGACATGCATTTGTAAGTAATTCAGAGGGTTTTTTTTAATATAATATATTACATGTTTACATAGATGAACAAAACAAAGAAAGATCAATGCTTGATTGACTTTGGTTTAAAGCCCAGCACACATACGACAAGACGAAAATAAATTGTTGTTTGATACATGTATCTAGATTTTTTATTAATATTTGTCAAAATACCCATCCAATTGATAGAATTGCTGATTTGATTAACTGATCAATAACCGCCTATAAAAAATAAAATATAACAGAAAGACAATAGTCTCGATTCAAGTTGAAAACGCTTATACTATAGTAATACAATCTTAACGTTTATATGATATATAGTTCTATGCAATCTAAATACAAGGTTTGAATACATACTAGCAATTGCAAGAATCTGTTTACTCTTTAAAGCAGATTTCTATATATCTTTTTTTTATTACTACCTGCAACGTCTATTTTATATATGCGCATCCGTTTTAATATTTTATTTATATTGTGTCATACATTAAACTTATTCATTCAGTGTATGTTTGCTTGTTTCTGTTTAAATGTCTTTTTGATCAAATTAAGCCATTTAAATTCTTAAGTTGGTATTTTATAGTCAATAGTGTGTATTTTGAAGATGTAGTTTCAGGTTAGGATGGACGTTTGAACCCGCTACATTTTATGCACATATCCTAAGTCAGAAGCTGTTGTTCAGTGGTTGTCGTATGTATTTGTGGTTCATGGGTGTTTCTCGTTTCTATTTTTCATATAGATTAAATTGTTGATTTTCCTGCATGAACTGTTTCGCACTAGTCATTGTGGTGTGCCAGCTATAGCTTGCTGTTCGATGTGAACCAAGCCTCCATGTGGAAGGCCGTACTCTGACATTTAATTTTTTATACATTGTGTCTTGGACAGATAGTCGTTTCTTTGGCACTCATTTAACTTCATCTAATTTATATTGGCTTACTTGTTACAGCTGTTTCATTAAAGGCCATAAGCCTTTTCATCCATTTCAAAATTATTATTTGTAAGAATATTTCAAGTAATTATAAGAAGAAGAATATTTCAAGTAATTATAAGACGAAGAATATTTCATGTTAAAGAAATTAAACTCTAAAATGGAAATTATCGATTGCATATGAACTTATCTGGTTTAGCAACATATGTTTTTTGTTTGTGTCAATCATTGAGGAAAAGTCTAGCATCAGATTATGAAAATGCCAATGGCGAAGTTTGAATTTGAGGTGAAAAATCCATCGAAACTTTCCATGAGTTTTACCTTTCTTTTATTATTTCGAATACTAGTATTTAGATGCATTGAAATTCTCTTCTTTTAACTTTAGTGTTGAATTACATTTATTTCAATCCACCATTTTCTACATTTGAAAATGTCTGTACAAAGTCAGGAATATGAAAGTGGTTGTCCATTCGTTTGATGTGTTTATGATTTAATTTTGTCATTTGATAAAGGACTTACCGTTTCATTTTTTTGTGATTTTACTTTTTAATAATTTTCTACATAATTTCATCAGCAACTAAAGCTGTTAGAATTGTTTCTAGCTATGATCTTATATTTTAGACGGTGTCCGCTCAGAGTGTTCATTTGGTTGGGTCATAGGTAACCAGTCTTGTTACCTGTTTCACCAAGTAAAATTGTCATTGATTGTGGCATCAGTAGGTTCAATTAGTTATCAAAGGTACCAGGATTATAATTTAGTACGCCAGACTCGCGCTTCGTCTACATTAGACTCGAGTTATATTGCTTATATAATAGTCTGATTTTAATGTAAAAACTTATAAATGTCGTGCGTCCGGGACGCTTTTCAAGATTTACATTAACCAGCAACACTCAAGACTAGACATTTGAAAGCCAGGTATTCTTGAATACATTACGATTGAGGACCAAAAAGAACTTTGATGCCGTGTAATAAAGAAGCCCAGTTATTTCAATGTGAAGATTTTAATTCAAGCTAAAACCCAGGCATTATCAGTTGAACAAACCGTAAGGACATAAACTGCACCTTTGATGATGCTTTAATTCTAAGAAATTTATTTTGTTTAGAATCGGAATTTACTATAGAGGTTGTTGAATCAATTTGATTATCGTTTTATATTTACGTGTGTGTAAACTTTTTGGTGTGCCTTTGACATACGGCACAAAAGTCGGCTGATAGATAAAACTCTTTTCAGAGTCAACAGCTACAAAATATAAACATGAAGTTTTATGACTATATCTAATTGAATAAATCTAATTTTAAGAGTTCACTGAAATGTTCTATGCCAGTTCAATTTATTTAATAGTCTTTCAACTTGACATAAAGCAGATGTCTACTGTTTATTAAAGACAATATGCTGACCTCTACCACTGTGTTTGGGGTTTTATATAGAGTTAGTTTGCTGTCTCGCTGACGTAAATGTAAATAAAGGCAACAGTAGTATACCGCAATTCGAAAATCATAAATCCATTGAGACAAAAACAAATTCCGGTTACAAACTAAAACCGAGGGAAACATATCAACTATAAGAGGAAAACAACGTAACAACAGGAACACTGAAGTGAACAAAGAAACAAACGACATTGGTAAATATAACACTAAAATGACAACATAACATGGCAGGAATACGCTAAAAATAAATGCAAGAACATTGAGGACAGAAAAATACACAATAAACAATGCAATAGATTTCAATAAAACCTCTTTTATTTTAACGTTTTGAATTTAGATACACAAAACATTTTCAGCACTACTGTAGATCATTGGAAGGACATCTTGCTAGGGTGGAATCTCAACAAGAGCAAAATTTGATTCATGAAGTGTTGAACCACCTACCAGGTATGTTACAAATTAAAATGGGAACATTATGAGCAAAGCAATAAGCAAAATACATGCTCAAATCTATAAATTTGAGAGATGTAAATATTAAATTTTACCCGAAGTCGAAAAAACTTTATTTTGAACCATTTATCTTTTTTGTCCCCAAAAGTTTATCTCGTTGATATTTCATTTATCTGTTGAATGACCGTACATATAGGTTGTGCTATCCCCTTTACTATGATTTCTACAGGAAATGTTAAACATCAAAATCCAATATTTGCATCTTTGAAAGAATTTAATAAAGGTTTAAAAAACATATTGTGTTAAATCTGTGACTAAATAATATATTATCGAGTATACATAATTGGATTTGATAATGTACAATATAGATTACTGTGGACGCAACACATTATTCTTGAAAACTGTCGGTAAATTACCCCGAGATCAAAAGATCTGTAAGTATAAATTGAAGCAATAGTAGTGTACCGCTGTTCAAAAGTCATATTATGATATAACAAAGACAAATCAGGGGAACAAATTTTAAAACCAATAGAAAGGCAGAAGATAAATAATGCCTTTAACCATATAAAACCAACTTCACATGAGGCAGTGACAACAATAGTTTGATACTTACTAATTTGTAAAATCGAAATTTACAGTCACTGTCACTGTGTATCTTTTAAACTGATAAGCAGATCAGCTGATTTATTCGAAGGATTTTACAGGAAAAGTGGTTATTTGTTGACAGTAAAATTTATAATGTTGAATTTCCGATTATGGAAGTATAATTTTGATATTGCACCTAGATTTTAATTCTATGGATTCTTCATATACATGTATAGCTGTATTGCTGTATGTGTATTGGTTGCATTCAAAACGAAAAAATATTTTATTATCTAGTTCTGCATTCCAATACTAACCAGTCTTATTCTGACTACTTTCAGTAAGTCTTTTTTTCAATTGATAGTATTTCACTCTATAAAAGAGAGACGACTGATACCAAAGGGCATTTCGAACTCAGAAATGGAAAATTAACTTACAATGTCATGGCTAAAGTATATTAGTATGAAATTCAAAACAGTGTGGCTGTGGTCATTGATTGACACATTAAATTCATCCATTGACTGGGCCAATTTAGGTGAACGTTTGTATGTAACGACCACTGCTCACTATGTACTTTTTAAAGACACTTAAACTATGGGGTCACCAAAGGTTCTCAACACCTTAATAAAGTAATTCGAAAAATTAATCAGAAATAACACGATGTTTTGATTTATATCAATTATATAAATCAAAACATAAAGGTTATTCCTGATTAATTTTTCGAATTATTTTATAATTAAAGGCGTTAAGAAACCTTTGGTGACCCAAAGTTTAAATGTCTACCGTAGGTACGTCGTGAACAGTGGTCGTTACAGACAAACGTTCACGTAAATTGTCCCAGTCAATGGATGAATTTAATGTGTCAATCAATGGCCACAGCCACACTGTTTTGAATTTCATTCTATAATAATTGCATTTGTCTCGAAAATATTTTTAAGGGGACTATTGGTTGGATGGAATTGATGATGTTCATGAAACTGAGTGGAGGTGGGCATCAACATATAACATAATTGAACCAACATTTTGGTATCCCGGTCAACCGGACAACACATATGGAAATGAAGATTGTCTGGAAGTAAATATTGGTGATCGTGGATTATGGAACGATGACAATTGTGATAAACATCAGTTTTGCATATGTGAAAAATCACTACCAAATAAATAATGATGAAACCATATCTCTCTTGATGTTTTTATTTTTTTCTTAAATGTACTTGTACCTTATCAAATGATTTGTTCAAAGTTTGGATTCAATATTTTAGAGCGAAAAACCATAACCACCAACCCACAGAGTTAAATAGTCGTTCCCTTAGCTAGAAAGGGCGTTGATTGAAGAGTTTTCTGTTTTATGTGATCCTTAAAAATAGTTCTGAGGAAGAACGACTGTAATCAAAAGTAAATATGTATTACAGTCAAGTATTGTTTGGCCGATACGATATACCGGTTTTCTCTAGAAAAATCATTGATTAAAAGCGATCTCGCTGAGACCCAGTATATTATTATGGTTTTAGAAGGCATGTCTTATTTTAATACACTGTTAGTATTGGTTTTACGTCTCTTTATAAAAAAAACACGGCATTGACAAAAAATTTGTGACGTTTCACCCGAACAAAAATTGATGATGAACGATGTATATATGCAGAAAACACATTTAAAAGCTAACAAGTTGTTCTTGTTGGCATTTGTTTTTGTATAGACCAATGGAAGTAGGTTCTTAATATTGAATGAAGACTTGTTTACTAGTCTAAATGCCCATATTAAGATAGTCAGTAAGATAAACTTGTTCTTTCGAACCGAACATGGAATTAACTGATTCAATATATATACCGTACTAAGTCACTAGCACATTGTGTAACTTATAATACTTATATACTTTAAGTTGGCACCACAGTTTGATGACTTAAATAATTGTTTGATTGTTGGTTGCATAACATCCAGTGTCAAATGTTTCATGCATGTTCAGGAGTGGAAAAAAAATAACAATAAATACAATATGCAGGTCTTATAAAGGAGGTTGTTCAGAAGGAAAGTCGGGGAAATTTGGATAATCATTGAAAAATTATGGTATTTGGGTTAGTGTTGTCTTGCATCAGTCCACAAACGTACACCATATAGACTTTTGGCAAGGGATCTTTACGCGCAGAGAAAGTGACACTTTTTTTCAAACGAGGCATCGTATTTTACATCCTCATTCTGATCAAACTTGGCTACGTATTTGTTTATCCAACGGTCGCTCTCCCTTTGGTAAGGGTTTTACTGGTGGTCGGAAGAAGAACAAAGTGACTACATTCCTAATCACCAGTTGTCACTTATCAACGAAATACTTCCTTATTGACAAGTCATTTAGAGATGTACTTTTGTCTGTAAAAGAATTACAGTCGATTGAAATGAAATCATAGAATTTATTATTATTCTGTACTTTTTTCCGTAAAGGTTGAAAGTCATTATAGGTGTAGATTGTATCTTGTATTGATGAAAGAATTGTTCCCGGTACATTTAAGGATATCGTTACAGCAACACCATGAAATTTGTATACATTCTCCCGTAAAACATTCCTCGAATCTCCTACTGTCCTTGACACAATCTTGAGAGGCAATTCTACAATCATGAAAACAATAACAGTTAAATGGCCCATAATGACAAAAGCCAAAACTCGAATAATCGTTATGAAATCCCGAAGAAAACCAATATACCTTGCTATAAGTATTCAAATTTATCCTAATTGGGTCAACTCATTTAGATAGGATCTGATAAAGAAAAATCTATCAACGTAAAAGAGCAACAGAAGATTTGATAAACAAAGATAGTCATGTATGAACAAAGGAAACATAGTTGTTGTCCTTTCGCTTGATTTGTTTTATCATTTGATTTGTCATTGGATTAGGGACTTTCCGTTTCGAATTTTCCTCGGAGTTCAGTATTTTTATGATTTTACTTTTTGATAATATGACCCTTAACAAATGATCCTTTATTAACGAACTATCGCTTATCTATTTTGTTTCTAATTTTACTTTTGTTGAGGCGTCTTTTCATTTTGTCTCCTTAATATCTTTTATCAAGAATCGCATCTCGACCGTTTGTGTAAACAGGTTAGTTTTCTGTTGTATATACATACATCACGAGCCAGTCAAAATGTCACTATGAATAAAACTTAAATCATGATACACATTACAACAAAATCATACTTGCAAGAGCCATAATTATAAACGTTATGATTGCACTAACATGTATTTAAATTGCGTTTTAGGAATAAATCCACCATCTGGTAAATTATACATATTCTCATTTTGTAGAACAACGATGCTACTTTTGAGAATCGAAATTACAACGACAATTTTACTCCTAACTTTATCTTTTAATTCGTTTTCACTTCGCACCGACATATTAAAAATATACAAAACATCGTTTTACCATAAAGAAAGACACAAGACCTATTTATCCACGGAACCGTTAGTTATTATCAATTTTTCTACTGGCACAAGACTTACAATGTAAGTGTTGGCTTGCGAGGTAAATTAGAACTCAACAAACAAAATCATCATATGAATATAGAACTTAAATATATAACTATAAATTGAATTATTTTTGCCCCCTTACGTGATAAAATTTTGCACAAGTGATAATGATGATTATTACATTTATCATTAGAATTTATAAATTGTTTCGAAGCTATCCTCTTGCTGCACAAAATTACCTTGCTGTGTTCAATCAAATACAATAATTCAAAAATCCAAATGAAAACATGGTTCTGTTAAAAATGCACAGTGGAAATTGCATTTTCAGAAAGGTAATGCGAGTTTATCCAATATTAACAGTTCCCCAACTAGAATGATGAAATAGCACTGCGAGGGTTTCAGTCCCGCGAAAGGACAAATAGTAGTGGCCATTCTTTGTAAATCATTTTCGGTAGTTCAGTCGAAAGTCTTTGTTCATTTGCTGATTATTTTAAACCTTTTTGATGAAACCCCATTGTTTTTACAAAGATCTAAATTGTTGAAATGGAATTATTCAAATTGTATGGGAATATTTTGAACGGATATGTTCAAATTCCGGGTATGGTTGATTGCTGAGATGTCTTTGTTTCATCTTTGAAAATCATAGAGGTATATCCTTAGTTTTATGAATTACTCTACAAAGGTTCTGAGTATATGACCTCGTACTTTCAACTCTCTATGGGAAAATACCTACGCCAGTAATTTTTATACAAGACAAGACAAGACAAATACTTTATTAGAGTCTCACCTCAAAATTGACATACATTTATACATTAATAAAATAACAATAATATTTAAAACAACATGAGCCACTCTAAAAAGAGTTATGAGAGACTATAAAAAAAACATTTCTACAAAGCACATTATTATCTACAATTATATAAAATGCCTTTTCTTTTTAATAATACATCATAGCAGATTTTGGCTAAAAAGTAACACACATTTTCATCAGTGAATAAAAATTTGAATTTATCATCATCAGACAAATTAACAAAATCACAATTAAAAGAGCTAGCATGTCTAAATAAAATAGCTCGTAAATCTGCATATACTGGGCAGTTAATTAACACATGTTTCTCATCTTCAATAATGTTATTTTTCTTACATTGCTCATTAAAACATAATCTATTGTCAACCACAATGCCTTCATATCGACCAGTTTCTATTCTCAGAGGTGCAACACCACATCTAAATTTAGCATATGCACTCTTATATTTTCCAGGCATATTAATACATAAATATTTTTCTCTATTAAAACATTGCTTAAACATTCTATACGTTCGCAACTTACTTCTTTCATTGTACATTAAGTCAGAGTACCACTTCTCTTTATATCTACAAAAATTTTCATGTTCAATTTGTTTAATTGTATTTTTATCAATAGAAAAATCAGTATTACATAAAAACTCCATATCCATTTCTTTAAATTTCACATTGACTCTATAATTCCAATTTTTAAATTTACTATTACAGCATTTATTGCCCCATAAGAAAACCTTTTTATTAACTCTACAATGAGACATTTTAGTAAGTCTCGACCATAATCTAAAAATACATGTCCACTGAGATATAATACTGGGCATCCAACCCATATCTCCATATAAGGCTAAGTTAGGGGTGTATTTACCCACTCCCATAAAAAATCTCATTGCTCTATTTTTTACAGTATTAATACAAGAAAAATCCTGGTGACCCCAAATTGAGGCACCGTATTCAATGACAGACATAACAAGTGTATCAAAAAGTTTTGTAAATGTATCAAATTGAAAACCTCCATTAGCTTTACATTTAGCTATTAATAAACCTAATGACCTACTTGCAGATTTAGCTACTGCCTTAGCCATACAATTGTAATCTAAAAATTCTGACAACAGTAAACCAAGATAAGTATAACTAGGAACAATTTCCATATCATTATTATTAAGTACAAAAATAAAATTTGTCTTTGGTGTAGACTGAGTTCTGAAATGTACAATTTTTGATTTCTCTAGATTTACAATTAAATCATTTTTACAACACCATATATTTAAAGTATCCAACATTTTTTGTAGATCTTTCTCATTTTCTGTTAAAAATACAAGATCATCTGCATAAAGTAGTACACAAATTTTTTCATCATCAATTTTTACTCCAATATCTAATTTTTTAACTTCATCTACAAGGTCATTAATAAAAATGTTAAACAAAATTGGAGACAGAATACACCCTTGTTTTAAACCACATTTAACCTCAAACCAATCAGTAAAATTACCATTTACTTTTACACATGAATATACATTTCTATAAAGTGAAAAAATAGCATTTAACATTTTACTACTTATACCTAAATTTTCCAATTTACCAAAAAGCAAATCTCTGTTTATCCAGTCGTAAGCTTTTTTAAAGTCTATAAATGCTACATAATTATGTTGATAATTTATGTAATTTACGTGTTTCTATGACAATAGTCAAAGTAGAAATATGGTCTATAGTATTTCGTTCCTTTCTGAAACCATTTTGTTCATCATGAAGAAAATTAAGTTCATCAAGTTTAACGGTAAGACGAGAGTTTAATACACCACAGTAAAGTTTATAAGATACAGGAGCCAAAGTTATTCCCCGGTATGCCATAGGGTCTCTTGGATCTGCAGTAGAGCTCTTTGGAATCGGAGTAATGATACCTTTCGACCATAAAGCAGGTATCTTACCAGAGTTAAAGCAAATATTAAAAATTCGAGTTAAAGCTAACTATGCAGTTTGATTCTTATAAAGTTCAACTGTAGTTTCATCACAGCCAGGCGATTTACCATTTTTTTAAAGACAACAGTACATTATACACTTCTTCATATGATATAAAGCTATCAAGATAATCATCATACACATTTTCATTACTATGAATATATTCAACACTATTTTGATTATTTCTATTTAACATATTAGAAAATTCACATTTCCATTTATCTAATACTACATTTTTATCACATGATACTGACTCATCACTTAATTTCACTTCCATTGGGATAAAACTTCGGCGTTCACTACCAACTCCTATTTTACCAATTTTCCTCCAAAACTCCTTTGGATTATCACAAGACTTTATTAAATCTTCTTGTAAGGAATACCAATATTTTCGTTTAGAACTCTGAACGGCCTTATCGAATATCCTACGTTTATTCACAAATATATGTCGCAACTCCCGTTTATTACGCTTAATTTTACATTTAATCCACACTTTTTCGGCTTTACACACTTCATTCCACAATAAAGTAAGCTCCTCATTCCACCATTCTTTTTTACACCTTCTTCTTTTATTAATATTAAATCCATTTGATAGAACAATATTTTAGCCGGTAATTTATTACACATTTCGGTTTTAACGATTTTCACAAAATTTTCATACATATTATCAATACTACTTTGATCGGCAATGGAATTTTCTAAAAAACGAATAGCATTATCAATTTCAGCGATAGTAGATTCTTGACACAACCAATCTTCCGGTAAATTTCTTGTATCATATTTTTTCTTTGTCTCAGAAGTTCCTCTTGTCTGTGTATTTATACAGCAATTTGAGTCAAAATTCAAGGTAAAATCCCAATTTAGTAATGAATGATCGGGCATAGCTTTCTTCGAGTCGTATTTTCCCAATGCATTAATTTGTTCAACTATTGAACTTGTTCTGATTACATTAAAATTGTTAAAATTATCCAAATGTTCATATGGCAAAACACAATAGTCCACCACACTCATTCCTCTAGTAGATACAAATGTAAAATCATTATGTAGAGTTTTTCGACCATTCAAAATACAGCAATTTACATCTGTTAAAAAGTCACAAAAAATATTTCCATATCCATTATGCTGAAAGTCTACCACATTTCTTTGTGGCAATTTATCTATTCCTTCAATAGAGTCCGGTAAATTTGAACAACGACTATTCCAATCACCACACATATAAAATGGTTTTCCTTGTGGGATAGTGTATATGTTTGTCATTAAAATATCAAAAAATTCATGAATATTCACAGCCCTTGTGGAATTTTCCGGCGGTAAATATATAACACATACATAAAAGCAGTTATGTGCAAAGTTTTTATCTTCAAATTTTACCCAGATTATACCATCTGTGTTATCTTCTACGATATTAATATTAAATTCATCTCGCACATCATTACGAATTAAAATCCCAACACCACCAGATCCGGTTTTAGCTCTAATGTGAATTTCCTTTCGATTCAAACCAAACCATGTATATCCATCTATATTTATACCAGTATTCCCTGTAAGATGGGTTTCTACTAAACCCAGTATATGCAGATTATAGTACCTTACACATTCAGTTAAAAAGTTATATTTCTCACTATCTACATCCACCTTCCATCCGTTGATATTCCAAAATCCGCATGAAACCTAGTAGTGACCTCCACGTCTTTGATTATTTCCACCTCTAGTATTCATATGTGATGAGTGATTGTTTCTGTTTTGGATGGCTTTATGTTTTGTGAAGTATCTAACAGATACTACAGAAACTTTAAATCATACATTATATGTTATTCAGGTCTCAGACAGGGTATATACTGTGACATTCCCGGCTTAGAGTTTATATCCCCAGAGCCGAAGGCGAAGGGGATATAAGCCCTAAGCCGGGAATGTCACAGTATATACCCTTTCTGAGACCTGAATTACACATATATTACGGATTACCCCTGACTTAATGTTATTTTCCAGTGCAGGTATTTGTTGCCAACACATATATATTGAAAAACCCAACCTGATATGTTCGGCATACGTGAAGGATTTTCTAATTTGCTGTGAACATAATTTTATCGTGTATGTAATAAATTATAATAACACTTTTAACATTAAATTTAATTATTAAAAGTGTAAATTGCGTGATTTTGTATCAAAAATGTATTATTGACTGAAGCACGTCATTATTTTCCCTCTGTGAGCCTCTGACAGTCTGATAGCTTTTGACTACGTCACATAGTAACCGGTGTTATGATGACGTTTTTGAGGTTCCAATTGGGGACAAAAACGTCGTATATACCCCGGCAGTTTCCTGAATATATACTGACATCTCTGTGTTGTTATCCAATCAGCACAAACCTCGACACATTTGTAATCCGTAATATAAATCTATATTTTGCTCTAACGATGCATTGAAAAGTTTCTTCATGCGTAGGAGGAACAGGAAGTTAGGAAAGCAATTGTTGGTGTAGAATGGTTTTTAAGAGAATGGATGCTTACTTAGATTTTGTTGCTGTTTTTTTTTTTAAGAATTTCCCTTTGTCTTTTCTTAGTTAGCTTCATAATGTCTATAATAAGTTCGAGTCGTACTAGTTTTTTAAAATATTGTGTTCATTTTACTTTTTAGAGACTTTTCATGATTTTTTAGGAAGAAGGAGGGATCGAGGAGACAAAAGACTCATCAGTGACCCTCGAATAAAGTTTGCGACAAGTAACACGATAATAGCAATTACAACGTGGATCTGCAATCACAGAACCGAGGTGCAAATAAATAATCAGTTAAATATTTGAAATATGCAAGTTATTTTTGCGATAGAATTAATATTCCAACCAAATAGAGAAAACACTAACTTAGTTTAACTTTAAAAGATATCTTCGTGAATCGTTGCTAATTCAAAGTATAGTATTCTTTATTTTCTTTAGAAGGTTGAAGGAGTATGTCAAAATTCAGATATTAAAAAATCTACTGTATGCATTACTTTTGTGATCCTGTATACTTTATAGTGTTTTCTACAAATAAGGAAAATAAGTTATTTTGAATAAATGACAAAAAAAAATAAATCATTCGAATTTTTTTCAGATTCTTGTCTGAAGTCGTCCATCTGTGTCAATATCCTGAAAAAAATAAAGAGATAAAGCAGACATGCTAGTTTCGATAGCATCCTAAATCAATCCCGGGTGCAATGGAATATATGAGATGCAATAATATAACAGTTGGTTTCCATTCGTTTGATGTGTTTGAACTTTTGCCCTTTGTTTAAGGAATTTCCGTTTTGAGTTTTCTTGGGGTTCGGTGCTTTTGTTATATTGCTCTTCGCTGAAATGTTGGTTACTTAGTGACATTTTATAATCTTAAAGTGACATCAAAGAACTTGCAAGAAGCCTTTTCGTTTTGTTTCAGAAAATAAAGAATATACATTCTGCTGATTATAAGTACAAAAAAAACTATGGTTTATTATAAAAACAATGTGTTATATGTTCATTAACCTATAGCAGTACAATGTAACCTATGGGAATGCAACAAGTGTATAAATCTCAATAACCGAAAATTATACCATAGCTATCTATGGTATAATTTTCACAATTATACCATGGTTTTGTTGTGTATGATTTTCGAAAAGAAAAAACAAAGATGGCAAGAACTAAACGTGGCCGCCTGAATTTTTAAATTGTCATATGAACAACAGAGTCAATGTGGGGCCACTAAGCTAAACTGCCCGCTTTGCACCAGCCGATATTAGATAGTGATAATGACTGAGCCGGAGGCGAGGTCATTATCGCTGTCGCAGTTAATACCACTGTTCTACGGTTAGTCCCTGTATCACGATAATGACCAGTTTTTCAAGAACTATTATGTTTATTTCATTGAGAAACCATGTTTTGGTAAATTCTCATAAAGCAAACTCGAGTAGTTATACGATTTCTATGGCAAGAGTGAATACCAGTCGTAGTAATACTGCCATTCTTTTAGTGCTATTTTTCAGAATATAAATACTTAATCAAGTTCTCTATAATTTTTTAATTAACGAAAACATATAGTAAACAATTCAACAACTTAAATATAATATTGAAAACAGGAAAATGTTTTATTAAAGGGACTTCTCCCTAAACAGAGACGCCACGCCCCACCGGTCATTAACAGAGAAACCACGCCCCAACGGTCATTATCAGACGGAAACCACGCCCCACCGGTCATTATCATGTCAAAAGTTCGTTAACGACCGGGTTTCTGGTCCGTTTTGTTCTGTTAATGACCGATTGAATGTATTACTGAAGAATAATGAATGTCATGTGGCCTCTTTTTATCCAATAAGAGAAGCTTATTCTTATCCGATATGAAATAATTGTTGTTAGTAAACAGTCGTTATATATGGAACGCCACAGGTGTCTTATGTGGAACTTTTATATAACTTTATGTTGTTTTATCATTATTTAATGATATTTTGTCTTTACTTACTAATATCGTTTTGACATTATACAATTATGGCCCGTTGAAGAGTTGAATATCCAAAATTGTCAACACGAGAAGGTTATTTCATTGAGGGCGCAGCCCGAAGTGAAATAACTCTTGAGGGTTGACAATTTTGGATATTCATCGATTCTAAGGGTCCACAATTGTTTTATTATACCGAACTAACAGTGGAAGTGCATTTCGAACACTTACTAGTCTATATTTTTAACATAACACACAGACTGACGTTTGAAAATACATTTTTGTTTGATTTTCTCGAATATTTGTGTACTGCAACATGCAGGTGTAAATTATTTAGGGTTATTCGTCCTTCCTTGCAATTGAATGAAAATTAACTGAATTATTCCATATCACGTGATTACGTTTCACCCAATAGAATTGTTTGAAATATACGTAAGGTATAATAATACGTAATGATGTTTTTATATAACTCAATATTGAATAGTCATTACTTAATGATATTTCGATATTACACGATATGGTTTCGTATTGCCTTGATATAGTTTTGTCATTACTCAATATGGTTTTGTCATTACTCGATGTGGTTTCACCATTATTCAATATGGTTGTGTCATTAGTCAATGTGGTTTTAACATAACTTGATGTGTATGTGACTTAACGTAATGTAGTTGTTTACATGATGTGGTTTTGTTATTTCGTAATGATGATTTGTCAATTCTTTATATGGTTTTAACATTACGTAATGATGTTTCAAAAATTGACGATTTTACACATTTTGATGTGTTTGTTTCATTATTTGATGTGGTCTTGTCATTCTTCGATGTGGTTATTCCCATTATTTGATGAGGTAAAACCGCGTGACCAATTCGAGAAAACCTGTTCTATTTTTTTAAATAGATTTACATGTTGTATGTGCCTTGAATGCGTTAGGCCATCCATCTAATCAGTGTTTAAATTAAAGTTCGGGTTACTGTTTGAGTTAAACTTTGAGTAAGTTTTAGAATTCGAGTCATGCTTAGAATTTAAGTTCTATTTTGCATTGAGTTTCGAGTTGGACTTCGAGTTTGAGTCACATTTAGTCCTACAATATAAGACTCTGCAGTTTCATATCATTTATATTCAACGTTTTTTATCGGATTTTTTTTTTTTTTTTTACCATCAATGTTGAATCTGCGTAATATAAGACTCTGCAGGTTCATATCATTTAAATTCAATGTTTTTTTATCAGATTTGTTTTTAACATCAATGTTGAACCGCAGATTCAACAATGATGGTATAAAAAAACGGATAAAAAACGTTGAATGTAAATTATATGAACCTGCAGAGTCTTATATTTTAGGACAAGAGTCACATTTAAAGGCAGAGTTCTAGTTTCAACTTTGAATTTGAGTCACTTCTTGAGGTAGAGTTTGAATTTAAGTCTTAGACTAATTTAGATTAATTAAGATTTCGAGTTGAAATTGGAGCTTTTCATATATCTTTTTGAGTTCGTAATTAAATTTTCTAACGCAGAACAAAAGCTTTTGCTCGAGCTCCCGAAAAGAGGGTTCCGGGTTATGTTCACTAAATAAACAATGTTGCAGTATACAAAACGCAACATAGGAGTTGAAATAAAGTTAGATGTGGTTTAATTGCCAATGAGACAACTATCCACCAGAGTTTAAATGCAGTGGATGTAAGAAATCATATATAGGCAACCGTACAGCCTTCAACACTCCGTATAGTCGGCTTCAAAATTCCACCATGCACTATGTGAAAAAAAAAATCAGACGAAAAAACTAACGGTCTATTTTACCAAAAAACAAATATGACACATATGTATACAACGACAGCAATAGAACTTCATGCTCCTGACTTGGGTCAGGTACCATGATAAAAAAAAGTGCATGTGGCAGAGTTTAACATGTATGTGAGCGAACATCGGACTGTAACTGTAACAGTAGTGTAACAGCATAACACGAGAAAAAAATGTAAACTAGACAAAGTGATGCCCCGCACTCCACTTATTTAACCGCTTATACCCCAAAAAGGACAAAGTTCAATTTTTTTCCCAAAAGAGGAAAAATAGTAAAAAGAAAAACCCTGACCACATGCACACCTTCAATATATGTACAAACAGCTAGCAGAGTGATAAATTACTAGCATTCAAACTGTCGGAGGAGTTATCTGGGAACGCTCTACTTATGCAAGTAAATTTTCCCAAAAATGACAAAGTTCAACTTTCTCCCAAAAGTGCACATATAATTTAATAAAAATTAAACTATGACCACACCTTCAATATATGTACAAACAGACAGTAAAGAGAAAACTTCCTAGGATTCAAACTGTTGGAGGAGTTATGCGGAATAACTATATACCAATAATGGGACGGAAAGACGGACAGAGGTTAAACACTATCCCCCCAACTTTCAGTTGCGGTGGCTTAAAAAACAGTTTCAATTGGCTGACTCAATAGATCGGTATGACTAGGTTATTTAAATCCATCGGGGTGATCTCGGGTTACGCAGAATGGTAAGGAGATTCTGCTCAACGTGTGGCACCTGTCGTGTTATTCGCGAAATTACAAACCGAGTGATTTGGTTTTATTTGAAAGTTCACATTCGGGTAAAAGATGAAGGTATTATGGTTACAACAACTGGAACATGTTCGTCGGCACATGTGAAACAAATATTCCAAAAAGTTTATTTTTCAATTAGTGCGAGGTAGATCTTAGAATTCAAAAGAAATGAAAAGTTTAGAAAAGAGATCGCAATCAGTGTTCAGGTTCTCTAGCTTTTTTGTGACAAAGAAGTTTCCAGTTTCATTTTACGGCTTTTATATGAAAACGTTCTTTTTCATCTGGTTAAAAAAAAGCAGACTCTCCTTCGTTGCGCATTTGCTTTAAAAGATCATACTGCTTGGACTCAATATTTTGTAGTTTATATGCATATCTTACCCACTTCTGAATCAACAATTTCCTTTAAAGAGTACATTTTGTACAAATCTTACGACTACGGCTTTCCAAACTCGTTCATCACTTTAGAAAGCCTTTAAACTTTTTCGTAGAAATCATTTTCACTAAATCTTTCAAATGCATATACCAGTCTTCTGAAGTCTGGTCCAGCTTCCATCCATCGTCTCGAAAGGATCTTCGAGTCATGAACTATAGTTTCTGTGTTTACGCTTTAAAGTCATATGAAACCTCAAATTAAAAAAAACCATGCATATGTTTTTTAAAACTAAATGGTTAGTTTTCATTATACAACTTATGTACATATACTTTTTTCTGAGTGAAAATTCTTTAATTTGTCCACATTTAGAAGAAGTTTACTTATTTTTAATTGTTTGCTGCCAGGAAGCAATTCGCCGACATATTTTCCGTATGTATGCATAGTGAACTAAGCGTGACCCTCCTCGTAAAAATCCGGTGATAGCAATACGCATGAATCTGTCATTAAAATAAACAATTACCTGATCGTATATGTTAAACACGTGCTAAATACCAATGCATTTTGTTGATTATTTGCTATAAGGTGACAATCGGTAACTTTCGGCTTCAAAACACGGCATTTAATGAGTAGCCATATTTGTTAAACCATAACTTACAGAGAGAGAAAACATTGACGATTATACGATATATTTACGTAAAAAATGATAAAATCGTGCACAGAGGACTAAGTTTATGATATATACATGCATTGGTTCAAGAATTGGATAAACATTATTTTTCACCAGTCACTCGTTTCTTATGACTTTAATAACGGCTGGCATAATCAATTCAAGCAAACCACATGCAGTTATCTGATGCGAGTGTTTATTCCTAATTTCATTTGAACATAAATGAAAAGCATCTGCCATTCTAGGTGTTGCAATATCGGCTTCAGTGAGGGCACAGGTCCATCCACTATCACGCAATATATCACACAGAATTTTAAAACAATCCACCAAACATGACGATAAACTTATGCTCTCCGTACAAATCTGGCCATTCGAACTGCAATTGCTTAGCCAATACCAAAGGGTTTATCTGCAGCTATAATTGATGTTTGCCCGATATCTAGAAAATTAACTGACCACCTTTTTTCAACTTATCCATTGAATGCTTGATCATTGCAACTGAAAGGGCTTGTTTTCAAACAGTGCATGGCACCAAAGAAGTAAAACTTTATATTCGAACAGAAGATTATGGGTGCTTAGAGGAATGAACGACGACAAGATATGTTTAAGAAATTCAAATCCTCATCTATTAGATGAACTACGATTTCCATCATTTTGCCCTTGTATTGTGTGTAATTCGTTCTTTATTTATAAATAGTGTGCGCATGCGCGAAATTGTTAAACGCATATGTATCATAACCTTAAACACTGTCTTCAAACAAATTCATAACATCATTAAAAATTCAAAAGCGCTAAGCATGTAAAAAAAGTTCAAATGTTTGTGTGTGAATTGTGTTACATTTTCACGCATGCGAAAACCAAGAACATGTCAAATATTCATTTTTATTATATACGTCACATGTAAAGAAGGCATCCACCAAACCTGATAATATGTTATACTCAAAGAAGGTCAAAGAAAACAAAAATTAGTATTTCAGTCTGGAGAAAAACGCCATTTTAGAAACGGTGGTGGCCATCTTGAAAAAATGAAATTTTCTTAAAGCCAGCAGTTTTTTTTCTTAAAAAGCATATAATAATGATGCTTCGTGCTAATTTTCATGCTTGTATCATCATTTGTACAATTCCCTTGATTTTGCTTGCTCATATCTGTTAGTGTTAGTGTCAAGGTCACAACACACTTCTAAACAGATATACCTACGGTAAGGGCATCGCAACTTAAAATGCAAATAATAGATATAAAAAGAATAAAACACATAACATGACAGGCGCTAAATATGTCTTTTATTAATGGAACAATTATTCTCGGTACTTTCAATGACACTGCTTACAGCAACACCATGAATTTTGTATGCATTCTGCTGCAGCACATTTCTTGTATATCCTACAGTTGCGAACGCATTCCAGATAACCAAATCCACAATCAAATGAGTAATAACAGTTAAACGGGTTACGTAGATTATAGTGGGGACTCGAATCAACTCTCTGAAATCCTAAAGAAAAAAACAAATTCATTATAAACCAAACATCTAGTATTATATTTTTCTTTAAAAGTGTAAAAAAATCAAGTTCGAAACAAGCAAAGGGTACAACTATGTCTCAGTATGTCAATCATTTCAATCGAGAATTGAGCTACATATTAAAACAACATTAGAACATGTAGAAGTGATGAAAAGTACATATAGGACGGTAACATATGTAAATACTGGAAATCCAATGGATAACCTTTTTCGTTCGATTAAAAGATGCCAAAAAAAAAATATAAGATAATGGTATATGCATGTAGCAAATCTAAATCATGTGATTATTAAAACACGATCGTCACACATTTGCAAGCACTACTAGTATAACTTGACTAAAACTTCTGTTGAATTGGTTTTAAATTTTCCTCGGAGTTTTTACTTTTTTCTGTAACAATCCGTTTCCGATAGCAAGACATTTTAGAAGGAAAAAAAATACAAGTCACAGATCCGTAGAAAATTTAATATAATATGAGCGCGCGTTAATGGGAATATCAGTTATTTTTGAGTCCGGAAGAATCAGTTTATGCATAGAGGTTTATGCATGTGTGAAGTACTTTGAAATCTTGGTCTGTAATGTTTGCTAATAATAAACTAATAGATGATAAATTGTAAATGCGTTTACCATTTTGAATAAAATAAAGATGTAAGAAACAATTGCTTTAATTATTGAAATTTATATATTCTCAAAACATTGACTGACAAGAGAGAGAGTGTGTGTGTTTTATCTGATTTGTGTTTGCTTGTCGCAAGACGAACTTTACATGATGTGGGACAATAAGGATTATCATAATAATCCATAAAGTGAATGCGTAGAAACTCTCACACTTTTACCAAGGAAATTCGATTGAAATGTGGTACCGTCATTTTTTTTTTATGAACCGACTTCCAAATAAAGCGTTAGTTCGTTGATTGACTCACAAAAACACCAGACTGAGTTAAGCTCACTTCGCTTATAGGAGAAATTTATTAGAAACTTTATTAGGTAAATTTTACCTTATGTAAATCTGGATATTATAATTTTTAAGTTCCATTGGTGAAATCGCTCCACCCGTATTTGCGTTCTTGTTTACCTCCTTCGTTTTAAAATTGTTGGTGTGTGATGAAGAGTTGGCATATTTTGTTTTCTTTGATTATCGTGAAGGACAGGTAGGAGATAATGAGGAAGAGTTATTTGCAGTGACGGCGACAGTGATGATTTCGGTTATTATTTGGAATGCAATTGTTCCTGTTGAAGTGGGTGTGGTCTGGATGGTGAAAAGGCCGTTATTTCGTGGATAAAATTTAGAATGGAAATGAGGAATTTGCCAAAGAGACAACAATGGGTCGTCAACACAGCGAAGAAAAATCCCGAACTTGAAGTCAGGCTTCAACTGGCCCCTAAATTAAATGTGTTCTAGTACAGCGAAAATGGACGTCACACTAAACTCCTAACCGTTTAAATGAACTAGATGCATACAAGACTAAGGGGACGACCATTTGATATTCTGGGGGGGGGGGGGGGGGGGGGGCAGGGGGATTTTGAAAATAAATAACTCAGCCTTGATAATCACAAAAATAAATGGTTTGTTTTGTGGTAGTTTGAAAATAAATTACCTGACTTGCAGTGTATTGAAAATAAATAACTCAGCAGGTCTAATCGAAAGTATGAGATGGCACCATATTCTTCATAAATTCATCTTTTTCGTCAAAAATAATTGGGAAACACTTCCTAATTTTTTTAATAATTAAAGTATAGATATTATTTAAATATACTTGAAATGTCTGAAAATTGGTTTCATTTAACGTGAGGTATATTGTCTCAGGAAACCTTACCTCACTTTTATTTTTAACAGGGCCGTAACTACATTGAGGCAAATGCCTCATGTAGGAAAAGACCAAACGCTTGTCTCCATATCAAATTGTGTTCACGGCGAGTGCCTTGCAAGAAGCAAGTTCAATTTCCCTCAGACGTAGGCCTGATTTTTCGGGATCAATGTTTCTTCATTATTTGTCTTTTGTTCACTGATTGCCCTTCTGTATTCTGTTAGTGTTGCATTCCTTTTGTAATCTAGTAATTTTGTCATGAACTTGATCATAAGTAAAAAAAAACAGCAGCCACAGACTTAACTATGTGAAATTAATATTTGCTTTATCATGCACATTGGTCTTTTGATGTTGTCCCTAGAAACTTAAGTTAAAATTATTAAAACAAAACTTGCATTTTCAGATTAAGAGATTAAGAAAGGGTCTGGGAAACATGCATCTATTAAAAGAGCATGATTTTGCATCATTTGTTCTATAGCTTCTTGGGCCTTCAGTGACTCTAAAACCCTTCATAAAAAATTTTGCCTCGCTCCGCTCTGCAAAATATGTTTGCCAATACTTTTAAAGAAGCTAGTTACAACCAAACTTTAAATACTAAATTGGTATGCAATACATGTACATGCAGTTGGGAATATAAAAGATTAATTTCTACAGAGGATGATGATTAATTCTGATTAAATGGTACACAATGACTTGACAATACATGTATTATTTATAATAAACAAATCATTAAAAAAATTTATGTTTTCGAATATCATAAATATAGTTTGAAAATGAATAATCAGTCCCTTGCTTTAATGAAAATGAAAAATTTTGCTTCAATAGTGCAGAAAATGAATAATCTGTCCTCTTAGTTTACAAAAATAAATTATCGATCAAAAACAAATCCTCCTGCCCCCTCTAGCTAATGCAGAATAAATAAACACACAGAAATATGCACAGTTAAACTCCGTTTAAAAGTCCGAGTCCGATGTCAGAATAGGCAACAAATGAAACTAAGCAAAATGACAAAGATACATAAATTAACAAAGGATTACAAGCCAGTTAATGACACACCAGGTTCAGACCTCAATTAAACTGATTAAAGATAATGTCTTCATCATATAAAAATCAAGCACAATCCCTTTTTTTAAGTTTTATGTATCATACCATCATAAAATATATGTGATGAACATAACCTACATCATGCCAACAACTGGTTTTAGAATAAATGTGGCCATCTTTAACGGCCTGACAATAGTATCGTAACTATATCTCTTCTGAATAAACCTGTTTTAAGGTTCATGTAGCTTTTAATGAGAAGGCCCTGGACTACAGATTTGATGTGCAAAGCTCTTTACGTTTTACATACATCAATTGGGCCGTTTAACCAGGGCCATGACTACAAAATATGCTGCACTTTTTTTCTGTGATAAACTACTTTTCTCTTTCTTCAGAGTTCACAAATGGTTAATTAAATTTGATTTAAGCGTAGAAACACAAATATCAGGAACAAAAAAGCTGTCAGATAGAAAGTCAGTATGCCTCGTAGGCATAAAATGTAAACTGCTTTAAAATGCTTATTATAGCCGTAGAATGACAAAATAGCACATTTTAACAGAATTTTTGAAAACTAAAGATGTAAATCCTTTATTTTGATTGAGTTTGACAAATTGAAACCAGCAAATCATTCATGCTCTTTCTTAAAAAGATTTTTACAGTGTAGTGTACTACCAGTGAGACAAATAATATCAAAATTATAGAAACTTCTACCAGCTCTAACTTAAAATATTGACAATTTTGTGTTAAGGGAGTGTAAAATTCAGTTTGACAGCGTCAGACGTGATAAAATTTGACCTTTTTACACTGGACCAAATCACTACTTAACATAAAGATTCAGCACCCAAATATTTTTAACATGTTACGATGTATTTACATCCCCCTACTTAATATTTCATGCATTTAATATCAAGAAATAAATTGGGAAAGTGTTTCAAATAAAACAATCAAGTTGTACACTGTTTACACTAGGGACTATATTCGTAAAGGACGATAACAGTGTCCTTGGACCAGAATGCTGACATTTTTGTGCTGTAATATTACCATAAATGATTGGATGTGAAATACCTGAACGTATCAGATATTTGCATGTTAATTTAAATTTACGAATGATAACCTTAAATTTATATACTTAACGATTTTCAACTGTGAATGTTAAATACATTATTGTAGAAAATTAAAAAGAAGCGTAATAATAATTCTTCATTATCAAGATAATATCAGATTATTACATGGCATTTTTCTTATCGCATGTATTATCAGCCCTAGGTTTAATATCAGCCAAAGCGCCGATTGGCTCGAGGGCTGATATTGACAGAGGGCTGATAATACATGCGATATGAAAGATGACATGTTATGATCTTTTTATCATATGCTTCAACAATGGAGAAAAATAACAGATTCATGGACGTCGGACCCCAAATTTAGTACATTCGATATGAAATATTTTTACCATATGCCTCAACACGGAAGAAAAAGTAACTTTCTAAATTATGTTTGAAACTATTAAAAAATGCATTTATTTAATTTTTTTTATTAAATAAGTATTATTATTTTACACAATATACTTCTCCGTATCCAAATGATTGTTTTGTACACGACTTTGTAATCTTTTTCACTGAAAACGTAGCATTGAGGTGTATTTTCCAGAATATGCCGAGTACCACCGGAATGCCATGCGATAACGTTACGGAAAGGCATGTGATAACAATCGAAGCATGTGATAAACTTTTCATATCAGCCCGCTAAGCACCAATTCGAAAAATATGGAATTTGCGTTAATTTAAATGCTATTATCATACAGTAAAAATCATATGTTATTTAATCTAAGTATATGATAATGATTGTTATTACTATTATTATTATTATTATTATAAAAACGTTATCAAAGGTACCAGGATTACGCCAGACGCACGTTTCGTCTACATAAGACTCATCAGTGACGCTCAGACCAAATTATAATCATCGAACATTCAAAATAGGAAACAGATCCTCTATCAAGGGTAGTAGTTTTCATAACAATAATTAATAAGTGATCATATGGCAAATACATTACTCACCTGAAACAAAGGCTGCGACACACAACACGACAATCAGCAACTTCATTATGGATCTGGAATGACGCAAACAATAGATAGAGAGATAGTTGAATATTTTAGATATGCAACTTTTTTTGTATAGAAAAAGGTAAAATCACAAAAATACTGAACTCCGAGAAAAATTCAAAAAGGAAAGTACGTAATAAGTATTCCTACAAACCATGCAGACTATGCGCATATTTTAATCTTACAGAAGACTTTTCTATACTTCATAGCTGATTGAAGTTCTAGTTTTCTATGTTTGTTTTATTTTTCACTTTTCCAGGATTTTCAAAAAACAAACTTTTCAGTTCACAAAATATTAATTGTCTTGAAAAAGACTCACTTATAGCATTATTTTTTGATATTATGTACTCTCTATTATTTGTTATCTAAATAATGAAAATAACTTACTTTCAGAAAATGGAAAACGAAGTAGATGGTAAGAAAGTTGCCGACAAACCAGTTTATATACTAGGTTTATTGTGGTAACCTTGAATTTGATATGTTAAGCTAATCTCACTGGTTTTTTTTTATTACAACCACGAATACATCTTTTCTGTCATGCGTTTTTATGCTTGATCATATGTCTATAAAACAACTACATTAACGCACTCCATATATCTTCCAGGAATAGAATGATCATTCAAATTTATTTTTGTAAAAATAAAAACAACCAGTTCATTTGTACTAATGAGATATATCGTTCAAAAGGATATGCAAACAATTAAATGACTCAAAATAAAAAGTCGTTGATGAATGGCTTACAAAAACAATAAATGTTAGCCTGTGTATTAACTTCAAATAATGTTTTATAATAAAACTGTCTCCTTTTTTTCTCTCCACAATATACTTTGTAAGCGGTTATAAATTTTTTGTAATTGTTCAATATTCGTAAGAGTCATTTACTTGTAGTTTGATGAAAATGTGCAATTTGTTTTTTATTTTCTATTTTTTTTGGTGAATTGTTTTGTTGGTGCCGGTTTCATATGATATATATAGTTGAATCAGTAAAACGTTGTTTGTAGTTAAACGTGAAAATTTCTTTGAGCAATGACCCGTCCAACATCCGTCATTTGTGAATGGCTATTAAAATTAAAAATGCAATCGGGGGAAATATCAAAGAGACAACAACGTGATTAAAGAGCAGAAAACAGCCAAAGGCCACCTATGGGTCTTTGATGTAGCGAGAAAATCCAATAGGACAATTTTAAACTATGTAACATAAGAAATCTGCACACAAGGCATGAAGCATCCGGGTGTTCAATCATCTGAAATATACTTTTGCTTTATACAAAGTACATGTTATGGTTGCCAGATTATAATCCATAAGTATTGCATACATGGCATTTCTGCTCAGGTGAGACAAAAATGTTTGTTGCGTCTGCTTTCTATTCAAAAATACTCACAAAAGATTTAAGCATTGATAGGTAACCTCACCACTTCAACATTTCGCAGAATGTAAACCATATAGTAGACTATCACAGGACCTGACATACAAAATGCTACACAATTCAAACAAGAAAACTGGTATAAGCAACCAGTGTTAACAAACTGCTGGTATAGTTGGGTCCAGTACAGGCAACCATCATTTAAAATGCTGATACTAAATCATTGTTACAGGCAATCAGCGTTAGCAAAGTGTACTTAATCACTGGTGCATATCACCAAAATACATAAATTCTGCTACTTAATCATTGGTACATGTCAACAGAGTGAAAACGATTTCTGATACTTAATCATTAGTGCGTGCAACCAAATTGAACACATTCTGGAAAGGAGAAGGGGCTATAAGGGGCAAAATTGGCCTCAATTTCGAAATTTTTTCAAATTCTACTTATTCGTATGTGTATGGCTTTCTTTTTCCGTTGGACATATTCATTTTATGAAAAAAATGTTTTTTTGTATTTATGACGTCATAATGCCGTTTTTTGACAACACTTCACGTGCATATTTGTTGGCTTTTCACAATTTTTTACTCATTTTCACTAACTTTTTTTCAGTACGAAAAAAGTACCAACGCATTCTTGCCCCAACGAAATATTTTGTCAGAGCAATAATACCAACAAAAGGCATCTTATGTTGAAATATTTCAGAGGGGCAAAGCTGCGCTCATACTGAATTTTAATTAAAAACTTGCTCAAAACCGACATCAAAGTTCCAAAATTTCCGTCCGTTTTTCATATATACCGTTATCGGACTAAGATTGTCCAGGAACAGTTGTATTTTTTAACACATTTTTTTGTCAATGGTTGATAATAATAAAGTTTCATTATAGAAAGTAAATTATAAAGTGTTTTTCTTCATATTAAAGTATAACATAATTTAGCCTCTCAAGTACAGCCTAGCCCTTGTCGCCTATATTTATTGTAAGTGATTACGGAACTGACACACGGAATTTTACTGGTTTCTGTTTTTAAGAACCTTTTTATAGCGGAAAAGAAATCAGTGTATTATTCGTTAAATACTTGATATTAACAGACAGAATTAAAAAAAACTTTTAATATATAACTTAACACGTAAAAAATTCCACAGCACAGCAGGGGCGTGCATGTTTTTTGTTCTTTGGTAGTGAGCCAGAAGAGGTCCATTTCTGTTGGTTTTTTTTTTTTGCATTGGGAAGATCTTCTGGCTCTCTTCTACCTCTTCCTTTCAAATAGGTGATTTAGACGGCAGAGGCACAAAACAAATATGGCGTTGTTTAGTCGAAATTACAATAATAAATAGAGTGCCTCCCCGTGCTTAAGGTTTATGCTTTTATATTATACTAGATTGTGAGCCTTCGGCTGTTGTCTGCTCTATGGTCGGGTTGTTGTCGCTTTGACACATTCCCCATTTCCTTTCTCAATGTTATTAGGCAGCAACCATTTGATTTTCGGGGGGGGGGGGGGGGGGCTATGGTTTTTTTTTCTGGACAAATTTTTTTTTTCGCCTGCGGCGAAAAACAATCTATTTTTTTCGCGACAAGTCGAAAACAATATTTTTCTTTCAATTTTAGCATTACATATAGTGGCAGCTGAGGGTGAAACAAAGAATTTTTTTTTTCTCAGAATCAAAAACAAATTATTTTTTTCTCCAAAAACTGGAAACAAACTTTTTTTTCCAAAAAAAACCATAGCACAGTGACACATATTTCATGCATATTTAGGAAACACGATATTAAACGTCAGATATATAAAATATAAAAACGAAGAGATGTGTGATTATTGATTATATGGCAACTGCTTACCGGAGTTCAAATATGAAGTGTATGTAAGCAATTACAGGCAACCGTAAGGCCTTCAATAATGACAAAATCCGATACTTTTAAGCCGTTTATAAAAGTCCATGAAAAGTATGAAACAATTAAAAAGAATAATCTAACTGTTTAATTATACATGTATAACAAATCAATTAAAAAAATATCAAAAATGAGTTGAGACATGAACCAACGACAACCACTAAACTGTAGTCTTTCACGATCCGTTACCAGAGCTTTCACGATCGTCTCTCAATACTTGACCGCCGTTAGATATTCTTTCACGATCATTTCTCTCGTTAAACCGAATGACACCCGTGTCTTCACCATTCCGGAGATGTACAGAAGAGACCAATAAAACACGCCTCTGACGAAAACTTCAGTTTCCATTTTGCACTATTATAAACGTCTGTTTGGTAAAATAAAAATAATTTAGACTATGACATAGTCAACAATGATGAAATGGCCATATCATTGATAGAAACAATTTAGTTGAATAAGAAGTAACGAAATGAAAAAAAAAATTGTTCCTACCATTTATGAATCAAAATGATCAATATGATCAAAAAGTTGCTGTGTCAATGTGGTTCAAATCGCCTACACGCTGCGCAATGGGCATGATGATGTACGTGAGAGTCTCATCAAATCCAGTTGTTTTTCATCGGTTCGTAATTTTTTACATTTGTCATTTAAAATCACATGATCATGATATTGCAAAGACACCTTAACATAAAAAAATAAAAAAATGTGCTAACAATATTTCAGTTTTATTAAGGTTGAGCCGGTAATTGTTGAAATGTATAGTTTATGAAATTGCGATCTTTATTCATATATTATATGTATACTAGTACATAATATGTCCCACCTTCTTGTGTTTTTATCAGTCGAGTACATAAAAGTACACACAAACTCATTTTTGGTTATTCAAGTTAAAAGAAAAATAAATAAGGCTGTTAGTTTTCTAGTTTGAACTGTTTTACATTGTCATATCGGGGCCTTTTATAGCTGACTATCCGGTATGGGCTTTGCTCATTGTTGAAGACCGGTGACCTATAGTTGTTAATGTCTGTGTTATTTTGGTCTCTTGTGGACAGTTGTCTCAATGGCAATCATACCAGATCTTCTTTTTTATACAAATATAACCAGGAAGATTTGGAAAATTTGCAATTAGAAATAAATCCAGTTCAGACAATATATTTTAAGTGCTATAGTGACAATTTATTAATCCGTTTATCAAACCTTTTACATTTCTTTGTGTCTAATTAATTGTATTGTTAAATATATGTTTGTCGTGATGGAAATCACTCTGACCATGACAAGTTAATCCGTTGGACACTAATCCTTTTCTATGGTAACTGTTTTTTATATATGCTTTTGTATGTTATTTGGTAGTCAGTTTAGATCTTAGGTCTGGTACTGTCCGGACCTTGCTAATAAAGTTTAAAGTATTGGTATTCCGTCTTTGAATCACTATAACACGGAAAATGCCCGGTTATATATTGGTTGAGGTACCCGCGGCACGATCTTGAGCTAGTTCCCCCAAACTAGCAAATGGATACTTTCAGAAGCAACAATATGGAAGGAACCTGGAATTACCAGCCTTGCAGAAATGGACATCCGTTTCCGATAACAAAAGAAGATACCTGTTTGGACTTTCTGTGCAAATATTGCGATAAGACATTGGACGTTTTCACATACCATCGATGTTATGCAGTTAACGCTTATTGTTACAAGTGCAGACATCCTGGACATTTTGCTCGCATGTGCAGTTTTCACGTTAAGCCATGTGAATACCCTAAACCGAAGAAGTCGAAATCCAAAATTCAGAGAGACTGTGAACGAATGAGGAAGTTTATTTGAGAAGAAGCAAATGTCTCAATTTCTATTTCAAGAACTTGAGGACAAGGAACTCTCCGCTTTTACGTGCTCAACACAGGACGAATCCGTGAAACAGCAACTAAACAAGTTAAAAGCGTCTCATCAAAACTCCCTCAAAGAAATCGCTTTGCTTATATTTGAAAATTCAAAATTGGATACCGTAGTGAAAGATAATGTGATATTAAGGAACAATTTGGACAAAGTAAATTTGGGACGTTTAGAACATGGCCGGATAATTCAAAAGATCGAACATGAGTTAGCCGAACATACAAGTAGAACTGAAAATTTTGAGAAGGAAATAGTGCGTTTGAAAGAGGAAAACCGTAATTTAACCAACACAAGACAACGCTTAACAATGGAGTACAAAAATTCTGACATGCAGTACAATCGCATCTTAAATGATATGGAAGACGAAATTCAGAGACTTAAGGAAGAGAACGTAAATAGTAAACACGAGATTCAACATCTAGACATAAAACATTCAAACCAAGATGTGCGTTCGACCCTTGCAATTTGCTCGCGTGGCAATTCGCAGCAACGTCATCGGCGAGGAGGAGGAAGATACCCACGACGATAACAAAATTCATTCGGCAAACTCGGAGACCGAGTTTAGGTGGAGTAGTGGCGAATATAACCAGGAAGATTTGGAAAATTGGGACTTAGAAATAAATCAAGTTCAGACAATATATTTTAAGTGCTAAAGTGACAATTTGTTAATCCGTCTATCTAACCTTTTATATTTCTTTGTGTTTAATTCATTCCATTGTTAAATATATGTTTGTCGTAATGGAAAGCACTCTGACGATGGCAAGTTAATCCGTTGGACACTAATAGATAGGTTTGCTATAGAAACTGTTTTATATATTGGCTTTTATATGTTATTTTGTAGTCAGTTTTAGGTCTTAGGTCTGGTACTGTCCGGACCTTGCTAATAAAGTTTAAAGTATTGGTATTCCGTCTTGAATCACTATAACACGGAAAACTCACGGTTATACAAACAATAACTGTAGATTTTCTCTGGTGAAAAATTCTATAATTTGGTCATCCATAGAACGAATGTTAATTTGTTGTTACCATAGCAACTGTTTTACTGATATTAAATAGTTAAACTTTATATCAATTTTGTTCGTCATTGTATTAATACAATGGTTCACTAGTACTAATGCATTCACGTTGATTATCTAAGGTGTAATCTATTGTAAAATGTACACAATACGTAATAATTACATTAGATGTATGTTTCATTACTATATATACGTTATTCTGATTGGCTAACGGCACATCATGTGTTATTCCTTAAGCAGTTGTATCACTCATTAAAACTTCTCATTCATGATGACACGAGGCCCCACAATAAAGTGCACAGGTAAATGAAATAAAAACTTGATAAAAGGCGTGTTTTCATGATCCTATAGGTAAAAATGTAATTATAAGTATTGAATGCTTTTTTTTTTGTAACTTTATAGGGTTGTAAAAGCGTTGACCGTGCGCACATTTTAAGTATGAAGCGCTTCCGCGCTTCATACAAAATGTACTTCGGTCAACGCTTTTACACCCCAATAAATTTACAAAAAAAGAGCATTCAATTCTTAAATAAAGGATAAAATACGTAAAAATCTGATATTTAAGCTTAGTCGGCCTACCATTTTTTCGAGGTCATAAAAAGAAAACCGCAAGAGATAACTATAAAATTTTTGGTGTTTTATAAGCTCCATATCATAGGGATCAATTGAAAGAAATATCAATAGATTCTGAAGTGGAGCAAATTTTGCCCCTTATAGCCCCTTCTCCTTTATCACCAGAGTTGCAAATGGAAAAAAACTGACCATCTTATAAAACATGGACAGGAGCCATGTTTTTACAAATCAATCCTATTGAATACTTTGTATGAATGAATTGTCAATTTCTACATGTAAGACAAGATATGAAGCAGGCTTAACCGTATCTGTATTTCGATGGGACAGATTCGTTTAACATAGTCATCAAAGGAGTAGGTCCGGTAAGGGCCGATTTTGGCCTCAAATCTCAGGTTCATCTAACGAAAGTTTTTGGACACTTTTTAAACACTTAAGTGTCTATTTCAATTGATTCGATTAGTTTATGTGAAAGATTTTAACTGATTTAGTCATTAAAAACGCTCTGATTCAAGCTTAAATATGAAAAATCTATCAAATATCCAAAAAACGTCACTTTTCAGATGGCTTTTGTCAAAAATGAAAGTGACCGCATCCGTGTTCATCCTCAACCTTTATATATGTTTTGTATTATCATCAAATACAACTTACATTTCAATATTATGAATGAACACGAATGCGGCCACTTTCATTTTAGACAGAAACCGTCTCAAAATTAACCAAAATGGTAAAATTTTGAAGATTTCAGTAAT
Source organism: Mytilus galloprovincialis (assembly GCA_037788925.1). Classification (NCBI taxonomy): domain Eukaryota; kingdom Metazoa; phylum Mollusca; class Bivalvia; order Mytilida; family Mytilidae; genus Mytilus; species Mytilus galloprovincialis. The sequence goes on along the minus strand of CM075335.1, from coordinate 57,822,880 downwards.
TTAGCATACCTGATGCTAGAACGCGATATTTGTGCATTGTATTGTCAAAAACAGCTCATATTTATGTAGCAGAAGCATTTTACTTTCCAAAATATAGCTTAAAGATTACATTTTCACAATTTTCTAAAACTGCTATATTTTGGGGCCAAAAAGGGGTCTTACTGAACCTACTCCTTTTGAATTATTTAGTGAAAGAACATCATCTTTACAGCGGAAAGTAAAGTTAAAGGACATTGCAAACTTCTTATCTTTCTTCCTAAGAAGTTCCTGTATGAAGTCAGCCCCATATTAATAAATAAACAAGTCGACAAGAAGAGGGGCTCAATTGGTTCCCATTGGAATTCCGACAGTATGTTGAAAAACACGTCCTCCAAACATAACAAATATGTTGTCAATCAAGAAATCAAGCATCTTGCTAATGTCAGTTTCAGAGAGTTTTTTGTTTGAACCACAGTGAAACAAAGCAATACCAAGTCTTTCAATTTGTCTTTTAGTTTGGAATGGGGAATGCTTGTGTAAAGTGTAGAAAATTCAAATGTGTTAATACTATTACAAGATGAAAGAGTCTTAGATTGTGTACACTAAAAGATCTTTGGAAGTTTTTAGTATCCACATCTGATTCACACTGCCTCTAAATTAGGCAGTTTCACTATAACTTTGAAGCCCGCCTTTGATTGCTAAAAAAAAATGTTACTAATTTAGAAAGAGGTTTCTTGGAGCATTTGGAAGACCCAGCAATATACCGTTGTTTGTGAGGACACTTCTTCATCTTCCTCCATATAAGACTTGGGTTCCTTGAATGAAACGTTTAAACTCTGCGGGACTACGCATGGTGACATTACATATCTAGTCCCCTAAGGCTATATACAGTATTTACAATAAAATCAGGTTGTTACGGTTAAAATTATGTACAATCGTCCAGTATGGTATTAATGTGTTGTCTGTAGCCTTGAGCGGAAATATTCAACTGATCCCGCTTCAACATCCCTGGTAGGTAATGTATTCCATTCTATGATTGTTCTTGGAAAGAAGGAGTTCCTGTAGACATCACTGGTGACCCTCTGTTGGTAAAACTTGTGTCCTCTACGAGTTCTACTGTCGCCACCTTTGAGGTAAGTACTCTTGTTGATGTCTATTAGCTCATCCTGGATACGATAGAACATGCATAGTATGTTGTCACGGCGTCTTGTCTGTAATGTGTCCCATTTAAGATCTTATAACTTATGTAGTTTAGGTATCCAATACAGTAATGGAACATCCAGTTCTTCATCTTTTGTTGAAATTCCAAAGGAACATAGAACAGACCTATGCTTATCCAGGATTTCGTCTTTAGTAATTGTAGTGAGGGTATATGTTGAGTTTCCAAATGAATTGTCAATACTTAATTCATTTATCAAGCACTGTTGTTCGGAGCTTTATCTGCGGGGACAACAACATATTTGTCATGGAGGTAGGACAAGTGTTTTGCAACATTTGGGTCTTTCAAAATTGACAAATATAAAAAAGAAGATGTGGTATGATTGCCAATGAGACAACTGTCCACAAGAGACCAAAATGACACAGACATTAACAACTATAGGTCACCGTACGGCCTTCAACAATGAGCACAGCCCATACCGCATAGTCAGCTATAAAAGGCCCCGATAAGACAATGTAAAACAATTCAAACGAGAAAACTAACGGCCTTATTTATATTATCAAAGAGCAGAATGCTCTGAGGGATACGATTGAATGTACAGTTGGTTCCAGTCTCTAATGGTCCTTGAAAAATTATTGTCCGAAGGCGTCTGTTGTGGCCCTTTCTTGGAAGAAGCGGTTTTTACCTCTGGTCTGGCTATCGTTTGGCGTCAGATATTGGTGCCTATCTATGTCTATTAGATCGTGTTGTATTTTGAACAGCAAGCATAGCCTATTTTGTTTCCTGCGGTCTTCAATGCTTTGCCATTTTAAAGATGTTACCATTTTTGTTACACAGCCAGGTGTACGGTCTCTGTAGTTGTTGTTTACACATATAGCTGCTCTTTTCTGTACCTGTTCGATTGCTTTTATTTTAGCCTGTTTCGTAGGGTCCAATACTGTGCAAGCATACTCAACCGAAGGTCTTACTATTGTTGAATATGCTGCTGCTTTGACCGGTTTAGTGCAATCTTTTAGGTTACGTCGTATGAAGCCTAGTGTTTTGTTTCCTTTTCCCACTATGTTGATGTGTCTGTCCCAGGTTAGATTATTGCTAATAGTAACTCCCAGGTATTTACTAGTATAGCTTCAACGGTGTCCAGTGTGTGTCCGTGTAATTTGTAATTAGTTGCTATTACAGGACGGTTCTTGGGTTGTATTCTAATTACAATGCATTTTTTTGCATTGAAGCTCATTTGCCACTTATCTTCCCAATCCTCTAATGATGCGAGATCTTTCTGTAGTAGGTCACTTTCTGCTTGGTTACTGATAGTTCGATAGAGGAGGCTGTCGTCTGCAAAAAGTTTGGTCTCTGAAGATGTTGCAGTTTCTGGCATGTCGTTTATGTAGGCCAGGAACAGTAGGGGTCCAAGAACTGTTCATTGAGAAACACCAGAGAGTTATGGTACTTGTTCAGAGACAGCTCCTTCTAGAATTACGCTTTGCATTCTGTTTTGTAGGAATGATCTTATCCACCTGTTTGCTTTATGATTTACTCCGTAGTACTCAAGTGTATGTAGTAGGCGATGGTGAGGCACTTTATCAAACGCTTTGCCAAAATCTAGTAGGATGATATCTACCTGGCTGTCACTTTTTAATTTCGATGCAATATCATGAATGGTGATGATGAGTTGGGATTCGCAAGATCGTCGTTTGTGGAATCTATGCTGTGCATTTGTGAGAATTTTGTATTTGTCGAAATGGTCCATTACGTTGCTGTGTACAATGTGTTCTAGGACTTTGCATGTAATGGAGGTAATTGATACAGGTCTGTAGTTTGATGCTAAGTGTCTTTCATCCTTTTTGAAAAGTGGGACTACATTTGGATCTTTCCAATCTTGAGGGACTTCTCCGGTGTTGAGGGATGCTTGGTACAGTTCTGTAAGAATTGGAGCAAGTTGGTCTGCTGCTGTCTTTGGTATACAGGATGGTATAGCATCTGGTCCAGTAGCCTTATTTGGTTTAAGGTTCTTCAATAACTTATGAGCTCCTTTTACGTTGATTTGTATGTCAGCCATGGTGGTATATTGACTTTTCCCTTTATTTGGGAAGTTGTTCAGGTTCTCTTTTGTAAATACGGACTGGAATTGGTCGTTAAGGATGTTAGCTTTGCTTTTGTTGTCGCTTTGGAGGAATACCATTTTGTTCTTTAATGGTGCTACTCCTGTCCATGCCTGGCCTTTGCTTTTGATATAGGACCAGAATTTCTTGGAGTTGTCTTTGTAGTTGGAACTGACTTCTTCCATGTATTTCTAATTGGCTTGTCGTACTTCCCATTGTACTTCTTGTCTTTGTCTCTTGTATCTGTCTTGGTCTCTTTTCTTTTTGGTTTTCCCAGCTTTCTTGTGCGCTTTTTGTTTTTGGTTGATCTTGCGTCTTATTGCTGTGTTCATCCATGGGTGTGTGTGTCTACCTTGAGTCATTTTTGTTGGTACTCAATTCTCAATGGTTTCTTGAATTTCTGATTTGAAGCTTTGCCACATGGATTCTACAGTTCTGTTGCAGGTGTTTTTAAAAGATGTCTTGAATGTTTTGAGGTCTTCCTTTATCTTAAATATATCCACAGGTATATCTTTCTTTTAACTGGTTTTGGTTTTAAAGGTTGACATGCCATATCAAGTAAGACGATGTCATGGTCGCTGTTTCCTATTGATGGTAAAGGTTTACATCTTAGTTTGAATGATGGATGAGAGGTAAGTATTAAATCCAAGGTGTTTTCTTTGCGTGTTGGGAAATCTACGATTTGTTCTAAACCATTATCAGCTACGGTGTCTAACAAAGTTTGACTGGTTCTTGTTGGGTACTGTCTATGTGTGATGGTCTGTTCTTGCCAATTTATATCTGGTAGGTTGAAGTCACCTTCAATCAAGAAGATGTTTTTTTGATGTTTTGATTTGATGGTACTTATTTCCTCTTTAACTGTATTAAGGGAGGTGTCATCTGTTTTATCTGGAGGGCGATAAAATGCACCAATAAGCATTTTCTTTTTTTCCTTTAAGGCGATTGTACCATTTAATAGTTCTAATCCCATTTCTAACTCTTTAAATATTAATTTCCTTTGGGTCAGTGGGCATGACTCCTTTCCGTACACACATCAAACGAGTTAATTTTTCTTGACGAGTCGTATTGTATTTCGATTTTGACGGAAAATACTTCCGGAAGGGAGACAACTCGAAACGATAATATGGAAGACTCCATTTCGGCTGAAGGGGTGTTATAGGTATACCTTTACGATGTGGACTACATTTATTTTAATTTAAATGATGCATATGATTTAAAATTATGCAACAACAATAACCCTCAAAAGCAGACAGACATAGAAAAAATCCCATGAGTTTCAAATTAATCAATGAAGTGGGGAATCCAGAGCAACCATTCAATCTGATACCCCTTGAAATCAAGAAAACTATACGCCTGCGCATTAATACATAAACAAACCCGCGACTTGCGATTTGGAACAAGAACGTTTATTAAATGATAATTAAACGACCTAGATGGTTCAGGGCCGTAACTACATTGAGGCAAATGAGGCAAATGCCTCATGTTAGAAATTTAAAAAAAAAAAAAAAATGAAACAAAAGATTGTCTTAATATCAAATTGTTTTCACGGAAAGTGTCTAACAAGAAGTAAGTTCTCTTCACTCTCTGGTGTCGCCCCTGCATGTTTTTCGTGATCAATGTTTCTTGATGGTCTATTGTTTGAACTTCTGTGTCCCGGGTTTGTCTTTTGCTCATTTATTGTCCTACTTTATGACAATAGTCTGAGTGTTGATTTTCATTTGTAAACGTGTGGTTTTGCAATGTTGCATGCCCACCGATGTCCAGATATTGTGCGAGAAAATATTTTAAGAATATACAAGACACCGAAAAAAATGGTAGTTTCTGCATGGAGAATTGAATTTGATATCAAAGAATTCACAACTGGCTTCTTTTGGTTGATAAAACTACATGTAGATAGCTGACATGGTTTAAATTAAAGTAAAGTCACCAATTTCCCGGTATCAAATAATTTGAAAAAAAGCAATAATGTATTGCCATATGACCACTTCCATTGATGGGTTAAACTTGAATTAAGTCATGTTCAGACCCTTTTACAGAAAATAAAGGAATATGGAGTAAATGTGCACGAAACCTAATCGCACACAAAGTCAATGCATAAAAATACTAATGATCAATCATTTGGTCAAAGTTGCTGGAGGGTCTTCAACAATAAAAGAATCATTAATACTGTAAAACAGGATCAAGATGGTCCCTAGTGTCGACTTAAGCAGTACTAGTATTTAAAGCATAATACTGCACTGTCACTATATTTCAATCTAGTCATAGTCATAAAAGTATCACCAAAGTCTAAGCACAATACAAGACTAAAACAGACAGACAGATCCGGTATTAATGATTATGAGAATTACGAATTTTGCTTTGTCCTACATATCGTGTTTTTTAATGTTGTCCATAAAACCTTAGTCTTAAATTACAATGAATCTATGCTTTTGCTTTCAGACCAGAACATTGTCGAAAAAAAGCTAAAAATTAATTGCGTTTCAATGTCAGAAAGAGTCCGGGAAACGCTCAGAATGCACGATTTTGCGTTATTTTTCTCAGAGCTTCTGGGGGCCTTGAGCGGCCCCAGTCCCCTCGCCAAAATTTTTTGGCCTCGCTCCGCTCGGCGATATATTTTGCCTCACTATTTAAAGAGGCTAGTTACGGCTCTGTGGTTCTCCATTTCTTTATTAGAGTACAGTGTCAAATATCAGTTTCATAACGGTAACATATAAAACAAGTTGCTTTCTTTAAAAAAAAAAAGAAAAGCAATACATGAACCTAAGACCGCTGACTGCCGGGTCACCAAAAGATCATTGCTGAATTTCTGTTTGCTTTTGAATTGAAATAATTGACTGTGAATATAAGAAGCCAGTTGAACGTATATATTTACAGCTTCTATTTAAATAGTTATTTTAAAGCTCGACTATTTTATATATTACTTGGGAATGTACATATTTTTTCCGATAATAACCCATTGGCAAATCCTAATTTCTACTAACCGGATGACTTATGCAAATTGCACAAACCTATCGCAATATGAATTTATGCACTCAGTTTGCTTTATAATCTGGAATTCTGGATGCATCTATTTTATCTATCATATCTTTATATTTTGTTTCCTAAATGAATGCCTTTATATTCTCAACTTATATTTGAAGCTGTCTTTACTCGTGGTAGATGTTGTATGCGGTTAAACCTGTGGCATGCAATTGATTGGGACCTCTTGTGAAGAGACTTATTTTGGACTCATAAAACATCTCAAATTTTAAGGATTTCCTGATTTTACTTAAATCAATTCAAACATTATACAGAGAAACTTAGTTTTGCAAAAGAATTTCTTAATTCAGAAGTTTATGAATACCTGTACACACTTTCAAAATAGACAATTTATATAAAAAGGTATGTAGATATAAAAAACGCCAGACACAAGTTAAGTCTACAAAAAAAAAAAGCATCAGTGACGTTCGAATGAAAAAATTTTAAAGGCTAAATACCTTACAAAGTTAAGGAATCTATTCCTTAGTTAGACAATCCTCAGCTGCTTTTTGAAAAGGTCAAAGTTTATAATAGGACAGTGACTCAAAAAAGAAACAAAAGAGAAGCAACTCGAGGTCAGAATACCGTTAGTAATGATGACCGTGCTTGAAAGTCACATGTAAAGCTCTTTCTGCCGTGTCCTGAATTTAGATAACAAAAACGAAAATAAGCTTCCACGAGTGAATTTAATAGTATTGCATGCAAGCGTGAGTATTTTAGCGCACGAAATAGTAAATAGGCGGCATCTCACTGATACTCAGGAAAAAAATACGCATTTGCGTCATCACATATCTTAATCTAATAGTTGAAATCGAATGTCAAACGGCCTACATTAAATGTTTTGATTCCGGATGAATTGACATTTTATCCGGAATTTTTGATAACGCAAACCGATATATATAGCGTGATTTGAAATATGATCTATGATGTGAATGAATCAAGACGTGTAGAATTGTTGGTCAACACAATTAATACAATTTTCAAAACCGTACCATAGTACAAATATTTAGATGCTATAAGGTTAAACTATTAAAACAAAAAAAACAAAAATTGAATTAAAATTTTATAATAAACTAACGTTCCTGTTAGTAATTTTTTTTCAAATTCTTTTGAATATATATAATAAAAATAAACCCGAACGTCAAGTATTTACGGATGGACTTTTTATTTATCGAATGAATCTTTAAATTCTAACATTCCACTATATGAATATATTACTGTACAAAATATAAGCTAAGACTTCTAAATCCATACTAACAGTATAAAATAATCAATATTGGGGTTGTAAATTAAAAAGTTTGTTGTTATTATTGTAAATTATTTGTACGGTTGTTGTGAGCTGCATGATTTAAAATCATGCTTTATGAATTGAAAACACATAAGTATTTTTTATTCACGACCGTTTAAAATGTAAATATTTAATAAATTGATCTTACTTTCCGTTTTATGGATATATTACAATACAAAAAAAAAAATAATTACTCATAAAACATAAAAACTTAAATGGTATGAAATAATTAATGTAGAAATATAATGATGATTGTTTATACACATTTTTTTGGGGTAGGATGCAAGAATTTATTTAGATTTAATTTTTATGTTTCCTTTACAAATGAATATTTAAAAATACCAAAGCAGAGTTTCTTGTCATATAAAATACTTTAATTGCAACTCTGAAAATATTCAGATTTCAATCATTGTTAGTTTCTCCAGAAACATAAATACAGTATTTATTTTGTATATATTTGTTTGATTCCGATTGAATTAAATACTTTTGCTAAGAATATTATCTTTCTGTTTTCCGATCTAATATTAATATTTTAACCAGAATGTTATCTCCCGTAAGTCTAGTATGATGAAATACACAGTATCCCGTGGTTAAATCTTCAAACATAATTAGTTTACATGTTATCGAGACAACATACAATACCACTTTATAATTGACCTAGATACATACAGTGCACAGTGGTCGTTTTAAAACAAATATAATTGCGTCGTCAAGGGCCATCAAGCGACCATATCAAAGACGTAGATAACAACCTGTTAAGACCTGTATAAATGACCGAAAACTTTAGAGACGTTCCGAGAATTTTATCCTGACTTCCGGCCGAGAGATATCGAGTGGCCCATAGACACATCCAAAACTCGCCAATATATAAGCATGAACCCCTCAGGGGGTTCATGCAAAAACTCCACTTCAGTTCTTATATGACAGAAATGGAATTATCGGAATTCAGAGAACTCTCGCATTTATCAAAACTGGGGAAACTTCCCTCTGACGTGTTTCTAAATTTATAAAAACACTAAATATAAATACTGCTTAATTCTAATTTTCCGTGTTGTTAAAAACACGCATATAAGTCAAGGGAAATATTATCGGAATATCATGATCTACTATATGCATGGTACCTATAGGACACAGAGGCATGATGATTTAAAATTTGTTGGGGAAGGAAGAGAAGCGACACACAAAATGAGGTCTTCTCGTTAAATAGCATAGATGTTTAATTCGTCATAAATTAAGTCGTATCGCAGGCCTCCTGATATTATTGAAAATTTGGTGCTTCCCACAAGAACCGGTTTGGCCACAACATTATGTTTTCAAATTTATTTACAATTAAGAGGGGGGCAAGGGGTTTAACTGTTATGCTATTATGGGGAAATTTAATTCTTTGTTATCTGTTATTTTGAAAATATATTTGCTGTTAGCTGTTATTGTCTTATTCTTTGTTAGCTGTTATTGGGCTTTTAGTTTTTTTGTTATCTGTTATTGTGATAATGTATTTGCTGTTAACTGTTATTGAAAATTGGAATGTTAGCATTTTTTTTTTTTTGACAGTCAATATTCGGTATAATTTGAAGATCATTGGCCATTGGGGTCTACCACTACTAATATGTTTGTCCCGTATTCAGAGAAGGATTCCATTAACATATACCCATCACAGAAGTGAGGTCCAGGACAATTCAAGTATATCTTATGATTATCCTTTGCAATAAATTCCATTTTTTTTATGAATGTGTATTTAGAATCATCTTAATTTTTTTGTATGAGAATAATGTTCCTTGTTTTCCGTACGAACATTATTAAATTTAAACAATTCTTAATATGACAAAAAGGAAAACATATGGCCAGGAATATCTGATAAGGATCTCAATTAAGGACTAGGTCCTAACAACCACTTAACCTTTTATATAATATGGTACATAGACTCAGCTCTGTGATTCTTTTCAAAGCAGAACCAAATGCATTGTACAATGAAAGTTCCAACCATGTACTTGGGTCCGAAGCTGCACATAACTCATTACAAACAAAGATTTATTTCGTTTCAAGCCATTGTTTCCCTACTAAACTATGTATTCTACTTACTAGTACACTTGGTACAATCAAAAACCTCAGCTGATAAAAAATTGTTCAAATAAGGCCTTTGAAAATAGTGGAATAAATTGCCTTTAGAGTGTCAAAATTCGTTCGAAGTACTTGATAAATTGCATGCTTATAATTGGTGCTTTTGATTTTTCTACCCTATATACCACTTTGCCTCATAGTTTTATTAAGAAAAATTCACATACCTCATTAAATGGTCATTTAGAAAAAGTCAGAATATTCAAACTCTTTTAGGTCACTTTTTTTATTAGCAACAAAGGGAGCTTCAGTCAATATATATAAACAATACACCAACGTTTCATGAGAACTGCTGAAAACATTTTTGTGTTAATGTCTGGAAACTGGAAAATCACCCCTTTTTAATTAATAAAACCCGTTAACTCGGAAACGTAAAATCTAAAATCTATAAAAATTGAAATTACCTCATGTTAATAGATATAAACAATTCACCAAAATTCCTTGCTTTGTGAAAGCATTTTTGAGATATTATCAGAAAACTGAAAAAAACTCCAATTTTATTGAATAAAAACCCATTACCCAGAAACTTAAAATCTAAAATTTATAAAAAAAAACCAAAAACCAAAAAGGGAGCTCACGTCAATAGATATAAACAATTTCCTAAAGTTTAATGCAAATGGTTAAAGAGTTTTTGAGTTAATGTCCGACATGTTGACAACAGACGGACAACAGTATACCATAATATGTTCCGTTAACGAACATATAAAATATTATAATATATTGAGTAGTAATTTAAACACATTCTAGATACATAAATTAATACTAAAAACTTAGTAATAAAAAATGGAATGCATTACAAAGGATTATATCCGTAATAAAAAATACTGATTTGTCAAAGACCAAATTATTTTAATATTTCATTTACTGTTATGTTTTTGCCCATTTTAATTCCTTGTTATCTGTTATGAGCCAAATCAATTTGCTGTTTTGCTGTTATTGGGACCCCCTTGCCCCCCCCCCCCCCCCCCCCCCAATTAACACAGTGTGTATATGTTAAGTATGTTTAAATAAACATCATGAGCCTGTAATTCAGTGGTTATCGTTTGTTTATGTGTTACATATTTGTTTTCGTTCATTTTTTTTTTTTATCATAAATGAGGTCGTTAGTTTTCTCGTTTTACATTGTCATTTTTGGGCCTTTTATAGCTGACTATGCGGTATGGGCTTTGCTCATTGTTGAAGGCCGTACACGGTTACCAATAGTTAATTTGTGTCATTTTAGTCTCTTGTGGAGAGTTGTCTTATTAGCAATCATACCAAATCTTCTTTTTTTTTATATATATTCTCATAGTTTAGAACTTTATTCATTATAGTTTAAAAAATACAGGCAAAGTGTATCGATGTTTATGAAGTGTCCTATATTTTGACTTTAGTGGAACCTTAAATGAACTTGGCTTTTTATTTATTTATTAATGAAGTGCACATTTATACCACTAGGGGTTGAAGGCACAGGCACTCGCCCAGATTTTTTTTTACGAGCTATACCAACCAAAAGACAATTCTAATTTGACAATGAATTTAAATGTTCTATTGAGAGCGTATACAAAGATATTATTAAAACCCGTGGCGTTGAAGGTGAATACTTACTTGGTGGAATGATCACTGAACAAGAAGTTTCTAAATTGATAGGACAGTTAAAATATAAAAAGCTGCCGGACATGACAGAGTACAAAACGAACATTTGCGTCACGGAGGTAGTCCTGTTGTGAAGTGTATAACGGTCTTATGCAATCTCATCGTCAAATTAGGACGTATACCAAAGAACTGGAAACTAGGCCTCCTTGTTCCTGTCTTCAAAGATCGAAATAAGTGCAAAACTTCACCCGATAATTATAGACCATTTAGTTTACTATCCTGTGTTTTGAAGCTATTTGAAAGTATTATTAAAGCTCGGTTAATTGACTTCGTGTTGTATGACAAGAACATGCCGAATCTCCAACAACAAGGATTTCAAAAGTACCTTATAGGTGCTTAACTGCATCATTTAATTTACATGAAACAATTTATCATAACCTAGAATTATTCAGTAAAATTTTTGTTGCCTTTTTAGACAATTAAAAAAGCTTTTGACACTGTCTGGAGAATTGGTCTTATGTATAAATGGTATAAAATAGGGATAACAGGCAAATTATGGTCAATTATAATTAATAACTGTCATATTGATACTATGAGTTCAGTAATAGTAAACCAGTGTCAGTCTGTGTTCTTTACTGTATTACAAGGGGTTAGACAAGAAGGGGTTTTGTCTGGTTTATTATATTTATTTTTTATGATCTAAATGTTGGTTAATCTTGAAAAATGTAATAAGATAACTGGTGTTTATCACATACCTAGCTGCTCTCCTGCTCTCGCTGACGATATTTCGTGTATTGGCATAACTCCGTTGTATTGTGTCTCCAGCGTATATTAGATATTTTGAACATTTTGTATAGATGTAGCCTTCATTCCTATATGCTTGACTTTTTGCGAGAGGCTGTTTTTCCAATGAAACAATCTTGGAAAGCTATATAGTGAAAACTAAGTAGACAAAGTACAAACTGACGAATGAACTCGTCGTTTACATAATGATAATAACTTTTCTCGCTTTAGAAGTATTCACCTATCGGTTAGAGTTCCAGTATTCTGGAAAAGTTCTAAATCATCCATAGAAATCTTAAACGCCTATTATACTATTACAAAACTGCTAACCGACATTCCAAATACCACTGTAGGTACATGTACGTGCGAGTTATATAACATTCAATTTTTAGATGTATATGTACATGCATGTTGTAGCATTTGATCAGAGATATGTGGTGGGAGTTCCTCATTGAAAAATTTCCATTGCATTTATTTGTGGAACTTTATTCATACGATGATGATGAGTTATATTGCATTCTTTTGGGCAAGCACCCACGTAACAACAAACAATATAGAAACCGACAGTTTTCGTAAGCTTTGCCACGTGCACGTTGCACACTGTGTCGCTGCATATAGTAGACTAAGGAGAACGGCGATTCGTTAATGTGCTAGTGCATGAACCGTCGTTAGTGAGAGCAATTTTTGACAACATTTTCTTTAATAAATCTTTATGTAATCAGCTTGAAAAAGATATAAATAATATCGATATAATTAAAATATTGATCTCTGATTACGTTATACTACTTATGTAGTATAACGGTAGTATAACGTAATCAGAGATCAATATATAATTAAAATATTGATCTCTGATTACGTTATACTACTTATGTAGTATAACGGTAGTATAACGTAATCAGAGATCAATATTTTAATTAGATTGAAATAGTATATGTCCAGAATACTTTAAATTGTCTGAAGCAGGTAGATTGCAATTAATTATATCATATGACAGTAAGCTGCATAATATTAAATGAAGATAGAATTAATTGCAATCTATCTGCTTCAGACAATTTAAAGTATTCTGGACATATATTATTTATTTCTTTTAAAGCTGATTAAAGATTTATTAATTTTACATTGTAAGGAAAAGTGGGTTTCATCTTTAACCTCATTTATAATTACAATGTTTACATATTATATTTTCTCTTTGAATTCTTTTATATCGACCCCTCTCTATTTCCAAGAAATGGTAACTAACTCGCATTTTACATAATAATTTTCTATTTTCAAAACTATTTTTAGAAATGTATTTGTCTATTTCATATTTTGGGGTTTTTTTTACTGTACAGGAACATTTTATTGGTTTCATTCGTTGATTTTAATTTTTCAAAGAAATTATTTTCAAAGCTATCTTTTAGGTTTTTGATAATATTTTTTGAGAATGAACTCTTCTCTTGTTTATAGTTTATAACCTGGGCCCAGTTTCACGAAGCTGTCTTAGGACTAAGACATGTCTTAGGATGGTCTTATGACATATCTTAGTCCTAAGTGTGTTTCACAACGTGGTCCTAAATTATGACATCTCTTAAAGTTGGTCATAAAGTTAGGACTACACGAGAGGTGTCTTATGATGGTCTTATGATAAGACATAGTATAGTATAGTCATAAGAGGATCATAAGACATGTCTTAAGATATATCTTATGAAATGTCTTAGTATATCTTCGTGAAACCGGCCCCTGTATTTTATTTATGTCTAATGTATTTGTATGGGCTATATTTTCTACAAATGAGAACCAGGAGATGTACCGGTCGTGTTAAGCCATTTAGATAAACAGAAGCATCATATAATAAAGGGTTATTTTCATCACCTACACATAATTTTTTCACAAATATTTTTTTTTTTTTAAATAATAAACAACGTTATCTGTGTAAATGAACGCCAGTGAAGTTGTCAAAACTCTTTGATTATCGAATGTCATCTGTACACTAGTCTCTCGGTCTTAGTGAATAGAATATTGGATAGAATTGAATGTTTTTATGATTTTACCTCATATAGAAACTGTAAACTAGAACTTTGGTTCAGATCATTTCACTGCTATCAACAAAAACTTGAATAAACCTCAACTTAGACACATGAGTTTTTAATTAGTTGTTGTTAGTTTTCAACTAGCTTTCCACTTTGGGTTTACCCGACTTGCCAATGTTGGTCGTTCATTTGGCTGTGCAGGATGTATAAATACGCAGTCACGTCTGGTTAGAACGGGGACATTAAAGCCGATGCCTAGTAGTAGAGAGAATGCCAGTCTTTGAGGAGTTCGTAGTTGGTCTACTGAATGGTAAAATTTCTGCTCCTATCCAATAATCCCTCATTTTCCAATGCATGGCATTTTCAAATTTCTAGACCTTCGTCCTGGACGACACCTATTACAGGACCTAGCTCCCTGTTGTATTTATTGTAAATTTTTTTTTTTGGTCCTTAACTTGCATAAATATTTGACACTGGTCAGTGGATGTTTAAAAATCAATCAACTAGCTTCTAGTAATTTTGAGTACTCAGATCTGCGTGTAATGAGGGGGAGGACAGGGGGTACCCTTCTCCCTTCTCCCACTCCTCTTCTCTTTTCTCCTACCCCCGTTCTCCTTTCTCCCATTAGAATAAAACATCTCCTTTTGAGATATTTTTTTCTTGAAATATTAGATCATTTTTTAAAAGGAGAGATATTTTATTTTTTCTCCTTTCTCCAACTTTTTCTCCTTTCTCCCATCCTTCCTCTCCTTTCTCCTACCCCTTTCTCCTTTCTCCCACCCCTTTTCTCCTTTCTCCTACCCTCTTTCTCCTTGTCTCCCTTACCCCTGTCCTCCCCCTCTGTAATGACCACAATTGTTCAAATATCTAAGCAGGTAGGGATTTTACAGTAGAGGATAAAAAAAAATTATAAAGAAATACGAATTTCTTGAATTTTGATACGATAGTATGAACAGAACAGAACTTTTGCATTAGGCATGGACTATGTGTGTATGTGTTTGTGTGGCTAGGGTGAAGGTTTAAGAATCAAAAGATTGATAGTTTTTGCCAAAAGGATAGTTTTATTTTATAGTAATAACATCAGTAGAACCTTAACATTAATAAGTAATACTTACCAAAATTTCTCTAATTAATAAACTATATAACTGAAATTTCACAAAGATAACGGTAAATAATTTTGATGGTGGTGGTGATGCTGGTTAAATTGGCGCGAAATAATATTCTTACTCCTATTGCTTTACGTAAAAAAAAAATGTATAGAATTGAATTTGACTAAAGTTGAGCATAAAAAAAACGTGAATATGCAAAAGCCTGGTAATATATTAATGATAAAGTGTGTATAAATTTCCGTAAACGAATTTACCCGTATACTTCACTAAGAATTACATTTGAGCGCAAGGAGATCTATTTGTGAAGTGGTTTAACCCCGGTTGAACTCAGGGTCGTATTGACGGAATTTTTTGCGTTGCTTTTAAATCATTGAGGCCATCTATTTTTATTACGGGTTTCCACATCTTTAAATCGGAATTATAGAAAAAATGGAATGTTGTTAGCAGAATCAAAACAGAAATGATGAACACTGCAACATTTTCAGAAAAACATAAATAGGATGGAGGAAATGTGTATTCACATTATTTGTAAAACTCTCCTTATTCCTGTGAAGCGTGTGCTTTACATCGAGGCTTTCTATGCTTATCATCGACGCCACAGTACTTCAACCAATCAGACAACGTTTATTTGGGGCTTAACTCAGATTTTGGAATTTTTTAATCGAAATTATAGAAAAATGGAATGTTGTTTGTACATATAAAATAGAAAAAGGTGAATACTATTAGCTAAAGCAAGTTTGGATGGGGTTCTGTGTATTTACATTGTTTGTACAACTCTCCTTACTGATGCCATATTTTGGAATTTCCGTGACCTAAATGGTTCGCGAAAATTAATATTTTTATATATAGTATAGTAATCAGTGTTTATGTGCCTATTTTTTTTTAAATAAATGATTGTCACAAAATGTACTGTTAAATAAGTTAAACGTATATATCAATCAGAACGGAATAAGTATGAAAAGACCAAACAGGGTGTACTGCTTAATTAAAGGGATAAGCTGATCAGGAACATATATATTGCTAGGTATACTGTTCCCAGCACTGATCTACACTGGGCAATGCATATTGTAAATATTTTTTTTTTTTCATATTTCCGATTGTACTATCAACGCAACGTTAGATATTGCTACTACCACGAAAAATAGCGCTAAATAAATATTTGATACGGAAATTTTCTTAGAAATGTTGAAATGAACATTTCAAATTATATATGAAGATAAAGATTGTTTCTTAAATTTTCACATTATGATAGAGAAAGAATAAAAATATTATATTCGTAGGCTTCGGAAGGCACAGATTATCAGAAAAAACGTTCACTTGGCGTTGTCCCATGTAACAAATTCGAAACATTAAACTCGAACAATTCGCGAAATGTTCACGCAACTCTTCGAAATTTTGCAGGAATGTTCTATGACGTGATATATTTCAGTACTGGTTTACATGGCATCTCATTATAAAATTAGCATAGATACTTTGAAAGGAATATGTATAAATGACTGTCACGGCCCCGCATATGTATAAATGACTGTCCCCGCAAAGTGGAAAGGGATTAATATAAGTTGCAAAACTTGTTTCCCAATCCACTATAAATAAATATGTTTAAACTAAATGACTGTCCCAGGGAAAATTTAGTTTGAAAACTTGAAACATTTCAGTTAAAAGAATAAAATTTAGACATATAATTTATTAAATTGTAAGCACGATAGTTTTTTCCTTGAGCGGCCCCAGACCCCCTGCCGATTGTTGCCTACAGTTGACTGAATACCTAGCTACGCCCCTGTTCATCACTGGAAATTCTTGCTAAGTACTTCAATAATAGACATCAATAGGATGCTGAGCTAGTCCTGCTCTTGCAGCTATATTGACATATTGTTTACTAAGCCCCAGTATACATTTGCAAAATTTCTCCACTTGGCTAATATCAATCATTGCTAGAAGATCAAATTTACTCATGTCTTTAATTTGTGCTCGTGACGTCTGTCAACATACGATCAGTGAATATATGTAAACGTCATAATTACAAACAAAATATCAGTATGAGAGCAAAATTTTATATAGATAAATGATTGTTATATTTTTCCGACTGTGCGAGGGCTATATAGTCAGTCAAGGTCGTTAAAAACTACCATCATCGCTGTTTATACAAGCAATCTTAAAAGTATTGATGCAGTGACCTATCATGTATTGGCATACAATAATAGCGCTGTACAAGAGATCGACTATATTCTGCTACACACATATATTATCTATCTTTATTGTTTGATTTACTTTCTAATTGTGGTAAGTTGATAATCTAATCTGGAAATTGAATTAAAATGTATGATTAAAGCTAACAAATTTTGTCATCCTCATATGCAATTTCGTCCGTCTTTTCGGTAATTATACTATTTTGGAGTAGGGGATGCTATTTGGTCCATTGTTTAACTTGATTAATATTCGATATATTTTGTAGAATAATGTTGGGTAACTTACTTTCGAATCTTTCTTTAGGCAATTCTTTCATATTATTGACCCTATTTCTCTGTCGCTTGTATTTTAAAATATCAGATTGTGTATTGGAATTAAAAGCCTTTTTTCGTAAACGATTTCTATTGCTTATTTCTCTTCTAAGCTCGTTATTGAACCATGGTTTTTCTGGTGGTTTTTTTTCGTATGCATGTTACTTGCACTTCCTCGCAATGTTCAAAGAAGTTACAGTAAATATTTCACATAATTCATTAACATCCCTGTCAGCGAGAAGAAGTGCATACATGTATAGTGATACAAATCCGTTTCATTCATTATTTTCAAAAAATCATCTTTATCCATCTTATCATATATCCTTACTTCTCTTTTGAAAGTGCGTGACATTGCTGATGGACACTTGAAAGAAATATTACTGCAGCATTTTGATCACTATAAAAAAATTTTCAAAGGTATTATTTAAAACATCTGAAAAATAATATGATATACAGCCACTTATTATATAGGGTCTAAGAGTGTATTAATATTATCAGTTACTCTTGTTGCTTTATTAAATACATTTCTTAGATTGAATAAATCCCAAATGTCAATAAGTTTGTTATTATTGACATTAAACAAATCAGAATTGAAATCACGAGTGACCAATATATTTCCGTTTATTTAAAAGGCAGTTTGAACTTTCTATTGCATGATTTAATCGTGCACAGAAGTTGGTGTCCGCATTCGGTGAACGATGTGAATGACCGAGAAGGAAATGTTTACCTTTAGCTCGTTATTCAACCCAAAATGTTTCATCAAAAGGATTTTCTTACGGACAATACTCTAGAATCCAAATTTGTTTCAAATACATATTAATACAGTTTTATCGATCTCAATACAACTGATACATCTGGCACTAGAAGATGCATGTACTCGATATGTTATTTTCATCCAGCAAAAAGATAATTTCAATCTTGGGATTTATTGACTAGAAAAAAATAGTGAAAGAACACAGAAGGAGCAATGTAAGTTACATTTTATTATTTTAAATATGTATAACAGTGATAATGCTTTTCCTCTTGCAGTTTAGTGCTGACTAAAAGGATGACAATAGTATTGCGGGGGAAGGGGGGGGGGGGGGGGGGTTAAGGAAAGGGGAGGTCACAGTGAAAGTTTTAAAGCTTGGAATAGTTTTGTAATTCTAAAATTGTTGATAAAAACAAATTTGATGTTGTTTACTAAAATAATTTTTGAACAATTTCACATAATATTCCCATTACTCAAAATGATACTCGTTGCTTCAGCTTGTTGCTGTTGAAATCATTTTGATTCAAAATCAAATAATAAATATATATGCAGAACTACTTGTTTGTTAACGATGTCCTTGTACTCTTAAGGAAAACTGATAAAAAAAAATTAAATCAAATTACGATTTTGGTCTATCTTCAGTCGGATATAATTTGGTTACAAAAACAAGCCATAATAATTTATTCTTATGTTGTACTGTTACACCGCTGTCCGGTGTAAGGCGAGGGTTGGGCATCCGTTTACATGCATAACCCTGACTGCCATATTCTGTATGTGTCTGTCACAAGTCAGGAGTCTGTAATTGAGTGGTTGTCGTTTGTTGTTGTTAGATTTATTGTTCGTTCATTATTTTGTACATATACAAGTGTGGACACAGATGAGTGTGGATAGTATGTTTGGATGTTTGACAGTGTTTTATGATAAATGTAGTTCTATGATTTTCCTATATGTGTTATTAACTGTGTTGCACGATGACAACCAACCTGAGCATTAGGAGTGTTGTTTATTTTATATTTAGTTTAGTTTTTATGTTCAAGACGGGCATGGAAGAGACACTAATAACATTAGTTACCAAATGATTATGATAGAATATGTTCCACATCTTTGATTTTGGATACATTTTATAGCTAGGAGAGCAACACATAATAGGTTCAATTTTTCGTGATTTTTTTTAAATTGGGAGATGATATCTGAGAACATTAGAGATATAAGGAGCCTGTAATTCAGTGGTTGTCGTTTGTTTATGTGTTACATATTCGTTTTTTCGTTTTTTTGTACATAAATAAGCCTGTTATTTTTCTCCTTTGAATTTTTTTACATTGTCATTTCGAGACCTTTTATAGCTGACTACCGGTATGCTGTATTAGATTTGCTCATTGTTGAAGTTGTGCGGTGACCTGTAATTGTTAATTTCTATGTCATTTTGGTCTGTTGTGGAGAATTGTCTCATTGGCAATCATGTCACATCTTTTTTATATGTATTTGCTAACTATTTGTATGGTTCTATTTATATATCTTTGTGGTGGCTTGTCAGTATCATTAGTAAACCACTTTAAAATGTTGAATTGATCCTCAGTTTAGAAGACATTTATTTGTTTTCAGTAATGACAATGCCTAACATGATGCTTGGGCCTGATGAGCTAGAAAGTAAGCTTCTGTGCTGTTTTCTATCAATTCTTGGATAATATCTCCTTCAAAGCTGGTGAAAGCAAAACAAAGTTTTGACCAATATGAAAATGATATCACCGAAAGAACCTTTGTGAGCATGCTTCAAAGACTCATAACTGCTCCTAAAGTTATCTGAAAGAATTTCAAGCATTTCAATTGGATATTATAAACATTTACTTAATATGTCCAAATATCTAAAAAGTTATAGTATTCAATATGAAAATCAACTCATCATAGATACCAGGACTAAATTTAATATATACGCCAGACGCGCGTTTCGTCTACAAAAGACTCATCAGTGACGCTCGAATCCAAAAAAGTTAAAAAGGCCAAATAAAGTACGAAGTTGAAGAGCATTGAGGATCAAAATTTCTAAAAGTTTTGCCAAATACAGCTAAGGTTAACTATGCCTGAGGTAGAAAAGCCTTAGTATTTCTAAAAATTCAAAAATTTGTAAACAGTGAATTTATAAATATAACCATATCAATGACAATTCATGTCAGCACAAAAAGTGCTGACTACTGGGCTTGTGATACCCTCGGGGAAATAAATCTCCACCAGCAGCGGCATCGAAAATGGTATTGCAAAATTATTCTCTTTTCATTTTTTTTGTTAATATGTGGATACAAATATAAGTGATAGCAATACAGTATTTGTTGTGGTATGAAAGTGTTACTGTTGTAATTAACATTTACTGTTACAATGTTAATTCAAACAAAATAAACAAACGAGTGAAAAATGTTGAACATGTACAATGAAAGATAGTTTCAGAAATCAATTAAGCCAGATAGGCCTTATAAATTTTGGTCTAATTTTTAACATAATTGAATGACCATTTACACTCAGGACCGAGTCATCAGTAGGCATTACAGATGTCTTAATACAACCTAGCATCATTTTGCTAGTAGCGGGAGTAGCATTGTTGTGTAATTTTTTTATTTTTTTTTAAATTTGTTCAATGGACAAATAATGTTTGGTTCAAACAAAAAATAAAATGCTTTTATCTCCCTGTTACTTACATTGTACATAGAAATGATAATACGAGAAATCCTTGTACATGAGAGTTGTCTGTCAAATCTTTATTTCACAACGAATGAATTGCATAACAATGAACCGAGCTCAAAGCAAAGCAATTTAATAATACACTTAGACAGAGAGCTTAATCCAGTGATATACTTTGTACTACAGGTCCTTCATGAACATCCATCAAACAGAACCATATCTCAATAACATGCCATACTACATGGTTGGATCAGAAGTCCTGAAAAAGACATGATTTTTTTTATTATCGTATTTAAAGTATATATGCACAGTGGGATTTCCAGTGACACTAGAACAATAGAAAAATCACTCTTCTTATGAAAGAGATAGAAAAGGTAGAAAAAAAGGAGAGACAATTTACGCATAAAAACCGATATGCATAGGGATGAATATCTCTTAAAACACAAAACCATTATATAACATTTATACAACCACTATAAATAAAGTATATGCTAAAGCTAAATTTGTTAATAGAATCATATTCAAAACAGTGTGGCTGTGGATATTGATTGACGACCTAAATTATCCAACTGACTGGGACAGATTAGGTGAACGTTTGTCTATAACGATCACTGCTCACTACTCACTTATTATAGAATTTAAACTGTGGGGCCATCAAAGGTTCTTAACGCCTTTAATAATTAAAAAATCGAAAAATTAATCAGGAATAACCTATATGTTTTGATTTATATTATTGATGTAAATCAAAACATCGTGGTATTCCTGATTAATTTTTCGAATTACTTTATTAAGGTTTTGAGAACCTTTGGTGACCCCACAGTTTAAGTGTCTTTAATAGTACATAGTGAGCCGTTGTCGTTACAGACAAACGTTCACATAATCTGTCCCAGTCAAAGGGATAATTTAGGTCGTCAATCAATGGCCACAGCCACACTGTTTTGAATATGATTCTATATGAATTTTTAATTGCCAAACATGCTGTTAATTGAACAATCTATTGTTCAACATAGGGGTGTGTAAAAAACTGCCAGATTTGACTGCATATTTTTCTTTTTTTGTTGAAAAAAATATATTTCAAACCTTAATAATGCAGCTTTCTGAGTATCCAATTTTTAACGTGTTCCGAAATGTAGTTTCGTCACAAGAATTTTTCAAAGTTGGGTCATTTTGTCTATATGAATGCCGGTAAATTCGCATGATCGAGCACACCGACAAGTGTATCGTTGGGACAACTCGATATAATGTAATCAATATACGTGACAAATAACCTAATGTGAAGTTTATTAAAATCATCATAGCATAATTGATCAACACATTATATTTGAAAAACATGAGTCCTATAATATAAGACTTTAAAGGTTCATATCATTTACATTCAACGTTTTTATTGAATTTTTTTTACTTCAATGTAACCTCGAGGTTAAACGTTGGTAGTAAAAAAAAAATCCCAGAAAAATGTTGATTGATATTGTAAATGATATGAACATTCGAATTCTTATAATATCGGAATAGAAAATATGTGATCCGAATTAACCATGCACGTGTATTGAAGAAGAATTTGCACTTTTATGAAGTACAGGGGGTAAGGTGTTTTTTCTTAAACAATATTATAATCCCAAATTTTGTTGGCAATACTTTTAAAGAAACACTACATATAGGAAAGTATATCTTAAATCTCAATGTATTATTATTATGAAAAAAACTTTCCCCTCCCCCGGTTTGGCATGTAATGGTTGAAACCTAAGGTGATTCGCTCTAACTGCCTAAAAGGGGCCCCGCTTCAGTCTTGCGTCAGTGATTTAGTATATACTAGTAATAAACAAAATATTGTCTCATACTGAAAGGGGCGGCCGAGCAACCTGCACAGCCAAGCTTGTCTTGCAAAACAGCCAAGATTTACAAAACATTTCCAATAAAAACCTTCAGTTGGGCAATCTGACTGGAATCTAAATATATCTACTGATAAATAATGCAACACTAATGACACATTTAAGTTTTGGAAGGATTTTATTCACAAAGAATGTTTCTCATTGATGTACATTTATATGCTCTTGTCTTTTCGGAGTTTATATTGGAAATTAAATTGTTGCATGAAAGAGTCTAGCTCCACATTCCTATGCATATGATTGTCATATGTACGTGAGAATCATTCCATAAAACATCCGTTTGATATCCTTTCAATGCCAGACACTGTCTAGTGTGGAAAATCTGGCTAAACTTGTGCTGGATCAGACACTTGAATCTTACATCGTTATTGATGTTAAGCAATTAGTTTAACGGGCCATCCGGAACTGTTAGATTTTATGACAGTCTTCCTTCCATACAGAACATCACTGCAAAATAATTTGAACATCCAATTAGGTGATTATAATATTATTTGGCAATCCAAACAGAACCTGAAAATATTAGATCAACGTACGTTTGAACAGAGATGCTAAAAAAAAATCCCCCGAAAAAACCCCAGCCATTTTACTTAACAATCAAATTAAAAAAGTAGTTAGTTGCATGTCCCATCATCCTTTGGTTGTAGTCCCCAGATAAATATAATCTAAATTTCGTAGCATTGTCACCATCCCCCCTTTTTTTAACTGAATTTGTTCAAGGTATAGTGGTTTTACCCCTTTTCAGATTTCAGTATGTCATGTTGTATATATTTTATAAATTAGATGAATTTCTAGTAAGTTTCTACGATATTCTTTATCATTTGACAAAATACTATGCATCTGAATTAAATTGTTTACTTTTTGAAAAAGCGCGCCTTCTTATACTTTAATTTACCTCCCATTATTTCACATAGCAACACAAATTAAAAACTGCCAATCTTTGCTGCATATCAATTTTTCCCCCCGATAAAAATATATATCATGCAACATAATCAACTTTACAAATTGGGAGAAAATCAAGGTGTTCCGACCATTGGATAGTATTTAAAAAAAATAATGAAAGGATGGCATGATTACAAGTTTGATCCCTGACGACACTGAAAATCGAAAATTCACGCATTTACCTATCATATGATGATACGATGAGGTGATAAACTTAACAAGAAATAATTTACCTGATTCGTTATCATATTCACATTATGTTGACACGTCTTAGTTCGTTTATGCTAGCTCATTTTAAACAAGCTAAACAATTACAGCATCATCCGTTTTTTTTTTACCGGTTACCTCTAGTCAGAAGAGCGCACTGTTTACAGGGGAGGTAATATTTTGTCACCAGTTTGCCCACTGTGCATAGGTTAAAACTTTCACAAATTTGTGGTATAATCATTCAGTGTCTGGCAACTATCAATCGCTTCAAGCACAAATTGATATAGGTTGAGCATGAGTGCCCCTCTGTTGGAAATAAAAACATACCTCCACCTAATTTTAGCCAACTGATGAAGAAACATTCAAAACTATAAAATGTTATCTAAGACTTGTCAGTGTCTATACATGTATATAGCTATTCATCATCGCCACTGAATCAGTGATATATGTACACTTATGTACATGTAAGACTAAAATTAAAGTAAATATATAAGACTAAAACTGACATTCGGTCATTTCCTTTATTCCCCAAGTCGTGTTCAAATCTTCAAATCTGATTCATGATAAAATAAAATTCAAAAATTACAACCAATGAAATCAAAGGCGAATTAAGAGGCCCCCTCCCTTGTCTGGAAAAAATGGTTGATTATTTAGAGAACCACTGGAGCATGACCTGAGTGGGCCCTCTCTTAGGCAGTCAGTGGGCCCACACTTATGAAAATTTCTGGATTCGCCACTGGAAATAGACTAGCGTTTAAATCCCAGTTTTCTAATATGGTAGTAGGTGGAACCTAAAACTAAAAAATTTGAAAAAAATATTTGAAATATTTCAAATGCATGTACATGTGATAATATAAATTCTCCAAATTTCACTGTATTTTCCCTTTTGATGTTTTTCAACTACAGCCAGTTTGGTGTGGGTTGATGTTTGATTGTTGTACATGTTATATATCGACATGAGATTTGTTTATATAAATAATACTTATTTCCCTAAATTCAAATAAATTAGATGTGAGAAATTAAAGGAAACCATATGCAAATATTAAAAAAATTATTCGCATTTGTTCTGTTGATTGATAGAGGTACACATATGAAGAAATGGTGAAATCACTTATATATAGTTTTGATCAAAAGTTTCATGATAAACATGCATGGTAAATAAGTAGAAGGTTGTTTGAAGTTTGCAGCATATTCAACTTTGAACATCTTTTTCAGGTCTACAATCCATATAAAAATCTGTATATATGTGGTATAATTTCCAATGAGACAGCTTTCCAGAGGTTAAAATAACAAAGTAATTATAGGCAACCATACAGCCTTACAAAGTGAGAAAAAAAAACAGTGTAGACATGTTAAGTAAGCAACAATTAAATTAAGAAAAGTAATGGCCTGATTTGCAACTTATAAACAACAGGTTTGGACCCCCCCCCCCCCAAAAAAAAAAAATAATTAATTGTTCCAATGAAGATAAAGGAAGATGAAGGCAAGCCTGGAGGGGATTCATTACATTTAAAACAACTTTTCTGAAGGATGGAAGAACCCCAAGAATTGATTTCTTGAAGACCTCAATGCTGACCAATTTTATAACTGGGCAAAAATATCAAAAATCTAAAAACATATATGGTTAAGATTCGGCATATCAAAGAACCCCATAAATTAAATTTTTGTTAAAATCAAACAAAGTTTAATTTTGGACCTCGATTTGGACCAACTTCAAAACTGGGCCCATAATCAAAAATCAAAGTACAGTAAAACCTGTATAAACCGGCCGGCGACGGGACTATGAAAAAGGGCCGGTTTGGACAGTGAGCCGGTTTATTCAGGTTTCCGTTTTGACCGGAAATTAATGACTTGTGCATGACGTCCGACATTTTGCATGTAAAAGTTCTCTCTGATTGTAAATTATATCTGATAAATTAAAATACTTTCACTTCGTTTTTCATTGTATGCATTTGCATCATAATGCTCGCGTTGTTTGGATTGTAAGACAAGAGTTTTGATTTACTCTCATGATCAATAATTTGAAATGTTGGAATGGCCGATTAAAAAGCCAGAATATTATCAAACGTAATTTCATCACTTTCGAAACGTTGTCGTACAGTGTACAATATCCACGCCTGGTAAACCATCTAATCTCAATCAAAAATGTTGAGACGGTAAAAAGTATTCTGGCACTTCCTGTTGAGCTTTTCTGGTTCAAAATATCCAAAATAAACATAGGGTAGGTCGACTTTTCGTCAATTTACTGAAAATCAATGATTGTTTTGTAAAATAGGAGAATGTCATGCCATAGATAAATGATAATTGTAACTATTATGTCTCTTCTTGGTTCAAAATATCTGAAATTGAAGTCACAATCACTTTTCTCCTACGGATTATCATGTTTACTTTCTTTGAATCCGATAGAACTGCTATGATATTAATGATTTAGCAAGAAAATATGTCAATTATTTGTGTTTTTTAATGCTTTACGATAACCACTTCTGTAAATTGCAAGAATATTTGATTGTCAAGCCTAGTCTTAGCACAGAAATGAAAAATTATAAATGGTTGAGATATAAAGGTATTGGTTGAGTCTTTCTGTCACAATGTTGAGACTTTCTGGTTACTTTGTGTCATGAAATATATTACTGTTTAAAAAACGTTGGCACTTAGGTTTCAAAGTTTAAATTAAATATGACTGGCAACCCAACACGCGTGCATTATTATTATATAAAGATAAACACTATTAAAATAGCTATGCTAGAGTTTATTTCAACTAATCAAAATGTAATTTCTATTGTAGAAATATAGTTATTTCCCAAAATGAACAAAGAAACTTTATCAGTGCGCGATACTTTTCGAGTTTATCTTTTTAACGGTTAACTTGATTTATGTTTTCGGTCTGTGGCAAGTTAAAATCTAAATACAGATACAATTTTAGGAATTGCCGATAGAAAAATGCATGCCTTTCAAGTATAAATAAGATTAGTTTATAATATATAAATATTAATATGATTTGGAAGAATTCGATTCCTAACAGACATTGTTCAATCATTGCCGAAAATGCGTACCTTTATAAAGAAATAAAATTGTTAAAAACTAAACAATCGAACATGACCCCCTTCTCTAGGTTTGTTTTTTGTATACATTATTTCAGGATGAGTTCTCACTCTAAAAGGTGGTGATCATTTATTTGTGAGGAAAAGATGTTATTTTTGTCATTATAATACTTATCACAAAAACAAGATATGATTCGATTTTAAAACTGTTTTGCAAGTACTATAAGTGACTTCCAACTTAGTGTAATCACACGTGTTGTATTGAAATATTTATAACTTAGATTGATTGTTCACAACTGCATTCAGGGCACATCCTTAATATTTGGTAATATTCAGCAACATTTATATTATACCCCGGACCCCGTCACACTAGGCCAAGATCGCACCCCGATCTCTAAAAAAAATAATGCTTTTGACGATCGTAGTGCAATCGTGTAGATCGCAGTATCTGGCGGAAACCGGCGGTTGAAATAGAACAAAAAAATCGAAGCTCTTTGTTAGAGAAGGCGATAAATGCTTACTGAATTGTTTACTGTAGTAACAAAAATTTTGTTAATAGAAACAAATAAAATGACATTTTTCTTCTCTATTACGAAGTGTTTTATTTTAAAAACACAATTTGCATAAGTTTTCAATTTACCTATAACATAGTTAAGCAGAACAATTATGTATCAAGTCCACGACATGGGTATCTATCAAGATGGATGTAGAAAATGCATAACCTCCGATTTATTTGGAAAATTACCACGAACGGAGAACATCAATCTATTAGTAACAGTTCAGTAATTTTCGTGTCTGCCCTTCCATTAGGGACAACATAAAAAAATCAATGAAGGATAAAAAAAACTTAATTTAAATAGTTCGCGGGTGGGGGTAAAAAAAAGTTATGTTTAATTGACATCGATTTTATATATATCCTTATTGGTCAATCAATTTTTCCCAAATTAAGTTAAGACGGGGGTTAGGGGGTAGGGTTAGTGAAAAAAACTATATGAATTAAGTTTTTTTTATCCTACATTGAACTTTTAATGTCTAGTGAAATACCACAGGCACTTGTCTCAGAAAAAAATCCTATATACCTTAGTAGAAAACAAATAACGGATACAAAAC
This sequence comes from Mytilus galloprovincialis, assembly GCA_037788925.1. NCBI lineage: Eukaryota > Metazoa > Mollusca > Bivalvia > Mytilida > Mytilidae > Mytilus > Mytilus galloprovincialis. The sequence continues at coordinate 57,794,644 of CM075335.1, read as the reverse complement.
GGACACAGAACAGACGAGTATTGTAAAAAAAATAACGGACGCTTACCGGACACTTTTTTCGTTGAACCTTCGTTCAAAGTTTTGAACATGCTAAAATTTTTCCATCGGACAAAACGGACGTCGACTGATAAAGCGGACAGTCCGACACTGAGCGAAAGGAAACAGATATCGACCGACGTCTAACGGATAACAAAATGCGGCTTACGGACATGAACGAATTCAAAAATAGAAGTTATCGGTTCGTCGTCCGTTAGCGCTATCTGGTAAGGTGTAACCGGAGTTTTAAGCACCAGTCACACCTTATTGGATAGCGCAAACGGACGCCGAACGGATAACTTTTTTCAATCCGTTAGAAATTCCTTAGTTTTCGTTTCATGTCCGTTCAGCATCCGTTTTATCCATCAATGTCCCTTCTGTCCGGTGGAAAATTTTGAGCATGTTCAAAACTTTGAATTAAGGGACGTTCAACAGATGAAGTGTCCGTTGTACATCCGGTAGGCGTCCATTTTTTACGGTATGTGTCCGTTCCGTTTCCGTTTTTAATCCGTATCTTCATCAACGGACTCCCAACGGAGACCCTTCTCTTTTATCCTTTAGGCGTCCGTTCGTGCTATCCGGTACGGCGTGATCACAGCTGAAGTGAGAAGTAAACACTTCTAGGCTTAGATTTAGAATAATGTGTACTTAAAAAGGGACAAATATTAACTGCGGGACAATACCTTGTGTATACTATAAATATAGATATAAAACAAGATGTGGTATGATTGCCAATGAGACAACTCTCCACAAGCGAACAAAATGACACATAAATTAACAACTATAGGTCACCGTACGACCTTCAACCATGAGCAAACCCCATTCTGCATAGTCAGCTATAAAAGGCCCTAAAATGACAATGCACAACAATTGTAGCGAGAAAACTTACGGCCTAATTTATTTAAAAAAAATGAACGAAAACAAATATGCAACACATAAACAAACGACAACCACTGAAATACATGGTCCTAACTTAGGACAGGCACATACATACATAATGTATGTGGCGGGGTTAAGCATGTTATAGCGGGATCCCCCCCCCCCTAACCTGGGACAGTGGAATAACAGTAAAACATCAGAACGAATCATAAAAATCAGTTGAAAAAGGCTTAACTCATCAGAAGTACACAAATACAAGTGGGCGTGTATACCAATTTAATTTCAAAATAGATATAGGAAGATGTGGTGTGAGTGCCAATGAGACAATTAATTTTAAAAAAGTAAACCATTATAGGTCAATGTACGGCCTTCAACACGGAGCCTTGGCTCACACCGAACAACAAGCTATAATGGGCCCCAAAATTACTAGTGTAAAACCATTCAAACGGGAAAACCAACGGTCTAATCTATATAAAATTAAAAAAAAACGAGAAACGAGAAACGCGTATAAAGTACATAAACAAACGACAACTACTGTAAATCAGATTCCTGACTTAGGACAGGTGCAAACATTTGCAAACAAAAGCACACACGGCGTGTCAATCTAGTACAAAGGAGGGTTTATATTCGTGCACCATTTTCATGTACTCGTCTTGAATATGCATGTAGTTAGACAATGGGCGTTAATGACTCATTCAAACATCAATACTACTATCTTTGCAGTTTTACTCCTGTTCATGTTGATTATAAACATAGAAAAAACGTTATAGAAAATAACGGACCCACTGACATTTACTTTGGTGAAATTGCTACCCGTTGAAATATAATTTGACAACGAAAAAGAGACCCATTCATGTGGCACGTCTATGTATTCTTTATAAAGAAGGAACCCCATACCACGACATGAGGCTGTCAGAATAAAGGTCTAGTGTTGAAGATTCACAGTTAAGCACTGATTATGTAAATATAGCGCAGGGAATGCAAATTGTCCCGTGCTAACGATTTTTAAAACCAAGTTCTGTAGATAAAGTGTAGTGTTGATGTTAACACCAGCACTGCAAATGTAAAGTATAGCGATGTAGATATCAAAAAGCTAGCTATTGAGATGTTCAGATAAGCGATGTAGGAATAAATTCTAGCTTTTGGAGATGTCAATTACACCAATATTGACTTTATAGCTTCTGTGCAAAACTGCATCTCAAAAGCTAGACTATTAATCTCCAGCGCTAGAACTTTAATACTTTAAAAACACACAGTTGTTTACTATTTAGACTCTATTACAACCAAAGGTCTCTTTAGAAGCTGCTGTCATAACTACAGACAAGATTTAAATGACTGTAGGAATATTTTAACGGTTATATATGTAATTAATACTAAGCTATAGTTGAAAGTTTCATTCACCAGAAGATCTCAACATTGTTCCAGAATATCTCAACCGAAACCAGAAAATCTCAACATGACATACTTTATAGCATATTTTGCTTAATGCAATTATATATTAAGTAAAGAAAAAGAACAAACTGTAATTTTATGTTTATAAGGTTTTAGAAAAATACTAATTCACTGATATATACGTTAGTTTATCAATAATATCGCTGTCATTTTGTCAATAGCTGACTGCACTGGCCACATTTACCTGCTGGAGAAAAGTCATTCCGATGTCATTTTAAATCATATTGGTCCATGTTATACACGAGAGAACCCCTAATTCAATTATCTATGGCATGACATTCTCATATTTTACAAAAAACGCATTGATTTTCAGTAAATTGACGAAAAGTCGACCTACCCTATGTTTATTTTGGATAATTTGAACCAGAAAAGCTCAACAGGAAGTGCCAGAATACTTTTTCCCGTCTCAACCAAATCTCAACCATTTGGTTGAGATTAGATGGTTTACCAGGCGTGAATATCCATTGATTGTTGTCATCCGGATGATTTGTTTAGGGGTTCACAACAGGGAACCCAGGATTTCGAAATCACGATGTGAATTTCTTACTCCGCGATTTTAATTTGTTTATCTAAGTTAAAACGTAAGTTCAATCCGAGATATATTCGGTGTGTCTTTTTGTTTAATTGACACGTTTATAATGTTTTAATAAATAATACAGTTCACTACTGTACAACATTTGTAGGTTCACAGTTTGACACCTGACTAATTGATTATCAAATATGTTTTGATTGCATATCGATCATTGAAATTAATTAAACAAACCAGTTTTGACAAGTAATAATTAATGTAATTAAGAGTATTGGGACTTCATAATTAGACCGGAATTCGGAATACACAGGGTCCGGTTTACAAAGGGTATTTTAACAAAGACTTTGAATGGAAAAGTATGGATCTTTCATTTTCGGTCGGAATGGACAGGAAACCGGTTTATTCAGGGTCCGGTTTAATCAGGTTTAACTGGACATGTTTAGATTCAGCATATCAAAGAACCACAAGAAATCAGTTTTTGTTAAAATCTAATTAAGTTTAATTTTGGACCCTTTGACCCTTAACGTAGACCAATTTGAAAACGAGACCAAAAATTAAGAATCTAAATACACAGTTAGATTCGGCATATCAAGGAACCACAATAATTCAACTTTTGATGAAACCAAACAAAGTTTAATTTGAACCCTTTTGGACTCTAATTCCTAAAGGCTAAACTGTTGGACCCAAAACTCTAAAATCAATTCCAACCTTCCGTTTGTAGTCATAAACTTTTGTTATTAGTAAGCATTTAATGGCAGATATATTAAAAAAAAATGCATAAAAAGCAGAGCAAAAGGCCATTATAAAAAGAAAGAAAGAAATTTCAGCTTTGAGACAGCACTGGGTGGAAACGACATGAAGACTTACCTTCTAATTCTAAAAACAAGTTGCTTTCTTTAAAAAAAGAAAAGCAATACATGAACCTAAGACAGCTGACTGGTGGGTCACCAAAAGATTTTTGCTGAATTTGTGTTTGTTTTTTAATTAAAATAATTGACTGTGAATAGAAGAAGCCAGTTGAAAGTATATATTTACAGCTTCTATTTCATGTATTTGAATAGTTATTTTAAAGCTCGACTATTTTATTTATTACTTGGGAATGTACATAATGTTTCCGATTATAACCCTTTGGCAAATCCTAATTTCTACTAACCGGATGACTTATGCAAATTGCACAATTTAACCAACCGCAATTTGAATTTATGCATTCAGTTTGCTTTATAATCTGGAATTTTTTATGCATTTATTTTATCTATCATATCTTTATAGTTTGTTTCCTACATGAATGCCTTTATATTCTCAACTCGTAGTTGAAGCTGTCTTTACTCTTTAGTTTTGCCGAAGAATTTGCAGAAGTTTATGAATACCTGTTGTACACACTTTTAAAATAACCAATTTATATAAAAAGGGTATGTAGATATAAAAAGATACCAGAATTAATATGATGTACGCCAGACACAAGTTAAGTCTACAAAAAAGCATCAGTGACGCTCGAATGAAAAAAGTTAAAAGGCTAAATACATTACAAAGTTAAGGAATCTATTCCTTGTGTAAACAATCCTTAGCTTTTCGAAAAGGTCAAAGTTTATAATAGGACAGTGACTCAAAAATGAGACAAAAGAGACACAACTTGAGGTCAGAATACCGTTAGTAATGATGACCGTGCTTGAAAGTCACATGTAAAGCTCTTTTTTTAGATAACACAAACGAAAATAAGCTTTCACGAGTGAATTTAATAGTATTGCATGCAAGTAGTATTTTAGCGCATGAAATAATAAATAGAAAACATCTCACTGATACTCTGGAAAAGAATACGCATTTGCGTCATCACATATCGTAATCTAATAGTTGAATTTGAATGTCAAACGGCCTTCATTAAATGTTTTGACTCCGGATTCATTGACATTTTATCCGGAATTTTTGAGAACTTAAACCGATAGTGTGCTTTTGACATGTGATCTATAATGTGAATGAATCAAGACTGCCGTATAGGATAGTTGGTCAACACAATGAATTTTCAAAACTGAACCACAGTACAAATATGAAGACGCTATAAGGTTAAACTATTAAAACAAACAAACACAAAATTAATTAAAATTTTATAATAAACTAACGTTCCTGTTAGTATTTTTTTCAAATTCTTTTGAATATACATAATATTAATACACACGAACGTCAAGTATTTTCAGATGGATATTTTATTTATCGAATGAATCTATTTTTAAATTCTAACATTCCACTATGTGAATATATTACTATACAAAATATAAACAAAGACTTCTAAATCCATACTAAAACAGTATAAAATAATCAACATTATTGTTGTAATTAAATTTTGTTATTGATTATTGTAAATTATTTTTACGGTTGTTGTGAGCTGCAATGGATTGAAAATCATGCTTTATGAATTGAAAACACACAAGTATTTTTATTCACGACCGTTTAAAATTTAAATATTTAATAAATTTATTTTACTTTCCGTTTTATGGATATATTACAATACAAAAAAATAAATAATAATTACTCATTAAACTTAAACATGTTAAATACTAAAATGGTATAAACTAATTGATGTAGAAATATAATGATTATTGTTTATACACATTTTTTTTTGTAGGATGCAAGAATTTATATAGATTTAATTTTTATGTTTCCTTTACAAATGAATATTTAACAATACCAAAGCAGAGTATCTTGTCATACTTATTTCTTAATAGCAACTTTGAAAATATTCTGATTTCAATCATTATTAGTTTCTGCAGAAACATAAATACAGTATATATTTTGTATATATTTCTTTGATTCGGATTGAATTAAATACTTTTGATAAGAATATTATCTTTCTGTTTCCGATCTAATATTAATATTTTAACCAGAATGTTCTCTCCCGTAAGTCTATGATGAAATACACAGTATCATGTGGTTAAATCTTCAAACATAATCAGTTTACATGTTATCGAGACAACAAACAATACCACGTTATAATTGAGCCAGATACACACAGTGTACAGTGGTCGTTTTAAAACAAATATAATTGCGTCGTCAAGGGCCATCAATGGTCCATATCAAAGACGTAGATAACAACCTGTTAAGACCTGTATAAATGACTGAAAACTTTCGAGACGTTCCGAGAATTTTATTCTGACTTCCGGCCGAGAGATATCGAGTGGCCCATAGACACATCCAAAACTCGCCAAAAAACACACACACTACTCAGAACTATGTCTAATTCACTTTGACTACTGATATGCAAACCTAAAAACAAACAGAAAAATATATCATAAAATAGTGATTGAAAGATTCATAACACTTTGAAAGGATAATTCACACGTGTTACACGGGGAGCATGTTTGTTTACAAATAATGTCACGTGATCGCATAGACCTCACATGTTGCATCGCCCTAACAATCCATTAATACATAACCCATTATCATGCAAACATGCAACGTGAATGTAGAACTTAACATTAATAAGTAATACTTACCAAAATTTCTCTAAACAGCAATAAATAAAAATAAGGGATTTTTTTATACCGTGTGACACGAGTGCTCCGTTGCGGAGGAATTTACTTAGGGAAGAAGAAGAATGTGATTGGTTATCAAATAATACAGAAATAATGCATGTACAGTTATGAAGAAATTAGTTCATCAAATAGATGCGATTTTCACTTTTGACACGAATACGGAATAGGTCGGGTCGGGTTGACATTTCTGTCATCGGGGATAATATTGAGATAAATGGGATAAAACTGACCGTCAAAAAGGTCTAAAGAAGCACATCAGTAGAACTTAATATTAATAAGTAATACTTACCAAAATTTCTCTAATTAATAAATAAAGGCAACAGTAGTATACCGCTGTTCAAACTCATAAATCCATGGACAAAAAACAAAATCGGGGTAACAAACCAAAACTGAGGGAAACTCATAAATATAAGAGGAGAACAACGACACAACATTACAATGTAACTAACACACACAGAAACGGACCAAGCATCAGACAAAATCCCACGAGAATAACAAATATAACATCAAAACCAAATACATGAATTTAGGATAGACAAGTACCGTGACACGTCTTATCGCAATGTCAAATTACACTCAAAAATAAGAGAAAACAAACGACGCAACGTTAAATTGTAACACACACAAAAACGAACTATAATATAACAATGGCCATATTCCTGACTTGGTACAGGACATTTTTAAAGGAAAAAATGGTGGGTTGAACCTGGTTTTGTGGCATGCCAAACCTCGCACTTTAATGGCAATGTTAAATATAACATAGAAATGACAACATAATATTACAGGACTACAATACAAATAAATAGGAAAACGTATTAGACAAAGAAACACATGATTAATGAATAACAAAAAGCATCAGGTTTAAAATTTAATACGCCAAAAACGCGCCTCGTTCACACAAGACTCACCAATGACGCCCAGATATAAAAGATCGAAAGCGGAAAAAAAGGTACAAAGTTGTACAGCACTGAAGATCAAAAGTTGAAAAAGGTTGTGTCAAATACCGCTAAGTTTTTATGCTAGGGATAAGAACATCCTTATTATTTAGAACAATTAATGCTATTGCAAACAGTAAATTTGATCAAATGAATATAACAGATATACATAATGAAACTGAAGTATTAACTCATTACATAAAACAAACACGAATACATAATGAATGACCAACACAGAATAGACACACCCGACTCAGTCCAGGCCTCAACGTAGTAAATTATGAAAATGACGTCACATACGATGGTGAAAAGGCATTAAAAATTACGTCACATACGATGGTGAAAAGGCATTATGAAATTTCTGAAACAGCAGAAAAATTACGTCACATATGAAAAACTATATCTCAAAAGTAAGATAGAATTAGGATTGATTAAAGATTAAAATAGAACTAAATACTGATATTGCATTTATATGTGTGGAGTTTGTTATGAATCCAACTTCAAACGTAACTTATCGTACAGATTATGTTGACCAAAATTAAATCTAATAAATGACGGCGGTGATTAATTTTTGTTTCCATAACACATAAATATAATAGAAAAGACGTCAACACATTTGACAAAATCCGATGAGAATTACAAATATAACATTAAACATTTAAACTAAATACATGAATTTGGGATAGACAAGTACCGTAACACGTCTTATAATAATGCGAATTCACACTCAGCAAAACAGTCACAATCGGGAATAAGTCACGTTTGGTTATTAAAAGATTAGACGACTTAATGACAAACCACAATCTACCATGTGGTAAAAATGTCCTTAGCTAGTTTGGTTAAACACACATCGTATGGATCCACCAATTCGTGATGGTGTCCATAAAATTTACGGAGTGTCAATTTTAATCTGTCCTCCTCATAACTTTGTTGGAGAAGTTTCTGCGTAAGTAGCACACTCCTGTATATGAAGTCCGTATAGTGTGAACAAGCACGTGAATAACGTATCAATTGTGATATGTAAACACCATACGAAGGGGCAGATGGTATGTTACTGCTGAGAAATGGGAAATTGATAATTGGGAAGTTGAAATCGTCCCGTAAAAAAACTATATAACTGAAATTTCACAAAGATAACGGTAAATAATTTTGATGATGGTGATGATGCTGGTTAAAATGGCGCGAAATAATATTCTTACTCCTATTGCTTTACGTAAAAAAAATGTATAGAATTGAATTTGACTAAAGTTGAGCATAAAAAAACGTGAATATGCAAAAGCCTGGTTATATATTAATGATAAAGTGTGTATAAATTTCCGTAAACGAATTTACCCGTATACTTCACTACTGAAGAATTACATTTGAGCGCAAGGAGATCTTTATTTGTGAATCGGTTTTAATAACCCCGGTTGAACTCAGGGTCGAAGTTCAACATGTTTATATTAACGGAATTTTTTGCGTTGCTTTTAAATAATTGAGGCCATCTATTTTTATTACGGGTTTCCACATCTTTAAATCGGAAAAAATGGAATGTTGTTAGCAGAATCAAACAGAAATGATGAACACTGCAACATTTTCAGCAAAACATAAATAGGATGGAGGATCTGTGTATTCACACTATTTGTAAAACTCTCCTTATTCCTGTGAAGCGTGTGCTTTACATCGAGGCTTGCTATGCTTATCATCGACGCCACAGTACTTCAACCAATCAGAAAATGTTTATTTGGGGCATTCGACCTATTTTAACTCAGATTTTGGAATTTTTTAATCGAAATTATAGAAAAATGGAATATTATATGTTGTTAGTACATATAATATAGAAAATGATGAATACTATCAGCTAAAGAAAGTTTGGACGGGGTTCTGTGTATTTACATTATTTGCACAACTCTCCTTACTGATGCCATATTTTGGAATTTCCGTGACCTAAATGGTTCGCGAAAATTAATATTTTTATATATAGTATAGTAATCAGGCCTTTAGTTTTCTCTTTCTAAAAGTTAAACATGATTTTGGTTTTCGGGGCCATTTAAAGCTGATTATGCGGTATGGGCTTTTTTCGTTGTTGAAAAGCGTACTATGAGCTATAGTTTATTTCTGTGACATTTGGTACCTTGTGGAGAGTTGTCTCATTGGCAATCATACCCCTTTTTTATTTTTATGTTTGATGTAATATTGTAAGACGGGTAAAAGTAGATAATTGTGCTATGCTACTATGGTCTAAGTATAAAGATTGAAGACACTGGCTAGTACGGTTACTTGGAAATTAAGAAAAACAATATTGTTACATTGGAGACTAATTGCCGGAATGCAAGGTTGGGTAAGGAAACGATTAATTACGAATGTTACAATAATTGAATCTACGGTTACATTGCGTTATTGTTACATTAATGTACTTCAATGTACCTAAATCTGTAACATGTTTCAGTATAATGTTTTGAAATCAGAAACATGATATAATGTAATATAAAAACAATATGTTTTTAAAAAAAATCTGTTTTCTGTTTCTATATTTAAACAAACTGCCGTCAACGATCATATAGGCCTACCGGTAGTTGATGTAGCAGCTCATTCCTTTCTAGATCTGCAAAATCAATGCACTACAAGGTTCACTTATAGCCCAAAACGGCCTAAAATATTAACTTTATCATAAAACATCAAAAAGTTCACAAATTGGTTCGTAAACGGGTCTATTTCAAAAGTCTTAATGCTCAATAAATCAGTTCTTTTCATAAAAGTACATAATACATTATACTCTCCAAACTAGGCCCATTTGGGACATTTTGTCAAATTATATGATTTTGGGCAATTTCAGACCTAAAAGCTTTAGAAAAAAACCTATGTCCAAACTGTTTTGTAACCAAAAGATTCCAAATCATGATATAGAAGTCATCAATATAAAAACTTTTTGGATCGTGGATGGCGGCCAAGGTTAATAATTATGCCAAAAACAATTACAATTTTGGACAAAATTGACCAAAATTGGCCTAAAACACAAATAATGAATATTTAAGGGATTCTAGCTTCAACAAACTAGTAACAACCAGAGAAAATTTACATATGTATTCTGTGGATCTGCAGTTCATCATTATATGCCGAAGATCCAAAAATATCTTCCTGGCGATCATACTTTTAGGAGATCAAGCTTATCGTTTAGGATTATGGTTTTTGTAAGTAAGAGTCTCCTGACCTCAGTAATCTACTTTAAAACTAATGAAATCAACTACCTTTCAGATCATGCACAAATTGAAATATTTCTTAAATGTAATATAGGGAAAAATAATATCTGTTTCCAGAAGACAAATGGAAACCAATGAATTCTTATAAGTGGAATGACAACTCCAAAAATATATTAATTCAAACCCTATCTTCTGATAATTTTATAAATGAAATTATAAACTTTGAATCAAAGAAATATAGTGAAAGTCAAAATGGGATAGATCAGGCAGCTAAGTGAGCTTGATTTAATATTATGCAACTTAACAGAAAAATCTTGTACACTAAGACATGCAAGAGGTATACCAAACTTCAAAAGAAAAAGAAAAAAAAATTTAAAAAAATGGTCAGATAATAAATTATATGAATAGAATAGAATAGAACAGAATATTTTTATTTCCCAAATTACAGGGCCCATAAAGGGCATACAATCAGATACAATTGATTTACATAATTGGTAACAACAACAATAATAGAGGCATACACATATATATTTGGAATATAAGCATTGGTCAGAATCAAACTAAAACCCACATATATATTGTGAATAAAAGAATAATAAAATTACATTATATATGTATTTATTCTTAAATTATTTACTTGACTTAGTGTCAGAGTTCATACCTGATCTCCTTAATTCAAAACGGTCACAAATATAACAGCCCAGTTTTTCCATAAGCGTAACATTTTCTTGGATAAAGAGCCATAAAAATTTAGAAGATTTATTTAAATTTATAAAATTATAACAATTGTTAGAAATGTCTTGAAAAAAATCGTCCCTTTGAATATCATAAAGAGGGCATTCTAATAAAAAATGAAGCGCATCTTCAACTTTACCAAGTGAGCAATTAGAACAAAGACGCTCAGATCTTTCTATATGTTTTTTTGAATATCTGTCTGTCTCAATTTTTAAAGAGTGAGCGCAAATTCTTAATTTACAAATTGACTGTCTTTTTTTGAAGTCCTGTTATTCTAAATATTTTTCTTTTTTAAAACATTTTTTTTAAAGAAAAATAAGTACCAAGCTTCCCTTTTTCGGAGTTATTGTTTGATACTTCAGTTTATTTCAAAATGTTAAATAACTGTAACATAGTTTATTTTTAATATACTGACATAAAGAACCAATTGATTGGTCAAAATTTGGTAATTCAATCTCTCTCTGAATATAATCTATACTAGAATACCATGTATTTACATTAGAACTATGTAACTGTTTACAACATATAAATGCATCAAATAATTATCCTTCTTTCAAACGTTCCAGTCTATGACAATATTTTAACATTGATACAATTATAGTAAAATACATAGGAAATTTGAGGGGTTCATGCTTATATATTGGCGAGTTTTGGATGTGTCTATGGGCCACTCGATATCTCTCGGCCGGAAGTCAGAATAAAATTCTCGGAACGTCTCGAAAGTTTTCGGTAATTTATACAGGTCTTAACAGGTTGTAGTCCGAGATTACTCTGACGTCCAACGGCTGTTTTGTCAGACAAGCTGGGGCCGTGAGACGTCAGAGCTCGTCCCATATCAAAAAGTGGATATTTGCCATCCCAAAATAGATGCGCTGTTTCGTCGCTTCTGGTGCCGACTGAGGGCCTTGGAATTATATAAATTGGGCATCAATCTGTTCATTTTTCATTTATCTCTTTATTTATGTAAGTTTCACCTACCTGCCAACCTTTATTTTTCCATATTTTAACAGTTTTCACAGAGACCCATCGATTTCTTCACCTCCGTGTGAAATATATATACCTAAGTAATTTTAATCCATTTATTACAGCAAATGCGTCTAAAAAAGCAAAACAAAAATTGCATGTTTACAGGATCCCAGTTTTATTTTGTTTACTGACGGAAACTATATAAAACAAGTTGCTTTCTTTAAAAAAAAAAGAAGAGCAATACATGAACCTAAGACTGCTGACTGCCGGGTCACCAAAAGATTGTTGCTGAAATTGTGTTTGCTTTTGAATTAAAATAATTGACTGTGAATAGAAGAAGCCGGTTGAAAGTATATATTAACAGCTTCTATTTGAATAGTTATTTTAAAGCTCGACTATCATATTTAGTACTTGGTAATGTACATATTTTTTCCGATTATAACCCTTTGGAAAATCCTAATTTCTACTAACCGGATGACTTGTGCAAATTGCACAAACCTATTGCAATATAAATTTTTTGCGCTCAGTTTGCTTTATAATCTGGAATTCTGGATGCATTTATTTTATCTATCATATCTTTATATTTTGTTTCCTACATGAAAGCCTTTATATTTTCAACTCGTATTTGAAGCTGTCTTTACTCATGGTAGATGTTGTATGCGGTGAAACCTGTGGCATGCAATTGATTGGGACCTCTTATGAAGAGACTTATTTTGGTCTCATAAAACATCTCAAATTTTAAGGTGTTCCTGATTTTACTTAAATCAATTCAAACATTCTACAGGGAAACTTAGTTTTGCCGAAGAATTTCTTGATGCAGAAGTTTATGAATACCTGTACACACTTTTAAAATAACCAATTTATATTAGTTTAAACATATTTTATTTGCATAAGTAGCAAAAGGGATTGGACTCAAGTTATAACAACATTAGAGACGTCCTCTCCCAATATAAATATAAACACAAAGTACATTAGATAATGGCGAAAAAAAGAAAAAAAACATAGTAGTAATGCATGTAATACATACTTCAAAAAAAAAAATTAGAAATAAAAAGAAAAAAAAAAAATACAATATAATAAGGAGAAAATACAATATAATAAGGAAAAAATAAAATATAATAAGGAATTATATTAAAAGGTATGTAGATATAAAAAGATACCAGAATTAAAATGATGTACGCCAGACACGAGTTAAGTCTACAAAAAAAGCATCAGTGACGCTCAAATGAAAAAAGTTAAAAGGCTAAAAAAATTACAAAGTTACGGAATATATTCCTTGGGTAGACAAGCCTTAGCTTTTCAAAAAGGTCAAAGTCTATAATAGGACAGTGACTCAAAAAAGAAACAAAAGAGAAACAACTCGAGGTCAGAATACCGTTAGTAATGATGAAAGTCACATGTAAAGCTCTTTCTGCCGTGTCCTGAATTTAGATTACAAAAACGAAAATAAGCTTTCACGAGTGAATTTAATTGTATTGCATGCAAGTAGTATTTTAGCGCACGAAATAGTAAATAGAAAGCATCTCACTGATACTCAGGAAAAGAATATGCATTTGCGTCAGCACATTTATTAATCTAATAGTTGAATTAGAATGTCAAACGGCCTTCATTAAATGTTTTGACTCCGAATTCATTGACATTTTATCTGGAATTTTTGAGAACTTAAACCGATAGTGTGCTTTTGAAATGTGATCTATAATGTGAATGAATCAAGACGTGTAGGATAGTTGATCAACACAATGAATTCAATTTTTAAAACCCTACCGTAGAACAAATATTTAGATGCTATAAGGTTAAACTATTAAAACAAACAAACAAAAATTGAATTAAAATTTTATAATAAACCAACGTTTCTGTTAGTATATAATATCAATAAACACGAAAGTCAAGTATTTACGGATGGACATTTTATTTATCGAATGAATCTATTTTTAAATTCTAACATTTCATTATGTGAATATATTACTATACAAAATATAAGCAAAGACTTCTAAATTCATACTAAAACAGTATAAAATAATCAACATTATGGTTGTAATTAAATTTTGTTGTGATTATTGTAAATTATTTTTACGGTTGTTGTGAGTTTAAAATCATTCTTTATGAATTGAAAACACTCAAGTATTTTTATTTACGACCGTTTAAAATTTAAATATTAATTTTAATAAATTTATCTTACTTTCCGTTTGATGGATATATTACAATACAAAAAAATAAATGATAAATACTCATAAAACCTAAATACTAAAGTGGTATGAAATAATTTATGTAGAAATTTAATGATTATTGTTTATAAACATTTTTTTGTATGATGCAGGAATTTATTTAGATTTAATTTTTATGTTTCCTTTACAAATGAATATTTAAAAATACCAAAGCAGAGTATCTTGTCCTATAAAATACTTATTTCTTATGATTCCTCTTGAATTAAATACTTTTGATAAGAAATATTAATATTTTAACCAGAATGTTCTCTCCCGTAAGTCTATGATGAAATACACAGTATCCTGTGGTTAAATCTTCAAACATAATTAGTTTACATGTTATCGAGACAACAGACAATACCACGTTATAATTGACCCAGATACACACAGTGTACAGTGGTCGTTTTAAAACAAATATAATTGCGTCGTCAAGGGCCATCAAGGGACCGTATCAAAAAAGTAGATAACAACCTGTTAAGACAGAAAACTTTCGAGACGTTCCGAGAATTTTATTCTGACTTCCGGCCGAGAGATATCGAGTGGCCCATAGACACATCCAAAACTCGCCAATATATAAGCATGAACCCCTCAGGGGGTTCATGCAAAAAAAAAACATCCCGACTAGTTCAGTCCCTCAACCGGCGTAATTGATCTCTCCTAATTACGGGGTTAATAAAATAGTCGTTGGTCAGTGGAACATTACGACTGGATTATTCATGTATATACAATAAGGAGATATGGTAATAAACCGTATGATTGCCAATGGGACAACTATCCACCAACGCGAAGTACAAATAAAGTCGATGTAAGCAACTAAAGGCAACCTACGGCCTTCATCAATGACAAAACCTAATACCATATAGTCGGCTTTAAAAGGCTACATCATTACTGAAAACCCCAGGTACTAGTAATAAACGATTTCTAATATGAGGAAGGCGCTACCTTAAATGCCAGCTTTATACATGTACATATTTATGATATACCTATACGCTGTATTGCTAACTATTTTAAAAATACTAAGACAATGTCCTATATATATTGATTAATTGTTGGTTGTTTAACGTCCAGTGGCAAATATTTCATTCATGTTCAGAACGAATGTCCCAGGCTACATTAACATATTGTTTATGTCTAAAATAAAATTATAATTTCAGATGGAAAATGTTTAGGGAACGATCATTGAACTTGTGAAAATTTGATGAATAAAAAATCTGTTCAAGCAGAGGACAAAAAAAATATTTTGAATCCAGAACTTCACCAAAAATGATTTTATCTTTCAGATATGCAAAATAAATTTAACTTTTATATATCTAAAAACATTTAAAACTTCCCAAACCGCACAGATAAGTCTGTACATAGTAATTTTTTAGGTGATAATGGCCATATTTGCCAATTTTGATAAACCTTAATACTAGTGTTAAATTTTGACTAAATAATTTTAATTGATAGCGCTGAAAGGCTTCGGTGAAAAAAATCTCACTAGAATAAAAAAACATTTGTATTCCTGATCATCTTCAGTTTGTGAGTCTCATGTATTCAGAGTCAGTTTTATGTCATTTCTTGTATATATATTTTTTTGTTACATGTACATGATGTAGCTTCCTTTTTAAGTTTATATAATTATGACAGCAGAATAAAATTGAGAATGGAAATGGGAAATACAAGCATGTCAAAAATTTGCTGTCGAGTAATGCTTAATCATGTCATAGTTGTTTTTCGAGAAGACACATTTGGTTTCCACACAATAACTTGAGTATAAGTGAATGGATCTCTATGAAATTTTACTAGAAGGATCAATACACAAAAGGAAGATTAGAATTGATTTTTTGGTTATGGTACAACATTTTTTGGGTTGTTTTTTTCAAAATTTTGGGTTTTTCTTCCAAAATTTACCTTAATTACATTGATTTTACTGGTCTAGTATATATAGATGCAACAAATACTGATTTGGAAGGAGATGCACTCAATATAGGGTGTTTTAAATATTTTATCTGTAATTGGTGCATTTTTCCTATGATGTGTACTTCTTGATAATGTCGTCGTGAGTATCATGATAAAGAAAATATATTAGGTAAGTATATATATATTCACAATTGATATGCGCCAGTGCGCTGCAAAAGGATCTTCTTTCCCTTTAATTACCAAAATTGCACATGTTTTTTTTCTGTCACAGAAACACAAGTCATGAGTTATTATACAAATATATCATGCTTACAAGGGGTATTTGCCAAAAATACCGGTTGAGAGGTACAAATTTCCAGAGCCGTTAGGCGAGGGAAATTTGATTACCTCGAAACCGGTATTTTTGGCAAATACCCCTTGTAAGCATGATATAATTGTTTAATTTCACCGAATGTTCCACCTCAGAAAGTTTATTATAATCAGGTATCATATGAAATTTCGACTTGAATGTATAATTTTTGTATATACACTGTAGCTGTGCTATTTGCGCAGTCAAATTGCATTGACCGTATAATCATTTCTTATCATTGTTTTAATGTACAGTCACTGACTGTATATATATCTCCCTTTTTATGATAATAATCTGGTTCTCAGCTGACTACTACACTTTGTTCATCAGTTTCAGTGAAGCGTAATAGATTCCAATTTTATGTGACCGGTTGACAATTCGTTTCCGTTGAGTTTTAACTATGACGTCATTCCCGGAATTTTTACGTCATTCGCTCCAAATTCAATAATGATGCTTTTTATCCTATATATTTCATCTGGAACCATATATTTAGAATGACCATGAATTTGTCATATTAGAATAGAAATAATTCATTGAGTTATTTTTAGACATGGTATTCCCAATCTGCCATGGTATTTGCTAGGGTATTTCCCATCTGCCATGGTATTTGCTAGCAAATACCCCGGCACATGGAATTCCCTAATGGCAAATACCCCGGCAGAGAAAAGAAAATCTAAATATATAGAAATTGGTGAAAAATACCATGTTTCTCATCCAATCAATATACAGCATTATTACATAAGGTGGAATTATTGGTAAATAAAACACTTGTCATTGTTTGAAACTTTCAGTAATACAAATTTAGTTTAGCTTGTTTAAATGTTTCACTTATTGTGTGAAAATTTTATAAGAAAATGTACAAAACACTTGATAAAATTGCATTATCCGCAGAATTATTGATAACTTATTTTCCTCACTATATATTCACAAGGACATATACCTAATATATTGTCCATGCTATTCTGATCTGAGTTTTTATTCATACATACATGTATACTGGCATGACTTGTGCTGTTCCAAGTTGTCTTCTTTTTCTGTTTCTTGAGAAGTATTTGTTTAACCTGTTCAGTCACTATAAAGTGTTACAATTCTTATTTAGACGCAACACATATATAGTGACCAAAAAGGTACCGTTTTCACATGAGAGAAGCTAGAAAAAAAATTAAATGTACACATTTTCAATATTTTTATAGGACTTACTATCATATGAAATTAAGGAGTTAAAGACTTCTGCTGAATAGAAATGTTTGAGTTCACCTGATACCTGTTTTCAAATTAGTCCATATTGAAGTTTGAAGGGTCCACAATTAAAATGTGTTTGATTTCAACTGACATAAAAAAAATTGGTGTTTTTTATATGCTCAATAAACATCTGTGGTCTTATCAGGCTGCGCATGACGAAGCATTTTATTGCCTTTAGGTTTGAGGCTTGTATAGGGTATATTGGGATACGGGATATTTGCCATTTTAATTTTAGGGATATGGGATATTTGTCCTAAAAGTAAATGGGATATGGGATATTGATGCATTTATAAGGATATTGAATTTTTAACATGATGAAAAAAAAATAAGTGGAATTTAAAAGTTAAGTACAGAAATATTTACATCTCACTTGATAAAATTGCCCAAAAAAGTTTAATATTAAAGGTCAATTAAGTGCTTTGTTGATTTTAATTGAGTTTATGGTCGTTTTATTTAAAAGTCAATCCAAACCCAAGCGAAAAGCATTGATCTATTTTCGATATTTATATGCTCATATGTACTGATAATTTTTAAAGTAATTTTGTTTTGCTTTCCATACATGATACTTCGTTCCTTATTGTTGATTTTCCTTTTTTGGATAATGATGTTCTTTTGGCACTATCTTACGGTGTTTCTGATATCACAACTCCTCCGCTATGCCCGTGTCTGTTGTAACATTTTGGATTTTAATTAACGAAAAAATCTATGTATTACTGGTAAATTATTAAGTCAGGGATTTCGTTACCACAAATCACTTAAAATCTTTACTAAATTTTAGATTTGGTTTTGAAGTTTAGTTCTACCTGTAGAAAACTTATTTCAAACGGGATAGCACATCCTCATTTTTACTGAGATGTTGTTTACCGTGCCATTGGATGCTGGATGTGTAATGATAGATAATTTAGTCTCAGATGCATTACTTTTTATTAGTTGTAATTGGCTTTGAACTAGCTGTCAGTAACTGCGAGTACTCTCAGATCTGTACTTAGTGTCTTTTTGTTGATGGGATGTACAAGTACTCGGTCTCTGTTTTTGTTAGATGTATTTCTATTTGTATCCATCTGATGAGTTAAGCCTTTTTCAACTGATTTGTATAGTTCGTTCTTATGTTGTTACACCACTGTCCCAGGTTAAGGGGAGGGTTGGGATCTCGCTAACATGTTTAACATCGCCACATTCTGTATGTATGTGCCTGTCCAAAGTCAGGAGTCTTTAATTCAGTGGTTGTCGTTTGTTGCTGTGTTTCATATTTGTTTTTTGTTATTTTTTTTATACATACATTAGGCCGTTAGTTTTCTTGTTTGAATTGTTCTACATTTGTCATTTCAGGACTTTTTATAGCTAACTATGCGGTATGAGCTTTGCTCATTGTTGAAGGTCGTACGGTGACCTGTAGTTGTTATTTTCTGTGTCACATGGTCTCTTGTGAAGAGTTGTCTTATTGACAATCATACCACATATTTTTTTATATTATATGCTCATATGCATTCATAATTTTCTTGAAATAATCATAGATTTTTGTTAGATGTATCCATCTGATGAGTTAAGCCTTATTGTTGTCAATGTTTCTATTTGTTTTGATGCTTTATATGATTACAGGATATTTTCTAGTGTTTTACCTCTTATTATACCTGGCGAGGATCTTCAGAGGTCTCCACGTTTCACAGATTGCTCTGATGTGCAACGGCTGTTTTGCCAGACAAGCTGGGGCCGAGTGACGTCAGAGCACGTCCCATATCAAAAAGTAGATATTTCGCGGTATAAACCATGTTAATAATGAATAATTACTAAATAATCAATGTAAATTAATATATTTTCTTTCTATTATTGGTGTTGTGAGGAAGGAAATTAAAAAAAAGTAACAAAAATATTGGGATCTATGTAATTCATAAAGTTCAAGATCACAGAGTCAAATGTTGTGTTATTTCTTTGCAAAACAAGGGCTGTGCAAATTTTGCCTGCTGTACAAATATTGCATCAGTTAAGTGTAATGTAGGTACATTAGCAGAAAGCTTTCTTGTGTTAAATTTTGAGTTATTGAACTTGCATGCTAAATATCCACTTTTTGATATGGACGTGCTCTGACGACCCACAGTCTCAGCTTGTCTGGCAAAACAGCCGTTGGATGTCAGAGCAATCTCGGACAAGAGACAGGGTTGAGTCCTTCTGTTCTCTCCAACATAGGTTAACGTGTAGGATGAAGTTTCTTATCAATGAAAGAAGAATGCTATCAAAATGTAATTTTACAGTCATATGCATCACGGTTTGAACAATTAAAAAAAAGTCTGAAATTAGACCCCTTACACTAAATTTATCGTTTAAGATCACATAAAAAGAGATTGTTATACAAGGCTCTAAGATGGAACACTTCATCTTTTGGACACATATATTCTTATTTAACACTGGAAGTATGCACTGTAAATTTCCTTTAACCCAGTTTGTTTTCCCAGTCAAAATTGTTGAAGTTGTGATGATGAGGAAAAAACAGGGCTTGGGAATGAATGTATAATGAATTTTTGGGATATTTCAAAATAGTTTTAGGGATATGGGATATTTGTAAAAAATATTTATTGGGATATTAGGGGTAAATATTATAGGGATACGGGATATTGAGATAAAAACTTAATGGGATATGGGATATTGATACCCCCCCTAAACAAGCCTCAGGTTTGTACTATTTTTTTGTTTTGGTCATGAAAATAAAATTTGTAGTTCTGTTGTGAAGTTGCTAACATGAGAATACCCAAATTGCACCTATATTCTCAGTTTTTTTTCACCAACTGTTTTTATGTACCAGGCAAAAGTTTATTCTGTGCTTATTTTGTAGACTATCCTTGTTTACAATATAATTACACCAATTTTAATTTTGAGTCCATGTAGAGTCATAGAAAAATAAGTTTGAAATGACCTCCAAACAATCCATGATACTATAATGAGGTCAGTAATATATGGAATTTGGGTACTGACTCAGTACCCAAATTCCATACATCATTACATGTATGGTTAATTTCAAATCCTTAAAACTGGAATATAAACAGATGTTTTGTTTTACTTCTTCAAATATTTCAAACAATTTGACATTCAAATGCTTCAACTATTATTTTTTGAAGAAAAGGATGCTAGTAACAAATTTAATTTGCTCATTTCAAAAAGAGGATAATTATATAACTTGACATGGTGAAAGAAAACTTGTCAGATTTCTGCAGGTTTTTTTTGCTGAATAGGTGCAATTTGGTAACTTAGTGCAATTTTGGTACTGTGATGTTATATACATGTAACCATAAGTGTGTATTGCTAAATAGGTTGAAATGTGAACCTGATAGTAATATAGTGATAAAGTACTTGGTAGAGTGAAAATGTTTTGATCAGGTTTAAACTGATGCATAAAATATATACAGGGGGACTGCTGCAGCTTGAATTTTAAAGGATGTAGCCCACATACTTCCAAGTAACATGCCCTGTATAAATGTATACCTATCAAAGTCATGGTATTCTCATGGGTTATCATAATCTTCCCATAAAATCCAATTTTGGACAATATGGGAGCATACAATATATACAGTACTAAATGTACTACTCAGACTCAAGTCTCCTTTTATGATTAAACTTAGAGAGAGAGAAAAACAAAACAGTTTCCTTCTCCTGGGACTTATAAGGTAGATATCTGACATGTGACATAATCAATAAAAAGATTTGTTGAGAGTTTGCCAAAGGAAGTACAGAATTAAAAGATTGTGAATTATTTGAATATTTTGTTTTGTTTTGTTTTGTTATTAAAGTTGTGATTTAGTCTGTGGGCTACCATAGGCGGATCCAAAGGGGGGGGGGGGCTTTTTCGTGGGGGGAAATTTGTTGATTATATAGGGAATCACTGAAGCAAGACTGGAGAGCCCCGTCAGCGTGTCCCCCTTATGAAAAGTTCTGGATTCGCCATTGGCTACATGAATAACCGTGATCACATTCAACAGTATAACCAACGTCATTATCACTGTTCCTTGATGTGTGGAATTATGTGGCAGATGAACATAAGTAGTCCTGGTCAATCAGTGCACCGGAGTTTACCCCGCATGCCGCATGGTCATTATAAAAAAAAACGAAATGTATTGCTTGCAGAGGTTTATTCTGTGTTCCCATGGCTGGACGGGACCTTTACGCTAAATATGTTATCGTTAATTACGATTTTGTGATTTTTAAATGAAGTAGCTGTGATTATTCAAGTAATTTGTTTTGACCTCACTGATAATGGAAAGTTGAAGCAGACGAAACATGGCGTCAGATGTTGTTGTCCTAACTTCGGTAATTTCCGTGGTACAATAAAATTTAAATAAGCTACACAAGTTACCAAAATTTCTGTATTCTTGATTTTGTAAACAAAACAAAAATTTATGTCGTATTTAACATCGAAATTATTCTGATTTGTCCCGTTTTTCAAGCTCGCGTTGAAACGTTAAATTCGGCCGCCATTAACAAAAATAATCGTACGAGATTTAACGAGAGTGACGAAACTTTTCAGATGGGTCGTGTAGAGAGAGTTATCGTTCTTTATTCCAAAACGATGCTTCTACCATAAGTGCCAGCTAAAGCTGGCATATAATTCGGAGTTCAGTATGACGTCCGGTATCACGGAACTAGTATACATATTTGTTTAGGGGCCAGCTGAAGGACTCCTCCGGGTGCGGGAGTTTCTCGTTGCATTGAAGACCCATTGGTGGCCTTCGGTTGTTGTCTGCTCTATGGTCAGGTTGTTGTCTCTTTGACACATTCCCCATCTCCATTCTCAAATTTATGTAGATGACGCGTGTAGTAAAAAATAAACAGTTTCATAGTTCAACGATCATGGTCATTAAAAAATATATAGAGGGGACACCTCCAAGTATATTTCGATCTTGTACCATGATCATTTTATATCTGTATCTGTAGGCGAACGTTGTGGATACAAATACCGGCTTTAATAATACAACGCTAGAGAGAGCGCCGTCGATGTATTGACAATACACGAGAGTAGTTTCTGAACGGCTGTCAACGCTCGGTGTACGCACTACGCTTCTTCAATGTGGTTCTATTCGAATACTGTTTTTACGAAAAATGAGTTAAAGTATTGTTGTATTTTACTCGTTGAGATCTCAAAACACTTCGTGTAGTTTTTTATCTGCATGTTTGTTCACAACATTTCTTGACTGATAATTGTTAAATCGGGCCCTTGACAGCAATTTAGTGTTCTTTTTTTTACGAGCTTTTTTTTTTAAAATTGTCTGGTTCTATAGCACTGCGACCACCTCGTACAGAAATATTAGCTTTTGACTTGAGCGTCTTGTCTGTATGTCTTGTAGTTTCAGTTTGGTGAGCGTGTTTTAGACGCAACCAACTTCTCTGGATTTGTACTCTTTTGTTATAAATCTCGCAGGTTGTTGCTGTATTCTTTCAAGCTTATTCTTATTGATGATTGTAGATGTGAACTGGTCCCATACTATTGACGATATGATATCCCATTATTGACCTGACCATTTAAATATATGCTTTTTTCTCGCATTCCGGTTGACAATATCTCAAATTTTAGGGCCTCGATTAGTTTTCTGGTTCCTTTAGATTTTATTAAAAAAATAGTGCCTATTCAACACAGTTTTGATATATAGTATACATTAACTAAGTGACTCATTTAAAATAATTTTTCATTCAGTTTGTTTTGCAAAGTACTTATATGATATCATTAAACATTTGTTATAGATATAGGAAGATGTGGTATGAGCGCCAATGAGACAACTCTCCATCCAAATAACAATTTATAAAAGTAACCCATTATAGGTCAAGATACGGCCTTCAACACGGAGCCTTGGCTCACACCGAGCAACAATATATAAAGGGCCCCAAAATTACTAGTGTAAAACCATTCCTGAAACGGGGAAAAAAACCCAGTCGAATCTATATAAAAAAAAAACATGGAACGAGAAACACGTATAAATTACATAAACAAACGAAAACTGCTGTACATTAGATTCCTGATTTATGTTCATTACTCAGGAGCCAAATAAATAAAGACTGTTCGTCCATTTGTTTCTTGTATTAAAACATATCATTAGATAATTACATTCTTTTCTGAAATTTTAATATTGAGATTATAATATTAATGAATGATGGTTGTCAAACCATTTCTGCCATTATACATTGAGTCCAAAATTTGCGGGCCCAGGACAATATTAGTATTTTTCCAGCACCGTCTTATATTTCATGTTTTAGTCTTGTTTTGACCCGATTAAATATTGAGTAGAAATTTCTTGCCAAGTGACAGTAATATATTTGCGAAGTTGATAAGGAAGCCCGTTCCAGCGACACATCTATATATCTTAATAAAGGAAGTGACACACCTCATTGCAGGTTTGGTGACCAGTACAGTAAACAAACATGTTTATTCGAGGTTACCTCAATATAAAACCGAGTCCCTGTTATACATGCCATATAAAACAAACAATGTATTTATCTATTTGTTATCTTTTATATGTATGCGCTGTACATAATTGATTTAAACTCCTTTGGTATATATTCCATATGGCGGTGCTCCTACTTACTGGAGGCTTATACACAAATGAAGAACCCGAGCGCCAACTGTCACGAAGAACCCGAGCGCCAACTGTCGTCATAATGATCGTTTGCATAATACAACGATGACATTTAACACTTCGACATTTCACACATCGACAATTCACGAATCGACAAGTCACATGTTACAAGTTACAAAACATCAATATACAAAAAGACAATTTACCAAGAATTTTGAAATCTACAAGTTACAAATTGACAATTAATAAATGAAGAATGTTGAATTTTGATACAAAGATACAAGTTACAAATGAAGCTTGATGAAATTGCACAGTTACAAGTAACAAACTGACAATTAACCGATTAAGAATGTTGAAACTACAAAGGTTCAAGTTATAAATTGACAATTTACGAATTAAGCATTATGAATTTCACAGTAACAATTTTAGTAACAAATTAACAATTTACGAATTAACAATTTAGAAATTACACAGTTACAAGTTACGAATTGACAAGTTACGAATTAAGAATTTTGACCCCGTTGGCTTTCCATATATTCTGACCTCGAGTTGTTTCTCTTTTGTTTCTTTTTTGAGTGACTGTCCTATTATAAACTTTGACCTTTACAAAAAGCTAAGGATTGTCTACCAAATGAATAGATTCCTTAACTTTGTAATATATTTAGCCTTTTAACTTTTTTCATTCGATCGTCACTGATGTTTTTTGTAGACTTAACTCGTGTCTGGCATACATCGTTTTAATTCTGGTATCTTTTTATATCTACATGTACATACCTTTTTATATAAATTGGTTATTTTGAAAGTGTGTACAGGTATTCATAAACTTCTGAATTAAGAAATTCTTCGGCAAAGCTAAGTTTCCCTTTAGAATGTTTGAATTGATTTAAGTAAAATCAGGAAATCCTTAAAATTTCAGATGTTTTATGAGACCAAAATAATTCTCTTCATAAGAGGTCCCAATCAATTGCATGCCACAGGTTTCACCGCATACAATATCTGCCATGAGTAAAGACAGCTTCAAATACGAGAAACAAAATATAAAGATATGATAGAAAATAAATGCAATCACACCTCCAGATTATAAGGCAAACTGAGTGCATAAATTTATATTGCGATAGGTTTGTGCAATTTGCATAAGTCATCCGGTTAGTAGAAATTATGATTTGCCAAAGGGTTATAATCGGAAAAATTATGTACATTCCCAAGTAATAAATAAAATAGTCGAGCTTTAAAATAACTATTCAAATAGAATCTGTAAATATATACTTTCAATTGGCTTCTTCCATTCACAGTCAATTATTTCAATTCAAAAGCAAACACAAATTCAGCAACGATCTTTTGATGACCCGGCAGTCAGCGGTCTTAGGTTCATGTATTGCTTTTTTTTTTTTTTTAAGAAAGCAACTTGTCTAATATATAATCATTATGAATAGTAGAACACACCCGTGATATCGCGGATCCGTGACTGAATTAAAGTATATAACTATGTGTAAGCCTTATTTTAGTATTGGTTTTGTCATCTGCTAAAGTCTGATAAGATACACAGTTTTCTCCGCTTTCAAACTCTTTCTGTGTGAACCCGTCGACCTGGAGCTTATCAATTATTGGTAATATTAATTATTTGGAAAACAAAAGGTCCTGGAATGGAGTACTTTTTAATCAACAGCATTGTCCTATATTAGTTATAATAAAGTTGAATTCTTTGATTCACTGTTTTGCGTCATGCTCGCTAACAAATTGAAAACTGTACCTATAATACGCCTTATTTTAAGTTTAGATTTTTAGTAACTTCATCTTCGCTAGCCAATGGTTACGATCCACTCCCGCTCTCTTCAACCTTGGCGGATTGAGATAAAATTTCGGAGACACAAGATTAGGATTTTTATTGGTTGCAGTCAAAACTCGCTGCATCCAATCAAAAAGCGCCTATAACATGATCACGTGTAAACGTAGAAAGTGTTTGTAAACAATTACCACGTGTTTATTGTGCAACAAGTCTTTACATCCCTAAAAATACGAATATTTAGTGACAACTTGAATGTTTTTAATCAACCAATAGAAGTTCCTGTGTATGTTTCATGCACAAATGCATGAATGTTGACGTATATTTTCATTTCCGGCTTTACCAAGTGTGTAGAATCTAGACACTACCGTGTTTTTACCTCCAAGTTGAAGAGTTCAAGTTCTACCATTGGTCAATAATAATGTATTCGGAATGGGCGTGATTTTTATCTTCCGATAGATGGCTCAACATTGTTATCACAAATCTTGGCTCAATCCGCCAAGGGTGAAGAGAGCGGGGGTGGATCGTAACCCTTGGCTAGCGAAGATGTGTTAACTTAGAAAGTCTTACTGATTAAAATACTACAATAGGGAACAATTGAATTTAGTAGTGTCAACCCTGTGATTATGACCCGTGTATACAACAAAATCCTAAATACACCGTTTGGTGGTGCGCCTGTCAGATGCGGAATGTATAAATAAGATAATAGGTAACAGGTGAATATACTATTGGTATCGGTATCGGATTCGACCGAACTTGTTAATTATTGGCAATATTAATTATGTGGAAAACAAAAGGGTCTGAAGTGGTGTAATTTTTAATCTACACCATTGTCCTATATTAGCTATACATTGTATATAAAGTTGAATTCTTTGATTTGTTGTTTTTACCTGATGACGGCTGACAAATTGGACCTCGTTATCGACTCCTAGGAGTCGATATTAGAGTCGATATTAAGAATTGAACGATGGACATTTAGTGCGTGAATTTTTCTTGCTACCTGATTGGAAGATATTACGAGACGTGAATAATCAAAATTTATTGATTGGTTAGGACAATCCAAACCTAGTTAATGACCTTCAATCCCGTAGAGTATCGGAATTGTCCTCTCTATTTTAGCAATTAGATTTTGCCTGGTCATTAATCATGCATATTCATGATATTGGTACACAGGTAACTTTTATCTATAAATAGTCGAATCTTCTGCAGTTTCGTAAACAACAACGTTAAATGATATATACTACTTCATAACGTGTGCCCTCACGTGTGTGGTAAAATTTGTTGATTGATGCACGTGGCTATTCTAGTAAATGAATTAATCTACAAAGCGAGAGCACTTTCCATTTTCATCAGCTAAGAGTCGATTAGCCCTTTTGGAAAGGCTAAAGCTTGTTATTTTAGTATTATAGATATTATGTCTGGAGAATTTCATAAAAGGTATCAAAAGCCCTCTCCCTTTTTTTCAAAGTGCGTAATTATTTGTATCCTTTCTGTTAAATTCAACTATTTTCGTGTTTCTACATGGCCTCAGACCACATTATTCTTCACCTTTGCTACAATGCATTTTTTTGTAAAAGTCGAATTAAATTAAAAAATTTCACCGCTTCAAACATGAAATAAATGTAACTGCTTACAGACCATTATTATTCTAATAAAATATGCTTCTGGGACAATCCATCAGTGTTTTTTCTTCTTTTGAGAGCCCTACTTACATGCCAATGGTAGGATTTGAATCTTGTATAAATAAATAAGGCTAATTTGAGGGGTGGTCGGAGGGGGTCCTGACGTTCTGAAAAAGGTCCTGCCTCCCTCTATTCTCTACCCTTCTTTTATTTTGGCTAAATCACTACTTTCACTTTCAACAATGAATTTATATGCCCCATTTATGAGCATGATGTTTTGATAGTCTATGCGTCCGTTCGTCCGTTCTTTTATCCGTCCGTCTCACGGTCCCGCTCCGTGTTGAAGGCCGCACCTTGACCTATAATGGTTTACTTTATAAATTTTTATTTGGATGGAGAGTTGTCTCATTGGCAATACAATACAATAATAATTCGTGTTCGTGTTTGCTAACATTTTTATTTTGTTTTGCGGAGGAAATTTCGAAGATTCTGTTTTAAATCCTAGGGTTTGTAGGAACAGCGTGAGTAACGTTAGTGGTTAAGATGGAAAATATGTTGACCCCCTTTAGTATTAGTTGTATTCAGTATACTTTGGAACAACACCTTTGCAATATAAGGCAAACCTTTACGTTATAATGCAAACCTTTGCGATATAACGCAAACCTAACGCAAATCTTTGTGAAACTTGTGTGAACTTGAGCGAGAGTACAAACATCGGATTCAGATATAGAATAATACGAACATTTAATTTCAACTGTACGCTTATTCACTTATCCATCTAAATAATGTTAAAATAGCATCTTGGAGAACTAAAGCTACAAATTTTTGGTAGTTGTTCTTTTTTTTAAATTTACCCCATATGATACCAAAACATGTATGGTTAGCTGGACCGTTCGAGTATTCTCATACGGTCCGACCGTACGCGTATGGTCGGACCGTACGAGTATACGTATACGGTCCAAATACTCGTATGGTCTGGAACATATATACTAGTAGTAACATGGATATCGTTTTTGGGGGCCTTTATAGTTTGCTGTTCGGTGTGAGCCAATGCTCCGTGTTGAAGACCGTACTGTGGCCTATGATGGATTTCTTTTACGAATAGTCCGCATTTATAAGTTTTGCGTTATATCGCAAGTTTTGGGTTATAACACATACCACAAATGTTTGTGTTATAACGCAACAGTTTGCCTTATTTCGCAATGATTTGCGTTATAACGCAACGGTTTGCGTTATATCGCAAATGTTTGCGTTCTAGTGCAAAAGTTTGCCTTATTTTGCAAAGGTTCGCGTTAAAACGCAAAAGGTATAATAATAATAATAATAATAATAATAATAATAATAATAATAATAATAATAATAATAATAATAATAATAATAATATCTAATTTAGAGAGAGTAACTTATTTGGATTACACCAATTTTCAATAAGGCTCTCTTAATACAATAATAATTACATTAAAAATAAACAATACATCAATAATAATGATAAATAAAGATTATATACAATTTAAAATACAATTAACAGTTATGATATGGCATTACAGTACAAATATGATGGTAATGTTAAAAGTACATAGATTTGTATTTATGTTTAAATTCTGATACTGTATTTGATTTTTTAATTGAATTAGGAAGAGCATTCCACACTTTTGGTCCAGTGTACGAGAAACTAGACTTATACAACTCTGTATTTGGTTTTGGAATTATAAAATTATCTGAGGCTGAAAATCTCGTATTATATTTTTGGTTTGCAGAAGCTGATAAAATAAGACTGGACATATATTCTGGAGCTAAGCCATGTTTTGACTAATTCATAAGTAATGATTTGTGATATAGTATTCTTTGTGTGATTGGCACAATGTTACATTCGTGAAATAATTCTCTTGAAGGTTTAGTGTAATCATGTTCGTCTAAAATTATTCTTGCTGCCTTTTTTTGCAGTTTTAGTAAACTATTTAATAGAAAGTCATTACAGTTTCCCCATATTGAACAACAATAATCTAAGTGAGGTAAAACGTAAGCGTTATAGTACATTTGTCTAGCTTTGTGATTTAAATATTTCTTTATCCTTTTTATTAAAGCTAAAGAAGAGTTAACTTTTTTGATTATATAATCGATATGAGAAGACCAAGATAGAGATGCATCAATAAAAACACCTAGAACCTTTTCACATGTACTTTCTATAATTTGTTGTCCATTTAAAGCAAGATTAATGTTTTCATTTGGAAAAATATCTTGTAAAACCGTATTAAGTTTTTGACTGACGCAACTTTTGATTTGTCCAATGACTGATATGGTGCTATCATCAGCAAATAAATCGGTGTTATGATAAGGATTAGACAAAGGAAGATCATTAATAAAAGTTAAAAACAACACCGGTCCTAATACGGATCCTTGGTACACCCGTTTTTTGTTTTTGTACGTCTGATAATGTATTTGAAATAGATACTTTCTGATGTCGATACTTTCTGATATCTGTCAGCCAAATATGATGTAAACCAGCGTAATGAGGTTTAAGCAAATTTGTATTTGTTTATTTTTTGAACAAGCAGTTCATGATTGAGAAGATCAAAGGCTTTTGCTAGATCTAGAAACAGTGCTCCGACAAGATCGCCATCATCAATGGCGTTAAGCCACTTATCTATTAAAGCTGTTAACGCAGTTTGACAAGAATGATTTGCACGAAAGCCTGACTGCATTCTATACAATAACTGGTATTTATTAAGATATTTTACTAAGTGTGTTTTCACATGTTTTTCAAGGATTTTAGAAATGAGTGGTAAAATTACAATTGGTCTGTAATTACTGAAAACATCTTGTGTTGAGCCTTTTTTCTTATAAACTGGTATGACTTTTGCCAGTTTAAATGAAGATGGACAAATACATTTTTGATACTTAAATTAGAAATATGACAAAGTGGTAGTGAAATAGCATGAGAAGACATCTTTAAAAATTTTGCACTTATGGTATCAACCTGTTGCTTTTGTTTCATCTAGTGCTTTTAGTTGTAAACAACAAAATCATAACTCATAAGTGGTATAGAAAAATACACGTTATCTGGTACATGACCCGATATAAAATCATCAAGTTTTTTACAACAACTACTAGAATTGTTGATGTTTTGATCTATATTAAGATTATCTGTGATATTTGTGAAATAAGCATAAAAAACATCAGCAATGCCTTTTGGTTCTAAAATTTCCTTTTTGTTACAATCACTTATGATTTTTATACTGGTATGATTGTCGGTACCGTTGGCAGTATGTAGGTGCTTCCATAATTTACTGCTATTGCCCTTTTTGTGTTCTATGATATTGGTATAATAATTTTGTTTAGAGTTTTCGATGAGATATTTGACTTTATTTCTCCAGAGTCTATAACTATATATATCCTTTTTCTAATGATAAAAATTACGTTTTCTCATGCTATCTAGAATTTCATCATTCATCCACTCATTTTGATACAAACGTTTTACTCTCTTTTTAATGAGTGGAGCATGATGATTTAATACTTCAGTAAAAATGTTCAAAAAAGACAACAGTGCTTCTTCGGGGTCATCGATTTCTAATACACAATTAAATGAACACTGTGATATGTGATTGATAAAATCATTTTCATTAAAATGTTTAGTAGATCTGAACGTAATATATTCATGAATTTTCTTTTTCGATTTTAACCCTCTTTTGTGAGAAATGCATACTGGATTATGGTCACTGATAGAATACTTCGGAACATAAAATGAATATTATCTGGTTCATTGCTATAAATATGGTCTACCAAAGTGGAAGATGTTTGTGCGACTCGAGTGGGAACAGAGACTAATTGAGACAAGTTTAACAAATTTTTCAAATGTGACCATTTAGCTGGAATTTTTCTCGACGCCAAATTAATATTAAAGTCACACAAAATAATCATTTTCTTATCTTCAATATTGACATTTGTTAACATTAATTCAAAGTTTGTAATTTACACTGCATTACTATTTTATAGGTTTTTGATGAACAAAAATAATTTCGATCCACATTGATTCAGACTATATCATCATTTTCTAAATCATATCGTCCTATTGTGGTTAACATGTTAGAAATATAAATTAAAAACCCACCGCCAGATTTTCCAATTCTGTCTTTTCTGTTTGTATCATAACCCTTACTCTATTTCTTAATTTTGGACAGAATCTGACAAAAATGTTTCACTTAAACACAGCACATCTGTGTTTGATTTTGATAGCAAATATTTAACTTCAGAAAACTTTGTCAATATATGATTTATGTTTAACTTGTGACATATATTAAGTGGCTTGTGTGTGGAAATATAAAAGACATAAAAGGGTTTGAAAATGGAGATGATTTGGAATTAGATAATAGAATATGTGTTGCAGTACATAAAAACAAAATAATAATACTGACAAGATTTCCTAAAATAGAATTACATCTTCTGGTAGTAGAAAAGTTATTGGTTAAATTCTTTACCTCCAGTACGTTTGACTGAACACATTTTGTTGTTGAGTTGTTGTGTTGTTGAATGGTATAAATCTCCTCCCTGTTGACCTCACCGATTGAAAATTTGATTGAGTTTCTGATGTACAATTTGAGAATTCAAACAAAGTGTTCACGCACGAGATAATGTTGTGGCTTAAAACTTTGGCACCAGCAACATCTGTGTGAACATGGTCTGCAAATAAAGTAAGATTGGGCTGGTCTCCATATAGAAAGTCCAAAGAATTGTCCAAAATTTCCACATGTTGTTCCTGTAGAGAGAATAGATGATTGTTGACATTGTAAATTGTACGACTAGCTTGATAATTGGTTGGCCTTGGTAGAATTGAGGAAATTACCAGCTTAGTTCTTGGTAAGCTTTGCCCGACTGTACAAATCAAATTTTTGAAGTCGTCCATAATAGCAAATATTTGGGTCATGTTTGCGTTAAACGCAAAGGTTTGCCTTATCTCGCAATGGTTTTCGTTATATGTCCATAGTACACGGATGCCCCACTCGCACTATCATTTTCTATGTTTAGTGGACCCCGAAATTGGGGTAAAAACTCTAATTTGGCATTTAAATTCGAAAGATCATAATCATAGGGAACATGTATACTAAGTTTCAAATTGATTGGACTTCAACTTCATCAAAAACTACCTTGACCAAAAACTTTATACTGAAATTCGCACTATCATTTTCTATGTTCAGTGAACCGTGAAATTGGAGTTAAAACTCTAATTTGGCATTAAAATTAGAAAGATCATATCATAGGACACATGTGTACTAAGTTTCAAGCCGATTGGACTTCAACTTCATCAAAAACTACCTTGACCAAAAACTTTAACCTGAACGAACGAACGAACGAACGGAAGGACGGACGGGCGCACAGACCAGAAAACATAATGCCCCTCTACTATCGTAGGTGGGGCATAAAAACCCTGCAAACTGATTTCTGTAAAATCACTAACTCAGGGGTAGCAACCCATCATTATTGATTTTCGACTTATCTGGTCATTCCCTATGGGACATACATGTACACGTGTAAATAACAGTATTGATTAACAGATTATAACATTACTTTGGTAAACATAATTTCTGCGTTATTTCATTTGAATATTTCTGTCCGTTGTGCTACAAAATATGTCTCAGTAAGAATATTTAGAAAATAGTTTAAGGGGAATAACTAGATATATAGAAATTATCTTTTTACATTTCGGAGCCTTAAACACGTCTGTTCAGTATGGTGGTTCAACGTATACTGTGCGTAGAAAAATGGACGAATCCAATTTGAGGGGTGTTCCAATTTTCTATTTTTTTATTATTCCATTGGTTAACATTGAAATATTAATTACATATCAGTTATCAAACATCGAAATAATTATATTTATGAACATATACTGAAAGTATACCTCATACTATTTGTTTTTAATCTGATTTACATTGCTATATACCCCTACGATTACATGGTTTAGTCATGTAGTATATAAACCCGATAGCGGATCACATTACCGCATTGGGGCGCTGTCTTCCTGCGGATAGTTGTTCCAGTGTACTAGCACTATAAAGTCCTGCAACTACGGTAGGCTAGCACAAAGCAGTCAAAATTTACATACACCCTTTGGTTTTATATTTATTTTATTTTATTTTATTTTACCTATCATTTTTTTTTAGTACATACAAAACATCTCACTAATTATTTTTGCAAAACTCACATACACAAATTTAGGCCTATTTCGGTTTATACAAAATATTTGGCATATAAATTCACATACACAATTTGGCATATCAAAATTATCCGCTCTTTACTTGGCTGCTGGTGTACCAGGACAACGTTGCTGCCGTTCACCGCTGTTTGCTTGGCCTAGCTTTCCTCCTGTTCCTACTTCTGGTGGCACCATGTTTATTAAATATTTATTAACTTATGTTTTATTTATTTTTATTTTTTATTAAACAAAATTATCTTTATATTATTTTATTATGGCACCCTCAACGGAGTTGGGGTGACATATTGTTATTGTTCGTTTCTTTTTGTCTTATTATTATTATATTTATTCTTCCACACTTTTTTGTCCATACTATTTCTCAGAATTGGCTTAAACAATATTGATGGCACTATACCATAATGTTGACCACCACATTGAATAGTGCAGTGAGGTATGGCATCATCAAGATGGCTGCCGTTGCCATGGAAACGAAACAAATGTGAAAAATATCTGTTTTTTGTTTTGGTGAACTGTTTGAATATGCTTACACTCAGAATCATCATATTTTAATACAATGTAGGTGCCCACTATATAAAGGTGTTGGATGATTTTGGCACTCATTGGACCTACTATGTTGCCATGGAAACTACACCAAAAATTTCAAAAATATCAAAATGCTCCAAACTTCATGAAACTTCACAGTAACGATGAGCAACATTGGAAGATGTGGCATTTGGCGTTGGAATTTCCAAAATATCTGTAGTTACCATGGAAACAATGCAAAAAGGTCAAAACTTTGAATTTTCACAGAACATTCCAGAACATCAATGTTAAATTTACTCTAGAGACATTAAATGGTATATATGATTATGGAGGGAAAAAATTGCAGCGGGGGTTTGACTTTGGAATATTCAAAATGGCCGCCGTTACCATGGGAACAGCAAAATTATGAAAAACTTGAAAATGCTTTAAATGTAATGAAACTTATAACAAATTTTGCCTAGCTTATGTAGACTTAACTTTTGAGTTTCGAATTTTCAAAATGGCCGTCGTTGCCATGGAAACAGCAAAATTTTTCTAAATGGCTTCCGCTGGCCTGGCAATGGGGAAAGGGTGCCATCCGCTATTGCTTGCAATGGCAAATCTAGTTATATTTATTTTTATATTCTTTTCTTTTCTTTATTTAATTACTTATTCATAAATTTTTATTCATTTATTTATTCAAATTTTTGTTTATTTTAAATTTTTATTAAACTTATTATCATACTAAATTATGTCAATTACCACATGGTAAAAATTAAATTATTTAATGCCCCAAAAGGCGCAAGCCAGGGCCGACCGTGCAAGGGCTGTATAGCCAGTCAAGGTCGTTAAAAACTTCCATTTGTTGCATTCCCACCGTGCGAGGGCTGAAAAGCCAGTCAAGGTCGTTAAACACTTCCATATATATACATTTCAGACACTGGCTGTATAGCCAGTCAAGGTCGTTAAAAACTTCCATATATATATACATTTCAGACACATTCTAACACAGTTAACGAGCAGGATCTACGACAGTTGTATCAAGGTAAGTGTTTATGGTCATCATATTATATATTTATACAAATATTTTGAAGAAAAAAAAAAGTCATAGCATCATAAAAAGATAAACATCATTTTTTGTAATAATAGTAAACTTTGTAAGTCTGAGGCCTTCCTACGCATGAACTAGGTGTACCAGTTTAGGGCGATATCATAGCTATAACGGAAAGGAAAGCAATATGATATGTCCCCGCTATGACTGGGAAATCCTTTCCGACTAACAGTTCATGTGGACCCTTTGGGGTGCCAGCTCTGTTTCTGGTGACAGAAATTTGAATGGGGCGTGGAAAATCTTGAAACGCCAGTTTCTTAATCAGATTATCAAAACAAACTAGCATCAGTTTCAAACAGATTTATTTATTAAAGATACATTGTATTAAATATGAACAACATAATGTATAAATAATTATAAATCTTTAACGTCACTAGCTTTCACCCAAGAATTGAATTTTACAGGCCAATTCAACCATTTTACAAAATATTGTTTGCTGCAAATACGCTGCAGGTCTGCTGCAAACAATTTACCATGCAAATGAGTGTTTGCTGCAGACCTGCTGCAAACATTTATATGCAAATGAGTGTTTGCGACAGACCTGCTGCAAACATTTTTTTGCAAATTAATTTTTCTCCTGCGTGTTTGCAGCAGACCTGCTGCGTGTTTGCTGCAAACAATTATATTCAAATTATTTTTTCTCCTGCGTGTTTGCTGCAAACTTGCAGGAACTACATAAATGATTTTACAATATTAACCAATTAATTAAGTCATGTTGTGTATACACATCACATTATCTTTATTACACAGTAAATTATGAAAAGTTTGGTTACACATACGTACATACAATAATTCGAATAATTTATCATTCGCATAATTATCATAGCAAAGGTTTATTCCTTTAAAAAATAATTTAAAGATTTCTTGTTGTTCAAGTACGTGCTAAAATGAATTGCATGCATATTTGAAATACGAAAAAAGGTTTATTTGAAATTTATTTTGTGCATATATGTATATACTGCTTTTTAATTTTTATTTTGTGCATATATACTGCTTTTTAATTAATATTTTCACATAATATAACAACACAATATTTTAAAATAAGTTATAATCTCCAAACATTCTTGAGTGTACTGTATAGTTGTTACATGTTTGAAAATGTTTTTTTCAAAACTTCATGCAGAACAGCTTCCAATTGCTTTTGAGCATTTCCATATGCTCAAGTCAATAGGTGTTTCGGATAAGCGAGATTTCTGACTGAATAAGAATGTTGGTAGGCGACACTTTTATATGTTGGACTCAACAGTAAAATTGCAGTA
Source organism: Mytilus galloprovincialis (assembly GCA_037788925.1). Taxonomy (NCBI): domain Eukaryota; kingdom Metazoa; phylum Mollusca; class Bivalvia; order Mytilida; family Mytilidae; genus Mytilus; species Mytilus galloprovincialis. The sequence goes on along the minus strand of CM075335.1, from coordinate 57,757,674 downwards.
GTCATTGTGTTATCTGAGTTTGGACAAGAAGACAAGAAGAATTAATATTCGAATTATCACAGTTTAGATCGGGAATCGGACAGAAACTAATGTTATCCGAATTTGTATAGAATACATAATACTCATTATCAAGGACTTATAACTGTTCTTATCCGAATTCGGATAAGAAAAATGTATGACCTCACAGAGTTTGGTATGCTATGACGATCATTATCCGAATTCGGATAAGAAAAATGTATGACCTCATAGAGTTTGGTATGCTATGACGATCCTTATCCGAATTCGGATAAGAAAAATGTATGACCTCACAGAGTTTTGTATGCTATGACGATCCTTATCCGAATTCGGATAAGAAAAATGTATGACCTCACAGAGTTTGGTATGCTATGACGATCCTTATCCGAATTCGGATAAGAAAAATGTATGACCTCATAGAGTTTGGTATGCAATGACGATCCTTATCCGAATTCGGATAAGAAAAATGTATAACCTCACAGAGTTTGGTATGCAATGACGATCCTTATCCGAAATCGGATAAGAAAAATGTATGACCTCACAGAGTTTGGTATGCAATGAAGATCCTTATCCGAATTCGGATAAGTACAATGTATATCTATATTCAATATAAACTCTTCTTGGTGGTAATCCGAATTCGGATAAGACGATATTTTTTTTATACATATCAGTACTTTTTACGATTTTTTTCGATCAGATAAAAAATATTATGTATATATCAAGTATCCTTATTATGAAAGAGTATACATTAATGTCCTTATCTTAATTAGTTGATGATTGATTGTTGCTTGTTTAACGTTCAGTGGCAAATATTTCATGTACATGCAAATGAAAGCAAACTAATATAGGCTACAGTTTGTTCGAAAAACGGCTTTCCTGGAAGAAAGTGCAGGAATTTCGTTCTTCATTGGTAAATGTGAGTATGTTAGAGTACAGCAGAAATACTTCTTTCCAACATACCAGCAAAAGGAACAATGAGGACGGCTCCAAATAATGTTGAGGGGGTTTTTGAACATCTAGAACGTGCTACACTCGCGCAGTACGAGGCATCAGATTTGATCGTTACGGCTAACCGATGCGACTAGTTAATATGATATGTTTATGGGAAGAAAGAAGTGAAGGAAGGTAATTATTTTTATAAAACAGTCAACATATTTTATTAGGTAAACTATGTGATTGTAAACGGTCGAGAATGGTTGACTGTTGTCGTTTGCTTAACAAATATCATGTTCACTCCATTGAACTCAGACATCACTACGGTTAACTTAAAATTGCATAAAAAGTGATGTTTGATCAGGTCCTAGTATAAGCCCCATTCACCTTGTCACGTGTTATTATGTTTCAAAATGCTACGTTTCAACTACGTTTTGAATAAAAATGTCCCGTTTATTTTAAAGTTAGGTTTTACTAGGTTTGTGCTAATACGTAGCAAAACGGGATAAGAACGTATTCTTATCACGTTTTGCTACATATTAGCAAGTGTAAACCCACGTTTCCACCCTTCATTGATACGTATCGATACGTGGTTAGCACGTTTTGTTTATACGTTCCCCTAAGCGTTGATACTTGTTTACTAGGGTTCTACTTCGTTTCAATTTTCGCTACGTTTGCTGTTGAAGTTTCAAAACATACGGGACAGGTCCCGTTTTAAACAAAGGATCACTAAGTTTTGATACGCTTCGTAACGTATATTCACGTTTCGCTACGCTTTCAAAACGTAGTAAAACGTGACAGTGTGACTGTGGCTTAAGCAATAAGGATCAGACAGGATTGAGATACAATTTAACAGCATTTCACATCTGTAAAAAAGAAATCCTGAACGGAATAAAATATTTTTTGATTCAACTATGCATTTGTTTCAGAAAATTATGATCTACACTTTGCATTGAAAATAAACATGTATTCTAAAACCATTTGTTGGCGTCACACAGGTTATGTTCTCATATATTTTATGAGGGTATGATACTATTCCATTAACAGGAGGGGTTGTGCCTGATATTCATATGATGAAGACAATCGTTTCCATCAGTTCGATTGACTTCTCGGGATATGACATGTCAGTGACTGCTAGCAGTCCTTTGTTAATTTATGTATCCTTGTCATTTTGCTGAGCTATTGTTATTGCCTTTTTCTGGCATTAGATTCGGACTTCTTTGAAATATAGTTTTACTGTGTATATTGCTGTGTGTTTGTTATCATGCATTGGTTTGAGGTATAGGGATGAGTTCTCACAAAATATCTTAAAACCCGCCGTGTTTGGGCCTGTACTAAGTCAATAGCCTCTGGCCTTTGTCAGTCTTGTATGTTTTTTTTAATTTATGTTTATTTATATATGTTTGAGTTTTAATACAACGACGTTCATTTACACTAAAGTAGTACACATTTTTAAGGGCCAGGTATTTTATTGAGGGGACAAATTTCATATATTTACACGTCTATGAAGAATCAATACTTACAACAAATGTCTTTGAAAACTTTTCTTTTACTTCCCAACCTAAAATACTCCCTGAATACTAATACATTGTATGATAACATGACTCAAACACCTTCAACATTTTCAAATTTCAAATCTGTATCTTCCAGGAAGTTACCAATGGGCCATCTTCGCTAGCCAAGGGTTACGATCCACTCCCGCTCTCTTCACCCTTGGCGGATTGAGCCAAGATTTGTGATAACAATGTTGCGCCATCTATCGGAAGATAAAAATCACGCCCATTCCGAATACATTATTATTGACCAATGGTAGAACTTGAACTCTTCAACTTGGAGGTAAAAACACGGTAGTGTCTAGATTCTACACACTTGGTAAAGCCGGAAATGAAAATATACGTCAACATTCATGCATTTGTACATGAAACATACACAGGAACTTCTATTGGTTGATTAAAAACATTCAAGTTGTCACTAAATAGTCGTATGTTTAGGGATGTAAAGACTTGTTGCACAATAAACACGTGGTAATTGTTTACAAACACTTTCTACGTTTACACGTGATCATGTTATAGGCGCTTTTTGATTGGATGCAGCGAGTTTTGACTGCAACCAATAAAAATCCTTATCTTGTGTCTCCGAAATTTTATCTCAATCCGCCAAGGGTGAAGAGAGCGGGAGTGGATCGTAACCATTGGCTAGCGAAGATGCCAATGGGCATGCTCATTCGTTTTATGTAATTCTTGCAATGCTCTTGCAAACATATAGAATTGTCAAAGATTCCTGCAATCTAGCTGGGAACATCCCTTAAATTCTAGAGTTTCCTGCAATCTTACTGCAAACAAAAGTTTCTGCAAACTTGCCGCAAGCTTGCAGCAAAAAGCTGCAATGTTTGCAGGAGGTTCGCAGCTAGCTGCAAACTTCTGCAAACATTATTCAAAGGGTTCCTGCACGCTTTTTGTTTGCAGCAGACCTGCAGCAAGTATGCTGACCTGCTGCAAACATTTCAGTTCTGTAAGGGTTAAGATACATTTGAAGGTTTTTTAAGACTGAAAGAGCCATCTTGCACGTAAAAGCACCACAGGAATTTTGAAAAGTTGGCAAGTATGGATGCAATCGTTATTGCAGTGATATAGTCTAATTAAATGCTCATTGATAACAAATGACAATTACAATTGATCTAGGTATAGATGGTGCTCAAAATTGTACAACATCTTTCTTTGTCTGTATTAACTCTCATACAGTTGTCTTCACATCATGTAGATAATAAAAGTTGACACTTTTCAAAGTTTGCAACAATAACAATATCAGTATATAATAAATTCGTTTTTCATCCCCAATTAATATACAAGGGTGGACACAGACATGTGTGGAGAGTATACAATGTAAGCAATCAGTGTAAGGATGCTTGACAGTGTTAATATTTCTTAATTAAGCCCCAATGGAAAGGCGGGTCGCAATATAGTGATCAGTATGTTTGTCCGTCCTTATTTTTGGATTCATTATGATTTCAGTCTGTATTTGACATAAATTAACCAACACCAAAAAGGGGGTGGGGGTCATAATGTATGTACAACTTCCCAAGTCAAACTTAAAAATGTTTCAGATGACAATCCCATGTCCATGTTAAGGATCATGTCCATTTTGTATCTCCAGAACTGATGTGATTTCAACGTTTATACTTGACATGTATATCAACCAGTGGGTGTGTCATAATATCATGTACAACTTCCTAAGTCAAAGTCAAAAACTTTTAGTTTACAACTCTCTATGTCCTATGGTAAATAGTGTCCACTCTGTATCTAGAGATCTGTTGTGTTTCAAAGTTTATACTTGACATGTATATTAACCAACACCAGTGACGGGATCATAATTTATGTACAACTGTGTAGGTCAAAGGTTGTAGTTAAAAACCTTGGTCTCTGTTGACAACCACATGTCTAGGGGTAGAGATAAAAATTCTTTACCACACGTTCGCAGTGATGTCTTGTTTTATTTATAACGTGTAATGTTAACTGGGTTTTCATAGATTCAACTATATGGGATTGCATACCAAAAGAAAAACTCACTGTACTGTAGTACATATTCACTTTTGTTTGTTTGTATGTTGTTATGAATTCTTCTCCATCATATGGCATACAAATGGATATAATAGCTTTTGTAGTAATATAAAATGGTAAAAGTATAATGTGAATGTGTAATTTGGACTCGTCAGTAGGCATTACACACATTTACATTACACCAAAAAAACATCATGTTTGTTGGGGAACTTATTTCATTGAGTGTGTCTGCCTAGACTCCCAAGGCCATTTTAACAAACTAATCAAATATGAGAGAAATGTTTTTTGTTTTTTTTAAATTAAATCAAAAATATATTGCTAAGTGCATTTATTATTATTTTCATTTCAATTTTGGTGTCAATTTTGCCTTGTGAGTTTCGTCCCTTTAACGCTTTTTCTAAAAAATAGTAACATTGGTAAGCTGGTTTCATTTCAAGTTTAATATCAAATAAGTTTTTATAGAATTTATGGAAAATGTTGAAATTCAGAAAGGGAATTGATGTAATTATCTGAAAAATGATTCATATTTATTTTCTTAATAGTTAATTTGAAAGTTTATTTAAAAACTGTGATAGTTTTATTATTTCAAAAAAAGTTTAAAGTTATAATTAAATAACTTTACTTAGGATTTGAAAGTCTAAAATAAGATTCTTTATGGAGGTTTATTAAAACAAATGAATTAATTATGTTGTCCTACCGTGTTCTAAAAATACAAATTAAGAAGGAATGAATGGATTTATTCAAAATATTTCAGGAACCATAATTTTGATGATTTTGTTTTATAATGGTGTTATTTACTATTGTTAACTATTGTCATTCAGTGTATTGACATAATGCAACTTAATCAACAATAATTTTTTTAATGATAAACTTTCGAGTTCAAAAAAACAGTTGTAAGGGAATATTATTTTGAAAAAATATAGTACATATAGAAACATTGAAATATTTTTAAAAATTCAAATCTTATAATGGAATGTTTTAAAATCTTTTATATTAATTTTATGAAAATACAAGTGTTTTAGGACTAAAATAGTAAAATATTTATTTTAACTGATTATGAGACCTAAATTATGTTTTTTTAGTGAACAATATGGGAAATAATATTCTTAATGATTTATGGTTGAAAGGATATTTCAGTTATCATGGTTACTGCACATATTTTAATATTGATAAAAGTAGAAAAGGAACATTGTTATTATTTTAGAAAAGTTGCATTTCACAGATCCGTTTGTTTTATACATGAGTTATTATATTAGAAATTTTTATTTCCTGCATATTGTGCATATTCAAAAGTGCAGTCAAGTTGAATTTAAAGAGATCATCAATTCAGGCTCTATTTAAATCGATAGTTGAAAAGCTAAATTATTTAATGTAAAATAAATAGAAGTCGCATTACTTTAATAAGTATTGATATATATATATTGGGCTGATGTTTAGACGTGTTTGTATATATGGATTAACAAATAAAGGGACGAATTGAAAAAAATATACATAACAGAAACACAATATATTAAGCAATGGTATAAAAACAATAATAGTCTATCATCACTAAATATAAAATATAACAGTAAATATAAAATATAACAATAAATATAAAATACAACAGTAAATATAAAATATAACAGTAAATGTAAAATATAACAATAAATATAAAATATAACAGTAAATGTAAAATATAAATATAAAATATAACAGTAAATATAAAATATAACAGTAAATGTAAAATATAACAGTAAATATAAAATATAACAGTAAATGTAAAATATAAATATAAAATATAACAGTAAATGTAAAATATAACAATAAATATAAAATATAACAGTAAATGTAAAATATAAATATAAAATATAACAGTAAATGTAAAATATAACAGTAAATATAAAATATAACAGTAAATGTAAAATATAAATATAAAATATAACAGTAAATGTAAAATATAAATATAAAATATAACAGTAAATGTAAAATATAACAGTAAATATAAAATATAACAGTAAATGTAAAATATAAATATAAAATATAACAGTAAATGTAAAATATAACAATAAATATAAAATATAACAGTAAATGTAAAATATAAATATAAAATATAACAGTAAATGTAAAATATAACAGTAAATATAAAATATAACAGTAAATGTAAAATATAAATATAAAATATAACAGTAAATGTAAAATATAACAGTAAATATAAAATATAACAGTAAATGTAAAATATAAATATAAAATATAACAGTAAATGTAAAATATAACAATAAATATAAAATATAACAGTAAATATAAAATATAACAGTAAATGTAAAATATAACAGTAAATGTAAAATATAACAGTAAATATAAAATATAAATATAAAATATAACAGTAAATGTAAAATATAAATATAAAATATAACAATAAATATAAAATATAACAGTAATGGTCACCCATTTTCTCAAAATTTTGGCTAAAAAGTTGGATTCGGTTGGAAATAAAATTTGAAAAATTACAATTTTATACATTTAATTTCCAAAAAACTATTTAAATATTATAAATTCAGTTCAAATGTTCATACACCTTCTATGAATCAACTAATATGTTTACTTTTTCAAGGACAATAAAAAATCATTTCAGAATTACATTGACAATTCCATTTGAATGACAAATGACAAAACCATATCCTAAAGACATAGAAACCACTGATTCCTCCATAGAAAAAACAAGAAACACACCAAAGAGAACTACCTTGGAAACTCAGAAACAAACTATGTTAAATGTTAGTGAAGATCATACCATGCAAGCAAAATGTACTTCTGAAATGAATTGATAATTTGATATTTGCTTAGTCCAAAACAAAACCTTTAAGATATAAATTCTAAGGTGCATGAACTAAACCATAAGTTTTTGTGTAAATTTAAAATTGATTTCTTTTAAATTCTTAATTTGAAATATATCTAACAAAAATGTTGAAAAATGTTTGAATGAAAAATTCAGGTAAATAAGTAAATATCTAAATTAACAATCAGAAACTACTTGTGAATATTGGAAATGGCATTACAATACTGGTACATTCTTAATTTTGCATGTTATAACATTGCAGACATATTGAGGTCATTTGGAAAATTCTCATTTGAGATTTTTAATATCTAAAGAATTAAACTGTCTCATCACAACTCAATTTTACATCTTCTGCTGCCATGCTGCACCTTCTACAACTCAAACATCTCATAAGTTGAATCTGTAACAAAAACAATCAATACAGAAGTTAATGTGATGCATGTCAATGTGATCAATGTCAAATTCAAAATAAGAGACAAGTTATATATTTAAAATTACTTTACATTCTTATTACAGTAATAAAATAAATGAATAATAGGAATTAAAGACAAATTTGTAATAAAATTTCATACTGTATAACTGCAACAAAAAACTAACTTAAAATCACCTTTAAATAGAGACTCTTTCTGTACAGTCTTCAACAATGAGCAAAGTTCACACCCCAAGCCATGAGTGGTGTCCTCCTTTTCATCTGTGCAGGCAGGCCACGTAGGGGCTGTCTACCTGCAACAAAAAACTATAAATTAATATCATCTTTAAATACCGACTCTTTCCTGTTGCAATTTTTCAGAATTTAATCTTGATAAAGAAAGAAGATGTGGTATGATTGCCAATGAGAGACAACTCTCTGCAAGAGACCAAAATGACACAGAAACTAACAATTATAGGTAACCGTACGGCCTTCAACAATGAGCAAAGTCCAAACCCCATGGCATTTTTAGATCAAAACCAAAAGTTTGCTCTCCGCAGAGTGAATACTGCTTTTAAAAGTCCCATTTTAACATAAATAAAGCCTCTGTTTTTTTTCAAACTATTCCAGAAAAAACAGATCTTATTGCCTATCGAATATAAACAAAGTTTGAAGAAAAACTGTAATGACGGAATAATACCCACGTGTTAAAACCCTGCCCAAGCCATGAGTGGTGGGGTGTCCTCCTCCTCTTCATCTGTGCAGGCGGGCCACGTAGAGGCTGTCTACCTGCAACAAAAAACTATAAATTAATATCATCTTTAAATACCGACTCTTTCCTGTTGCAATTTTTCAGAATTTAATCTTGATAAAGAAAGAAGATGTGGTATGATTGCCAATGAGAGACAACTCTCCGCAAGAGACCAAAATGACACAGAAACTAACAATTATAGATAACCGTACGGCCTTCAACAATGAGCAAAGTCCAAATCCCGTGGCATTTTTAAATCAAAACCAAAAGTTTGCTCTCCCCAGAGTGAATACTGCTTTTAAAAGTCCCATTTTAACATAAATAAAGCCTCTGTTTTTTTTCAAACTATTCCAGAAAAAAAAGATCTTATTGCCTATCGAATATAAACAAAGTTTGAAGAAAAACTGTAATGACGGAATAATACCCACGTGTTAAAACCCTGCCCAAGCCATGAGTGGTGGGGTGTCCTCCTCCTCTTCATCTGTGCAGGCCGGCCACGTAGAAGCTGTCTACCTGCAACAAAAAACTATAAATTAATATCATCTTTAAATACCGACTCTTTCCTGTTGCAATTTTTCAGAATTTAATCTTGATAAAGAAAGAAGATGTGGTATGATTGCCAATGAGAGACAACTCTCCGCAAGAGACCAAAATGACACAGAAACTAACAATTATAGGTAACCGTACGGCCTTCAACAATGAGCAAAGTCCAAACCCCATGGCATTTTTAGATCAAAACCAAAAGTTTGCTCTCCGCAGAGTGAATACTGCTTTTAAAAGTCCCATTTTAACATAAATAAAGCCTCTGTTTTTTTTCAAACTATTCCAGAAAAAACAGATCTTATTGCCTATCGAATATAAACAAAGTTTGAAGAAAAACTGTAATGACGGAATAATACCCACGTGTTAAAACCCTGCCCAAGCCATGAGTGGTGGGGTGTCCTCCTCCTCTTCATCTGTGCAGGCGGGCCACGTAGAGGCTGTCTACCTGCAACAAAAAACTATAAATTAATATCATCTTTAAATACCGACTCTTTCCTGTTGCAATTTTTCAGAATTTAATCTTGATAAAGAAAGAAGATGTGGTATGATTGCCAATGAGAGACAACTCTCCGCAAGAGACCAAAATGACACAGAAACTAACAATTATAGATAACCGTACGGCCTTCAACAATGAGCAAAGTCCAAATCCCGTGGCATTTTTAAATCAAAACCAAAAGTTTGCTCTCCCCAGAGTGAATACTGCTTTTAAAAGTCCCATTTTAACATAAATAAAGCCTCTGTTTTTTTTCAAACTATTCCAGAAAAAAAAGATCTTATTGCCTATCGAATATAAACAAAGTTTGAAGAAAAACTGTAATGACGGAATAATACCCACGTGTTAAAACCCTGCCCAAGCCATGAGTGGTGGGGTGTCCTCCTCCTCTTCATCTGTGCAGGCCGGCCACGTAGAAGCTGTCTACCTGCAACAAAAAACTATAAATTAATATCATCTTTAAATACCGACTCTTTCCTGTTGCAATTTTTCAGAATTTAATCTTGATAAAGAAAGAAGATGTGGTATGATTGCCAATGAGAGACAACTCTCCGCAAGAGACCAAAATGACACAGAAACTAACAATTATAGGTAACCGTACGGCCTTCAACAATGAGCAAAGTCCAAACCCCATGGCATTTTTAGATCAAAACCAAAAGTTTGCTCTCCGCAGAGTGAATACTGCTTTTAAAAGTCCCATTTTAACATAAATAAAGCCTCTGTTTTTTTTCAAACTATTCCAGAAAAAACAGATCTTATTGCCTATCGAATATAAACAAAGTTTGAAGAAAAACTGTAATGACGGAATAATACCCACGTGTTAAAACCCTGCCCAAGCCATGAGTGGTGGGGTGTCCTCCTCCTCTTCATCTGTGCAGGCGGGCCACGTAGAGGCTGTCTACCTGCAACAAAAAACTATAAATTAATATCATCTTTAAATACCGACTCTTTCCTGTTGCAATTTTTCAGAATTTAATCTTGATAAAGAAAGAAGATGTGGTATGATTGCCAATGAGAGACAACTCTCCGCAAGAGACCAAAATGACACAGAAACTAACAATTATAGATAACCGTACGGCCTTCAACAATGAGCAAAGTCCAAATCCCGTGGCATTTTTAAATCAAAACCAAAAGTTTGCTCTCCCCAGAGTGAATACTGCTTTTAAAAGTCCCATTTTAACATAAATAAAGCCTCTGTTTTTTTTCAAACTATTCCAGAAAAAAAAGATCTTATTGCCTATCGAATATAAACAAAGTTTGAAGAAAAACTGTAATGACGGAATAATACCCACGTGTTAAAACCCTGCCCAAGCCATGAGTGGTGGGGTGTCCTCCTCCTCTTCATCTGTGCAGGCCGGCCACGTAGAGGCTGTCTACCTGCAACAAAAAACTATAAATTAATATCATCTTTAAATACCGACTCTTTCCTGTTGCAATTTTTCAGAATTTAATCTTGATAAAGAAAGAAGATGTGGTATGATTGCCAATGAGAGACAACTCTCCGCAAGAGACCAAAATGACACAGAAACTAACAATTATAGGTAACCGTACGGCCTTCAACAATGAGCAAAGTCCAAACCCCATGGCATTTTTAAATCAAAACCAAAAGTTTGCTCTCCGCAGAGTGAATACTGCTTTTAAAAGTCCCATTTTAACATAAATAAAGCCTCTGTTTTTTTTCAAACTATTCCAGAAAAAACAGATCTTATTGCCTATCGAATATAAACAAAGTTTGAAGAAAAACTGTAATGACGGAATAATACCCACGTGTTAAAACCCTGCCCAAGCCATGAGTGGTGGGGTGTCCTCCTCCTCTTCATCTGTGCAGGCGGGCCACGTAGAGGCTGTCTACCTGCAACAAAAAACTATAAATTAATATCATCTTTAAATACCGACTCTTTCCTGTTGCAATTTTTCAGAATTTAATCTTGATAAAGAAAGAAGATGTGGTATGATTGCCAATGAGAGACAACTCTCCGCAAGAGACCAAAATGACACAGAAACTAACAATTATAGGTAACCGTACGGCCTTCAACAATGAGCAAAGTCCAAACCCCATGGCATTTTTAAATCAAAACCAAAAGTTTGCTCTCCGCAGAGTGAATACTGCTTTTAAAAGTCCCATTTTAACATAAATAAAGCCTCTGTTTTTTTTTCAAACTATTCCAGAAAAAACAGATCTTATTGCCTATCGAATATAAACAAAGTTTGAAGAAAAACTGTAATGACGGAATAATACCCACGTGTTAAAACCCTGCCCAAGCCATGAGTGGTGGGGTGTCCTCCTCCTCTTCATCTGTGCAGGCGGGCCACGTAGAGGCTGTCTACCTGCAACAAAAAACTATAAATTAATATCATCTTTAAATACCGACTCTTTCCTGTTGCAATTTTTCAGAATTTAATCTTGATAAAGAAAGAAGATGTGGTATGATTGCCATTGAGAGACAACTCTCCGCAAGAGACCAAAATGACACAGAAACTAACAATTATAGGTAACCGTACGGCCTTCAACAATGAGCAAAGTCCAAACCCCATGGCATTTTTAAATCAAAACCAAAAGTTTGCTCTCCGCAGAGTGAATACTGCTTTTAAAAGTCCCATTTTAACATAAATAAAGCCTCTGGTTTTTTTCAAACTATTCCAGAAAAAACAGATCTTATTGCCTATCGAATATAAACAAAGTTTGAAGAAAAACTGTAATGACGGAATAATACCCACGTGTTAAAACCCTGCCCAAGCCATGAGTGGTGGGGTGTCCTCCTCCTCTTCATCTGTGCAGGCGGGCCACGTAGAGGCTGTCTACCTGCAACAAAAAACTATAAATTAATATCATCTTTAAATACCGACTCTTTTCTGTTGCAATTTTTCAGAATTTAATCTTGATAAAGAAAGAAGATGTGGTATGATTGCCAATGAGAGACAACTCTCCGCAAGAGACCAAAATGACACAGAAACTAACAATTATAGGTAACCGTACGGCCTTCAACAATGAGCAAAGTCCAAACCCCATGGCATTTTTAAATCAAAACCAAAAGTTTGCTCTCCGCAGAGTGAATACTGCTTTTAAAAGTCCCATTTTAACATAAATAAAGCCTCTGTTTTTTTTTCAAACTATTCCAGAAAAAACAGATCTTATTGCCTATCGAATATAAACAAAGTTTGAAGAAAAACTGTAATGACGGAATAATACCCACGTGTTAAAACCCTGCCCAAGCCATGAGTGGTAGGGTGTCCTCCTCCTCTTCATCTGTGCAGGCGGGCCACGTAGTGGCTGTCTACCTGCAACAACAAACTATAAATTAATATCATCTTTAAATACCGACTCTTTCCTGTTGCAATTTTTCAGAATTTAATCTTGATAAAGAAATAAGATGTGGTATGATTGCCATTGAGAGACAACTCTCCGCAAGAGACCAAAATGACACAGAAACTAACAATTATAGGTAACCGTACGGCCTTCAACAATGAGCAAAGTCCAAACCCCATGGCATTTTTAAATCAAAACCAAAAGTTTGCTCTCCGCAGAGTGAATACTGCTTTGCAGAGTGAATACTGCTTTTAAAAGTCCCATTTTAACATAAATAAAGCCTCTGGTTTTTTTCAAACTATTCCAGAAAAAACAGATCTTATTGCCTATCGAATATAAACAAAGTTTGAAGAAAAACTGTAATGACGGAATAATACCCACGTGTTAAAACCCTGCCCAAGCCATGAGTGGTGGGGTGTCCTCCTCCTCTTCATCTGTGCAGGCGGGCCATGTAGAGGCTGTCTACCTGCAACAAAATACTATAAATTAATATCATCTTTAAATACCGACTCTTTTCTGTTGCAATTTTTCAGAATTTAATCTTGATAAAGAAAGAAGATGTGGTATGATTGCCAATGAGAGACAACTCTCCGCAAGAGACCAAAATGACACAGAAACTAACAATTATAGGTAACTGTACGGCCTTCAACAATGAGCAAAGTCCAAACCCCATGGCATTTTTAAATCAAAACCAAAAGTTTGCTCTCCGCAGAGTGAATACTGCTTTTAAAAGTCCCATTTTAACATAAATAAAGCCTCTGTTTTTTTTTCAAACTATTCCAGAAAAAACAGATCTTATTGCCTATCGAATATAAACAAAGTTTGAAGAAAAACTGTAATGACGGAATAATACCCACGTGTTAAAACCCTGCCCAAGCCATGAGTGGTGGGGTGTCCTCCTCCTCTTCATCTGTGCAGGCCGGCCACGTAGAGGCTGTCTACCTGCAACAAAAAACTATAAATTAATATCATCTTTAAATACCGACTCTTTCCTGTTGCAATTTTTCAGAATTTAATCTTGATAAAGAAAGAAGATGTGGTATGATTGCCAATGAGAGACAACTCTCCGCAAGAGACCAAAATGACACAGAAACTAACAATTATAGGTAACCGTACGGCCTTCAACAATGAGCAAAGTCCAAACCCCATGGCATTTTTAAATCAAAACCAAAAGTTTGCTCTCCGCAGAGTGAATACTGCTTTTAAAAGTCCCATTTTAACATAAATAAAGCCTCTGTTTTTTTTCAAACTATTCCAGAAAAAACAGATCTTATTGCCTATCGAATATAAACAAAGTTTGAAGAAAAACTGTAATGACGGAATAATACCCACGTGTTAAAACCCTGCCCAAGCCATGAGTGGTGGGGTGTCCTCCTCCTCTTCATCTGTGCAGGCGGGCCACGTAGAGGCTGTCTACCTGCAACAAAAAACTATAAATTAATATCATCTTTAAATACCGACTCTTTCCTGTTGCAATTTTTCAGAATTTAATCTTGATAAAGAAAGAAGATGTGGTATGATTGCCAATGAGAGACAACTCTCCGCAAGAGACCAAAATGACACAGAAACTAACAATTATAGGTAACCGTACGGCCTTCAACAATGAGCAAAGTCCAAACCCCATGGCATTTTTAAATCAAAACCAAAAGTTTGCTCTCCGCAGAGTGAATACTGCTTTTAAAAGTCCCATTTTAACATAAATAAAGCCTCTGTTTTTTTTTCAAACTATTCCAGAAAAAACAGATCTTATTGCCTATCGAATATAAACAAAGTTTGAAGAAAAACTGTAATGACGGAATAATACCCACGTGTTAAAACCCTGCCCAAGCCATGAGTGGTGGGGTGTCCTCCTCCTCTTCATCTGTGCAGGCGGGCCACGTAGAGGCTGTCTACCTGCAACAAAAAACTATAAATTAATATCATCTTTAAATACCGACTCTTTCCTGTTGCAATTTTTCAGAATTTAATCTTGATAAAGAAAGAAGATGTGGTATGATTGCCATTGAGAGACAACTCTCCGCAAGAGACCAAAATGACACAGAAACTAACAATTATAGGTAACCGTACGGCCTTCAACAATGAGCAAAGTCCAAACCCCATGGCATTTTTAAATCAAAACCAAAAGTTTGCTCTCCGCAGAGTGAATACTGCTTTTAAAAGTCCCATTTTAACATAAATAAAGCCTCTGGTTTTTTTCAAACTATTCCAGAAAAAACAGATCTTATTGCCTATCGAATATAAACAAAGTTTGAAGAAAAACTGTAATGACGGAATAATACCCACGTGTTAAAACCCTGCCCAAGCCATGAGTGGTGGGGTGTCCTCCTCCTCTTCATCTGTGCAGGCGGGCCACGTAGAGGCTGTCTACCTGCAACAAAAAACTATAAATTAATATCATCTTTAAATACCGACTCTTTTCTGTTGCAATTTTTCAGAATTTAATCTTGATAAAGAAAGAAGATGTGGTATGATTGCCAATGAGAGACAACTCTCCGCAAGAGACCAAAATGACACAGAAACTAACAATTATAGGTAACCGTACGGCCTTCAACAATGAGCAAAGTCCAAACCCCATGGCATTTTTAAATCAAAACCAAAAGTTTGCTCTCCGCAGAGTGAATACTGCTTTTAAAAGTCCCATTTTAACATAAATAAAGCCTCTGTTTTTTTTTCAAACTATTCCAGAAAAAACAGATCTTATTGCCTATCGAATATAAACAAAGTTTGAAGAAAAACTGTAATGACGGAATAATACCCACGTGTTAAAACCCTGCCCAAGCCATGAGTGGTAGGGTGTCCTCCTCCTCTTCATCTGTGCAGGCGGGCCACGTAGTGGCTGTCTACCTGCAACAACAAACTATAAATTAATATCATCTTTAAATACCGACTCTTTCCTGTTGCAATTTTTCAGAATTTAATCTTGATAAAGAAATAAGATGTGGTATGATTGCCATTGAGAGACAACTCTCCGCAAGAGACCAAAATGACACAGAAACTAACAATTATAGGTAACCGTACGGCCTTCAACAATGAGCAAAGTCCAAACCCCATGGCATTTTTAAATCAAAACCAAAAGTTTGCTCTCCGCAGAGTGAATACTGCTTTGCAGAGTGAATACTGCTTTTAAAAGTCCCATTTTAACATAAATAAAGCCTCTGGTTTTTTTCAAACTATTCCAGAAAAAACAGATCTTATTGCCTATCGAATATAAACAAAGTTTGAAGAAAAACTGTAATGACGGAATAATACCCACGTGTTAAAACCCTGCCCAAGCCATGAGTGGTGGGGTGTCCTCCTCCTCTTCATCTGTGCAGGCGGGCCATGTAGAGGCTGTCTACCTGCAACAAAATACTATAAATTAATATCATCTTTAAATACCGACTCTTTTCTGTTGCAATTTTTCAGAATTTAATCTTGATAAAGAAAGAAGATGTGGTATGATTGCCAATGAGAGACAACTCTCCGCAAGAGACCAAAATGACACAGAAACTAACAATTATAGGTAACTGTACGGCCTTCAACAATGAGCAAAGTCCAAACCCCATGGCATTTTTAAATCAAAACCAAAAGTTTGCTCTCCGCAGAGTGAATACTGCTTTTAAAAGTCCCATTTTAACATAAATAAAGCCTCTGTTTTTTTTTCAAACTATTCCAGAAAAAACAGATCTTATTGCCTATCGAATATAAACAAAGTTTGAAGAAAAACTGTAATGACGGAATAATACCCACGTGTTAAAACCCTGCCCAAGCCATGAGTGGTGGGATGTCCTCCTCCTCTTCATCTGTGCAGGCGGGCCACGTAGAGGCTGTCTACCTGCAACAAAAAACTATAAATTAATATCATCTTTAAATACCGACTCTTTCCTGTTGCAATTTTTCAGCATTTAATCTTGATAAAGAAAGAAGATGTGGTATGATTGCCATTGAGAGACAACTCTCCGCAAGAGACCAAAATGACACAGAAACTAACAATTATAGGTAACCGTACGGCCTTCAACAATGAGCAAAGTCCAAACCCCATGGCATTTTTAAATCAAAACCAAAAGTCTGCTCTCCGCAGAGTGAATACTGCTTTTAAAAGTCCCATTTTAACATAAATAAAGCCTCTGTTTTTTTTCAAACTATTCCAGAAAAAACAGATCTTATTGCCTATCGAATATAAACAAAGTTTGAAGAAAAACTGTAATGACGGAATAATACCCACGTGTTAAAACCCTGCCCAAGCCATGAGTGGTGGGGTGTCCTCCTCCTCTTCATCTGTGCAGGCGGGCCACGTAGAGGCTGTCTACCTGCAACAAAAAACTATAAATTAATATCATCTTTAAATACCGACTCTTTCCTGTTGCAATTTTTCAGAATTTAATCTTGATAAAGAAAGAAGATGTGGTATGATTGCCAATGAGAGACAACTCTCCGCAAGAGACCAAAATGACACAGAAACTAACAATTATAGGTAACCGTACGGCCTTCAACAATGAGCAAAGTCCAAACCCCATGGCATTTTTAAATCAAAACCAAAAGTTTGCTCTCCGCAGAGTGAATACTGCTTTTAAAAGTCCCATTTTAACATAAATAAAGCCTCTGGTTTTTTTCAAACTATTCCAGAAAAAACAGATCTTATTGCCTATCGAATATAAACAAAGTTTGAAGAAAAACTGTAATGACGGAATAATACCCACGTGTTAAAACCCTGCCCAAGCCATGAGTGGTGGGGTGTCCTCCTCCTCTTCATCTGTGCAGGCGGGCCACGTAGAGGCTGTCTACCTGCAACAAAAAACTATAAATTAATATCATCTTTAAATACCGACTCTTTCCTGTTGCAATTTTTCAGAATTTAATCTTGATAAAGAAAGAAGATGTGGTATGATTGCCAATGAGAGACAACTCTCCGCAAGAGACCAAAATGACACAGAAACTAACAATTATAGGTAACCGTACGGCCTTCAACAATGAGCAAAGTCCAAACCCCATGGCATTTTTAAATCAAAACCAAAAGTTTGCTCTCCGCAGAGTGACTACTGCTTTTAAAAGTCCCATTTTAACATAAATAAAGCCTCTGGTTTTTTTTCAAACTATTCCAGAAAAAACAGATCTTATTGCCTATCGAATATAAACAAAGTTTGAAGAAAAACTGTAATGACGGAATAATACCCACGTGTTAAAACCCTGCCCAAGCCATGAGTGGTGGGGTGTCCTCCTCCTCTTCATCTGTGCAGGCGGGCCACGTAGAGGCTGTCTACCTGCAACAAAAAACTATAAATTAATATCATCTTTAAATACCGACTCTTTCCTGTTGCAATTTTTCAGAATTTAATCTTGATAAAGAAAGAAGATGTGGTATGATTGCCAATGAGAGACAACTCTCCGCAAGAGACCAAAATGACACAGAAACTAACAATTATAGGTAACCGTACGGCCTTCAACAATGAGCAAAGTCCAAACCCCATGGCATTTTTAAATCAAAACCAAAAGTTTGCTCTCCGCAGAGTGAATACTGCTTTTAAAAGTCCCATTTTAACATAAATAAAGCCTCTGGTTTTTTTTCAAACTATTCCAGAAAAAACAGATCTTATTGCCTATCGAATATAAACAAAGTTTGAAGAAAAACTGTAATGACGGAATAATACCCACGTGTTAAAACCCTGCCCAAGCCATGAGTGGTGGGGTGTCCTCCTCCTCTTCATCTGTGCAGGCGGGCCACGTAGAGGCTGTCTACCTGCAACAAAAAACTATAAATTAATATCATCTTTAAATACCGACTCTTTCCTGTTGCAATTTTTCAGAATTTAATCTTGATAAAGAAAGAAGATGTGGTATGAGTGCCATTGAGAGACAACTCTCCGCAAGAGACCAAAATGACACAGAAACTAACAATTATAGGTAACCGTACGGCCTTCAACAATGAGCAAAGTCCAAACCCCATGGCATTTTTAAATCAAAACCAAAAGTTTGCTCTCCGCAGAGTGAATACTGCTTTTAAAAGTCCCATTTTAACATAAATAAAGCCTCTGGTTTTTTTCAAACTATTCCAGAAAAAACAGATCTTATTGCCTATCGAATATAAACAAAGTTTGAAGAAAAACTGTAATGACGGAATAATACCCACGTGTTAAAACCCTGCCCAAGCCATGAGTGGTGGGGTGTCCTCCTCCTCTTCATCTGTGCAGGCGGGCCACGTAGAGGCTGTCTACCTGCAACAAAAAACTATAAATTAATATCATCTTTAAATACCGACTCTTTCGTGTTGCAATTTTTCAGAATTTAATCTTGATAAAGAAAGAAGATGTGGTATGATTGCCAATGAGAGACAACTCTCCACAAGAGACCAAAATGACACAGAAACTAACAATTATAGGTAACCGTACGGCCTTCAACAATGAGCAAAGTCCAAACCCCATGGCATTTTTAAATCAAAACCAAAAGTTTGCTCTCCGCAGAGTGAATACTGCTTTTAAAAGTCCCATTTTAACATAAATAAAGCCTCTGTTTTTTTTTTCAAACTATTCCAGAAAAAACAGATCTTATTGCCTATCGAATATAAACAAAGTTTGAAGAAAAACTGTAATGACGGAATAATACCCACGTGTTAAAACCCTGCCCAAGCCATGAGTGGTAGGGTGTCCTCCTCCTCTTCATCTGTGCAGGCGGGCCACGTAGAGGCTGTCTACCTGCAACAAAAAACTATAAATTAATATCATCTTTAAATACCGACTCTTTCCTGTTGCAATTTTTCAGAATTTAATCTTGATAAAGAAAGAAGATGTGGTATGATTGCCAATGAGAGACAACTCTCCGCAAGAGACCAAAATGACACAGAAACTAACAATTATAGGTAACCGTACGGCCTTCAACAATGAGCAAAGTCCAAACCCCATGGCATTTTTAAATCAAAACCAAAAGTTTGCTCTCCGCAGAGTGAATACTGCTTTTAAAAGTCCCATTTTAACATAAATAAAGCCTCTGTTTTTTTTTCAAACTATTCCAGAAAAAACAGATCTTATTGCCTATCGAATATAAACAAAGTTTGAAGAAAAACTGTAATGACGGAATAATACCCACGTGTTAAAACCCTGCCCAAGCCATGAGTGGTGGGGTGTCCTCCTCCTCTTCATCTGTGCAGGCGGGCCACGTAGAGGCTGTCTACCTGCAACAAAAAACTATAAATTAATATCATCTTTAAATACCGACTCTTTCCTGTTGCAATTTTTCAGAATTTAATCTTGATAAAGAAAGAAGATGTGGTATGATTGCCAATGAGAGACAACTCTCCGCAAGAGACCAAAATGACACAGAAACTAACAATTATAGGTAACCGTACGGCCTTCAACAATGAGCAAAGTCCAAACCCCATGGCATTTTTAAATCAAAACCAAAAGTTTGCTCTCCGCAGAGTGAATACTGCTTTTAAAAGTCCCATTTTAACATAAATAAAGCCTCTGTTTTTTTTTCAAACTATTCCAGATAAAAAAAGATCTTATTGCCTATCGAATATAAACAAAGTTTGAAGAAAAACTGTAATGACGGAATAATACCCACGTGTTAAAACCCTGCCCAAGCCATGAGTGGTGGGGTGTCCTCCTCCTCTTCATCTGTGCAGGCGGGCCACGTAGAGGCTGTCTACCTGCAACAAAAAACTATAAATTAATATCATCTTTAAATACCGACTCTTTCCTGTTGCAATTTTTCAGAATTTAATCTTGATAAAGAAAGAAGATGTGGTATGAGTGCCATTGAGAGACAACTCTCCGCAAGAGACCAAAATGACACAGAAACTAACAATTATAGGTAACCGTACGGCCTTCAACAATGAGCAAAGTCCAAACCCCATGGCATTTTTAAATCAAAACCAAAAGTTTGCTCTCCGCAGAGTGAATACTGCTTTTAAAAGTCCCATTTTAACATAAATAAAGCCTCTGTTTTTTTTTTCAAACTATTCCAGAAAAAACAGATCTTATTGCCTATCGAATATAAACAAAGTTTGAAGAAAAACTGTAATGACGGAATAATACCCACGTGTTAAAACCCTGCCCAAGCCATGAGTGGTAGGGTGTCCTCCTCCTCTTCATCTGTGCAGGCGGGCCACGTAGAGGCTGTCTACCTGCAACAAAAAACTATAAATTAATATCATCTTTAAATACCGACTCTTTCCTGTTGCAATTTTTCAGAATTTAATCTTGATAAAGAAAGAAGATGTGGTATGATTGCCAATGAGAGACAACTCTCCGCAAGAGACCAAAATGACACAGAAACTAACAATTATAGGTAACCGTACGGCCTTCAACAATGAGCAAAGTCCAAACCCCATGGCATTTTTAAATCAAAACCAAAAGTTTGCTCTCCGCAGAGTGAATACTGCTTTTAAAAGTCCCATTTTAACATAAATAAAGCCTCTGTTTTTTTTTCAAACTATTCCAGAAAAAACAGATCTTATTGCCTATCGAATATAAACAAAGTTTGAAGAAAAACTGTAATGACGGAATAATACCCACGTGTTAAAACCCTGCCCAAGCCATGAGTGGTGGGGTGTCCTCCTCCTCTTCATCTGTGCAGGCGGGCCACGTAGAGGCTGTCTACCTGCAACAAAAAACTATAAATTAATATCATCTTTAAATACCGACTCTTTCCTGTTGCAATTTTTCAGAATTTAATCTTGATAAAGAAAGAAGATGTGGTATGATTGCCAATGAGAGACAACTCTCCGCAAGAGACCAAAATGACACAGAAACTAACAATTATAGGTAACCGTACGGCCTTCAACAATGAGCAAAGTCCAAACCCCATGGCATTTTTAAATCAAAACCAAAAGTTTGCTCTCCGCAGAGTGAATACTGCTTTTAAAAGTCCCATTTTAACATAAATAAAGCCTCTGTTTTTTTTTCAAACTATTCCAGATAAAAAAAGATCTTATTGCCTATCGAATATAAACAAAGTTTGAAGAAAAACTGTAATGACGGAATAATACCCACGTGTTAAAACCCTGCCCAAGCCATGAGTGGTGGGGTGTCCTCCTCCTCTTCATCTGTGCAGGCGGGCCACGTAGAGGCTGTCTACCTGCAACAAAAAACTATAAATTAATATCATCTTTAAATACCGACTCTTTCCTGTTGCAATTTTTCAGAATTTAATCTTGATAAAGAAAGAAGATGTGGTATGAGTGCCATTGAGAGACAACTCTCCGCAAGAGACCAAAATGACACAGAAACTAACAATTATAGGTAACCGTACGGCCTTCAACAATGAGCAAAGTCCAAACCCCATGGCATTTTTAAATCAAAACCAAAAGTTTGCTCTCCGCAGAGTGAATACTGCTTTTAAAAGTCCCATTTTAACATAAATAAAGCCTCTGTTTTTTTTTCAAACTATTCCAGATAAAAAAAGATCTTATTGCCTATCGAATATAAACAAAGTTTGAAGAAAAACTGTAATGACGGAATAATACCCACGTGTTAAAACCCTGCCCAAGCCATGAGTGGTGGGGTGTCCTCCTCCTCTTCATCTGTGCAGGCGGGCCACGTAGAGGCTGTCTACCTGCAACAAAAAACTATAAATTAATATCATCTTTAAATACCGACTCTTTCCTGTTGCAATTTTTCAGAATTTAATCTTGATAAAGAAAGAAGATGTGGTATGAGTGCCATTGAGAGACAACTCTCCGCAAGAGACCAAAATGACACAGAAACTAACAATTATAGGTAACCGTACGGCCTTCAACAATGAGCAAAGTCCAAACCCCATGGCATTTTTAAATCAAAACCAAAAGTTTGCTCTCCGCAGAGTGAATACTGCTTTTAAAAGTCCCATTTTAACATAAATAAAGCCTCTGGTTTTTTTCAAACTATTCCAGAAAAAACAGATCTTATTGCCTATCGAATATAAACAAAGTTTGAAGAAAAACTGTAATGACGGAATAATACCCACGTGTTAAAACCCTGCCCAAGCCATGAGTGGTGGGGTGTCCTCCTCCTCTTCATCTGTGCAGGCGGGCCACGTAGAGGCTGTCTACCTGCAACAAAAAACTATAAATTAATATCATCTTTAAATACCGACTCTTTCCTGTTGCAATTTTTCAGAATTTAATCTTGATAAAGAAAGAAGATGTGGTATGATTGCCAATGAGAGACAACTCTCCGCAAGAGACCAAAATGACACAGAAACTAACAATTATAGGTAACCGTACGGCCTTCAACAATGAGCAAAGTCCAAACCCCATGGCATTTTTAAATCAAAACCAAAAGTTTGCTCTCCGCAGAGTGAATACTGCTTTTAAAAGTCCCATTTTAACATAAATAAAGCCTCTGGTTTTTTTCAAACTATTCCAGAAAAAACAGATCTTATTGCCTATCGAATATAAACAAAGTTTGAAGAAAAACTGTAATGACGGAATAATACCCACGTGTTAAAACCCTGCCCAAGCCATGAGTGGTGGGGTGTCCTCCTCCTCTTCATCTGTGCAGGCGGGCCACGTAGAGGCTGTCTACCTGCAACAAAAAACTATAAATTAATATCATCTTTAAATACCGACTCTTTCCTGTTGCAATTTTTCAGAATTTAATCTTGATAAAGAAAGAAGATGTGGTATGATTGCCAATGAGAGACAACTCTCCGCAAGAGACCAAAATGACACAGAAACTAACAATTATAGGTAACCGTACGGCCTTCAACAATGAGCAAAGTCCAAACCCCATGGCATTTTTAAATCAAAACCAAAAGTTTGCTCTCCGCAGAGTGAATACTGCTTTTAAAAGTCCCATTTTAACATAAATAAAGCCTCTGGTTTTTTTTCAAACTATTCCAGATAAAAAAAGATCTTATTGCCTATCGAATATAAACAAAGTTTGAAGAAAAACTGTAATGACGGAATAATACCCACGTGTTAAAACCCTGCCCAAGCCATGAGTGGTGGGGTGTCCTCCTCCTCTTCATCTGTGCAGGCGGGCCACGTAGAGGCTGTCTACCTGCAACAAAAAACTATAAATTAATATCATCTTTAAATACCGACTCTTTCCTGTTGCAATTTTTCAGAATTTAATCTTGATAAAGAAAGAAGATGTGGTATGAGTGCCATTGAGAGACAACTCTCCGCAAGAGACCAAAATGACACAGAAACTAACAATTATAGGTAACCGTACGGCCTTCAACAATGAGCAAAGTCCAAACCCCATGGCATTTTTAAATCAAAACCAAAAGTTTGCTCTCCGCAGAGTGAATACTGCTTTTAAAAGTCCCATTTTAACATAAATAAAGCCTCTGTTTTTTTTTTCAAACTATTCCAGAAAAAACAGATCTTATTGCCTATCGAATATAAACAAAGTTTGAAGAAAAACTGTAATGACGGAATAATACCCACGTGTTAAAACCCTGCCCAAGCCATGAGTGGTAGGGTGTCCTCCTCCTCTTCATCTGTGCAGGCGGGCCACGTAGAGGCTGTCTACCTGCAACAAAAAACTATAAATTAATATCATCTTTAAATACCGACTCTTTCCTGTTGCAATTTTTCAGAATTTAATCTTGATAAAGAAAGAAGATGTGGTATGATTGCCAATGAGAGACAACTCTCCGCAAGAGACCAAAATGACACAGAAACTAACAATTATAGGTAACCGTACGGCCTTCAACAATGAGCAAAGTCCAAACCCCATGGCATTTTTAAATCAAAACCAAAAGTTTGCTCTCCGCAGAGTGAATACTGCTTTTAAAAGTCCCATTTTAACATAAATAAAGCCTCTGTTTTTTTTTCAAACTATTCCAGAAAAAACAGATCTTATTGCCTATCGAATATAAACAAAGTTTGAAGAAAAACTGTAATGACGGAATAATACCCACGTGTTAAAACCCTGCCCAAGCCATGAGTGGTGGGGTGTCCTCCTCCTCTTCATCTGTGCAGGCGGGCCACGTAGAGGCTGTCTACCTGCAACAAAAAACTATAAATTAATATCATCTTTAAATACCGACTCTTTCCTGTTGCAATTTTTCAGAATTTAATCTTGATAAAGAAAGAAGATGTGGTATGATTGCCAATGAGAGACAACTCTCCGCAAGAGACCAAAATGACACAGAAACTAACAATTATAGGTAACCGTACGGCCTTCAACAATGAGCAAAGTCCAAACCCCATGGCATTTTTAAATCAAAACCAAAAGTTTGCTCTCCGCAGAGTGAATACTGCTTTTAAAAGTCCCATTTTAACATAAATAAAGCCTCTGTTTTTTTTTCAAACTATTCCAGATAAAAAAAGATCTTATTGCCTATCGAATATAAACAAAGTTTGAAGAAAAACTGTAATGACGGAATAATACCCACGTGTTAAAACCCTGCCCAAGCCATGAGTGGTGGGGTGTCCTCCTCCTCTTCATCTGTGCAGGCGGGCCACGTAGAGGCTGTCTACCTGCAACAAAAAACTATAAATTAATATCATCTTTAAATACCGACTCTTTCCTGTTGCAATTTTTCAGAATTTAATCTTGATAAAGAAAGAAGATGTGGTATGAGTGCCATTGAGAGACAACTCTCCGCAAGAGACCAAAATGACACAGAAACTAACAATTATAGGTAACCGTACGGCCTTCAACAATGAGCAAAGTCCAAACCCCATGGCATTTTTAAATCAAAACCAAAAGTTTGCTCTCCGCAGAGTGAATACTGCTTTTAAAAGTCCCATTTTAACATAAATAAAGCCTCTGGTTTTTTTCAAACTATTCCAGAAAAAACAGATCTTATTGCCTATCGAATATAAACAAAGTTTGAAGAAAAACTGTAATGACGGAATAATACCCACGTGTTAAAACCCTGCCCAAGCCATGAGTGGTGGGGTGTCCTCCTCCTCTTCATCTGTGCAGGCGGGCCACGTAGAGGCTGTCTACCTGCAACAAAAAACTATAAATTAATATCATCTTTAAATACCGACTCTTTCGTGTTGCAATTTTTCAGAATTTAATCTTGATAAAGAAAGAAGATGTGGTATGATTGCCAATGAGAGACAACTCTCCGCAAGAGACCAAAATGACACAGAAACTAACAATTATAGGTAACCGTACGGCCTTCAACAATGAGCAAAGTCCAAACCCCATGGCATTTTTAAATCAAAACCAAAAGTTTGCTCTCCGCAGAGTGAATACTGCTTTTAAAAGTCCCATTTTAACATAAATAAAGCCTCTGGTTTTTTTCAAACTATTCCAGAAAAAACAGATCTTATTGCCTATCGAATATAAACAAAGTTTGAAGAAAAACTGTAATGACGGAATAATACCCACGTGTTAAAACCCTGCCCAAGCCATGAGTGGTGGGGTGTCCTCCTCCTCTTCATCTGTGCAGGCGGGCCACGTAGAGGCTGTCTACCTGCAACAAAAAACTATAAATTAATATCATCTTTAAATACCGACTCTTTCGTGTTGCAATTTTTCAGAATTTAATCTTGATAAAGAAAGAAGATGTGGTATGATTGCCAATGAGAGACAACTCTCCGCAAGAGACCAAAATGACACAGAAACTAACAATTATAGGTAACCGTACGGCCTTCAACAATGAGCAAAGTCCAAACCCCATGGCATTTTTAAATCAAAACCAAAAGTTTGCTCTCCGCAGAGTGAATACTGCTTTTAAAAGTCCCATTTTAACATAAATAAAGCCTCTGTTTTTTTTTCAAACTATTCCAGAAAAAACAGATCTTATTGCCTATCGAATATAAACAAAGTTTGAAGAAAAACTGTAATGACGGAATAATACCCACGTGTTAAAACCCTGCCCAAGCCATGAGTGGTGGGGTGTCCTCCTCCTCTTCATCTGTGCAGGCGGGCCACGTAGAGGCTGTCTACCTGCAACAAAAAACTATAAATTAATATCATCTTTAAATACCGACTCTTTCCTGTTGCAATTTTTCAGAATTTAATCTTGATAAAGAAAGAAGATGTGGTATGATTGCCAATGAGAGACAACTCTCCGCAAGAGACCAAAATGACACAGAAACTAACAATTATAGGTAACCGTACGGCCTTCAACAATGAGCAAAGTCCAAACCCCATGGCATTTTTAAATCAAAACCAAAAGTTTGCTCTCCGCAGAGTGAATACTGCTTTTAAAAGTCCCATTTTAACATAAATAAAGCCTCTGTTTTTTTTTCAAACTATTCCAGAAAAAAACAGATCTTATTGCCTATCGAATATAAACAAAGTTTGAAGAAAAACTGTAATGACGGAATAATACCCACGTGTTAAAACCCTGCCCAAGCCATGAGTGGTGGGGTGTCCTCCTCCTCTTCATCTGTGCAGGCGGGCCACGTAGAGGCTGTCTACCTGCAACAAAAAACTATAAATTAATATCATCTTTAAATACCGACTCTTTTCTGTTGCAATTTTTCAGAATTTAATCTTGATAAAGAAAGAAGATGTGGTATGATTGCCAATGAGAGACAACTCTCTGCAAGAGACCAAAATGACACAGAAACTAACAATTATAGGTAACCGTACGGCCTTCAACAATGAGCAAAGTCCAAACCCCATGGCATTTTTAAATCAAAACCAAAAGTTTGCTCTCCGCAGAGTGAATACTGCTTTTAAAAGTCCCATTTTAACATAAATAAAGCCTCTGTTTTTTTTTCAAACTATTCCAGATAAAAAAAGATCTTATTGCCTATCGAATATAAACAAAGTTTGAAGAAAAACTGTAATGACGGAATAATACCCACGTGTTAAAACCCTGCCCAAGCCATGAGTGGTGGGGTGTCCTCCTCCTCTTCATCTGTGCAGGCGGGCCACGTAGAGGCTGTCTACCTGCAACAAAAAACTATAAATTAATATCATCTTTAAATACCGACTCTTTCCTGTTGCAATTTTTCAGAATTTAATCTTGATAAAGAAAGAAGATGTGGTATGATTGCCAATGAGAGACAACTCTCCGCAAGAGACCAAAATGACACAGAAACTAACAATTATAGGTAACCGTACGGCCTTCAACAATGAGCAAAGTCCAAACCCAATGGCATTTTTAAATCAAAACCAAAAGTTTGCTCTCCGCAGAGTGAATACTGCTTTTAAAAGTCCCATTTTAACATAAATAAAGCCTCTGTTTTTTTTTCAAACTATTCCAGAAAAAACAGATCTTATTGCCTATCGAATATAAACAAAGTTTGAAGAAAAACTGTAATGACGGAATAATACCCACGTGTTAAAACCCTGCCCAAGCCATGAGTGGTGGGGTGTCCTCCTCCTCTTCATCTGTGCAGGCGGGCCACGTAGAGGCTGTCTACCTGCAACAAAAAAATATAAATTAATATCATCTTTAAATACCGACTCTTTCCTGTTGCAATTTTTCAGAATTTAATCTTGATAAAGAAAGAAGATGTGGTATGATTGCCAATGAGAGACAACTCTCCGCAAGAGACCAAAATGACACAGAAACTAACAATTATAGGTAACCGTACGGCCTTCAACAATGAGCAAAGTCCAAACCCCATGGCATTTTTAAATCAAAACCAAAAGTTTGCTCTCCGCAGAGTGAATACTGCTTTTAAAAGTCCCATTTTAACATAAATAAAGCCTCTGTTTTTTTTTCAAACTATTCCAGATAAAAAAAGATCTTATTGCCTATCGAATATAAACAAAGTTTGAAGAAAAACTGTAATGACGGAATAATACCCACGTGTTAAAACCCTGCCCAAGCCATGAGTGGTGGGGTGTCCTCCTCCTCTTCATCTGTGCAGGCGGGCCACGTAGAGGCTGTCTACCTGCAACAAAAAACTATAAATTAATATCATCTTTAAATACCGACTCTTTCCTGTTGCAATTTTTCAGAATTTAATCTTGATAAAGAAAGAAGATGTGGTATGATTGCCAATGAGAGACAACTCTCCGCAAGAGACCAAAATGACACAGAAACTAACAATTATAGGTAACCGTACGGCCTTCAACAATGAGCAAAGTCCAAACCCCATGGCATTTTTAAATCAAAACCAAAAGTTTGCTCTCCGCAGAGTGAATACTGCTTTTAAAAGTCCCATTTTAACATAAATAAAGCCTCTGTTTTTTTTTCAAACTATTCCAGAAAAAACAGATCTTATTGCCTATCGAATATAAACAAAGTTTGAAGAAAAACTGTAATGACGGAATAATACCCACGTGTTAAAACCCTGCCCAAGCCATGAGTGGTGGGGTGTCCTCCTCCTCTTCATCTGTGCAGGCGGGCCACGTAGAGGCTGTCTACCTGCAACAAAAAACTATAAATTAATATCATCTTTAAATACCGACTCTTTCCTGTTGCAATTTTTCAGAATTTAATCTTGATAAAGAAAGAAGATGTGGTATGATTGCCATTGAGAGACAACTCTCCGCAAGAGACCAAAATGACACAGAAACTAACAATTATAGGTAACCGTACGGCCTTCAACAATGAGCAAAGTCCAAACCCCATGGCATTTTTAAATCAAAACCAAAAGTTTGCTCTCCGCAGAGTGAATACTGCTTTTAAAAGTCCCATTTTAACATAAATAAAGCCTCTGGTTTTTTTCAAACTATTCCAGAAAAAACAGATCTTATTGCCTATCGAATATAAACAAAGTTTGAAGAAAAACTGTAATGACGGAATAATACCCACGTGTTAAAACCCTGCCCAAGCCATGAGTGGTGGGGTGTCCTCCTCCTCTTCATCTGTGCAGGCGGGCCACGTAGAGGCTGTCTACCTGCAACAAAAAACTAAATTAATATCATCTTTAAATACCGACTCTTTCCTGTTGCAATTTTTCAGAATTTAATCTTGATAAAGAAAGAAGATGTGGTATGATTGCCAATGAGAGACAACTCTCCGCAAGAGACCAAAATGACACAGAAACTAACAATTATAGGTAACCGTACGGCCTTCAACAATGAGCAAAGTCCAAACCCCATGGCATTTTTAAATCAAAACCAAAAGTTTGCTCTCCGCAGAGTGAATACTGCTTTTAAAAGTCCCATTTTAACATAAATAAAGCCTCTGTTTTTTTTTCAAACTATTCCAGAAAAAAACAGATCTTATTGCCTATCGAATATAAACAAAGTTTGAAGAAAAACTGTAATGACGGAATAATACCCACGTGTTAAAACCCTGCCCAAGCCATGAGTGGTGGGGTGTCCTCCTCCTCTTCATCTGTGCAGGCGGGCCACGTAGAGGCTGTCTACCTGCAACAAAAAACTATAAATTAATATCATCTTTAAATACCGACTCTTTTCTGTTGCAATTTTTCAGAATTTAATCTTGATAAAGAAAGAAGATGTGGTATGATTGCCAATGAGAGACAACTCTCCGCAAGAGACCAAAATGACACAGAAACTAACAATTATAGGTAACCGTACGGCCTTCAACAATGAGCAAAGTCCAAACCCCATGGCATTTTTAAATCAAAACCAAAAGTTTGCTCTCCGCAGAGTGAATACTGCTTTTAAAAGTCCCATTTTAACATAAATAAAGCCTCTGTTTTTTTTTCAAACTATTCCAGAAAAAACAGATCTTATTGCCTATCGAATATAAACAAAGTTTGAAGAAAAACTGTAATGACGGAATAATACCCACGTGTTAAAACCCTGCCCAAGCCATGAGTGGTGGGGTGTCCTCCTCCTCTTCATCTGTGCAGGCGGGCCACGTAGAGGCTGTCTACCTGCAACAAAAAACTATAAATTAATATCATCTTTAAATACCGA
The DNA here is from genome assembly GCA_037788925.1 of Mytilus galloprovincialis. Classification (NCBI taxonomy): domain Eukaryota; kingdom Metazoa; phylum Mollusca; class Bivalvia; order Mytilida; family Mytilidae; genus Mytilus; species Mytilus galloprovincialis. Next base: position 57,727,188 of record CM075335.1, on the reverse strand, counting down.
CTCTTTCCTGTTGCAATTTTTCAGAATTTAATCTTGATAAAGAAAGAAGATGTGGTATGATTGCCATTGAGAGACAACTCTCCGCAAGAGACCAAAATGACACAGAAACTAACAATTATAGGTAACCGTACGGCCTTCAACAATGAGCAAAGTCCAAACCCCATGGCATTTTTAAATCAAAACCAAAAGTTTGCTCTCCGCAGAGTGAATACTGCTTTTAAAAGTCCCATTTTAACATAAATAAAGCCTCTGGTTTTTTTCAAACTATTCCAGAAAAAACAGATCTTATTGCCTATCGAATATAAACAAAGTTTGAAGAAAAACTGTAATGACGGAATAATACCCACGTGTTAAAACCCTGCCCAAGCCATGAGTGGTGGGGTGTCCTCCTCCTCTTCATCTGTGCAGGCGGGCCACGTAGAGGCTGTCTACCTGCAACAAAAAACTAAATTAATATCATCTTTAAATACCGACTCTTTCCTGTTGCAATTTTTCAGAATTTAATCTTGATAAAGAAAGAAGATGTGGTATGATTGCCAATGAGAGACAACTCTCCGCAAGAGACCAAAATGACACAGAAACTAACAATTATAGGTAACCGTACGGCCTTCAACAATGAGCAAAGTCCAAACCCCATGGCATTTTTAAATCAAAACCAAAAGTTTGCTCTCCGCAGAGTGAATACTGCTTTTAAAAGTCCCATTTTAACATAAATAAAGCCTCTGTTTTTTTTTCAAACTATTCCAGAAAAAAACAGATCTTATTGCCTATCGAATATAAACAAAGTTTGAAGAAAAACTGTAATGACGGAATAATACCCACGTGTTAAAACCCTGCCCAAGCCATGAGTGGTGGGGTGTCCTCCTCCTCTTCATCTGTGCAGGCGGGCCACGTAGAGGCTGTCTACCTGCAACAAAAAACTATAAATTAATATCATCTTTAAATACCGACTCTTTTCTGTTGCAATTTTTCAGAATTTAATCTTGATAAAGAAAGAAGATGTGGTATGATTGCCAATGAGAGACAACTCTCCGCAAGAGACCAAAATGACACAGAAACTAACAATTATAGGTAACCGTACGGCCTTCAACAATGAGCAAAGTCCAAACCCCATGGCATTTTTAAATCAAAACCAAAAGTTTGCTCTCCGCAGAGTGAATACTGCTTTTAAAAGTCCCATTTTAACATAAATAAAGCCTCTGTTTTTTTTTCAAACTATTCCAGATAAAAAAAGATCTTATTGCCTATCGCATATAAACAAAGTTTGAAGAAAAACTGTAATGACGGAATAATACCCACGTGTTAAAACCCTGCCCAAGCCATGAGTGGTGGGGTGTCCTCCTCCTCTTCATCTGTGCAGGCGGGCCACGTAGAGGCTGTCTACCTGCAACAAAAAACTATAAATTAATATCATCTTTAAATACCGACTCTTTCCTGTTGCAATTTTTCAGAATTTAATCTTGATAAAGAAAGAAGATGTGGTATGATTGCCAATGAGAGACAACTCTCCGCAAGAGACCAAAATGACACAGAAACTAACAATTATAGGTAACCGTACGGCCTTCAACAATGAGCAAAGTCCAAACCCAATGGCATTTTTAAATCAAAACCAAAAGTTTGCTCTCCGCAGAGTGAATACTGCTTTTAAAAGTCCCATTTTAACATAAATAAAGCCTCTGTTTTTTTTTCAAACTATTCCAGAAAAAACAGATCTTATTGCCTATCGAATATAAACAAAGTTTGAAGAAAAACTGTAATGACGGAATAATACCCACGTGTTAAAACCCTGCCCAAGCCATGAGTGGTGGGGTGTCCTCCTCCTCTTCATCTGTGCAGGCGGGCCACGTAGAGGCTGTCTACCTGCAACAAAAAACTATAAATTAATATCATCTTTAAATACCGACTCTTTTCTGTTGCAATTTTTCAGAATTTAATCTTGATAAAGAAAGAAGATGTGGTATGATTGCCAATGAGAGACAACTCTCCGCAAGAGACCAAAATGACACAGAAACTAACAATTATAGGTAACCGTACGGCCTTCAACAATGAGCAAAGTCCAAACCCCATGGCATTTTTAAATCAAAACCAAAAGTTTGCTCTCCGCAGAGTGAATACTGCTTTTAAAAGTCCCATTTTAACATAAATAAAGCCTCTGTTTTTTTTTCAAACTATTCCAGAAAAAACAGATCTTATTGCCTATCGAATATAAACAAAGTTTGAAGAAAAACTGTAATGACGGAATAATACCCACGTGTTAAAACCCTGCCCAAGCCATGAGTGGTGGGGTGTCCTCCTCCTCTTCATCTGTGCAGGCGGGCCACGTAGAGGCTGTCTACCTGCAACAAAAAACTATAAATTAATATCATCTTTAAATACCGACTCTTTCCTGTTGCAATTTTTCAGAATTTAATCTTGATAAAGAAAGAAGATGTGGTATGATTGCCATTGAGAGACAACTCTCCGCAAGAGACCAAAATGACACAGAAACTAACAATTATAGGTAACCGTACGGCCTTCAACAATGAGCAAAGTCCAAACCCCATGGCATTTTTAAATCAAAACCAAAAGTTTGCTCTCCGCAGAGTGAATACTGCTTTTAAAAGTCCCATTTTAACATAAATAAAGCCTCTGGTTTTTTTCAAACTATTCCAGAAAAAACAGATCTTATTGCCTATCGAATATAAACAAAGTTTGAAGAAAAACTGTAATGACGGAATAATACCCACGTGTTAAAACCCTGCCCAAGCCATGAGTGGTGGGGTGTCCTCCTCCTCTTCATCTGTGCAGGCGGGCCACGTAGAGGCTGTCTACCTGCAACAAAAAACTAAATTAATATCATCTTTAAATACCGACTCTTTCCTGTTGCAATTTTTCAGAATTTAATCTTGATAAAGAAAGAAGATGTGGTATGATTGCCAATGAGAGACAACTCTCCGCAAGAGACCAAAATGACACAGAAACTAACAATTATAGGTAACCGTACGGCCTTCAACAATGAGCAAAGTCCAAACCCCATGGCATTTTTAAATCAAAACCAAAAGTTTGCTCTCCGCAGAGTGAATACTGCTTTTAAAAGTCCCATTTTAACATAAATAAAGCCTCTGTTTTTTTTTCAAACTATTCCAGAAAAAAACAGATCTTATTGCCTATCGAATATAAACAAAGTTTGAAGAAAAACTGTAATGACGGAATAATACCCACGTGTTAAAACCCTGCCCAAGCCATGAGTGGTGGGGTGTCCTCCTCCTCTTCATCTGTGCAGGCGGGCCACGTAGAGGCTGTCTACCTGCAACAAAAAACTATAAATTAATATCATCTTTAAATACCGACTCTTTTCTGTTGCAATTTTTCAGAATTTAATCTTGATAAAGAAAGAAGATGTGGTATGATTGCCAATGAGAGACAACTCTCCGCAAGAGACCAAAATGACACAGAAACTAACAATTATAGGTAACCGTACGGCCTTCAACAATGAGCAAAGTCCAAACCCCATGGCATTTTTAAATCAAAACCAAAAGTTTGCTCTCCGCAGAGTGAATACTGCTTTTAAAAGTCCCATTTTAACATAAATAAAGCCTCTGTTTTTTTTTCAAACTATTCCAGATAAAAAAAGATCTTATTGCCTATCGAATATAAACAAAGTTTGAAGAAAAACTGTAATGACGGAATAATACCCACGTGTTAAAACCCTGCCCAAGCCATGAGTGGTGGGGTGTCCTCCTCCTCTTCATCTGTGCAGGCGGGCCACGTAGAGGCTGTCTACCTGCAACAAAAAACTATAAATTAATATCATCTTTAAATACCGACTCTTTCCTGTTGCAATTTTTCAGAATTTAATCTTGATAAAGAAAGAAGATGTGGTATGATTGCCAATGAGAGACAACTCTCCGCAAGAGACCAAAATGACACAGAAACTAACAATTATAGGTAACCGTACGGCCTTCAACAATGAGCAAAGTCCAAACCCCATGGCATTTTTAAATCAAAACCAAAAGTTTGCTCTCCGCAGAGTGAATACTGCTTTTAAAAGTCCCATTTTAACATAAATAAAGCCTCTGTTTTTTTTTCAAACTATTCCAGAAAAAACAGATCTTATTGCCTATCGAATATAAACAAAGTTTGAAGAAAAACTGTAATGACGGAATAATACCCACGTGTTAAAACCCTGCCCAAGCCATGAGTGGTGGGGTGTCCTCCTCCTCTTCATCTGTGCAGGCGGGCCACGTAGAGGCTGTCTACCTGCAACAAAAAACTATAAATTAATATCATCTTTAAATACCGACTCTTTCCTGTTGCAATTTTTCAGAATTTAATCTTGATAAAGAAAGAAGATGTGGTATGATTGCCAATGAGAGACAACTCTCCGCAAGAGACCAAAATGACACAGAAACTAACAATTATAGGTAACCGTACGGCCTTCAACAATGAGCAAAGTCCAAACCCAATGGCATTTTTAAATCAAAACCAAAAGTTTGCTCTCCGCAGAGTGAATACTGCTTTTAAAAGTCCCATTTTAACATAAATAAAGCCTCTGTTTTTTTTTCAAACTATTCCAGAAAAAACAGATCTTATTGCCTATCGAATATAAACAAAGTTTGAAGAAAAACTGTAATGACGGAATAATACCCACGTGTTAAAACCCTGCCCAAGCCATGAGTGGTGGGGTGTCCTCCTCCTCTTCATCTGTGCAGGCGGGCCACGTAGAGGCTGTCTACCTGCAACAAAAAAATATAAATTAATATCATCTTTAAATACCGACTCTTTCCTGTTGCAATTTTTCAGAATTTAATCTTGATAAAGAAAGAAGATGTGGTATGATTGCCAATGAGAGACAACTCTCCGCAAGAGACCAAAATGACACAGAAACTAACAATTATAGGTAACCGTACGGCCTTCAACAATGAGCAAAGTCCAAACCCCATGGCATTTTTAAATCAAAACCAAAAGTTTGCTCTCCGCAGAGTGAATACTGCTTTTAAAAGTCCCATTTTAACATAAATAAAGCCTCTGTTTTTTTTTCAAACTATTCCAGATAAAAAAAGATCTTATTGCCTATCGAATATAAACAAAGTTTGAAGAAAAACTGTAATGACGGAATAATACCCACGTGTTAAAACCCTGCCCAAGCCATGAGTGGTGGGGTGTCCTCCTCCTCTTCATCTGTGCAGGCGGGCCACGTAGAGGCTGTCTACCTGCAACAAAAAACTATAAATTAATATCATCTTTAAATACCGACTCTTTCCTGTTGCAATTTTTCAGAATTTAATCTTGATAAAGAAAGAAGATGTGGTATGATTGCCAATGAGAGACAACTCTCCGCAAGAGACCAAAATGACACAGAAACTAACAATTATAGGTAACCGTACGGCCTTCAACAATGAGCAAAGTCCAAACCCCATGGCATTTTTAAATCAAAACCAAAAGTTTGCTCTCCGCAGAGTGAATACTGCTTTTAAAAGTCCCATTTTAACATAAATAAAGCCTCTGTTTTTTTTTCAAACTATTCCAGAAAAAACAGATCTTATTGCCTATCGAATATAAACAAAGTTTGAAGAAAAACTGTAATGACGGAATAATACCCACGTGTTAAAACCCTGCCCAAGCCATGAGTGGTGGGGTGTCCTCCTCCTCTTCATCTGTGCAGGCGGGCCACGTAGAGGCTGTCTACCTGCAACAAAAAACTATAAATTAATATCATCTTTAAATACCGACTCTTTCCTGTTGCAATTTTTCAGAATTTAATCTTGATAAAGAAAGAAGATGTGGTATGATTGCCAATGAGAGACAACTCTCCGCAAGAGACCAAAATGACACAGAAACTAACAATTATAGGTAACCGTACGGCCTTCAACAATGAGCAAAGTCCAAACCCCATGGCATTTTTAAATCAAAACCAAAAGTTTGCTCTCCGCAAAGTGAATACTGCTTTTAAAAGTCCCATTTTAACATAAATAAAGCCTCTGTTTTTTTTTCAAACTATTCCAGAAAAAACAGATCTTATTGCCTATCGAATATAAACAAAGTTTGAAGAAAAACTGTAATGACGGAATAATACCCACGTGTTAAAACCCTGCCCAAGCCATGAGTGGTGGGGTGTCCTCCTCCTCTTCATCTGTGCAGGCGGGCCACGTAGAGGCTGTCTACCTGCAACAAAAAACTATAAATTAATATCATCTTTAAATACCGACTCTTTCCTGTTGCAATTTTTCAGAATTTAATCTTGATAAAGAAAGAAGATGTGGTATGATTGCCAATGAGAGACAACTCTCCGCAAGAGACCAAAATGACACAGAAACTAACAATTATAGGTAACCGTACGGCCTTCAACAATGAGCAAAGTCCAAACCCCATGGCATTTTTAAATCAAAACCAAAAGTTTGCTCTCCGCAGAGTGAATACTGCTTTTAAAAGTCCCATTTTAACATAAATAAAGCCTCTGTTTTTTTTTCAAACTATTCCAGATAAAAAAAGATCTTATTGCCTATCGAATATAAACAAAGTTTGAAGAAAAACTGTAATGACGGAATAATACCCACGTGTTAAAACCCTGCCCAAGCCATGAGTGGTGGGGTGTCCTCCTCCTCTTCATCTGTGCAGGCGGGCCACGTAGAGGCTGTCTACCTGCAACAAAAAACTATAAATTAATATCATCTTTAAATACCGACTCTTTCCTGTTGCAATTTTTCAGAATTTAATCTTGATAAAGAAAGAAGATGTGGTATGATTGCCAATGAGAGACAACTCTCCGCAAGAGACCAAAATGACACAGAAACTAACAATTATAGGTAACCGTACGGCCTTCAACAATGAGCAAAGTCCAAACCCCATGGCATTTTTAAATCAAAACCAAAAGTTTGCTCTCCGCAGAGTGAATACTGCTTTTAAAAGTCCCATTTTAACATAAATAAAGCCTCTGTTTTTTTTTCAAACTATTCCAGAAAAAACAGATCTTATTGCCTATCGAATATAAACAAAGTTTGAAGAAAAACTGTAATGACGGAATAATACCCACGTGTTAAAACCCTGCCCAAGCCATGAGTGGTGGGGTGTCCTCCTCCTCTTCATCTGTGCAGGCGGGCCACGTAGAGGCTGTCTACCTGCAACAAAAAACTATAAATTAATATCATCTTTAAATACCGACTCTTTCCTGTTGCAATTTTTCAGAATTTAATCTTGATAAAGAAAGAAGATGTGGTATGATTGCCAATGAGAGACAACTCTCCGCAAGAGACCAAAATGACACAGAAACTAACAATTATAGGTAACCGTACGGCCTTCAACAATGAGCAAAGTCCAAACCCCATGGCATTTTTAAATCAAAACCAAAAGTTTGCTCTCCGCAGAGTGAATACTGCTTTTAAAAGTCCCATTTTAACATAAATAAAGCCTTTGTTTTTTTTTCAAACTATTCCAGAAAAAACAGATCTTATTGCCTATCGAATATAAACAAAGTTTGAAGAAAAACTGTAATGACGGAATAATACCCACGTGTTAAAACCCTGCCCAAGCCATGAGTGGTGGGGTGTCCTCCTCCTCTTCATCTGTGCAGGCGGGCCACGTAGAGGCTGTCTACCTGCAACAAAAAACTATAAATTAATATCATCTTTAAATACCGACTCTTTCCTGTTGCAATTTTTCAGAATTTAATCTTGATAAAGAAAGAAGATGTGGTATGATTGCCAATGAGAGACAACTCTCCGCAAGAGACCAAAATGACACAGAAACTAACAATTATAGGTAACCGTACGGCCTTCAACAATGAGCAAAGTCAAAACCCCATGGCATTTTTAAATCAAAACCAAAAGTTTGCTCTCCGCAGAGTGAATACTGCTTTTAAAAGTCCCATTTTAACATAAATAAAGCCTCTGGTTTTTTTTCAAACTATTCCAGAAAAAACAGATCTTATTGCCTATCGAATATAAACAAAGTTTGAAGAAAAACTGTAATGACGGAATAATACCCACGTGTTAAAACCCTGCCCAAGCCATGAGTGGTGGGGTGTCCTCCTCCTCTTCATCTGTGCAGGCGGGCCACGTAGAGGCTGTCTACCTGCAACAAAAAACTATAAATTAATATCATCTTTAAATACCGACTCTTTCCTGTTGCAATTTTTCAGAATTTAATCTTGATAAAGAAAGAAGATGTGGTATGATTGCCAATGAGAGACAACTCTCCGCAAGAGACCAAAATGACACAGAAACTAACAATTATAGGTAACCGTACGGCCTTCAACAATGAGCAAAGTCCAAACCCCATGGCATTTTTAAATCAAAACCAAAAGTTTGCTCTCCGCAGAGTGAATACTGCTTTTAAAAGTCCCATTTTAACATAAATAAAGCCTCTGTTTTTTTTTCAAACTATTCCAGAAAAAACAGATCTTATTGCCTATCGAATATAAACAAAGTTTGAAGAAAAACTGTAATGACGGAATAATACCCACGTGTTAAAACCCTGCCCAAGCCATGAGTGGTGGGGTGTCCTCCTCCTCTTCATCTGTGCAGGCGGGCCACGTAGAGGCTGTCTACCTGCAACAAAAAACTATAAATTAATATCATCTTTAAATACCGACTCTTTCCTGTTGCAATTTTTCAGAATTTAATCTTGATAAAGAAAGAAGATGTGGTATGATTGCCAATGAGAGACAACTCTCCGCAAGAGACCAAAATGACACAGAAACTAACAATTATAGGTAACCGTACGGCCTTCAACAATGAGCAAAGTCCAAACCCCATGGCATTTTTAAATCAAAACCAAAAGTTTGCTCTCCGCAGAGTGAATACTGCTTTTAAAAGTCCCATTTTAACATAAATAAAGCCTCTGTTTTTTTTTCAAACTATTCCAGAAAAAACAGATCTTATTGCCTATCGAATATAAACAAAGTTTGAAGAAAAACTGTAATGACGGAATAATACCCACGTGTTAAAACCCTGCCCAAGCCATGAGTGGTGGGGTGTCCTCCTCCTCTTCATCTGTGCAGGCGGGCCACGTAGAGGCTGTCTACCTGCAACAAAAAACTATAAATTAATATCATCTTTAAATACCGACTCTTTTCTGTTGCAATTTTTCAGAATTTAATCTTGATAAAGAAAGAAGATGTGGTATGATTGCCAATGAGAGACAACTCTCCGCAAGAGACCAAAATGACACAGAAACTAACAATTATAGGTAACCGTACGGCCTTCAACAATGAGCAAAGTCCAAACCCCATGGCATTTTTAAATCAAAACCAAAAGTTTGCTCTCCGCAGAGTGAATACTGCTTTTAAAAGTCCCATTTTAACATAAATAAAGCCTCTGTTTTTTTTTCAAACTATTCCAGATAAAAAAAGATCTTATTGCCTATCGAATATAAACAAAGTTTGAAGAAAAACTGTAATGACGGAATAATACCCACGTGTTAAAACCCTGCCCAAGCCATGAGTGGTGGGGTGTCCTCCTCCTCTTCATCTGTGCAGGCGGGCCACGTAGAGGCTGTCTACCTGCAACAAAAAACTATAAATTAATATCATCTTTAAATACCGACTCTTTCCTGTTGCAATTTTTCAGAATTTAATCTTGATAAAGAAAGAAGATGTGGTATGATTGCCAATGAGAGACAACTCTCCGCAAGAGACCAAAATGACACAGAAACTAACAATTATAGGTAACCGTACGGCCTTCAACAATGAGCAAAGTCCAAACCCCATGGCATTTTTAAATCAAAACCAAAAGTTTGCTCTCCGCAGAGTGAATACTGCTTTTAAAAGTCCCATTTTAACATAAATAAAGCCTCTGGTTTTTTTTTAAAACTATTCCAGAAAAAACAGATCTTATTGCCTATCGAATATAAACAAAGTTTGAAGAAAAACTGTAATGACGGAATAATACCCACGTGTTAAAACCCTGCCCAAGCCATGAGTGGTGGGGTGTCCTCCTCCTCTTCATCTGTGCAGGCGGGCCACGTAGAGGCTGTCTACCTGCAACAAAAAACTATAAATTAATATCATCTTTAAATACCGACTCTTTCCTGTTGCAATTTTTCAGAATTTAATCTTGATAAAGAAAGAAGATGTGGTATGATTGCCAATGAGAGACAACTCTCCGCAAGAGACCAAAATGACACAGAAACTAACAATTATAGGTAACCGTACGGCCTTCAACAATGAGCAAAGTCCAAACCCCATGGCATTTTTAAATCAAAACCAAAAGTTTGCTTTCCGCAGAGTGAATACTGCTTTTAAAAGTCCCATTTTAACATAAATAAAGCCTCTGTTTTTTTTTCAAACTATTCCAGAAAAAACAGATCTTATTGCCTATCGAATATAAACAAAGTTTGAAGAAAAACTGTAATGACGGAATAATACCCACGTGTTAAAACCCTGCCCAAGCCATGAGTGGTGGGGTGTCCTCCTCCTCTTCATCTGTGCAGGCGGGCCACGTAGAGGCTGTCTACCTGCAACAAAAAACTATAAATTAATATCATCTTTAAATACCGACTCTTTCCTGTTGCAATTTTTCAGAATTTAATCTTGATAAAGAAAGAAGATGTGGTATGAGTGCCATTGAGAGACAACTCTCCGCAAGAGACCAAAATGACACAGAAACTAACAATTATAGGTAACCGTACGGCCTTCAACAATGAGCAAAGTCCAAACCCCATGGCATTTTTAAATCAAAACCAAAAGTTTGCTCTCCGCAGAGTGAATACTGCTTTTAAAAGTCCCATTTTAACATAAATAAAGCCTCTGTTTTTTTTTCAAACTATTCCAGAAAAAACAGATCTTATTGCCTATCGAATATAAACAAAGTTTGAAGAAAAACTGTAATGACAGAATAATACCCACGTGTTAAAACCCTGCCCAAGCCATTAGTGGTGGGGTGTCCTCCTCCTCTTCATCTGTGCAGGCGGGCCACGTAGAGGCTGTCTACCTGCAACAAAAAACTATAAATTAATATCATCTTTAAATACCGACTCTTTCCTGTTGCAATTTTTCAGAATTTAATCTTGATAAAGAAAGAAGATGTGGTATGATTGCCAATGAGAGACAACTCTCCGCAAGAGACCAAAATGACACAGAAACTAACAATTATAGGTAACCGTACGGCCTTCAACAATGAGCAAAGTCCAAACCCCATGGCATTTTTAAATCAAAACCAAAAGTTTGCTCTCCGCAGAGTGAATACTGCTTTTAAAAGTCCCATTTTAACATAAATAAAGCCTCTGGTTTTTTTTCAAACTATTCCAGAAAAAACAGATCTTATTGCCTATCGAATATAAACAAAGTTTGAAGAAAAACTGTAATGACGGAATAATACCCACGTGTTAAAACCCTGCCCAAGCCATGAGTGGTGGGGTGTCCTCCTCCTCTTCATCTGTGCAGGCGGGCCACGTAGAGGCTGTCTACCTGCAACAAAAAACTATAAATTAATATCATCTTTAAATACCGACTCTTTCCTGTTGCAATTTTTCAGAATTTAATCTTGATAAAGAAAGAAGATGTGGTATGATTGCCAATGAGAGACAACTCTCCGCAAGAGACCAAAATGACACAGAAACTAACAATTATAGGTAACCGTACGGCCTTCAACAATGAGCAAAGTCCAAACCCCATGGCATTTTTAAATCAAAACCAAAAGTTTGCTCTCCGCAGAGTGAATACTGCTTTTAAAAGTCCCATTTTAACATAAATAAAGCCTCTGTTTTTTTTTCAAACTATTCCAGAAAAAACAGATCTTATTGCCTATCGAATATAAACAAAGTTTGAAGAAAAACTGTAATGACGGAATAATACCCACGTGTTAAAACCCTGCCCAAGCCATGAGTGGTGGGGTGTCCTCCTCTTCATCTGTGCAGGCGGGCCACGTAGAGGCTGTCTACCTGCAACAAAAAACTATAAATTAATATCATCTTTAAATACCGCCTCTTTCCTGTTGCAATTTTTCAGAATTTAATCTTGATAAAGAAAGAAGATGTGGTATGATTGCCAATGAGAGACAACTCTCCGCAAGAGACCAAAATGACACAGAAACTAACAATTATAGGTAACCGTATGGCCTTCAACAATGAGCAAAGTCCAAACCCCATGGCATTTTTAAATCAAAACCAAAAGTTTGCTCTCCTGAGAGTGAATACTGCTTTTAAAAGTCCCATTTTAACATAAATAAAGCCTCTGTTTTTTTTCAAACTATTCCAGAAAAAACAGATCTTATTGCCTATCGAATATAAACAAAGTTTGAAGAAAAACTGTAATGACGGAATAATACCCACGTGTTAAAACCCTGCCCAAGCCATGAGTGGTGGGGTGTCCTCCTCCTCTTCATCTGTGCAGGCGGGCCACGTAGAGGCTGTCTACCTGCAACAAAAAACTATAAATTAATATCATCTTTAAATACCGACTCTTTCCTGTTGCAATTTTTCAGAATTTAATCTTGATAAAGAAAGAAGATGTGGTATGATTGCCAATGAGAGACAACTCTCCGCAAGAGACCAAAATGACATAGAAACTAACAATTATAGGTAACCGTACGGCCTTCAACAATGAGCAAAGTCCAAACCCCATGGCATTTTTAAATCAAAACCAAAAGTTTGCTCTCCGCAGAGTGAATACTGCTTTTAAAAGTCCCATTTTAACATAAATAAAGCCTCTGTTTTTTTTTTCAAACTATTCCAGAAAAAACAGATCTTATTGCCTATCGAATATAAACAAAGTTTGAAGAAAAACTGTAATGACGGAATAATACCCACGTGTTAAAACCCTGCCCAAGCCATGAGTGGTGGGGTGTCCTCCTCCTCTTCATCTGTGCAGGCGGGCCACGTAGAGGCTGTCTACCTGCAACAAAAAACTATAAATTAATATCATCTTTAAATACCGACTCTTTCCTGTTGCAATTTTTCAGAATTTAATCTTGATAAAGAAAGAAGATGTGGTATGATTGCCAATGAGAGACAACTCTCCGCAAGAGACCAAAATGACACAGAAACTAACAATTATAGGTAACCGTACGGCCTTCAACAATGAGCAAAGTCCAAACCCCATGGCATTTTTAAATCAAAACCAAAAGTTTGCTCTCCGCAGAGTGAATACTGCTTTTAAAAGTCCCATTTTAACATAAATAAAGCCTCTGTTTTTTTTTCAAACTATTCCAGAAAAAACAGATCTTATTGCCTATCGAATATAAACAAAGTTTGAAGAAAAACTGTAATGACGGAATAATACCCACGTGTTAAAACCCTGCCCAAGCCATGAGTGGTGGGGTGTCCTCCTCTTCATCTGTGCAGGCGGGCCACGTAGAGGCTGTCTACCTGCAACAAAAAACTATAAATTAATATCATCTTTAAATACCGCCTCTTTCCTGTTGCAATTTTTCAGAATTTAATCTTGATAAAGAAAGAAGATGTGGTATGATTGCCAATGAGAGACAACTCTCCGCAAGAGACCAAAATGACACAGAAACTAACAATTATAGGTAACCGTATGGCCTTCAACAATGAGCAAAGTCCAAACCCCATGGCATTTTTAAATCAAAACCAAAAGTTTGCTCTCCTGAGAGTGAATACTGCTTTTAAAAGTCCCATTTTAACATAAATAAAGCCTCTGTTTTTTTTTTCAAACTATTCCAGAAAAAACAGATCTTATTGCCTATCGAATATAAACAAAGTTTGAAGAAAAACTGTAATGACGGAATAATACCCACGTGTTAAAACCCTGCCCAAGCCATGAGTGGTGGGGTGTCCTCCTCCTCTTCATCTGTGCAGGCGGGCCACGTAGAGGCTGTCTACCTGCAACAAAAAACTATAAATTAATATCATCTTTAAATACCGACTCTTTCCTGTTGCAATTTTTCAGAATTTAATCTTGATAAAGAAAGAAGATGTGGTATGATTGCCAATGAGAGACAACTCTCCGCAAGAGACCAAAATGACACAGAAACTAACAATTATAGGTAACCGTACGGCCTTCAACAATGAGCAAAGTCCAAACCCCATGGCATTTTTAAATCAAAACCAAAAGTTTGCTCTCCGCAGAGTGAATACTGCTTTTAAAAGTCCCATTTTAACATAAATAAAGCCTCTGTTTTTTTTTCAAACTATTCCAGAAAAAACAGATCTTATTGCCTATCGAATATAAACAAAGTTTGAAGAAAAACTGTAATGACGGAATAATACCCACGTGTTAAAACCCTGCCCAAGCCATGAGTGGTGGGGTGTCCTCCTCCTCTTCATCTGTGCAGGCGGGCCACGTAGAGGCTGTCTACCTGCAACAAAAAACTATAAATTAATATCATCTTTAAATACCGACTCTTTCCTGTTGCAATTTTTCAGAATTTAATCTTGATAAAGAAAGAAGATGTGGTATGATTGCCAATGAGAGACAACTCTCCGCAAGAGACCAAAATGACACAGAAACTAACAATTATAGGTAACCGTACGGCCTTCAACAATGAGCAAAGTCCAAACCCCATGGCATTTTTAAATCAAAACCAAAAGTTTGCTCTCCGCAGAGTGAATACTGCTTTTAAAAGTCCCATTTTAACATAAATAAAGCCTCTGGTTTTTTTTCAAACTATTCCAGAAAAAACAGATCTTATTGCCTATCGAATATAAACAAAGTTTGAAGAAAAACTGTAATGACGGAATAATACCCACGTGTTAAAACCCTGCCCAAGCCATGAGTGGTGGGGTGTCCTCCTCCTCTTCATCTGTGCAGGCGGGCCACGTAGAGGCTGTCTACCTGCAACAAAAAACTATAAATTAATATCATCTTTAAATACCGACTCTTTCCTGTTGCAATTTTTCAGAATTTAATCTTGATAAAGAAAGAAGATGTGGTATGATTGCCAATGAGAGACAACTCTCTGCAAGAGACCAAAATGACGCAGAAACTAACAATTATAGGTAACCGTACGGCCTTCAACAATGAGCAAAGTCCAAACCCCATGGCATTTTTAAATCAAAACCAAAAGTTTGCTCTCCGCAGAGTGAATACTGCTTTTAAAAGTCCCATTTTAACATAAATAAAGCCTCTGTTTTTTTTTCAAACTATTCCAGAAAAAACAGATCTTATTGCCTATCGAATATAAACACAGTTTGAAGAAAAACTGTAATGACGGAATAATACCCACGTGTTAAAACCCTGCCCAAGCCATGAGTGGTGGGGTGTCCTCCTCCTCTTCATCTGTGCAGGCGGGCCACGTAGAGGCTGTCTACCTGCAACAAAAAACTATAAATTAATATCATCTTTAAATACCGACTCTTTCCTGTTGCAATTTTTCAGAATTTAATCTTGATAAAGAAAGAAGATGTGGTATGATTGCCAATGAGAGACAACTCTCCGCAAGAGACCAAAATGACACAGAAACTAACAATTATAGGTAACCGTACGGCCTTCAACAATGAGCAAAGTCCAAACCCCATGGCATTTTTAAATCAAAACCAAAAGTTTGCTCTCCGCAGAGTGAATACTGCTTTTAAAAGTCCCATTTTAACATAAATAAAGCCTCTGGTTTTTTTTCAAACTATTCCAGAAAAAACAGATCTTATTGCCTATCGAATATAAACAAAGTTTGAAGAAAAACTGTAATGACGGAATAATACCCACGTGTTAAAACCCTGCCCAAGCCATGAGTGGTGGGGTGTCCTCCTCTTCATCTGTGCAGGCGGGCCACGTAGAGGCTGTCTACCTGCAACAAAAAACTATAAATTAATATCATCTTTAAATACCGACTCTTTCCTGTTGCAATTTTTCAGAATTTAATCTTGATAAAGAAGATGTGGTATGATTGCCAATGAGAGACAACTCTCCGCAAGAGACCAAAATGACACAGAAACTAACAATTATAGGTAACCGTACGGCCTTCAACAATGAGCAAAGTCCAAACCCCATGGCATTTTTAAATCAAAACCAAAAGTTTGCTCTCCGCAGAGTGAATACTGCTTTTAAAAGTCCCATTTTAACATAAATAAAGCCTCTGTTTTTTTTCAAACTATTCCAGAAAAAACAGATCTTATTGCCTATCGAATATAAACAAAGTTTGAAGAAAAACTGTAATGACGGAATAATACCCACGTGTTAAAACCCTGCCCAAGCCATGAGTGGTGGGGTGTCCTCCTCCTCTTCATCTGTGCAGGCGGGCCACGTAGAGGCTGTCTACCTGCAACAAAAAACTATAAATTAATATCATCTTTAAATACCGACTCTTTCCTGTTGCAATTTTTCAGAATTTAATCTTGATAAAGAAAGAAGATGTGGTATGATTGCCAATGAGAGACAACTCTCCGCAAGAGACCAAAATGACGCAGAAACTAACAATTATAGGTAACCGTACGGCCTTCAACAATGAGCAAAGTCCAAACCCCATGGCATTTTTAAATCAAAACCAAAAGTTTGCTCTCCGCAGAGTGAATACTGCTTTTAAAAGTCCCATTTTAACATAAATAAAGCCTCTGGTTTTTTTTCAAACTATTCCAGAAAAAACAGATCTTATTGCCTATCGAATATAAACAAAGTTTGAAGAAAAACTGTAATAACGGAATAATACCCACGTGTTAAAACCCTGCCCAAGCCATGAGTGGTGGGGTGTCCTCCTCCTCTTCATCTGTGCAGGCGGGCCACGTAGAGGCTGTCTACCTGCAACAAAAAACTATAAATTAATATCATCTTTAAATACCGACTCTTTCCTGTTGCAATTTTTCAGAATTTAATCTTGATAAAGAAGATGTGGTATGATTGCCAATGAGAGACAACTCTCCGCAAGAGACCAAAATGACACAGAAACTAACAATTATAGGTAACCGTACGGCCTTCAACAATGAGCAAAGTCCAAACCCCATGGCATTTTTAAATCAAAACCAAAAGTTTGCTCTCCGCAGAGTGAATACTGCTTTTAAAAGTCCCATTTTAACATAAATAAAGCCTCTGTTTTTTTTTCAAACTATTCCAGAAAAAACAGATCTTATTGCCTATCGAATATAAACAAAGTTTGAAGAAAAACTGTAATGACGGAATAATACCCACGTGTTAAAACCCTGCCCAAGCCATGAGTGGTGGGGTGTCCTCCTCCTCTTCATCTGTGCAGGCGGGCCACGTAGAGGCTGTCTACCTGCAACAAAAAACTATAAATTAATATCATCTTTAAATACCGACTCTTTCCTGTTGCAATTTTTCAGAATTTAATCTTGATAAAGAAAGAAGATGTGGTATGATTGCCAATGAGAGACAACTCTCCGCAAGAGACCAAAATGACGCAGAAACTAACAATTATAGGTAACCGTACGGCCTTCAACAATGAGCAAAGTCCAAACCCCATGGCATTTTTAAATCAAAACCAAAAGTTTGCTCTCCGCAGAGTAAATACTGCTTTTAAAAGTCCCATTTTAACATAAATAAAGCCTCTGTTTTTTTTCAAACTATTCCAGAAAAAACAGATCTTATTGCCTATCGAATATAAACACAGTTTGAAGAAAAACTGTAATGACGGAATAATACCCACGTGTTAAAACCCTGCCCAAGCCATGAGTGGTGGGGTGTCCTCCTCCTCTTCATCTGTGCAGGCGGGCCACGTAGAGGCTGTCTACCTGCAACAAAAAACTATAAATTAATATCATCTTTAAATACCGACTCTTTCCTGTTGCAATTTTTCAGAATTTAATCTTGATAAAGAAAGAAGATGTGGTATGATTGCCAATGAGAGACAACTCTCCGCAAGAGACCAAAATGACACAGAAACTAACAATTATAGGTAACCGTACGGCCTTCAACAATGAGCAAAGTCCAAACCCCATGGCATTTTTAAATCAAAACCAAAAGTTTGCTCTCCGCAGAGTGAATACTGCTTTTAAAAGTCCCATTTTAACATAAATAAAGCCTCTGGTTTTTTTTCAAACTATTCCAGAAAAAACAGATCTTATTGCCTATCGAATATAAACAAAGTTTGAAGAAAAACTGTAATGACGGAATAATACCCACGTGTTAAAACCCTGCCCAAGCCATGAGTGGTGGGGTGTCCTCCTCTTCATCTGTGCAGGCGGGCCACGTAGAGGCTGTCTACCTGCAACAAAAAACTATAAATTAATATCATCTTTAAATACCGACTCTTTCCTGTTGCAATTTTTCAGAATTTAATCTTGATAAAGAAGATGTGGTATGATTGCCAATGAGAGACAACTCTCCGCAAGAGACCAAAATGACACAGAAACTAACAATTATAGGTAACCGTACGGCCTTCAACAATGAGCAAAGTCCAAACCCCATGGCATTTTTAAATCAAAACCAAAAGTTTGCTCTCCGCAGAGTGAATACTGCTTTTAAAAGTCCCATTTTAACATAAATAAAGCCTCTGTTTTTTTTCAAACTATTCCAGAAAAAACAGATCTTATTGCCTATCGAATATAAACAAAGTTTGAAGAAAAACTGTAATGACGGAATAATACCCACGTGTTAAAACCCTGCCCAAGCCATGAGTGGTGGGGTGTCCTCCTCCTCTTCATCTGTGCAGGCGGGCCACGTAGAGGCTGTCTACCTGCAACAAAAAACTATAAATTAATATCATCTTTAAATACGGACTCTTTCCTGTTGCAATTTTTCAGAATTTAATCTTGATAAAGAAAGAAGATGTGGTATGATTGCCAATGAGAGACAACTCTCCGCAAGAGACCAAAATGACGCAGAAACTAACAATTATAGGTAACCGTACGGCCTTCAACAATGAGCAAAGTCCAAACCCCATGGCATTTTTAAATCAAAACCAAAAGTTTGCTCTCCGCAGAGTGAATACTGCTTTTAAAAGTCCCATTTTAACATAAATAAAGCCTCTTTTTTTTTCAAACTATTCCAGAAAAAACAGATCTTATTGCCTATCGAATATAAACACAGTTTGAAGAAAAACTGTAATGACGGAATAATACCCACGTGTTAAAACCCTGCCCAAGCCATGAGTGGTGGGGTGTCCTCCTCCTCTTCATCTGTGCAGGCGGGCCACGTAGAGGCTGTCTACCTGCAACAAAAAACTATAAATTAATATCATCTTTAAATACCGACTCTTTCCTGTTGCAATTTTTCAGAATTTAATCTTGATAAAGAAAGAAGATGTGGTATGATTGCCAATGAGAGACAACTCTCCGCAAGAGACCAAAATGACACAGAAACTAACAATTATAGGTAACCGTACGGCCTTCAACAATGAGCAAAGTCCAAACCCCATGGCATTTTTAAATCAAAACCAAAAGTTTGCTCTCCGCAGAGTGAATACTGCTTTTAAAAGTCCCATTTTAACATAAATAAAGCCTCTGTTTTTTTTTCAAACTATTCCAGAAAAAACAGATCTTATTGCCTATCGAATATAAACAAAGTTTGAAGAAAAACTGTAATGACGGAATAATACCCACGTGTTAAAACCCTGCCCAAGCCATGAGTGGTGGGGTGTCCTCCTCCTCTTCATCTGTGCAGGCGGGCCACGTAGAGGCTGTCTACCTGCAACAAAAAACTATAAATTAATATCATCTTTAAATACCGACTCTTTCCTGTTGCAATTTTTCAGAATTTAATCTTGATAAAGAAAGAAGATGTGGTATGATTGCCAATGAGAGACAACTCTCCGCAAGAGACCAAAATGACACAGAAACTAACAATTATAGGTAACCGTACGGCCTTCAACAATGAGCAAAGTCCAAACCCCATGGCATTTTTAAATCAAAACCAAAAGTTTGCTCTCCGCAGAGTGAATACTGCTTTTAAAAGTCCCATTTTAACATAAATAAAGCCTCTGTTTTTTTTTCAAACTATTCCAGAAAAAACAGATCTTATTGCCTATCGAATATAAACAAAGTTTGAAGAAAAACTGTAATGACGGAATAATACCCACGTGTTAAAACCCTGCCCAAGCCATGAGTGGTGGGGTGTCCTCCTCCTCTTCATCTGTGCAGGCGGGCCACGTAGAGGCTGTCTACCTGCAACAAAAAACTATAAATTAATATCATCTTTAAATACCGACTCTTTCCTGTTGCAATTTTTCAGAATTTAATCTTGATAAAGAAGATGTGGTATGATTGCCAATGAGAGACAACTCTCCGCAAGAGACCAAAATGACACAGAAACTAACAATTATAGGTAACCGTACGGCCTTCAACAATGAGCAAAGTCCAAACCCCATGGCATTTTTAAATCAAAACCAAAAGTTTGCTCTCCGCAGAGTGAATACTGCTTTTAAAAGTCCCATTTTAACATAAATAAAGCCTCTGTTTTTTTTTCAAACTATTCCAGAAAAAACAGATCTTATTGCCTATCGAATATAAACAAAGTTTGAAGAAAAACTGTAATGACGGAATAATACCCACGTGTTAAAACCCTGCCCAAGCCATGAGTGGTGGGGTGTCCTCCTCCTCTTCATCTGTGCAGGCGGGCCACGTAGAGGCTGTCTACCTGCAACAAAAAACTATAAATTAATATCATCTTTAAATACCGACTCTTTCCTGTTGCAATTTTTCAGAATTTAATCTTGATAAAGAAAGAAGATGTGGTATGATTGCCAATGAGAGACAACTCTCCGCAAGAGACCAAAATGACGCAGAAACTAACAATTATAGGTAACCGTACGGCCTTCAACAATGAGCAAAGTCCAAACCCCATGGCATTTTTAAATCAAAACCAAAAGTTTGCTCTCCGCAGAGTGAATACTGCTTTTAAAAGTCCCATTTTAACATAAATAAAGCCTCTGTTTTTTTTTCAAACTATTCCAGAAAAAACAGATCTTATTGCCTATCGAATATAAACACAGTTTGAAGAAAAACTGTAATGACGGAATAATACCCACGTGTTAAAACCCTGCCCAAGCCATGAGTGGTGGGGTGTCCTCCTCCTCTTCATCTGTGCAGGCGGGCCACGTAGAGGCTGTCTACCTGCAACAAAAAACTATAAATTAATATCATCTTTAAATACCGACTCTTTCCTGTTGCAATTTTTCAGAATTTAATCTTGATAAAGAAAGAAGATGTGGTATGATTGCCAATGAGAGACAACTCTCCGCAAGAGATCAAAATGACACAGAAACTAACAATTATAGGTAACCGTACGGCCTTCAACAATGAGCAAAGTCCAAACCCCATGGCATTTTTAAATCAAAACCAAAAGTTTGCTCTCCGCAGAGTGAATACTGCTTTTAAAAGTCCCATTTTAACATAAATAAAGCCTCTGGTTTTTTTTCAAACTATTCCAGAAAAAACAGATCTTATTGCCTATCGAATATAAACAAAGTTTGAAGAAAAACTGTAATGACGGAATAATACCCACGTGTTAAAACCCTGCCCAAGCCATGAGTGGTGGGGTGTCCTCCTCCTCTTCATCTGTGCAGGCGGGCCACGTAGAGGCTGTCTACCTGCAACAAAAAACTATAAATTAATATCATCTTTAAATACCGACTCTTTCCTGTTGCAATTTTTCAGAATTTAATCTTGATAAAGAAGATGTGGTATGATTGCCAATGAGAGACAACTCTCCGCAAGAGACCAAAATGACACAGAAACTAACAATTATAGGTAACCGTACGGCCTTCAACAATGAGCAAAGTCCAAACCCCATGGCATTTTTAAATCAAAACCAAAAGTTTGCTCTCCGCAGAGTGAATACTGCTTTTAAAAGTCCCATTTTAACATAAATAAAGCCTCTGTTTTTTTTCAAACTATTCCAGAAAAAACAGATCTTATTGCCTATCGAATATAAACAAAGTTTGAAGAAAAACTGTAATGACGGAATAATACCCACGTGTTAAAACCCTGCCCAAGCCATGAGTGGTGGGGTGTCCTCCTCCTCTTCATCTGTGCAGACGGGCCACGTAGAGGCTGTCTACCTGCAACAAAAAACTATAAATTAATATCATCTTTAAATACCGACTCTTTCCTGTTGCAATTTTTCAGAATTTAATCTTGATAAAGAAAGAAGATGTGGTATGATTGCCAATGAGAGACAACTCTCCGCAAGAGACCAAAATGACACAGAAACTAACAATTATAGGTAACCGTACGGCCTTCAACAATGAGCAAAGTCCAAACCCCATGGCATTTTTAAATCAAAACCAAAAGTTTGCTCTCCGCAGAGTGAATACTGCTTTTAAAAGTCCCATTTTAACATAAATAAAGCCTCTGTTTTTTTTTCAAACTATTCCAGAAAAAACAGATCTTATTGCCTATCGAATATAAACAAAGTTTGAAGAAAAACTGTAATGACGGAATAATACCCACGTGTTAAAACCCTGCCCAAGCCACGAGTGGTGGGGTGTCCTCCTCCTCTTCATCTGTGCAGGCGGGCCACGTAGAGGCTGTCTACCTGCAACAAAAAACTATAAATTAATATCATCTTTAAATACCGACTCTTTCCTGTTGCAATTTTTCAGAATTTAATCTTGATAAAGAAAGAAGATGTGGTATGATTGCCAATCAGAGACAACTCTCCGCAAGAGACCAAAATGACGCAGAAACTAACAATTATAGGTAACTGTACGGCCTTCAACAATGAGCAAAGTCCAAACCCCATGGCATTTTTAAATCAAAACCAAAAGTTTGCTCTCCGCAGAGTGAATACTGCTTTTAAAAGTCCCATTTTAACATAAATAAAGCCTCTGTTTTTTTTTCAAACTATTCCAGAAAAAACAGATCTTATTGCCTATCGAATATAAACACAGTTTGAAGAAAAACTGTAATGACGGAATAATACCCACGTGTTAAAACCCTGCCCAAGCCATGAGTGGTGGGGTGTCCTCCTCCTCTTCATCTGTGCAGGCGGGCCACGTAGAGGCTGTCTACCTGCAACAAAAAACTATAAATTAATATCATCTTTAAATACCGACTCTTTCCTGTTGCAATTTTTCAGAATTTAATCTTGATAAAGAAAGAAGATGTGGTATGATTGCCAATGAGAGACAACTCTCCGCAAGAGACCAAAATGACACAGAAACTAACAATTATAGGTAACCGTACGGCCTTCAACAATGAGCAAAGTCCAAACCCCATGGCATTTTTAAATCAAAACCAAAAGTTTGCTCTCCGCAGAGTGAATACTGCTTTTAAAAGTCCCATTTTAACATAAATAAAGCCTCTGGTTTTTTTTCAAACTATTCCAGAAAAAACAGATCTTATTGCCTATCGAATATAAACAAAGTTTGAAGAAAAACTGTAATGACGGAATAATACCCACGTGTTAAAACCCTGCCCAAGCCATGAGTGGTGGGGTGTCCTCCTCCTCTTCATCTGTGCAGGCGGGCCACGTAGAGGCTGTCTACCTGCAACAAAAAACTATAAATTAATATCATCTTTAAATACCGACTCTTTCCTGTTGCAATTTTTCGGAATTTAATCTTGATAAAGAAGATGTGGTATGATTGCCAATGAGAGACAACTCTCCGCAAGAGACCAAAATGACACAGAAACTAACAATTATAGGTAACCGTACGGCCTTCAACAATGAGCAAAGTCCAAACCCCATGGCATTTTTAAATCAAAACCAAAAGTTTGCTCTCCGCAGAGTGAATACTGCTTTTAAAAGTCCCATTTTAACATAAATAAAGCCTCTGTTTTTTTTCAAACTATTCCAGAAAAAACAGATCTTATTGCCTATCGAATATAAACAAAGTTTGAAGAAAAACTGTAATGACGGAATAATACCCACGTGTTAAAACCCTGCCCAAGCCATGAGTGGTGGGGTGTCCTCCTCCTCTTCATCTGTGCAGACGGGCCACGTAGAGGCTGTCTACCTGCAACAAAAAACTATAAATTAATATCATCTTTAAATACCGACTCTTTCCTGTTGCAATTTTTCAGAATTTAATCTTGATAAAGAAAGAAGATGTGGTATGATTGCCAATGAGAGACAACTCTCCGCAAGAGACCAAAATGACACAGAAACTAACAATTATAGGTAACCGTACGGCCTTCAACAATGAGCAAAGTCCAAACCCCATGGCATTTTTAAATCAAAACCAAAAGTTTGCTCTCCGCAGAGTGAATACTGCTTTTAAAAGTCCCATTTTAACATAAATAAAGCCTCTGTTTTTTTTTCAAACTATTCCAGAAAAAACAGATCTTATTGCCTATCGAATATAAACAAAGTTTGAAGAAAAACTGTAATGACGGAATAATACCCACGTGTTAAAACCCTGCCCAAGCCATGAGTGGTGGGGTGTCCTCCTCCTCTTCATCTGTGCAGGCGGGCCACGTAGAGGCTGTCTACCTGCAACAAAAAACTATAAATTAATATCATCTTTAAATACCGACTCTTTCCTGTTGCAATTTTTCAGAATTTAATCTTGATAAAGAAAGAAGATGTGGTATGATTGCCAATCAGAGACAACTCTCCGCAAGAGACCAAAATGACACAGAAACTAACAATTATAGGTAACCGTACGGCCTTCAACAATGAGCAAAGTCCAAACCCCATGGCATTTTTAAATCAAAACCAAAAGTTTGCTCTCCGCAGAGTGAATACTGCTTTTAAAAGTCCCATTTTAACATAAATAAAGCCTCTGTTTTTTTTTCAAACTATTCCAGAAAAAACAGATCTTATTGCCTATCGAATATAAACAAAGTTTGAAGAAAAACTGTAATGACGGAATAATACCCACGTGTTAAAACCCTGCCCAAGCCATGAGTGGTGGGGTGTCCTCCTCCTCTTCATCTGTGCAGGCGGGCCACGTAGAGGCTGTCTACCTGCAACAAAAAACTATAAATTAATATCATCTTTAAATACCGACTCTTTCCTGTTGCAATTTTTCAGAATTTAATCTTGATAAAGAAAGAAGATGTGGTATGATTGCCAATCAGAGACAACTCTCCGCAAGAGACCAAAATGACACAGAAACTAACAATTATAGGTAACCGTACGGCCTTCAACAATGAGCAAAGTCCAAACCCCATGGCATTTTTAAATCAAAACCAAAAGTTTGCTCTCCGCAGAGTGAATACTGCTTTTAAAAGTCCCATTTTAACATAAATAAAGCCTCTGTTTTTTTTCAAACTATTCCAGAAAAAACAGATCTTATTGCCTATCGAATATAAACAAAGTTTGAAGAAAAACTGTAATGACGGAATAATACCCACGTGTTAAAACCCTGACCAAGCCATGAGTGGTGGGGTGTCCTCCTCCTCTTCATCTGTGCAGGCGGGCCACGTAGAGGCTGTCTACCTGCAACAAAAAACTATAAATTAATATCATCTTTAAATACCGACTCTTTCCTGTTGCAATTTTTCAGAATTTAATCTTGATAAAGAAAGAAGATGTGGTATGATTGCCAATCAGAGACAACTCTCCGCAAGAGACCAAAATGACACAGAAACTAACAATTATAGGTAACCGTACGGCCTTCAACAATAAGCAAAGTCCAAACCCCATGGCATTTTTAAATCAAAACCAAAAGTTTGCTCTCCGCAGAGTGAATACTGCTTTTAAAAGTCCCATTTTAACATAAATAAAGCCTCTGTTTTTTTTTTCAAACTATTCCAGAAAAAACAGATCTTATTGCCTATCGAATACAAACAAAGTTTGAAGAAAAACTGTAATGACGGAATAATACCCACGTGTTAAAACCCTGCCCAAGCCATGAGTGGTGGGGTGTCCTCCTCCTCTTCATCTGTGCAGGCGGGCCACGTAGAGGCTGTCTACCTGCAACAAAAAACTATAAATTAATATCATCTTTAAATACCGACTCTTTCCTGTTGCAATTTTTCAGAATTTAATCTTGATAAAGAAGATGTGGTATGATTGCCAATGAGAGACAACTCTCCGCAAGAGACCAAAATGACACAGAAACTAACAATTATAGGTAACCGTACGGCCTTCAACAATGAGCAAAGTCCAAACCCCATGGCATTTTTAAATCAAAACCAAAAGTTTGCTCTCCGCAGAGTGAATACTGCTTTTAAAAGTCCCATTTTAACATAAATAAAGCCTCTGTTTTTTTTTCAAACTATTCCAGAAAAAACAGATCTTATTGCCTATCGAATATAAACAAAGTTTGAAGAAAAACTGTAATGACGGAATAATACCCACGTGTTAAAACCCTGCCCAAGCCATGAGTGGTGGGGTGTCCTCCTCCTCTTCATCTGTGCAGGCGGGCCACGTAGAGGCTGTCTACCTGCAACAAAAAACTATAAATTAATATCATCTTTAAATCCCGACTTTTTACTGTTGCAATTTTTCAGAATTTAATCTTGATAAAGAAAGAAGATGTGGTATGATTGCCAATGAGAGACAACTCTCCGCAAGAGACCAAAATGACACAGAAACTAACAATTATAGGTAACCGTACGGCCTTCAACAATGAGCAAAGTCCAAACCCCATGGCATTTTTAAATCAAAACCAAAAGTTTGCTCTCCGCAGAGTGAATACTGCTTTTAAAAGTCCCATTTTAACATAAATAAAGCCTCTGGTTTTTTTTCAAACTATTCCAGAAAAAACAGATCTTATTGCCTATCGAATATAAACAAAGTTTGAAGAAAAACTGTAATGACGGAATAATACCCACGTGTTAAAACCCTGCCCAAGCCATGAGTGGTGGGGTGTCCTCCTCCTCTTCATCTGTGCAGGCGGGCCACGTAGAGGCTGTCTACCTGCAACAAAAAACTATAAATTAATATCATCTTTAAATACCGACTCTTTCCTGTTGCAATTTTTCAGAATTTAATCTTGATAAAGAAAGAAGATGTGGTATGATTGCCAATGAGAGACAACTCTCCGCAAGAGACCAAAATGACACAGAAACTAACAATTATAGGTAACCGTACGGCCTTCAACAATGAGCAAAGTCCAAACCCCATGGCATTTTTAAATCAAAACCAAAAGTTTGCTCTCCGCAGAGTGAATACTGCTTTTAAAAGTCCCATTTTAACATAAATAAAGCCTCTGTTTTTTTTTCAAACTATTCCAGAAAAAACAGATCTTATTGCCTATCGAATATAAACAAAGTTTGAAGAAAAACTGTAATGACGGAATAATACCCACGTGTTAAAACCCTGCCCAAGCCATGAGTGGTGGGGTGTCCTCCTCCTCTTCATCTGTGCAGGCGGGCCACGTAGAGGCTGTCTACCTGCAACAAAAAACTATCAATTAATATCATCTTTAAATACCGACTCTTTCCTGTTGCAATTTTTCAGAATTTAATCTTGATAAAGAAAGAAGATGTGGTATGATTGCCAATGAGAGACAACTCTCCGCAAGAGACCAAAATGACGCAGAAACTAACAATTATAGGTAACCGTACGGCCTTCAACAATGAGCAAAGTCCAAACCCCATGGCATTTTTAAATCAAAACCAAAAGTTTGCTCTCCGCAGAGTGAATACTGCTTTTAAAAGTCCCATTTTAACATAAATAAAGCCTCTGGTTTTTTTTCAAACTATTCCAGAAAAAACAGATCTTATTGCCTATCGAATATAAACAAAGTTTGAAGAAAAACTGTAATGACGGAATAATACCCACGTGTTAAAACCCTGCCCAAGCCATGAGTGGTGGGGTGTCCTCCTCCTCTTCATCTGTGCAGGCGGGCCACGTAGAGGCTGTCTACCTGCAACAAAAAACTATAAATTAATATCATCTTTAAATACCGACTCTTTCCTGTTGCAATTTTTCAGAATTTAATCTTGATAAAGAAGATGTGGTATGATTGCCAATGAGAGACAACTCTCCGCAAGAGACCAAAATGACACAGAAACTAACAATTATAGGTAACCGTACGGCCTTCAACAATGAGCAAAGTCCAAACCCCATGGCATTTTTAAATCAAAACCAAAAGTTTGCTCTCCGCAGAGTGAATACTGCTTTTAAAAGTCCCATTTTAACATAAATAAAGCCTCTGTTTTTTTTTCAAACTATTCCAGAAAAAACAGATCTTATTGCCTATCGAATATAAACAAAGTTTGAAGAAAAACTGTAATGACGGAATAATACCCACGTGTTAAAACCCTGCCCAAGCCACGAGTGGTGGGGTGTCCTCCTCCTCTTCATCTGTGCAGGCGGGCCACGTAGAGGCTGTCTACCTGCAACAAAAAACTATAAATTAATATCATCTTTAAATACCGACTCTTTCCTGTTGCAATTTTTCAGAATTTAATCTTGATAAAGAAAGAAGATGTGGTATGATTGCCAATGAGAGACAACTCTCCGCAAGAGACCAAAATGACGCAGAAACTAACAATTATAGGTAACCGTACGGCCTTCAACAATGAGCAAAGTCCAAACCCCATGGCATTTTTAAATCAAAACCAAAAGTTTGCTCTCCGCAGAGTGAATACTGCTTTTAAAAGTCCCATTTTAACATAAATAAAGCCTCTGTTTTTTTTTCAAACTATTCCAGAAAAAACAGATCTTATTGCCTATCGAATATAAACACAGTTTGAAGAAAAACTGTAATGACGGAATAATACCCACGTGTTAAAACCCTGCCCAAGCCATGAGTGGTGGGGTGTCCTCCTCCTCTTCATCTGTGCAGGCGGGCCACGTAGAGGCTGTCTACCTGCAACAAAAAACTATAAATTAATATCATCTTTAAATACCGACTCTTTCCTGTTGCAATTTTTCAGAATTTAATCTTGATAAAGAAAGAAGATGTGGTATGATTGCCAATGAGAGACAACTCTCCGCAAGAGACCAAAATGACACAGAAACTAACAATTATAGGTAACCGTACGGCCTTCAACAATGAGCAAAGTCCAAACCCCATGGCATTTTTAAATCAAAACCAAAAGTTTGCTCTCCGCAGAGTGAATACTGCTTTTAAAAGTCCCATTTTAACATAAATAAAGCCTCTGTTTTTTTTCAAACTATTCCAGAAAAAACAGATCTTATTGCCTATCGAATATAAACAAAGTTTGAAGAAAAACTGTAATGACGGAATAATACCCACGTGTTAAAACCCTGCCCAAGCCATGAGTGGTGGGGTGTCCTCCTCCTCTTCATCTGTGCAGACGGGCCACGTAGAGGCTGTCTACCTGCAACAAAAAACTATAAATTAATATCATCTTTAAATACCGACTCTTTCCTGTTGCAATTTTTCAGAATTTAATCTTGATAAAGAAAGAAGATGTGGTATGATTGCCAATGAGAGACAACTCTCCGCAAGAGACCAAAATGACACAGAAACTAACAATTATAGGTAACCGTACGGCCTTCAACAATGAGCAAAGTCCAAACCCCATGGCATTTTTAAATCAAAACCAAAAGTTTGCTCTCCGCAGAGTGAATACTGCTTTTAAAAGTCCCATTTTAACATAAATAAAGCCTCTGGTTTTTTTTCAAACTATTCCAGAAAAAACAGATCTTATTGCCTATCGAATATAAACAAAGTTTGAAGAAAAACTGTAATGACGGAATAATACCCACGTGTTAAAACCCTGCCCAAGCCATGAGTGGTGGGGTGTCCTCCTCCTCTTCATCTGTGCAGGCGGGCCACGTAGAGGCTGTCTACCTGCAACAAAAAACTATAAATTAATATCATCTTTAAATACCGACTCTTTCCTGTTGCAATTTTTCAGAATTTAATCTTGATAAAGAAGATGTGGTATGATTGCCAATGAGAGACAACTCTCCGCAAGAGACCAAAATGACACAGAAACTAACAATTATAGGTAACCGTACGGCCTTCAACAATGAGCAAAGTCCAAACCCCATGGCATTTTTAAATCAAAACCAAAAGTTTGCTCTCCGCAGAGTGAATACTGCTTTTAAAAGTCCCATTTTAACATAAATAAAGCCTCTGTTTTTTTTTCAAACTATTCCAGAAAAAACAGATCTTATTGCCTATCGAATATAAACAAAGTTTGAAGAAAAACTGTAATGACGGAATAATACCCACGTGTTAAAACCCTGCCCAAGCCACGAGTGGTGGGGTGTCCTCCTCCTCTTCATCTGTGCAGGCGGGCCACGTAGAGGCTGTCTACCTGCAACAAAAAACTATAAATTAATATCATCTTTAAATACCGACTCTTTCCTGTTGCAATTTTTCAGAATTTAATCTTGATAAAGAAAGAAGATGTGGTATGATTGCCAATGAGAGACAACTCTCCGCAAGAGACCAAAATGACGCAGAAACTAACAATTATAGGTAACCGTACGGCCTTCAACAATGAGCAAAGTCCAAACCCCATGGCATTTTTAAATCAAAACCAAAAGTTTGCTCTCCGCAGAGTGAATACTGCTTTTAAAAGTCCCATTTTAACATAAATAAAGCCTCTGTTTTTTTTTCAAACTATTCCAGAAAAAACAGATCTTATTGCCTATCGAATATAAACACAGTTTGAAGAAAAACTGTAATGACGGAATAATACCCACGTGTTAAAACCCTGCCCAAGCCATGAGTGGTGGGGTGTCCTCCTCCTCTTCATCTGTGCAGGCGGGCCACGTAGAGGCTGTCTACCTGCAACAAAAAACTATAAATTAATATCATCTTTAAATACCGACTCTTTCCTGTTGCAATTTTTCAGAATTTAATCTTGATAAAGAAAGAAGATGTGGTATGATTGCCAATGAGAGACAACTCTCCGCAAGAGACCAAAATGACACAGAAACTAACAATTATAGGTAACCGTACGGCCTTCAACAATGAGCAAAGTCCAAACCCCATGGCATTTTTAAATCAAAACCAAAAGTTTGCTCTCCGCAGAGTGAATACTGCTTTTAAAAGTCCCATTTTAACATAAATAAAGCCTCTGTTTTTTTTCAAACTATTCCAGAAAAAACAGATCTTATTGCCTATCGAATATAAACAAAGTTTGAAGAAAAACTGTAATGACGGAATAATACCCACGTGTTAAAACCCTGCCCAAGCCATGAGTGGTGGGGTGTCCTCCTCCTCTTCATCTGTGCAGACGGGCCACGTAGAGGCTGTCTACCTGCAACAAAAAACTATAAATTAATATCATCTTTAAATACCGACTCTTTCCTGTTGCAATTTTTCAGAATTTAATCTTGATAAAGAAAGAAGATGTGGTATGATTGCCAATGAGAGACAACTCTCCGCAAGAGACCAAAATGACACAGAAACTAACAATTATAGGTAACCGTACGGCCTTCAACAATGAGCAAAGTCCAAACCCCATGGCATTTTTAAATCAAAACCAAAAGTTTGCTCTCCGCAGAGTGAATACTGCTTTTAAAAGTCCCATTTTAACATAAATAAAGCCTCTGGTTTTTTTTCAAACTATTCCAGAAAAAACAGATCTTATTGCCTATCGAATATAAACAAAGTTTGAAGAAAAACTGTAATGACGGAATAATACCCACGTGTTAAAACCCTGCCCAAGCCATGAGTGGTGGGGTGTCCTCCTCCTCTTCATCTGTGCAGGCGGGCCACGTAGAGGCTGTCTACCTGCAACAAAAAACTATAAATTAATATCATCTTTAAATACCGACTCTTTCCTGTTGCAATTTTTCAGAATTTAATCTTGATAAAGAAGATGTGGTATGATTGCCAATGAGAGACAACTCTCCGCAAGAGACCAAAATGACACAGAAACTAACAATTATAGGTAACCGTACGGCCTTCAACAATGAGCAAAGTCCAAACCCCATGGCATTTTTAAATCAAAACCAAAAGTTTGCTCTCCGCAGAGTGAATACTGCTTTTAAAAGTCCCATTTTAACATAAATAAAGCCTCTGTTTTTTTTTCAAACTATTCCAGAAAAAACAGATCTTATTGCCTATCGAATATAAACAAAGTTTGAAGAAAAACTGTAATGACGGAATAATACCCACGTGTTAAAACCCTGCCCAAGCCATGAGTGGTGGGGTGTCCTCCTCCTCTTCATCTGTGCAGGCGGGCCACGTAGAGGCTGTCTACCTGCAACAAAAAACTATAAATTAATATCATCTTTAAATACCGACTCTTTCCTGTTGCAATTTTTCAGAATTTAATCTTGATAAAGAAAGAAGATGTGGTATGATTGCCAATGAGAGACAACTCTCCGCAAGAGACCAAAATGACACAGAAACTAACAATTATAGGTAACCGTACGGCCTTCAACAATGAGCAAAGTCCAAACCCCATGGCATTTTTAAATCAAAACCAAAAGTTTGCTCTCCGCAGAGTGAATACTACTTTTAAAAGTCCCATTTTAACATAAATAAAGCCTCTGGTTTTTTTTCAAACTATTCCAGAAAAAACAGATCTTATTGCCTATCGAATATAAACAAAGTTTGAAGAAAAACTGTAATGACGGAATAATACCCACGTGTTAAAACCCTGCCCAAGCCATGAGTGGTGGGGTGTCCTCCTCCTCTTCATCTGTGCAGGCGGGCCACGTAGAGGCTGTCTACCTGCAACAAAAAACTATAAATTAATATCATCTTTAAATACCGACTCTTTCCTGTTGCAATTTTTCAGAATTTAATCTTGATAAAGAAGATGTGGTATGATTGCCAATGAGAGACAACTCTCCGCAAGAGACCAAAATGACACAGAAACTAACAATTATAGGTAACCGTACGGCCTTCAACAATGAGCAAAGTCCAAACCCCATGGCATTTTTAAATCAAAACCAAAAGTTTGCTCTCCGCAGAGTGAATACTGCTTTTAAAAGTCCCATTTTAACATAAATAAAGCCTCTGTTTTTTTTTCAAACTATTCCAGAAAAAACAGATCTTATTGCCTATCGAATATAAACAAAGTTTGAAGAAAAACTGTAATGACGGAATAATACCCACGTGTTAAAACCCTGCCCAAGCCATGAGTGGTGGGGTGTCCTCCTCCTCTTCATCTGTGCAGGCGGGCCACGTAGAGGCTGTCTACCTGCAACAAAAAACTATAAATTAATATCATCTTTAAATACCAACTCTTTCCTGTTGCAATTTTTCAGAATTTAATCTTGATAAAGAAAGAAGATGTGGTATGATTGCCAATCAGAGACAACTCTCCGCAAGAGACCAAAATGACACAGAAACTAACAATTATAGGTAACCGTACGGCCTTCAACAATGAGCAAAGTCCAAACCCCATGGCATTTTTAAATCAAAACCAAAAGTTTGCTCTCCGCAGAGTGAATACTGCTTTTAAAAGTCCCATTTTAACATAAATAAAGCCTCTGTTTTTTTTTTCAAACTATTCCAGAAAAAACAGATCTTATTGCCTATCGAATATAAACAAAGTTTGAAGAAAAACTGTAATGACGGAATAATACCCACGTGTTAAAACCCTGCCCAAGCCATGAGTGGTGGGGTGTCCTCCTCCTCTTCATCTGTGCAGGCGGGCCACGTAGAGGCTGTCTACCTGCAACAAAAAACTATAAATTAATATCATCTTTAAATACCGACTTTTTCCTGTTGCAATTTTTCAGAATTTAATCTTGATAAAGAAAGAAGATGTGGTATGATTGCCAATGAGAGACAACTCTCCGCAAGAGACCAAAATGACACAGAAACTAACAATTATAGGTAACCGTACGGCCTTCAACAATGAGCAAAGTCCAAACCCCATGGCATTTTTAAATCAAAACCAAAAGTTTGCTCTCCGCAGAGTGAATACTGCTTTTAAAAGTCCCATTTTAACATAAATAAAGCCTCTGGTTTTTTTTCAAACTATTCCAGAAAAAACAGATCTTATTGCCTATCGAATATAAACAAAGTTTGAAGAAAAACTGTAATGACGGAATAATACCCACGTGTTAAAACCCTGCCCAAGCCATGAGTGGTGGGGTGTCCTCCTCCTCTTCATCTGTGCAGGCGGGCCACGTAGAGGCTGTCTACCTGCAACAAAAAACTATAAATTAATATCATCTTTAAATACCGACTCTTTCCTGTTGCAATTTTTCAGAATTTAATCTTGATAAAGAAAGAAGATGTGGTATGATTGCCAATGAGAGACAACTCTCCGCAAGAGACCAAAATGACGCAGAAACTAACAATTATAGGTAACCGTACGGCCTTCAACAATGAGCAAAGTCCAAACCCCATGGCATTTTTAAATCAAAACCAAAAGTTTGCTCTCCGCAGAGTGAATACTGCTTTTAAAAGTCCCATTTTAACATAAATAAAGCCTCTTTTTTTTTCAAACTATTCCAGAAAAAACAGATCTTATTGCCTATCGAATATAAACACAGTTTGAAGAAAAACTGTAATGACGGAATAATACCCACGTGTTAAAACCCTGCCCAAGCCATGAGTGGTGGGGTGTCCTCCTCCTCTTCATCTGTGCAGGCGGGCCACGTAGAGGCTGTCTACCTGCAACAAAAAACTATAAATTAATATCATCTTTAAATACCGACTCTTTCCTGTTGCAATTTTTCAGAATTTAATCTTGATAAAGAAAGAAGATGTGGTATGATTGCCAATGAGAGACAACTCTCCGCAAGAGACCAAAATGACACAGAAACTAACAATTATAGGTAACCGTACGGCCTTCAACAATGAGCAAAGTCCAAACCCCATGGCATTTTTAAATCAAAACCAAAAGTTTGCTCTCCGCAGAGTGAATACTGCTTTTAAAAGTCCCATTTTAACATAAATAAAGCCTCTGGTTTTTTTTCAAACTATTCCAGAAAAAACAGATCTTATTGCCTATCGAATATAAACAAAGTTTGAAGAAAAACTGTAATGACGGAATAATACCCACGTGTTAAAACCCTGCCCAAGCCATGAGTGGTGGGGTGTCCTCCTCCTCTTCATCTGTGCAGGCGGGCCACGTAGAGGCTGTCTACCTGCAACAAAAAACTATAAATTAATATCATCTTTAAATACCGACTCTTTCCTGTTGCAATTTTTCAGAATTTAATCTTGATAAAGAAGATGTGGTATGATTGCCAATGAGAGACAACTCTCCGCAAGAGACCAAAATGACACAGAAACTAACAATTATAGGTAACCGTACGGCCTTCAACAATGAGCAAAGTCCAAACCCCATGGCATTTTTAAATCAAAACCAAAAGTTTGCTCTCCGCAGAGTGAATACTGCTTTTAAAAGTCCCATTTTAACATAAATAAAGCCTCTGTTTTTTTTTCAAACTATTCCAGAAAAAACAGATCTTATTGCCTATCGAATATAAACAAAGTTTGAAGAAAAACTGTAATGACGGAATAATACCCACGTGTTAAAACCCTGCCCAAGCCATGAGTGGTGGGGTGTCCTCCTCCTCTTCATCTGTGCAGGCGGGCCACGTAGAGGCTGTCTACCTGCAACAAAAAACTATAAATTAATATCATCTTTAAATACCGACTCTTTCCTGTTGCAATTTTTCAGAATTTAATCTTGATAAAGAAAGAAGATGTGGTATGATTGCCAATCAGAGACAACTCTCCGCAAGAGACCAAAATGACACAGAAACTAACAATTATACGTAACCGTACGGCCTTCAACAATGAGCAAAGTCCAAACCCCATGGCATTTTTAAATCAAAACCAAAAGTTTGCTCTCCGCAGAGTGAATACTGCTTTTAAAAGTCCCATTTTAACATAAATAAAGCCTCTGTTTTTTTTTTCAAACTATTCCAGAAAAAACAGATCTTATTGCCTATCGAATATAAACAAAGTTTGAAGAAAAACTGTAATGACGGAATAATACCCACATGTTAAAACCCTGCCCAAGCCATGAGTGGTGGGGTGTCCTCCTCCTCTTCATCTGTGCAGGCGGGCCACGTAGAGGCTGTCTACCTGCAACAAAAAACTATAAATTAATATCATCTTTAAATACCGACTTTTTCCTGTTGCAATTTTTCAGAATTTAATCTTGATAAAGAAAGAAGATGTGGTATGATTGCCAATGAGAGACAACTCTCCGCAAGAGACCAAAATGACACAGAAACTAACAATTATAGGTAACCGTACGGCCTTCAACAATGAGCAAAGTCCAAACCCCATGGCATTTTTAAATCAAAACCAAAAGTTTGCTCTCCGCAGAGTGAATACTGCTTTTAAAAGTCCCATTTTAACATAAATAAAGCCTCTGGTTTTTTTTCAAACTATTCCAGAAAAAACAGATCTTATTGCCTATCGAATATAAACAAAGTTTGAAGAAAAACTGTAATGACGGAATAATACCCACGTGTTAAAACCCTGCCCAAGCCATGAGTGGTGGGGTGTCCTCCTCCTCTTCATCTGTGCAGGCGGGCCACGTAGAGGCTGTCTACCTGCAACAAAAAACTATAAATTAATATCATCTTTAAATACCGACTCTTTCCTGTTGCAATTTTTCAGAATTTAATCTTGATAAAGAAAGAAGATGTGGTATGATTGCCAATGAGAGACAACTCTCCGCAAGAGACCAAAATGACGCAGAAACTAACAATTATAGGTAACCGTACGGCCTTCAACAATGAGCAAAGTCCAAACCCCATGGCATTTTTAAATCAAAACCAAAAGTTTGCTCTCCGCAGAGTGAATACTGCTTTTAAAAGTCCCATTTTAACATAAATAAAGCCTCTGTTTTTTTTTCAAACTATTCCAGAAAAAACAGATCTTATTGCCTATCGAATATAAACACAGTTTGAAGAAAAACTGTAATGACGGAATAATACCCACGTGTTAAAACCCTGCCCAAGCCATGAGTGGTGGGGTGTCCTCCTCCTCTTCATCTGTGCAGGCGGGCCACGTAGAGGCTGTCTACCTGCAACAAAAAACTATAAATTAATATCATCTTTAAATACCGACTCTTTCCTGTTGCAATTTTTCAGAATTTAATCTTGATAAAGAAAGAAGATGTGGTATGATTGCCAATCAGAGACAACTCTCCGCAAGAGACCAAAATGACACAGAAACTAACAATTATAGGTAACCGTACGGCCTTCAACAATGAGCAAAGTCCAAACCCCATGGCATTTTTAAATCAAAACCAAAAGTTTGCTCTCCGCAGAGTGAATACTGCTTTTAAAAGTCCCATTTTAACATAAATAAAGCCTCTGGTTTTTTTTCAAACTATTCCAGAAAAAACAGATCTTATTGCCTATCGAATATAAACAAAGTTTGAAGAAAAACTGTAATGACGGAATAATACCCACGTGTTAAAACCCTGCCCAAGCCATGAGTGGTGGGGTGTCCTCCTCCTCTTCATCTGTGCAGGCGGGCCACGTAGAGGCTGTCTACCTGCAACAAAAAACTATAAATTAATATCATCTTTAAATACCGACTCTTTCCTGTTGCAATTTTTCAGAATTTAATCTTGATAAAGAAGATGTGGTATGATTGCCAATGAGAGACAACTCTCCGCAAGAGACCAAAATGACACAGAAACCAACAATTATAGGTAACCGTACGGCCTTCAACAATGAGCAAAGTCCAAACCCCATGGCATTTTTAAATCAAAACCAAAAGTTTGCTCTCCGCAGAGTGAATACTGCTTTTAAAAGTCCCATTTTAACATAAATAAAGCCTCTGTTTTTTTTCAAACTATTCCAGAAAAAACAGATCTTATTGCCTATCGAATATAAACAAAGTTTGAAGAAAAACTGTAATGACGGAATAATACCCACGTGTTAAAACACTGCCCAAGCCATGAGTGGTGGGGTGTCCTCCTCCTCTTCATCTGTGCAGGCGGGCCACGTAGAGGCTGTCTACCTGCAACAAAAAACTATAAATTAATATCATCTTTAAATACCGACTCTTTCCTGTTGCAATTTTTCAGAATTTAATCTTGATAAAGAAAGAAGATGTGGTATGATTGCCAATGAGAGACAACTCTCCGCAAGAGACCAAAATGACGCAGAAACTAACAATTATAGGTAACCGTACGGCCTTCAACAATGAGCAAAGTCCAAACCCCATGGCATTTTTAAATCAAAACCAAAAGTTTGCTCTCCGCAGAGTGAATACTGCTTTTAAAAGTCCCATTTTAACATAAATAAAGCCTCTGTTTTTTTTTCAAACTATTCCAGAAAAAACAGATCTTATTGCCTATCGAATATAAACACAGTTTGAAGAAAAACTGTAATGACGGAATAATACCCACGTGTTAAAACCCTGCCCAAGCCATGAGTGGTGAGGTGTCCTCCTCCTCTTCATCTGTGCAGGCGGGCCACGTAGAGGCTGTCTACCTGCAACAAAAAACTATAAATTAATATCATCTTTAAATACCGACTCTTTCCTGTTGCAATTTTTCAGAATTTAATCTTGATAAAGAAAGAAGATGTGGTATGATTGCCAATGAGAGACAACTCTCCGCAAGAGACCAAAATGACACAGAAACTAACAATTATAGGTAACCGTACGGCCTTCAACAATGAGCAAAGTCCAAACCCCATGGCATTTTTAAATCAAAACCAAAAGTTTGCTCTCCGCAGAGTGAATACTGCTTTTAAAAGTCCCATTTTAACATAAATAAAGCCTCTGTTTTTTTTTCAAACTATTCCAGAAAAAACAGATCTTATTGCCTATCGAATATAAACAAAGTTTGAAGAAAAACTGTAATGACGGAATAATACCCACGTGTTAAAACCCTGCCCAAGCCATGAGTGGTGGGGTGTCCTCCTCCTCTTCATCTGTGCAGGCGGGCCACGTAGAGGCTGTCTACCTGCAACAAAAAACTATAAATTAATATCATCTTTAAATACCGACTCTTTCCTGTTGCAATTTTTCAGAATTTAATCTTGATAAAGAAAGAAGATGTGGTATGATTGCCAATGAGAGACAACTCTCCGCAAGAGACCAAAATGACACAGAAACTAACAATTATAGGTAACCGTACGGCCTTCAACAATGAGCAAAGTCCAAACCCCATGGCATTTTTAAATCAAAACCAAAAGTTTGCTCTCCGCAGAGTGAATACTGCTTTTAAAAGTCCCATTTTAACATAAATAAAGCCTCTGTTTTTTTTTCAAACTATTCCAGAAAAAACAGATCTTATTGCCTATCGAATATAAACAAAGTTTGAAGAAAAACTGTAATGACGGAATAATACCCACGTGTTAAAACCCTGCCCAAGCCATGAGTGGTGGGGTGTCCTCCTCCTCTTCATCTGTGCAGGCGGGCCACGTAGAGGCTGTCTACCTGCAACAAAAAACTATAAATTAATATCATCTTTAAATACCGACTCTTTCCTGTTGCAATTTTTCAGAATTTAATCTTGATAAAGAAAGAAGATGTGGTATGATTGCCAATCAGAGACAACTCTCCGCAAGAGACCAAAATGACACAGAAACTAACAATTATAGGTAACCGTACGGCCTTCAACAATGAGCAAAGTCCAAACCCCATGGCATTTTTAAATCAAAACCAAAAGTTTGCTCTCCGCAGAGTGAATACTGCTTTTAAAAGTCCCATTTTAACATAAATAAAGCCTCTGTTTTTTTTTTCAAACTATTCCAGAAAAAACAGATCTTATTGCCTATCGAATATAAACAAAGTTTGAAGAAAAACTGTAATGACGGAATAATACCCACGTGTTAAAACCCTGCCCAAGCCATGAGTGGTGGGGTGTCCTCCTCCTCTTCATCTGTGCAGGCGGGCCACGTAGAGGCTGTCTACCTGCAACAAAAAACTATAAATTAATATCATCTTTAAATACCGACTTTTTCCTGTTGCAATTTTTCAGAATTTAATCTTGATAAAGAAAGAAGATGTGGTATGATTGCCAATGAGAGACAACTCTCCGCAAGAGACCAAAATGACACAGAAACTAACAATTATAGGTAACCGTACGGCCTTCAACAATGAGCAAAGTCCAAACCCCATGGCATTTTTAAATCAAAACCAAAAGTTTGCTCTCCGCAGAGTGAATACTGCTTTTAAAAGTCCCATTTTAACATAAATAAAGCCTCTGGTTTTTTTTCAAACTATTCCAGAAAAAACAGATCTTATTGCCTATCGAATATAAACAAAGTTTGAAGAAAAACTGTAATGACGGAATAATACCCACGTGTTAAAACCCTGCCCAAGCCATGAGTGGTGGGGTGTCCTCCTCCTCTTCATCTGTGCAGGCGGGCCACGTAGAGGCTGTCTACCTGCAACAAAAAACTATAAATTAATATCATCTTTAAATACCGACTCTTTCCTGTTGCAATTTTTCAGAATTTAATCTTGATAAAGAAAGAAGATGTGGTATGATTGCCAATGAGAGACAACTCTCCGCAAGAGACCAAAATGACGCAGAAACTAACAATTATAGGTAACCGTACGGCCTTCAACAATGAGCAAAGTCCAAACCCCATGGCATTTTTAAATCAAAACCAAAAGTTTGCTCTCCGCAGAGTGAATACTGCTTTTAAAAGTCCCATTTTAACATAAATAAAGCCTCTGTTTTTTTTTCAAACTATTCCAGAAAAAACAGATCTTATTGCCTATCGAATATAAACACAGTTTGAAGAAAAACTGTAATGACGGAATAATACCCACGTGTTAAAACCCTGCCCAAGCCATGAGTGGTGGGGTGTCCTCCTCCTCTTCATCTGTGCAGGCGGGCCACGTAGAGGCTGTCTACCTGCAACAAAAAACTATAAATTAATATCATCTTTAAATACCGACTCTTTCCTGTTGCAATTTTTCAGAATTTAATCTTGATAAAGAAAGAAGATGTGGTATGATTGCCAATCAGAGACAACTCTCCGCAAGAGACCAAAATGACACAGAAACTAACAATTATAGGTAACCGTACGGCCTTCAACAATGAGCAAAGTCCAAACCCCATGGCATTTTTAAATCAAAACCAAAAGTTTGCTCTCCGCAGAGTGAATACTGCTTTTAAAAGTCCCATTTTAACATAAATAAAGCCTCTGGTTTTTTTTCAAACTATTCCAGAAAAAACAGATCTTATTGCCTATCGAATATAAACAAAGTTTGAAGAAAAACTGTAATGACGGAATAATACCCACGTGTTAAAACCCTGCCCAAGCCATGAGTGGTGGGGTGTCCTCCTCCTCTTCATCTGTGCAGGCGGGCCACGTAGAGGCTGTCTACCTGCAACAAAAAACTATAAATTAATATCATCTTTAAATACCGACTCTTTCCTGTTGCAATTTTTCAGAATTTAATCTTGATAAAGAAGATGTGGTATGATTGCCAATGAGAGACAACTCTCCGCAAGAGACCAAAATGACACAGAAACTAACAATTATAGGTAACCGTACGGCCTTCAACAATGAGCAAAGTCCAAACCCCATGGCATTTTTAAATCAAAACCAAAAGTTTGCTCTCCGCAGAGTGAATACTGCTTTTAAAAGTCCCATTTTAACATAAATAAAGCCTCTGTTTTTTTTCAAACTATTCCAGAAAAAACAGATCTTATTGCCTATCGAATATAAACAAAGTTTGAAGAAAAACTGTAATGACGGAATAATACCCACGTGTTAAAACCCTGCCCAAGCCATGAGTGGTGGGGTGTCCTCCTCCTCTTCATCTGTGCAGGCGGGCCACGTAGAGGCTGTCTACCTGCAACAAAAAACTATAAATTAATATCATCTTTAAATACCGACTCTTTCCTGTTGCAATTTTTCAGAATTTAATCTTGATAAAGAAAGAAGATGTGGTATGATTGCCAATGAGAGACAACTCTCCGCAAGAGACCAAAATGACGCAGAAACTAACAATTATAGGTAACCGTACGGCCTTCAACAATGAGCAAAGTCCAAACCCCATGGCATTTTTAAATCAAAACCAAAAGTTTGCTCTCCGCAGAGTGAATACTGCTTTTAAAAGTCCCATTTTAACATAAATAAAGCCTCTGTTTTTTTTTCAAACTATTCCAGAAAAAACAGATCTTATTGCCTATCGAATATAAACACAGTTTGAAGAAAAACTGTAATGACGGAATAATACCCACGTGTTAAAACCCTGCCCAAGCCATGAGTGGTGAGGTGTCCTCCTCCTCTTCATCTGTGCAGGCGGGCCACGTAGAGGCTGTCTACCTGCAACAAAAAACTATAAATTAATATCATCTTTAAATACCGACTCTTTCCTGTTGCAATTTTTCAGAATTTAATCTTGATAAAGAAAGAAGATGTGGTATG
The DNA here is from genome assembly GCA_037788925.1 of Mytilus galloprovincialis. Lineage (NCBI taxonomy): Eukaryota > Metazoa > Mollusca > Bivalvia > Mytilida > Mytilidae > Mytilus > Mytilus galloprovincialis. The sequence continues at coordinate 57,685,316 of CM075335.1, read as the reverse complement.
ATTGCCAATCAGAGACAACTCTCCGCAAGAGACCAAAATGACACAGAAACTAACAATTATAGGTAACCGTACGGCCTTCAACAATGAGCAAAGTCCAAACCCCATGGCATTTTTAAATCAAAACCAAAAGTTTGCTCTCCGCAGAGTGAATACTGCTTTTAAAAGTCCCATTTTAACATAAATAAAGCCTCTGTTTTTTTTTCAAACTATTCCAGAAAAAACAGATCTTATTGCCTATCGAATATAAACAAAGTTTGAAGAAAAACTGTAATGACGGAATAATACCCACGTGTTAAAACCCTGCCCAAGCCATGAGTGGTGGGGTGTCCTCCTCCTCTTCATCTGTGCAGGCGGGCCACGTAGAGGCTGTCTACCTGCAACAAAAAACTATAAATTAATATCATCTTTAAATACCGACTCTTTCCTGTTGCAATTTTTCAGAATTTAATCTTGATAAAGAAAGAAGATGTGGTATGATTGCCAATGAGAGACAACTCTCCGCAAGAGACCAAAATGACGCAGAAACTAACAATTATAGGTAACCGTACGGCCTTCAACAATGAGCAAAGTCCAAACCCCATGGCATTTTTAAATCAAAACCAAAAGTTTGCTCTCCGCAGAGTGAATACTGCTTTTAAAAGTCCCATTTTAACATAAATAAAGCCTCTGTTTTTTTTCAAACTATTCCAGAAAAAACAGATCTTATTGCCTATCGAATATAAACAAAGTTTGAAGAAAAACTGTAATGACGGAATAATACCCACGTGTTAAAACCCTGCCCAAGCCATGAGTGGTGGGGTGTCCTCCTCCTCTTCATCTGTGCAGGCGGGCCACGTAGAGGCTGTCTACCTGCAACAAAAAACTATAAATTAATATCATCTTTAAATACCGACTCTTTCCTGTTGCAATTTTTCAGAATTTAATCTTGATAAAGAAAGAAGATGTGGTATGATTGCCAATGAGAGACAACTCTCCGCAAGAGACCAAAATGACGCAGAAACTAACAATTATAGGTAACCGTACGGCCTTCAACAATGAGCAAAGTCCAAACCCCATGGCATTTTTAAATCAAAACCAAAAGTTTGCTCTCCGCAGAGTGAATACTGCTTTTAAAAGTCCCATTTTAACATAAATAAAGCCTCTGTTTTTTTTTTCAAACTATTCCAGAAAAAACAGATCTTATTGCCTATCGAATATAAACACAGTTTGAAGAAAAACTGTAATGACGGAATAATACCCACGTGTTAAAACCCTGCCCAAGCCATGAGTGGTGAGGTCTCCTCCTCCTCTTCATCTGTGCAGGCGGGCCACGTAGAGGCTGTCTACCTGCAACAAAAAACTATAAATTAATATCATCTTTAAATACCGACTCTTTCCTGTTGCAATTTTTCAGAATTTAATCTTGATAAAGAAAGAAGATGTGGTATGATTGCCAATGAGAGACAACTCTCCGCAAGAGACCAAAATGACACAGAAACTAACAATTATAGGTAACCGTACGGCCTTCAACAATGAGCAAAGTCCAAACCCCATGGCATTTTTAAATCAAAACCAAAAGTTTGCTCTCCGCAGAGTGAATACTGCTTTTAAAAGTCCCATTTTAACATAAATAAAGCCTCTGTTTTTTTTTCAAACTATTCCAGAAAAAACAGATCTTATTGCCTATCGAATATAAACAAAGTTTGAAGAAAAACTGTAATGACGGAATAATACCCACGTGTTAAAACCCTGCCCAAGCCATGAGTGGTGGGGTGTCCTCCTCCTCTTCATCTGTGCAGGCGGGCCACGTAGAGGCTGTCTACCTGCAACAAAAAACTATAAATTAATATCATCTTTAAATCCCGACTTTTTCCTGTTGCAATTTTTCAGAATTTAATCTTGATAAAGAAAGAAGATGTGGTATGATTGCCAATCAGAGACAACTCTCCGCAAGAGACCAAAATGACACAGAAACTAACAATTATAGGTAACCGTACGGCCTTCAACAATGAGCAAAGTCCAAACCCCATGGCATTTTTAAATCAAAACCAAAAGTTTGCTCTCTGCAGAGTGAATACTGCTTTTAAAAGTCCCATTTTAACATAAATAAAGCCTCTGTTTTTTTTTCAAACTATTCCAGAAAAAACAGATCTTATTGCCTATCGAATATAAACACAGTTTGAAGAAAAACTGTAATGACGGAATAATACCCACGTGTTAAAACCCTGCCCAAGCCACGAGTGGTGGGGTGTCCTCCTCCTCTTCATCTGTGCAGGCGGGCCACGTAGAGGCTGTCTACCTGCAACAAAAAACTATAAATTAATATCATCTTTAAATACCGACTCTTTCCTGTTGCAATTTTTCAGAATTTAATCTTGATAAAGAAAGAAGATGTGGTATGATTGCCAATCAGAGACAACTCTCCGCAAGAGACCAAAATGACACAGAAACTAACAATTATAGGTAACCGTACGGCCTTCAACAATGAGCAAAGTCCAAACCCCATGGCATTTTTAAATCAAAACCAAAAGTTTGCTCTCCGCAGAGTGAATACTGCTTTTAAAAGTCCCATTTTAACATAAATAAAGCCTCTGTTTTTTTTCAAACTATTCCAGAAAAAACAGATCTTATTGCCTATCGAATATAAACAAAGTTTGAAGAAAAACTGTAATGACGGAATAATACCCACGTGTTAAAACCCTGCCCAAGCCATGAGTGGTGGGGTGTCCTCCTCCTCTTCATCTGTGCAGGCGGGCCACGTAGAGGCTGTCTACCTGCAACAAAAAACTATAAATTAATATCATCTTTAAATACCGACTCTTTCCTGTTGCAATTTTTCAGAATTTAATCTTGATAAAGAAAGAAGATGTGGTATGATTGCCAATCAGAGACAACTCTCCGCAATAGACCAAAATGACACAGAAACTGACAATTATAGGTAACAGTACGGCCTTCAACAATAAGCAAAGTCCAAACCCCATGGCATTTTTAAATCAAAACCAAAAGTTTGCTCTCCGCAGAGTGAATACTGCTTTTAAAAGTCCCATTTTAACATAAATAAAGCCTCTGTTTTTTTTTCAAACTATTCCAGAAAAAACAGATCTTATTGCCTATCGAATACAAACAAAGTTTGAAGAAAAACTGTAATGACGGAATAATACCCACGTGTTAAAACCCTGCCCAAGCCATGAGTGGTGGGGTGTCCTCCTCCTCTTCATCTGTGCAGGCAGGCCACGTAGAGGCTGTCTACCTGCAACAAAAAACTATAAATTAATATCATCTTTAAATACCGACTCTTTCCTGTTGCAATTTTTCAGAATTCAATCTTGATAAAGAAAGAAGATGTGGTATGATTGCCAATGAGAGACAACTCTCCGCAAGAGACCAAAATGACACAGAAACTAACAATTATAGGTAACCGTACGGCCTTCAACAATGAGCAAAGTCCAAACCCCATGGCATTTTTAAATCAAAACCAAAAGTTTGCTCTCCGCAGAGTGAATACTGCTTTTAAAAGTCCCATTTTAACATAAATAAAGCCTCTGTTTTTTTTTCAAACTATTCCAGAAAAAAACAGATCTTATTGCCTATCGAATATAAACAAAGTTTGAAGAAAAACTGTAATGACGGAATAATACCCACGTGTTAAAACCCTGCCCAAGCCATGAGTGGTGGGGTGTCCTCCTCCTCTTCATCTGTGCAGGCGGGCCACGTAGAGGCTGTCTACCTGCAACAAAAAACTATAAATTAATATCATCTTTAAATACCGACTCTTTCCTGTTGCAATTTTTCAGAATTTAATCTTGATAAAGAAAGAAGATGTGGTATGATTGCCAATCAGAGACAACTCTCCGCAAGAGACCAAAATGACACAGAAACTAACAATTATAGGTAACCGTACGGCCTTCAACAATGAGCAAAGTCCAAACCCCATGGCATTTTTAAATCAAAACCAAAAGTTTGCTCTCCGCAGAGTGAATACTGCTTTTAAAAGTCCCATTTTAACATAAATAAAGCCTCTGTTTTTTTTTCAAACTATTCCAGAAAAAACAGATCTTATTGCCTATCGAATATAAACAAAGTTTGAAGAAAAACTGTAATGACGGAATAATACCCACGTGTTAAAACCCTGCCCAAGCCATGAGTGGTGGGGTGTCCTCCTCCTCTTCATCTGTGCAGGCGGGCCACGTAGAGGCTGTCTACCTGCAACAAAAAACTATAAATTAATATCATCTTTAAATACCGACTCTTTCCTGTTGCAATTTTTCAGAATTTAATCTTGATAAAGAAAGAAGATGTGGTATGATTGCCAATCAGAGACAACTCTCCGCAAGAGACCAAAATGACACAGAAACTAACAATTATAGGTAACCGTACGGCCTTCAACAATGAGCAAAGTCCAAACCCCATGGCATTTTTAAATCAAAACCAAAAGTTTGCTCTCCGCAGAGTGAATACTGCTTTTAAAAGTCCCATTTTAACATAAATAAAGCCTCTGTTTTTTTTCAAACTATTCCAGAAAAAAACAGATCTTATTGCCTATCGAATATAAACAAAGTTTGAAGAAAAACTGTAATGACGGAATAATACCCACGTGTTAAAACCCTGACCAAGCCATGAGTGGTGGGGTGTCCTCCTCCTCTTCATCTGTGCAGGCGGGCCACGTAGAGGCTGTCTACCTGCAACAAAAAACTATAAATTAATATCATCTTTAAATACCGACTCTTTCCTGTTGCAATTTTTCAGAATTTAATCTTGATAAAGAAAGAAGATGTGGTATGATTGCCAATCAGAGACAACTCTCCGCAAGAGACCAAAATGACACAGAAACTAACAATTATAGGTAACCGTACGGCTTTCAACAATAAGCAAAGTCCAAACCCCATGGCATTTTTAAATCAAAACCAAAAGTTTGCTCTCCGCAGAGTGAATACTGCTTTTAAAAGTCCCATTTTAACATAAATAAAGCCTCTGTTTTTTTTTCAAACTATTCCAGAAAAAACAGATCTTATTGCCTATCGAATACAAACAAAGTTTGAAGAAAAACTGTAATGACGGAATAATACCCACGTGTTAAAACCCTGCCCAAGCCATGAGTGGTGGGGTGTCCTCCTCCTCTTCATCTGTGCAGGCGGGCCACGTAGAGGCTGTCTACCTGCAACAAAAAACTATAAATTAATATCATCTTTAAATACCGACTCTTTCCTGTTGCAATTTTTCAGAATTTAATCTTGATAAAGAAGATGTGGTATGATTCCCAATGAGAGACAACTCTCCGCAAGAGACCAAAATGACACAGAAACTAACAATTATAGGTAACCGTACGGCCTTCAACAATGAGCAAAGTCTAAACCCCATGGCATTTTTAAATCAAAACCAAAAGTTTGCTCTCCGCAGAGTGAATACTGCTTTTAAAAGTCCCATTTTAACATAAATAAAGCCTCTGTTTTTTTTTCAAACTATTCCAGAAAAAACAGATCTTATTGCCTATCGAATATAAACAAAGTTTGAAGAAAAACTGTAATGACGGAATAATACCCACGTGTTAAAACCCTGCCCAAGCCATGAGTGGTGGGGTGTCCTCCTCCTCTTCATCTGTGCAGGCGGGCCACGTAGAGGCTGTCTACCTGCAACAAAAAACTATAAATTAATATCATCTTTAAATCCCGACTTTTTACTGTTGCAATTTTTCAGAATTTAATCTTGATAAAGAAAGAAGATGTGGTATGATTGCCAATGAGAGACAACTCTCCGCAAGAGACCAAAATGACACAGAAACTAACAATTATAGGTAACCGTACGGCCTTCAACAATGAGCAAAGTCCAAACCCCATGGCATTTTTAAATCAAAACCAAAAGTTTGCTCTCCGCAGAGTGAATACTGCTTTTAAAAGTCCCATTTTAACATAAATAAAGCCTCTGGTTTTTTTTTCAAACTATTCCAGAAAAAACAGATCTTATTGCCTATCGAATATAAACAAAGTTTGAAGAAAAACTGTAATGACGGAATAATACCCACGTGTTAAAACCCTGCCCAAGCCATGAGTGGTGGGGTGTCCTCCTCCTCTTCATCTGTGCAGGCGGGCCACGTAGAGGCTGTCTACCTGCAACAAAAAACTATAAATTAATATCATCTTTAAATACCGACTCTTTCCTGTTGCAATTTTTCAGAATTTAATCTTGATAAAGAAAGAAGATGTGGTATGATTGCCAATGAGAGACAACTCTCCGCAAGAGACCAAAATGACACAGAAACTAACAATTATAGGTAACCGTACGGCCTTCAACAATGAGCAAAGTCCAAACCCCATGGCATTTTTAAATCAAAACCAAAAGTTTGCTCTCCGCAGAGTGAATACTGCTTTTAAAAGTCCCATTTTAACATAAATAAAGCCTCTGTTTTTTTTTCAAACTATTCCAGAAAAAACAGATCTTATTGCCTATCGAATATAAACAAAGTTTGAAGAAAAACTGTAATGACGGAATAATACCCACGTGTTAAAACCCTGCCCAAGCCATGAGTGGTGGGGTGTCCTCCTCCTCTTCATCTGTGCAGGCGGGCCACGTAGAGGCTGTCTACCTGCAACAAAAAACTATAAATTAATATCATCTTTAAATACCGACTCTTTCCTGTTGCAATTTTTCAGAATTTAATCTTGATAAAGAAAGAAGATGCGGTATGATTGCCAATGAGAGACAACTCTCCGCAAGAGACCAAAATGACGCAGAAACTAACAATTATAGGTAACCGTACGGCCTTCAACAATGAGCAAAGTCCAAACCCCATGGCATTTTTAAATCAAAACCAAAAGTTTGCTCTCCGCAGAGTGAATACTGCTTTTAAAAGTCCCATTTTAACATAAATAAAGCCTCTGTTTTTTTTCAAACTATTCCAGAAAAAACAGATCTTATTGCCTATCGAATTTAAACACAGTTTGAAGAAAAACTGTAATGACGGAATAATACCCACGTGTTAAAACCCTGCCCAAGCCATGAGTGGTGGGGTGTCCTCCTCCTCTTCATCTGTGCAGGCGGGCCACGTAGAGGCTGTCTACCTGCAACAAAAACCTATAAATTAATATCATCTTTAAATACCGACTCTTTCCTGTTGCAATTTTTCAGAATTTAATCTTGATAAAGAAAGAAGATGTGGTATGATTGCCAATGAGAGACAACTCTCCGCAAGAGACCAAAATGACACAGAAACTAACAATTATAGGTAACCGTACGGCCTTCAACAATGAGCAAAGTCCAAACCCCATGGCATTTTTAAATCAAAACCAAAAGTTTGCTCTCCGCAGAGTGAATACTGCTTTTAAAAGTCCCATTTTAACATAAATAAAGCCTCTGGTTTTTTTTCAAACTATTCCAGAAAAAACAGATCTTATTGCCTATCGAATATAAACAAAGTTTGAAGAAAAACTGTAATGACGGAATAATACCCACGTGTTAAAACCCTGCCCAAGCCACGAGTGGTGGGGTGTCCTCCTCCTCTTCATCTGTGCAGGCGGGCCACGTAGAGGCTGTCTACCTGCAACAAAAAACTATAAATTAATATCATCTTTAAATACCGACTCTTTCCTGTTGCAATTTTTCAGAATTTAATCTTGATAAAGAAGATGTGGTATGATTGCCAATGAGAGACAACTCTCCGCAAGAGACCAAAATGACACAGAAACTAACAATTATAGGTAACCGTACGGCCTTCAACAATGAGCAAAGTCCAAACCCCATGGCATTTTTAAATCAAAACCAAAAGTTTGCTCTCCGCAGAGTGAATACTGCTTTTAAAAGTCCCATTTTAACATAAATAAAGCCTCTGTTTTTTTTTCAAACTATTCCAGAAAAAACAGATCTTATTGCCTATCGAATATAAACAAAGTTTGAAGAAAAACTGTAATGACGGAATAATACCCACGTGTTAAAACCCTGCCCAAGCCACGAGTGGTGGGGTGTCCTCCTCCTCTTCATCTGTGCAGGCGGGCCACGTAGAGGCTGTCTACCTGCAACAAAAAACTATCAATTAATATCATCTTTAAATACCGACTCTTTCCTGTTGCAATTTTTCAGAATTTAATCTTGATAAAGAAAGAAGATGTGGTATGATTGCCAATGAGAGACAACTCTCCGCAAGAGACCAAAATGACGCAGAAACTAACAATTATAGGTAACTGTACGGCCTTCAACAATGAGCAAAGTCCAAACCCCATGGCATTTTTAAATCAAAACCAAAAGTTTGCTCTCCGCAGAGTGAATACTGCTTTTAAAAGTCCCATTTTAACATAAATAAAGCCTCTGTTTTTTTTTCAAACTATTCCAGAAAAAACAGATCTTATTGCCTATCGAATATAAACACAGTTTGAAGAAAAACTGTAATGACGGAATAATACCCACGTGTTAAAACCCTGCCCAAGCCATGAGTGGTGGGGTGTCCTCCTCCTCTTCATCTGTGCAGGCGGGCCACGTAGAGGCTGTCTACCTGCAACAAAAAACTATAAATTAATATCATCTTTAAATACCGACTCTTTCCTGTTGCAATTTTTCAGAATTTAATCTTGATAAAGAAAGAAGATGTGGTATGATTGCCAATGAGAGACAACTCTCCGCAAGAGACCAAAATGACACAGAAACTAACAATTATAGGTAACCGTACGGCCTTCAACAATGAGCAAAGTCCAAACCCCATGGCATTTTTAAATCAAAACCAAAAGTTTGCTCTCCGCAGAGTGAATACTGCTTTTAAAAGTCCCATTTTAACATAAATAAAGCCTCTGGTTTTTTTTCAAACTATTCCAGAAAAAACAGATCTTATTGCCTATCGAATATAAACAAAGTTTGAAGAAAAACTGTAATGACGGAATAATACCCACGTGTTAAAACCCTGCCCAAGCCATGAGTGGTGGGGTGTCCTCCTCCTCTTCATCTGTGCAGGCGGGCCACGTAGAGGCTGTCTACCTGCAACAAAAAACTATAAATTAATATCATCTTTAAATACCGACTCTTTCCTGTTGCAATTTTTCAGAATTTAATCTTGATAAAGAAGATGTGGTATGATTGCCAATGAGAGACAACTCTCCGCAAGAGACCAAAATGACACAGAAACTAACAATTATAGGTAACCGTACGGCCTTCAACAATGAGCAAAGTCCAAACCCCATGGCATTTTTAAATCAAAACCAAAAGTTTGCTCTCCGCAGAGTGAATACTGCTTTTAAAAGTCCCATTTTAACATAAATAAAGCCTCTGTTTTTTTTCAAACTATTCCAGAAAAAACAGATCTTATTGCCTATCGAATATAAACAAAGTTTGAAGAAAAACTGTAATGACGGAATAATACCCATGTGTTAAAACCCTGCCCAAGCCATGAGTGGTGGGGTGTCCTCCTCCTCTTCATCTGTGCAGACGGGCCACGTAGAGGCTGTCTACCTGCAACAAAAAACTATAAATTAATATCATCTTTAAATACCGACTCTTTCCTGTTGCAATTTTTCAGAATTTAATCTTGATAAAGAAAGAAGATGTGGTATGATTGCCAATGAGAGACAACTCTCCGCAAGAGACCAAAATGACACAGAAACTAACAATTATAGGTAACCGTACGGCCTTCAACAATGAGCAAAGTCCAAACCCCATGGCATTTTTAAATCAAAACCAAAAGTTTGCTCTCCGCAGAGTGAATACTGCTTTTAAAAGTCCCATTTTAACATAAATAAAGCCTCTGTTTTTTTTTCAAACTATTCCAGAAAAAACAGATCTTATTGCCTATCGAATATAAACAAAGTTTGAAGAAAAACTGTAATGACGGAATAATACCCACGTGTTAAAACCCTGCCCAAGCCATGAGTGGTGGGGTGTCCTCCTCCTCTTCATCTGTGCAGGCGGGCCACGTAGAGGCTGTCTACCTGCAACAAAAAACTATAAATTAATATCATCTTTAAATACCGACTCTTTCCTGTTGCAATTTTTCAGAATTTAATCTTGATAAAGAAAGAAGATGTGGTATGATTGCCAATCAGAGACAACTCTCCGCAAGAGACCAAAATGACACAGAAACTAACAATTATAGGTAACCGTACGGCCTTCAACAATGAGCAAAGTCCAAACCCCATGGCATTTTTAAATCAAAACCAAAAGTTTGCTCTCCGCAGAGTGAATACTGCTTTTAAAAGTCCCATTTTAACATAAATAAAGCCTCTGTTTTTTTTTCAAACTATTCCAGAAAAAACAGATCTTATTGCCTATCGAATATAAACAAAGTTTGAAGAAAAACTGTAATGACGGAATAATACCCACGTGTTAAAACCCTGCCCAAGCCATGAGTGGTGGGGTGTCCTCCTCCTCTTCATCTGTGCAGGCGGGCCACGTAGAGGCTGTCTACCTGCAACAAAAAACTATAAATTAATATCATCTTTAAATCCCGACTTTTTCCTGTTGCAATTTTTCAGAATTTAATCTTGATAAAGAAAGAAGATGTGGTATGATTGCCAATGAGAGACAACTCTCCGCAAGAGACCAAAATGACACAGAAACTAACAATTATAGGTAACCGTACGGCCTTCAACAATGAGCAAAGTCCAAACCCCATGGCATTTTTAAATCAAAACCAAAAGTTTGCTCTCCGCAGAGTGAATACTGCTTTTAAAAGTCCCATTTTAACATAAATAAAGCCTCTGGTTTTTTTTCAAACTATTCCAGAAAAAACAGATCTTATTGCCTATCGAATATAAACAAAGTTTGAAGAAAAACTGTAATGACGGAATAATACCCACGTGTTAAAACCCTGCCCAAGCCATGAGTGGTGGGGTGTCCTCCTCCTCTTCATCTGTGCAGGCGGGCCACGTAGAGGCTGTCTACCTGCAACAAAAAACTATAAATTAATATCATCTTTAAATACCGACTCTTTCCTGTTGCAATTTTTCAGAATTTAATCTTGATAAAGAAAGAAGATGTGGTATGATTGCCAATCAGAGACAACTCTCCGCAAGAGACCAAAATGACACAGAAACTAACAATTATAGGTAACCGTACGGCCTTCAACAATGAGCAAAGTCCAAACCCCATGGCATTTTTAAATCAAAACCAAAAGTTTGCTCTCCGCAGAGTGAATACTGCTTTTAAAAGTCCCATTTTAACATAAATAAAGCCTCTGGTTTTTTTTCAAACTATTCCAGAAAAAACAGATCTTATTGCCTATCGAATATAAACAAAGTTTGAAGAAAAACTGTAATGACGGAATAATACCCACGTGTTAAAACCCTGCCCAAGCCATGAGTGGTGGGGTGTCCTCCTCCTCTTCATCTGTGCAGGCGGGCCACGTAGAGGCTGTCTACCTGCAACAAAAAACTATAAATTAATATCATCTTTAAATACCGACTCTTTCCTGTTGCAATTTTTCAGAATTTAATCTTGATAAAGAAAGAAGATGTGGTATGATTGCCAATCAGAGACAACTCTCCGCAAGAGACCAAAATGACACAGAAACTAACAATTATAGGTAACCGTACGGCCTTCAACAATGAGCAAAGTCCAAACCCCATGGCATTTTTAAATCAAAACCAAAAGTTTGCTCTCCGCAGAGTGAATACTGCTTTTAAAAGTCCCATTTTAACATAAATAAAGCCTCTGTTTTTTTTTCAAACTATTCCAGAAAAAACAGATCTTATTGCCTATCGAATATAAACAAAGTTTGAAGAAAAACTGTAATGACGGAATAATACCCACGTGTTAAAACCCTGCCCAAGCCATGAGTGGTGGGGTGTCCTCCTCCTCTTCATCTGTGCAGGCGGGCCACGTAGAGGCTGTCTACCTGCAACAAAAAACTATAAATTAATATCATCTTTAAATACCGACTCTTTCCTGTTGCAATTTTTCAGAATTTAATCTTGATAAAGAAAGAAGATGTGGTATGATTGCCAATCAGAGACAACTCTCCGCAAGAGACCAAAATGACACAGAAACTAACAATTATAGGTAACCGTACGGCCTTCAACAATGAGCAAAGTCCAAACCCCATGGCATTTTTAAATCAAAACCAAAAGTTTGCTCTCCGCAGAGTGAATACTGCTTTTAAAAGTCCCATTTTAACATAAATAAAGCCTCTGTTTTTTTTCAAACTATTCCAGAAAAAACAGATCTTATTGCCTATCGAATATAAACAAAGTTTGAAGAAAAACTGTAATGACGGAATAATACCCACGTGTTAAAACCCTGACCAAGCCATGAGTGGTGGGGTGTCCTCCTCCTCTTCATCTGTGCAGGCGGGCCACGTAGAGGCTGTCTACCTGCAACAAAAAACTATAAATTAATATCATCTTTAAATACCGACTCTTTCCTGTTGCAATTTTTCAGAATTTAATCTTGATAAAGAAAGAAGATGTGGTATGATTGCCAATCAGAGACAACTCTCCGCAAGAGACCAAAATGACACAGAAACTAACAATTATAGGTAACCGTACGGCCTTCAACAATAAGCAAAGTCCAAACCCCATGGCATTTTTAAATCAAAACCAAAAGTTTGCTCTCCGCAGAGTGAATACTGCTTTTAAAAGTCCCATTTTAACATAAATAAAGCCTCTGTTTTTTTTTTCAAACTATTCCAGAAAAAACAGATCTTATTGCCTATCGAATACAAACAAAGTTTGAAGAAAAACTGTAATGACGGAATAATACCCACGTGTTAAAACCCTGCCCAAGCCATGAGTGGTGGGGTGTCCTCCTCCTCTTCATCTGTGCAGGCGGGCCACGTAGAGGCTGTCTACCTGCAACAAAAAACTATAAATTAATATCATCTTTAAATACCGACTCTTTCCTGTTGCAATTTTTCAGAATTTAATCTTGATAAAGAAGATGTGGTATGATTGCCAATGAGAGACAACTCTCCGCAAGAGACCAAAATGACACAGAAACTAACAATTATAGGTAACCGTACGGCCTTCAACAATGAGCAAAGTCCAAATCGCATGGCATTTTTAAATCAAAACCAAAAGTTTGCTCTCCGCAGAGTGAATACTGCTTTTAAAAGTCCCATTTTAACATAAATAAAGCCTCTGTTTTTTTTTCAAACTATTCCAGAAAAAACAGATCTTATTGCCTATCGAATATAAACAAAGTTTGAAGAAAAACTGTAATGACGGAATAATACCCACGTGTTAAAACCCTGCCCAAGCCATGAGTGGTGGGGTGTCCTCCTCCTCTTCATCTGTGCAGGCGGGCCACGTAGAGGCTGTCTACCTGCAACAAAAAACTATAAATTAATATCATCTTTAAATCCCGACTTTTTACTGTTGCAATTTTTCAGAATTTAATCTTGATAAAGAAAGAAGATGTGGTATGATTGCCAATGAGAGACAACTCTCCGCAAGAGACCAAAATGACACAGAAACTAACAATTATAGGTAACCGTACGGCCTTCAACAATGAGCAAAGTCCAAACCCCATGGCATTTTTAAATCAAAACCAAAAGTTTGCTCTCCGCAGAGTGAATACTGCTTTTAAAAGTCCCATTTTAACATAAATAAAGCCTCTGGTTTTTTTTCAAACTATTCCAGAAAAAACAGATCTTATTGCCTATCGAATATAAACAAAGTTTGAAGAAAAACTGTAATGACGGAATAATACCCACGTGTTAAAACCCTGCCCAAGCCATGAGTGGTGGGGTGTCCTCCTCCTCTTCATCTGTGCAGGCGGGCCACGTAGAGGCTGTCTACCTGCAACAAAAAACTATAAATTAATATCATCTTTAAATACCGACTCTTTCCTGTTGCAATTTTTCAGAATTTAATCTTGATAAAGAAAGAAGATGTGGTATGATTGCCAATGAGAGACAACTCTCCGCAAGAGACCAAAATGACACAGAAACTAACAATTATAGGTAACCGTACGGCCTTCAACAATGAGCAAAGTCCAAACCCCATGGCATTTTTAAATCAAAACCAAAAGTTTGCTCTCCGCAGAGTGAATACTGCTTTTAAAAGTCCCATTTTAACATAAATAAAGCCTCTGTTTTTTTTTCAAACTATTCCAGAAAAAACAGATCTTATTGCCTATCGAATATAAACAAAGTTTGAAGAAAAACTGTAATGACGGAATAATACCCACGTGTTAAAACCCTGCCCAAGCCATGAGTGGTGGGGTGTCCTCCTCCTCTTCATCTGTGCAGGCGGGCCACGTAGAGGCTGTCTACCTGCAACAAAAAACTATCAATTAATATCATCTTTAAATACCGACTCTTTCCTGTTGCAATTTTTCAGAATTTAATCTTGATAAAGAAAGAAGATGTGGTATGATTGCCAATGAGAGACAACTCTCCGCAAGAGACCAAAATGACGCAGAAACTAACAATTATAGGTAACCGTACGGCCTTCAACAATGAGCAAAGTCCAAACCCCATGGCATTTTTAAATCAAAACCAAAAGTTTGCTCTCCGCAGAGTGAATACTGCTTTTAAAAGTCCCATTTTAACATAAATAAAGCCTCTGGTTTTTTTTCAAACTATTCCAGAAAAAACAGATCTTATTGCCTATCGAATATAAACAAAGTTTGAAGAAAAACTGTAATGACGGAATAATACCCACGTGTTAAAACCCTGCCCAAGCCATGAGTGGTGGGGTGTCCTCCTCCTCTTCATCTGTGCAGGCGGGCCACGTAGAGGCTGTCTACCTGCAACAAAAAACTATAAATTAATATCATCTTTAAATACCGACTCTTTCCTGTTGCAATTTTTCAGAATTTAATCTTGATAAAGAAGATGTGGTATGATTGCCAATGAGAGACAACTCTCCGCAAGAGACCAAAATGACACAGAAACTAACAATTATAGGTAACCGTACGGCCTTCAACAATGAGCAAAGTCCAAACCCCATGGCATTTTTAAATCAAAACCAAAAGTTTGCTCTCCGCAGAGTGAATACTGCTTTTAAAAGTCCCATTTTAACATAAATAAAGCCTCTGTTTTTTTTTCAAACTATTCCAGAAAAAACAGATCTTATTGCCTATCGAATATAAACAAAGTTTGAAGAAAAACTGTAATGACGGAATAATACCCACGTGTTAAAACCCTGCCCAAGCCACGAGTGGTGGGGTGTCCTCCTCCTCTTCATCTGTGCAGGCGGGCCACGTAGAGGCTGTCTACCTGCAACAAAAAACTATAAATTAATATCATCTTTAAATACCGACTCTTTCCTGTTGCAATTTTTCAGAATTTAATCTTGATAAAGAAAGAAGATGTGGTATGATTGCCAATGAGAGACAACTCTCCGCAAGAGACCAAAATGACGCAGAAACTAACAATTATAGGTAACCGTACGGCCTTCAACAATGAGCAAAGTCCAAACCCCATGGCATTTTTAAATCAAAACCAAAAGTTTGCTCTCCGCAGAGTGAATACTGCTTTTAAAAGTCCCATTTTAACATAAATAAAGCCTCTGTTTTTTTTTCAAACTATTCCAGAAAAAACAGATCTTATTGCCTATCGAATATAAACACAGTTTGAAGAAAAACTGTAATGACGGAATAATACCCACGTGTTAAAACCCTGCCCAAGCCATGAGTGGTGGGGTGTCCTCCTCCTCTTCATCTGTGCAGGCGGGCCACGTAGAGGCTGTCTACCTGCAACAAAAAACTATAAATTAATATCATCTTTAAATACCGACTCTTTCCTGTTGCAATTTTTCAGAATTTAATCTTGATAAAGAAAGAAGATGTGGTATGATTGCCAATGAGAGACAACTCTCCGCAAGAGACCAAAATGACACAGAAACTAACAATTATAGGTAACCGTACGGCCTTCAACAATGAGCAAAGTCCAAACCCCATGGCATTTTTAAATCAAAACCAAAAGTTTGCTCTCCGCAGAGTGAATACTGCTTTTAAAAGTCCCATTTTAACATAAATAAAGCCTCTGGTTTTTTTTCAAACTATTCCAGAAAAAACAGATCTTATTGCCTATCGAATATAAACAAAGTTTGAAGAAAAACTGTAATGACGGAATAATACCCACGTGTTAAAACCCTGCCCAAGCCATGAGTGGTGGGGTGTCCTCCTCCTCTTCATCTGTGCAGGCGGGCCACGTAGAGGCTGTCTACCTGCAACAAAAAACTATAAATTAATATCATCTTTAAATACCGACTCTTTCCTGTTGCAATTTTTCAGAATTTAATCTTGATAAAGAAGATGTGGTATGATTGCCAATGAGAGACAACTCTCCGCAAGAGACCAAAATGACACAGAAACTAACAATTATAGGTAACCGTACGGCCTTCAACAATGAGCAAAGTCCAAACCCCATGGCATTTTTAAATCAAAACCAAAAGTTTGCTCTCCGCAGAGTGAATACTGCTTTTAAAAGTCCCATTTTAACATAAATAAAGCCTCTGTTTCTTTTCAAACTATTCCAGAAAAAACAGATCTTATTGCCTATCGAATATAAACAAAGTTTGAAGAAAAACTGTAATGACGGAATAATACCCACGTGTTAAAACCCTGCCCAAGCCATGAGTGGTGGGGTGTCCTCCTCCTCTTCATCTGTGCAGACGGGCCACGTAGAGGCTGTCTACCTGCAACAAAAAACTATAAATTAATATCATCTTTAAATACCGACTCTTTCCTGTTGCAATTTTTCAGAATTTAATCTTGATAAAGAAAGAAGATGTGGTATGATAGCCAATGAGAGACAACTCTCCGCAAGAGACCAAAATGACACAGAAACTAACAATTATAGGTAACCGTACGGCCTTCAACAATGAGCAAAGTCCAAACCCCATGGCATTTTTAAATCAAAACCAAAAGTTTGCTCTCCGCAGAGTGAATACTGCTTTTAAAAGTCCCATTTTAACATAAATAAAGTTTCTGTTTTTTTTTTTCAAACTATTCCAGAAAAAACAGATCTTATTGCCTATCGAATATAAACAAAGTTTGAAGAAAAACTGTAATGACGGAATAATACCCACGTGTTAAAACCCTGCCCAAGCCATGAGTGGTGGGGTGTCCTCCTCCTCTTCATCTGTGCAGGCGGGCCACGTAGAGGCTGTCTACCTGCAACAAAAAACTATAAATTAATATCATCTTTAAATACCGATTCTTTCCTGTTGCAATTTTTCAGAATTTAATCTTGATAAAGAAAGAAGATGTGGTATGATTGCCAATGAGAGACAACTCTCCGCAAGAGACCAAAATGACACAGAAACTAATAATTATAGGTAACCGTACGGCCTTCAACAATGAGCAAAGTCCAAACCCCATGGCATTTTTAAATCAAAACCAAAAGTTTGCTCTCCGCAGAGTGAATACTGCTTTTAAAAGTCCCATTTTAACATAAATAAAGCCTCTGGTTTTTTTTCAAACTATTCCAGAAAAAACAGATCTTATTGCCTATCGAATATAAACAAAGTTTGAAGAAAAACTGTAATGACGGAATAATACCCACGTGTTAAAACCCTGCCCAAGCCATGAGTGGTGGGGTGTCCTCCTCCTCTTCATCTGTGCAGGCGGGCCACGTAGAGGCTGTCTACCTGCAACAAAAAACTATAAATTAATATCATCTTTAAATACCGATTCTTTCCTGTTGCAATTTTTCAGAATTTAATCTTGATAAAGAAAGAAGATGTGGTATGATTGCCAATGAGAGACAACTCTCCGCAAGAGACCAAAATGACACAGAAACTAACAATTATAGGTAACCGTACGGCCTTCAACAATGAGCAAAGTCCAAACCCCATGGCATTTTTAAATCAAAACCAAAAGTTTGCTCTCCGCAGAGTGAATACTGCTTTTAAAAGTCCCATTTTAACATAAATAAAGCCTCTGTTTCTTTTCAAACTATTCCAGAAAAAACAGATCTTATTGCCTATCGAATATATATAAAGTTTGAAGAAAAACTGTAATGACGGAATAATACCCACGTGTTAAAACCCTGCCCAAGCCATGAGTGGTGGGGTGTCCTCCTCCTCTTCATCTGTGCAGGCGGGCCACGTAGAGGCTGTCTACCTGCAACAAAAAACTATAAATTAATATCATCTTTAAATACCGACTCTTTCCTGTTGCAATTTTTCAGAATTTAATCTTGATAAAGAAAGAAGATGTGGTATGATTGCCAATGAGAGACAACTCTCCGCAAGAGACCAAAATGACGCAGAAACTAACAATTATAGGTAAGCGTACGGCCTTCAACAATGAGCAAAGTCCAAACCCCATGGCATTTTTAAATCAAAACCAAAAGTTTGCTCTCCGCAGAGTGAATACTGCTTTTAAAGGTCCCATTTTAACATAAATAAAGCCTCTGTTTTTTTTTCAAACTATTCCAGAAAAAACAGATCTTATTGCCTATCGAATATAAACAAAGTTTGAAGAAAAACTGTAATGACGGAATAATACCCACGTGTTAAAACCCTGCCCAAGCCATGAGTGGTGGGGTGTCCTCCTCCTCTTCATCTGTGCAGGCGGGCCACGTAGAGGCTGTCTACCTGCAACAAAAAACTATAAATTAATATCATCTTTAAATACCGACTCTTTCCTGTTGCAATTTTTCAGAATTTAATCTTGATAAAGAAAGAAGATGTGGTATGATTGCCAATGAGAGACAACTCTCCGCAAGAGACCAAAATGACACAGAAACTAACAATTATAGGTAACCGTACGGCCTTCAACAATGAGCAAAGTCCAAACCCCATGGCATTTTTAAATCAAAACCAAAAGTTTGCTCTCCGCAGAGTGAATACTGCTTTTAAAAGTCCCATTTTAACATAAATAAAGCCTCTGTTTTTTTTCAAACTATTCCAGAAAAAACAGATCTTATTGCCTATCGAATATAAACAAAGTTTGAAGAAAAACTGTAATGACGGAATAATACCCACGTGTTAAAACCCTGCCCAAGCCATGAGTGGTGGGGTGTCCTCCTCCTCTTCATCTGTGCAGGCGGGCCACGTAGAGGCTGTCTACCTGCAACAAAAAACTATAAATTAATATCATCTTTAAATACCGATTCTTTCCTGTTGCAATTTTTCAGAATTTAATCTTGATAAAGAAAGAAGATGTGGTATGATTGCCAATGAGAGATAACTCTCCGCAAGAGACCAAAATGACACAGAAACTAACAATTATAGGTAACCGTACGGCCTTCAACAATGAGCAAAGTCCAAACCCCATGGCATTTTTAAATCAAAACCAAAAGTTTGCTCTCCGCAGAGTGAATACTGCTTTTAAAAGTCCCATTTTAACATAAATAAAGCCTCTGTCTTTTTTCAAACTATTCCAGAAAAAACAGATCTTATTGCCTATCGAATATATATAAAGTTTGAAGAAAAACTGTAATGACGGAATAATACCCACGTGTTAAAACCCTGCCCAAGCCATGAGTGGTGGGGTGTCCTCCTCCTCTTCATCTGTGCAGGCGGGCCACGTAGAGGCTGTCTACCTGCAACAAAAAACTATAAATTAATATCATCTTTAAATACCGACTCTTTCCTGTTGCAATTTTTCAGAATTTAATCTTGATAAAGAAAGAAGATGTGGTATGATTGCCAATGAGAGACAACTCTCCGCAAGAGACCAAAATGACGCAGAAACTAACAATTATAGGTAAGCGTACGGCCTTCAACAATGAGCAAAGTCCAAACCCCATGGCATTTTTAAATCAAAACCAAAAGTTTGCTCTCCGCAGAGTGAATACTGCTTTTAAAGGTCCCATTTTAACATAAATAAAGCCTCTGTTTTTTTTTCAAACTATTCCAGAAAAAACAGATCTTATTGCCTATCGAATATAAACAAAGTTTGAAGAAAAACTGTAATGACGGAATAATACCCACGTGTTAAAACCCTGCCCAAGCCATGAGTGGTGGGGTGTCCTCCTCCTCTTCATCTGTGCAGGCGGGCCACGTAGAGGCTGTCTACCTGCAACAAAAAACTATAAATTAATATCATCTTTAAATACCGACTCTTTCCTGTTGCAATTTTTCAGAATTTAATCTTGATAAAGAAAGAAGATGTGGTATGATTGCCAATGAGAGACAACTCTCCGCAAGAGACCAAAATGACACAGAAACTAACAATTATAGGTAACCGTACGGCCTTCAACAATGAGCAAAGTCCAAACCCCATGGCATTTTTAAATCAAAACCAAAAGTTTGCTCTCCGCAGAGTGAATACTGCTTTTAAAAGTCCCATTTTAACATAAATAAAGCCTCTGTTTTTTTTCAAACTATTCCAGAAAAAACAGATCTTATTGCCTATCGAATATAAACAAAGTTTGAAGAAAAACTGTAATGACGGAATAATACCCACGTGTTAAAACCCTGCCCAAGCCATGAGTGGTGTGGTGTCCTCCTCCTCTTCATCTGTGCAGGCGGGCCACGTAGAGGCTGTCTACCTGCAACAAAAAACTATAAATTAATATCATCTTTAAATATCGACTCTTTCCTGTTGCAATTTTTCAGAATTTAATCTTGATAAAGAAAGAAGATGTGGTATGATTGCCAATGAGAGACAACTCTCCGCAAGAGACCAAAATGACACAGAAACTAACAATTATAGGTAACCGTACGGCCTTCAACAATGAGCAAAGTCCAAACCCCATGGCATTTTTAAATCAAAACCAAAAGTTTGCTCTCCGCAGAGTGAATACTGCTTTTAAAAGTCCCATTTTAACATAAATAAAGCCTCTGTTTTTTTTCAAACTATTCCAGAAAAAACAGATCTTATTGCCTATCGAATATAAACAAAGTTTGAAGAAAAACTGTAATGACGGAATAATACCCACGTGTTAAAACCCTGCCCAAGCCATGAGTGGTGGGGTGTCCTCCTCCTCTTCATCTGTGCAGGCGGGCCACGTAGAGGCTGTCTACCTGCAACAAAAAACTATAAATTAATATCATCTTTAAATACCGACTCTTTCCTGTTGCAATTTTTCAGAATTTAATCTTGATAAAGAAAGAAGATGTGGTATGATTGCCAATGAGAGACAACTCTCCGCAAGAGACCAAAATGACACAGAAACTAACAATTATAGGTAACCGTACGGCCTTCAA
This sequence comes from Mytilus galloprovincialis, assembly GCA_037788925.1. Taxonomy (NCBI): domain Eukaryota; kingdom Metazoa; phylum Mollusca; class Bivalvia; order Mytilida; family Mytilidae; genus Mytilus; species Mytilus galloprovincialis. The sequence continues at coordinate 57,664,320 of CM075335.1, read as the reverse complement.
CAATGAGCAAAGTCCAAACCCCATGGCATTTTTAAATCAAAACCAAAAGTTTGCTCTCCGCAGAGTGAATACTGCTTTTAAAAGTCCCATTTTAACATAAATAAAGCCTCTGTTTTTTTTCAAACTATTCCAGAAAAAACAGATCTTATTGCCTATCGAATATAAACAAAGTTTGAAGAAAAACTGTAATGACGGAATAATACCCACGTGTTAAAACCCTGCCCAAGCCATGAGTGGTGTGGTGTCCTCCTCCTCTTCATCTGTGCAGGCCGGCCACGTAGAGGCTGTCTACCTGCAACAAAAAACTATAAATTAATATCATCTTTAAATACCGACTCTTTCCTGTTGCAATTTTTCAGAATTTAATCTTGATAAAGAAAGAAGATGTGGTATGATTGCCAATGAGAGACAACTCTCCGCAAGAGACCAAAATGACACAGAAACTAACAATTATAGGTAACCGTACGGCCTTCAACAATGAGCAAAGTCCAAACCCCATGGCATTTTTAAATCAAAGCCAAAAGTTTGCTCTCCGCAGAGTGAATACTGCTTTGAAAAGTCCCATTTTAACATAAATAAAGCCTCTGTTTTTTTTCAAACTATTCCAGAAAAAACAGATCTTATTGCCTATCGAATATAAACAAAGTTTGAAGAAAAACTGTAATGACGGAATAATACCCACATGTTAAAACCCTGCCCAAGCCATGAGTGGTGTGGTGTCCTCCTCCTCTTCATCTGTGCAGGCCGGCCACGTAGAGGCTGTCTACCTGCAACAAAAAACTATAAATTAATATCATCTTTAAATACCGACTCTTTCCTGTTGCAATTTTTCAGAATTTAATCTTGATAAAGAAAGAAGATGTGGTATGATTGCCAATGAGACAACTCTCCACAAGAGACCAAAATGACACAGAAATTAACAATTATAGGTAAACTTTAATAATAAGCAAAGCCCATACTGAATGTCATTTTTAAATTGAAACTTAAGTTTGCTCTCTGCAGTGGTCTGCTTTTACAAGTACCAATTTAACATGGAGCAGTTTTTTTCCAAAACTGTTCAGAAAAAAATTGATCTTAATGTCTATCAAATAGAAACATAGTTTTAAGAAAAACTGCAAAAAAATACATACAGGTTGACTGACTCCTCCTTTCTGCCATGAATCCATCTTCTTCAGTCCAAAGTGGCAACATATATTAAAGAAAAGGCTGTATCTTTAACAAAAGCTATAAATAATTATCAACTTTAAATAGACACTGATTGGTGTTGCAATTTTCCGAATTAAAAAAAATTAATTTTAAATTAGAGCCAATTATGAAAATCTATATTGGTGCACCAGCCATTAGCCTTGCTATCAAATGTTAACAAAATGGTAAATATTTTATTGAAATTTTTTCTATACAATTTCAACGAGCAAACTCATTTATACTCAGGAGAAACTATAAGTCTTGGGTCGAGGTCAATCCAAATTTAAAGGCATGATCATTAATCAATGCAATTATCAAAAACATGATTTCATCATAACACATCAATAAAGAGGTCAATAATGAATATGCTTTTTGAAGGAGCTAGTTCCAGTGGTCCCTAGTCCCATTCAACTTGGATATTTTGTCCAGGTGTAGTGTCTTCAGTCCACGTGCAGTGTTTTGGTCTTCAGTCCAAGTGCAGTGTTTTGGTCTTCAGTCCAAGTGCAGTGTTTTGGTCTTCAGTCCATGTGCAGTGTTTTGGTCTTCAGTCCAAGTGCAGTGTTTTGGTCTTCAGTCCAAGTGCAGTGTTTTGGTCTTCAGTCCAAGTGCAAGTGCAGTGTTTGTCTTCAGTACAGGTGCAGTCTTTATGCAATATATAGTATATACAGAGTAGAGATGAGTTAAATTATTTTCAATCAATATTTTCTTCACAAGTTAGTAAAATATATTACATTGTAATATATGGTCTATGACGTAGGATACACTAAGAAGTTAGTGTGCTTATAGGGAGGGATCCATGCTATTCCAATGTTTCGTTTAAAAAAATGGCATCCAACATCATAACCAGTTATAAAAAAAATGAAAAAGTTATCTTTAATTGACGTAAGCATGGCTATGGTTAATGTTATATAGGAAAAGTTTTGAATTTCTTTAAGTTATGTTATCACTTTATAGAAATGCTGAAAAGAAAAAATATTTATTAGAATTTTGTATGAAGAAACAAGATTAAGAGAAGGTCTACACATAAATTAGCTCATTGAAATAAATATCTTAAATACCTAAATAATTATGATCAAAAATAATTCTAACTAGTTTTAAATGTTTTATAATTGATAATTTATAGTTTTATGCAAAACCAAATCATGAAAATTCAAGTCAGCTGACTTTGGATAAAACAATGATCAATGTTTATCATAAAAATCAATAACCTCAATGTGATTAGAGTTATCTCCCATTGAATACTGGTCTAAACTTCATGAAAACAACCACCTTTAGCTTTTAAAAAATGTCTTGTCTTTTCAATAACTTTTTTCAGTTCATAGTGATTAAAAACTTGAATATCCCTTATTTAAGTATCTTGTGATAAGTCATCTTTCCTTTCTGAATAAACATGCTAGCTCACAGATATATCAAAAAAACAACTTCTCTGGTTTAGGTCTAACTGATAGAATCTTAATAAAGCAATCTTACATATAAAATGTATTTATCAAAGTTGTACAAAATGGAACATGTAAAATGTTGTTTGTTTATAGTTAACATGTGTTTGGTTAATTATAGTAAGGTCGGTTCAATTGGAATATTGAGTTCATGCACGAGTGAACTCAGGTGGTTTAAAGTCATTCGAGCCATTGCAGTCAAAGTGTACATGTGGTAGCATTTTGCAAATTAAATAATATTATTAATCATATTATTTATTTTCAGATTTGTGGACCACAAGTATGGGGAAACCAGTACAAGCGGCTTAATAGCTATATATATATATATATATATATATATATATATGAACTTTCAACAATATTATACTCATATTTATAATAAAATGTGCGCTTGTCTCTGCAAGTGGCATCTCCCATGTAAGAGTTTGTGGTTATTTGATAAATATTTTATGTTCGTTTGAGTTTATGAATTAGAATTTAAGATCAATAGCTTATGGCATAGTTTTATCTGTTTAATATTGAAAACCAATTAAAGATTTGGAGTCTGCACAAAGGAAAGAAAAATGACTGACTAAATGGTTAAAACCTATGTAGCATGGGGTGTGATAATAATAAGATTTTTTGTGTGAACCCCTAAGGTTCAAGCATATTTATAAGTTAGAAATATAGTCTATGGAGGAATATTCGAAACCTTAATTATTGTTCGTTCAGAACATTTATTCTTCTTATCTGTATTAGCTTCCTGTAATTAAGAGCATCTTAAAAATTGGCAATAAAGAAATTTATACAGTTCACTTTATATCTGCTACATGTATATGGTAATGAATGATATAGTTGATAATCTATATAGAAAAAAAATAGATTCCCATACGTATAATTCTTAAAGAATAATAAAGATTCAAAACATGGACAAATGTACCTCAGTCTTTCAAAAATTCTTTAAATTAATCTAGAAATAATAAATGAGGCATTGTGAAATGGTCAACCAGTAGGAGACATTAATTGATGTTCCTTACGACTGATCATCAATAAGTGTAATTCTCCAACAAGACCCATTGAGAGATTACATGATCTAATATACAATAATTTTTGTATCTGTCTGTCTTATTAATAAATATGTGAGATAGGTTCAAATGCAAAGATAACATTTAAAAAAACCCACAAAAAATAGACATGTCACATGATAATAATCAAACAGAAAAACAGGCTCCTGATATGACAGGATATTAAGTATTCATTGTGTGTTAATTTGTGTTTTTTTTTATTGAGTAAAGCCTTCCAATTGATATTTTATAGTGTGTCTTTCTATGTTGTGATGTTGTACTATTGTTTCAGAAAAGGGAGAAGGTTTGGCACCATTAAAATGTTTAACCCTGCTGCAAATGATAGCACCTGTCCTAAATCAGGAATCTGATGTAAAGTGGTTGTCATCCATACATGTTTCTCGTTTTTTATATAGATTAGACCCTTGGTTTTCCTGTTTGAATGGTTTTACACTAGTAATTTTTTGGACCCTTAATAGCTTGCTGTTCAGTGTGAGCCAATACTCCGTGTTGAAGGGAATCAAGGTGTAATATTACCTCTACCAATAAACACCATAGAAGTGTCATCCATTGGTAGTAGTTTGACTATTCAAACTGGTAAAAATGAAAGCTAACACCATCCAGAAACGAACTAATGAAATAAACACATCCCTTATCTCCCTTCTTTATATTTAACACCACTCTCGACATGCCATAATTATCCTGATTTACAATAAAAAGAAAATGTTAGCCTCCACATACATGGTAATGAAAATACTGAGATTTAATTTACAATTCAGTTAAAATAATTAGCAAAAAAAAGTTCTAAGGTTCACGTATTGACTTTTTTTTTTAAAAAGCAACTTGTCAAATCATTTATCATTATAAATAAAAAGCTGACTATACCTAGGGCTACCATAATCTGGCTCTCCAAAATACATCTCATTTCCAAGTAAGGTGACTGCAGATTTTAGTCATATCATATTCAAGAACTGAAATGAGATGAACAACATAGGTCAATGAAGTAAAATCAAAGCACCAAAGGGTGCTATAAGCAGTTAATCAAAAACCCAAAGGCAAACTTGGCCACGTTCAGATGAATAGTGTAAAGAATTAGTCAAAATATTTAACTCAGGCATTGTTCTCAGCTATTTCTAAAGTATCAAATAATGCTTGTACTGTAATGTTTATGTTATGCAATCCTACCACTTTCAAAAGTTATTTCCAATTTATATTGATAAAGATTCAATGTCTGAGATTATACACATACACTGTCCTATGTTAGGGGAGAGTTTTGTGCCAGTTAAGATGTTTAAGCCACCACATTCTGTATGTACCTGTCCATAGTGAGGACCCATTAATGCGGTGATTGTTGCTGTATATCACATTTATTTTTCATAATTGTTTTGTACATTTTTTTAAATTTTATTAATTTCTTGTGTATACTTCTGATTTTAGTATGATGTCCAAGTTATTGTAAATGCTCTTTTGTTCCGACGTTGGAAAGTTCCAGGCGGAAAGAACTAACTAGCCGAAAAGTTCTCCAGAACTTATTAACTACATTGTAGTTACTTTGTTCTTCCTCTGGTTTAAAAGTTCCACCTGAACAAGTGACTAGTTGAAATAGTTTACATTTTATAATAAGAGAGAATTTAACATTACTAAAAATAACTTTTTTTTCAAGTAGTCACTGAACAATGAAAATGAGGTCAAAGACATTGGACATGTGACTGAGGGAAACTTCATGACATGAGGCATCTATATACAGAGTATGAAGCATACAGGTCTTCCACCTTCTAAAAGCAGGGCTCGACATTAACGTTTGTCCGATTGTCCGGGACAAGTGGACACAGGTGTCGGGCAAGTAGATTCACCATACTACTTGTCCGATGGGACAAGTGAAAAATCAAGGTCAGATAAAAATAGATCAAATTCAAGACTTATACATTCCCAAAAATATGAATGATTGTTTTATTGATCATACTTAATGAAATAATTATTCATTGATTGAACCAGAGACATATAAAACTTGTATAATATGTCTCTGATTTGGAGTATTGAACATGCTGGCAGCCATTGACCAGGGGGATATAAGTATGGGGAAAGAAACCAATGTTAATGTATCTTCTTAGTATAAGCTTCCTTGAATTAGGAGCACCTAAACTTTAAAATATTAAATTAAAGTATGTTTCATTTGATTTTGCTTTTATGCATAACAATACATTAAAAGAGGTTTTATTTGATAAGATCTATGATATAAAAATTAAAGATGAAAAAAAAAAAAAAAAATCTAAAAAGGCAGATTTTTTAGTGAAATGTGTATGTACTTCATGATCATATATCAATGTATAAACAAATCAAAATAAATTGTAAAAGCTTGTTTTGACATCATCAATAAATTAAAAAGGTTTACTCATATACATGTTCAAGGTGGCCAGGTGTATTTACATCCTTGGTTTAACCCATACCACTACTAATGAATGAATAGGTCCATAGGGGAACGTAGTGGTTTGGGAAGAAATGATGATTTAATGATTGACAAATGATAGTGACATTGAGTCAGAGAGCACAGTCTTGCAAAAAAACTTTCATTCTGAAATAATGAAATGTATTTTGATGCGGTATTCATATAACATTACAAAATGCTCCTATTATTAGGTACAATCAAAGCCCAAGTGTTATTATTGCATAAATCATCAATATGTTAGATTTTCAATTATGAATTCGGACAAGTGAGTTAAGAATTCGGACAAGCTGATTTTCTTGCCACTTGTCCGAAGGGACAAGTTAGAAAAAATGTTAATGTAGAGGCCTGAAAATATAAAGCTTTTAAGAAGCTAGCTAATGCCCCCCATCGCCCCTGGATCACTATCCCTATGTCAAGCTTTCTGCAAACAAAAATCGCAGGCTTGACAAAAATCAGTTGAAAAAGGCTCAACTCATCAGATGGACAAAAATACAAATGGATGTGGCCGGGTACTTGTACATCCCAACAACAAAAAGACACTAGGAACAGATCTGAGAGTACTGACAGTTAACTGACAGCTAGTTCAAAGCCACTAACAACTAATAAAAAAAATCATGCATCTAAGACTAAATTATCAATCTGCACACATCCATTAGTGTAAAGACGTCATTAACAGTCAAGAGAAAAAAACATGACCTTGTGCAATGCCAAGATACAGGTATCGACAGATTGTAGATCCATTAATGTGTATATATATGTATATAACCATGGAAGTATTATATTAACAGGAACTAGTACAACCCGACTTCAAACAATTCATCTGCGAATGCCGGGCGCAATTTAAAGACTTGTTAATTAGCATGAAACATAGCACATTATTTACACACCAGCACATGGCGCCCTACAATATTGTCATCTTCGGTTGCTTTCGTGATTACAGAAATAAACGAAGAAATCGAAAGTTGTGATATATATTTAGGAAACAGCAATTGGCAAACCTCGGCAGATTCTGTTTCCCTACATCAGCATGTGTGTGCCAATAGAGTGATTGATGGATTAATGCAAGTCATCATTTACTCTATAGAAAAACACAGACAATGGAAATTTGTACCAAATTTATTGAATAAATAAATTGGGATATACCATTTTCATTGCTGTAATGTGGGTCATTTAGACACACTCAAGTGTAAACAAACTGTGTGGCATGATTCTGTATAATAAAGTATCATAAAATTGAGCTGTTTTCATTAAGAAACACATACAAACATATATATATACGTTTATCATACAACTCAAAATGTAAACAACCCCTAAAATACACAAATAAAATTGTTATTGAATACACGGTTTCTGCTGAGTTTGTCAGTTGGTATGACTGACATTAGATAAAATAAAAATAGATATGTCAGTTGATAAAATATTCAATAGTTTTTTGTTGGTTGAAATGTCTGAAATGTGATGGGATTATGCAGCACATGTATCCCTTCACCAGTAAGTTCACTGGCTCAGTTTAGAATATAGACTAGAGTTGAGACTAAATGTGTACAAACCTGACATCTAACTGTGTTGTAGAAAATGTGATCATCAACAATTTATTTCACAATATATATGCATTAATCCAATTCACATCCATTCGTACGGTCTCAATAGAAGAATTTCCCGCGGAAATGTCATGTGATATAAACATGGAATTGTCCACACCGATACACGAAATACGTAGAAAAAGAATTGTGGACACAGCAATAAGATCAGATTTAAGACCCTCATGAGCTCGGTGTTAATAATTTAATAAATTTGCTCGATTAACCTTAATTTTTGAAGTTTAAAATTTGCGTCTATCGAGTGAACCTTTAGTCTTTAGTCTTTAGAAGTGTCAACTTGACACTATAATCTCTATCTGTAATTTAGATCACTCTGGTAATTTTATGTCGCTATTGTATAAAACTCATTAGTACATTTGTATTTATGATGTGGCACTGCAGAAAGAAAAAAAATCCTTAGGGCGCACTACGTTTGCGCGCATTTGGGGATTAAATATTTACGTTATAAATAATTGAACAAATTAATAAATAATAAGTATTATGACCTGTATAATATTTTACCTGAGTTTACCTGTCAAAAAATGCGCGCAAATGTAAGCAAAAGCTGCGCGCAAATGTAAGCAAAAGCTGCGCGCAAACGTAATGATTTTTGCGCGCAAATGTAATGGTAATGCGCGCAAACGTAATGCACCGATTCCTTAAACGCCAACATAATTTTACAGGTAAGTTGTCGGTAGATCAAAGGATGTTGGCTTTCAAGGGATAAACCGGCCTGTATGTTTTTCTTGACCCATGTTTCTAATTAACTCAGTGTTCAATGGTCTATCGTTTGCAGTTATGTGTCTTATCTGTACCCGGGTTTGTCTTTTTTTATTTATTGTCCTACTTTATGACTATAGTCTAAGTGTTGATTTTCGTTTGAAAATCTAGAAATTTTGTTTTAAGCTTGCGTTTATTATACCTTTCGTCTACTAGTAATTAAAAAAAAAACTTCGAATCATTAAATTGTAAGAATATTTGAAATTAGCTATCGGGGCATCAAATCATTTGGAAAAAAAACACAATGTATTGCAATATGACCTTTTGCATTGAAGGATTAAACTTGCATTAAGTCGTGTGCAGACCCTTTATACGGTAATAGAAACTAAAGGAGTATTGAGTAAACTTGCAGACGGGACTTAATCGAACACAAACCCAATACTAGTACATAGAAAATACAAATTTTCAATGGTCAGGTTTTTTTTCCTGTTCTTCATCTTGATAGTCGCTGGAGTGTCTTCAACATGAAAGAACCATTAATACCATAAAACAAAGCCAAGATGGTCCCTATATATATATATATATACAGTGTCGACTTGAGCGGTACTTAAAGTAATTTAATACTTCCGGCATTGTCACAAGGACGTATATTGTTAGTTATACGTCCTTGACTGTCACTATATGAAAATTTTGTCCTAAAAAATCACCAAAGTCTAAACATAATACAAGACAAGAACAGACTGATTTGGTATTAATGATTTTGAGGAAAACGATTTTTGCCTTATCCTACATATCGGTCTTTTGAGTTTCTCCCTAAAACCTAAATATCTTAAATCATATTGATTCTATATAATTTGCTTTGAGACCAGAACATTGTTGAAAATAGCTAAAAATTAAATACTTTTCAGAGTAAGAAAGAGTCTGGGAAACGCTCAAAATGCACGATTTAGCTTCTCTTTTTTTTTGGATCGAGCTTCTTGGGGCCTTGAACGAATATATTTTGCCTCACTTGTAAAAGAGTCTAGTGATGTTTGTATTTATCAAAGTTGTAGTAAAAATCAGGCCGAAGGTATACATTTTTTAATCGTTTACATTTTTATAATTAGTATTCGTTATCATGTGATTTTGCTCGTTGTTGAAGGTCGGATAAAGGTTTTAAATCAAATTTTTATGGACTTTGATCCACGTTTTAGCTTCCACCCTGACGTGCCATATAAGCTGTTGGTATGCTGTTGCACCTACCGCACGTAAACTTTCACATTTTCATCGTCTTTTTTGAAATATTTTACCCAATTAATACGTGATAAGATTATTATCCTAGTAACCAATGTATTGAACATAAGTTCAAAAAATTCCTCAATACTATATTCATTTTGTGTGTCAATATTTTTTAGGCAAAACAAAACAAAACTGCAAAAAAATCGAACACAAGAGAGATTTTTTTTCTTCAAATGTCATGATTATCTGTCCATTTCTAGATCTATGCTTAGTATTTATTTCACTGAGATGACATGGTTTTCACACCCTGGTGACCCTGCTGTTTTTCATAATTATATTCATATACATATAAAAATAAACAAAATGAAGGAAGCTGTGTAGGTCAAAATCTTATCATTTGCTAATAAATGTTGCTGGACCAAGTTTCGTGATCTAATATGAATTTTCTGAAAAATGCAAGGTAGATAGACATTGGCCTGTTGAATGTTTTACTCGGTAACTCACTCACTGATCCTCTTCGTGCCTGTCAGCACATAAGGCCTCAACCAGTACGGGTCACATTTGCCTGTCTTTTGCCTTCTTCTCAATCTCCTTCCATGTTTTCCCAAAGTTTTGCTCTAGCTGCTTGAATTTTTGCGATAAAAACAAAAATTCGAACACACAGTGGTCATGTTTGTTGATTAATCTTGAAAATGCAATTGGTAACATTTGGTCAAGTAATTTCAGAGAAGATCTTTTTTTTTTGATAACGGACGCCAAGTCAATACATGAAGCTATAACTCACACGGCCCCTCAACACAGGTGAGGTTATACGGCGAAACGGGTTGATAACCAGTTGAAATTAAACCAGTTTTAGTAATAAAAGTTTGTATATTGGAATCGTTTTAAACTGTTATGGCCAAAAGTTTCAGAGACATTCTCTGTATTAAAGCATCAAAATGGGTTGGCTACGACTATCTGCAGACTTTATTCATTTTATGTATATTAGTTGACTGTTGTATGAAACTTTGAAAAATAAGTCTAGTTTTGTAAAATGTGTCCTTGGTTACCATAGCAACTACATCAACATTTGGTATAATTCAACTAGGTTAATGCAAGGACGTATAATACGTCCTTGGTTAATGTTGATAAAATTGCAATTTTACGTACTTTTAGTCGCCGTCTGGATAGAAACACTTTGTATGATATTTAAAAGCACTTGATTATTTTAATTGTTCAATCATTTATGTTTAAAATGGTATAGTATAGTATTTCCGAATCAGTTATATTAGGAGGGAAACACACTATTTGGAGAAATTTTTTAAAATTTCAGAAAATTATAAGGGTTTTTTGAGGGAGTTAAATGATATAGAGTGGGGTGCTCATATTCGCCGGGGACACAATTTCGCCGTTTTATGATTTTGAGGTGTAAAAACTTCAAAGGATGGGTGAAATGGAAGAAATATGCCGGTAAATTATATCATTATAACAAATATTAGTTTTTTTTTAAACTAAACAAAATTTCGGCACTTACCGAAAAGGACCGAAAAACAGACAACGATTTTCAGCCAATTTCCTGAATGAAAAAAAATATTTCAAAGAAGTATTTCCTAGTAATTCTTTGACTGATTGCCCTAAATGTCAGTTCTTTACACATTTGAAATGTTTGCTATTCATCTATAATGAATTTGATTTGATAAATATTGTTTAAAGCTGCAGTTATTTGGTTTTAAATAGATGTGTAAAAACGGCGAATATGTGTCCCCCATTGACAAAATATCAGACAATTTCAAACACCCTTTAATCTTACTTTTCATATCATTATTTTCAAACAAAGACGTTTTCAAGCTTAAGAATATTTTGCATTTGAAGTTATCTTCCTAAAAAAAACACATAGACCTGAACATAAACTGTAGAAAACATGGAAAGATATGGCGAAAATGAGCACCCCACGCAATTTTACACAACCTTGTGAGTATGCTCTACTTAAACCTTAGTATGTAAGCTAACTTTAGGGTGAAAGTTGGAATGAGTAAATTTAAAAGTGAAATTACCAATTTTTTAATTTTTTGAAATACTAAGGCTTTTCTACCTCAGGCATAGATCACCTTAGCTGTATTTGGCAAAACTTTTAGGAATTTTGGTTCTCAATGCTCTTCAACTTCGTACTTTATTTGGCCTTTTGCTTTTTTGGATTCGAGCGTCGCTGGTGAGTCTTTTGTGGACGAGGCGCGCGTCTGGCGTGTATACTAAATTTAGTCCTGGTATCTATGATGAGTTTATTTAAACCTTTTTTTTTTTAAAAGACAGCTAGACACTGCAATTTTTTTCAAAATTTCCACTTTCTAATGACTTTTTCACAGCTTTGTCTTTTATTTAATATAAGGAATTTGACTTTAAAAAATGTATTTATTCATGAACAATATTTAAAGTTCAGTTACAGATGAAGAAACTGTGAAAAAATAGCCCACATTTAGCTTTGCGATCTTCCCGGTTTTAGCCAGTCCTTTTTCTGGAGCTCTTCAGAAAAGAGTAAAATTTCAACTTTAATATGCAGACAGAACTTTCAAAACTTACATGGTACAATATGACCCTACATTCCTGCTTTTTTTCAACAATTTGAAAACAACTTACTTACTTATTCAGAAGATTTAAAACCCTTATCCATATTTACAGAAACTGATATATATATGAAATTTTGGCAAGGATTATGTACCCTCGTGTTGATTCATATGATATGGAAATTTTATAGAAAATCCACAGCCTTTCCCCTTGTACTCTCATCTTTTGCAATTCGGTGCTTGATAGATAGAAGATTATTGCATGCCATGCTAGTGATTATTTTCGTAAGACTAATTTATAAGTTTAGATATTGGTTAAAAACAAATATAAATATGGACTGTGACGGGATTGCTTCCCTTAGAAAAACTTAGTAGATACTTAGTCAGCCGTAAGCGGTTGAGCTAAGGAAGTACTTCTTTAGCTCAGTCGGTTAGCGCGCTGCCTCGTAACACAGAGGTCCCGAGTTCGAGTCCCGGTGGAGACAAGCAATTTTGTAATGAAATTCGTGCTCTCCGGTTACAGGACCAATTCAAGTACACCTTTTATGGTGCGCTCGACTTAAGTGATGCAGCACCAGGTTTTTTGGAATTTAAATATTGTTTAGGACATTTTGTAAAAAATAAATTCTAGCAAGTCATAGAAAAACAAGTGAGTAATCTGTGGTTAAAATTTTATAACGAAAACCTCTTTTTTAAAGTCTGTGGATTTTCTACAAAAAATCTTGTTTTATTTGCCACAAAAAAAACTTTTCTATTACATGCAATGAAACAATAAATAATAATGCTTTGCACGAAGTTTCCCCTTGGTTTATGATCAAAATTGGTCATCTCTATTATTCATTATATTTGCTGTTTTGATACTATTGCAGTTTGAAAAGTTCATAATTTCATGGCTTAGTATTAAGTTATAGAAGGGGTCATAAACCTTAACGGAGGCTGGAATACTTCCAGATTCATTTGAATATTTATGTGTGCAGTGCACATTTTTCGTTTCATTCGAGAAATAATCAAAATAGGAAAAGACGTCAATTGTGTGAAGTTCTAATATCACTCAGCTCTCATCCAGAAAACCAAAATGTACCAGAGAGAGGGAAGAAGACCAAATCAATCGCAGGAGGTAGACCGTTAGATATTGTCGGAGTTCAGAAGATCAGAGAACAGTGGGGAATCATTGTTCCAGTCAATACAAGTAAGCATTTTATAAGAGTTTTCTATTAACAAACAAAGACAAATCATATTTTTTAAAACTTTCTAATCACAAGGTTGAGGCACAGGTCATAGGCGGATCCAGGGGGCCCCCCCCCCCTTTCATGGGAAAAATTTGGTTGATTATATAGGGAATCATTGAAGCATGACTGGAGCGGGCCCCCCCTTAGGTCAGTCAGCAGGCCCCCCCTTAGGAAAATTTCTGGATCGGCCACTGCAGGGGCATGTATCATAGATGTTTTTGGAAAAAAATATATGCCAGTCGACTGTTATGTTTAAATGTTGTGTTAATAGCGCTATTAGTATTAACACAATGTATTACGCACACCAGTCGACTGGCATATCAGTGGCTGTTCCAGAACTTTTGATAAGGGAGGCCCTCTGGGTGACCTAAAAAAAGAGGGGGGCCTCAAGTCATGCTTCTGTGATTCCCTATATAATCAAACAATTTTTTCCAACAAAAGGGGGGGACCTGTCCCCAATTTGATACCCCAATGTGACCCAGATATAAATTTTCTGTTTCAAAAAAAATATCCACAGGGAAAACATTGCAAAGTGTAAATGATAAATATTTAAGTGCAAGTGCAAAGAAAAAGTTTAACAATTACCTAATTTTAAAGTTCAATCCATCATGTCTATAGTTCAGGGAAAAATAGAGAACATTATTGTTTGTAAAATTTTATGTCAAAAATGTTAAGGACATTGCTTGATTGCCAATAAAAGGATTATCACAATATGGTCTCATTGGGGGGTTCTGATCCCGGATCCCACTTACTGTTTTGTCAGATTTCTTCATCCTGTAAGTAAGCAATTTTCATTTTTTTTGGAATTTCTTGTTTCCCGCTAGACTTCATTTCCTGTTTTCTTGGCACAATAATTTGACTTTCAAGTGACACGCTTACAAAAAAATTGGCAATCCCACGTCATACTTAGACCCCAAGGAGACCCACTCACAAGTGTTCAATAATGGATACAAGAAAATTATAGGCCACTGTACAGCTTTCAACGATGAGAAAAATCCATACTTGGCTTAAAAAGACACTGACATGAATAAAGTGAAACAATTTAAATGAGAAAACTATAATGACCTAATTTGTAACAAAACAATTAATGAGTAGCATTTTTACACACAAAATTTATAAAGTGTTACGTTTAATTATGTACAACCAATTGATGCATACGAGAGGTAATATTCGGATTTAAAAATATAGTGTATAACTACAATTAAATTCCTAACATTGTATTGATTACCACAAGAAAATTCAAAGAATATAAAACGAACCAAACAAAAAGGTCCTGATTGCTATTGCTTAAACAGAAAACCATTTTAAGATTGATGGTTTTTTTTAAATTTCAAAAGAAGAAAAAACAGGTGACATGAACCAGCTCATAGCAAAACAACATTATATCTTACACTCTTCCTGCAATGCATGAATGATCAAAGGAAACCTAAGAAGAATATGCATTTATTGTAATATTTGTCACTGGATGCAATCAATCCATCATAAATACAATGTAGTACACTTTCAGGCAACTCTTAGCTATGTTAAGAAACACATGTCCTAAGGAGGTATAATACTAAAGATCCTAATGTCATCCTTGAGTTGAAAATAAAATATCTTGTATTATAAATTGATATTATAATATTTATCATAATTATAAAGTACTCCTATCTTTGATAGGTATTTGCATTAACTGTAGAAGAAAACTTTTAGGCAACATAGAAGAGCCAAAGAAAATTACAACAGATAAGGTAACTAAAAAACAAAACCAATCCTGCCTATTATTAAAAAAAAACATGACAATCTGGGGTTTATGGTAGAAAAATGAAAATTGTCATAACAGCACTAAGATGTAAATGTATTAGTATTAACTATGTAATATTTTAAATTATTTTAACATAGAATTAACAGTACATACTACACCACATACCCTTGCCAGGGGGGTTCAGGGGTTTGTACGAACCCCCGCTTGAAAACAAATAAGCACTGTTAAAGTCAACATTCTGTTTGAATTGAGACTTAAAGTTGAGTTCGCAAGTTCAAATACCCCCATCAGATTCTCAAGTATCCTGCTTTTGTTGCGTTAAAAGCTATACTATATAGATACAGGAAGATGTGGTATGAGTGCCAATGAGACAACTCTCCATCCAAGTCACAATTATAAAAGTAAACCATTATAGGTCAAAGTAAGGTCTTCAACAAGGATCCTAGGCTCACACCGAACAGTAAGCTATAAAAGCAAAAAATACTAGTGTAAAACCATTCAAACAGGGAAAACCAATGGTCTTATCTATATAAAAAACAAGAAACGAGAAACACTTAGGAACCACATAAACAGACTAGTCTTGTAAACTGTATGTTATATTGCAGAGTAAAATCATAATCTTAAATTCTTACAGTGTAGAAAAATATTTTTAAAAAATTGTGCTATGAGTCTTGCTTTACAACATCTGACAACATATTTCTAAAACTCGTTATTTAAATTTTATATTTTCCTACACTGTACTATAAAAATTTTATTTGTATATACAAATAAATTACACTGATATGTGTAACTTAATAGCAACAATCAAAGATTAAGTTATATACTGGTAATGAACAAATGGTATGCACACTCATATAATCATGCATTAGACATTAGAGTATGATGTTTACTAATTATATAACTGTCCAGGGGCAAATTTTTCATGCAATTTCAGGACAAGACAATTCAGTATGATTAACGACGAAAGTCAAGAATATGTTAATTAAGGTGGTACCCAACACCTTAACTAAAATTAATTTGGCTCGTTTAATTTTCATAAAATTTTGACAAAGTATTTACTTTGACCCTTTGACAAAAATATAAAAATTTCAAAAAGTTTGAACCAACCGTTTTATCAGAAAAATTACACTGGTTATTTAGCAGTTTGACAAGCATTTATTTTGATCATCGAGAAGCTTAATATTCCCTTAACAACACAACGTAATTAAAACGTTTAGCTGATTTTACAGAGTTATCTCCCTGTAGTGTTAGGTACCACCGTAAACAGTATTCAAAAAAACAACCCAAAAAAATATAATTAATGGACATTTAGATTCCCTTTTCTCCATTCATTCTTACAATGCATGGTTTATTTTGTTATTCAAGGATAATTTTCAAAGTTCATATATGGTAACTGACCAATCAAGCCAGAATACAATTTCCTCAAGTCAGAATACAGCAAGTACAATCGAGGACTATATGGGAGAACATTATGTTGATCTTTTGATCAATTATTTGAACTCCAGAAAAGTATCAACTATTAGTTTGCCCATTCAGAGCTGGAAGGACAGCAGTACGAGGACAAAGAGAAGATACCAGGGGTTGTTTAAGGAATGCTTCTACACCATAACTGACATATTTTTCCCAGGGGAATATGATGATATATTTAATAATATATGTGAAGATGATGAACACCAGGATGAGGATGATAATGGTAATAGTAAAATGATAACTGCTCTTGTTGAATCCTATAAAAAAAATCATCTGCTTGGCAAGTAAGGAGACAAGTTTTATCTGTTCTGGCAATAAAACTCAGCTTTAAACAGCTTATCAATTACTTACCAGGATTGACTGAATGTAGATACTATGTTGCACAGAAACATAGCATATTATACAGTTGTGCAAAACCATCAAGTGAAACATGTAAAACTAGAAATAAAAATGGATCAGGAAAAGCTTTCCAATTTTGGATTTTATTACTTCTAGTCACATCATCAAGGATATGCCATTTGGAGAAAGACATCTGAAGTTATCATCAGGGGAAGTTATGGATGCCCCTAATATAATAAGATGCATGGGACCTGCAACCATCATTCAACAGTACCAGGCATATTGTGAGGAGAATGAGATCAGTTTACTAGGTAATTTTTTAACCTTATCAAGTTAGTAGTTCATATTTAAAGCTAAAGTTTTCCTAACTAAAAAACTGCTTTTGATTTGAATATTATTTGAAGATAATTAATACTAAGCAAACCTTCGTACTGTAATCTTCATAAAAAAATAATAAACGAAGGAAGATGTGGTGTTATTAATGCCAATAAGACAAATATCCATTAAGATCAAGGGAAATGATGAGATAATATTACAGTTAACCTTACACTTTTCAACAATAAGCAGCTATCATACTTGAAGCTTTAAATGAACTTTTTGGTAAAGAGGTATTTGGAGATGGGTGGATGTGAAAACTCATTAAATTATATAATGCATACGAGATTTCACAGAGCTCTAATTTCTAGTTTTATAGAAAATAATTGTGAAAAATTTCATAAATGTACTTTGATACATGACTTTTTTTTAATTTTTCAGGTAGTAGCACAATGTTTAAAATACTTTCAGAATGTTCAGCAATTGTCAGAAAGTCACCGGAGGGACTAGACTACTTTGTTGCTGAAGGAAGCAGGGGATTTCAGGTATTTTATAATTTTGGTACACTGTATCAAACTTGTGCATTGAATGCCTACATATGTACTAGTATTAACAAATATTATTAGAAACTAAGGATACATGTGTTGTCAATGTATTTTAACATCAACAATGTCATAGGTAATATTGAGCAATAAACAGATTTATATTAATGGTCTTTAAAATTCAAGGATGTTTCTCGTTCACATTTTGTCTCAAGGCTGTTGGGAAACACTCTCATTTGAAAACCATTGATAATCCATAAATGTTTGGCAGTAGGTTGAAATCAATAAAAAATTAGGTCGCTAGAACTTACATATTACATTTCAGATACCTTGGTATGTATAACATATGAGTTTGAATGTCTTACTATTTGATTTTTTCTCACGGTGTGCTACAGTCCAGGCTTAATTTATGTAAACATGTGTATTAACATATATATTGAAAAAAAACTCAATAAATTTATTTTGCATCTACATTCAGGATCTTCAAGATATTGTTCTGTCAGAAGGATTATATCCCAGAAACATCAAATGGGACTGAATTAAACAGACTTTTGTTAGAAGCAAAGTGCTATATGAAAACAGATTACAAGATACATTATTCAATCATGACTTTTTGAAAACTTTGAAAGGTGAAATTGATAAAACAGGATATAAACAATAATGTATCCTGAAAAACATGGGATGAACTCAGGTGCTCAGGAAAACAATGAAAGACACAATAAATATAAGTTCATACAACTTATTTTTACAGTTTCAAATTATGCATGCATTATTATAAGTATATATTTGTAATGACTATGTAATAGCACAAGATATTATCTAAGAAATTGAACCAATTTTCTTAAACTTATATGGTCAATAATCATCTTTGAGGTGTTCAATTGCAATATCATCATATTGTCAGGCAACATGTTGAATATTACTTACACCAACATAGTGAACCTTTTGAATATGGTAATTGAAAACAGACCATACACAAAAACTTATCATTGAACAATGAAAATGAGGTCAAGGTTAAATTATGCCTGCCAGACAGACATTTATGCCTAACAATCATTCCTTTTTCCATCTGTATTAGGCCAACCTTAAACATATGTTTGTTTGCAGTTTTCCGACTGTACCTTCAGACTGAAGGGTAGGAAAAATATTTTATTTTATCAGCCAAAATACAGTTTAAACAAGCAGTTACACTAAACCAAGTTTCTTGTGAAGAAAAAAAAACATTTTAAAACAACAAACACTGGACATGCTGAAAACCAACATCAAATGAACAGGCATTTTCAGATAAAAAACTTTTTAACCAAAACTGAAACTTTAACATAGTGTCATTATCCAATTTATGAAATAAAATATGGTATAATTACTAAATACTGGAACACTTATAAACAAGGAATGCCATTATGACTAGAACTGTTTTAAAGAAATATATTCAGACATGTATGCTTCTTGACTAGAATGTTTTCATGAGTAGAGTATTTTCATCAGAAAAATGTAGATATTAAAGATTTATAAGACAATGTATTAAAGAGTGTATTTTTAATAAAAAAAATAACCATTGAATCTTCCTCAATTGAAAAAAAAAGCAACTTGAAAAAAAAGTATTAAGACATTCGACTGTTTTCATATTTCTAACAATATTTAATTATATGTGATAAGGTTATATTTTTGCCAGGCTTTAATGAAAACCAAAGAAATCTAAAGTTTGGGGTGAAATCCATAGCAACCCATTAAAAGTAAATGGTCTGTACTGAAATGTTTTTAATGCATAAAAAAAATTGGCAGCATAGCTCCTAAGGACATGTTTTAATTGAATTCACACAGGCCACACAGTTTGGGTATATTTAATATTGTAAGAAAGAGAATAATTGCAATGAGTGGGGCAGCCCCCCTTATCCTTAAGGAGCATACTCATTGCAATCGAAGATAGATTTAATATAGAGAGAGTATATTTATTTTTCAAGCTAACCATTCATTTTCTCTACATCTTTGTGTAGTTAGGGTTGCTTCTTATTGATTTGGCATGATCTATATCCATTACATTTCAAATGAGCCCTTCCTCCGTATAGGCGTGTTTACAGATATCCATGAAGATTTAAGTCACAGAGGAGTGGTTTCATCTTTGTCGTCTTCACAATGATTTATAGAAAATATGCCATACTTCAAGCTACTGTCGAATTATTTAACCACTGAAATTGGTTCCATAAAGTCAGGCTCCACAGATTCTGTACCCGATTTGTTTGAGACAGAATGGTTATCAAGTCAGTTATGATTTCCGCTGCATCATCGTCAATGATATCATCACACATCATTACATGTGCCTGAATCTGTATAAACAGTTTACTAATAAACTTTTTTGTTTGTTATTTGTCTTAAAATTGACACGAGACGACAGCGTAAAGTACTCCTCCGTGACTTCATGGATACCTGTAAACAATTTCCATGAGCTTTATCATTAAATGGTCACATGAACGCTTGACGGGAAGCTAAGAAAAACCGAACTTGAAATGCGTAATTGACCCAGACTTTAAATCATTTCCGGAAAGGACCCAAAGTTCCGGATCGCGTCAATAGAAGTATTAAAAAAAATTTCTTCAAATTTAAAGCAATAAAATTTTCACAGTCGGGAGGATTTTCAAGGGTCGGTCGGTAAACTCAAACAAACAATATTTTAATTTAAGCCTTATATTTGTTCCAATGGTATTAGGAACTTATCTTATATGTTGATGAGTATAACAAATGTTCCTATTATGCTGTAATTTAGTTTACACCTGGTTGATTATTATATAAATCTAAACAGGTTTTAAATGCTGATTATATGATTATTATGTAAAATGAAAAGTGTTAATCATTTTAAGGAAATTTGGCCGTTTTTGGTTATTATCTTGAATATTATTATAGATAGAAATAAACTGTAAACAGCAATAATGTACAGCAAAGTAAGACCTACAAATAAGTCAACATGATCAAAATGGTCAATTGACCCCTTCAGGAGTTATTGCCCTTTATATTCAATTTTTAACAATTTTCATAAATTTTGTAAATTTGTATTCGTTTATGATATGCACATAGACCAAGGTGAGTGACACAGGCTCTTTAGAGCCTCTAGTTCATTGTGTCTTTGAATATTTTTCAGACCTCCGGCAGCACAACTTCCTGGTTTGATGGGAACCCCAGTTGCTTTACAGAGTTTAACGATGGATTCTCAAGGGCCATTATTTACATTGTGTATAGCTGTATGTACCCTTTCTTTATAGTTTCTGGTAAATGTTACATTGCGAGGTACAGTTGCACATATTGCACAGTAAGTTGCTTCAGCTTTTTGTGTGTTAGTGTTTTTGCATGTACGGTTTAGCATGGTAGGTTCAAGGCGATATTTTATGGATTCATGTAACAATGCTGCTGTGTTTATTTTTCAGATAAGCTGATTTTTCAGTCCATGTCTTCAAACTGTTCCTATTTGAACAAACAAGGGAATATTTTGTACACCCGTTATGATCTCCCTGATAGCAAGAAACTATAGCATGACATGCATATGATAGGTGAACTTTTACCAGTACAGAGTCCATATTGAATTTATCAAAGGCAGCATTGTACTCTGCCTGACAGTGTGCTGCCACATCTAATGCAAACCTTTTTAGCATTTTATCTTTCTCTGAAACTAATCTTGCCGACATTATCTCCTTTAGACCTAACATTTTTTTAATAAAATTTCTATGATTTGTCTCGTATCTAGAAAATGTATTGGTTGAGTATTGGTTGTACCAGCTTTAAAAAAAGACTTTGCAGCTCTAAATGCACTGCTGTCAGGGTCAGTGGTAATTTCTTGAACTTCCGGACCATAATTTTTCAAGTCTAACAAGCAGTCTTTAGCCCATCACTCCTCGCTGCCTATGCTGTCATGCATTTCAATGTTTGCGGAACAGTGACCTTTGTGATATTTAACTTTTGTTTTTGTTTTATGTTCACTCTTATTTGAGCAAAGCTTAGACACTTGTCTTGTGCTTACAATATTGTGCTTATAAGTATTATTTTCTAACATGTTATATGTACATTGAGTAGCTGGTTGAAATGGTGTTTTACCAATTCCGGAATAAGTAGGGTTATTATACACTCTGTTGGCCTGCATGTTAATAATATTAGGATTATCACCTCTCAGTATGTTTATTTCCTTAATTAATTTTCTTTTCTGAGCCAAATCCTTTTCATTGTACTCTTCTATAATTTCAGAAACAACATTAGCACTGTGTTGCATACTTGAAATGGAATGAGCTGGTATATTAGAACCAAGATATAATTTCTGTAGACCAGTTGTGCTGATAGCTATGTGATTAATAAGTGAAACTTGTATGGATAGATTAATAGCTGCTTTTCGACGACCACGTTTTAATAGCGACCACCTCATTGTAAAGGTTGAACATTTTTGAATGGTAAGTACACTCATTGCAGCTTGCCTTTTCCCTCCAGGCAGCTCCTCTTTGCTGCTCTGCACTTAAATCCCATGATATGAACCCTGTGCCAATAGGGGATATTTGTCTGTGTTCTATGAAAACCTCATTCCACATCTGTTCAAGTTCGTTGATCCGAAGGAGTGGAAAACTATTTTTCCCTGACCTGAAGTTGAAAAATGTTGCCAAAATTAAAGTAAATTAGTTTTTTATTTGTCAAAACTTAAGTTTGGAAAATGTGAAAATAATTCTATTTTGAATTACCTCCCTTAAAATGGTGTTTTCTTTAAATAAGCTTTTTGACAAAATATACTCTCAAAAGTGAATATTTTTTTCTTTGTCTGTGTTTTTATAAATTAAATGTATAAAAACCATGCATTATTTAGCTCTAAAAAATATACATAGGAATAGAAACTTTAAAATAAGTATAATCCTAGCTTGCTTTTTCTTCAGAAGTTCAGATGTCACATTTTAAAGGGGCACTAGCTGTAAAATTCATGGTCACCGATTTGACTCAAATTCTCATATTTGATTTATAACAATGTAAAACATTTATCCAAACTATCAAAAGTCTAAAATAAACAGTTTACAGAGCATGGGGTAGATAATATATAGGTTCGTTTTGTGTGTATTTTAGTCCAGACGCCATCTAATTAACTACCGATTTGACCTCAGATGATTATATAAGCGATGTAAACATAAATAAAGATATGAATAGATTAGACCAACACGTGCAATTGGATTTTTATAGGTCTGTTTGATTTTATTTAATAGAATAAAAATAGATGTTTCTCATTGTTTTTAACCGTATAAGAATGATTTTATGTGCATCGAATTAGTAATCAAATGATTTACCGTAGTTTCACTTTCATTGTTGACATTCTTTTTCTTTAAATAACCAGTACACGTACAATGCATGCGCTGTCAATTTCTAGCTAGGGGTTAAATTGAAGTTCACATGAATGGGGATTTAAAGAGGTCGACTCATTCACTTGCAAGTGAATAACTAATTATCAATGTTTCTTAGCGTAATTTGACAAAATTGAACCTTTTTGGCTGCAAAAAGGGAATTGTTATTTCACTATTTCACTTTCATTATTGATTGAACAGAAAAAAATCAAACTTGAGATTTTTTATATATCTCGTAGCTAGTGCCCCTTTAAGAATTGGCACATGTCTATTTCTTCATAGTTTTTTATAAGTGGCTTTTATAAGCAAGTTTAGTTATTTTTGAAAGCTTAATAACAAAAAAAAGAATTCTTTCCCTGTTTTTGTTTCATTTTTAGCACATTTTTCAGAAAGTGAGCTGACTTTGTAGAGGTAGGAATTACTTGAACATTCTTTTTATGAACAGATTTAGTCACTTAAGTCATACAACTCTTTCGGTAGTCTCACAAATTTGCCTTTTTCAGCAGGTAATGTCTTATTTCTGTATTTTTTCCCCCTTATTATATGGCTTGTTTCCTTTCTGAAATGTGTATTTCCTTAGACACCATGGGATTAGACCCACTGTTATTGTAAGAATTGTTTGAAATACTTTATTCCAGTATTTTAATATTTTTAAAAACATCAAATAAGGGACCTTACAACTAAACAATCATGAATGACTAAGTTTTTTTGTTTATATCTGATGGTACTGAAGGTGACCCCAGATGTAAGATTTTTTATATAAATCATATAAAAATCATCATGATGGCTTATCACATTATTTTGTAATTTGACAAGTTCATTTAATTTGACCTCTCTTCATTTAATTTTGTCAGTGCTGACAGGCTTGTGTGCTATAACATAAACAGAAAGGAAAGATAAGGTGTATGTTTTAAAAAAATAGAACATAGGGGTAAAATGCAGTTTTTGGCTTATATCTGAAAAACCAAAGCATTTTGAGCAAATCTGACATTGTTTATCAGGTCAAGATCTATCTGCCCTGAAATTTTCAGATGAATCAGACACACCGTTGTTAGGTTGCTGCCCCTAAATTGGTAATTTTAAGGAAATTTGGCCGTTTTTGGTTATTATCTTGAATATTATTATAGATAGAGATAAAATGTAAACAACAATAATGTTCAGCAAAGTAAGACCTAAAATTAAGACAACATGACCAAAATGGTCAATTGACCCCCTAAGGAGTTATTACCCTTTATAGTCAATTTTTAACAATTTTCATAAAATTTGTAAATTTTTACTAACTTTTTCCATTGTAACTACTGGGCCAAGTTCATTATAGATAGAGATAATTGTAAGCAGCAAGAATGTTCAGTAAAGTAAGATCTACAAACACATCACCATCACCAAAACACAATTTTGTCATGAATCCATCCTGTGTCCTTTGTTTAATATTCACATATACCAAGGTGAACGTAGTTTTCTTCAGTTCCAGCATCTGCAGTTATATACGACAATGCATGCAATCTGCAACAATATGGTCTAAACAGAGATCCAAGATTTTTTTTTATGTGGATGGTCTACATTGGGATTATCATGGTAATTATTTTTAACCAGAGTTTTGTGACAAAAGTGTTGATTATTGATTTGGGGATGTACAGCGGGCAGTCAGGTGGCCGGGTGGGCGGCAGTCAAACTGTTCAACCAAAGCTTTTAAAATTTTAATATTTTGTTATTGACAACAAAATGAAGGTCAAGTTAAATAATGACGATTTTGATTTTTACCGTTCAGGAGTTATGGTTCTGGAAAGATTGACAATGGCATGGCCAGTGCTGTCTGTACATTTACTCATGAACTGTTTAACCAAAGTTACTGATGACAAAATTGAGGTCAAGTTCAATAATGACAAGTTACGAATCTTGAAAGATTATAAAATGATGTTTCCAGTCGTGACCTTACTCATGAACTGATCAACCAAAGCTTTTAAAGTTTTAAGATGTTGTTACTGATGACAAAATGGAAGTCAAGTTCAATAATGAGGATTTTGACTTTTACTATTCGGGAGTGATGGGTCTTGAAAGATTGAAAAATGGTGTATCCAGTAGTGTCCGTGTATTTACTCATGAACCATTCAACTAGAGCTTTTCAAATTTAAATATATTGTTACCAATGACAAAATTGAGGTCAAGTTCAATAATGGGGATTTTCTTTTTTTCTGTTCAGGAGTAATGGTTCTTGAAAAATGGAAAAATTGTGTTTCCAGTCATGTTGTTGCATTTACTCATGAACCATTCAACCAAAGCATTTCAAATTTTAATTTGTTGTTACTGATGTCAAATTGAGGTTTAATTTGATATTGACAATTTTAACTTCACCGTTCATCAGTTATGGTCCCTTTGATAATGAAAAATGCCAGGACACAAATAAATGTTAATTATTCCGTTTTGCTGTTGCTCTGACAGCCTCTTGTTTGTTGGAACATCAGGAATTCTATCCATAAATGAAAGTAGAAAATGGGAATAGTTTCTTGGAATATAAAATGTAAAACTTCAAAAATCTTATTTTTGTGTGTGTCATCTAGGTTATCTAGGTTATCTCGTCTTCATTCTCAGACAAATTCTTGTCTGCCCTTCCATGAAATGGTGAAATAATTTTTAAGTGTTTTATTGAACTTTCGAAAATACCCCCAGACAAAAATTTATGTTGAAAAAATCTTAAAGATACAGCAAGTGATGCTTTTAAAAAAGCTAATAGACATTTTTCTTTTAAAGTACAATTTTGAAATCTTCCACTCTTGGGAAATGTTTTTATTTTCAACTGATTAAATTTATATTTTATTATAGGTGTTAATAATATTTTACTACAACCAGTGGAAGAAGCTGTAAAGAAGTTTATTCATTCAACAGTATTTGAACAAAATACAACCAGCACCAAGGAGATGGGGTTACTGGTTGATATGTATGTTAGGCATCGCTTCCAAAATGACAAACTTCCTCCTAAAACAAACAAGAGATTCTGGCCATCACTTAAAGATCTTCAAAATCACATTGCCTTCGCTCTGAAGAAGCAAAGAACTTCCCCCCAAAACAAACAAGAGATTCTGGCCATCACTTAAAGATCTTCAAAATCACATTCCCTTTACTCTGAAGAAGCAAAGAAATAGTGCGATTGATCAGGTTTGTTCACCTTTGTATCACTCATGCACGACATAATGTCAGAACAGAAACTTTTGTATCACTCATGCACGACATAATGTCAGAACAGAAACTTTTGTATCACTCATGCACGACATAATGTCAGAACAGAAACTTTTGTATCACTCATGCACGACATAATGTCAGAACAGAAACTTTTGTATCACTCATGCACGACATAATGTCAGAACAGAAACTTTTGTATCACTCATGCACTACATAATGTCAGAACAGAAACTTTTGTATCACTCATGCACTACATAATGTCAGAACAGAAACTTTTGTATCACTCATGCACTACATAATGTCAGAACAGAAACTTTTGTATCACTCATGCACGACATAATGTCAGAACAGAAACTTTTGTATCACTCATGCACGACATAATGTCAGAACTCACTCATGCACTACATAATGTCAGAACAGAAACTTTTGTATCACTCATGCACTACATAATGTCAGAACAGAAACTTTTGTATCACTCATGCACTACATAATGTCAGAACAGAAGTTTTGTATCACTCATGCACGACATAATGTCAGAACAGAAACTTTTGTATCACTCATGCACGACATAATGTCAGAACAGAAACTTTTGTATCACTCATGCACTACATAATGTCAGAACAGAAACTTTTGTATCACTCATGCATGACATAAAGTCAGAACAGAAATGTATTCTTTTCATTATTTTTGTTGTTGTCAATTTGGAGACTGTCAAGCAAGTATATACCATTAACAAAAAAAAACAAGTTGCTAGATAAAAAGTATGATGGTCTCAAATTTTACAATATAAAGTTTCTGCTTCAAGATTTGATTACGAAAAAAATTCTGCATTGAAAACTGAAACATTTCATTGAAATGGTGCTCTGGAGTAAATCTATCAAACTGTCACATAACAGCAATATAAAATGCTTGAAAAACATAGAAAAAACAATTTTTGCTTAAATTTAGTTCTGTTCCTACACCATGTAACAAGGATTTGTTGATTTAAAGTATTAAAGTCAGCGTATGTTTATATATGTTTCAAATAGATGTGACTGTATAACTTGAATGTTCAATATCACTCTGTGAGCAAAAGTATAAATATATATCTGGTACTGTAAATTCAGAAATTATTGCAAGTTTTTATTATTGCAAATAATGCGACAGAGTTGTAAACGCAATAATTAAAACTCGCATTTTGTAATATTTTAACTGAATTAAGCATGACTTTTCTCAAAATTGTAAAAATTAAAATCGCATTTAAGTTTAAAATGACAAAATCGCAATAATAAATGCACACAATAATTTCTGAATATACAGTATTTATTTCACTGAAAACACAAAAGAACCAATGAAATGTTAAATTATTTTCTACCATTAGGTCATAATGCTACTTTTTAAATTAACAAAGATGAAATCATTGTCACAGATACCATCATATAATCATTGCATTAAAGCAAGGAAAACCTTTATTTGAACATCATAATTAAATTGTAATTTGGCTGCAATATTTATATGAATTTTTAGTTAACATCTTATTATCCCATAGCCAACAACATCATGTTACTTTATCAAAAAATTGTTAAACAAAGAAGTTCCCTTTCCTGTTTCTAAGCTGAATAAAATGTTTGCAATAAATACTTTTTGTAGGTTATTGTCAAAGTCCTTATGAATAAACGGAAAGAGGAGAATAAAGATGATGACTTTTTTTTGTGATTAAAGAAGACATTGAGGCAGAAAATGATGGTAGGTGGTGTTTCATGTTTAATGTTTATTTTTTGTATTGTCTTTTTAAAACCCATTACAAAATAAGTTCGTTTCCCGTATTTATCATCATTCCGTAAGATGCATATTCTCATAGAAAAATGGTAAATGGACTTGTCCAAATGTGGAAGACATCAAGTTAAAGTACTTTATATTATAAACAAATCATTTGGAATTTTCTTGTTTCAAAGATAATAAAAAAATATTTTCCATTTGGATATAAACAGGAATGCATGACAATCAGTGAACCGAATATCCTCGTTTTTCCAGTGGACGAGTCTATTACATTTTTAGTCTATTACATTTTTGACATGAGTGTTGAAACTAATTTTCGTTATCAGGTTTTGTGTTTTAAGATCATTATTCATCAAGTTTTCTGAAATTGATAGGGAGCTACACAGATCTGTTTTTTATGGCCCCACAAGGAAGTTGTCGGTTCCGATGCAAAGACCCTGTAAGTGAATCAATATTAACGCCAAAATATGCAATCTTTAATGACCTGACAACAGTATCGTAACTATATCCCTTCTTAATAAGTCTATTTAAAGGTTTTGTTAGTTTCTGATGTGAATACTGACATTTTTGTGCTTTATAAAGAATATTTCCATAAAAAATTGGATGTGAAATACCTGAACGTATAAGAAGTCTGCATGTTAAGCTATATTTACGAATGATGTCATTATACCGATGATAAAATTTAGTAAATGTTTTGACTAGTTAGTGATATCGAAAACCCTGGTGTAATAATTTTTAAGTAATACATAAATTTCTCTCGTTAAAATCTAAAACATTGTTACATACCCGAGCGAATCGTACAAGTTGAGATATATAAACACTGTAAGATGGTGACAAGGGAGCGTCACCATCTGAAAATGGATAATTAACGATAGGAAATGAAAAATCATCTCTTTTATCCTAAATTTTAGTATTAAGCTTTCCGTTAGTGATATAGATATCAATATCAAGGAAAGGGCAGTGGTCATTGTTAGTATTATTTAACCAGGATGAGTTACAGATCAAGTTTAAGTTTCGTTTTGCTCCGCAAATTTTGCTGAAATTACGGGCATTGGACTTTGATAAATTGTTGAAAATCACAGTTATACAGACTTTTTTCTTAACGCTTTCAGATATTGGGATGATTTTTGGCATGTGAGTTAAAGAAGATGAGTTACAGATCAAGTTTAAGTTTTGTTCCGCTCGACTTATTTTTGCCGAAATTAAGGTCTTTGGACTTTGATAAATTGTTGAAAGTCACAGTTATACAGACATTTTTTCTAAACGCTTTCAGATATTGGGCTGATTTTTAGTATGTGAGTTACTCATGATGAGTTACAGATCAAGTTTTAGTTTTTTTAAATAAATTCCTTTAAACTAATTTTTGCCAAAATTAAGGCTATATACAACTTTGAAAATTGTTGAAAATCATAGTTATACAGACTTTTTTTCTATACGCATCCAGATTTTGAGCTGATTTTTTATATGTGAGACTACCATCATGTTTGTGTCCAACTTTTTGAGACGGGGCCATTCGTGTTGCTTTGACACATCTATTTTTTTCTCCTTGTTTGTGAAAAGACGATTTAATTTTCTCCATGGACCCCACCCCCACCCCACCCCTTTTTTTGGAAATTATTTATAGACCATGTCATGCGATGTTTATGACAGCTGAACAATAATATTTTATAGAACTTAAATTTAAGAAATGATGACAAAATAGCAAACCATACATATTGTTAGAAAGATAAAATATATTTATTTTGGCATATTTTTCTGTCTTGAAAGATATTTTTTTCATTTTTTTTCTGACCGACTGACCAACTTTTTCATGGGGAACATCCATAAATCAACAAATTAAAAAACCCTGGCCTTATCCAACAAATCAAATTTCTAATGTTTTTTTATTGACTTTGATTTAAATGGTGGGAAAGATGAAGTTAAATTTGGGGACAACTTGCAATCATCATTGTATGGTAACCAACATAGATTCCTATTCGTGCATCAAATTGAACATCAGAAAAGGTTACTGGCAAGATATGGCAATGACATCTCCCAGACATGTGACAGAGTTGTCAAGCCACAACTGGAGATTTGGAATTTTTTAGCTGGAGTTTAGGTCTCATAACTGGAGATTTTTTATTGACCTTTTTATTGTTGTACGCAATGTTTTTTTTGTGTGTTGAAACTGCATATCTTCCTTTTTTGTTAAAAGAACAATGATACCATACCTTTAGACACCTGTATAGCCATTTTTACTTGATAATAATAGAAGATAAGGGGTTTTCAAATTTTTATTCATCATATATAGTTCAAGATATGTAATAACAAGTTACAATAACAGAACAATATAAAAATTCAAACAATAGTCACTATGTTGAATGTTTCTTATAATGTTTATACTAAAGCACTAAATGAATAAGTTATTATAAACAATTAAAGCACACTTATTTAAATGTCACAAGAGAACATGATTTTAAATAAACATATAAAGCACATATTTTACATTAGCAAGAGCACTAATCATTGTTAAACATGAGGTCAACCACAATTTAAGAAAGTGACTGTTTGTATAAGGCAAAAGCGGACTTTGCTGCTTTGACTAGTGCAGGTTCTGGTTTATACTGGTGACAGTCTGTTGGCTTGTTGATCTTTACACTAAGTAGACTGTGGGTGGTCTTATCAGCTAGGTTGTCTCTGGGGTCAGACTGGTGCTGAAACTGTTGTTTACCACTTAGTAGCCTCAAGAACTGGTTGAGTGAAGGTGTATCTGGATCAAATGCTTGCAAGTCACACAGAGGAGTAAGCATATACTCAGCAGCTTCATCTTCTAGTTGACTGGTTTCTTGCTGATTATAGTTGAGGAAACTATCAGACAAGCTGATAACTGAAAAAGAAAGAAATAATAAGTACTAAGTTTAAACAGTTTAATAATCAATCATAATTCAAAAATAAATGTTGTGCTATGTAATATTATGTCTCCTCTATAATATCAATTGACAAAAAGGAAACATTCACAAGTTGTACTGACTTAGAATAGTTTATATATATTGAAATAATGGTATAGACATCTGTAAACTGTTGAAGACTGTATGTTGACATATATTGTATAGACATCTGTAAACTGTTGAAGACTGTATGTTGACATATATTGTATAGACATCTGTAAACTGTTGAATAAAATTGAGAAAGGAAATGGGGAATGTGTTAAAGTGACAACAACCCGACCATAGAGCAGACAACAGCCAAAGGCCACCAATGGGTCTTCAATGTAGCCAGAATTCCCACACCCGTAGGTGTCCTTCAGCTGGCTCCTAAAAAATATGTATACTAGTACAGTGATAATGGATGTCATACTAAACTCCGAATTATACATAAGAAACTAAAATTGAAATTAATACAAGACTAACAAAGGCCAGAGGCTCCTGACTTACTGACAGGCGCAAAATTGTGGCGGGGTTAAACATGTTTATGAGATCTCAACCCTCCCCCTATACCTCTAGCCAATGTAGAAAAAGTAAACGCATAACAATACGCACATTAAAATTCAGTTCAAGTGAAGTCTGAGTCTGATGTCAAAAGATGTAAGAAAAGAAAAGAAATAAAATGACAATAATACATAAATAACAACAGACTACTAGCAGTTAACTGACATGCCAGTTCCAGACCTCAATTAAACTGATTGAAAGATTATGTCTTCATCATATGAATATCAGGCACAATCCCTCCCGTTAGGGGTTTAGTATCATACTATCATAAAATATATGAGAAGAACATAATTCGTGAAGGCTGTATGTTGACATATATTGTATAGAGTACATCTGTAAACTGTTGAAGACTGTATGTTGACATATATTTGTCTCTGGGTTGCTGTCTCATTGAATTATACCTCACATCTCTTTTTTTAATATATTCAAATTATGCCTTAAAATATACATATTATAAAAATAAAATACCTGAAACATCACATTGAAGTCATTCAGGATAGACATGACAAACTCCAGGAAGGCAAAGTACAACCACATCTGGTCACTGGTGAAGTGCTACATACATCTGTTGATTCGACCTGGCTTCTCACACTCTGCATGGCTCTGTAAGTAACTCTTTAAAGCTGGCTATTACTGTAGGGTACGCTGAACACACCTATCTAAAGACAACCACCTGGTATTGCAGTGCTTGATGATCTTTATTGGGTCAGTCTCTGTGAACTCTTGGAACTGCTTGTAATTCTCTCGTCTGGTTGAACTGAAAAAAATAAAGAATTAAGAGATAACTGTATTGTTTTTTAAGCTCCGACAGCATCAATTGGGGATTTGATGGTTGCGAATTAAGTTTACTGGCGACGCGTTAGCGGAGACAGTAAACAGGTTTTTGCGACCATCAAATCCCCAATTGATGCCGTCGGAGCTTAAAATACAATATTGTTATCTCCATTCTATTGAAACTGACAGAAAACAACGTTAACCCATGTAATTAAAATCTGTCAAATACCGTCTGCGCTTGCGCGTATGTCCCATAACATCAATTGTCAATTGATGCCATGTAAAAAAGTGACGTTATCCAATCAAAATGAACGTTACAAAGGTTGTAGCATTAGAATTATGAATACCATTGTGTTAGTTTAATATCTGATTAAATTAAATTATTACATTTGTCTCATTCAAACTGGCAATCATGTTAAATTATTTAATTTAATATATTAATATATTACTGTTCATTTTTAAAACTAGCACACTGACATATGTATAAGTGGAAAGGATGTCACCCAAACTTGTCTTGCAAAAATAAGCAAATTCAGAGTGATCTAAATATCCGTTTATATGCCTTTTAGTCATTATCATTATACACAAGTTCTAGCTCATAGTGTTTTTTAAACAAATATATTTCTAAATCATTAGTGATTATTCATTTGGTCTATCTTTATATTAAGAAAAACACATTTCTAATAGCATGTTATACTTTATTGTAATCAGGGATTTTACAAAATCCCTAGCTCTATTTTCAGTGATTTTGTAAAATCCCTAACAATTTCAGGGATTTTACAAAACCACTGAAACTTTTAGTGATTTTACACAATCACTGATTAGTCCAGTGATTTTACAAAATCCCTGATTTTACAAATTCCCTGTAACATATATAATAGTTTTATTTCAAACATTTTTTTTTTTAAAAACATCTATAGAGATAATAACTACAATTTGATACCTATGATGGAAGTGGTAGCTAAGATATCCACCAAGAAGTCATCAACTGGCAATGGCAGGGTCTTGATGTCCTTCTGTGCATAGAGGTTGGCTAAGTGTCAAACGTTGAACACACTTGGTGACATCTGCTGGATACAGGTCAGGACACTGTTGTTCTTGCCTATCATGATATCATCACATTGCAGTTGTCAGATGAGAATCCAATTCAGTTTGCCCAAGGAATATCTGTATCACTGAAAAAAAAAAAAAAAAAAGATTTAACATTTTGATCACTTTCAAATAAATGTACATGTGAGGTACATGACAATTTATATTCATTATACATTGTATTAAATTTTATTCAACTGCTGAAGTTTTATTTAGTAAATTTAATAAATGTAATTTTATTTTTATACCAATTTAAACAGGATACAATTTTCAGACTGTACTATGCCTTCTTGATGTCTCTTAATTATTTTTGTACATGGGTTGCTGTCTCACTGATATATACCCACATTAATTTAATAATCTTTAAAAGATGTAGAAAATGTACTTACATGAACACCTGATTTAGGCAGTTGAATATTGATGAGCTGGTTTCAATATTGCAGGTTGGGATGCCAAAGAACTGTGTGGACACTTTGTGTAAAGTCTGATTGTATACAAGTACAAGGGTGTTGAGCTTCTTGTTGTCAAGTCTGTCATTTGACTCATCTATCATTACTGTGAATTTCTCACTACGACACATGTCATTTACTTTACTGTCCCACTGGCAGTGTGGTGCTAAAGCTTGTGTGATGATGTGGGTTGTCTTGGTCCTCTTACAGGCAAACCTCTGTGCAGTTAAGAGTCTGAAAACTCAGCCTTAATTAGGTCACTAATGTGGTCAGCCATCAGGAATGCATAGTTGGCGAAAAGTACTTCAGTATAAGCAACATTGTCAACTTTGGTACCACTACTAAACATACTACTAACAGAAGGTGTTGAGCTGATGGAGTTGTGGTCTTTCTGAAGGTTATCTGTCTCCATATGTTTGGTCAGGTCATTACGGCCACCGTAGCATATTTTGAAGTCAACTTTGCATGAAGTGGAGTATGCATGGTCTGTACCTTTGGCACTGGCCTTGCACCATTTGAGTTCAGATTTCCAGGTTCTCCTTGATGGATGCAATGATAGAACCACCAAATATTCCCTTCCTTTGTATTTTTTATGTGTACCAACCAATATAAACTACATGGTAGTGGCAAGTTTCATCATAGAAACTGAGGATAGTCGGTCAATAAAGGAGGCACTGTCTATTTTGAAGGAGTGGAATCCAAGCTGGGAACCCAAATTTTTCATGAATGATGATGCTGAAGAGGAAATTGGAGCTCTTGAAAGCCACTTTCCATCTTGGCACCCGGAGGCGTTCTTCAGCTGGCCCCTTAACAAATATGCATACTAGTTCAGTGATAATGGACGTCATACTAAACTCCAATTATACACAAGAAACCAAAATTAAAAATCATTCCAGACTAACAAAGGCCATAGGCTCCTGAATTGGGACAGGCGCCTATACCTCTAGCCAATGTAGAAAAACAAACTCACAACTATATGCACAGTAAAACTCTGTTTAAGAGAATTCAGTTTAAGATGTATAGTTGAAACCATGCGTACACAGCAGAATTGGTAATACATGATTAAAGTGGTTATGGTTGAACGTTTGTTTAATATAGTTAAATGATTTGATTTTTGTTTTACTACATTCAATGGAATTTTAACTGATTTGGAAGAACTAAAATAGACAAGATATATGTGCTGGTTATATTCTAGAAGATTGTAAGATGTGTAAAACAGATGATTATTACAATGAGGGTGAACATCCCATTGTGAAAATGCATTTGTAGAAATTGTAAAAAACATGTTTTTTATTTTTATTTTTTCTTATTATTTTAGAATCCTTTGTCTTCCTCTGTGACTTCCATACACAGCAGTCCTGGGATTGTTGGTTGTCAACAAGTCACAATGGTGTTGTGCAGTACAAATCAAGCATTCTTGAAATGTTTAGAAACATCGCTTTGTCAATGACAGAAGAAGAATATGTAACTGCAACAGATGCTCTTCAGGTACATTAAATGCCCCAACTACAATTACAGATCAGGATTTTATTATACCCCCGCTTTAAAAAAGGGGGGGTATACTGTTTTACCTCTGTCTGTCAGTCCGTCCGTCCATCAGTCCGTCAGTCAGTCCGTCAGTCAGTCCGTCCCATGAAACTTTCGTCACATTTTTCTCAGGAACTACACATCCACCCTTTCTGTAATTTGGTATCAACATTTATATATGTCAGCCACACCGTGTGATGCGTTTTCAGATTCATCGCTTAACAACTTCCTGTTAACCGAACACTTGTCTGATTTTACACATGATAGCCAAGTTGAAAATTTTCGTCACATTTTTCTCAGGAACTACAATACAAGGATTTCTGAAATTTGGTTTCAGGATTTATATAAGTCAGCTATACCATGTGATGCGTTTTCAGATTCATCACTCGACAACTTCCTGTTGACCGAACACTTGTATGATTTTACACATGATAGCCAAGTTGAAAATTTTCGTCACATTTTTCTCAGGAACTACAATACAAGGATTTCTGAAATTTTGTTTCAGGATTTATATAAGTCAGCTATACCGTGTGATGCGTTTTCAGATTCATCACTCGACTACTTCCTGTTTACCGAACACTTGTATGATTTTACACATGATAGCCAAGTTAAAAATTTTCGTCACATTTTTCTCAGGAACTACAATACAAGGATTTCTGAAATTTGGTTTCAGGATTTTTATAAGTCAGCTATACCGTGTGATGCGTTTTCAGATTCATCACTCGACAACTTCCTGTTTACCGAACACTTGCATATTTTTACACTATTAATATTATCCACTTGCGGCGGGGGTATCATCAGTGAGCAGTAGCTCGCAGTTTCACTTGTTTTTTATTAGTCTGTGCATTTATCATTACTTCCTTTTCATGTTACAGTTTTTGTTCATGGTAGTTTTTGATGAAGTCAATCAACTTGAAGCTTAGTTCAACAGTTCCATATGATACAACGTTTTTTATTATGATGTGAAATAAGGTCTTTGACCCTAAATTTATGTTCCACTGAACATAGAAATGGATCCTGCAGTCTGAGCAGCAGTATAGTGGACACATTTTTGTGAACACATGAAAGTCAGTCTAGCTAGATTACATCACTGTTTTTACTGTAAGCACATAACTCAGTATACATTTAAAACATTTTATTTACATAAATGACAGGTTTTTTTTAGCATTATTCAAAATATAATGGTACGCTGCTAATGATTCAAATATTATCAGCAAACTGTAAAAAGAGAAACTGAATACTTTTTACTAAAGAAATATTCATATTCTACATAGGCCAACAGAATCTTGAAAGAGAGCAAAGGACTAAGGACTTGGTTTGAAAGGACATGGCTCAGAAAAGATAAGGTACCTCTATTTTAAATGGTTGAAAGGTTTGGAATCATATCATAGATATGCATGGAGGTAGAAAATTGTTGGATCATTGAAAGGGGAGATAATCAAAATAAAGCATGATTTCAGATAGATAATCATGCAAAAGTAGAGAAAAGATGATGCATGCATATGCACAAATTTTTCTTCAGCTAAAATACTTTCAGTAGGCCCATAGATATTTGTTATGAAAATTAAAAAAATGGTAATGTTCTTGTTTAAAAGATATTTACAGCACAAATCTGATAAGATATGGATATGTATGGGAAAATTCTCTTCTAAGATTTTAATGCTCTAGACACATAAATTTTTGTTTCTTCCTGTTTATTATTCCTGGTGAACTGAACATGGAAGAGATTATTTAAAGGGTCTTTAAAAGCATCTAAGCCAGTAAAACCATTGAAATCTATAAAACTTGCATGATTTTTAGAAGGAATGTATATATATATGTATGTTGTTCATTTGAAGAGTCCAACTGAAGTAGGTATATCCATTTTGTTAGCCTGCTCACATTCCTCTGGTTGATTAATTTGTGATTTTCAATGTAGTAACACACATTAATTTATCAAATTTGTATTTCAGCGATGGGTTAAAGCATATAGACAAGAAGTATTCAGTGTGCTAGTAAACACCAACATTGGTGTAGAAAGGCAGAAGAAAGCCTTAAAGTATGTGCACCTGGATATGAAGAAGACAAAATCCTTGAGTCAGCTTCTGTCAACAATCCTGACCAAGTTCCTGCCTGATTCTTATATCAAGTATGTAAAGTACCTATGTTAGGATGTTCATTTGGAGAGGAAAGGGACTGTATGTTTAATATTTGATTTAGGCACTTTTAAGCACACCAGGGTTATTTCATGTTCGCCAGTTTTATTTTTAATGGAAGTTGATGTGCCCAAAGAAATCAAGTTTCATGGATAAATGACAGCTATTGTCAATAAAGATTTTCCAGTACACCCTCACACTCCTGTTCCAAACTTTCAAATTCAGTGTTCGATTGCAAGTACAAATGTAATTGCAGTTGATGAAGTACTTTTAAAACTTGCCCACTGAAGAAATGTAATGCTGTATAATGAAATTTCAGTGTTTATTATAATTAATATTATAAAAAAATCTGACTCCATTCTTTTTATCAGTTTTTGTGATTTTTCTTGTCATTTCATATTAATGTTATGGAGAAAAATTGTGATCTAATACTTGCTCAATTACAGTGGAATGTATCTTAGGTAATTGCAAAACTCTAAATTTATATTAACACATTCAACATGCATTTTGTCATAATTACATTAGATGTATGTTTCATTATAAAACAACATTATTCTGATTGGCTAACTGCACACCATGTGTTATTTCTTAAGCAATTGCATTACTCAATAAAACTTATCATTCATGATTACACGAGGTCCCACAATAAAGTGCACAGGTGAATTAAATAAAAAAATGATAAAATTCATGTTTTCATGATCCTAGCTAAAAAATGTAATTATAAGTATTGAATGCTTCTATTTGTAACTTTATAGGGTTGTAAAAGCGTTGACCGTGCACACATTTTTAGACTGAAGCGCTTCCGCGCTTCATACAAAATGTACTTCGGTCAACGCTTTTACACCCCAAGTTACAAAAAGAAGCATTCAATTCATAAATAATATAATTTATTCTCAAGTTTTATAAATTTATGATTAACATTACTAACACTTCCTTGTATTTTCTGTTCATGTATGTAGAGTCTGATGGTAAGTTATTTCTTTCATAAAACACTTTGTGCTGGAATGTGTGTATTGTAATCTGTAGTTCATCATAGCAACTTGATTAGCAACCAAATTATCTTTTATAAAACTTCTACTCTACGTAGAAATAACGATCCTGTTCATATTTAAATTCAAAATGCAACTTTTATTTCATGCAATTATAACCCTGTGGCATTAATAAAAACAGCCCAATGATTTCTGAATTAAAAATATTTCATTTTTTGGTAATCTTAATTTAAACAAGGTACATACAACTGAACTTCGAAAGGTGTTCATTTATCTTTCTTAGGATGCTTTTCTTTCTTATTATTATTTAGATGCACAATCAATGACATTTTTGGTTTTTAAATGTTTTACAGCAACATCTATTCTTACTTTCTAGAACATTCTTATAGCTTTGCTTATCACATGAATGCTTATAATTGCATACTATATAATTTCACTCCACTTTCCTAACATTTCCATACTCTATATAATCAATAACTTTAAATTCATCACTATAATGATTTATCAACTTAACATAGTTTAGATATTTATCTAGAAACCATAACAAGTGAAATATGCATGTCTAAATATCTGTCATGGGATAAATACAATTTATTGTCAGGCTTTTTAAAGAACATAAGGCATTATTACAATCAATATGAATTATACCATCACTCGTGATGGTTATCATTATTCAACAAAGTTTGATGAAATTTGGTTATAGAAATGCTGATGGCCTGAGAACACAGTTACTTCGTAGTGCATTTCTTTTAGACAATA
This sequence comes from Mytilus galloprovincialis, assembly GCA_037788925.1. NCBI lineage: Eukaryota > Metazoa > Mollusca > Bivalvia > Mytilida > Mytilidae > Mytilus > Mytilus galloprovincialis. The sequence goes on along the minus strand of CM075335.1, from coordinate 57,625,035 downwards.
AATTAAAATTAAAAAAATCGCACCTGCTCTTTCTCGAAATTTTTTTTACTATGTAATGTACTACTAGTGGGACAAATAATATCAAAGTTATAGAAACTTCTAACAGCTCTAACTCAAAATATTAACAAATCTGTGTGAAGGGGGTCAAGAATTCAATTTGACAACTTCAGACGTACTAAAATTTGAACCAAATCACTACTTATCAGAAAGATTCAGCACCCAAATTTTTTCAACATGTAATTTTATCCCACTACTTAATATTTTATGCATCAAATATCAAGAATCTAATTGCGAAGGAGTATAAAAAAAATTTGCAAGTTATACACTGTTCACACTAGGGACTATAACTATGCCCTTGGACCTGGTGTATGATGTGTTGATTCTTAAGTAATTTCAGGTTGTTCTATGTTTTGAGATTGTTTAATGAAAGATTGTTTTTCTTTCAACAGTATTGTTACATTGTTATTGACCATCATTCTATGTGATAATTTATTTGTTTGTGAAAAAGTTAATTTTATTTAAAAATGATTGTACAAATGTAGTAATTGTTAAACAACTTCAGTTTTTTCTAAAGTATACATTTCTCAAAAATATTCATTCTCTCTTTTTCTAGATATTTACGTTTAAATGCAGCAGCCTCTGCGTTGGCTTGAGGGTATGGTGAGGATATACCAGATTTCCTGAAGAATCGTCCTAGAAAATTTATTGATCACTGCTTTCCGAGATGGGAGCAAATATTCCAAGCAGTGACATTGATGAGATTTCAGACGGCAACTTTCTTGTAAAAAGTCAAAATGAACATATTTGGTTCAATTCATTCTACCAGATTCTGATATGCCCCATTGTGATTGTATGGCTTGGAAGCAATCAATCACATCTTGTATGTAAACATATCATGGCTGTATTTAGTAACACTGAGTTTGGTTGGAATAAGCTCCCAGAAGTATATAGGGACAATCCTATACTTAACATGGGCATTGATAACATAATCTACAGTCGAAATGTGTCTGTTCTACTAGTAGATACCATGCAAGATAATAATTCAATTCCACAAGAAGATAGGCAAGATCAGGAAGAATAAGTTGATCATTCTCCCATTCTTAACCTTCCTATGTCTTTGGCTGCAGAACTAAATGGCAGCGATCAAGGATTGGAAATTTATGTCAAGTTATTAGAGAATGGGTTTATCACTGTGCTGACAGTTCAATCTTAGATACGGTAGAGGAGGATCTGACAGCACTATAACAATCAAAACCTCTACACCAAAGGATGGTCATTTCATAATTGACTCTAATCCCATGACCAAAATTGCTAGAGGAAATATGTCAAAAGGTAAACTGAAGAAATTGCCGTCAAAAACTAAAAAAAGGAAGGCCAGTGGATGTGTAGGTGTATGGGCTGAGAAGACCAGGAGAATGCAAACCAGGAGTGGAGTGGAACAGTTGTGCACTGGTTTGTATTTTTTTCTTGGAAAATAGTTCTGATATAACATTTGAATATTAGACATACAAACTTTTGGTATTTGCCTAAGGTAGTTGCATTGTATACAACCATCATGGATTACACAGTGGCAGAACCCAATGGGAACTTCATTTTCATGGTTCATTGGTCAATGTCAAGTTATCCTAGATTATTTTGGTTTTTAGTTACTATAAGCAATAGGTCAACTTTATTTAATGCATGGAATGATTTTAAAGCGTGCATGTACATCTAGCAGGGTTCACCCGAAACGGCTTCATTTTCCTGGCTAACAGGTCATTATAAAATATTCATGGTTTCATGTTCTTTTTAGCTAACCAGGGCCCAAAGGGCCCCATGTGAGCTTATGCCATCACTTGGTGTCCGTCGTCGTCGATAGTCTGTCCTCGTCGTCTGTCGTCATTAACTATTTCAAAAATCTTCTCCTCTGAAACTACTGGGCCAAATACCTTCAAACTTTAACTGAAAGTTCCTTAGGGTATCTAGTTTATAAATTGTATCAGAAGTTTTGATCCATTGACAAACATGGCCACCATGGCTAAAAATATAACATAGGGGTCAAATGCAGTTTTTGGCTTATATCTCAAAAACTAAAGCTTTTAGAGCAAATCCGACAAGGGGTGAAATTGTTCAATTGGTCAAAATTTATTGGCCCTGAAATCATCAGACGAATGGAACAACCCTTTGTTGGGTTGCTGCCACTGAATTGGTAGTTTAAAGGAAATTTTGCAGTTTTTTGTTATTATCTTGAATATTATTATAGATAGATATAAACTGTAAACAGCAATAATGTTCCGAGTGAGCAAAGAAAGATCTACAAAAAGTCAATAAGACCATCATTGTCAATTGACCCCTTAAGGAGTTAATTAGTGCCCTTTAAAGACAATTTTACATATTTTGTTCATCAATTTTGCTAAAAATTAAAAATTTTCTCCTCTGAAACTACTGGGCCAATTAACTTCAAACTTTAACTAAATGTTCCTTCGGGTATCTTGTATATAAATTGTATCTGAAGTTTTGATCCATTGACAAACATGGCCACCATGGCTAAAAATAGAACATATAGGTCAAATGCAGTTTTTGGCTTATATCTCAAAAACTAAAGCTTTTCAAGCAAATCTGACATCAGGTAAAATTGCTCAATTGGTCAAGATCTATCAGCCCCATAATTATCAGACAAATCCAACAACCCATTGTTGGGTTGCTGCCACCGAATTGGTAGTTTAAAAAAAAATGCATTTTTTTGTTATAAACTGAATATTTTTATAGATAGATATAAACTGTAAGAGGCAATAATATTCAGCAAAGTAAGATCTACTAAAAAGTGAATATGACCAAAATTGTCAATTGACCCCTTAAGGAGTTATTGTCCTTTAAAAAAATAATCTCCTCTGAAATACAGGTGAGAGATTCAGGCTCTTTAGAGCCTCTTGTTTATTTATACTATAAGCAATTTGTCATGTGTAAAAGAGAGACGGAAAATACCAGAGGGACAAACAAACTCATAAATCAAAAATAAAATGACAACACAATGGCTTAAATGAAAAAGATAAAAACATACAAACAATAGTACATATGACACAACATAGAACACTAAAGAATAAGCAACACGAACCCCAACAAAAACTAGGGGTGATCTCAGGTGTATAGAATAATTCTATTAAAGGTTTACATGTATACTGAGCCAAAATGGTCTTACATGTATCTATATAAAAACCCAGGAATGAGAAACACTTATGAAACACATAAACAAACGACAACCACAGAACATCAGATTCCTGATTTAGGACAGGTGCAAAAATTGCAAAGGGATTCAAAGTTTTAATGGTACCAAACCTTCTTCCTTTTCTGAAACAGTAGTATAACATCACAAAATAGAAAGACATACTATAGAATATTAATTGGAATGACTTAACTCAATCAAAAAACGTAGTAACACAAATAAACACACAATGAATGTGTGTGCACTCTTGTTTTTATATAGTTAACTAGAAACTTGCCACCATCCATGCAGATAGATTTTTAATTATTGAATATTTTTCTTCCACAAATTTAAGTTAGATCTTTACAGAAGAACAAGAAAATGAAAGCCTTAATTTTATTACATTTTGCCATAAATGACTATTATTAATGAATTCCTTTTCAGACCATGTAAATAGCCAAGAACAGGAAGGAGAAGTGATAGATTATATTCAAAATATTTGTCAAACAGAACAGTCAGATCAAGGTACTATACTGTAAAAACTTAAAAGAAGGGAGGTTCATGGAAAAAACCTTCACAAATGCTCTACACAAACACAGACACCCATCAGACATAGAAATTACCTTAATTGTCCTGGTATTTTAGCCCTCACTATTGCCTGAGACAAAAGTAATCATGAATATAATGCCAACCCAGATTAAAACTACAATGAAGTACAGCTTGCATCAATTATTTCTTAATTTTGTTTCTGTTCTATAACTGAAGTTAGCATTAACCAAATGTTTTGATATTGGTACACATCACTTATTTGAACAACAAAACACTGCTCAATTTTGAATTTGATTGTGTCCATGCATTGTTCTCGAGTTATGGCCATTGATGTTTTATATATGAAAGCAGGAGCAGGATATGTGTCTCATAGAAACCTCCTTTTTGTATATAATAGAAATAATTGTTTTTGAAAATATTCTCTTTCATTAAAATTCAAAGTACATTATTATAAATGAATGCTAGACCTTCTTTACCATCATTGTTATTTATGTTTGATTGTATTGAGCATTTATTAATATCTTGTTAGAACAAGACCAGGAAGCAGATGACCAAAATAGTGTGTGTAATAAAGAAGGGGCAGGAGTCACTTCACATCTTCATTTTGTGCAAGGTATGTGAAACGTATCATTTAAATTCAGCTTGAACCAGATTACTGGCTTTTGATCAATCTCACAAAATTGATCTATCTAGCTATAGTAAGGGAATTTTTGTTCATATATTCATGTTAGATATTCATATTTTGTTTGACTTATAATAACAAATTAACACAAATTAATATTCCCGTTACATTGTACTCATGTACTTCCAAAACTATATCGAAAATAAAAAAATCGCAAATCTAGTATTTACAAATACTATTACTGGTATTCCAATGATTTTTTTTTTTTTTATATATTTACAAAATAAGTGACAATGTCAGTATATTACTTATATTTGTACAGCACGTATAATGTAATACATGATGATGATGTACAATGAAACATATGTTAGACAATTCTTTAATCTATTCTAAACCATTGTAACAGAAGGAAAAGGACAAGGACAGTATTTCTTTATTTACAATATTTTATATATAATTTTGTCTTGATGGACAATATTTCATGGGGGACATTATTTTATGTAACATATAAACATAGGGACAAAATTTGTAGGCCTTAGACATTATATGAAATTTTCATTTCACTTTGAATAATAAACTATAAACAGAATGCAACAACCAACAATTCATAATTGTGTGTGTCAGTCCAACTTCCCATATGTATTTTTATTTCTGTAATGGCTACACTTATATTTATTTATTATGATGACATATCAAAATTCAATTCATTTTCACAAATCATTCCATGCCCATGGAACCTTAGTTTATAACACCATTGCAATATTTCTTTATGTAGACCTACAAACAGATGTCACCTGTGTGAACCAGTTTGAAGATAAAAATTCATTTGTCTTAGAAAAATTTAAAGGAATGGATATTTTCTTTTTCTTAAATACCTTCATGTAAAGAACACCTAAGGTAATCACAATTAGTTGTTAATGATCATAACAAACTCAGCTAACTGGTAACCAGACCTGTTTCAGTGTTGTGTTTTAATATTGTCATATGTAAAATCAAGGAACTTATATAAAAAAGAAGATGTGGTATGATTGCCAATGAGACAACTATCCACAAAAGACCAAAATGACACAGACATTAACAACTATAGGTCACCGTACGGCCTTCAACAATGAGCAAAGCCCATACCGCATAGTCAGCTATAATAGGCCCCGATAAGACAATGTAAAACAATTCAAACGAGAATTTGCTTTTGTCTAAGAGCATCATAACCCCAAATGGTAAAAAGAAACTGACAGCATTTTAAGTAGAAATTATTCTTTTTTAAGCCAGTTAATTGTTAGGTTTATAGAACCTTTAATTCAGGAGATGGGTCAAGATCTTTAATTAATTCTCCATAGGTGGTAATGGTTATGTTTTCCTCCGTTGCTCAGTCCATATCATTTACTAGAATATGTATGGTGGCTCATATCGAAGTTGACACTGGTTAAATTTTCAGGGTGACAAGTGAAATTACTTATTTCACAAATTGCTGGACCCTAGAAGATGATAAAAAATGTCATTCTCCTCATGAAATAATCCCCGAATTCTTAACATAAAATTCATTAAATAAATAATTTATTTAAGGTCAATTCTACTTATTTCTTTACTCATCACATCAGCTCTATTAAACAGGTCTTATTGTTCATTTATGTTCATTTTTAAAATCACAGCATCAACAATTGTATGGTGGACTGACATTTTTTTTAATAACTTCATAGATATGAGTTCCTCATCTCAAGGTCCATTAGGGATATTGACCCAGATGAATAGTGTTCTACAACAGGGTAAGTTTTTGAAAGACCTACAGCTGAAAATAGACTTATTTGAATATTAAACTTTCCTATTTTTGATTTGCACGAGAGTCATTTCAGAAAAATGTTCTGTCAAATCTGTAACATCATCCAATTGATATTTAAGTCAATGGTTAAGTCACAAACTAAACATGATACACAACAATGCATATGATGGACAAGCTGAAGATTTGCAAGAATTTTGAATATGCAAGGAAGTCTTGTCACGGAATAGAAGTTCCTTCATAATATAAGTTCCAAAAGGAAAATATATTTAAGAAATTATTGATGCCAGCTATACTTTATTGTAGTTTTAAAATGGGTAGGCATTATATTCGTGATTATTTTTGCCAGAGCGATAGCGAGGGCTAAAATAACACGAATATAATGCCTACCCATGTTAAAACTAAAATAAAGTATAGCTGGCATCAATTATTTCGATTCTGATTAGGACAATTACGGTAATTTCTATGTTCGCTGTGTATAAATGTACAGTATTTGTGTAGGCTCTTCCATCAACCTCCCTGTCGATTTTTATCCAACTAGTTTAAACCAGTTAAATTTCGCAAAGTTGTATTTCTAAAATTTAAAGTTGAAACAGAAATTAACAAATTTATGAACTTAAACAATATCTGTGTCACAAAATAACAGAAAAGTTATAATTCAACGTCTTTTTCTTTGAGGTCAATTTCTGACACGCATGTTTTCAAGTCAGTTGTCAATGGCAGTGGACGCACAAGGAGAATCGGGTAGGTCGATCTTTATTTACTAAATTAATTGTAAATGTTCCGCCGGTTATTGTAGCTTTGGTAAATATGTTCATATCTGATAGAGGATTCCTTGATAAAGTTGTGCTGACATTCGAGACTTGGAAGGAGGGGCCCTTTGACAGAGATTCATTTATACTTGCGGTAGTCCAAATAATTACGACGTCTGGCAAGGCTATTTTAAATTTTTTTTTGGGACGCCTTCCTACAACGGCGTCCCAGAAAAAAAAAAGCCTTGCCAGACGTTATAATTATTTGGACTATACTTGCGATAGCTACACCCTGTAAAGTTGATGAAAGGGCACGCCTTTGTGCATCTGACGATTTCAAATGCTGTATTACATGATGATTAAAATTAATACTGAGTGACAATCTTGTTGCATTTGTAAAATGGATTGGAAACCTTGGTGGTATATTGGTAATTACGCCTATTTTTTTTATAGGAGAATGGGGTTCGATTCCCTGCTAGGGTCAATCCATTTTATCATAAATATGAAACAATTTTGTCATTTCAGTACAACAGTTATAATTAACCCATACTTTATTTTATATTTTATCGTCAGATCATATGTTTCAATGAAATTATTATATACATGCTTTTTAACAGGATAGATGAAACGTGTTTTTCAGAGGGAGAGGTTTTGAAGTTAGAACAGCCAACATGAACGTTGCAGTATCTAGGTCAAATATGTCAATTTCGAATTGTAACACATTGTTGTCATTGTAAAAGTATTAGTAACAAAATGTGTATCATATTTTAGTGTTTGAAAGTGTCCCAAGTTAATGAAATACATTAAATGCGTATACCAATTTGACAAAGTTCATTTTTCTGCCGTAGTCAATATACCCATGTGTAAACTAATTTTATTGGATAATAAAGTATGGTTTCTTTACAAAGCTAAAGAAGCACGTCATATTAGAATCTGGAATATTATTTCCATAGGAATAAATATTACAGTATAAGTTCCTAACGGAATAAATGGTATAGAATATTTGTTCCAACAGGAATAGATATTATGACAATGTTTTATAACAAAGTTTCCATTGGAACTTTTGTTAGGCGGAACAAATATACGTTGACAATCTAACATAAATCCTCTCAGTCATGATGCATATTTAGAGAAGTCACTAAGGTATACTAAATATTTGTATTGCACTACTAATTATATGATTGAGATTGAAAATACCAGGTACATAGTATTATTACTTTTTCTGTTTTCAATAGACAACCCACAGTATCAGTTCCTGCTGACAGAAGCACAGAGGTCAGCACAGTGTCAATCCGCAGATGACTGCAAGAATTGGTGCTGGCGTTTTACGGGATGTGTGTGTAAATGAAGAAGACACTCAAGCATTATTAATGTCATAGAAAGCCATAGCACCAACTAATCAACCATTATTAATGTCATAGAAAGCCATAGCACCAACTAATCAACCAGATATTGTGCAATACTGACTTGTATATATGATTTTTGACAAATTGGGTTTGTGTATTTGTTGGTAGATTGATACAGTCATAAGGCATCATCTATTTACATCTAAAAGCAGATTTTATGTTGGTAACACATAACACTTGAACAAAGAATGCATGCAGATTACCTGAAAATAATCTGTTGTCTTATGATAACAGATAAACTGAAAGAACACATAATTCAAATTCAGTTAACTCAAAGAAAATATTTTTGTCCAAATTTTATGAAAATTAAACGAGCCAAATTATTTTAGTCAAAAGTGTTTGATTAAATATACTGCCTTAAATGAACATAAACAAGCAAACTTATATTGATATATTTATCTCTGGTACTTGAAACTGTAATTTATTGTAATTTGATTTTCAGTTGTTCAGCAGGTCATACAAATTACGCCAGAAAAAGCTCCCAGGTTACAACAGGCCAAAATTCATAAAGTGATACAGGAACATCTCAAAGGTAATAGTGATAAAGTGATACAGGAACATCTCAAAGGTAATAATGATAAAGTGATACAGGAAGATCTCAAAGGTAATAATGATAAGTGATACAGGAAGATCTCAAAGGTAATAATGATAAAGTGATACAGGAACATCTCAAAGGTAATAATGATAAAGTGATACAGGAACATCTCAAAGGTAATAATGATAAAGTGATACAGGAACATCTCAAAGGTAATACTATTTACTTCCTGAACAAAGTAATCAAACATTTGCAACTGAAGTTTTTTTTCTTCGTTTAATGATGCAAGGACATTTTGTTGTTTTCTTTCTGTGTATTTATCTTGGGACTACACTAGATTTCAATATGGAAATTAACAAATCAATTTTCAAGATTGAAATCTGATAAGCTAATAGAATGAAGAGGTTTTAAATAAAGGACAACGAGTAACAGAATATAGCATCCATTTCAAAATTGTTAACAAGTTACCATATATGTAACATGCCAGACATTTTCTAACTTCCTTGGTTTTGAAGAGGAAAAATTAGAGAATTAACAAACAAAATTATTTCATTTTAACAGGGTTGACAGACACCACAAACAAAATATGTACCAGTAAAACAAGGCTAGCTTCCAGTTTAACACGATGAATAAGTTAACATATTACAAAATTTAAGCAAAACAAATAAACCATTTAGATTCAAAAGTATGTTGCTATCAATGATTTTTTACTGACAGGAATCATTACGGTATCTCATTCTCGATAGCTTTCAGGGGCTTCGTCTCTTTCGAACCCACTACAGCAGGTGCTTTAACATTGAGCGGTTGGCTACCCTCATATTCCTCGCCAAGGTTCGAGCGTACACGTAAAATGAACCAACTACGCCACTGGCAATATGCCCTTTTGCATTGAAGGATTAAACTTGCATTAAGTCGTGTTCAGACCCTTTATACGGTAATAGAAACTAAAGAAGTATTGAGTAAACACACAAGTATTAACAAAGTATTAACACAAACCCAATACTAGTACATAGAAAAAATAAAAATTATCAATGGTCAGGGGTTTTATTCCTGTTCTTCATCTTGATAGTCGCTGGACGGTCTTCAATTAACACAAAAGAACCATTAATACCATAAAACAAGGCCAAGATTGTCCCTATATAGTGTCGACTTGAGCAGTACTTAAAGTAATACTTAAATACTTCACGGTCACTATATTAAAATTCAGTCTCAAAAAATCACCAAAGTCTAAACATAATACAAGACAAGAACAGACTGAATCGGTATTAATGATTTTGAGAAAAACGATTTTTGACTTATCCTACATATCGGTCTTTTGAAGTTCTCCCTAAAACCTAAATATCTTAAATCATATTGAATCTATATAATTTGCTTTGAAACCAGAATATTGTCGAAAATAGCTAAACATTAAATGCTTTAAAGAGTAAGAAATAGTCTGGGAAACGCTTAAAATGCACGATTTTGCATCTTTTTTTTTTTTGATCGAGCTTCTTGGGGCCTTGAACGAATATATTTTGCCTCACTTGTAAAAGAGTCTAGTTACGGCTCTGATGTTTGTATTTTTTTCAAAGTTGTAGTTCAGGCCGAAGGTATACATTTTTATAGCTAGTATTCATTATTGATTTTGCTCGTTGTTGAAGGTCAGATAAAAGTTTAAATCAAATTTCCATGGACTTTGATCCACTTTTTAGCTTCCACCCTGACGAGCCATATAAGCTGTTGGTATGCTGTTGCACCTACCGCACGTAAACTTTCACATTTGCATCGTCTTTTCTGAAATATTTTACCCAATTCATATGTGACAGGATTATTATCCTAGTAATCAATGTATTGAACATAAGTTCAAAAAATTCCTCAATACTATATATATATTCATTTTGGGTGTCAATATTTTTTAGGCAAAACAAAACAAAACTGCAAAAAAAACTAACACAAGAGTGATTTTTTTTTTAAATGTCATGATTATCTGTTCATTTCTAGATCTATGCTTAATATTTATTTCAGATGACATGGTTTTCACACCCTGGTGACCCTGCTGTTTTTCATAATTATTTAAGGAATGACTGTAATATTTTTTCTGTCTATGAAGAAATAACATAAAAAAAAATTGGGTGCACACTGAATAACGTGCGTAATAAAATGGCCAGCCAGATTATATGTGAATTGGGAACAAGCACAGGTGCAATCAGGAGGTTTAGACTTGAAGTCATCAATATTGAGATCCTGCAAAATAAGAGGTATTTTCGACTGAACTAATTTATGATAAAGGATAGTGCTTACATTTGTAAGTTGATGCCATTGACCTTTGTTGGCCAAAGAAAGTTTGAGAAAACATCTTTTCTCTTTTTCATCTTTTCCAATGCAAACTGGTTTAGAAATCTGTGACTTTCAATATCCGACATGATAGCTGTAAGTTTGTATTGGTTTGATTGAGGGTTTGTAACAGTGGTTTCCAAACATAAATTGAACAGGTAATGAAGTTTTGAATGGGGTAATGAATAAAGTTTTGTGCGAATGAGATGAATACCTAATGGCAAATGTATAAAAGGCAGCAAGTCATTAATAGAAACTGAGATCAATATATATATATATATCTTAAAACAGTTTAATCTTTTATACAATATTCAACATTATACACAATGACAATAAATATGAAATAATAGCAGTTCCATTATATTTTCTGTAAAATCCTATTCTGTTTCATTCTAGCCTGTCTAATCTCTAATGTTTTCTGTAATTGGCCTGGTAATTCTGTATTTGTAAAATGATCTGCAAAACAACATTAAAAATATGAACAACCACATACATGCATCTTTTATTCCATAAATAAAATCTTAAAGAAAAACTACAGCAACTGAGTAGGGTATAATAAATCTATATACTGGTGTTATTATTTGGGGTACAATTACTAAGTAAATTTGTTCTTGTATCCAACTTTTGTAGCAATCAGACTCATTTAGCATTAAGATCATCTATCCAATTTTTGTAGCAATCAGACTCATTTAGCATTAAGATCATCTATCCAATTTTTGTAGCAATCACTCATTTAGCATTAAGATCATCTATCCAATTTTTGTAGCAATCAGACTCATTTAGCATTAAGATCATCTATCCAATTTTTGTAGCAATCAGACTCATTTAGCATTAAGATCATCTATCCAATTTTTGTAGCAATCAGACTCATTTAGCATTAAGATCATCTATCCAATTTTTGTAGCAATCAGACTCATTTAGCATTAAGATCATCTATCCAATTTTTGTAGCAATCAGACTCATTTAGCATTAAGATCATCTTAATGCTAAATGAGTCTGATTGCTACAAAAATTGGATACAAGAACAAATTTACTCAGGGCAAACCTATAAAAATGACACAATTCGTGCAATAAAAAAGAGAGATATCAGTTTGACTTTGGTATGGGTTGATATAGATTAAAGGGGGCTCAATTTTTTTTGCTCAACTAGGTGACTACATTGACACAGTCATATTCCTCCTATCTAAGGGATGTCATCAAAAGTTCAATGTTGGATAAAAAACTTAATTCACATAGTTTTTATCACTGACACCCCCCTTTTTTTAATTATTATCCTACATTGATCTTTTGATGTTGTCCCTAAATGGCCTCCAAAAAATATCTGAATTTACTTTCTGAAATTTTATTACTGACAATCAGTCATATCAAACATACATGAAATATATAGTTGAAAGGTTAAATTGATCAATGTTTATTACTTGAAAAGTTTCATTGGATTGAAAGCCTATATACTGTAATGTTATATTTCCAATGAAAAAGAAGTAAGTTTTCTGTTGTTGTCTGTTCCATTTAAATCTACTCTTCAATAAAAAAAAAATCCTTTTTTAAATGACCCTATATTTGCTTTCATATGTTTTCTTTTGTGTTTTTCATGGTTTTTGGATGTTTTGGTAGAAAGGCTCAATTTATAAGCAAGATTATAATAATTTATATTTATAAATATATCTGTTAAAACAATCACCAAACAATACCTATAAATATCTAAATTAACAAAAAGTGGTATTGAGAATGTGAGATGACTTTCTTTATAGTGTTCTACCACTTATATCAAGTATTCTAATATACAAGTCAACTTTAAATTCACTCACCTGCAGCAAAATCTCTTATGTTTTCAGGTCTTTCTTTTAATACTTCTCTGAATTACAAATATAAAAAGACATAGAAAATAGTTATTGGTAATTACCATATGTACATTGTACATGTTAAAAATGTATATTGGTTTAGTTTTTTTGTACAGTGTTTCCTGTTATTGACAGACTATAAAGAAAAATATGAAATATAAAAAAGAAGATGTGGTATGATTGCCAATGAGACAATCATCCACAAGAGACCAAAATGACACAGAAATCAACAACTAAAGGTTACCGTACGGCCTTCAACAATGAGCAAAGCCCATACCGCATAGTCAGCTATAAAAGGCCCCGAAATGACATGAAGTATAGTCTGTCATTGAAATAGATGACGCTTTTATGTACATGCAGATGCCAACTTACAATATCTATCTTATTTTTAAAAGTGTATTTATTTGTACAACATAGATCATGTCAGATACAGATATCACCATAGTTAAATTTTCAAGGAGTGGTGTGTATAGTTTGCAACAATATAATTTTTAATCTTTGAAATGACTTCTAGCAGAATTAAAAAAATATATACCTGTACATGTTACCAGTACATATGTTTGTTTGCATGTACATGTATCTTAAAATTTTTAACTAACATGTAAAAAGTTAATTATAGTCACTGAAAATTAATGACCGTTAAAGACCGTCAGCGACAAATAAATGACCAGTTGCCTCAGGTGGAGGCATAAAAAAGTTATGATTGTTTCTAAAGAAATCGAGAGGGCTTCAAAATCTAAGGGTTGAGGAGTACCACACTTAAATTGACAGGTATGTAGTTATCCCTAGAGGTTTATTTAGCAATTACAAAAAAGAATCATCCCAATTTATTCAAATAATCTACCAGCCTTATTCATTTTCCATTTTTGTATTCTAGCCATGGCAAATAAACTATAATGGAGTTTCATAATGCCATGCTTCTATACATGTACCTCATTCCCCCTCCCTTTCACCATCCCACAAATAGTGTAAATTTTCTACTGTAATATATTTTCCCATTTGAATGGTTTTACACTAATAATTTTGGGGGCCCTTTATAGCTTGCTGTTCGTTGTGAGCCTAGGCTCAGTCTTGAAGGCCGTACCTTAACCTATAATGGTTTACTTTCATAAATTGTTACTTGGATAGAGAGTTGTCTCACTGGCACTCATACCACATCTTCCTATATCTATATATGATGAAATATACATTCAATTGTTCCATACAAACTCAATTTACATAAACAGTAAGAGTCATTTCCAGGCAACACATATATACATTTTGTACATGTCATGTCTTCAAATTGTCAGGATACAAAAGTGATTTATTTAATTCTTGGATCCCCTTTAATATATATGTAGATCTGTTTGTTTCATGAGGGTATATTTTTTCTTCTTTCTTTTGAATTAAGGACAAACTGTATCTGCTGGAAAGGGTTGCATTTTCTTATTTTACATTCTTGAAATGAATCTTCAAAGAAACAACTCAGTCAACTGCTAGAGATATAGTAAAATATGTTTCACATAAAAAATGGTAAATACAAGTTTAACATTGTACATTTTTTTGTAGCTTTGGGTTTGGGACAAAATTTTGTCATGTTATATGTAACAAGGCATGCTTTTTAATTTTTGTTTTACAAATTCAGCAAATTTGAAATTTTGAAGATATATATGATAATATCTTCATTTGAAAATTTCTCTTTTTAAAATTGCTTTTATAAAAGCCAAATTAGAAAAAGATACATGTTATAATCAATTAAAATTAATATTATGTCTACAACCGTTTTAAAATTTTCCATCCATTTCATATTACAGGCAGATTATAAGCAAAGAAGGGAGGAGTCACTAAAATTACTTGAACAGTCACATACCCAAGGAAGCCTGATAATAAGCATTCTACTTCTGGGTGGTCTCTTAGGTATTTTTCATTTTCTACTCTGGTCTTTTTCTGCAATAGATAAAATTTATATTAATACATACATGTAACTGAATATATAAAAGTATAATGTCAGCCTCTGAAGCACGTACCTAATAGAGTCTTGATTAGGGATTTCCTATTCAGAACTAAACTAATGTATACTATACATGTGCTTTCATAATTTTGGTTGCATATTTTTGTATTCCTAGTTTTTTAAGTTATTCAAAACTCTTCAATTTCATCTTTTTTACTTCAACCCTTAACTACATGTATAAAATAAACAATGTATTTTCTTTTATACATGTATATATCTGAAATGTAAAGAATTGTATTTTCAATGTACATGTGTATATATATATATATATATATATACAGTATAGTGTAAATCCAAACTCTAGACGTGAACATGTACATTGTATGTGCTTTTTTCAAACAAATCAGTTCAGAAAATTAAATATTCTCACCACAGTAAGTCAAAAGTCAAACCCACCTATCTAAGACTGTCTCCTCAAATTGAATGGTTCGTACCTTAGACTTTAAATCTATCTAGAGCTTAAACTGACTGGGGATCATTATTCAGCTATGTTATTTTAAAATAGGCTGGGGCGTTTGGGGTTAAACATGTTGGCGTAGGTAAATAATATTGCCGTGAATTTTTTTTCTTCATGAGAATGAAAGAGTATTTCTTTTCTTTTCTTTCTGTATAGTGAAATAGACGTCAATACTTTTTTGCTCAATTCTGTGTCGATTTGAAGGTGTCATGATTGTCTTCCTCAGCCTAAGCAATATATGTATGTAACTGTAATTTGAATTTCAAAATGACTGAGCAACGGTTTTTAGACGCACTGGTCAACTCCACCATAGCGAATGACATGACTTTGATAATCAGTAAATTCCAGCGAAAAAATATCTTTATAAGTAAAGAACTGTTAAATACTAGAGTACACGGGAAATGGCAAAGTTCACGATCAAAGTCTAGTCTCATTAATCATTTTACAAAAAAAAAAAAAAGTCCGAGCAAAGGGGGGATGCCCTCTACGCCCCCCTCTGGATCTGCCACTGAGTTGTCACCAAAAAATACGGTTTCACATCAAATATCAAGTAAAATTACTGTTTTTGACACTTTTTGAGCATTAATTATGATAAAGAAATGTTGATGTTGTATAGATTGAAATAAACAATTAATTAGCCCATACGCCACAATGATTGCCTTTTTCGAGACAGACTTTAGAAAGGATTTTTTTAACCAAACCTTGCTAGAATTAAAGAAAAGTTATTATGACAGTATTTTTTGGTCCAAGAAATATAGGTTCACGTTGCTTTTCTTACCATGCTTCGTGTGATTTGTACTTACAGAGCTCCAGATAAGAATTCACAAATTGGGGTTTTTAACCCTCTATTTTATATTTAATTGAGTGAAATTGTTTTTCAATTGCATTATTAATTCCAGTTCACCCCTCAAGCAAATATCAAACTGGGTTTTTCACCACCAAGCTCCTTAATGTAATGTTTTTTTTTTTATTAACACGATATTGAATATGTGTGTTCACTCATCAACTAAAATGAAATATATACTAATAAAAAATTCACTATGTCTTTGTCTAATTTTATTTACATAAATCTGGATTTACTTGTCCCTTATTAAAACTTTTGGTTTCCAATGCTCACTTCATATAAGTAATTAAAGGCACATAAACATGCCTGCACTCGCCATTGCACGACCCTGTGCGTTCAGGTTATGCTTCCTGACAACACTAGCTGAGTTTTGTTATCATCATAATCCTCTCAAAAAGAAACTCAAACAGGCTAATCTATTCAATATTTTTACCGGAAATTTACTTTCATTTTAATTCATTGCAAAGTGGTACGTTCAATCCCGAGAAGTATGAAGAGAATTATGATGCCATGGCTAACGTTAATTGGATAAAAACAGAGAAGATCGAAATGTTTTCATCACCATGTGTACCTTTAAGCAACAGGGATCCTAACAACAATCTATTTATAGAACGAAAGGATATTTCCCAGTTTCAATATTACATAAATAGATTTACGCGACGGCTATGTAAAAGCGTTAAGAACTCATGGTTTTGACAAATTATTGGGTTTTCCTTTGCATGAATTGGCATAAATTGAAGGGAGTAATTGGTGGTCTGACACTTAAAAGGACAGGAGAGTCGTGGTGTAGTGCCTAGTAGTAAGCGCATCAGACTACCAACACAAAGGTTCCTGGTTTGATCCCCAGTCAGGGAGAAAATTTAAGGAACTGACTCTCAGTCTCAGGCTCTCCCTTGACACCATTTGCGAGTATGGTCTTAAGAAATGATGATAGTCCGTCGCAAGGGAAAGATAAATGGCTGACCCGTGTTAAGAGCGAGCCATGTATCTCTTGCGCAAAAAAGACACCCTAGGCTTGTGTTATGTTTATCTTTTTAATACTGGTTAATGAAATCATTACAGTGTGTACTGGCTGGTCATTATCGTGTATGATACGATTTTGACACGCCTACATAGCTAATGAATATGCATGACTATAGATAAGATCAGCACGTGAAGCCATAAACTGAAAGTTGTAGATTTGTAATGAAAAGATATAGTTGATAGAATAGAAAATTAGATCAGAAATATAGTTATTAATTATTATAAAGCCAAGCGAGTAAAATACGGATCTATCATGGTGGAGGACCCTGGCATAATGTTAATTGAACTTCCAGTGTCAATCAAAGCTGCAATATCAACATTATCACAACAAACATTCATATATATAAAATTATCAAAAGTAGATACATTGTAGGTTATCTGGTTTGGAATCGGTATAGTTGACTTGTTTAGACCTCGAATTTATGGACCTGAACGATTTGGCCTTGTATCGGCTGGGTATTGGTAGTTTTCCTGATTTGGTTTAATGGTTTTACATCGATAAGCAGTGTGACCTGTTTGGTGACAAATTTTGACATTTTGTTAATATGTGTTAATGAGAACACTGCTTTACATTGAATTGTTTGTGACATGTAATTAATTTGTTTGTTCTATTTGAATTGGTTCTTGTGCATGCTTATATATAGCTACACGTGACTGCATTTAGATGTTGTTGTTGATACTTAAATCGTGCTGATAAAGTTTAAACTATGATCATTGTTTTTCAATGTTTTATTGTTTTCTGTTTTCATATACATTTCGACATAATATTTTTTTTTACTGCATATTTTAACTCAAGAAAAAGAAATCTTTCATTATACAATGTAGATATTTTAAAACTTTCTGTTTTTATTTTTATTGACTACAAATTTTGAAGTTATTTAATTTAACACATAGAATTATTATTTTATGAGAACTTATGATTTTTTTTTTTCTTCAAGTTTTAAATGTGTGTATATTAAAGTACAATTAGTATTTTCTGAGAGATTGTTTCAATTTATTTTTTATTTTTTATTATTATTATTTTATATAAATAGATTTCATTTACCAGTAAGAAATTTTTAGAAATTTCTATTTTGTGGGCGGGGGATGTTATGTTTATCTTTTTAATACTGGTTAATGAAATCATTACAGTGTGTACTGGCTGGTCATTATCGCGTATGATACGATTTTGACACGCCTACATAGCTAATGAATATGCATGACTATAGATAAGATCAGCACATGAAGCCATAAACTGAGAGTTGTAGATTTGTAATGAAAAGATATAGATGTATAGTTGATAGAATAGAAAATTAGATCAGAAATATAGTTATTAATTAATATGAGGCAGGCATTACCTGTAAATGGGGACGAAGTCTGTATGAATTATTTTTTTGTAACTTAAATATTTGTTAAAAAAAAGAAACGGAAATACCGTAACGTTTCCGATTTTGGTTCTGACGTTATTTAAATTATGACGTCATATGCAATGTAAACAAAGAAACGCTATCATCAGGTAACGTTTTTTCATATCAAGGAATTATTAAAAATGAAATTGGTATTGCGCGTTCCTTCCTATTTTATACTAGACTGATAAATATATATTTTACTCAAAGTTTCATACAAACGAGACCGGAAAAAGGAAGTACATTGTACATTTCTGCGCAGGTCCGGGATTTCAAAACACGACATAAAAAAAATTGAACGATTTTGAGTTCATTAGTACAATGAAAAATTCGGGAAATTTTCCCAAATTTTTTTTTTTATTGAATTTTCTACTATTATTGGGGACTTCGTCCCCATATTATAAAGCCAAGCGAGTAAAACATGGATCTATCACTTGTAGATTTTGAAAAAAAGAGCAGGCTAATGCCGCTACAAGGCAGCACTCGTAACCACAAAGTTGAAAGGGATTAATATAAGTTGCAATAACTTGTTTCCCAATCCACTATAAATACATATGTTTAAACTAAATTAGACGACAGTGCTAAAATATGTTTATCTCATTTAAAAATTAAAACCTTGAAATCATTCAGTTTCTGTTGTTGTTCTTTGCTAAGTGCTCCCAAGTCATCTCCACGACCTAAATCGTATGGTTCCATTCCATGGGGAGGCTTATGTTTTGGTTGTTCTGTCATTTTCTTTTTGAAAAAAAAATATGTTGTTGTTGTTGTTGTCCAGGGAGAAATTTGATGTAAGCGACACACCGCTTACGATCATGAAAAAAAACTGTATATCTAATATACCAGCAAAATATTTCTGAAAGGCTATCACTACAAACGGACTCAAAAACGAGACAGAAGATGAGATCTGCCAAAGGATATCATACTCACAAGTTGGTGACAAAATAACAACGCCATGACAGTTGTCTTCAAAGATTTGAGATGCAGTATACTGGCATGGAAATTTAGCCGGCGCCGATGAAGTTCACCATTTAATCATTTTCAAATAAATATGGCAGTGGCTATTTGACCGGCACCGGCTAAATAGCAAATTTGCTATTTGACCGGCACTGAATAAAACTGTTCATTGATGTGATTAGCAGAGAAAACAAAAGCTTGATAATAATTTAAAATCATTTTATCACAATATGAAGCATTAGAAATATAGTACAATAAATTTTTTTTATTGAAGATGTTCATAAATAAATAATGTATAACTTTATAACATCAATTAAAAGCATGAAAACACATTTGTATATATGCATTACTAAATATATGTTTTTCTAAAATATTTATAAATCTGTGATACATCATTACTCCACATTACCAGATTTTGCTGAACACTTTCTGATTGCCTTAAATTCTTTGTGAACAGAACGAGACCTCAAGACAAGTGGTATATTTCAAAAGAGGACTCTGTTTTAGCATTCTCGAATGATTAAGTATCAATATTAGTATTTTAATAACCAAGGAACAAGTTGAAGCAAGACCTGAAATTTTAACTGCCTCTAGTATGGACTCAATTGTAAACATTGATTTAATCAAAAATTATTGTCAAAAAGATGCATGGGAAGCTATTAAGAGCGTTTATAAAGAGAAATAAAAGAACCCTATGCACACATGATGCAGATTTAAAGGAAGCCAGTGTAATGTGTAGTTCCTGTTTGGAGTGGTAACATTTATCTTGTGCTAGATTAAAACAACTTTTAAAGGCAAAGAACTGGTTTTTTTTTTTAACAATTGCAAATGTTAAATCATGTGTCCTTTTGAAATTCCTAGCAAACAACTTTTAATATTGTCTTTTTAAGATGTATGTAGTTTTACATAACACTATTTTTATAGCATGGCAGGATATTTAAACCATAGATTTTGCACAAATTTGGACATCAACTTTTTTATAAATATTTTTGAAAAGAATATATTTAAAAATGTATATACAAATGTATTTTCATGCTTTTAACTAATATTATAAAGTTATAAAGTATTTATTTATGAACATCTTCAATAAATTTTTTTATTGTACTCAGTGTATTTTTAATGCTTGATATTGTGATAAAATGATTTTAAATTATTATTAAGCTTTTTTATTCTCTGCTAATCATATCAATGAACAGTTTTATTCAGTGCCGGCTAAATAGCAAATTTGCTATTTTGACGGTGCCGGTCAAATAGCAAATTTGCTATTTAGACGGTGCCGGTCAAATAGCCACTGCCAATAAATATAGCCGCCGCGTATCTCACGCAGCCGGACAGCAAATCTCAT
This sequence comes from Mytilus galloprovincialis, assembly GCA_037788925.1. Classification (NCBI taxonomy): domain Eukaryota; kingdom Metazoa; phylum Mollusca; class Bivalvia; order Mytilida; family Mytilidae; genus Mytilus; species Mytilus galloprovincialis. The sequence continues at coordinate 57,604,064 of CM075335.1, read as the reverse complement.
AATGGCGTCGATTTTATTATTCTGGTCACGTGATTTTCAGTTCAAAAAATGGCATTTTTTAGCAACGGCAATGACGCCACGAAATCGACGGCGTAAAGCTATTTTGTGTATTTAGCATGCTTAACCAAATACATCATTAAATACGACAGGTTTCAAACTTTAACTACGTTATTCATTTAAGAATGAAAAAATAGAATTTCCTTGATTATTTGATTGGGAAAGATGAAAAAACGTGCCGCGGCCGTGACACTTCTCGGTAAATAAATGTAAATTGAAATGACACACGGAATGGTAACGTATTTTCCTTTATAGGGATGATACCTCCTGATATTATGAACATGAAATGCCTATTGATACAAAAACTCGCCAGGTAAAACGGCATTGTGTCAATTCAACAGGCCCAAAACTAGCGACCGGCCAAAGGGAGATAACTCGAATGAAAAGTCGTTGAAGGGACAGCTGATCAGAAACGAGAGAAAATAACCATTTCGCTCAATTTTAGTAAGTGAAATAGTTCATTCTGGGGTAAAATATCCAATAATTTATCAGTGTGCAAAGGAAAATGTGTAAATATGAAAAATACCTTGGATATTACAATTATTCATTGGAATGAGGGCACCTGTCAGGTATCAAGACCCAAACTGTGAGAGAAAGTATAATAGAATGTATGTCTGCTTTGGTAAATCACTATTTAATTACATATTGCATGAAAATATCTGATAATCATCTAGAAATCGGGGAAATTGCAAATATTATTACATATTCAGTTAAAAAAATATATTACTACAGCTTTAGAAGAAATATAAAAAAAAGTTTTCTATATGGTTATTTTTTTTACATAAAGTGAGGGGTTTTGGACCAGTAAATTGTTAGAAAAAAAAATACTTGCCCAATTTGAAAGCTTTGGTGTTAAAATTCCATCATTAAAGGGGGAATGTTGCAGAATATTCCCTGATTGCATGTGTATACCTCTATTTTGTCATATATATATACTTTGATGGAAATAATTATTTCATGGCATACTTTTTAGAAGAATCATAAATTATTATTCTTGAATACACATAAATTCTTCATTTTGATTCAGCATTCAGTGATGCAGAAACATATTGTTTCTTAGTAGATCTACATAAAAATATATTTTATAAAGATTATGGGTATAAAATGTACAATTTTGCTGTTATATATTCTATTCTAGAATAATGTTTTTAGAGAATTTCTGTTAAGTTAAGACCCAATGTCAGTTATATCTGTGAACTTATTAAATGTTTATTTCCATTCTAAATATGTTTATCTATGCAAGTAATTATTTTAATATGTGAGGCCTATTAATGATGAACACTGAAATGTAACAACTTCTAGTCACTTGGAGATAGGATTTCATATATACCCTTGACAATTTTGATTAAAAATTGAATTAATCAAAGTACTCTATAAGAAGGCTTTACCAAAAATGTAATTTCTATGTGTTTGTAAGTAGCAATATTACAAAGTAATAAAAATTTAGAAAAAATAATAAATAATAAAAACAAAATCAGGGCTTTATTTCATTTTGTATTGAGAGACTGATTAAAAAAGTAAAATCTATTCCTGAAAAAAATAGATGTCATAAAAATATTGCATTTTATATTGAACTTTGTTCTCTGCAGTGGTTTTTCATTCTAACTATATATTTAGATTTGGCCTGATAGTGACACTGTCATGTGTTTTGTTGTGTGCTGTCTCATTTTAGAAAAGGGGTTATATTGTAAAATATAAATTCTGAAATGTAGTAGTTTAAACTTTCTGTTTTTTTAAATCATTTGGCTTAGGAGATATTATATAAATTCATAGAATATGGATACCCATACAGTCCTCTTGGGTCATGTCTGTTTAACATTTAAGATAAAGTAAATTTTATATTTTTCTAGAATAAAGTAAAACTGAAAATAGCTTTCTCGCTAATTATATGTAATTCAGTGGGATAGTAATGCATGTACTCAAATTGAAAAAAAACAATCACAACATTCAACAGCTTGAGCCATGGAGTGTGAAAAATAATTATATAATGAATATAACCTTTTTATATAATTCATCTAATATATAGTATAATATATATTGACATAATGTTCTCAAATAATATATACCATATGAGACATATGATATATAACCATTTCTGGTAACATATATATATAGACTGAAATATGTGTAATAATGAAGAATTAAAAAAAAATACCATGTTGACCTGATATATAAATCCTCAATCATCAAATGCAGGTGCATGCAGCTTAACAATTGTAAAAAAAGAATGAACTAGACCAAGTATTCATTAATAGAGATTAATTTACTAATAGGTAAACTGGATGCAAATTGAACAACCATCTATAGAACAATTATTGAATGACTGCTAGAACCTGGAAGATGAATAGGGAACAAGCACAAGCAATATTATATTATGAAGTGATATCATCATCTTCATTCATTTGAAATTACATCTGAAAGCTACAAAATAAGGATCTGACTCTCTACAAACTGTTTTCCTCTGTTATTTATCTATGATATATCTGATCTCAGAATGTTTACACTGGACATGTCATTCTTTCACTGATTCAGGACAAAACCTGACAAGTGTCACAATAATTTACACCTGGACTTCCCAAAAAATAATGCACTGCTAAAGGGATGTTATTGGGAGGTTTGTGTACATTTTATTACATGTTTAATGCGCTGAATTCATAACATTTGTGTGATTTATATGAAAGTAAAACAAATTTTGTTCATTTTTAGTATTTTTGTGTACTGGGGCATGAAAAAGTGAAATAAATTACACAAAAAATAACAGATTTTGTTCATTTCAAATGACATGTTGACTGTCTTTTCATTAGTGGCAAGTCTGTCATATTTCGGAGCTGTTTTAGTCAAGAGCAGAGCAGTTTCATCAAAAAGAGAAGGGAGTCCCCGCAGGGCCTTACCAATTTGTGATGTGTACTGGAATTGTGCTCGTATGTAAACAAGGAAGGGTAACGTCATGTGACTACCCCAGTTCTGTTCTCCATGCTCCAGTTTATCAATATAAACTTATCATATTTATTTTTCCTAAGTAAAACGGGTTTGTGTCAATTCGTCCAGAGTTGAATATTTGTCAATGACAGTCGATGTTGAAAAATGGCGGTTCCGAAGGCTGAAAATAAATGACTTGAATTTCTGATTCAACGATGAAATTATTTGACTTCTCATATCTTTTAAATACTTGTTAAAATTATCATATTATGCATACCGCTCGTGATACGTTTAGTTTCTTATAATTTAACAAATTCACGATTTCCTGCCGGGTCGTCTTCCGCGGGGAATTATTTTTCTACGCAGCGACATCTGTTGACGACGTTCTCTTAAATTATCTCCACTTGATTCTCGAATAATAAATCCGGGTTTTTAACGGACAAATCAGGGATTTGCTGTCCGGCTGACGGCTTCCAAGTATTAAAGTTTCATTCATTCTATTTAATGTGTTAACTTAAATAAGTAAATCAACCTATTAAATTTTAGGAAAACTGTATTTAAAGTCGACAAACTTCATCAGAAGATTATGATATCGTGACCAGGCCTGCCAATGATCCAGGAAAAGAGTTGTTAACATGTAGAAAAATAGAAATATGCACATGGTATATGATAACCAATTGGACAACTACCCAACAGAGGCTGAAATTCATAGGGAAAAACAAATAAAAGGTATCCTTTTATTCATTTTTACTTTTAAAGGTATTCGTCATATTTTTTTCTCTCTCAGCAAATCTAATTCCGAGTGTGACATTCCGTTATTGTAATCAAGACCCACTGAGTATTTACATGCAACAATCATAATTTTTATAGATGCATTGTAAAAGCAGAAATATATATAACGGTAGTCTGTGATAAAAGCAAACAAACACAATTATATGTCTATATGTCTTTCTATGTTATGATGTTACACTAAGGGTGAAGGCTGGTACCTATTAAAACGTGTACACCCGCTGCATTTGTTTGAACCTTTCCTAAGTCAGGAACCTGATGTTCGGGTACGAATTAATGCTACAATAAACATCATTGTCCAATATATTTCTAGAAAAAATAATCCGAATGGGTGTAGAGTTGACCATGCATTAGGATATTTAGGCCATGTTGAGACAACTCTCCACAAGAGACCAAAATGACACAGAAATTTACGACTATAGGTCACCGTACGGCCTTCAACAACGAGCAAAGCTCATACCGCATACTCAGCTTTAAAAGGCCCCGAAATGACGATGTAAAAAAATTCAAACGAGAAAACTAGCGGCCTTATTTATGTACAAAAAAGGAACGAAAAACAAATATGTAACACACAAACAAACGACAACCACTGAACTACAGGCTACTTACTTAAATGTTCATAACATACTAAATGTATGTTCATATTGAAATTGATAGAAAACCAAAAATTGGGAATTTTAGAGATGAAGGAGGAGGTATAAAACTTCTAACAACACTTTACATACTTTTAACTCAGTTCTGAATGCCCGCGATTTCGCGGGTGTGTTCTAGTACATACGAAGGTAGGAGGCAGCAATTTGTTTACACCCAATTAAGTAAATTTTTGAAGAGCTATGTTAACCATTTTATTTCAACAAGCAGAATCCATGTGAATTTTGATACACAACAGCAGCTTAGAAGCATTAATTAATGGGACACTAGCCACGAAATATATATTGGTTCAATCCGGCATTGATGAAAGTGAAATAGTTAAATAGGAATAAGCTTTTAGCAACAAGTTTGGTTTAATTTGTCAAAATAAGATAAGAAACATCACTGAAAAATTATTCACTTACAAGTGAATAAATCGACCTTTAAGTTAATGAATCTGTTTCAGAGTCATGTGAACTTCCATTTAACCCTTTAGCTAGCGATGGGTTACATATGAATTATGCGTGTTCATTTATTAAAAGAAAAACATGTCAACATTGAAAGTGACACAAGGGTAAACTATTTGATTGACTGATTCGATCTACAAAACTCATTCCCTTACAGATAAAAACGATGACTAACATATTTTTAACCAATTATACTATGAATTCAAACAGACCTAGAAAAATCGCATTGCACGAGTTGGTTATCTATTTATAACTATATCGATGTTTTAATTATATCGGGTTTTATGACCGTAGTCAGTCTTCGGAGGTCACCTTGGGGGTTAATTGTAGACTCAATTTAATAAACACGAAATACTGATACTGTTATCGACCCCATGCATTATTGCTTAAAATTGCTTATTTTACACTTTTTATAATTTGGATATACGTTTTCTATGTGAGAATTTGATCTAAATCGGTGAATATGAATTTGACAGCTTAAGCCCCTTTTGTGTTAATACCTATTGTCATTAATTATGTACAGCTCATCGCATCATATAGTTTTATAACTTCTCTAATTTATCTTAACGTTGGTTAAGATGATAAACCGAATTGATCATTTACATAACTATGTTTAAATAGTAGATGCTTGAGACACAATCAATATATATGTACTATCGGAAAAGATCCAGCCACTTAATGCATCAATTGTTCAATGAATATACGGGTACATCATAGCCTTCATTGCGCTGCATGGTCGACTCCTTATGAATACCTGTATAAAAGCCTAGTTTTATTCTAAATATACAGTATGTGAAAACCATACAAACTAAATATAAGGTTAAATAACGGGAATACAAAACGAAAATTTAACAGAAAAAAGAGAACAATAGTTGCTAATGGAATGTTTCGTAATACTATAAATCACGTCTCGTATGTCAAGAATATAATAGTTAGAAATATCGACATAAAGCTATAGTTACAAGTCTTAACAAACCAATACACAAATTGTGAAAAAATAACTAAAAGAAAATCAATGCGTTGAAAACTTGAACGGGTCACGAAATCTCAAACGCTCGTTTCACCTTTATGATTCAAAAGACAAGTTTCCTAATCAATAAACCTTAAAGTATTTAAACTTGAGAGAAATCTAAGTAATACTGCGTATTGATGTTCTTAAAACTAAATGCTAATTTCCTTAACTAAAGTAAAACGGAATACAACCAACTTTAAAATGGTGAGTTTTAGACTTTAAATGTTTCTTTCTAGATACAAAGGGTTTACCAATTATATTTATTGAGAACTATTTAGGTGTTTCTTATTAAGTTTAAACGGATATTTTCTCAATTCATTTATAAAAAACTTGCAACTTAACTTTCTCTTAATCATTAAATCCCTTGAGTAGACGGTAAGCTATGTGTTTCCTTAATACGGCCAATAGAAAACAAATATTTACTTAGCAAACATACGAACTTTCTTTTACGTTCCATATGTCAAATAACCTGTTATTAATGAGCCTCTTAGACTAAATTCTTAAATATAAACTTTTTATCGAGATATAACTCATTCAATATACAGAGTTGAAACTTTATAATGTGAATAAGGTTTAAATATGTAAATCACATAGACGTTCAGTGTGTCTGAAATGAAGTATCCAAACTATGGAAGTACAAGTGCACGTGGCTCACGAGAAAAGAATTACACGGGATTTGGGGACAAATGTATGCTGTAAGTTGATATTTTATCTTTTGAACACATTTCTGACGTAACTCATACAAATGTCAATAGAGCAACAACATAAACAACTAAAAGACATATAGTACGTTTGCTTTCTTCTTGGTGATTTTGAAGATCTTACAGCAATATGTATACTGCTTGTCAACTCAAATTTTCGAGTCCATGTTTAGCTAATAAGAGATAAAAAATATTAACTGTATTTCAATTTCAAAAGACTTTGATCTCTGTCTTAAAAAAAAATAAAAACTCTTTTCCGTCAGTCAGCAAACAGTTAACACTTGCTTAAAAAGACCTTCCATGATAATACAAAGGGTAACTTGAATTGATCAATTCTTTTAGCGGTTGGCATGAAAAGTAAAAAGTGCACATATATAATATTGATGATAGAAGCAGTTCAATCTAGAGGTTGCTTTTGGTATGTTAACTCGTGCTTAGCTATATTTAGAGATATGTAATAGAAAAACATTGATAAATGTAATATTTTCTACAACTGAAGTTGTATTATTTGTGTTTATCCTCACTGCTTGCATACCAGTAGTTATACTTGGAAAGTCTGTTAATGCAAATCTTGTACTCTTGTATTTATGGAATACAACAAAAAGTATTTAACACAAGGAAAGGAACACTTTGAATTCCATTTAAAAATTATTCATTTATTCCGTCCGTTTTTTTTTTCTATTAAGCATATGTGGCAGAACTTGTTATGATTTTAACAAACATTAGGACTTTTTACAGTAAATGTAGATTATAGTCCCATGTTACTAGTATGTGTTCCGTCCCATGTTACTATAGTATGTGTTTCATCTCATGTTACTAGTATGTGTTACGTCCCATGTTACTAGTATGTGTTCTGTCCCATGTTACTAGTATGACTTTTTTGTGTTCCGTCCCATGTTACTAGTATGTGTTCCGTTGACAATACAACAACAACAAAAGCTACTATACTTGTCAAAATGTATTAAAATGATAAAAAAAAAACGAGGGACATCATACCACACTACGCCAACTGATTTATAGATAAGAAAGCATTAAAGACAAACAGATTGAAAATTGTCGTGTTACCATGCCTCAATTCAATGTTATAATGGATATAAGCGACATTGCTTTATTTGATAGCACTTAAATGGCTCGTTTAAAAGTATAAAATTCTTAATTGCTTTCAATACATTTTCCTATAAATCTCTTCAGACTTAAAAGTAAGACTAGTGTTTGTTTTACACTCTACAGTAGACTTTGTTGATCGTCTTTTAAAATTAAAAAAGCACGACTCTCACTAAAGCAATATATACCATAACTCAATTTTTGAAAATTATATTGTTTAATATGAGAGAACACAATTGACCTTTGAGAAACAGCTATTTATATACAGTACTTTTTACAAAAAAGGTCTATAATATATGAGTTCTGACATTTCCGTTTAAATAGTTATTTTATTGTGCAACAGTCTTTCAAACAACCTAGTATTTAACGGTAAACTTTTTTTACACACTGACCAGAAAGAACCTATTACGCTTAACACTCGTGTTGTCTTAGACTCTTACTAGAGTCAATAATACGGACGACCTTTTGTGCATAATTTGTTTTATATTAGCAATTGGGTAAATCTCAAACAAGAGGTTTATATTGAAATTATATAATGAGGAGTTTCATAGATTGTTTCGAATATTCTGTTAACAAAGAATAGGAACAAACTGTGTGAAATAAAATAGGCTTAACGACCTAGCATTTTCGTTGAGCAGTTACAACGTTTTGTCGGCCTTTCTCAATATCTTTGCTTTCGTTGCATTTTCAACTTTCAAATAAAAGTTGATACAGAACAAAACGTTCTGTTCGGGGTTACACTAGTTCATTTTACGTTAACTACCAGATTTATTGAGAAATGAGGGGAAAGCGTTGAAATATCAAAAGTAAAAGTACAAATAATACTGGTGATAGGTTCATCTAAAAAAAACTTGCTTGTCAAATTATGCAACAAATAATTTTAAATATAAACACTAGTTTTTCAATAGTCAATTAATCAAGCTGAATGCATTCATTTAAGACATAACAGTGACTCAACAAACGCTTTACTGTTTTCTTATGTATTTAATTTTTATATCGATATCTATTTACGCGGTTGTCAATAGATAGGTCTTAGGGGCAAGGCTTGAATGGTACACTTTACACCGATAACGAATAGATACGTATTGTTTAGGGGTAATTTAAAACGGCTTTAAAAACCTTTGCTTGACACAATAATAAAATGTTAATTTCACCCAAAATTTAAAATCGTTTTAAATATTGTTTACATATGTGATCTTGAGGAAGGCAAATTGCTGAAATTAAAGTTTTACAAATGAAAATCACAGGGTGAATGTGACTTAGTTTATCACTAGAAATCAATGAAATGGCGGAGAAATCATTGTAAAAAAGTTGACGTCTGTCGATTACATGTTTTGTTTAGATTTTAATAATCCTTGGGACAATTACTCCCGAATATTTCTGTGTATTATAGTTCAGTTTTTAGTTTAAACTAGTCTTCAAAGGATATATTTTACCCTCTGTAAGTTAATAATAATAATAATAATAATAATAATAATAATAATAATAATAATAATAATAATAATAATAATAATAATTAATAATAATAATAATAATAAATAATAATAAAGTTTTTTATGTATTTACTTAGTATTATAAATTAATCAATTATTTATGTTTGAGTTCAGTAGAATCCAGAATCCTCTTAGTACGAATCGGAATTCCAATATCTACAAGTAGAAATTGAAATATCAAGATTTTTATAGGAGGATCCTGGATAGTAGTAGAATGATGATTACAAACGAAGAAAAAAATAGATTTTTTTAAATTTTTTTATCTTTAATGGAATAAACTACCAGTACTATAATAAAACTTGTTTGAATCCAAACGTAAAGATGTAGGATACCATGATTTCCTAAGAATTCATTTCGCAGCTGCGGCCTCTTCTAAAACTCCTTCATTTTTTTCTAAAATTTACTGTATCATAAGAAATTAAATATACGCAAATGTTCATGTTAGTGAATGATTTTCACGAAAGCTTGCATATTTTGTTTGCAATCAAGTATTAAACGTGAATATTATAATACTATCCCTTATTTGGTTTATCATTAAGGTTTTCATTAACATTACAAAATAATTCTCAAAAATCTAGTAAATACTAGAATCATAGCAATCTATTGCGTTAACTTAATACCCTGATTCCTACTAGAAATTTAGTATGATCTAGAATCCACCTAGTAAAAATAAACATCACAATTTCAGAGTAGTTTTGGAATTTCAATTTGTACTTGGAGGATAATGGATCATACTGAATTTTAATAACTGTACTAGGAGGATTCTGAATTCCATTTTGTGCTCTTACATATTCATTTATTTATCTGAAACATTGGGGGATATAAATCCAACAAATACAAGATAACACAAATAGGAAAATATCCATTTTTTTGCTCAGTATCAAACATAATCCGAAAATGACGACTTAGAAGTATTTTTTACTAATCTTAAGTTTGTTTTCTAAATTCACAGACATGAAACAAAAAAGACCATAATTAGAAACAGAAAGCCAAACAAAACGTTTTCTCGATGTTGTATATTACATTTATTTTATATAAAGCCTGGATTAGAAAAGTTTATGGTTTTATTCAATACAAAGTAACTTATTGAATTAATGCCTTACGCTTTCCATTTTTAGATGCAGTGAATATTTCTGTTGCCATGACAATATGCTGTGGCAAAATCTTGATGGAAGGATGACATCCCCTCGGCCGCAGTCAAGACGGTCGAAATCGTCCAGAGAAATTTATCATCCTGCTATCAAAGATCTAAGTGAACAAGCAGGGCTTACAGCACAATCATTATGTATGTACAGCATATTATTTAGATAACTAAAACTTTGCATTTTTTCTAGAAAAAAAATGCTCGCGACATATTGTTATGTTCTTCCCTCTAATTCTGATATTCCTCAATATAAAAGAGGAATGTTGTCTCAATTTTATCTAAATCGAGAAATGCTAAAAATTGTTGATATACGCTTTTTGGAGCATGCAATTTTCTATAAAAAAATGTTAAAAACAATCATTAAAATCATGAAAGCATATAGTTACTCAAATGCATCATGATTGCTAACTGTTTAAATTACAGCAATTAAGCTACGTTTACAAAAACATATGAAAACAACATTGTATTCACTTTCAAGACAGTTAGACCAGGTTCATGAACAGTGTATCATAAAGAAAACATAAAATGTGAAAATCAAACAATAGTAAAAAAAAACCAATACAGAACGCTAGACAGAGTAAAACGAACCTCAACAAAAACTGAGGATGAATCCATGTGCTCAACAGCCGTACCCACTCCATTAGTGACATCCGTCGTGTTTCATATCGTATACATGAAGGTGGACACACATCTCATGTAATGCATACATCATTCATCATATGCTTTCAAAATCAGATCTATGAGTTACAGGAGGACAGATCATTGATAAAGTTACAGGTCAAAAGCTGCCTTTTAGACCAACCAATTGATGTGACAATAAATACCCGACTATTTGGACTGTGCAGAAAATATAAAATATTTAAGAGCGAAATATTCCGTCTTGATTCCATATAGTCGGAACGCCATTTTACCCAGCTATTCAATCTTGGTATCCATCCTATCAGGACAAATAAAAACCACATATTTTTAAGCTTCATAGAAACAGAGATTATTATATAAATGTATCACAAGAGTGCATACAAAACATTGATGAAAGGGGCATTAAAAGAAGCATTACTGATTGAAAGAATCAGCCCCTTGACCAAGATTTACAACAATAAGCATAGCGCATGCAGCCTCTAGGTTTGTGGTGTTCCCAAAAGTCCAAAATAAGTTTCCACATTCCCCGTTTCCTTTCTTAATTTTATTCCAGAACATTTGTTTTCTAGCATATCAACTGCTGGAACATATGCCACAATTATTAAATCGACAAACATTATTATGCAATTGTTTAAACAAATCGTTGATAATACTTGCTAAATGTGTTCACAATTATGAAATAATAAGGTTTGTTAAATAACTGTACCATTATATATGGACCATATATCGAGTACTGCTCTACAAAATAGTAAAAATGTTATTATGATCTTGGGTTGATCTTTTTTTTTTTTTGTATTGGAGATCGTTAAATGGTCTGCAGATCATTTTAATTGATAATTATCATGCTATACATAATGATCACAATTTTCAAACTTTGTTTTCTTTGTATTTAGAGAACGATTTTGTTTGGGTAATGAATTGAACATTTAACCAACAATCGTGACATACTATTCTACCTTCCATTAGTGTGGTAATAACTCGGCCATATTTTATTTTCGTTTGACCATAGATGAAACTGCTAAAAAAATGTTTGTAGGAAAATAATTCTAATGATTTTTCTCTTATCCGGTGCTTCCTTTAAAAGCTATTTGTATCTGGTACCTGACATTTTGCTTGGTGGTGAACACCAACTTATTTACTCTTTTTTATTCTGGAACAAATTGGGACTAAGTTGATTTTGTAAATTATGTTGTAGGGGGCTGAGTTTTGAATCCGATTCACATTTGCCTATAACTTGTTTGAAGAAGACTGAGTTAAATAATATGAAATAGACAACCCCTTTCTTGTTGCTATGGAAACTTTTATAATGTATGCACAGAGGATTCTTTAAAAAAATCAATCAAAAGCAAGAGTTTTTTTTTTATTATTATTAATGAGAAAATAGGATACATTCCTTGGAAAGGTGTATTGTTGTTTATACTTTTTTTTCTATCATACAATTTACCAAAGAACCTCATTTGTTGATTTCCCTTGGTATATTTTTTTTCGAAGATACCTTATTCAAACGTACGCTTTAAATTTGAATTACAGTTGCGCTATTTCTAGTCACCTTGTATCTCCAACAGACCTTTTTAGATTGCGTTCTGATAGTATAAATTAAAATCACAAAAATACTGAACTGCAAGGAAAATTCAAAAAAGAAAGTCCCTAATTAAATGACAAAATCTTATGTGGAAAATGGCGGATTGAACCTGGTTTTATAGCTAGCTAAACCTCTCACTTGTATGACAGTCGCATCAAATTCCATTAAATTGACAACAATGCACGAACAAAACAAACAGACATAATTAGTAAAAATGTCAAAAATACAACAGCCAACATTGTGTTATAATCTTAATCATAAATAAACAAACAGATATGTAACAATAAGCACAAAATGGTATATAGACTAAACATATTGGTATATTGCTGTTAAGGTACAGAATGAAATCGTTGTAACTACTTGCCAAGTCTGTTCAAAATTATAGAGTTATAAGATTTGTTAAATAACCGTACCATATATCGAGTACTTCTCTACAAAATATATATTAATATATATTTAGTTATCTACAACTGATAAAAAATTTAATTATGTTCTTGAGTTGATCTTTTTGTTGTATTTGGGATCGTTAAATAGTCTGTAAATAATATTCTAATCAAAATTATCATACAATGCTTCATGATAATAATTTCAAACTTTTTTTTCTATGTTTTTATAACAATTCTTCTGTGTTTGAAATGAACATTAAAATTTTAATCAGCAATCACAAATTTCATTAGATAAGTAATATCTCGGCAATGATTTGTTTTCGTTTGACCATAGATGCAATTGTTAACTAAATTTTAGTAGGAAAATACCTCATGTTTGTTTATCTGCTGCTTCTTTATGTATGTGTATCTTGTACCTGCCATGTACTCGGTGCTTCTTTTTAAAGCTAAGTTTATCTGGTATCTGAAATTTTGCTTAGTGATGAAACACACTTATTTAGTATATTCTTTTGGAACTAATATGGAGTTGATTTTGTAAATTATGTTGATTGTTCTCGAAGACTGTATGCTTTTGCTTATTATTCAGTAAAAACCTACTTCGTCAATTCATTTCGAAGTTTTGAATCCCATTCACATTTGCCTATATTTTGTTTCAAGAAGAATGAGTTCAATCATGTGGAATAGACATCCTGTTTCTTGTTGCCATAAATCTTTTCAAATGTATGTGCAGAAGATTCCTTAAAAAATCAATCAGTATCAGGTTATTTTATTAATGAGAAAATAGTATACAATAAACAGTGCAAATAGAACCAATAAAACTTTACTATAAATTTTCCATTTTTTCCGTTCGTTGAAACAGTCTTACGTTTGATTTTATCAGTCTGTTTATGGACTCCTCCCTTTTTGAAATTTTCTTGGAAGGTGTAAATTTGTTTATAATTTTTTCTATTATACAATTAACTAAAGAACTTCATTTGTTGATTTCCTTTAATTTGGTTTTTCCCTCGAAGATACTTGCTTCATGAACAGTATTAAGCTGTAGTAAGCAGAGATAACCTTATCAAAATGTAAGAGTTGTAGTAACTTTAAAAAATGTACCAATCTTACCCCATATTAAGCCTTGAACAGACTTGAAATATTTACCACTTTATAATATTTACACGATGTAGCTAAGCACTCATACAAAAAAAAATCAGCAGTCAGAATGCACAAAAAGAGACATAACAAATTGTTCACAATAGATATGCAAATGATATTGGTAAAACACACATCTTACAAAGCTTGAGAAAATACCGGCAAACTAATTAAGTTTTCAAACAGACCTTGTATGCAAAGACAAACAATTTAAATGTGTATTTTTATTTATCTTTTGTTGATATCTGTATTTAGATAAGACGCTAATCACATTTAAAGACACAAGATTTGAGTTTTATTCGTGTTACATTTTGATATAACAATATTATTGTTTTGAATTACTGTACCAAAGTATAATTTTGTATAGGTGTTGAAGAGGTAGGTCAGACGTCCCCGCCATATTATGTCAACGGTGATGCGTCAGTTACCAGTAGTCACGACTGTGCTTCAAATGGCCATGATTTGACAATTCTTCCTCCGGAGCCAGCAAGACTTTCCACTGCTTCGCCATTCTGTAATTCTAAGAAATTACCAGCACTGTATGAAAATTCGTATAGCTCTTATAGACAACGTGTTGTGATGTCTGGGATACGCCTGAAATTGCTGAACACAAGTAGACGACCTCACAGCACGGAGCCTACTGGAATAATTGCCCCATCAATACCATACAGCTGTGCGAATGATCCAAATGGAAATGTTAGTTTTATCATTAAAAACACGAATTCGCAAATTGAAGACCATGAACCAAAAGAGAAAAGGTTAGTTTTTTTTCGAACCTTGTTTTTTTATTCTTTATTATTTTTATTATTTACAGAATTCTTCAGTTTTCAAGGCAAATTAAGTTTATCACACTAGATGTATAATTATTGAAAGAACCCCATTGCGACTGCTCCAAATGTTAGATAGTTAAAATACCAAAATGTACTGACCTAAACAAAAGTTTGTTTTAATGAACTGTGTCTGTTATTATCAAACTTTCAAGGCTTAAAAAGGAAACAGTAAAGATAGCATTAGCAATAAATGCCTGTTGCCATTTTTTTTACACAATTTTGGTATAATTTTGCCTTTCATTGTTGTTTTTCACCGTTTCCAACTGTTTGATTCATACAACACTGGTTAATGTTATTAACAGGACACGTGCAGCTGGCCTACTAAATGAAAAGAAATCAACCACTTAACTTTAAAATGGGGGGATTCGGCATTGGGATCAGAATAGGTTTTTTTTAAGGCTAAACGGTCTTTTGTAATAGCATTGTAACATTGTTATTAGACTGTTTTTATACAAATGACGCTAAATAATTGATTAGTCAACCAATTAGATTAGGAAAATGAAATATGTATTTAGAATCAAAATTGGAGTTTATAAAATCTGTATAATTTTTATTTTAGGAAGATTCCCCATTACAACAACAAAACTAGATTCAAAAGTCATTCGGGCACACTCTTATCTGACGGTAATCAGGTTCATATGAACGTTTTCCATCAGCATCTTGTCAACATACATCCACTTAAAAGACAAGAAACCTCTTTATGGTTATCCAATGGCTTTAAAGTTCAAAGTTTCAAATCAAAGGGCAAACGATCACAAACATATATCAAACCGAACACTGCAGAAGGACATTTTCGAAATAGAAGAAGCGCAAATGGGAAATTGTGTCGCGAGTTTAGTAGTCTACATCTAAAACCTGAAATTGAACGACAGAGAGAACTTGAAATGGTTTTAAATGACAGTTTGAAACAATCAACAGATTTAGGAGATGTTACTATTTCACCATTACAAATACAAGGTGGACTTACTGGACCGAGTAAATTGGCTGCTGATTTTAATTTGCAGAAAGGTTGAAGTACCTTGTTCTTATTTAGGATATACTTTTTTGTTTTTTGTTTTTTATTCTGCTGATATAGTCATGCAGGAATCGATTGTGTGTATCACTGAGAAATCAAACCTGCAGCTAAAAAAATCGTATCAACAAGATTTAAAAAGAAAGAGTTGAAAATGTTTTATTGTACATTTCGACTTGTGAAGAACCTGTTACACATTCTAAAAATAATTCAAAATGTGTTCGACTATGCAAGTAAACTTCTTTGACACGAATGCATATTTATTTGCATTCCAGAAAAGTTTGTTTTGATATATTCATTTTTAAAATTCACGATGACATTAAAATGAGACCAGTTAAGCATTAGCAATAAACTTCCAGTATTATTTTAATATTACAAGTAGTCATAGTGTTAATGTATTACTAAAACGTAAACATGCATATAGAAATGTATATATGTTAGACTATTTATTTTTTTTCAGAGTAGACATTTGAACATGCATTGTACACATATTCATAAAATCATTTGGCCATTTGCATGATTTTATTTTGATCATTAACTGGATAGATTTTTTGACATTTAAAAAATGGCTTTGTAACATATTAATCGGCTTTGTTTTTAATCAATTGACTATATATAGAGTGTTTTCGGCAAACAATAACTTCAGGTCGATTGTTTATTTAATTTACTTTATAACGATTAATGGTAAATAGAAAATGTCGTAAAGCGCAAAAATGTACACAAACAAAAAATGATTTAAAATAAATAAATCAAAATACTTCAACCAAATTCTAATTAAATTATAAAAAAAAATATATATATGCATGCGTGAGGTACAAAAGTGTACTGAGAATATTAAATAGTTCTCCTTATTAAACTCTCAATAAATAATTAATTTTGAAACGATCGATTTGGAATTACGATTAACTTGTTTTACTTTTACATTACTTTTTATAACGATTATGTATTGATTACCGACAATTCAAGGGTGTATAGGTTCAAACAGACTAGCTCCTACCAGTTTCAATTACTGTTTTTTGATCTTAAGAATTAAAAAGTTAATGTAATATATGGAAAATTCATCTATACAAACTAAGTAAAAGTGGAGGTTTCATTGTTAATGAAATATGATGAAGAGTGAAGCCGGTAATGATAAACCGAAATAAAATTACGTGGACATTTGTCGATAGTTGTAACAAAGTTCATGACATGTTGATATCAACTGATTCAAAAGACTGACACAAGTTTTCGCGTGACTGTTCATTCTGAAGTATTTTTATAACATTTGCCGTATGAACTTTAGTAATTTCCAACAACAGAATATTAGCAATGATATTATTTTCTCGAAAAGTAAAAATAAATATTTCATATCTATTTTTTTCTAGCATTTTTCATATCATATCATTTTTGGCTCATTGTCTAGATCTTTTTTTATTTTTGCCAAATTGTCAATTAGTACTCAAGAACCATTGTAGGACTGTTTCAAGTAACAAACAACTACGCTAACATATAATTCATTCTTCAGGCGTTCAAAAATCGTATTGAGGTATTAACCATTGGTGCATTCATGTAAGCTTTGCTTTCACCTCTAAAGGAAATCAGTGCTGTACATATTAATTTAGAACAATATATAAACTATTTCGGCAATTGAATTGTAGTGTTACTGAGAAACAGAAATTGTTTTACAATCACAAATCAAAACACCTACAACATTTTATTCGGATGTGGTAATATTGTTAATAATGTATTACATTTACAGTAAGCCAACGTAAACGTTTTGATACGGTTATTATTTTACAAACTAATGAATGCTTCCGATATTGCAAGATTTTCCGATTTGTTTCTTCAATGAATTTCATTCATGAAAAACAGCATGTAATAGTTTATGATATCATGAAAATAAAACCACAATGATTGTAATTCTAAAATTTTGGTGTGATAATACCAGCTGGATATTCTTACTTAGATAACGTTATGCCCCTCCTCCCTAAAAAAACACTGATATATATATATATATATACACATATATTCTAATGGGTTATAACGATAAATCCCATTTTCAGCACCCATTACACTGCACCAGTTGACCCCTCCCACATGTGGTAGGTGTGAATCGTGTTTCTCAGTCCTTAGTTTTTTATGTTGTTTTTTGTTTACTATTGGTCTTTCGGTCTTTTTTTGTATGTAGTTGTCAGTTTACGTTCTACTATTGAGTTTGCATGACCTTTTGGTCTCATTCGCTTCTCTTTATGACAAATGGTGCGTCTTTAGTAATGCTTGAGGTGTTACAGAGAGTGGCTATTTCAAATTGAATGCACTGAAGGAAAAGATGTGGTCAAGATGACTGACCTACCTGTTCAATGTAACCATCGCTTAATATTTTTACCTGAGATATTGTAACGATCGATATTTGAAATATATATGAATACTACAATATGAATAGTTCTAAGTAAGGCATTTACCCCTTTTCTGGAAATTTGTACGTCAATGAAAAAATAACATGACGCTCGCTGTTAATCTAATTTTAATCATTGAAATGGATTAAAATTAACAAAACATAACAAAATTTTAGTTAATTCACAAAGGGTCAGTCCTTGAAAATGGATAAAATAAAACGTTAGTTATCAGTTGTGAATACACCTATTCTATAGGTAATGCGTGCATTAGATGTGGATACTAAAAAATTCCAAAGATCTTAGAGTACATACAATCTTAGAATACTTCATCTTGCAATAATATTAAAACATTTATATTTTCTACTTATTGCACAAGTATTACCCATTCCAAACTAAAAGGAAAATTGAAAGAGTTGATCCTGCTTACTTAAGTCGTACTTTGTTAAAAAAAAATCATTCAGATTATTACACAATTCAACGAAAACAACATTATCAAGCCATTTTGTCATTTCTTGATTGATAGATAAAGACAACAGTAGTATACCGCTCTTCAATAGTCATCGATACATCGATTAAGCGAAAAAAATGCGTGATACCAACTAAAAATTTGTTACGTTTGGAGGACGATTTTTTTTAACCAACAATCGGTATCGTAATCCGTATTAATCGTGGGAATCAACTGTGCTTCTCTTTTTGATGACGTTTTCCTTTATGAATATTTAGGCTAACTTTAAAGAAAAACTTTTTTGGAAAAAAGAAAAAGTTAGCAGTATTCATTTTCTGCTATAAAAATGATGATGTCTCGCTCAGTAATTCTATTCTTGGTGACAATGATGAATGCATCAATCCCATCGATCTTTAAATCCAGGGTGAAACATATACAGTTAAGTCTGTCTCATATCTTGGCGTACATCTAGAAATTGACAATGAGTATCGGTTGAAAAATATAACTTAACGACAGAAGAGATGAGTTCATCTTCCCGATTGTGAACTTTCCATTTCAATGTAGAAACATTTCAGCAGCGCCTGCATCAGGGAGTATATATCTCTCAGTTGACCTTACCCTTCCGGAGCACCTGATTTCACTCCCGGTTTTTAGTGGAGTTCGTGTTGTTTCTTATTTATTATTTATAACCTCTGGTTTTGTGAGTCTTTGTTTACTCCTTAGTTTTGATTGTTATTGTCTTGATAGCACCCCAATTTTTGGTATGGTTCGTGTTGCTTAGTCTTCAGTTTTCTATGTTGTTGGTTGTGTACTTTTTTGTTCGTTTGTCTTTTTCTTTTATAGCCGTGGCGTTGTCAGTTTATTTTAGATCTATGAGTTTGGATATTCCTCTGGTATCTGTCGCCTCTCTGTTTTGATACGATATTACCGTTACAGGGTAATTTTGTATAATCACGATTTCATTGATAAAGGGTTAATGCACAAACCTTATAAACTAAAATTAAGTTCTATGTGGGGAAGTTGGAATGATCCCTTCGTGAAATTTACGGACGCCATCACGAGGTGGTTGGCCGTTATGGATAACGACGGATTATGCTCAAATTGTCGTAACTACAGACCTGTCGCCTTTTTCCCGAAGGTAACCTACCAAATTAGACGTATCACCAGATTGTATTTACACGAGAAACACGACGTGTGCCACACAGTACTTTGTGGGGTTCGTGTTTCTAATTATTTGGTTTTCTAAGTTGTTTTTTTTTTGTACTGTTGTTTGTCTGTTGGTCCTTATCTTTTTCGTTTTTGCTTTACAATTAACTTAGAGCACGTAGAGCACCGGAAAAAACAACTGAGCCATATGATATTTGTTTTTCATGCATTCCCTTTTGTTAATTAAGCTTTTCGTTAACAGTTTAAAAATGATTTGGTGCATTCAATTTGTTCTTTGATAATAAGTTATTACCCCTAGTTTGTTGGTGGGGTTCGTGTTGTTTATTCTTTAGTTTTCTATGTTGTGTCATGTGTGCTGTTGTTTGTTTGTCTTTTTTTCATTTTTAATAATGGCGTTGTCAGTTTGTTTTAGATTTATGAGTTGTACTGTCCCTTTGGTATCTTTCGTCCCTCTTTTATTACTAGTTACATTTGTACCTTCAAGTGTGCGCGTTTGTTTACATTCTTTCTAATCGCTATTGTGCTGAACAGTGGCTGAAGTTCAAACGCGAGATATCGCACTCGTGATCACTCCAAACGGGAAAATATCGGCGAATCAGTATACAGGAAGACAATAATTCAATAGCCGTATATGTATCAAGATTTTGATTGTATAAGGATTGTCTTTTACAAGAAAGTTCATCAAGATTTCTCAACTTAATTTACTGTTTAGAAAGGAACCTAATTTTTGTACCATTTGAATACCACTTAAATGAAGGCAACAGTTGTATACCAATGTTCAAAACCCATAAATCGATAGAAAAAAAATCCGGGTCATAAACCAAAACCGAGGGAAACGCACATGACACAACATTAAAATGTAACACACACAGAACACTTAAAACATATGTAGGGTATTTTTGGCATTTCAAATGTCGGGTAAGGACAATGAACATGTTGTATATGATATTTTGCACTATTACATTTCTACCTTAAAAATATCAAGTGAAAGTATACAAAATATTAAAGGATTTATGAAAACAAAGGAATAATTCAAACGTTTGACAGACTTTTGAAAATAGAAAGTTGAACAAAGAAAGTAATACTTTTATTATAATATTTACGCACTCAAAATCATTAAAAGTAATGCAACTTCATTAACAATAACGTAATATATCAAATATAGGCTCATTGTAATGTCTTATTAAGTTGAGATTGTACTTTTAGGGTTGAGACAGTTATTGAAGTACAAAACCCTTCTCTTGGATCTCAAGTTTACTAATTATCTTGCGACCAATCGTTCAATGATATGAGTACAGGGAGAAAAACGAGTGCATAAAACATGTAATGCATCTATGTATTAAAAAGCAATGACCATTAACCCTTGCCTTTCTTTGGATGAAAGATACCTGAATTACATTTTTAAAAGGTGTACTTGTAATAATGAATAGGTAGTATTTCACTTTTTGGAATAGGCTTATCAAAAGATTGACATTAGTTATGACGATTGACTTGCAAAGTCTGGTCTTGGTGTTAGCATGTACATGAACAGGATTTATGCTAATAAAGCTTACTTACGTATATAATCTTCATCATTTATACTGTTAATTTAAGTTTGTAATTATCTATGCCTCTTGGACGAATTCAATATGAAACATTAATCATTTTTAAAAGGTGTTATATTGAGTATGCTCATATAAAATGCTTTAGAAAAAGCTGAAATTTTAACCTTTTGAGTAGTACATTTACGCCAAAGCTGGTTTACTATGATATTTGGATTTAAATCATTTGTTATCGTTGAAGTCATCATACATGTTGTGTTACAATATCTCTATGTAAAAAAAATGTTTACAAATATAATATATTATGCTCTCTGCGGTAAACATAATTGCTACCAAATTGTCAAAAAACAATTGCTTATTTTTATATGTACCCTGTCTAGTCTTGAAACCATTTACTCAAGGAGAGGAGAGAAAATTTTAGTGACAGAATTTTCGGCACTCCCTCGACACCGTTTGCAAGTGTAGTCTTAAGAAACGATGATAGTCCGTCGGAAGGAGACAATAAATGGCTGACCTGTGTTAAGAGAGCACCATATCTCTGACTACTGTTGATACTCTCGGGTACGAAACGTCCACCGAGTTACAATAACTTAATTCTCAATCCACTATAAATAATATGTTGCAGTACATGATTCCTTTGGATCAATATTCAAAACTAAATAAACAAACCAGTTGGAAAAATTTATATGCCGAAGACAGGGTTTTTTTTACACAAAAATTCATTGATGGCGCTCAAATCAAAACAATGTCAAACTGTTTTTTTTTTTCCTTTAAAGAACATCAAGATGAGTGAGACTTGGTGTTTCGATAGAAAAGCATCTCTTTTAATGCATGCAATACCAGTCACAGGAATCCATGCTCAGCTAAGAGATCACAATCCGGATTATAAGACACAAATCGGTAAAACACTTGTCCTACCTCCATGACAAATACGCTATTGTCCCCAAATAACATATTAATTTTTGTGTGTAAAATTCATTACATTAACTGCTTGATAAATGAATAAGTTCTTGACAATTCACTTGGACAATCAACATATATCCTCACGAATCTTACCAAAGAGGAAATCTTGTATAATCATGATATGTTCTATGTTCCTTTTGAATTTCAACCTAAGATGAAGAACTGGATCTTCCATCACTGTATTGGATACCTAAACTACATAAGTGTCCTTACAAACAACGGAATATTGCTGAGTTTTCCAAGTGATCCACGAAACCTCTCTCTAAATTATTAACATCTATTTTATCAGCAATCAAAGCCGGGCTTCAACATTATTGTGAAACTGCCTATTCTAGAGGTGGAGTGAAACAGATGTGGATACTAAAAAATAGCAAAGATCTTTCAGAGAACATACAGTTTGAGACTCTTTTATCTTGCAATAATCTTTAAACATTTGACTTTTCTACAATTTATACACGTATTCCCTATTCCAAACTAAAGGACAATTGGAAGAGTTGGTATTGCTTTGTTTCATAAAAAGGAATGGCCAACGTAGACACAAGTATCTTGTTTTAGGGAGGGATAACTCCTACTTTGTACTCTGATTCAAACAAAAAAATCTCTGAACCTGTAATTATCAAGATGCTTGATTTCTTGATTGACAACATATTTGTTACGTTTGGAGGACGTGATTTTCAACAGACTGTCGGCATTCCAATAGGAACAAACTGTGTCGCTCTTCTTGCCGACTTGTTTCTTCATTATAATGAGGCTGACTTCATACAGGAACTTCTTAGAAAGAAAGATAAGAAGTTAGCAATATCCATTAACTTTACTTTCCGCTATATAGATGATGTTCTCTCACTAAATAATTCAAAATTTGGTGACCATGTTGAACGCATTTATCCCGTCGAACTAAAGATAAAGGATACAACAGATACAGATAAGTCGCCTCATACCTCATATCTTGACTTACCTCTCGAAATTGACATTGAGGGTCAGTTGAAAACAAAACTTTACATAAAAAAAGTTAATTTCAGCTTCCCAATTGTGGACTTTCCATTTCTAAGTAGCAACATTCCAGCAGTGCCTGCATACGTAGTATATATCTCCCAATTGCTACGATATCCCCGTGTTTGTGTTTCCTATCGTGATTTCCTTGATAGAGGATTGCTGCTCACAAGGAAGCTATTAAATCAAGAGGTCCAAATGGTGAAGTTGAATTCATCCCTTCGTAAATTTTACGGACGCCATCACGAGCTGTTTGACCGTTATGGAATAACCGTTTCACAGATGCTATCAGATATGTTCCTTACGTCGTAACCCCTAAATTTTCATGAATGTGACCTACCGAATTAGACTATTACTCGGGTTTGTTATAACATGACCAACACGACAGGTGCCAGTTTTCTATGTTGTGTCATGTGTACTATTATTTGTCTGTTTGTCTTTTTCATTTTTCATAAATTTCATAGCCATGGCGTCACTTTATTTTCGATCTATGAGTTTGACTGCTCCTCTGGTATCTTTCGCCCCTCTTCCAGAGAAACATTTTTCCTTCGTAGCGTGTATTCCATCTACGCCAGACAAACGCCAGACATATGCCAACATACGTTACTTGAACGCCCGATAAACGCTTAGGTACGCTTCTCGTACGCCCAATACACGCTGAATGCATCCAAAAATACTAGCGTATTGACAACGTACAGGATTTTTTAACACGATCAGCGTACGTCGGAGCTATGCGCTGATGTGTGACGCCGGTATTAACTAGTGTACAATCAATGCAAACGAATCAAATAATGAACAAAGATGCATAACTCTAGAAAGACGGAAGTAAATTCAGCCTGGATAAAAGAGTATTTGAAAAAATAAATGAAAATGGTCAAAATGATAAAGAGGGTTTTCTGACATGAACCGTTATATAGGTAGATAAAAATTACACGAAACTCGAGACTCATGAGTTTAATGTTAATCTACACGAATTGCGAAAACTTGGACAACGGAATTCCAACGGTACGAATATTGATGTTAATTGACTGTGCCAACCTAAGGCGAAAGGTGCCAATAGAATATTCAAGGAATAGATCATGAAAAAAATATTTGGCCTTTTTATCACTATTGGAACATCTTTTCGCATAATCATTATCTTTCGACTTTTTGATGTTAATTTGGTTTTTTAGTGTAAGCTTCACTGAACGTTACAAAAAGAGTCAGGGTATCGTATCAGTTGAATTAGTTATATACTGATGGTTTTCGGAATCGTGTGAAGATCTGAGGATCTCGATCTGTTAAAAACTACGTAAACTTGGTCAACAAATTTCCCTTCAATGCTGAATATATAAAATCTTTTTAAACTTTTCGCTCTCGCTTCAGACGTAGATGTAAATATGAAGAGAACAGTACAAAATAAAGATTTGTAATGAGTCGGATAATTGTGTAGAATCCAACCCTAAAGTTTTCTGGAAATTGATTAACAAACTTGATCAGTCATCAACTTGTAAAACAAATGAATCAGTACCTTATAATTCTTTTAAGGAACACTTTGAAAAACTAACTCTTGAACACCCCGAAATGAATCGTTTTCAGGTAAATGTCACAAAAATCTTTAACGTCTAAAGGCTAAATTACCTTTTAATAATGATATAAATGAGCTTAATGGTGTAATCACACCAAGTGGAGTCGTAAAGGCCATCAAATCACTAAAAAAAATGGTAAAATTGCATCCATTGATTTTATATCTAATGCGATGATAAAAAAGGGTACCAACTCTAACATGGAATCTCTTTTTAAACTTTTAAATATTGTCTTTAATGAAGGTATCTTTCCAAAAATATGGAATGAGAGTCTTCTTGTTCCACTTCACAAAAAAGGTAATAAGGCCGACCCTGGAAATTACCGAGAGATATCTATTAGTTCGAACCCTGGAAAAGTGTTTAACAAGAGTTTACATGCCAGATTATTAAAATTTACACAATGCAACAATTTGATAAGCAAAAAAAAAAAAATGGTTTTATGGAACATAATCGAACAGCTGATCATATTTTTTCATTGAAATCAATTATTAAACAATACAAGACTAAACATAGGAAAGTTTATGCTGCATTTATTGATTTAAAAAAAAAAAAGCCTTTGATACGTTATGGAGAATTGGATTATTCCATATACTATTAACACATGGTATTCCAAAGAAAATTTTAAACATAGTTTTTTCAGTGTATACCAAAACAAAGAATAGAATAAAATTTAATGATGGTTTAAGTACATCTTTCATATCTGCAAGAGGTGTCAAACAAGGCGATGTTCTAAGCCCTTTACTATTTAATATTTTTGTTAATAATATTGTTGAAAATTTAAAAAACAATAGCACAGACCCTGTGCTAATTGGTGATGATAAGATTCATTGTTTGTTATATGCCGATGACTTGGTACTATTGTCAAGTAGTCCAGAAGGACTACAATGTAGTCTTGACACTCTAGCTCAGTTCTGTACAGATTGGAAGCTGGAAGTAAATTCTACAAAATCAAAAGTCCTAATATTTAAAATGGCAAATTTAACCTTGCCTCCAATTTATTGATGGAAAAGTCTAGAAAAACTCTATTCAAAATAAAGAAATCTCTTAGTCTTAACAATTCATGTAGACTTTTAGAAAAACTTTTTGATACAATGGTACTTCCAATTTTATTATATGGAAGTGAAGTTTGAGGTATTGAATCAATTCAAAAAAATACTGAGAATGAACCATATGAAAAGTTTCATATAAAATTTATGAAAGAAATTTTTGGGGTTCACTGTAAAACTTCCAACCATGTATGTCGCAGTGAGCTTGGTAGACTCCCCTTAAAAGCTAAAATTTTGTTGACTTCCATGAAATTTTTAGATCATCTAATCTCATCTAACAAAATCTTAGTTCATGACATATTTATTCAAACAAGAGAAAACAACCTATGGACAAGTAATATGAAGAAATGTATCCATAATCTGGGTTTCTCATATTTTACATCTTTTAATGTACCTAGTAAACCTATGCTTGCTCAAATAATACAACGAATTCATGACCAAATTTTACAAGAACAGAATTCATATATTACAGAATCATCAAAATTATCATTTTTTCGACATTTTTGTTTTTCAAATAAACGTGCACACTATGTTGACCAATTGAATATGTTGAAAGATAGGGCACCTTCGGCAAAACTAAGGCTAAGTGCACACAATATTGAAATTGATAGAGGTAGATACATGCAAGTTTAATAACAGAAAAGAAAGGTTGTGCAAATTATGTCATAATAAAAATATAGAAGACGAAAAACATTTTATCTTGCACTGCACAAAATATGAATCACAAAGAAATGTTCTTATATCAAAATTGTCCTATTTTAAAAATTATGACAAACAATCCAAAACGGAGGATGAATATATCAAACTACTACTTAATAGCAAGTGTAGAAAAACACTTAGATTGATATCATCTTCTATTAATCAATCATTTGAATTAAGGAAAAATGTCCTTACAAATGAGTAATATGAGCAATTTGAAACTATAACATACAATATACTTATGTCAGTAGTCTATTCTTATAAATTAACCTATATATATATTGATATATTTATAACTGCACATTTCATTGTTCGAAATGTGCCCAATGATATGCTATGTAGTATTGTTTAATTGCTGCATCATTACTATTTGTATACTAGTTGTATGGGCCGTTGCCAATTATTGTAATCGAGTTTGTGCAAATAAAATATTTGTATATGTTTTTTTTTTTATACTAACAGATGATATGCTACTGCATGTCTAGAAATTGATCTTGATTCTTATATATGATGCATCGTTGAATTCGGGTAAACGGCGGAAATATAATTAACAAAATGATATTCTATTGATAGATCAAATACTTTGTATGATGAGGTGAAATCCTTCACATGTCATGAAGCTTGCGAATCCTTGTTAAGGTGTCACTGTTAGTGAAAAGAGATTTAATTCAACGAAATAAATACTTTATAAATTCTTTCAAACCTAAGTTTTTTTTAATAATTTCTTAATTTTTGAATAGGTAACTTTAGATAAGGACAATAATATGTTATAAATCCTGTCAGTACCAGTGGCGGATCCAGAACTTTGCCTAAGGGGGGCCCGCTGACTGACCTAAGGGGGGGGGGGGGGGGGCTCCAGTCATGCTTCAGTGATTCCCTATATAATCAACCAAATTTTTCCCACAAAAGGGGGGGGGCCCCCTGGATCCGCCTATGAGTACAGAAGTAATGACTTTTAAGCCGATGAATATCATTATATCGGCGTTGTTGGTCCAGGTTTATCATTTTAAAATACTTTGACAATTTATTTTATTATAGAGTAAGCATTTGAATACTTCAAGTTTTGTGTATGTACGACTGACACTTCTTTAATGTGTTACAGTGGTCTCAGAGTAAGAGTAAAAAAAAAGCGAACATGTGACGAGGAAAAAAAACCAACACGAGATACAAGGTATGTGAAATTGTATCTATGTTATATAACGCATAATCACAAAGCGCTACTCATGATGGGTTTTTAAATTAATTTGCTATGAATAATTCAAAATATAATTTTTTTTATGATATATCGTATTTATTTAAAAAAAAATATTCATGCAAGCAAGGATTTGTATAGTTAGAAATCCTTGATGCAAGATAAGATAAATTTTATTTCCAATAGAGGACCCATTATAGGCATAGTCAGTACATTATTTTTTTTATATCAAACAATTGCAGTAGACAATACACATGTCAAGAAAAGAAAAAAAGAAATGATACAACTGAAATAAAATTATCTTCTCTGAGCATATACTGAACTATATCAAAATGTCTACATTTATCAATGATTTGTATAGCAGTGGCTGATCCAGGGAGGTTTGGGGTTGAAAACTCCCTTTTTTGGACGATCAATACATTTGAATGGGGACATATAGTTGTCATCCCCCCTTTTGAAAATGGCTGGATCCGCCCCTGTATAGTATATTACTTTACAAATCTTTGCTCTAATAAAAATGATATATAATTGACCAAGGACTTGTTCACTGTAAAAATCCTGGATTAGACTGAGAATATTATGTGTTTACTTAGGTCATTCATTTGCCGTCATTTTAGTAACCTCCATAATGGCGTACAAACTGATTT
The DNA here is from genome assembly GCA_037788925.1 of Mytilus galloprovincialis. Lineage (NCBI taxonomy): Eukaryota > Metazoa > Mollusca > Bivalvia > Mytilida > Mytilidae > Mytilus > Mytilus galloprovincialis. The sequence continues at coordinate 57,575,535 of CM075335.1, read as the reverse complement.
CATTATTTTAGACTTTTCCAATGCATTTGACAAGATACCTCACAAAAAATTATTAAGAAAGATGGATAACTATGGCATAAGGGGAAATGTACTGTGGAACTCACTTCCACAAAACGTCATCAGTGTCAACTCCATGGATCAGTTCAAAATACTGATCCCGAGTCAGTCATATTTAGATATCCAACCTGTTTGTAAATATGTAAATGTGTTAATTTTTGTTTGGTTTTTGCACAAAATTATTTTTGAATATTGCACGCATTAGTTATTACTCAGTTATTATATTTTATTAAGTGTCTGTTTGCGATGCGCCGACGTATAGTCATCAATGTGCTGATGGATCGTCGTACGATGTAGATGTTGATGTAGAATATGTCTAACTGCAATAAGATAAATGAACGACGCGTGAAACGCGGACGTCAAAGAAAACCATGTTCAAATTTTCCCGCCACTAAACAATTGATGAATTTATCAAAAACCAATCAAATCAATCCACCTCATTTGTACCGTGTTACGAACCGGCAAGCTGAATTTCTTAACGAACTACTGCACACGTATACTGCTAGGCAGGAAGAAAGTCATAGCAGCAATGATTTTGGGGTGCTTTCTCGTGATTTTTGTTGTCCCGTCGTATGTTTTTGGTGCTGCTAAAGGCCCAAAAGTTACTGACAAAGTAAGTTCATTTAGTTTGTAAACAAAAGAAAGAAAAAGGAGGAGGGGAATTGTTCAGTTTATAAACTTTTGTTTGTCGTTAGTTGTAGTATTGTTTAACATAAAATTATGTTCCTTGCATCCTATCTATTATAGATATCACGTATATGTTTGAAATTGCAGCATAAACAAGTATAGGCTTTAATTTCACACAGTCACTAAGGCCTCAGACTTAAGACACAGCAAGAATTTGTGATCATTTGTACAGTCCAAATAACTATTAAGTCTAGCAAGGCTATTTTATTATTTTTCTGGGACAGGACATAGGAAGTGTCTCAGAAAAAAAATAGCCTTGCCAGACGTCATAATTATTTGTACTAGGATTTGTATAGTAACTTAGTAAGACTATATATACAAATCCTTGGGCACAGGCAGTTGTCTCTTTTTTTACAGTTTACAATATATACATGTACATGTACATATTTGAATAGCACCTGGTACCAAACTCGCATTTTAAAGATACATGTGATTTATGACAAATGTTGTTGAACTTTTCGTTATAATTTGAGTCCATACATCATTACATGCATGGTTGTATATCATTATCAAACATGAGACTACTATAGCAACAAAACATGTTATGTAGTAAAAAGAATAAGTACAAATTAAATTGTTTATTTTTAGCTCACCTGGTCCAAAGGGCCAAGTGAGCTTTTCTCATCATTTTTCGTCCGTCTTCGTCTGTTAAATTTTACAAAAATCTTCTACTCTGAAACTACAGGGCCAAATTAAACCAAACTTAGCTACAATCATCATTAGGGTATCTAGTTTAAAAATGTGTCTGGTGACCCAGCCAACCAACCAAGATGGCTGCCATGGCTAAAAATAGAACAATGGGGTAAAATGCAGTTTTTGGCTTATACATGTATCTCAAAAAACCAAAGCATTAAGAGCAAATCTGACATGGGGTAAATTGTTTATCAGGTCAAGATCTATCTGCCCTGAAATTTTCAGATGAATGGGACAACCCGTTGACTTGTTAGGTTGCTAGCCATGAATTAGTAATTTTAAGGAAATTTTGCCGTTTTTGGTTATTATCTTGAATATTATTATAGATAGAGATAAACTGTAAACAACAAGGAGTTATTGCCCTTTAAAGTCAATTTTTTACAATTTTCATAAAATTTGTAAATTTTTACTTACTTTCTCCACTGTAACTACTTGGCCAAGTTTATTATAGATAGAGATAATTGTAAGCAGCAAGAATGTTCAGTAAAGTAAGATCTACAAGCACATCACCATCACCAAAACACAATTTTTTTCATGAATCCATCTGTGTCCTTTGTTTAATATTCACACAGACCAAGGTGAGCAACACAGACTCTTTAGAGCCTCTACATTAATTTGGCAAAAATATTTAAAATTGTATTTGTTTAGTTTAGTAGTCTGGTAGTACAATGTAGTATTTTTTGGTTAGCAGCTTTTTCAGAAAATCCACATCTTGGAAGGGATCAAACAAATTTCCCCAAAATCGTTGGTAGACTCAGTGGTGGATTCAGAAATTTTCACAAGTGGGGCCTACTGACTGCCTAAGATATGTAAGAGGGGGCCAGCTCCAGTCATGCTTCAGTGCACTAAAGAGGAAGGGGCACCCTGAAAAACCCTCTAAATTTGCCTCAGACTCTTGATAGGAGTGATTGCCTTTAATGACAAGTGTTTCCCCTATTTGTGTTTACAACAAAATTTAAAAAAGATAGAAGGAAATTGTAAACAGAAAATTTGATCAGCAACACAAAATCAAAACAAAACAAAAAGAAATGAAGAGATCAACATAAAAAGGGATGTCACTATTTCATGAATTCTTTTCTAGTCTACAATATTGGAAAGTGTCCCACTGCAGAAGATGCCAAAAAGACTTTTGTGAGCAATACTGGCTCTAGAGCCTTTAGTTTAATCAACTGGTACCACTACCTCATGTTCATTTTTGCAATGTATCATTTACAATATTTTGTTTTTTAACAGGTTTATTTTGATATAGAAATTGGAGGAGAAAAAGCTGGCAGAATTGTAATTGGTTTGTTTGGAAAGACTGTCCCTAAAACTGTGAAGAATTTTAAAACATTAGCAGAAGGAACTGAGGTATGATGAAAAGGCACATTAAGTGTTCATCATTATAATGATTATGTATTTCTTACTTGAAGATAGTTGGAGATACTTAATAAAGAAAAACTGAAACTTAACAAACATTTATTCTTCTTTGGAGAAATTATAGCAAATTTCATGATTCTGTGATATTTTTGATATAATTTAGTTTATATGGATTAAGATTTTGGCAATATTTCTTTAGACTTAGTGATATATGATGACTATTTGAATAAAGTAGATATATATATGAAAGTTGTTGACCCCAATACAATCCATTTCAATAGGGTCAACTTTATAAAACCATATTTTTTTTTAATACAGAAAATAGATATATTCATGTATTTTTTTTAATTTTAAGGAACATACATCATGTACATGACAAATTCAGTATGACATAAAGTATTTGAAAAAACCAAGAAATATTTTCCTTGTTATTTTAGGAGAGAGATGGTAAAACATTAACATACAAAGGAAGTAAATTTCACCGAGTTATTAAAGATTTTATGATTCAAGGAGGTGACTTTACCAGAGGAGATGGAACTGGAGGTTTGTATTATGTAGAGGAAGAGCTATCTTAATCGTGGTATAAAAAAGGGGAGATGTGATCTAATGAAAAATGTGACTACTTTCCACAAGAGTTCACATTATGTGCATATACACATCTAAGGAACTATTGGCCACTGTACAAGCTTCAATAACAAGCAAAACCCTTACAATATAGTCGAAAATAAATGGCCACACAATGAAAAATGTGGAATGATTTAAAACAAGACAGCCAACAGCATGATTTTTTTTGGATCTACCTCAACCAACAACAACCACTGAATAACAGGCTCCTGCCTTAGGACAGGCACATCAAGAATGTGGCACAACATGTTTTTTTTAGTGCTCAACCATCCCCCTAACCATACTAATTTGTCACCGCACAACACAAGAACAAAATGTTTACATTTTCTGTCCTTTCCAGGCCAAAATAAAAAGATTGTATGTTTGCCCAAACGCGACCGACCCAAAATAAACCCGCCGACTCAAATTCTTTTTTTACGTTTTTTTGAAGAAATTTTTTTTTTCGGATTTTTTTTGGGTCCGCTCCGTCATCGTACAAAACTTAATGTTTGTCGTCTTTGCGTTTGAAAGTAACTGTGAATAAGATTAAAAGAAAGCGTATAAGAGACGCAGTTAATCGATTTTCGATGTTCTCTGTTTTTATCTTCTGATTTAACGAACGTAAAGAAGTAAAACAAGTGAAGTGGCACAGTTTTATTTACGCTGTAGTTGTCTGTACTACCAAACCCTTACCTATATGCTCAATGTTAATTTCATCGTGTTATCGAATATCTGATAAGAATATTCAGGTAGATTTGTTCAAAACCATGTGCAATCGAATATTTTCAATGTTATTCTGACAGGAAATGGATCCGGAAGTTGCGAATTTACAATCTTGCAAGAAGATTTTGTTTTTACTGAATAAAAAGGAATTATTTCTTGATAAATTGTTGTCTTTAATTATAATCTTCCTTTATCATGTAAATTAGATGCCCTTTTATTCAAATAGTTCAAATTTACAAGTCTCATTAGACAAGATCAGTACGTTGCTGTTTGGGAGAATTTGATAAAACTATAATTGCTCACAGAATCAGAAATATAATCTTAACTGAATGTAACTCCTTCTGAATAATTTATTGCAATATAAATATAAATCCCTTTTGACAAGAGAAATCTGACTTTTGTCAGAAATATTTTTTTCACATGTGCAAAAGTAAAAACATGTTATCGACGCCATATTAGATTTTTATACAAATTTGTGAGGAAGCCTCTGGAACCACGACCTAAAAATAAATAGTCTTCAGAAAACGTTAACTTTATGCAATTATATTTTATCAATAATGATTATTTTCAAAAATTTAAACTTGATTATTTAAAGAAATAAAATTATAACAAATACGTTTTTAGTTTGGAGATTCTACAGAACATGCTTTGATCTATTTATAGCCAAATTAGTTTACCTGTGTGATAATGTAAAATATAAATTTGTTTTTGTTTTCAAAACATAAAAAAGACACAAACTATTAAAGGATGGTAGATAATAATTCATATTAATATTTTAGGACATTTAATCTATTTTAATAGAAATAGGATTTAAAAACTGCAAACAAATTTAATCATTACATAATCAGCTGATATTTTTTTTTACATAAACATCGTGTTGATGGAACTGTTGAAAATCACTTCATAAATCCACCAGCCCTTTCACACAGTTAGCAATTGTCAGGGTTATAAACATCTCAGGATCCAAATCATATTGTAGACTAATTTATTGATAGAGGTTTTAAATTCATGGCTTTTGGTTGTCTCTACAAAGGTTTGACGGAAAAAAAAGATATACTGTTTTAACATCTTTTAATATTTTCATGCAAATTCTGACAAAAAAAAAAAAAAAAAAGAATTTGCCTACCTACCTACCCACACCCAGTCATCATGGGTCGGGTTTGGGCAAACTGAAATATTTTTAATTGTGGCCCCATCTGCTTGAATTTGTCGTATTTTATAAAAAAAATATTCATCCAGTAATAACACTTTAGTTTAAAAAAGTAAAATATATTCTGTTATGTTGTTTTTTTTGCAAAAATTGCTACAGGAGAAGTTTTTTTAAAAAATAAAAACATTAAAATTTATTTAAATTTGTATGCTGCATGTATTTCAATAATTTATTACACATCTTAATATATTAATTACAAACAAAAGTGAACACATGCCTGGGGAATCTGTAGTACGACATAGTCCTTAAAGTGGAACCTTGGGTATGCAGGGTTGTTATAATAAAGCACAACAAGTGTAAAGAGTCTTATAACAGCAAAGAGTTATTAGACTCTCTACATCTTAATATATTGTTAAAAAATTCTAATAATAAGTACACATGAATTTTGGAAAACATTTGGTGGTTTTAAATATATAGTTAGACATAGCCATAAGCAAGTTAACCTTGTCAAGGATTCTTGTCAGAAAAATAAATTAGTCATACATATATGTATTTTCTGCCAATGGTTTCACTCCAGAGGACTTAAGTCATTAGGATTTTAAATTAGATATTAGATTTAGCAAGCTGTTACCTAGTAGGTTGTATAGCAAAATATATATGATAATTCTGTTTAGTTATTTAGATAATTAATATATTGATTTTCATTTCTCTTCTCTTTCTAAAGGTAGAAGTATTTACGGAGAAAAATTTGCTGATGAGAACTTCAAGCTGAAGCATTATGGATCTGGATGGTTGTCCATGGCTAACGCTGGTAAAGATACTAATGGATCTCAATTCTTTTTAACAACAAAAAAGACCGAATGGTTAGATGGTAGACATGTTGTTTTTGGAAAAGTTATAGAAGGAATGGTAAGCGTTTCAATGGATTATAGAGGCTTTCCTCATAAATGCATTGGTGTTTATTTTGGTTTTTTTCTTGTCAATTGATAAGAGAAACTAGTTTTTTCTATTTTCATTAATAGATAAATGTAAATGCTGTTTTTGTGTTTCTTGATACTCTCTATTTTATATGTATATATTTGATACAGACACAAAAAAAACTATCGGAATGGCAATAAATAAGGTTGCCATATTCATGATTTAGAAGGCACCAATGCAGTGAACTCTTATAATATTTTGATAATTTTGAAGGGTCCTTCATGCTAGAATAATTTCACAGTGTGAAACACAAACATGAGTTTAAACCAAACAGTCAATCTTAATCATTTTGATTAAAACTGAGCACTCGACAGATACAATCATTTCATCACACACTTCAAGTAAACAGTGGAATGCAAAAAAATCTCTCTTGTATGATGTAAAGTTAATAACCACTAATTGATAATGATTGATATGGATTGTTTTTATGACCGACTTTGGTGCATTATGTTTTTTGGTCTTGTGTGATGATTTGTCCATCTGTCTTTCCCACTACAGGTTAAAGTTTTTTGGTCAAGGTAGTTTTTGATGAAGTTGAAGTCCAATCAACTTGAAACTTAGGTCAAATGTTCCCTATGATATGAACCTTTTTACTTTAATGCCTAATTGGAGTTTGGACCCAGATTTCACATTCCACTGTAAATAGAAAATCATAGTGTGAGTGGGGTATACTTGTACTATGGACACATTCTTGTTAATTTATGAGATAGGTTACACTGAGAGAGAAATTTCTTTGCTTTATGAGTATTTGATAATTAGCCTACAAATTTGTAATTTGTTTGACATGACATACTTTTTTTTTTGCAGAGTGTAGTAAGAAAAATAGAAAGTAATCCAACAGCAGCTGGAGATAAACCTAAAAAAGATGTTGTTATAGTTGAATGTGGTTCTCTACCTGTAGATGAACCTTTCGCTGTAGAAAAGGCAGCCTCTGAAGAATAAAGAGACACTCCTCATTTGACCACATCTTGTATAATTTCTAGTTTTTTGGGTCCTCTTTTTAATACTCCTATGAAAGATTTTTGTCATTCCAAAGGAAGAGGACCTGTTTTTTCAAAATAGATTGAAGATGCAATGTACATGTATTTGTTCCAAGTTATTTCGCAATGATAATTTTCTTACATATTCATATTTTTTTTTTATAGTAGTATAAGTTTCAGATAGAATAAGTGATGTTAAGTTTTCATAAAGCCATTTGATTATTGTACACCAATTAATACCAGTCGTTTGAAATTGCATGCTTATTTAAATTGGCCACTGATTATGATAGTATAATGTGTAATATTGTGATTGTAACTGCATGTATATATTAATAGAAAGATCATGTTGAGTGGAATAGAATGGCAGACATGAGGTTAAAGTTACAAAGAACTAGAAATTATATAACAAGTGGCTGTTAACATTTCTTTCCATTTTCAATTATTCACTCTCACAAATTATTTAAAAAAAGTAAGTTCATTTTTTTGGAAAAATTTTCGGTGATGTTAATCATGAAAATGAAGCTAACAAAGAAACCGAAAAAAGAAATTACCCACAAACATTTAAAATTTAAAGTGACCAACTCCAAGATGTAGGCGAATGTTTATCATCCTGTTATAATGATGTTATGTTCTCTTATATCAGCATTAAATAGTGCTCATTTTATACAAAATAGCCAAAATAGTTTGTTTTTTATATCATTGCAGTCTAATTATTATTTTACTTTTTATTATTAACTGCATTTTGTTTTTTTGAGTGTTCTAAATGTTTTGTTTAAAAACAATATTTATATTTCGGTTTATCATATCATTTTTCATATCTGTATACAAGTGCTACAACTAATGGTTTTTTTTCTTGTCAAATTTGTACTTTATATTTTTCTCCAAAATTTAAATCATAAGCTTTTATGATTTTTCTTATAAAGTTATTGTTCTCAGGTTAAAAGATTGAACATGTTTTTAACAAATAAATTATAGATAGACAAATGTATGTAGAATTTGTCATGAAAAATATATTAGCATTTTCCATCAAATTCTCAGATAATGATAAAAACTTTTTACATTAAAACATAAAAAAATAAGTCTTTGGTCTGTTTATTTCATTAAAGTTTCTCCAGTGAGATTTTGCTGTCTTCTACCATCGACCATTGTCTGATGTAAACATTTTCAATGATCTTCTCTTGAACCAATTTCAACAAAACAGCTAGAAAGTTATTGGAATATCCAGTACAAATTTTGTGTTTTTATTCCAGATGTTAATTTTTTTGTGTTGAGGAAACTATAGTAGATATAGAGAAACTATATCAAAACTAAAAGGCTCAGAAGAATAAAGTCTACAATTAAGTTAGCAAGAAAGGAATTATCAGGCGATTCCTTAATGGACTTATTGTTGTTCAATAATTATTTGTACTTATTTTTCACACTTTTTGGTGTATGCATTGGTTGGTATCAATGCCATCAATAGTCAAGCTTACTATTTAAATGTTATTGGTGTTTTAATTGTTCCTATCATCTTTGCTCTCATTATTTATCATTAAGGGAGATAATCGAATTTATCCCTGTCCTACAAGGGGAGATAATTGATTTTACTTAAAATATGGTAATAACTTGAATGTGCAACTCCTGAAATCCTCGATAGTACTGTGTTATAGAACATGGGCCTGCATCTAGGAAAGGCAGCACATTCAAACTGATAAGTCTATAAAATAACCTGACAAGGACATGGGAAAAAAAAACCAGCAGTCTACAAACATGACCTAAAAAACTAAAAACTGGGAAACACAAACTTAATAAAAAAACAAGTGTGATCTTGGGTGCTCCTGAAAGGTATGAAGATCTTAATGTGGCACCTGTAAAATTTGATTAACAACAACCTGTTAAATAATTAACAAGTATGTGAAATGTGGAATACACTTCAAAAAGACTAATCCAAGAAAAAGGTTTCATTGTACAATTGATAGTTATAGAATTGCCATTGGGAAGTGATCGAATTATTTAAGTGTGTGAATCAATTTGTAGAAAGTTTATTGGGCTGGAATTAAAAGTAAAAACCTTGGTAGGTGGAACTTTCTAAAGTTATAAGGTTGAAGTTATTGTAATGTAGCAGTGCTTCCCATGACCTAGCAGGTTCATAACCATGCACCATTAGATGGACCTGCAGAATTCTACTTTAGTTAGGAGAGTGGTTGCTTATTTTAAAGAATAATTATTATTATTTTATCCCTTGCGGTATCAGAGGGTGCATTAAGTTTTATCCCTGTACGTCCCAAAATTGGTTTCCATTTAAATTTAGCTTGCCTCAACCAAATATTTTGAATCTTACAACGCTTATTACCACAAAACACAGATCAATTTTGAATTTTGGTGGTGTCACTTTTACTGTTCTAGAGTTGGCCCTCTTTACAAATTGAAAAATTGCTGAATTTTGTTTTAGTTCTCTAATTTAAGTTTGCCTCAACTAAATGTTGAGAAACATACACAATGCATATTACCACAATTCTTGGATCAAGTACAAATTTGGGTAGTGTCACTTTTACAGTTCTTGAGTCCTGTCTCTTTATAACATTATATGCAAGGGGGCATCATCTATGTCCCATGGACACATTCCCCCTTATTTTGCCCCAGCGTAAATGTTGGGGTCATATTTATTTACCCCTGTCCTTCCAGATTAGTCTGGCTTTCTCCTATAGTTTAGGAGGTACAACTTTAATATTTTGTCACGCTTCAGGTAAAAGTTTATGGTCAAGGTAGTTTTTGATGAAGTTGAAATTGATAACTTGAAACTTATAATTGAGAATGGAAATGGGGAATGTGCCAAAGAGACAACAACCCGACCATAGAGCAGACAACAGCAGGTCACCAACAGGTCTTCAATGCAACAAGAAATTCCCGCACCCAGAGGCGTCCTTCAGCTGGCCCCTAAACAAATATATACTAGTTCAGTGATAATGAACGCCATACTAAACTCCAAATTGTACACAAGAAACTTAAGGTTAAAATAATACAAGACTAACAAAGGCCAGAGGCTCTTGACTTGGGACAGGCGCTTAAATGCGGCGGGGTTAAACATGTTTGTGAGATCTCAACCCTTCCCCTATACCTCTAGCCAATGCAGAAAAATAAATGCATAACAATACACACATTAAAATTCAGTTCAAGAGAAGTCAGAGTCTGATGTCAAAAGATTTAACCAAAGAAAATAAACAAAATGACAATAATACATAAATAAAATCAGACTACTAGTAGCTAACTGACATGCCAGCTCCAGACCCTCAATTAAACTGATTGAAAAATTATGTCTTAATCATATGAATATCAGGCACAATCCTCCCTATGAGGGGTTTAGTATCATACCATCATAACATATATGAGAAGAACATAACCCTTGTCATGCCAACAACTGGTTTTTAAATAAATGTGTTTAGTTCCGATGCAAAGACCCTATAAGTGAATCAATATTAACACCAAAATATGCAATCTTTAATGACCTGACAACAGTATCATAACTATATCCCTTCTTAATAAGTCTATTAAGGTTTTGTTAGCTTCTGAGGTGAATACTGACATTTTAGTGCTTTATAAAGAATATTGCCATAAAATATTGGATGTGAAATACCTGAACGTATAAGAAGTCTGCATGTTGAGTTATATTTACGAATGATGTCCTTATACTGATGATAAAATTTTATAAATGTTTTGACTAGTTTGTGATATCGAAAACCCTGGTGTAATAATTTTTCAGTATTACATAAATTTCTCTTGTTGAAATCTAAAACATACACGAGCGAATCGTACAAGTTGAGATATATAAACACCGTAAGATGGTGACAAGGGAACGTCACCATCTAAAAATAGATAATTAACGATAGGAAATGAAAAATCATCTCTTTTATCATAAATTTTAGTATTAAGCTTTCCTTTAATGATATAGATATCAAGATCGAGGAAAGGGCAGTGGTCATTGTTAGTATTAGCTTTATTTAAAGTAAGTTCATCAGGATAGATTTCTTTAGTATACATACTGAAGTTGTCATTATTGAGAGCCAAAATATCATCCAAATATCTAAAAGTATTATTAAATTTGTGTATCAGATGTTGTTTCGATGGGTCTTTGCTAATTTTTGTCATAAATTGTAACTCATAGCAATACAAAAACAGGTATGCAATAAGTGGTGCACAGTTAGTCCCCATTGGAATTCCGATAACCTGACGATATACAGAATCTCCAAAGCAAACAAAAATGTTATCTAGTAAAAATTCAAGAGCAGATATAGTATCAAGGCATGTCCAATTGACAGTTTTTGTCGAGCCTGCAACTTTTGTTGCAGAAAGCTCGACATAGGGATAGTGATCCGGCGGCGGTGTTAGCTCACTTCTTAAAAGCTTTATATTTTAGAAGGTGGAAGACCTGGATGCTTCATACTTTGTATATAGATGCCTCATGTTACGAAGTTTCCGTCAGTCACATGTCCAATGTCCTTGACCTCATTTTCATGGTTCAGTGACCACTTGAAAAAAAAGTTCAAATTTTTTGTAATGTTGAATTCTCTCTTATTATAAGAATTAGGATAACTATATTTGATATGTGCGTACCCTGCAAGGTGCTCATGTCTGCCAGACAGTTTTCACTTGACCTCGAGCTAATTTCATGGATCAGTGAACAAGGTTAAATTTTGGTGGTCAAGTCCATATCTCAGATACTATAAGCAATAGGGCTAGTATATTCGGTGTATGGAAGGACTGTAAGGTGTACATGTCCAACTGGCAGGTGTCATCTGACCTTGACCTCATTTTCATGGTTCAGTGGTTTTAGTTAAATTTTTGTGTTTTGGTCTGTTTTTGTCATACTATATGCAATAGGTCTACTATATTTGTTGTTTGGAATGATTGTAAGGTGTACATGTCTAGCGGGCAGATGTCATGGTTCAGTGGTCAAAGTTAAGTTTTTGAGTTTTGGTCTTTTTATCTAATACTATATGCCATAGGTCAACTATATTTGGTGTATGGAAATATTTTATGATCTTTATGTCAGTCGCGCAGGTTTTATTTGACCATGACCTCATTTTCACGGTTCATTGCACAGTGTTAAGTTTTTGTGTTTTGGTCTATTTTTCTTAAACTGTAAGTAATGGGTCAACTATATATGTTTTATAGAAGCATTGTTAGCTGTACATGTCTGCCTGGCATGGTTTATCTGACCTTGACCTAATTTTCAAGGTTCTTTGGTCTTTGTTTAGTTATCTTGGTTAATGTTAAGTTTATGTGACAGTTGTAATAAAGCTTAGCTTTATACTTTGGACTATCAACATAATATCAATGATTAGTATAGAAGGCGAGACATTTCAGTGTGTGCACTCTTGTTTTGTTTATTGCTACTAAAAAATGACCTAAAAGAGTTTGAATATATATATTCACATTCTGACTTTTTAAATGCCCATTTAATACACATGTTCCCTATGATATGATCTTTCTTAATTTAATGCCAAATAGTTTTGACCCCAATTTCACAGTCAATTGATCACTTATGCCCCACCAACGAAATTAGAGTGTCATTATGTTTTTTGGTCTGTGCGTCTGTTCGTTCGTTCGTCCATCTGTCCAGCTTCAGGTTAAAGTTTTTGGTCAAGGTAGTTTTTGATGAAGTTTAAGTCCAATCAACTAGAAACTTAGTACACATGTTCCCTATGATATGATCTTTCTAAATTTAATGCCAAATTATAGTTTTTACCCCAAATTCATGTCAAATGAACACAGAAAATGACAGTGCAAGCTTCAGGTTAAAGTTTTTGGTTAAGGTTTTTGATCAAGATAGTTTTTGATGAAGTTCAAGTCTAATCAACTTGAAACTTAGTATACATGTTCCCTATGATATGATCTTTCTAATTTTAATGCCAAATTAGAGTTTTTACACCAATTTTACAGTCCACTAAACATAGAAAATGATAGTGTGAGTGGGGCATCTGTGTACTATGGACACATTCTTGTTTTCAAATATTCTGAAAATGACGGGGAGTACGACTTTTTATTACAGGGCTGCAGAAGGTCCATCTGTCCATCCATATTAGGATACATGGTTTGACCAGCTATCTCCTCCTACAGTTTTGAAGATGCAGCTTTGATATTTTGTAGGATGTTCAAACATATAATGAAGTCCACAAGATTTTGCTTTTTTTCTCTCAAATATTCTCTAAATAACAGTCCTTTTTGGGTTTTATATGCATAAAGAGATTATGGTTTGTCTGACTATCTCTTCCTACAGCTATATCATCATACACATTGTTATGTTTATAATTTACTATGGTCAGATTTGGCCATCATTTGTTTCTTGCAGACAGCGTAACAATTTCAAGTTGAATGCCAACATCACTGTTTGTCAAATATGAAATATGTGGAACTATAATGTTCCTCTGTTTGCTTCCTGGCTGGTATTGTGGTAATTTTATTAAAACAATCATTTTCTACTGTTACATTTAGCCACACTTTAACAAGAAAACTGCCACACTTTCAAACTCACTAAAGTGGTTCATCTAAAACTGACCTTATAAAAAAAATTACATTCAAAAGATTCAAAGTAAATTAACCATTACTGAGGGGATAGTTCAATAGAATTCCACAGACGAAGGATGCCAAGTGATGAGTAAAACTTAAAACTATATAGATTTGGTTATTGCATCAAATTATGTTTACTGAGGTCAAGTGTCAGGGAAATTCCTAGTGTATGTTAATTGTGATAAACTTTAGAAAAATATGTGTCAGCCACAAGGTCCAAGATTTATCTACACAATCTTCACAGGTATGCAAACCAGACTATTGAGACCAAAAAAAATCAGCTGGAAATGAAATTAGCTCAAGCAGATTTGTACCTGTGGAATAAATCACTGAAAAAAGTAGTGATAGAAAATCCTGGTTATGAAAGAAACTGTTTGTTTAAAGAAAAATTTGTAAGGGTTCCATGGAACCCAGTGTCTCGCCTTCTGTTGCTGTTAATCGCAGGCTCAACAAAAATGAGGAAAAAAATCAATAAAAATATTCCTCTTGATACCATCTTTTGATTGCAAGAAGCTTCTGTCTAAGTTTGGTAAAAATCCAGGATAGTTTATGAATCTCATATATGTTTTAAAAACTTTAACTGCAGATTGTATGTAATGTTTACTTGAAGAAAAACTACTCCATTTATATGTAAAATACAAATAAACAAGTATAAAATGTTAAGAAAATTTCCTTCTAGATATTACCTTATAAACAGGTATAAAATGTTAACAAAATTTCCTTCTAGATATCTTATAAACAGGTATAAAATGTTAACAAAATTTCCTTCTAGATATAAAATGTTAACAAAATATCCTTCTTGATATTATCTTATGATCGCAAACAAGCTTCTGTCCAAGTTTGGTACAAATCCAGGATAGTTTAAGAAAGTTATTAATATTTCAAAAACTTTAACCACAGAGTGAATATTTGTGGACACCATCGACGGAATGTTGAGCACATTTGTAAAGTGTGATTTTTAGTACATTGTTGGCATCCATTTAACCACCGTTAAGTTGATTACTTTCAATCAGTGTTGTTCTTTTGGTTTTTGTTATTTTTTAAAATTTAAGATAATTTTGTCCTGTGAACCTCAATTTTTCTAAATGTTAAAGTTCGGGATATTGAATTCTTCCAACCATCATTAACACATTTTTAATGGGCAATATTCGTTAATTGAAGGCATATTCATTATAGTTTTTAGCAGAAAAAATATGACAAATAAAAACACCATTCCATGGTACGGGCACGAACCAACATTCATAAATGTACCTCCCTGAGCCAAGAACAAGTAATCATGTGGTTGTGTTTAGTTACACTCCTCCCTTATTGTGTTTGTTTAATGTTATAGCATATCAGTTATCAATTGCCAGTAGAACCTACCAACTACTGCTTACTAATGTGTCTGCGCCACAAGTGGATAATCTTAAAGGTGTAAAAATATGTAAGTGTTCTGTAAACAGGAATTTGTTGAGTGATGAATCTGAAAACGCATCACATGGTATATAAAACCTAAAACCAAATTTTAGAAATCCTTGTAATGTAGTTCCTGAGAAAGATGTGACGAAAAATATTCATGGGACCGATGGATGGAATGAGGAATTGGGATGGGACTGACAGATGGACACACAGTGGTAATGTCATGCTGTCTCAGCCTTTGTTGGTTTGTTTTGTAGTACAAATTAAGACAAAGACCAAGTCCTAAAGATGCAAACCAGGTGCTCCGCATGGCACAGCTTTATACGACCGCAGAGGTCGAACCCTGAACAGTTGGGGCAAGTATGGACAAAACATTCAAGAGTGATACAGCTCTGAATTTGGATTGTGATCAAATTTTTGACATTATATGGGTTTTTTACACAAAACAAATGTCAAGATTTTACAAATCAATTAAAGATTTCTTCTTCAAACTTATTTAAATCTAAAATTAAATAGTTGACACAGCATAGGTTTCTGACACAGAATGAATGTGGTCTAATGAACTTAAAATTTTTTTTTTGCCTTTGAGCAATTCACTATGCTGTTGAATATTAATCCTCTCAAAAAAATGTTTGAAGAAATTTTCTTTTTATTTATGAAATCTGAAATGAGAAAAATTTAACCCCCCCTTTTTTTTCACATCCCCTTTCCCTTTATCCAAAACTGATATCAATTCAAATTTCTAATGGAGTTTGCAACAATAACTACTCTTAAATACATTATAAAATATTAAAATGTAAAATAAAGTGCTTGTTATCACTGAATGGTAAAGATTGGTTGGTAGTAAATGTGAATATACATTGTATATTGTATAAAACAATGATTTAAGTTGATTCAACTACTATTATGAACAAAGAAAGATAACTCCAATTGAAAATTTCTTGCTATTGCACAATATTGTGCAATTAGATATTTCTTGCTATTGCGCAATACTGTGCAATTGAAAATATTTGCTATTGCACAATACTGTGCAATTGAAGATTTCTTGCTATTGCGCAATACTGTGCAATTGAAAATTTCTTGCTATTGCACAATACTGTGCAATTGAAGATTTCTTGCTATTGCTGAATACTGTGCAATTGAAAATTTCTTGCTATTGCACAATACTTAATATAATAATTTTGGATCCTGATTTGAACCAACTTGAAAACTGGGTCCATAATCAAAAATCTAAGTACATGTTTAGATTCAGCATATCAAAAAAGCCCAAGAATTCATTTTTTGTTAAAATCAAACTTAGTGTAATTTTGGACCCTTTGGACTTTAATGTAGACCAATTTGAAAACTGGACCAAAAATTAAGAATCTACATACACAGTTAGATTTGGCATATCAAAGAACCCTAATTATTCAATTTTTGATGAAATCAAACAAAGTTTAATTTTGGACCCCGATTTGGACCAACTTGAAAACTGGACCAATAATCAAAAATCTAAGTACATTTTTATATTCAGCATATCAAAGAACCCCAAGGATTTAATTTTTGTTAAAATCAAACTAAGTTTAATGTTGGACCCTTTGGACCTTAATGTAGACCAATTTGAAAACGGGACCAAAACTTAAGAATCTACATACACAGTTAGATTCGGCATATCAAAGAACCCCAATTATTCAATTTTTGATGAAATCAAACAAAGTTCAATTTTGGACTCTTTGGGCCCCTTATTCCTAAACTGTTGGGACCAAAACTCCCAAAATCAAACCCAACCTTCCTTTTATGGTCTTAAACCTTGTGTTTAAATTTCATAGATTTCTATTTACTTATACTAAGTTATGGTGCGAAAACCAAGAATAATGCTTATTTGGGCCCCTTTTTGGCCCCTTATTCCTAAACTGTTGGGACCTCAACTCCAAAAATCAATCCCAACCTTCTTTTTGTGGTCATAAACCTTGTGTTTACATTTCATTAATTTCTATTTACTTATACTAAAGTTATTGTGCGAAAACCAAGAATAATGCTTATTTGGGCCCTTTTTTGGCCCCTAATTCCTAAACTGTTGGAACCAAACATCCCAAAATCAATCCCAACCTTCCTTTTGTGGTCATAAACCTTTTACTAAAGTTAGAGTGCGAAAACTAAAAGTATTCGGACGACGACGCCAACATCATACCAATATACGACCAAAAAATTTTCAATTTTTGCGGTCGTATAAAAATTATGTCCAAAACCAATTTCTTATGTATTAATATTCATTACAAAGTTACAATTTGCAGTTAAAATCATCATTGTGGACAACATTGCATTTACCTCAGACATTTAAAAAGACAAATCAAATTTTGTACACGTATTGCAATTTGCTTTTGTGTCCTCCTGTTTGACTTTTATTCATGAAACCTAAAAGCTG
The DNA here is from genome assembly GCA_037788925.1 of Mytilus galloprovincialis. NCBI lineage: Eukaryota > Metazoa > Mollusca > Bivalvia > Mytilida > Mytilidae > Mytilus > Mytilus galloprovincialis. The sequence continues at coordinate 57,557,957 of CM075335.1, read as the reverse complement.
TCAAGAGTAACCCCCTGTACACTTGACCTTTAAATATTGTTAAAGTAATATGCATGTGTTTGTTTGATTATTTGTGTATCTTTATATTTCAATGTATTTCATTTTTTCAAAATTGAGTCTGTTGTTCCCTCTTAAGGTGGTACCCAACACTTTCACTAAAATTAATTTGGCTCATTTAATTTTCATAAAATTTTGACAAAGTAGTTACTTTGACCCTTTGACAAAAATATAAAAATTTAAAAAAATTTGAACCAACCGTTTTGTCAGAAAAATTCCACTGGTTATATAGCAATTTGACAAACACCAATTTTGATCATTGAGAAGCTTAATATTCCTTTTACAACACAACGTAATTAAAACGTTTAGCTGACTTTACAGAGCTATCTCCCTGTAGTGTTAAGTACCACCTTAAGAAAAAACATTTGATTCTTTCAATCAACAGTATCTATGCTTATACAATATGGATTTTGGGCTTTGTTCATTGTTGATGGCTGTACAGTGACCTATAGGTGTTAATTATTATGTCATTTTGGTCGCTGGTGGAGAGTTGTCCCATTGGCAATTATACCACATCTTCTTATCTTTTTATTGTCTGCATTAAATCATTAAAGGCTCTATATTTATAAACATAAATTGATAACAGAACTTCAATCACCTTTATTTCAAAGTGACATTTTCATATAAATCACATTCTCTTGTCAACGTGTGAATTAGGTGAATAAGAAATAATAAATACCTAGCCTCTTAATAAAACACAGTTTGGCAATTAACTGTTTATAACATTAACAAACAAATAATAAATAAAATATTGAGCACAAAATAGGAAATATTACAATTAATTAATGGTCACACAAAACATGTGAACTGCATTTAACTTACGTTTATACATACAAACTATCCTCATTTGATTGAAGAAATGCAAAGATTACCTCCCTTTGTCTAAATACTTGAATTTTGTTTTCAGTTAAAATTTGAAATGATCTAAAGGCTGCATTTAAGTTTTTGAGCAAGTATTCATATATTTCTTTTACATATAATTATGTTCACCAAATAGAGCATCATAACATAGGCTTGCTATCTTGTCCCCTTTATCATTGTTTAAATGAATTGAAAATGGAAGAAAGTCATGTAAAATTTCAAGAAATTAGCAAAAATCATGGGAAAGAATGCAAATAAACTGGACATGTAAGATATACTTTTCTTTCGGACAAGAAATTGTCTTTTAGTTGTCTTAACTTTTAATTAAAATATTGAGTTTATTTTAAAACTAAACTGACCACATATTTTTTGGCCAAAAACAGATTTGAATGAGGAAAATTTTGAAACAAATAATTGAAAATTGAGAATATGGCAATTAATATAACAGTGAACATTATAAATTTTGTGAAAACATCAAAGACAAGAGTAAAAATTTCCTTTTATACAATTTTGAGTATACTAGTAAGCCATAACAACCGAGGTTAAATGATACCGATAGACTAATACATACATACTTCCAGATCATGTACCCAGTATTCCAATCATACAAAAACAACATACATTACACTTGTAGAAGGCAAAGTAGACATATTCTAATCATACATCTTTTTTCATAGCAATGATACACAGGCTAACTTTGCAATATCTTTTCTCTCTCTCATACTTAAACACACTTACACAATCGTCAATTTTTTTAACATCTTTCTTCACCTTACAACCATTTGTACTTGATTTTTATATAAATAAATGCAACAAACTATTTTGTGGATTTCACAAATGTACCTGTATCACATATTTTATCCTTTGCAATTAAATGCTATTGCAGTTACAAATAATGTCAAATCAATGGAAATTGATGGTTCTACACTAGTAAACATCTTATACCTAAATACTAAAATCAATCCTTTTCTTAAATGATTGTAGTCTTTTTATGAATACTATTACAATGAAATTGACCAATTGATAAAGTGACCCAATACATGCCAACAGTAGTGATAACGTTAACTTACACATCTCATCACACAAAAATATCTGAAAAGGCTCATAGTTTACAAATTATAAGCCTGCTTTACTATTCGTGATTGAATTTTTATTAGCACTACTTTCTCCTTATAGCGAGTTTTAAGCCCACACAAGGTTAATGTTATTGCTGTTTGTAAATGTATAAATATTTCAAGCACTAGCATAAATTATGCATATGAGATTTAACAAGTCAAACAAAAATAAAAGACCAGAAAATAAGACAGCAACCCAGCATAATAGAACCATATTAATTCTGAATAAGGTTTCAATTTTTCAATGTGGTTTGTTATTTTCTATTACTTCTACTTGGTCACTGTCCTTTAGAAGGCACAATGAGAACTGTCATAAATTTTTCACATGTTTAATTGAAATCAAAAAGGTAACAACTTAACAGAGCAGAATTTAATGAATTTACAAAAATTTAAGGCATCTTGGAGATTAACTTAGCTGTTTCTTTTTCAATTATGACTCTTCTTGAATAACCACAAACTCTCCAGCCCATGCCAGTGAATTTTGAAGGGGTAGAAACTTATCTCAGAAAATGGCCCTTACATGCCATATAGATAATAATTTTGTTTATGACCAACTGATTTTCCAGCTAGTCAGTTGGCATTTTTTTGTAAAGACTGTTAATATGTAGTGATATACCTTATACAAACAACTTGCAACATATATATATCAGGCCCGTAGCCAGGATTTTCCAAAGGGGGGTTCGTTTGACTCACAAACTCGACTTTAACAGTCACAATTCGAACAGAACATCGACTTTAACAGTGCTTATTAGTTTTCAAGGGGGGGTTCGTCCGAACCCCTCGAACCCCCCCTGGCTACGGGTATGTATATTTGTTTGACAAGTACATTTTTATATCGTGGCATTTAAAGGGTAATTACAAATATGAAATCACTGTTTGATTGAAACATATCTACTAAATTTAGCAACATTAAATAAATGACTTCAATTGATAAACAAATATAAATGGCAAGATACAATTACATAAAAAAAAATGTGTGCATTGATCTTGAAGAAACATGTAAAATGATAACACACCAGTATGTTAAGAAGCCCTTGATTACTACTCCGACATCTGATGGTTTGTTTTTTAGGATGTGTTTGGAATTGGTCCCAAGACCCTAAAACAGGCCATCAAACCAATCTCTGACCAATTATTTAGGAAAGCTTTAACCATTCAAAATTAACATTGTTTTTTTTTTAAATACATTTGACCAATCACAACAGTATGATATCATGAACATTTTTTTCTAATTACTCTGTCCTTTATGAACATATAATAGTATCTGTGTTAAAAACATATATGTGCTGGCAGAAGTTTTTGAATAAAATCTGTTTTTCCTTTTACACAACAAAATTTGATATAAAAGCACCTATATAAACTGCATCAAAATATCAGAAATTAATTTGTCTCATCACAAGTGAAATGTTTTTTTGTAACAAATCATTCATAATCAACATTTTTTGTAAGTCAGTCCATTTGCACAGTGCATTCATCATCTTTGATTCGAAAGGCGCATTTAACTTCTTTTCACATCTCTGAAGTACCCTTGAATATCATGTGATCACAACATATAAATAAACCATCTTTTGACTTCTTGCTGCCATTATACATCACAGTCACAGATGTGAAATATTTCGGTCATTGGATGGCTATTCAGAAGAACTATTGAAAGACTTTCTCATGGCACTTAGCAACGGCCCATTAAAAGGCAATAAAACTATTGTTATACCACTGCTAGCTTTTCTCTAACTCTTCTAAACATTTTTTCATATAACTTTGCATGTCCGACATGTCACTCATAGACGAATAGACCATTTCATGAAAAATCATTGGCCACTGTTTTAATAATTCATTTTTTTTTCTGTCCGTGAATATCGCTTCTTTTGTAATTTCATTTACATAACTCCTAGCAAAATTTCTTCTTGCATTCTGTTCCTGAAAATAAAATGACAATTTATTTTAATATCATGAAGATAAGAAATATATCATTAGTTTTAATGTGTTAAGTCTTAATCTGAAAAAAAAAATGCACGGATTAGTCACCAGTCAGTACTAAAGTCTATATAACCATGAACATTGACATTGATTAACAAAGATGTAAGGTAAATGTAATGATGAATGAACCAGCAACCTAACAAAAAAAGTAAACATAGGCAGACATTTAAAGGTTATTGTACCAGTTTTACAGTTAAACAGACATCCATCCAGATTATACAATTTCCAGTGGCGGATCTAGGGGGGGGGGGGAGGGAACCCCCCTTTTTTTTTTGGCCGATCAATGCATTTGAATGGGAGCATATAGTTGGAACCCTCCCTTTACTCTGGGTTGGGAACCCCCCCTTTTTAAAATGGCTGGATCCGCCACTGATTTCTTAACCAATACCAGTCTTGTTATTTCATAGACTGAGTAAAAACTTCTATTTTAAGGATACACAATTCCTTGGCCTAATTACCGATGGTTGATGGCAAAAGTGTTTAATTTTCATTGGGTTTCTCAGTTGCCTCTCCCTAAAAAAGGTTCTCCTTGAATAATAAAATCATTCAAAATTATGAAAAAAAATATAGTTATATACCAAACATGGAGAATATCAGACATATACATTTGCAATTATCATACACTTTTACTCAATTTTACTAATTGAATTCTTATCTCTGAAGTTTCATAAGAAAATCCTAAGTCTTCCAAAGAGGCTTTTGTTATATTATTTTTTTCTCTGTCAAGGTCTGCTCAACAATCATGAGAAAAGTTATAAAATGGAATCTTAAAGTATATGTCATGCTTCTTCTTGTGCTCTTTGAATTTATTGTGTGTTCGTTTGTTGTCTTTTTGGCAATGATAGCTGATGGACTTTACAAGGGTTCTAAGTTTACCAGCTTGATTGATTGATTGATTGTTATTTGATTAACGCATAGTGACAATAATTTCATTAATAAATATTCAGGAAAATGGCTTGACTGATATGTTTATAAAACAAAAATAAATTTTAAAATATTTACACTTAATAAACAATTGAGTAACATTGAATGCAATTCAATGTAATGTGCAACTGGTATCTTCTTCCGAACAAATTACCCACACAAACAACAATAAAAAAACATAAATTAATACAACAAAATACTTTATAAACAAAACTGCATATGTTAACTAAAACATAATGTACGATACAAATATAGATTTCATTATAAATAAATTTATTTAACCACCACCTTTAAAACACAAAAACATAATAAATGTTGCTTTTAAGTATTTCAGCAAGTGTGCATAAATGAATATAGAAATATATATATATTGTCATTATTCACTTTAATGCTTTGTTTATTTCAACATTTTAAAAAGTGACAGAATTTTACCTTCCTGCATATTTTAAATATTTACACTAGAAAAATTTCACATGTTTATAAAGTATCTGAATATTTGATTAAAAAATTTTCCCTGTTGTTGATATCAAAATTGCTCCTTATGAACTGAAGTAAAACTAAGATACATTTTGCATTAGAGCAATTGAGATTTCAAAACCTAAAAAATAAATCTAAATATGGTCATGCACCCATTGAAATATTTTTGAAGAATTTGGAAAATAAACATAAATGATTTCCATAGTAACCAAGGAAGCTGTGAACCAATATCAGTGTGTCTGTGTCACACAGATTTTTATGTTGGTGTCTTTTCTCCTGATCATTTTCAAAGATTAATGCAGTGTACATGAATCTGAATAAAACATAACACATTTGCCTTTTTACTTACAACTGAGTATATTGTCCATTGACACTAAGAAAATAATACAGAAAATATTCAAGAAGTATATTTGATTTCAATATGAACTCCTTACAACAATATTGGAAGTGTTTGTTATTATTGAGAAATAAAATACAGTTGATTTTTACAAGAACCTATCAATATTTACTCTCGTTGGTAGATAGGACCAAGAACTTTTTTAGGCAGAATAGAAAGGGACATTATTCCCATTAAGCAGTTTGTAAATCCAACCTATTTAAAGGAATTTTAACCAAGTGAATTCCCCTTTTAAGAATCAGAGATATTCTTGGTATTTTTAAAGTGTACACTAAAATGTTGTAATTTGTTAAAGATGTCACAAGCAACATTATTTTCAATTTATTTTCATTACCAATAGTTTTTTAGATTTTAAAATGGCAAAAACTAAACAAATATTGTCTATAATTTTAATAGCAGAATGAATAAAACAATTTTTTGACAAGATTTAAAACATTTTTACAAAGAAAAAGCGGAGATGTATACACCAATGACTGCTTGAATGTTAAACTTTCAGACCTTTTAATACTTGTCGTTTTTTTTTTTTGGTGTTGCTAGGTCACTGTCTCTTTGACAAGTTATATCTTCCTTATTTAACAAGTTTTCAATATAACTGTAAGTATTTTGAATTGATTGCAGACGTAAGAACTTTTATATACCAGAGTATTTTTTAGCAAATATTTGTGAACTAACCTGTTGTTTCGTATTGACGGCTTCTATAGGCTGGTGTGTCAGACCAGCTCTACCCACAAAATCATTCTGTGATTTATCTAACTTTCCTTCTAATAATTTCTTCGATTTATCTTCTGTAATTGACAAAACTTGCTTCCTTCTGTAAAATATAAGATCATTACGGATTACTCTAGCCATTAAAAGTAATAATTCTTCTGAACACTTTTATAATGACAATAAATCGTACATGGGTGTAAACAATCAACTGTATTATTCATTGTTGAAAGCATTAGTTATGTGCAACGGTATTGAAAAATCTTGGTTAAGTGACTAAAATTATCACACAAGAAAGTTTATTACACATTTTTTATAAATTGAAAATCAAGATTACAACATTATATATCTAAAAGCAATGACAAGGTAATCTCCGTTATTGATTTGTGATTTATTTTAAATGACATCATTGAACATTTTATATCATTAAACATTGTAACATACAGACACTTTGTTATAGGAGGAATAAATACCCAAAACATGAAAATAGAGAATTACAAAACTGGTGAAATTTGATAACACTTGATATGTCATTCTTATATACACTTATTCTTCCCCATTTATAAGTTTTGAGAAAAATGGACAGTTCAGTGTAGATTCAAACCTATATTAGTTCTTATAACATACTGTATAGCGGGTTATTTTCGTGGGTGTAAAATTTTGCAATTTCCATTGAATAAGGCATACGAAATATTTTGGTGGGTATTCAAAATTTTTATCAATACCTTTGCATGTGAACTTTAAAAACGGCAGAATTTATTTTAGCAATTTTGTTCTATCCACGAAATTAAGCAAAAATTTACACCCTGAGAAAATAACCCGCTATACAGTATCTTCTGTAAAAATGGTCTGGTCCATAAAACAGGACGTGGAACTGTTTCATTCATAACATTGGTTAAAAAACAAACTCAGAGAGGAACCAGTTTTATCTAGGATTGTAAACCAGACTTCCTTTTTTTCATTTGCCCTTTCTAACCAACTTCTTCACAAATTTTAATATTTCTGATGACATATCCATATAAGACAAGATCAAAGTTTGTCTGCATATTCTTGACAATTTTTATTCACATCATATATTTGCAAAAATCTCAAATAGTTATCGCATCCCAAGTTAAAATTGCCTTATGGTAAAACATGTTTTAAATAGATCTCACATTTTTACAGTAAATCCCATCCCAAATTGCTATACTGTAAAACAGGTGTTAAACAGATCTCACATTTTTACAGTAAATCCCATCCCAAGTTGCCATACTGTAAAACAGGTGTTAAATAGATTTCACATGTTTACAGTAAATCCCATCCCAAGTTGCCATACTGTAAAACAGGTGTTAAATAGATCTCATATTTTTACAGTTAATATAACCCTTTGATGTGAAAATGAAAGGGAATATAGTTTAAAGTTTTAAGTGAAGTTTGTACTTAAAAGAAACACTATATATAATTGGTACTTTCTAAGTTGCAGTCAACTACATTATGTAATTTAGGACATATATTTATCACCGTGTAATATTCTACTTACAAGGGTAAAAGGTAAAATGTATACTTGTTCAATTATGGGCAATTGTTCAAGAATCAGAGGTTTCCAAGCATACAGAGATATTTCTGATAACAGAAGTGGCTCATGAATTTGAAGTTTTTCAGATTTAACAGTTCTACAGTGTAAATCAATACATTTTTACTTCATCTTTATTGAGGGGGGGGAGATGGAATCAGGACACCTCCGACTCCCCCTCTTTATTCAACAAGACATCTTTTATGTGTTTTAATTATCTTTATATAAAACATAAAAAAAAAATCATAAAATCAAAGAAGAATGTGTCCGAGTTAAAAAGGGACATAACTCTAGATGTAGAGTTACTTAACTGTCCAAATTTGAAATTGATCTGCTAGTTTTTGGTTCTTAGCATTGTGGATGAGGTTCATGTTATCATAAAACTAGAGGCTCTTTTAGAGCCTGCTTGGTCTATGTGCATATTAAACAAAGGACACAAATAATGGACAGAAATAGAATTCATGATAAAATTGTGTTTTGGTGATGGTGATGTGTTTGTAGATCTTACTTTAGTAAACATTCTTGTTGTTACTTACTTAAAATTACCAATTTAGGGCAGCAACCCAACAATAGGTTGCTTTATTTGTCTGAAATTAGTACTAGGGGCTATAAGGGCCATTTTTGACCCCACCCCCAAATTTCATCTACTTTGTCATGTTGTAAGTTTATACCATAGACCTTCGAAAAATAATTAAATTCTGGGTCTAGCTCGTTCTTTCTGTTGCTTAGCAACCAATATAATGGTGGAGTTAAACTCATCAAATATGATTAATATACAGCTTTAATCCATCTATATTTGAAATAAAACCTGTTTAGCATGTAGTGAACTTTACACTTGTACACTATTTCAACATTACATAATTAAATGCACATTTTTGCCAAATTCGCTATTGTCTCTCCCTAGCAACACATCTGTGCCCATGGCAACCGCAATTTGTTTTTCTATTTTTCAAGATTTCATTTTAAATATGTTGCAACAGAAAGGCAATTTAAGATGCAAATTGTAAAATGTAACAAACTCTAAAGTAAATGTTAAGGGGAAAAGCAATATTGAAACATCAACAAACAAAACAAAACAAAGGGTATTGCTGATATATACAGATTGTGCATCTAGTGCCGGGTGGGGTCTCAATTATCAGCGACAAGAAGAATAATATAAAGACAAGAACACATATTTAGCGCTAAGAATTCTTAATATTAATTATCTAAAATAAATAGATACAGACACATGCATTAAAGGGTGTTTTTAAACGTTGGTGTATTTCCATTACGGTAGTAATGTTTCAGGTAGGGTTTGGGGTTGGAAAGGGGAGGGGGGGGGGGGGGCAATTTTATTTACAAGGTGATAGGACGTGCCTCTGGAATAGTTCACCTTTTAAGCTTAAACTAAGTGAAAAGTTAAGAAAACTATCAAATATATATGATAAGGACAATAAAGTTCCCATAACTTCTTAGACTGTCAATTTGTTTGGTGTTCCAGCTGTATCTTTATCAACCATTTCTTCTCTTTTGACACTTAAGTATTCAACTTCTACATAAAACCACATGAAACCAAATCAATATGGGAAAAGGTTACTTTTTTTCCTCTGCAATTTTGACAATATATGAAAAGGTTATCATGACAATATCAGAGCCGTAACTAGCCTCTGTTAATAGTGAGGCAAAATATATATTCTACGAGTAAATGATTCTTTTATTGTTCAAGATCCTCCAGCAACTATCAAGATGAAGAACAGGAATAAAAACTTTGACCATTGATCATTTGTATATTTCTATGCATTGAATTTGCGTGCGATTAGGTCCTGTGCACGTTTACTCTGTATTTCTTTATTTTCTGTTAAAGGGTCTGAGCACGACTTAATGCAAGTTTAACCATTCAATGTAATAAGTCATATGGCAATACATTGATGGTTTTTTTCAAATGATTTGATACCAGGAAATTGGTGGTCTTACTTTAACTTAAACCATGACGTCAGCTATCTAGTTTTATCTACAAAAAAAAACCAGTTTTGTATTCTTTGATATCAAGTTCAATTCTCCATGCAAAAACAACCATTTTTTTCTGTGTCCAGTAGCATCATATATCTTAAAATATTTTCACGCACAATGTTTGGACATCGGTGGACATGCAACATTGCAAAACCACACGTTTACAAACAAAAATCAACACTCAGACTAAAGTCATAAAGTAGGACAATAAACGAACAAAAGACAAACCCCGGACACAGAATTACAAACAATAGACCATCAACTCTGAAAACTAAAAGTAAAATAGAAACATGGATCACGAAAAACATGCAGGGGCGACATCAGAGAGTGAAGAGAACTTGCTTCTTGTAAGACACTTTCCGTGAAAACAATTTGATATGAAGAAAATCTTTTGTTTGTTTTTTTTTTTTAAATTTCCAACATGAGGCATATGCCCCATTTGCCTCAATGTAGTTACGGCCCTGAATATTCATTATATATACGTCAAAATAGTTGAAAACAAGAATGTGTCTTTAGTATATGGATGCAAAATCGCAAGACTATAACAAAGGCCAGGGAATCCTGAATTGGGACAGGCGCAAAAATTGGCAGGCTTAAACATGTTATTTTGAGATCTCAAACCCCCTCCCCCTATATCTCTATCCAAATAAGAAAAAAATTAAACACACAACAATACACCCAGTAAAACTCAGTTCAAAAGAAGTCTGAGTCTGATGTCAGATTAAACTACCTTGACTAAAAACTTAAACCTGAAGCGGGACACAAGGACGATCGGACGAACAGACAAACAGTCGCACAGACCAGAAAACATAATCCTCATAAATGGGGCATAACATTTTTAAAACATTATTAAAATTACGCTTTATTTTTACACATGATTATAAAACTATTCAAAACATAACCCTTAAAAAGGTAACAGACATGTCGGATGCTTACAGACTTCAGGCACTTGTTTCTATGCATGGGAAGGTCAACTATCCATATATATATATATATTTATACGGATATATGGATAGTCTACCTTATGCCGTTTCCGTTCTCTAACTATCAAATTATACAGAACTTGTTCTCTATGCTCATTGCAAACAAAGACACATCCAATTGGAATATAGGTAGTTTCATTTTCAAAATAAATTTTGTGTTTCTCCCCAGTTATGTAAATTTAAGCAAAATAATCTTTTAAATTCCCCCCCCCCCTTTTTTCCTAACATAAATCATGGATCCGACCCTAATACCAAAGAGAGAAGATTGTCCCATTCAAATGCCAGATTTTGAATTGATAATTAGCAGAAACATAAGAAATGTACAGATTTTATGAAATTAAAGGTCTGTCTAAAATTTCATTATTAAAAAAAATGTCCTCAAAGTTGTTATTGACTCCCTTACACATGTAGTTCATTGCTTTTGGATTTTTTTTAAGAAATTTAACTAGATATACTTACAGAAATAATATTAGGAATACACGTTACATTCTTACACAAAAAAATAAAGTTCCTATAGGCATAAGAATGTATAAACTAAACTTTGTCAGATGAATAGGTCCAGTTTGGATGGCAAATTTCAGCTTTTTATTGCTTCGCTTGGCTATGAAAAATATAAAATAAACTTTCGCACCAACCTTGAACCAAAAAGATTTTTTATCCAAAGTTTGATATGAATGAACTTGTCAAAATGTTAAAATTTCTAATTGGTGCAAGCATGGTGTGGTGGTAAAAATTTAGAAAAACCATCCAAATTTCTTTATTTTTGCTTATTTTCCCAATTATGACGTCAATGCACCTACCATTGTGATGTCATTTAACCTTTTTATGTTAGATAAAAACATTTTTTTAAGTCATTGACTCATATTCTAATAATTTATGGAGAAAAATCTGCTCTGTTAGAAATTTTATTATCTTGTAAATCTGGGGCCATTTTAGGCCATTATAGCCCCTACTCCTTTCAGGGCAGATAAGTTTTGACCTTTTGAACAATTTAGCTCACTTTGCCCTGCAGTGAGTGGGCCAGGTGAGCTAAAAATAGACAATTTAACCAAAAGCACAAAATATGGATTAACATATAGTATCTGAAAATCTATTGATATTCTAGCAATTAACAATATTTCTCATCAAAAGAAGGGCCATTTTAGGCCATTATAGCCCCTACTCCTTTCAGGGCAGATAAATTTTGACCTATTGAACAATTCAGCTCACTTGGCCCATTGGGCAAGGTGAGCTAAAAATAGACAATTTAACCAAAAGCACAAAATATGAATTAACATATAGTATCTGAAAATCTATTGATATTCTAATAATTAACAATATTTCTCATCAAAAGAAGGACATAAAACATTTATTTCTCAGAATCTTCCCTTCTTGTTGTTCGATTTCAAGTTGATGTAATTACAAAATCATTGATAAAGATCATTCATAGTGAAAAATTACCAGATTTTTTTATTATTTCCCATTTACATATATAATTGAATAGCTGCTGATTTTTTCTATTGCAGCCTGAGACTCTTGTCTGTTTTATAAACAATTCTAAATATGAAAAAAAAATTAAAAAAAAGGAACAATGGCAATCATATAAGATTAGGCATGCACAGTCCAGCAGTGACTGTATGTCAATGAAATACTAACTAAGTACCAAGACATGTCTTTGTTCTATGCATTTCTAGTTTTATAGTAGTGATATCCAAGAGTACTGATGTTCTCTTATATCACTATAATTTCTACAAGTATCGATTATTTATCAAAACACTGCTCATTTTACATGACTTACTCATTATTTTCCACTAGTATGGATTATTTATCAAAACACTGCTCATTTTACATGACTTACTCATTTTCTCTACTAGTATGGATTATTTATCAAAACACTGCTCATTTAATTTACATGACTTACTCATTATTTTCCACTAGTATGGATTATTTATCAAAACACTGCTCATTTTACATGACTTACTCATTATTTTCCACTAGTATGGATTATTTATCAAAACACAGCTCATTTTACATGACTTACTCATTATTTTCTGACACCTCTTCGGCTGATTGAACAGATATCAGTTTAAGTGTTACTGATTGTTTAACTTCCTGCTGAATATAAGATTTTTGCATGATGGAGTTCTGAACAGGTTGCTGTGAGGCACTATAAGCTTGTTTTTGTAATGTACTATTCATAGTCTGAGAACTACTGTTCAGTTTGGTAGTAATAGAATTTTGAAAGTAAGCCGATTTTTGAAGCATGTTTTCCTCTGAGGCAGTCAACTTTTTGTACACATGTTCAGCATAATTTTGCTTAAGCAGTTCTGCTTGTGTGTACTGAGCAGCTTTTTGTTCAATATCTGGTTTTATATAATGTGTTGTCGCTAGAACCTCACTTTGGATTTTTTTTGCAGCTGCAATAACCTCATTTCTTAAACGAGGTGACGGGAGTAGGTCATTTTGAATCGCTCTTCTTGAGATATAATCATTAGAGGTAAAGCGAGGAGGAGGAGTGAGGTCATTCTGTTTTCTCATAGACAAATCGTTAGTACTATGCCAGTGACTTTTGTGCAACTTGGGTCGTCCTCCATTAGGGTATGCCAAACCCTGTGATGTTCCTGTAGGTGTAACAGAATAACTTCTCTTCAGAGGAGGTTTAGTTTTGATTTCAATTTTACTTGTATTAATGGCTGCAAATGCTTTAGTTAATTCTCCCAGATGATTTCTTGCCATTGACGACTCCCTTGGTGTTAACATGGTTTGTTGTTTTTTCGGAGAGTAAGCAAGGTTCATCTTTATAAAATTCTGATCATTCATCAATTTAGTATATTCTAAGTCAAAACACATTATGTCAAGGCCATGTATGCCAAGTTTTAATCGAGTCAGATGAATGAAAATTAACTCCTTTTAAAATATTATGAAAAACAAAGCAAAACGTTCAATTTTTCCCAGATACAGCAAATTCATTTAAATCAATCCAATGAGCACTTAAAATTCCAAAATATTAACATGAAATTAAGATGATATTTTCCTGGTCATTTGAATTGTAACATATCTTTCCATTTTTCTACCCGATATTATCTTTCTTTCACATCCATTGAAAGAATATTTGGTGACAAAATCCTATCATTATGATATCCATTTAATGGTAATACCTCGTAAAATCCTCAATAAAATTGGTAACTTATAGCTGATTTAAAACAAGCATTGTTTACTTCTTAGATAAAGTGTTGACAAAAAAAATCAAATTTTGTTAACAGCCATCAATTCACCGATCTAATTGTGTTAAGTTTTCATGCAAATAATTCCAATTAAGAAGATCATTCTATGTGAAATGATATAATTTGTTCCCATAGAAACCAGGTATATAATTTCTCTTGTCTTATCCAGAATAATTTTTTTTATCTTAAGTACGTGACAAACACACATTTAAAACTTTCTATTTCACAAAGTTTATGGTCAGCTTATATAAAACCCAATACACTATTGAAGTTCCATCTTTATCAGAATGTTTCCATGTAGTTAGTCTTATAAGCACTTTAAAAATCCAAGCGTCAATAAATCACATCCCCGTAACAGATCGAAACAACAAATTATTTCTCAAAGAACAATATAATCAATTAAGTCACACGTTTAAACAATGCCTTGGTTCGTAAATCGGTACAAAATGCTTCGTAATAGCCGATTCAAACTACTAGGAGATGATTAGATCCCCCGCTACAGTTCACAACGGATATCAATAATATCTAGCAAATAATTTGTCTGGTCCGTAAAGTCAAAACCAAGCCATGATTACATTGATTAAATAAATTTCAAATTGGGCTGTGTTTCAACAAAATATTATTCACTGACAATAAATTTAACTGAATGTTAAAGAAGCAAAACGTTAGATAAATATGAATATGGTTTTTCAGTATTTCACAGTTACAAACTGATTTGTGATCAATTGTTACAGGTCATTTGTCGCTATGTGTTCCCGCCTTTTAAATCCTTTGTCAAATACACATTACATCTTTATAACATTATTTGACATAGGTATTAACATCATTCATATATATAAATACATGTATTGATATTGACAAAAAATATTATTTAAAGAATTCGTTACAATTTTTATAAAATATTTTTATATTATTTCACAAGAGAGAAAGCTAAACGCCTATCAAAAGTGAAATATTTGTGTCAAAAGATCTTGAAGTTTTCAAACACCATCATGAGTGGTTTGATATGGAGGAAAAGCACTTTCAAGTGGCTTCTTGTATACATGGGTCTGACAATATGATAAAATCAATGACTTTCTGTGATTTAGGCTATGAATTAAAATTCTAAAACCTCTTTATTTGTTTAAGACTGTATTTTTTGTTTACTTCTAAGTTCATTGCAAAACAAAAATTTAAATATATACCAGTATAATATATATTTACACAAACCTTAGATATATAAAAAAAGAAAATCATAAGGAAAATTACACCTTCCCAAGATTTGGATATAAAAAATACATAAGTTTATCATGGACATAATTATGATGACTCACAACTATACACAAAGTTCAAAATTTTGTAGAAAAACATACATTTCTTAAAGTTAATAAAGACATTTTTTTTCTCAATTGATAAATCAGGGTGAATGACATCATTCATCATAAGAGTTTGCAAATTCATTGCACTTAATTAACAAAATGATAATAAACTTGAACTATTTTAATTAATTAAATTTAAATGTAAGTACAAAAATTAATATATAAAAGTGCTTAGCTATGTCAAATTGCAAGGATAACCCCTGCAAGTTTCCCAAGTTTGTAATACTATGTTGAAATCATATGTTAAAATGTCTATGTTTGGGATGTAGGAAAAAATGAAAGGAGATTCTATTATTAAATATGTCTCCATCTTGGTCGGTAAAACTCTCTTTGATGGAAAAAAATCTCCAAGAAAGAATCACTATTAGTTAACAGAAAACAATCTTACTTAGATTAATTCATCTCATCCTAACTTGTAATTGAAAGGAAAGAAGGGAAATTGTATTAATTGAACTAAAATTATTAGTTTTCACTTATATAATAATGATACGAGAATGTAATGTAGTAAAAAATTCTGCTTCCATCAGGCAAATTGATGTAACAATTTCTCATTGTTGACAATTTATAATGTTTGTTCAACAATAACACTTATTTTTAACGTACATGTATTGTTATTTAAGGAATAATTGTAATATTTTTTCTCTCTATGAAGAAATAACATAAAAAATGAGGTGCACACTGTTAAATAACCCGCTACGTGAGTTATTCAGTGTGCACCTCATTTTTTATGTTATTTCGAATAGACAGAAAAAATATTACAGTCCTTTCTTATAATTTAGTTCTAAATTTCATTTTAAACCGTAGAAAACCATGAAAAACATTGATGATGTCAGTCACATGGCTAAATTATGTCTATGGGATGATAACAAAATAACGTCAGCCAATTAGAAGACGTGTTACATCCAAAATTAAATTATAAAGAAATGTCTCCAAACGTTGCCATGAAAAAATTCCATCTAATAGTTCTCATTGAATGATCTCAAAAAGAAAGTTTCCAAAATAACAAGTTTATAACTCTATGGATATTTATCAGATTTTTCCATACCAGGAAAATATAATGCAGGGGACTATCATAGGGCTGTTCCAGAAAATACTATATACTAATTTTCAACTGTACTATAAAATGCACATGAAATAAATGTTTTACAAATTCAATTTCACAGCCTTTTCCATGCAGCACTTACTTTTGAATTAACTGAGGTATAATTAATAGAAAATCTGTTATCTATAGTTTCAATGGAATTTTATAACCAGTAAAAGAATTAATAATAGGATATTAATATAGCAAAACCATTTTTAATTTAGAGAATAATTAAAAGAGAAGCAATACAGACTTCCAAATTATAATTTTGAAAAATACCGAGTCATTGGTAATACAAATTGTTCAAAGGAATTTCACTGAAATCATTAAACTTGTAAGCATGCAGTATTTTTCATGAACAAAAATGTATAATGGGCCTCACTTCAGTAAATCAAATGGTACTAATTATCAATCTAGATTAAATATAAGAAAATATATATACCAGTAATATTATCATATAGTACTAAAATTTAACACCATTTATTATATACTTGTTTTTTTGTTTAGAGTGCTTGTTAACAGATACCGTACAAGCAAAGACAGTCTACTAGTATTTAAACCCTTTTTTAACAACCACCCCTCTGCATTTCAACAAGTCCTTATAGATAATTGTATCAATAGATAAGGAGTTGCTAAACATTATTTTTATTGCAGTAAAGAGGTAAATATCAAACAAAAGTATTAAGAGATCATTAAGTATTCTGTGATGAATATGAAAATAAATCTTAATGCAAATGTTCAAAAGGTCTAGTCTGTTTTACATTGTTAACTGTCAGTAAAAGAAGGTACGGTATGAACAAAATGCTTGAGATCAGCACATAAAATAATGGAGAACTTACAGAACCAAAATATTCCTTTAAAAGTGTTTTTTCTAAAAAAAAAAAAAGTAGATACTTCTAGGTGTTATTCTCCTGGAATTTCTAAAAGAATATGATGATATGTGCCATAACTTTTGTGACTCAGTCGCAGTATAAAGGGAGAGAACTCTAATAGAATATGATGATATGTGCCATAAATTTTGTGAATGTCTGTCTCAGTACAAAGGGAGATAATTCAAACTAATTTTTTGGACAATTAATAATATCTGCTTCTGTTTATGCCATAACACTGGTTACAGAGTCTCTCTATAACCCAAATGGTAATGCATTACAAAAACGTACCTTAAATTTCTATGTTTGCTAATAGTTACTTACTGTAATGATATAATAATTGAGAAAAAATAGGGGGTTGGGTTTTAAAGTTAATGTGTTTACCAGGTAAAAATATGCTGTAAGGATTTAAGGCATGGAGTCTTTATAAATGATTTCCCCAACCTTCCCTCTTCTTATAGAGACAACAGACTGGTTAATTTACAATCAGATCCTACAATAGGCAGATATCTTGATGAATATACAGTATCTCTGTGAAGTTGATATCTCTAGTAACTGTAATGTTATTCTAAACTATTACATACCTTGCCTCTCCTACCAAGGACAGAAGTCTAGACTGAGGAAGCTGTGATGTTGTTATATGTGAAACAGGACCATACAGCTTCTCAGCATTTACTATATCTCCTGCTGTTACCTGTATAATCAAAATCAAAAAGGTTGTAAAATATAGATAACAAGTGAAACTGCGAGCTACTGCTCACTGATGATACCCCCGCCGCAAGTGGATAATATTAATAGTGTAAAAATATGCAAGTGTTCGGTAAACAGGAAGTTGTCGAGTGATGAATCTGAAAACGCATCACACGGTATAGCTGACTTATATAAATCCTGAAACCAAATTTCAGAAATCCTTGTATTGTAGTTCCTGAGAAAAATGTGACGAAAATTTTCAACATGGCTATCATGTGTAAAATCATACAAGTGTTCGGTAAACAGGAAGTTGTCGAGTGATGAATCTGAAAACGCATCACACGGTATAGCTGACTTATATAAATCCTGAAACCAAATTTCAGAAATCCTTGTATTGTAGTTCCTGAGAAAAATGTGACGAAAATTTTCAACATGGCTATCATGTGTAAAATCATACAAGTGTTCGGTAAACAGGAAGTTGTCGAGTGATGAATCTGAAAACGCATCACACGGTATAGCTGACTTATATAAATCCTGAAACCAAATTTCAGAAATCCTTGTATTGTAGTTCCTGAGAAAAATGTGACGAAAATTTTCAACTTGGCTATCATGTGTAAAATCATACAAGTGTTCGGAAAACAGGAAGTTGTCGAGTGATGAATCTGAAAACGCATTACACGGTATAGCTGACTTATATAAATCCTGAAACCAAATTTCAGAAATCCTTGTATTGTAGTTCCTGAGAAAAATGTGACGAAAATTTTCAACTTGGCTATCATGTGTAAAATCAGACAAGTGTTCGGTAAACAGGAAGTTGTCAAGTGATGAATCTGAAAACGCATCACACGGTATGGCTGACATATATAAATGTTGATACCAAATTACAGAAAGGGTGGATGTGTAGTTCCTGAGAAAAATGTGACGAAAGTTTCATGGGACGGACTGACTGACGGACGGACTGACGGACTGACGGACTGATGGACGGACTGACGGACTGACGGACGGACGGACTGACAGAGGTAAAACAGTATACCCCCCCTTTTTTAAAGCGGGGGTATAAATACACATGATGGCAAATAATCTTATCAATGAAAGCTTTCTGTAATATAAACTCAGAGATGTTGCAAACACACTGTGTCATGGTAACAACACTTAAAGAAAGGTCAAAGTCCAATAACCCCAGTAATTAAAGAACACTTGTGAGCATGCTCAACTACCCACACTGCCACTGAGCAAACAAATTTGAACCAAATTCCTTAGTTCAAAGATGTTTATTACGCCTTCTACATTAAGTAATAGCTACAAAGTTTCATGAAATTCTGTATTAAAGTTTTAGAATAGTGGTGATGGCAAACCATTGCAGTAGCAAATGCCAAAATTCTAGGCTTAAAACAGCTTAACACCAATATAAATAGTTGAATTATGATTTCCTGTCGATATGCACATCTACATAGTATGTCCTTATTATCTACAAAGTTTCATGAAATTCTGTTGTGTGGTTTCAGTGGAGTTGCGATGGCAAGAACAGAACTGATGAACAGATGGACAGGTCAAAAACATTGTAACCTCCGCAACTGTGTTGCGTGGGGTATAAACAGCATCAAATCAAATTGATTATGTTGCAGGGTTAAGAAAATATCCAAAAAAATCCTACCAAGTATGAAAGCTTTCTTATATTATGTTGATAATCCTAAATATAAAGCTTTATTACAACTGTCACATAAACTAACTTAAAAAACTAAACATTGATCAACGAACCATGAAAATGAGGTCAAGGTCAGATGAACCATGCCAGGCAGACAAGTACAGCTAACAATTCTTCCATTACAACAAATATAGTTGACCTATTGCTTATAAATTAAGAAAAACAGACCAAAACACAAATACTTAACAACTGAACATTGAACCGTGAAAAATGAGGTCAAGGTCAAATAAAATATAAAATATTTCCATACACCAAATAAAGTTGAACTAATGCATATAGTATTAGATAAAAAAACCAAAACGCAAAAACTAAACTTTGATGACTGAACCATGAAAATGAGGTCAAGGTCAGATGACACCTGTCAGCTAGTCACGTACACCTTACAATCATTCCATGCACCAAATATAGTAGACCCATTGCATATAGAATGTGAACAACAGACCAAAACACAAAAAAATAACTATAACCACTGAACCATGAAAATGAGGTCAAGGTCAGATGACACCTGCCAGTTGGACATGTACACCTTACAGTGCTTCCATACACTGAATATACTAGACCTATGGCTTATAGTATCTCAGATATGGACTTGACCACCAAAACTTAACCTTGTTCACTGATCCATGAAATGGGGCTGAGGTCAAGTGAAAACTGTCTGACGGGCATGAGATACTTGCAAGGTACGCACATATACCAAATATAGTTATCCTATTACTTATAATAAGAGAGAATTTAACATTACAAAAAATCTTAACTTTTTTTTTCAAGTAGTCACTGAACCATGAAAATGAGGTCAAGGACATTGGACATGTGACTGACGGAAAGTTCGTAACATGAGGCATCTATATACAAAGTATGAAGCATCCAGGTCTTCCATCTTCTAAAATATAAATCTTTTAAGAAGTTAGGTAACACTTCCGCTGTATCCGCCCCTGCCCCTGGATCACTTTCCCTATGTCCAGCTTTCTGCAACAAAAGTTGCAGGCTCGACAAAAATTTGAAGTCAAAGGGATCTAACTTACCTCCATATCATTGATTTTCTTCAAGGCAAAGTGAGCAAGTCTGAAGACAACATAAGACCTCCACAATGTGAATTTGGTGATAGGATTTCCCTCATTTTCTACTATTAAATTATCAAATCTCCTCACACTAGATAATGCATTTATCTGCTGATAACTTCGAATATTTGTAGCACTGAATGTTAATGTCTGGAAAAAACAATAAAACTATTGTTAAAAGAGGTTAGACTACACAATAGTTGACAAAAATAATATTAAATACAAATTGGTCTGTATTAGGAATAGGAAATTCAAAACAGTAATTGATGACCTGGTATGATGTCAAAATCGGGCAGTCAATTATATACTGGTACACTGTACTTCAATTACTCTCCAGGAACATGAAATTTTGATTTTTGTTGTATTTGTATCAATCTGATGAGTCAAGCCCCTTTTCAATCAATTTTTACATTACATTCTATTGTTGAACCACCATCCAAGGTTTGGGGAGAGTAGTTTGAATGCTCAAAAACATGTTTGACTCCCCTACATTCGTTTTGTGCTTGTTCAAAGCCAGGAGCTTTTGGTACAATACAGACAACAGTACAGGTTTTGTTTATTATTGAATGCAGTACTGTGAAAGTAAGTAGTTCACATCCTGGTCCTTTGTTATTTAGTAAATAGTAGTCACATATCATATCACATCTTCTATTTTTGGCCAGACACAGAATGACATATTTGATATTTATATCGCCCAGGAGCAATTAGGTTCATTCCTGGGGATCGCCCCAGGAATTAGGTTCATTCCTGTCGAGGAACAAATAGGTTCATTCCTGGGGATCGCCCCAGGAACTAGGTTCATTCCTGGGGGTCGCCTCAGGAATTAGGTCCATTCCTGTCGAGGAAAATAGGTTCATTCCTGGGGATCGCCCCAGGAACTAGGTTCATTCCTAGGGATCACCCCAGGAAATAGGTTCATTCCTGCCGAGGAACAAATAGGTTCATTCCTGGGGATCGCCACAGGAACATTTTTTACTAATCGCTTATTTTTATTTTTTCATATTTTGATAAGTTTTGAATTTATTTTCTCATATTTTGAATAGTTTGAAATGTTTATTTCAATTCTCTTAAGTGAATGAGTAGCCCCCAGAAAGCCAATAATGTATTATATAGTTTGTCATACAATGTAGAAAGATATGTACTGTTATGATACAGTTTATTTAGTTGTAGTTTTAGTATGTTTTGATATTTTATTAATAAACATAAATCTTAAATTGTGTTGTGTATAAAAGGAAATTTGATTTATTAAATTATAGTTTATACACAATACAATGTATCTGTTATCAATGATTTCAGCAGGCAGGTATCTAGTTTATTCTTAGGAAATTACATAACATCTATTTTTAGCTTAGTAGGAATAGTGCCCTAGAGGGGGGTTAGAGTATTGTTGATGAATTGAGAGGAAGCATCGTTGTATTTGATGCAATTACAATCAGTTATCCCACCCACCAGCCCCAACTACACCTGTGCATTAACTGGGTATTTAGCTTACGTGATAGGTATGATATGGATGTATTAAAATATGTTAAAATTTAAAGGTGTTATTCTAAGTTACAGTCAGACCAATATTGTGTAATTCTGACTGCAAGTTCTTGGTATTTCTGTTATTTCTGTTTAGAATATTCATATAGTTGTTTAGTTTGTTATATTTTCATTCAAGCTAAAGTGTTTTCATGCAATGCATTCCTGCAAAGTCTAAAATATATCATCTATACAAATTGAAGTTATAGAAAGAGTGATTTGAAATTGCTATATGACATGTTATATTTTCTTTTATATATCTTGTTTGTTAGTTTAAATATATATATATATTTGTTCATCTCTTGTTTAGGGGCTACTCTTATGGAAATGATATGTGCCTTTGCTTTTAATTCCAGGGGAATCATACTCCCCCAATTCAATAATACATCAGATAGGTAATTCCTGTCGAGGAACAAATTGTATTTTAAGTAGTATTTTTACTACGCTGGGATCGCCCAGGAGCAATTAGGTTCATTCCTGGGGATCGCCCCAGGAATTAGGTTCATTCCTGTCGAGGAACAAATAGGTTCATTCCTGGGGATCGCCCCAGGAACTAGGTTCATTCCTGGGGGTCGCCTCAGGAATTAGGTCCATTCCTGTCGAGGAAAATAGGTTCATTCCTGGGGATCGCCCCAGGAACTAGGTTCATTCCTAGGGATCACCCCAGGAAATAGGTTCATTCCTGCCGAGGAACAAATAGGTTCATTCCTGGGGATCGCCACAGGAACATTTTTTACTAATCGCTTATTTTTATTTTTTCATATTTTGATAAGTTTTGAATTTATTTTCTCATATTTTGAATAGTTTGAAATGTTTATTTCAATTCTCTTAAGTGAATGAGTAGCCCCCAGAAAGCCAATAATGTATTATATAGTTTGTCATACAATGTAGAAAGATATGTACTGTTATGATACAGTTTATTTAGTTGTAGTTTTAGTATGTTTTGATATTTTATTAATAAACATAAATCTTAAATTGTGTTGTGTATAAATACAGCAGGATGCTGAAAAACTGTGATAATGCACAATGATACTGCCTAGATTTTCTAGCAGGACCCTACTTGGAATTACAAAGATCCACATGAGATAATTACTTTTTTCCAGGAGGACCCTACTTGGAATTACAAAGATCCACATGAGATAATTACTTTTTTCCAGGAGGACCCTACTTGAAATTACAAAGATCCACATGAGATAATTACTTTTTTCTAGGAGGAGACCCTATTTGGAATCACAAAGATCCACATGAAATAATTACTTTTTCCCGTGAGGATCCTACTTGGAATTATAAAGATCCACATGAGATAATTACTTTTTTCCAGGAGGACCCTACTTGGAATTACAAAGATCCACAGGAGATAATTACTTTTTTCCAGGAGGACTCTACTTGGATTTACAAAGATCCACACAAGATAATTACTTTTTTCCAGGAGGATCATACATGGAATTACAACATGTATAGAGACCCACATGAGAAAATAATTTTTCCCAAGAGGAACCTACTTGGAATTATTAAATGATTGCTTGTTTAAAAGGAAAACTGACAATCCTAAAGAATTAAGATTTCAGTTGAGTGCACCCGCACGAGTGGGGTTCGAAATCCACAACCTCAGTGTTGACTGCCATGGCTAGTGATTACAGTAGAACTACTTAGACCACTACGCCACCGAGGCCCCTACTTGGAATTACAAAGACCCACATGAGATAACCACTTTGAATCAAGTAATCCAAAACTTCAACTGATTAACTGATCTGTTGTTGGACATCAATGCCAACCATTATATCATAATTGTTAATTACTAATCAATTGCAGTTTATAATACTTACATTCCCCTTCTATACCAATCACACATTTGAAATAATGTTGATATTCAAATAGCCACTAGATTAATTATAGAATTATTCTTTAAAATGATTATCCATTTTGAAAAAGCAGAATTCTGTGTTTCGACATCCTAATGAATATACAATCCAGAGCACAATTTAGTAAGTATTTTATTCAGTAAATATATACTTCACTGTATGGTATGAGAACTCCCTATCAATACACTGATTTTAAATCTTTTATCCGTGGTATTATCTCCAGATTAATTTTACAGATTAACTGTGATGTCTTCCATACGACCTATAATATCTCATTTACATGGAATTATTTACTAAGGCCGAACATTAACTTATTTATTTAAACCCGTCAAAAACATTTTTTTAAATATATATACACTCATTATACCTATAATGAAGCATAAGTATATATTTAAAGAACTTTGTGGACATAAAATCACTGCTGTAATTTTTCCTAAATTGTTGTACATATTTAAGAAAGAATGCTTGTGCTGAAAAGTATACAATTTCAGTAATTGAAGGTTTTTGAAGTTAAATAAATGTTTATATAATTATCTTCCTATTTAAATTATGAAAAAAACTTACTAAGTTTTGAAATCTAAAAATTTAAATAAAGGAAAAAATCATGAAATACACACTTCTCATTATAATTACAATGCATAGATTAAACAAGGAATATATAAGTTAAATATACATAACAAAGAAAATTTAGTTAACAACGGTGCATTAAAAGGGTATTGGTAATATTTTATTAGTTTCTTTTTTTAAATTTACTCAAAAACAGTGACTTCTGAAGATGAATATTGTTCCTTAATATAATTTGATAAAAATTCTGTATCAGTTAAAAAGGCATAAGGTCTGTCATAATGGCAATTAAGTTCAATTTTTTAAATTAAGAGATGAAAAATTAACGTAAAAATTCAACTTGATTTAAAAAAAAAGTTGTCTTACCAAGTTCTATTAAATCAAGCCCATAGAAAAGTATTCACCCGAATTATATTTCACAAATCAAGAAATTCCATAAACCATAATCTATATCATAGAAGAATAGGCATCTAAGGTGGACACATCATTTGATCTTGGACTATTAAATCTATTTAAATCAATAAAAATACTCAAATATTTTCTTATTAGTAACTGTACAAACTTATTTCTATCAAATTTGAATAATCAATGGAAAAGTTTTTAATAAATTTATAGATTAATATAGAAAAATACAAACACTTATGCAATCCACAATAATATGTTTCAAACTATGAAACTTACAATCGATGTTAAAAATCCTTTCACAAAAGATTTATCTATGTCAATCAATATTGGACAATCTTGTTGATTTTATTATCAATCAGTCCTGAGAGAGGTCACAAATTCCCAAACTTCATTTAACTGTACATGTGTTTCATTTCAATTGTACAGTAAAATCTATATACTTAAATTCTTTATGGCTTAAAATTGTCAAATCCTTCACTTCAATACTAGAAACTACCAAACTTTTAAATATTTGTTCTAAGTTTTGTTACTCTATGCATTAAATTTGTTACATAGGTAAACTGTTTGTTTTTGGATTAACAAAATATATTTTATGTCAAACTAGAGATTTCAAATTTGAATTTAAATCTTTGAACTACTTGAGACTATTCAAAATAGAGGCCCCAAGGAGCCTGTGTTACTCATATATTTCATGTATCATAGCTGAATGTATAATAATGACATCACATTTTACATACAAAAAGTTTTTTGGGGAATATCATTCAATGATACATGTATTACCAATGTTATTTCAACTGATCGGGCGGAGCTTACGTTTTAATTTGCATTAGGACAGTCTATTTGAAGATGTGTGTGATAAGGATGATTGCCGTTATTATTATTGTTGATTTCTAATCACCTATCAGTGTCATTGAAGGAATTTACAAAAGAATGACTGGACACTTCATTGATGAGTTTATCCTAAAACACCTATCTATAGATGGACTGGTTTATTATGAGCAAACGGGTTAAACCCCGCCCAGTCAAGTGAAATGAATCAAGTAAAATCTACTATGCAAATGCATATGCTGCCAATTTGATTAAAAAAAAAAAGATAAATGATTTTTTAGTGGTTAATATTTAGTAGAACAATTAATGATAGTGAAAAATCTAAAATGGCAACCAAGGAACATGTAGGGGAGGGAAGAGCATGTCAATTTAACAATAACTGAGAGGCTAATGTCAGTCTTAAATCAACATGGGTGCTTAAATCTATATAAAATAGCCCCTTTTTCAAGAGTGGGAGTATGATTAAAATGTGCTGTTAGTTGTAGTGAGGGAACATACATATGACATAGTAACTGCTCCTGGATACTAACCTGAACACCAGGAAACTTTGTTCTCACTTTATACAGCTGTTTAGCAATATCTTCAAAGTCTATGAATTTGAATATAATATGAGTAACTGCCCCTGCTGCCTGCATTCCCCAATTCCTGTCTAAAGCTTCTAGAGATTGGGTACCATACAAGGTCAAAGTGTCACCTTCAAGGTCAGCCAAGTTACTGAGATCAGTTGCTGTTCTATTGTCTCCTTGACTACAAAATAAAAGATGTAAATTGAGGTTATTAAACTAGTTTCTTTCCCTCGCAAATTAAAAATGAAATATTATACCTCTTCAGATAACAGAAAACTATCATTTCCATATCCTTAAAAATATACATGTATAAGATATTGAAAATTAAGACTTAATCTTTACAATTTGACATTTTTTTCATCATTTAATTTTTGTATATTACTACTTGTTACAACTATGCATCTATATAAAATGAGTAAATTAGGTTCATTAACGTACCCAAATATAATAGTTTCTTTAAGGTTTTTAGTCCCATCGACTTTGCGTGAATTACTACTAGTCCTTGGTCGCTCTTTAGGGATATCAGGTAAATCAAAATTGTTACTACTGTGTGAGCTGCTTGGTCTACTGTTTCCTCTACTACTTTGTTTCTCACTGAAATGGACAATTAATTTTGATATATATTAGTATTAAAGTATATAAACTGTATGATTGGTAAGTTAAACTATTCTGTTTATATATTTTTACTGGCAAAACTCTAAAACTATTTGTTGATACTTTTGATTGATAAATTTAAAATAGTAGTGGTACTGGAGTTAGTTCCCTTTTACTGTGATTATTTTCTCTTCAAAATATATTTTTTACCATGAAATGAATGAAAAAATAGCATAAAAATACATGAAAACAAATGTCTGAAATGTATAAGTACTAAAGAGTGGTCAAGATTGATCAAGTAACCTTTTGTGGATTTCTGAAACAGGGTTGGTTTAATTTTTTTCTGTTTATGTTTGTTTTCTAATGACAATTTTATCCTGTACTGCAGTTGTCTAACCAAAACTATACTAAAAGTGAAAAGTGTGTAAACCAATTTCCACTAAATCACAAAAAAATAAAATCTAAAAGGATAAAATTCTAATGAACCTTTAATTATCTACAGGTTCCAAATAATAAGGGCAGATATATTGGCAAAATATTTCATTAATAACATCGGATCTATTAGTTGTATATATTTTTAATAAGATTATTTATATATTCAGTAACATGCTATAACTTCCATAACAAATGTGATTTGGTTTGTGAAATGAAGCACTCAGCTGAAACATAATATTCAGTATGAAATTATCTTGGCATATTTAGTTGAAAGGAAGTAGATCAGCATAACAATTCTTTGCAAAATATTGAGAGAAAAAAAAAACAATTAAAGTTACTTTTTAGTGGGTAGATACCAAATTTATAGCTGATGTAATTGAACAATTAATCAGTTCAACAGAGCAGTGTCACTGAAAATTTAACTTATAAAATAACAAAATTGAATAAACATGAAATTATCTATCAAAACAATAGAATAATTACACCAAAATTATTGGTAAATTTACAATATTTGGAGAAAACAGTCAATTCTATTACAATATTATCATAAACTTTATACTTGTATCATACTTTGAACCCATAATTTTGAAAGATGACACTTTAAAAAATGTGTGGATCAATAAAATGAATAATACCAAGCTGTTCCGCCTCATCAAGTCTTTTTAATATACACCATCATAAAATTATAATTTAAATGACCATGGGTAACACATGCAAAGTCATGGTTTCTACTTTAACTACATGTAGTATATTTCTGATGTTGTCATAAGAAATACTGTCACAAGTTAAAAAGGATTTTACAAAGAACTTGACTGAGCAAAAAATGACAAACATAGACCACTGTTGTTATGCTGTAAAATATAATGGAGGGAAAAGGGGACTAATCATAACTGGTTATAAGCTATAGTCATGCAGTAGGGATCAAAGCAGGGACAAACAGACAGAGGTTAAACTAAGGCATGCAGTAGTTTTGGTTTTCTATAAAGTACATTTTAACTATGTGGTTATTTTTCTAATATTAACATTTCCAATGTAATATATACTATATTATTTGTTAGTTGTTTAACATGCTAACAAATTTTACCTCAGGTCTTCATCGGACTGAGATTGTCTCAGTCGTGACTTTCTAGAAATTGTTAAAGTAACATGTAAATTTTAAAATTACAAAATAATTTTCCTTCATAATACTATTTTACAATACTGTTTATATAACATGAAATATAATGTGGTGAAAGAAGATCTGCTGTTAAATATAATGAGATGATCATTGCTTATATCAACATTATTTGGTCTATGGTCAATAGTTGTCTCATTGCCAATCATACCACATCTTTTAATTTTATACAGTGGATTATTCTTTCAATGACCTATCCTGGAGTGGTTCTGTTTTTAAAATTCATCACAACTTTTGTCGACTACGCACAATTTAGACCATGATATATTGTAAAGACAAACAACTATAGTTGATGACTGTATGTTGGCCTCTAGATGTCATTAGGTTATTGTTTTATTGACATATACCCCACATCTCTCTTTATACATATCTTCTGTAATCGTAGTGTGGAAGAAGTATATCTACTGTAGTTAGTAGTATTGGTTAACAGTCGATTTACTTTAATTATAATTTGATAATAGTTGATCTACTGTAATTATATTTTGATAACAGTCGATCTACTGTAATTATAATTTGATAATAGTCCATCTACTGTAATTATAATTTGATAACAGTTGATATACTGTAATTATAATTTGATAACAGTCGATCTACTGTAATTATAATTTGATAACAGTCGATCTACTGTAATTATTATTTGATAACAGTAGATCTACTGTAATTATAATTTGATAACAATAGATCTACTGTGAATATATTTAGTGAAAGAACATCTCAAATAAACATAATATGGTGACCTTTTTTTGGACCAAGCACTTATATATATCATATAACTAAGACAACTGAAAGTATTTCGCAACTTTGTTGAATAGAATTTATCAAATAAATTCTGGTTGAAATATATTTCTGCTATGCAGTAAGCCAGGTTTTGCACAGCAATATTCTGACTTCTGTAAATATCAATATCTCAAATCGTACCATGGAAACCAATATTAAAAAGTAAAATAACAAAAATACCTAACTCCAAGAAAAAATAAATTGGAAAGTCCCTCGTCAAATGGCAAAATCAAAAGCTCAAACACATACCCTTCTTTGGAGCACAAAAAACAAGAACTACAACTAAAACAACTAAACCCATCTTTGGCAATTTCACTTAAAGCTGTTGCAACTCTAGTAGCAGTAAAATTTCACAATTTGCAATAACTTACAGTTGCAATTAACCAATAAGATAATGACTTTAATGCTGATGGTACATGTTTCAGAAAAAAATCTTTATCTGACAGGCGAGCTTCAGAGCAAACTTTTGGAAGCAAAATACATCAACACCTCAAAATAAAAAAAAAAGATGACTTGATTCATATGTATAAAAAAAAGAAAGCTTTCCACCTCTTTGGTATTTCTCTGGATTTCCCACTGGATACTGAACAAGCAAACAACTGAACAGTGGAGAAAAACAAATAATAATATATACAACAATGTTATTATCAAAAAAATATTTACATCTATAAAATATATGGCAGAAAATAATGGAGTAAAAAGGATACGTATGGTAAAAAAAAAAAAAAAAATAGGGAAAAAGTTTATTACTACATTTTTTTAATTATACAAAAAGATATTTCTAAATGATAGCTACATATATACATACATCCATATATTTCATTTCCAAAAATAATGAAATGCTCTACATGTGTATATTAGAAAAATTCTAATTTGTACAATGTACACCATGTCCAATTTGTAAAAAAATCTATTCAACTAAAAATCCAAAATCAAAATTATAATTACCTTTCAAGTTCCCCAAAAATTGACATTAAAGGACCTGGTATTCTTCTACAATGTAATCAGAGAATACAAAAAATCCAACCATACTTTTACAATTCATTGTAGTTATACAATTTTTTCTAATAATTCATTTATCCTCATTTTTTCATTAATCTAAAATATTTTCCCAAAAACATTTCATGTATCATATAAATGTAGAAAATTTCTTATATTTCTTCTTTCCTCTTTCAATTTCAAGATACACTTGAATAAAACTTTTTTTGTTACAACTATTATAAATATTATTTTTTTACTATGTGATTCATATAATTGTACATGTCTTTAAGTCAGCCTTGAACAGATATTAATTTCAATTGGTTTCAAACTTATATATTATGGACTTTCAAAAGAATTTGAGAAAATCACAATTTTTTTTAAAATTATGATACTATAATATCATGCAATCTGGATATAATTCTATTACATCTTATAATAATTATTCAATTTGATCCATCTCCTGCTAGTAGTAGTACTATCACCTGCTCATTTAACCATAACATCTGAGACATACCCTCATTAAGCATAACCTTTAAAGTTCACATAATCATGTACATGTACATGTGTACAAGTTTCAACTTAAAACTGATACTGGAAAAATGACTAAGACAGAACGATAGATAAACAAACTGGAAACATACTAATGCCTTCTTTTTTTTTTATAGACTGATTATAAAAAGCACAATCCTAGATGCAGCTTTTAACTACTGCATAAACTGATTAAGGAAAATTTACCAAGTGTATATTTAAACTGAGTGTGGACACAGTTATATGCCAGAAACAGTAATTTACTAAATTTGCTATAATTTGATCAATCATAAAGAAAAACCCAAGCAAAAAAGTCTCATTGAAAAAGAAAACAAAAATAGATATAAAATATCTGCTCTTGGGAAGTAATGATTAACAAAGTATGTTCCAAATGTTCAATACAATCCTTTTCCAAAGCCTAAGATCTGTTTGCAAAATTTTTGGGAGCCTGATCAACAGAATAAAAGTTCACAGCAATGTAAAACAACTGTACATAAACAATAACATTTTCAACTACAAAGATGATAGCAATACAAAATTTTATAATCACAAATATGTACACTTGTAGAAATATTAAAAAAAAATAAAAATTGTATTTTTTTTTTAAACAAATAAATATGTTTTTGATGTTTTACACTGAAGCCCTAAAACCTATGTAACAGCTATTATCAATTCTATACCAAACCTTTCAACAATAAGCAGCACAAGCAAATAGATGTTTTGGCTATATTATTATACACTATACGATGCTGATCAGTAATTTTCTTCAGACCATAAGTATGTTATAATTGAAGATAAGTCAATGAAATGTACAGATTATTAGATAAAAAAATATTGGGTTTGACTGTTCCTGTATCACTTACGATAAAATAAAGAATCATTTATTTTTTTCTAAATAATAAGTTTCGATATAGAAATCATCAGAACAGTCAAAGAAAATGCTACAGTTCAGAGAAACCTTATATCAATTTGTTTTTGTACATGTATGTCAAAGTTATAACCCTACTCTTCATTATAAATGTATTACCAATCTTTAACTGGTAAACAGCTAGGTAGATCTGTGTACAATTGTGACAGCCCTGCACACAATATAATGACTGGTAACAGTCTTTTACAAGCATACAGGTAGATATCCAATATAATCTAGTTTCATATTAAGACTGTCTTATTTAGATATGTAAATCTTTGTATCAAGTCTGAGTGAGACAGGATTAAATAATTGGATCACTTTGACCCATTTAAAATAATACCTAATCCAGTAGACTTAATATTAAACTGCATCAAACAAATTCAACAAGGGACTAGGAATAGCAGTGAAGCTGGTCTAGAAGCAGAAATTTCACAAATTCTTTAATTGTGATTTAAAAAGATGTAATCAGAACTTCAAAGTAAAAAAAAATTTAAATCATTTCCTATAATATAGGTAGCAATGACCTATTTGTATGTACATTAAATGTTACAAGCAGCTCTGCCATTAAATCAATACATAAAAGTACCAGTAGATTACACCATATATTATTTGGAAAAGCATTTCTTCACCTCAACTGTGGTGTTAGAGATCAAATGTTGTCTTCTAGTTTGCTTGTAACTTTCATTCTTATGGATGATTTAATTACATTTTCTGTTTAATCCTTAGACTTAATACTTCTTTTTTTTGGTAAAGAATATAAAAGTGAAAATTATCATTTAAATTCAGTAGTCATATATATTCAGTACAATATTTCTGCACTACAAACTAACAGGGAGAGGTTTTACTAGACTTGTGTAATGATAGCAGCTACAACTGCATACCAAAAAGGGAGAAGGCTAAACACAAACAAACTAATCAGACATGCAATCACCGTGACCTACTTCTTGTACATATCTGTGAAACTCTCACATTGCACCCAATGTTTACACCTGACCAATGAAAAATAGATTACTAAAGAAGTAACATTGAATACTCTAGTCTATCAGTTTTCTAAATAATAGATTTTGTGCAAATATAAATAAAGCTTAGATTGTTGCTAGTATATATCCTGACTATATGTAATTAATACAAGCACCATGTATAGTAAAATTTCCACTTTAAAATATAACACATTGAATTAGAAGCCTTGAGATATTATTACTAATTGAAATAAATAAAACCTTTTTATTTTATAACATAAGCTAATATCAATTAGAACTATAACCAATCCCCTGTACCTGGCTGAGTCAACACAGGGGGTAGGGAAAACATTGTCTACAGCATATACAGAGGTTACCAAGGCAACCTTTTTGCAAAAATGTGCAGGTCCATGCATTATTGTTCTAAAAGAAAACAGATCAATTAAAAGCTTGAAAAGGTTATTTTAAGAAGTCTAGTTCTGCTTCTGCTTAATACAAAATAAGAACTATCAGAGCTTAACTTTTTATGTTTAGTTTTGAATAATTTGTCAGTGTTTTAAATAGAAATTAAATGGTTTTGGAAATGTGTATTGAAAAATAGGAAACCACTTCTTATGATGGGAAATTGAATTGAAGGGACACTGTTAACCTTTTTTTTAAAGTGTAGTAACAACTATCAATTGTAGCAAAGATCTGAACCGATGTTGATGACATGCAATGTCCTCGAAATGTTATGACAACCAGTAAACTTTGTAAACAGATTCAACATTAAGGCTGGCAAATCAAAAAATATTTTGGGAACAAAACACAAAATATTAACCATTTTTGATGACTTTTGGTTTAAAGTGATCACAGAGTCTGTCAACATAACCTAAATGAACTTCATGACACAAATTACAAATCTTTAAACATTTAAACCTTGACATCTTTACAGTGGACAAACATATAATACCATGTTAAAATATTGTTCAGTTTAAATATATTCTTTACATATTAAATTTTGCTTAGTTTCATTATATCAAATGGTCTTGTTTGAAGATTAATGTAGATTTAAGAGTTTATATAAACAAAGGATTTTATGTCATTTATATTTATAGAGATTTTATGAGTAGGGTTATCATGATAAGAGAAGTACAAGAACTGCCTAAGTAATGAAATTAACAATAAGTTGTTTGTTTGTTTGTTCTATACGAGTTGCCTGCACTATCAAACTGGATAAAACCATCACAATGTATTACAGTTGAGGTAAAGATATAAAAAAGAAGATGTGGTATGATTGCCAATGAGACAACTATACACAAAAGACCAAAATGACACAGACATTAACAACTATAGGTCACCGTACGGCCTTCAACAATGAGCAAAGCCCATACCGCATAGTGAGCTATAAAAGGCCCCGATAAGACAATGTAAAACAATTCAAACGAGAAAACTAACTGCCTCATTTATGAAAAAAAATGAACGAAAAAGCCAATTTTATTGGGTTTGATTGTTAGATTTGTTGCTTTTGTTTAAAATCACTTCCATCCTCGAGCTTCCATCATACTAGCCTATATCAGGGCCCCAGTTTTTATTGATACAAGAAGCCAGAAAGCTTGGAGAGAATAACTAACCTTCAGTTAGTAAACTTAAAATCATAGAGTCAATTTAATTTGGAGACGAACCATAAAGCCATACAGCAGGGGTTCAAAACTTTAAGCATCAGTTGTTGGATTTGTGCCTGACCCAGACAGAAAATTCTCTCTTAAACGTATTCAGAACTTGTCTAGACTTTTAACAAGATTGGTGTTGGTTAACGTCCAGTGGCAAATGTTTCATGCAAATTCAGGAGTAGGCTTGACACAATAAATAGATATTTGTTCATTTTTGAAGACAGCGCAGACTATGTCTTTTTTGTGAATTTCGATTTATGATCTCTTTGATATTCTTTGTTAACTTTAGTTGTTTTATAATTAGTACTGTTCAAATGATAGATAATAACTGAAAATACATCAATAATTGGGAGAGAAAAAGAAGAATAAACTAAAAATAATTTACTGTTTTTAAACAAAACATATGATTTCTGACCAGTAAATATGCAATAATCAAGGATAAATTATCAATTTATTTGCATATCACTTGTTTAAATTACTGTGGATGTCTTTATTTTCACGGATTGAGTAAAAACTTCATACAGCTTGAAAGGAAAGGTCACCAAATCAGCAAAAATAAGCTCCCCGCAAATAATCAATCAAATAAAAAGATATAAAAAGATATGTGTGGTGCAAATATTATCAAATAAAATACAGCAAGAGTGGGCTTCTGATCCATGTACCCACCTATTTATAGACTCCACCTCCATATTTTCATCAGCGCCATCTGGTGAAACAAGTTCTGCATTAGGTATGCTGCCAACATGATTTGCATACAAGTCTGGTGTCCGTGACAATTTACCAGATTTGTTAATCATATTACCCTGCATGACCTCCCACTGTCGTCTGGCATTGTTGATTGCTAATCTCTTCTTTTCCTAAAATAAAAGGAGTAGAACTGTTGAGAAAAAGAGAAGTTACAGCACACTTTGGAATTAGTTCAATTCAATCTTTATTTAGTCATCCATACTTACTATTCTAATGACAACGACTAACCCTTATATAGGCTCATCTAGGTCCTTTAAAAGATGTGGAGTAACATGTTAGCCAGGTAAATGCCACATCTTCCGTAAAAAGTGTTATGGAAACTAATTTAATTCAAAATTTTATTGAAATATTTATTATATTATATAAGGATTGATATGGTGTATTGAATCACTACAAGTTGAAGATTGATTGATTGACCTTTCTGCACTATTTACTATTTCACCACAGTCAGATTTTACTTGTAGCAAAAACCGGAGTCTCCAGAAAGAACCTCCAACTTGACATGAACTAGAAATCCTTAAGTCAATTAAAATTAGAGTTAACCTGTTCAGTTCAAAATTACAACCTGAATGTCTATAGGCTAAGGGTACACTAGGTGAACTACTTGAACCACTGGGCCACTTATTGACTTCAGCAATGACAAATATTGACGAAACTTCTACTATGTCCATCTCAGTCTGACTTGTTGATTCAAATAATAAAAAAAAAAAAATCTCGGAAATTCTCTTTTGGCTAGGTTTTCCAATCCTTTTTTTATATTTTTATATTTGCATTAATTTTAACCAGCTTTAGTCATATAATTATTTTAATTAGACTAATCTGAGTTCCAAGATGGTAGGTTTATATTACCTGAGTCTTGATTTCACCAGACAAATTTCTTCTGAAAGTTACTGGCAGTATATCAATCTATTTCACTTACTAAAATTTAAGTTGACAGAACTTTTTATATCCAATTCATACTTATGAACATACATGAACCTTAACAGTTACAATTATCTGTAGGATTTCAAGTAGAACTCTAGACAGACAGCTTTACCATTGTTCTAATTTGTGTGGCAAATTTGTAGGCTAACATCAACAAAATCAAAATTAATTTCTTTTATATGAATAATAAGAGTGCAGAGTTTACATAAATTAACCAACCATGTGACATTAATAAAGACGTCAGATCACAAGTTCACCAGCACCAACTGATCGAAATATTTCTGACAATGAAATTTCCTAAATTCATAACTCAAAGTAGTGTATTCTAAGTGTGAATTCCCCTAAATTATGTAAATGACCTTATAGAGGAAAAGTAAGTAGCTAAAATACAAATTTAGCTTACCTTTAGTTTATACAGCCAAAAAAAGTGACCATTGCTTATCATCATACCAACTAAGTCAATATTTAAATCACATTCTAAATAGCACTTGTGTATTAACTGTTTATTTATTCAAATGAAAACTTATACAAAATGAAATATTACATTTCTTTTTAAGCACTTTAAAACAATTGAATTAACACTACAATGACTTATATTACATGTTCAAGTTGTAATTCAATATGTATCAAAAACTAAAAAGTCTAAATATACACAACTTACTGCAATTCTATTTAGTACCAGGATTTCTGACGACATTTTCATTGCAGAAAATTCATAAGATTTTGTCATATCTCCAATAAACAACGCATGAAACACATTTCCAATTGAAGACAAAATGCAACTTAAAATCTCAGTCTAAACTTTCACTATACCATTTCTGATAAAGGATAATTTGAACACGGTTTAAAACATAATATATTCCGTTCACATTAAACACAATTCAATATCTTTATTGTTTTGTTTATAGCGCTCATCATTACATTGTTTATTTCATGTCAACAGAAGATATGAAACGTCAGAGCACATTTTTTTTCCTTTTACTGTTACCGCTAGCTGATATTTTACAGTATAAATTATTCAAACAGTTTCCTTTTGTTATTAATCATACTTATTGTAATTGGAGAAAAAAATCACTCTGTATGAAACTAAATTATGGTTCATTGGACCTTTTATTCTGAATTAGGAGTAATTCATACAGAAATAATATAATGAAACGTTTGATACTAATATAAAACGGGACATGGATAAAAGTATTCTAATCTTTTGCTAAATGCCAGCTCATTAAATGTAATGATATCATTTGCAATAGTTTGTATTCTATGTAAATATTCTCAGAGAACTTAAATTTTTATAGGTTTGTCTTGTATACAATATATATGCAAACAAATAAAAGTTTGTTACATGTATTTATTAACATCTTTATGTGTTTGTTCTTGTTGCCTAAATTTTTATGACAAATTATGATAGTTTAAAAGAGGTAGATATATATATAATACAAATTAGACAACTTTTACATTTGTGCATTTTCCTGTACAGTTCTGATGTCACAATGCTAACTTTAATATCTCACTTTAAATATGATAAGAGTTGGTCACTATTTACAGCAATACACTGATTGACCTGAGGTCACCGAGCCTAAAAACATTAAAAGAACCAATTTTTCTGCACCAGATTCACATTTTGATAATATATATCTCTTCAGTAATGCTCAGAGTCAGACCAAAACATTTGAAACTCCAA
The DNA here is from genome assembly GCA_037788925.1 of Mytilus galloprovincialis. Classification (NCBI taxonomy): domain Eukaryota; kingdom Metazoa; phylum Mollusca; class Bivalvia; order Mytilida; family Mytilidae; genus Mytilus; species Mytilus galloprovincialis. The sequence continues at coordinate 57,519,848 of CM075335.1, read as the reverse complement.
AACCTATTTAAAAGATGATGAGCAAGAATGTGTCCATAGTACAAGGATGGCTAACACACACAATCATTTTCTTTGTTCAGTGGACTGTGAAAACTCTAAAATTGGCATTAAAATTAGAAAGATCATATCATAGGAAACATGTGTACTAATTTTCAAGTTGATTGGACTTCAACTTCAGCAAAAATCTTGGTAACAAAAAATTCACCCTGACTTGAACATAAACTTTAACCTAAAGTGGGACAGACGGACAATAACAGGAATGGACACACAGACCAAAAAACATAATGCCACTAGGTGGTGGATAAAAAGAACTTGATATTTTACTAAAAACACCTTCAATCTAATTTTCTGGTTTTATACAAATTCCAGTCTTATGTATAGTGTCAACAATAATGAACATTATCAAGGTTTTCTAATTCATGCAGTATCTCCAGACCTAAGATGAGTCTTAGTCATTTTGACTTCTTTTATTTAACCCATCTTTAATTTCAAATAAAGACTCCATCTTCAAATACACAGACAATTAAAAATCAGGACCATGTTTCCATTCCGACAGGAAACAATTTGTTATTCGCCCATTATAACAAATAGTAGATTAATTATCAATTGATCCCAATAAAATCCATTCACTGTAGACCCAGACATGTATCACAGAATTAGTCAATAACAAAGACTTTTATATGAGGATTTATAATGGTTACAGTTAAAGCAATTGTTATTTAATTTTGTCTAACAAAAATGTTTTCATGTAGCAGTCTGTTTCTAATGGATTTATGTCTGTTTTTCATAAATCATTTGAAGGTGAGACCATGGAAAGGAAAGATAATATTACTTCAGAGGAGACATTTCAAAATGTTTGAAGTATGCAATTTCACTCATTTTACTCCGCAATATTCTGATAGAGTATCTGTATTGCTAAACTTGATACATGAATTTGGAATTTAAAAATGATTTCTTTGATTTTTTTTCTTCAGTAAATTCATTCAAAAGGGAAAAAAATATTTCAAAGTTGGATAATCTCCCCTGAACCTAGATTGAAAATTTTGAAATCTGAATGTTTTGAACTTGCTTATGCTCACTGTTTGTGTAAATGTTTTTCATACAGCAATGGACCATGAGCTAAAATTACTGTACAAATAGTTCAAGGGCCATAACTTTGTCAAAAGTATGAACAGAAGCACTTATACTACAACCACTGTGACACACAATATATCAGAACTTTAATCAAGATAATGTAAATTTTGAAAATTTTGAAAAAATTTTATGTCATAAAAAGAAATATAACAAAAATACCTAAATAGTAAATCAAAATAATGGATAACAACCGTCATAATCCTGACTTGACACAGACATTTCCTTATGCACAAAATAGTGGATTAAACCATGTTTTATAGCTAGCTAAACCTCTCACTTGAATGACAGTCGCATAAAATTCCATTATATTGACAACGATGAGTGAAAGAAAGAAACAGACATAACAGGTAAAAATGTAATAAATTTCTTTCAAAAATAAATAATTTGATAAACTAATGTGCATGATTTCAACTAGCTTTCAAGAACATAACCAAAATCAAAGACTATGCATGCCTTTATAAACTAACAAAAATGTTCAATATAGGCTTCAATGTACATTACATTCGGTCTACTTTAAACACACTCATCTTAGGTACATTGTAGTTTGACAATGACTGAAAAAACATGAAAATAACATTTCAAAATGTTATGCATACCATATTTGTTTTCGATTTTCCTTGATCAGGAATGCTCGAAGCTTAATATTTGAATGCCAAGGATTTTTCAAGAACAAAAAAGTTACAGAACAAATTAGAAAAAAATCATTAACACTGTTACCTTTAAAACCTGTGTTTTGTTTATATCCTTTTTCTTTTCGTCATCTTTCCTTGCCATCACTAATGCTATCCTTCTTTCTTCCTCCTGAGAAAGAAATAAAACGGTATATAAGAATAAAATATGATCAATATTGTACCAGCAAAGAAATAGCTAATCACACCACTTTTGGAGATTTTTTTAATATTATATTTGCTTTTCATTGAATATGTCTGTATTAGCAGGTCATGAAATAAGAATACATTCTTTCTATAGACCTAACATTACAATTCAAAGCAGTCTTACTCCTCTAGGGTCAATATTTAAAAGTATATATTTGTTTTATAGGTGTTAGTCTATATATAAATTGTAGTTTTTCAAACAATATAGAAAGTTTCATTTCTATTTTCATAAGGTAAAACTACAATGAAATTATTTTGAAAAACATTGCACAGAATTTATAAGTCAAGTTTTCTCCCTATTGTTTCTGACATCTGAATAATAAAAGTTAGTATTTTTAGGGGTTTCCTCTATAAGAAAAATAGGATGAGGAAGTTGAAATTTTGGAAGACAACATTGTTTTTGACAACGGTATATGAGGAAACCTGCAATTTCTGCATGAATACCACCAAAAGTGCAAATAAAACATTTAGGTAGGTGTTTTGAGGCATGAATAAGTGTATTGATAAAAAAAAAAAAAACTTATAAAAAGTATTCTTCCTATTGGCCTACTCAATAGTTCCTATTTACTGGTTGACAGATTTAAGAATAATTTCTTTACAAGTTACAGGGTATGAACAGTCAGGGGACTTACTTAAATGAGTGATTTTCTAAATCACTGATTCAAGTAACATTATTTCCATAAAGGTTGAAAGTAAGAGTTGTCTTTCTTTAATAATCACCTATTTAAGTAGTACAAAATAATCACTAGAAGAAGTGATTTAATTTTACTGTAGCTTTAACAATGTTTAAATATAGAATACTAATGTTCCAGGGACTAATTATGTTTCTAAACTTATCAGAACCAACATCTGTGTTGTCTAGGATGACCAGGTCATTTCAGGTGATGACCTTGTACTGAATCTAGGATAATGACATAAAAATCACTTGTTTAAGTATCATACCTCAATTTCCTTCCCAAAAATCACTTCTTTAAGTATCATTCTAATATGACGTCCTTATTACACTTTGTAAACAAAGCCGTGTTCTAATGAGCACAAAATATGTTTGACACATGCGCACAAATTTACTGTTTATATTAAAGTGATTTCCATCGTTATCCTATACAATATATACATTCAAGTAGCTTACATAAACTTTTATAATGTATGTTATATCGAACAACATATATTTACCCTGCTCGTATTTTTTAAACTTATCAAATATGAAATGTAATGTACAGACTCCTCGGGGAGGAAACGGGAACAGCTAAACATTTTTACGGTATTTTCGTACGCTTTGACCTATAAAAATACTGTATTTGTCCTATTAGAATCGAAATAATTCCTTCATGTCATGCTCTATGCTCATTTTAACATGGATAGGCATTATATTTGACAACATTTTACACCTCGCTAACGCTCAGTGTAAAATATCGACAAATATAATGCCTACCCATGTTAAAATGAGCATAGAGCATGACATGAAGGAATTATTTCTTCATTATTTTAATAACCCCCACTAATTTCAACACCCCGAACAGTGAAATTTTTATCGCGAACAGTAGAATTTTATTACATAATCTGAAAGATGAAACCTTGAACTTTACAGGAAAAATACTCCCACTGCTTGGAAAAATCTTTGAAGAAAGTATCAGTTCATTATGTAAATCCATTATTATAGCATTTTTTCAACTAAAATAGAATTTGCAGCTAAATGATAGCATCAAAGGCATAAACCTTGATACTTAAAAGAAGCAAAAAATTCATTTTTTTTAATTTTACTAATGAAAAGATATTTTTTAAACCTATGTGTTTAAAATTTTGGTTAAACTATATATAGCTACAAAATCACAATTTGTGACAAAACTTCGAATTTGTTACTCAAATAAGTGATTTAAAAATCACTTATTTAAGAAAGTCCCCTGACTGATGAATTGAAGCAAAATGAACAAAGTTACCCTTTTCCAGTAGAATGGATTTTATGGAAGCACACTCTTGTCTATAACTATGTTATTACCACTGCTTTGTTTTCTGGGAGTATAATTAAATCTACATTGCTTATAAAATTACACTGTAAACAAAGGATAATCTGTTTCTTCACAAAAAGGAAGGAACATAACTCTGACAAAACAATATTCTTGAATTTTCACCCCCTCCCCCCCCCCCCCCCACCCAACCAAAAAAAAAAAAACAATAAGAAACAAATAAATGATGTTATAAACTTTATAGCTATGAAAAACACTATAAGTAGTCATTTATTGATCACACCAATTATCTATGAGAAAATTGCATGCAGTTTTAATATGTAAAATCTTATTAAAGCAACACCATTATTGATACAAAAACTTTTCAAATATGAATTTATGGATTTCAAACATCCATTCATAAAGTTAAATATCTCTCTTCAGAATGACATCAAACATCCTTAGTTTGAGACCTTGTACATCATACAATAACCTTTTTCACAGTGTTTAAATATACAAACATTTAATTATAAGTTTTGTATATCTTCAAGGACTGGCTATTATTCACACTTTCATTTACATAATAGCATCTAGTACAATGTATTTTTGAATTCTATTTGAATGTTATAAGACATAAACTATTTACATATATATAAAGATACATATGGGTCAAACATCAATTAGACAGCAACCCCATTTATCAAGTTTACCAAAGTAAACATTTTCAGTTACCATTGATAGCCATTTATTGAAAAGAACTGACCAAATAAGAATCATCTCATTGCATGTCTGCAGCAACAAAACTTTAAATGGTCTATTCTTTAAGACTGAATGTGACCTTTGAATGGTTTTACACTAGTCATTTTGGGGTTCTTTTTAGCTTGCTGATAGGTGTGAGACAAGGCTCCTTGTTAAAGACCGTACTTTGACCTATAATGGTTTACTTTTACTAATTGTGACTTGGATGGAGGGTTGTCTCATACCACATCTTCTCATCTCTGATTAAGGAAGAAATACTATGAAGATGTAATAACTACTAGGATTTGTTTTACAACAGAATTTCCTATGATTAAAAGAAGAAATGGGATGTAATTTAATTGAGACAACAACAGATCCTCCATTAATTGAAAGAAGTTGTACATAGATTTCAGAGAGTCAAAGATCTATCACCAATACTGGTCTTTTAATAATATAGAGACGAAAGATATGGCAATAAATGATAAACAATTATAAGACAAACAGTTTACAAACACAACATAGAAAACTAAAGGCTGAGCAACACAAACCTCACCAAAAACTGATATAAACAAAGCTAACCTCTTATAAGGTTCATACCAATAACCTTCACAGTTTCTAGGCAAAACATTTGTCCTGAACAAGCATGAAATATTTGACACTGTGTGTTAAGCAAACACAACAATCAATCAATATACGCGACACATAATGACATACCAAAGTAAACGATAAAATTACCCTTTGAAAAAATCCTTCAAAATATGTACTTTGTCCTAAATCAACTCATAAAATCTTTATAGAGAGACAACAAACAGTTTATAAATGCGTTTTCGAAGGACCATATATCTGAAACTTGACAAAAGGGAATTAAACATTTAAACAGCTTATCTCCCTTGAAAAAAGTCTCTTGTGTCTGAGGTCCAATTTTAATAATATTACCCATGCAAAGAAAAACATAAAAAATGCAACAAATATCTAATAGAGTTAGAAATGCTTTCAGTGCCCATCAAATAACACTGATGAATATTTTATTACAAAGCCAATGAAGCATGGTGTCATAAATGTAAGGATGATATACATGCATGCATGTTAACTACAGATAATCAATAAGCTTTTTACACAATTAATCAAATTATCATATTATACTTTATCAAAATGTCAAGCCTTTTATTAATTAAGTATATTTTATAATTCCAAATCGGTTTATTAGGCTTAGAATCAGTGCAAAGTTTCAGATCCATTGAAGCCTACAGAATATGAACATTTTCTTAAATATCAGTTGCATAACTTCCCTGTTTCTAGTGCTGTTACCTACTATAACATTATATTCACTTAAGGGTCCAAACCAAATAAAAATATCTGATTATTTAAGAAATTATCTTTAAAACTGAACATCACTGTGAAAAATCAGATGATGAGAAAAATGGGACATTATCCATCTTTTATTTTTACTGGTATTATATTTTGATGTCTGATTAAAAAGCTTTGTGAGAACAATTATATTCAAGGTTATACATGAAGTATTATATTACAATTAAGAGTTTTTAGAGGGTACTGTCTTTTGGGCCATTGCTAAAGCCACAAAAATAAGACATTTACAAAAACCACAAACTTTTTTTCTAACTACATGCATAAAGAATTTTAGATATTTATTTGTATGTAAACAAGTTCTTTTCAAACTATCAAATCAAAAGAATTGGAAACTTGTAATTTTATTGTTAGTTTCAATTTGTCCATGCAGCACACGCATGCATATATATTACCCTCACAGGAGATACAACTACTGGAAACACAGCCGAACATGTCAACATTAATGGTGTAGCCTTGAAAGACTGTTTCACTACTGATAGGCCCATTGTTGTACCAGAATTTATACGAGTTGGTTGTGAAGGTGTTGAGGGAATAGATTCTGTACTCCCGAGTGTTATTGGTGATCCTTGAGAAGACATACCTAAACTTAGGTCCAATGATGTGGACGAAGTACTAGTGCTCTCAGCAGAATTATATGACAAAGCTACAGCAGATAGAGACGGAGCAGAAACTGATTTCGACAATCCAGTTTTTTGCTGAATGCCTTGTACAGACATTGCTTGAGAAGTTGCATTCTCAGTTTCATGTATAGTAGCCATGGTTGTTTTACTCTGGATTTGTAATGGTGGTTCTTTGAAGATAGTCAGTTTGTCTGGCTTTTTGGCCAGGCTCTCTGCACTTAGTGGTTCCTTAACTAATATTTGTTTGCTTTGGTCCTCCTTCAATTTTCTTACAGATTTTGTCCTGAGTTCTGGCAAGGTTTTTTCATTCATATTTCCTGATGAACCTAAATCTGCTGTCCTTAAATTTGGCAGTGATTCTGAAGTCTTTAAAGGTTTCAATGGTGGTGCCTTTTGAGACTGCCTGCTGTCTGCTGAGCTCTGTAAATTATTTATTTTAACAGAATGTAGTTCACCACTAGCTTGATTTTCTTCCTGATTAGTGTCAATTCTCTGACCTATATTTTTCCCAGTGCCTAAGGTCTGATGTATGTTTTCAAACTCTTTACTTTTCTTTGTTTCTTCAGCTGCAGACTTGGGGATTTTAACAGTGTCATTGGATTTAAGATTTTCAACTGCTTCGGTTGATTTTGGGATGATCATGGTAACCTGGTCAATTCCATAACTTTTCTGATAGAAATTTCTTGTTATAGAAATGTCATATTTGTCTGTAGACAGAGAAGTTGTTTCTTTATCAAGGACAATATCTTTTTCAGATTTTTCAACTTTTTGGTTTAACTCTACTTCCTTATCGAAAGATTTCGGCCCACTATCATTCAAAAGATTGGCCATTTCATTGGAAACTTCTATTTTCGCATCTAAGGATGTTTTGAGAATGTTTTCTAATTTGGTATCTCCATTTGTCCCATTAAAGTTAAACTTTGGTTTCACAGTTGACCTATTTACTTCCATGTTCCTTGCAGTTGACCTGTCTAATTTCATTTTTTCAAATTCTTCTTCATTACAAGTAACTCTTACAATTTTATTATCAATTACTTTCCAAAATGGCATAAATTTTTCTTGTTTTTCTCTATCGTAAGTTTTTTCAAGAGGATTTTTAGGATCATTTATCAGAGAACTGATATTTTGTTCTTGTACCGTCTTAGATTCAGTTGTCCTTGACAAATCAGAATCAGAATAAAATCTGAAAACATTTTTGCCTAAAAGAACATTCTCAGACAATTTGTTCTCACCATTTTCAGAATATTCTGAGAGTGGTCTAGAAGGAGGACCTGTGGCCTCTGGAACATCTCCATCTTTTAGTTGTAAAACTTTATCACTTGTTACAGAATATTCAGAAATAGGTCTTGACCCATTATTTATAAAATCTGTTTCTGTCAAAGTTTTAGTGCTTTGGGTAGATTCAGAACATTCAGAATATTCTGAGTTAGGTCTTGATGCTTCACTTGTCATTTTTTCAACATTTTGAATACTATCTATAGAACTATTCACAGAAGTTTGATCAACAGAAGTGTCTGACTCATTTCTTAAGTTCTTTTCCAAAACAGGTCTAGCTGCACTGACAGAAGTTTGATGAACAGAGGGTTCCGATCCAAATTTCCAAACTCTATCATCGTTACTTTCTACAGGAGACAAAGTAAACATTGGAGAGGTACTCAAGGGGTCCATTAAGCTCAAAGTATGTCTCTTCATGGATGGTTTAGGGCTGTTATCATTTAACTGTTCCACTGAAGTATATGACCTGTATAGCGTATAAGGTGTTTGAGGCTTAGTGGCCATGCCAGTCTTATTTGGTAAGAAGGTTTGTCTCTGTGGTGTGGTGTGGACCACTGTGTTTGACACAGAACTAGCTTTAGATGACACTATGGTGTTGACTGCCCAATTTGTTGCTTTCACTGTCATAATTCTTGGCTTTCCAAGAGAGTTTCTTCCTTTGTTGTCACTGTCATCAACTAGACCAATTTTACTCATATCGCCTGCCGAAGAGGATACATGTGTTCTTTGAAAAGCTGGAGTGAAATGGCTGCTGGAAGATTTTTGTGTTATCAAATTACCAGCAACATTCTTGTTATCAGTACTTGACCCATCTAAGATGTTCTCAGCAGGAATGACTGAACTAGAGCTAGCCAAATGTGATCTGAATCCAGGCAATGACATTAAATGGTACAGTGGATTGTATAGTCCAGGCCTACGACTAGACACAGAGGTACCAGAATCCTACAGACAAAACATGCCAATATTTTCTAAATGAAAGTGCAAGGTATAAACATGCCAATTTTTCTAAATAAAAGTGCAAGGTTCAAACATACCAATATTTTCTAAATAAAAGTGCATGGACAAAACATGCAATATATTTTTATTGTAACCGAGTACCAATATGAATAAAACATAAATTTGTGTTTCAGCAGGTACATTTCATATGGCAAGACAAAACTCCATGTAATTATGTTTTATGCATTTTACTAGGTGAAATTGCACAATTACTTTCATAAACATTCTGCAGGAAATGTTATTTATTTTATTATACAGATATTTTTTTCTTCAATTTTCGTACAATTATAACAATTGGAATTCATTGGTACATCTTATCCAAATACTCAAATTCCAGTCAGTATAATTCATACACAAATATTAATTCATAAAAAAATAATTTATTCCCCTTTACCTCACTTTTTTTGTTCAAAGTATGGAACTATATATATCTATCCTAGATCTTAAAAAATTTCACTGAGTACTCACTGTAACTCTTTTCATATCCAACTGTTTAAGCTGTTGCATATGTCTGAGTACAATCTGTTTATAGTACTGTTCCTGAGCGATAGGGTTCCCATCGAGAGATATTTCCGACAGACTAGTAGATTCTCCAAGGCAAGCAATGTCTTCAAAACTGAAATAAAGAAAATATGATTTAGGAAAAGAAAGTTTTAGTTTAATTTTCATAACATTAAACCAAAAACGCTGTTAGTATTGCTAAAAATGAACTACAAACTTGTACATGAAACTAATCATTCTATCTAAATGATATAAACCTAGAGTTTTACATTCTTTTTACTATATTTGCAGTCATCAAACATGTAGTTGTGGTTTCAATTAAACTGGTTTTATTATCCAGAAAATAATACACTATGTTTTGTTTTTGAATAAAGGGAATTCCCAGTAAAACTAAAAGTGGAACTAACAAAAATCAATCCCAATACATATTGGTTGTCCATATCAAATCATATGATTGAAGCTTTATTATGATCTCTTTCATTCAGAAACAAGTATATTACATGTTCTTTGTTAGTCAAGGGCCATTACTTTAGTAAACAAAAAAGCCAAATCTGTATTTTATTTCATATAAATTCATATAAAATTTAACCCATTTGGCTAAGCAGTTCTTAATTTATGTGGACATTTTGATGGGTATACAATATATATCATACTATGTAATGTGGAGTTATTAGTAGTTCACTGGACTGATATGCAAAATATAATTTACAGCTAATGTTCAATTCAAAGTTATCAAAGACAATAATGTTCTTAACCCCTCACATTGCTCTGTAATTTTCAAACAAAAACTATACTAGACCATTTTTTTTAAATATAATGTAAATATGTATTGTCTTTCATAAATTTTGACACTTTTGAAATACAGGTACTGCTGAAATCTTCTGTCTGTCATTTTGGCTCCAATCTCTTTATTTACCAAAGAAAAAATATCTTTATTGTTATGTATTGAGCTAAGTTTCTGATTTAAAGACTATCACTGATAACACATGGCACCAGTAAAGATGGACATGATGGATGTCAAATGCTATGAAATTTCTGTCATTCTTCTAAAATCTCTTTATTGTATCTTATTCTCAAAATCTGTTCATAGCAATCATCCTCTAACAAACTTATGAAATCTAACCACAAAAGGAATCTTAACATGCAAAGAAAGATTATATTTGTCACATGAATAACAACATAAAATCCTAAGTTTAAGGTTCATATTCCTTTTGGCCTTCTTTAACTGTCTCTAAAATCTCTGACAGAATCAATAGAGAATAATCAACAGAAACTTGAGATTTTGACAACTAAAATATGATGACTGGTTATTACTTTGAAAAGCATACTTTTTCCCGACTTTATATCATATTTAAATATTACTCAATACGGTGTATCACGTTTAAATCTATTTCAAAACGTTTTAAATGACTTTATAACTGATATGGATCTGAAGCACCAATTTTAAACTGTTACTTGACTTATTTTGATATACACTTAATTTATTTATATATTGAATATGATAGGTTATCAACCCATTCCAAACCATTTTCATACTTTTTACATAGTTGATGTTTATATAATTTGGGTAGTTGGCCTCTGCAAATCTCTTTACGATTGTCTGGTTTGTATATTTGCAATTATTTATGGAAATTTGGCCTTCTAAATCTTTTAGGGTGTATAATCATTGCAAACAATATGAATTCCATTCCAGAAATATGTGCATCTATTAAAAATCCCATGTTGGGTTAACCAAGAAACTTTAAAATTGGTATTTATTTGTAGCTTCCCTACCAAGACTGTTCTCAATAATGAGCTAGAGTAGATAGACATGTTTTCCAAGTAAAATTTTGAATTAGGAGCTAGCATGGTGAAAACTCAATTTAATGTATTGGTTTTGTACAAAGCACAGTAAAAGTTGGAGGAATATTATTATGTACATTGACGATTTAAAAAATTAAGAGACACAACATACAGTCATAATATTGATTCTTGTTTGCTTCAAGTTTAAAGTCAAGTGGACTGACAACATTGTAATGCTAGGTTCAATAATTATAGAGTTGTCTATAAATTAACACTTTCTGGTATTTTCAAACTGATGATTAGGTTTCAATAGATATAAAAACATGTGGTATGAGTGCCAACGAGACAACTCTCTATCCAAGTCCCAATCCACAAAAACAAACCATTATGAGTTGTCAAAGTACGATCTTAAACACGGAGCCTTGGCTCACACAAAACAGCAAGCTATAAAGGGCCCAAAAAATTACTAGTGTAAAACCATTCAAATAGGAAAACCAACAGTCTAATCTATGTAAAAAAAACAAAAAACGAGAAACATGTATGAACCACATCAACAAACGACAAATTCTGAACATCAGATTCCTGTACAAATATGTAAAAATTGTAAAAAAAAAAATCCAATTAAAAAAAGTTAAAAAACTGTTTAAAGTCATTAATAATACAATGAATACAGATACTTCATTCTTTTTCCACCTTTTTTAACTCATTTGGTCCTTTTTACATTTTTCGTACATGTATTTGAACAAAGAAAACTTCATCAATATTCTATTAAACTAGCATGTGCAATATTTCTCTGATTTGAAGTTATAACATGCTATATGACATAACCATTCATAAGATGCATTTATGGAAAGGAAATTATTGCAAAGAAAAAGCTATATTTCAACATGTGCTTACAAATGATAAAATGTTTATCAATAATGGATTATAATACTTTCATTTTTACAAAATTAAACACCAGAAAAAAAAATAAATACCAATTTCTTTTTCACAATAGAAAACACTTACTTTCTGCCATTTCGACAATTCTTCACTTTTTCTCTATAGTTTCTGTAATGCCACATGATAAACTATGTTTCCTCTCAGTCCTTGATGCATTAAATTGTCTTTACATTATAAGGACAACACATATAATTCCATTTCAAATGCAACTATTTGCTCTATATATATCCATGTATACTTGTTGCTTATCAAATTTCCAATCTCAAATTATTTCAGTTTTCATAAAATTTAGCAAATTAATAAGAAATCTCAGTTGTATATTTCCATTAAATACAAATCTAAATTGAAATCACATATGAAGAATTCCAATAAAGTTACAAAATTAAAATAAATTATCCAAGTTTTCATTGTTCTTCACTCAATACATTTTTATCACAAAGATCTTTTATGATATTACTGGTACATGAATTTCATAAACCAAAACAAGAAAACTGTGAAAAACAAATGTAAATAAACTCCTTCCATATAAAGATTTAATAATTTGAGTGAAATAAACAAATGTCTGTTTCACTGATCATTGTATCTAATCTCCAAGATTACTTCAAATCTTCTTAAAAAGACAAACTGTCAATTAGTAAAAAAACAAATTCCAGCATGTATATTATCCAAAAGACTTATTTTTTAAATAACCACAAGACAAGTTTATTAAACTGGAAACTGAATGGGTTAAACTACACATTATATTTTATATATACAAACATCAACAATAGGTCAATTCTTATTGAAAGTATAAAAAGAGGTATCGTTTGAAGGTTGCATGCATAATATTTACAGTATATATAAAAGACAGCTTTTAATGGGTAGGTAGGACAGCTCTAATATCGATTTAAACCTGTCCTAATATTGATTCCTTTTAGTATGTTTCATGTTTAACTAAAATATCCTTGTCTCTTTCAACAAATTTACTCTCTTGTCTGATTAAATAGTTTATAACAAAGATAATTAGTTTTGTTTGAATACTGAAAATGTTTCTTTCGTTGAAACAACAATTTACATTTTAATTTCAGCGTAATTTCCGTTCTGATATAAAGGAATTTAATTTGTTGAACAAGTTGTTTACCTATAAAAATGTCATTAACTCCATAACTGATTTATTAAGTATAAATCAAAAAAACAAAATAAGAAAAAAGTGGTTTAATAACAAAAAGATCACTTTCATCATAGAGCAAAGCAAGAAAATATGGAAGATCTACAAGTGATCATACATGGTCTACAATAACTGGTAAAGATCTATGTATATATTGAAAACATTAACATAATAATAATACAGTGTGCTCCATGAGCAAGCTAAGACCTAGCATATGTGATGGAGGGGGAAATTGTATAAACCTTATTGAAAAGATTTTCATTGCGCAGACATGGGAACTGCATTTCAATTTAAAATATTTTTATATCCTTGATGTCAATTTTCCGAATAAAAACAAGAAATCATAAACTTATGTCCCTGTTCATATTCAGTGCAAATGGAACAAAATTATTGTAACCTCTTGAAACTGAAGTGTGCAAACTCATTGAAGTTCTATCCTTATTTTCTAATTAAAAAATTATTAGCAATATTGGCTATGTTGGTTGGTCATATATACATATCAGATATTATTTTTAAAACTTGACACATAGTCCCTGTCCAAACTATGACTGCCACATTTTCTAATCTTTTTTTTTACAACAAAAAAAAAATCTTTCTCAAGAAAATTACAAAAGGATCATTGATGCCTAAGCAGAGTTGATATCTTTATGGATCTGTAGCAAAAGAAACAAATAAATGTTTGTGTCAAATACACAGAAGACCTTACAGTTTGTTGACAATTTATGTCAAATGTGGAAATTAAAAAGAAATTGCCCATATCTCAGTGTTTTATGTGATGTTTTAACTTTAACCTTTGACCAAAATTTAAAAGGGTTCTTTTAAACCCAAGGTGTATTATCTAGGAAAGATTGGAAAGGATATGATTTATATCACACACTTTAACTATACTGTGGATTCATTTATTTTCGTGGGTACCAATTGTCGTGGATTGAAGAAAACTTTTTGTTGATATTTGATTTCATGTCTTTCCAAAAGTCTGCATTTAATCAAACAGCAAATTTGAAATTTGTTGAAAATTTAAATTCGTGGTTTACCTGTTCCCATGAAATCCACGAAAATTGGTATCCAACGAATAATAATGAATCCAGAATAACTGTAGAGGTTCTGCTGCTGTGGACTATGAGTGTTACAATTCTTCATTGCCAAGCTGCTGACAATATATACCGGCAAGTTCTATTAAATAGTTTCTGAGTTTGACCTTGTGAGACCCTCATGGGTGCTCAAGGTTGTTAAACACCACCTATTAGTGGTAATTTCTGATAAAAATGTGTCAGAAAATATTTGTTGGAAGGCCTGACAGAAACACAAGGTGAATCCAATATAACCCCTACTTGGTATGATACAGATGATAAAAAAAATATTGATCAATTAGATTTGAAAAAAAAAAAGATTTAATAGTCGCAATCCCAAAAAGCTTTTACTATTAAGAAAAAAATGTTACCTATTTCTCCTCCAAGTAAGTCGCGGAGTCACATCCTGGTCCACAGATTGATTGTCTACCTTTTTGGCATTTTTGATTGAAAATGAAATTCCCTTAACACCTAACTTGTCCATTTTCCTATGTCTTTCACACAGACAGTGAAGTAACTGTTGTTTAAATCTCTCAAAATCCATCATCTCTCTACGAGACATTGTTAATGGTCCACTCCAAAACTTTAATCCCTCAATAAGTTATTTACTGTCCATTCCAGTCAAAGTCAACAAACTTTTAAGACCTTTGTTTTTGCTCATAATATTTAACTTTTAAAAATATGAATATTTGAAATTCAGTCAAGAATTCATTCTACTTCTAAATTATTCTTTTATTTCTTCAAATCCATGTTAGTATATTACGGTAAATGTTACGTAATAGCTGCAGTGAATCAGAACACATGCTAGTGCATTTACTGCAAATTCTGTGTAAAATTGTATCCAACAGGAAAATGCACATCTATACCATAATTTATCAACTTTTTTTCAACAAATTTTGACCATTTTAAATTGATACAGTATGTCAAATAGACAGTATGTCAAATAGCTCATTAAACTTTCAAAAGAGTACAAACTATAATACCACTTCACATAGCTATAATATATCTTAGTCAAACATGTCAAATATTATACTGAAACCATATAAATCATATTTGGCAGAATAAAGACACATTCAAATAAACCAAATAACCAAACTGGTGTTTCTGATCAATATTGCCTTGTAACACACACACGCAAGCAAACAAAACAAATTTTTAAAATTCTCACTTTAAATGCATTTACAAGTTAAAAAACTATTCAATTTTTCAATTTTACTTTCTGATTTTCTTTGTTAAAAGTGGGACACACAAAAAGATTGAAGAAAGCAAAAGATTGAAAAACTTTGTATAGAGATAAATGAGTTAATTAAAAAACTTCTGTAATTATCAACAAGACGATTCGCTTTTTATAAACCGAGGTGTTCATTACAACTTTCCTATACATGGTAATGAACTAGCACTCTCTATAAATTTAATTTCTAAACTTATTTCTGTTATAAATAACACATACAAATCATTAAAAGTAACTTGATATCTGATTTTTTTTTATTAGAATCTGTTTAATAAAATTAATATATCGCATGATTACACATATTAAACTGATCAGAAATTTCAGCTGATGCATTTAAATAAACAGGTTATTTTAAATGCCATTTCCTTAATTATGTGTAGTCATCATGATACAATATACTAGAAGCAATAAGGCAGAAATCTTCTATTTATATCAACCGCCTTACATCAACTTTTAAAACAGAACTTTTAAAACAGAACAACTCAAAGAATACTTAAATCCATTTTTTTTTCATAATATCCCAGTTCTATTAGATGTTGTATGAAAATTTCAACTTTAAAAGCGCTTTTCTGGTTTCATTTGATTTTCACCCCTCCCCCCCCTTTTAACTAACTTCCTCTGGGGAGCCACTTACTATATACATAGTGAACGGACATGCCTCTGGAATAAGGAACTTTTCCCAGCTTGAAAATATAAGAATAGGTAGGGAAACTATCAGAAACATATGATAAGGTTAATAAAGTTCCAATTATTTGTATATGAAAAGCCCTGTCATTTTTATAACAGCCAAAAGTCTTGCCCTATGTAAACATTACACACAGAATCTTAGCCTTAAATAGTCCAATTTTACAACACACCCAACGAAACCCAACCAATATAGGAAAAGGATACAATTTTAAGTACACAATATATGAAAGGTACACATTTTTAAGATCTAAAATATCTGAAAAGGTAGAGGTAACAGAACTACAGCAACACCCCTATCAATTAAGTATTGAAGTATTGTACTTATCATATACTTAGCATTTATATGATAGCTTTTGTATATGTGTAATGAAAAAATAAACAAGAAATAACTTCACACCAGGGCTGATAACCCATAGCAGGGGCTTCTCTTACAAAAAAACCATAACAGTGCCTCTCGTTCAAGCTACTTCCGGTATCATCTGTTTACAAATAAAGTTCTGCTTAAAATATCTGACATACAAGCAAATGACAGAGGAAGATCTGTTTATATATATTTGGAAGAAGGAAATACAACTGAGTTTATTACCTTGATGAAGAATGCTAATACCATTGGGAAAATTAAAAGTGACATTAGCCTGTTTCAAACTTGGCTTTTAACAACACACAATGAAGAACATCAGTTTTCAAGTATTGAAAATGACAAATTGGACCTATATCCTGCCAGATTTTTTTCTATCTGTGAGGAATCAAAAAGTGAAGAATATGACACGCTAAAAGTCCATACAGTCATCAATTGACATGTGGAGGTAGTGATTATTGTTATTGTTGGACACTTATAGTGTACTTGTTGGATTCAAAATTTAACTTCTTTATAAGGTTTTTGACTGTTTAAGTAATTAGTTATTTCTTTTGTTTATTTGCCTTACTTAAAAACAATTGTTGAAGTATATGATAAAGA
Organism: Mytilus galloprovincialis; assembly: GCA_037788925.1. NCBI lineage: Eukaryota > Metazoa > Mollusca > Bivalvia > Mytilida > Mytilidae > Mytilus > Mytilus galloprovincialis. The sequence continues at coordinate 57,502,581 of CM075335.1, read as the reverse complement.
GATTAATGCATGGCCTTTTCCATATTGACCTGGTTTCAGCCCTAGACCCATATCAGCACCTCGACTATGTCTTGGGTTGATATCCAGAGGGTTATGGAAAAGGCCATGTATTAATATCTATATATTCACCCTTTTTATATAGTTTTATTTTCTCTAATATTTTTGTAATGATTAACATTATTGTTATGCTGTAACCTTACTTAACAAAACTACTATGAACAAGAATGCGTCCATAGTACACGGATGCCCCAATCGCACTATCATTTTCTATGTTCAGTGGACTGTGAAATAGGAGTAAAAACTCTAATCTGGCAGTAAAATTAGAAGATCATATCAAAGGGAACATGTACATGTGTACTAAGTTTCAAGTTGATTGAACTTCAACTTCATCAAAAACTACCTTGACCAAAAATTTTAACCTGACTTGACCAAAACTGTTAACCTGAAGCGGGACAGACAGATGAATGGATGCACAGACCAGAAAACATAATGCCCATAAATGGGGCATAAAGATGAGCATTTAAATTGATTTAGTTACACTAACGTTAAATGTCAATTAACAACAAGATGTCACAGTAATATTTGGACAATTGAATAAATTAAGAGGAATATGATTTTACACCAAATTTATTCTGAGTCAGCATATGAAGAGCATCTTCATAAAAATAAATAAAAGTAAAGCAGAAACTGTTTACATATAATTACATTAGATGTATGTTTCATTATAATACTTTATTCTGATTGGCTAATTGCACATCACGTGTTATTCCCTCAGCAATTGCATCACTCAATAAAACTTATCATCCATGATAACACGTGGTCCCACAATATAGTGCACAGGTGAATTAAAAAAAAAAATAATATAAAATTCGTGTTTTCATGATCATAGCTAAAAAATGTAATTATAAGTATTGAATGCTTCTTTTTGTAACTTCATAGGGTTGTAAAAGTGTTGACCGTGCGTACATTTTTAGTATGAAGCGCTTTCGCGCTTCATACAAAATGTACTTCGGTCAACGCTTTTACACCCCAATAAATTTACAAAAAGAAGCATTCAATTCTTAAATAAAAAAAATTTGTGTCAGTCACTATTAAATACGCTGCTGAACTATATAAAATGACTGCAGCAATTAAATGTAACTTATCCATCATAATAGTTTTCTAGCAACATTTTCACTAATGTTAAACTCTGCATACCATGAGAAACTTACTATCAGGTCTCAAGAAATATGCATACCAATGCTGCATCATCACCACATGCCATTAAATCAACGAATACCCTTTAATTATACATGCACATACTCTGTATAACTTACCTTGAAATTTCATTAAAACTCAGAAACAGCCTCTGTAAGCTTGGTAAATTGTCCACATCAACCTGAAAATCATCTATTTGATTAAACATTCAATTATAGAACAAAGAAAGACAACTCTATCATGACTTTTTGAGAAAAACAGTTCTGTATACTAATATTCTTGGAATATCCTCTTCCCTGGAATTTGAGGGTAGAGAAAAAGAAAAAATTGAAAAAATTGAAAAACTGGACAAAATAAAAAGTCTTGGGTAATTTGACTGGGGTATAGTATATGATGCAATCAAATTAGAATCTCTCAAAATAGCAATTTCTTCTAGAAACATGAAATCGATACCAACAAGAAATAAAAGAATCCACGCTATTAAAAATAAATATGTGTCTAAACAACACAAATTGATATACAAATGCATCTTAGATTTGAAACTGGCCTGAAATGTGCATTATACTATCAAAAGGTCAAAAACATGGAAAGACAACTAAATAAAGAAAGCCTATATCACATCTAAGATTCAACATTAAATAGGATAAAAGGATATGAATCAATTATAAATTAATTAGATGATTATTTTGCACAGTTAACAGAATGTGAAGAAAGTTATTATCAAATGTAGTTTAAATTATAAAAATAAAATGAAATAAATTTACATGTGAAAGCATGAAAACGATTAAACGTAGATAATACCATAAATTAAAATGAAAAATAAAGAAACTTTTAAAGCCGATGTTTACAAAAAAAATTTAAATCAAACTTGGTTTATATACCGGTACAATAGATTTTATTTACAGTATACTTTTAGTTTAAAGGTTAACAAAACAATACATGACTATAATCTACTCAAATCACTATTAGTTTATGTAAGGCTGTTGCTTTTTTCAAACCATCCAATATTCTAACTAATTTTTGAATATAAATCAATGAAAAAATAGTATGACGGTCTCATAAATAATCAAACCTGTCATAACCAACCCCTCATAGGTATTTTGTTTGGAGTACACATGTATTAGGGTTAAAAAAGATAAATTTATTCAAGAATATTCATTGTTTCAATGTATCAAGTGAAACCCGTACTAAGTATTTGTATTAAGCTAAAAAAAATGCCCAGACGTGACAAAATGCAACATATTTTAAATAAGAAATCAAACGACCAGATTTATGACAACACTGATTCTCAAAATATATGAGAGCAATCAATGACAACCATTGAAGAACAGGTTCCTGACTGGGAACTAAAATACAGAAAGTACATCAAGGTTAAAACATGTTTTTGAGCACTCAACCCTTTCCTTTATCTGGAAGAGTGGTAGTACAGAAAAGTATAAATATCAAATTTTATAACAAGAGTGCACACGCTGAAATGTCTCGCCTTCTTTACTAATCATTGATATTATGTTGATAGTCCTAAGTATAAAGCTAAGCTTTATTACAACTATCACACAAACAGAACATTAACCAAGACAACTAAACAAAGACCAATGAACCTTGAAAATGAGGTCAAGGTCAGATGAACCATGCCAGGCAGACATGTACAGCTAACAATGCTTCTACACAACATATATAGTTGACCTATTACTTATAGTTTAAGAAAAATAGACCAAAACACAAAAACTTAACACTGTGCAATGAACCGTGAAAATGAGGTCACGGTCAAATAAAACCTGCGCAACTGACATAAAGATCATAAAATATTTCCATACACCAAATATAGTTGACCTATTGCATATAGAATTAGATAAAAAGACCAAAACTCAAAAACTTAACTTTGACCACTGAACCATGAAAATGAGGTCAAGGTCACATGACATCTGCCCGCTAGACATGTACACCTTACAATCATTCCATACAACAAATATAGTAGACCTATTGCATATAGTATGAGAAAAACAGACCAAAACACAAAAATTTAACTATAACCACTGAACCATGAAAATGAGGTCAAGGTCAGATGACACCTGCCAGTTGGACATGTACACCTTACAGTCCTTCCATACACCGAATATACTAGCCATATTGCTTATAATATCTGAGATATGGACTTGACCACCAAAACTTAACCTTGTTCACTGATCCATGAAATTAGGTCGAGGTCAAGTGAAAACTGTCTGACAGACATGAGGACCTTGCAAGGTACGCACATATCAAATATAGTTATCCTATTACTTATAATAAGAGAGAATTCAACATTACAAAAAATCTGAACTTTTTTTTCAAGTGGTCACTGAACCATGAAAATGAGGTCAAGGGCATTGGACATGTGACTGACGGAAACTTCGTAACATGAGGCATCTATATACAAAGTATGAAGCATCCAGGTCTTCCACCTTCTAAAATATAAAGCTTTTAAGAAGTTAGCTAACGCCGCCGCCGCCGGATCACTATCCCTATGTTGAGCTTTCTGCAACAAAAGTTGCAGGCTCGACAAAAATCAGATGGAAACAGCTTATCTCAACAGATTGGTACAAAGTTAAATGAGAGTTGATGTATATGTGGTAAATTTATATTTTTTTTTTAATCTTAAGGTATACGACCACAGGACATAGATGAAATATGACAGTTGTTATCCATTCGTTAGATTTGTTTGAGCTTTTTTTAAATTTAAAAAGGTATGTAATATATCAATGTCATTACTGATGAACTGACTACTGAGCTGATGACATGTTTTAATCCATAGTATTAAGACATTTGATTGAGGCATACACAAGACAAAATGACCTGATACTTGCTACACGTATACTGAAACATACTAACAGGTTACCAGTAAATAACTTAAATCAATTCCTTGTTTCCTATAACAAGTACAATAATTTGACATCAAAAATATATTATCATATTATTTATTTTCTTCGTCTACCCTCTTCTTCTAAATTTTGGAAATTCTGCATTTCATAATAAAGGCCACTCCAAATTGATACAAAGATCTCCAGAATTGCTTCAATACTTTTGCTCCATTTTTTGTACTTAAAATATTTTCAATTTGAAGTGACCTAACCTGGGTTTAATTCTTAAGTGTCTAAATTAAATATAATAAAGCATATAAAATCTACTCTGTTTTCAAAACTGAGCAATCTAATATAGTATCTGTTTAACATCCTATATTTTAACATTCTGACATTTTGTTAACAATAGTTGCTGCAATTATAACTCAATGGTTGTGTAATTTTTGTGACATTGTTCATGATTTTGATTTAATGATAAACAACAAGAATGTGTCCATAGTACACGGATGCCCCACTCCCACTATCATTTTCTATGTTCAGTGGACCGTGAAATTGGGGTCAAAACTTTAATTTGGAATTAAAATTAGAAAGATCATATCATAGGGAACATGTGTACTAAGTTTCAAGTTGATGTAACTTTAACTTCATCAAAAACTACTTGACCAAAAACTTTAACCTGAACTTTGCACTATCATTTTCTATGTTCAGTGGACCATGAAATTGGGGTCAAAACTATAATTTGGCATTAAAATAAGAAAGATCATATCATGGGGAACATGTGTATTAAGTTTCAAGTTGATTGGACTTCAGCTTCATCAAAAACTACCTCGACCAAAAACTTTAACCGGACGGACGGACAGAGGCACAGACCAGAAAACATAATGCTCCTCTACTATCGTAGGTGGGGCATAAAAATGGTAATAACAGCTGCATCATTTAAGTGTGTACTTATTTTAAAGTTTGCTTGGTTGCTAGATAAAACCAGATATTCGTTAAGTAAAGAAACAAAATGGTCAAATAGGTTTTTCGCCCATAGTTTTGTTACATGGCTCCATTATTTGAGTGGCAAAAATTAATAAATTATACTCTTTCAAAATGTAGCAAACAAACGAGATATTAACTAGCAAACAAGAAAACTTGAACCTTATAAATATATGTACACACTTTAAATGATACACTGTAAAAAAAAACAAAAAAAACCACACAATTTCTTTTCTCTGCAATTTCTTTTTTCTTCTTCCTTCAGACCAAGAAAAAACGGAATAAATATTTTAAATAAACTGCCGCACTATAAGCACATGATACCCCACTCCCCAACAATTCTTTAAACAAAAATTGACATTATTTTAAAATGTTCTATGCTTCTTTCCAATGACTAAACATGTTTATCAAACTGATTTAATCTGAATGACTTTTGAATATTAACCCCATTGACTGTACATTGAAATGAAATAGTTTCATAAAAGTGTCTAGATCCTCAACCATCACTGTTTATATTTTGTTAAATTTTGAAATAAATCCCTCAAGGCATACTTGGATAAAAGTGTGGTACGTTAGATATTGCTTCTTTTTAAAATCAAATTCTCATTACTCTGAAAACTGAAAAGACTATAGTGAATATTGTCTATTGTCAATAGACTTTGAAAATAATTTGATGATGTTTTAAGTAAACCACTTAAGTCAAACTTGAGTCAAACTTGAGTTAGAGTGCTTCATGTGAAAAATTGCTTACCCGGTATTTTTCACGCTTTACAGTCCTATAACTCTGGGTTACAAAAAAATAAAAATTGTCAAAAATTTACAAACAGACCAAGTTTCTAAATATTTTTGTCAATGTAACTTCTCACTGAGAGGTAGACACAAGGTTCATGTGTACAATTAAATTGCTTTAGTCGTGATACATATTAACTGTTTATGTAATAAAACTACACAACATTTTATATACTATATGTATAAACTGATATAATATACATTTAGATTCCTCAACAACCCAATAGGATATAAACAAATGTATTTTTATCATTTTCATCAGTGTGTAGGTAGAGGTAATATCTTTAGTAAGCTTGCTTGCTATATATATATTAACTTGAACTGTGAAGTCATTATTAGGTCAGGTATTACCCTCCTTTAAGAGTAGACTTGTCCGACAGATAACCAATTGTTTGTGAATAGGACTAGACTTCTCTGAAGGTACTCTGTAGTATACCTAACCTTAAAATGATTTCACAATTCAGCTAACAAGCAAATTGATGATATTATCTTTACCTACAGACCTAAACATTTTTTTCACTCAAACTCCAAATAACATTTTGTAACATAAAAAATTGATTCCATAAGACAATATCCATTCAAAGAAAGATAACTCTTGCTGATTAATAGTTCTTAAAAATTCCATAAAAGCTGAAATAACTGGACTAAGAGAGCAGACAGATTTTTAGCAGACACAACAATTAATGCACTATATAGAGTTTTAGTTCAATAATATTTACCTTTCTACTCTGTTAAAAAATTCATTTATGAATCAACTAATTATTGTACATAAGTGTTACTCTCTAATAGCCTACTGTCAAGTTGAAGTAATTGAACCCAGTTTGATGCATTCTTTATACATTTCTACATTTATATCTAGGAGAAATTATCAGAGACAAAAGTCAGGACAGCCCATCAAGGGAACATACACAAAGAAAAAATTAATATACAATTTTTCAAAAGGTGATCAAATTAATGGTATGGAAATCTGCCTGAGTTGAAAGGATTTTTTTGTTTTTGCTCAATTTTCATGAATAGAAAGTTTTAGTTTATGAATTGACACATTTCATTCAAATGTGATTTTAAAGAATTTTAATTGTAATTCCATTAATGATTTATAATAACTGAAGCAGATAGTTTAAATATACAACAGATCACCTGATGACAGTGAATTACTTCCACTTGACCCCAAGATAAACTTGTCATGATGTAGAGTGGAATATAAGAATGTTGTAAAGTCTTGCAAGTAAATAGAACATAATGGTGATAATATTAAAAACACCATATAAAATGTATTAAGTCTAAAAAATAGTGTATTCACTGTTTTTGCATAACTTCTAAAAATCTGAAGAAAACTATTATAGTTGTCTGATTTCCATAAAAGGCCATTAAAATAATTCAATGCATAATTTCAACTTGCAATAGGATTTTGTCATTAACAAACATTTTTGGGTTATTTTTTTAAAAGCAGAACTTAAATTGTAAATAAACAAAATTAATTAAAATAAAGATACATTGTAATATTCCCTTCCCTTGAAGATCAGAAGATTATAAATATCTAAATAATTTGAAGTATTATTGTATATAAACCAAGTTTACCATCCTGCATTACATTCTAACATTATACATACCACAGTTTTGATTTTGTTCCGTCGAAGGTTTAGCTCAGCTAAGGAATCCATACCCGATAAGTTATCTACATGAACAATGTGGTTTCCTGCTAAATTAAGCACTCGTAACTCTGACAGATGATTTAAATTTTCTATATTGGAAATCTGAAATAATATAAAAACACATTTTTGGGATTTCATATAGAAGATAATTTCATTTATATATTTTTAACAAGATAAAGAACCAATTATAAGGAAAATGTTATTCAAACAGAAATTTTACAACAGAAAGGATCGCACTCTAAAACCAGAGTAAGTTTTGAAAAGCCAAGAGCCTGTCAGTCATAAGGTAATAGGTTCTTGTTGCTTAATACCAATTACTTAAAGATTGATGTTGAAGCACTGAAGAATTGCACTTGATTGCTAATAATAAAGGGACGTAAGAAACTGACCAATTATTAATGAAAACATTTGGTTATAAATCTAACTATTGATTAATATTTTTAAAGCTCTTTATTCTTTACACTGTTTTGTAGTATATCCAAATATTGAGTCTGTTTAGATTTCTGTTAGTCTTTTGATCAAGTAAATATTTAATTTGCATTTCATACCTAGCTTAAGATCTTTATGCAATTTATAGAGAAGATCTAATTAGAAAAAAAAAACCTTTCAGCGCTGCTTTAATAACTTCATTTTTTTCCCATGTGTTTCAGGTTATTGTGTTTTTTTGGTTCAGACTCTATTACTTAATCTAAAAATTGAAATCAATCAATCATTTAATAAATCAAATGAGTAGGTTGATGTAGTAAGATAGTATTCTGTGTTAAACAATATTTAAAAAATAGTTGTTTTGCAGTACAGTCGTCAACTTTTACTAATAAATAAAGCAGAACATTTCTTGAGTGACTATCCTCTTTTAAATGACTGTTTTCCGTCCCATTTCTTGAGTGACTATCCTCTTTTGAATGTCCGTTTTCAGTCTTGTTTCTTTTAAATCTACCTGTCTGGTAGAATATTTCGTGGTGAACAGTGTGACCTATCAGACATATTCCATTGTACTTACCTGATTTCCATGTAAATCTAAAACATCTAACTTGAACAAAGTATCTAAGTTTTCTATCCTCCGTATCCTGAAAAAAAGAAACATGTGAACTAGAATATAGAAGACAAATGTGTGAAGTGTTAAAGGCAGATGCACAAGTTTCATAACATTTGGTTGACGCATACTGAAAGAACGGAAAAAAAATATTCAGCAATTTTTCATTTATTAAGGGGTATACTCTAGAACAGTTAAATGACACCACCAAATTTCAATCTTGATCTGTAATTTGTGGTAATAAGCATTGTATATTAGTTTCATAAAATTTAATTGAGGCGAACTAAAGTAAGAGAATGAAAACTAAAAAATTGGGACAATTTTTATAGGGGCATAACTCTTAAATGGTAAAAGTGACGCAATCAAAATTCATACTTAATCTGTGATTTGTGGTAATAAGCATTGTGTTCATAACATTTAGTTGAGGCAAACTAAAGTTAGAGAATGGAAACCAACTTTGGGACATACATACAGACAGACAACGGAATACCGCCATAAAAAATTCAGACTAGGTCCAACTCTCCTAGTATACTACTAACCTGTTTTTACCTAACATAAGAACCCGTAATGATTTCAGTGCATTCAATCCCGCTATTTCTTCTATTTGATTGTCATACAAATCTAAGAATATCAAACGTTTTAATGAACTCAGATGCTGGATTTTGCAGATCATATTGTGTTGATAATTGAGCAGACGCAGCTGTTCTTCTCCCTCCAAAATTGGACATACTGTTAGTTTCCGTCTGAAAATATTTAAATTAGATAATGTAAATATTTTGTAAGCAAAGTTTACATTACTAATTCATTATTCAATTAATCAATAATATAAACACATATATAGTAAAAGTAACATAGCCTTTCTAAACATAGTAGTAAATATCGGAGTAATTGTCATGCTGTATAATTTCTCCAGTTTTATTATACATAAGAATTAATAACTGCCAATTAAAAACTTAAAAAATACACAGAAAACTAAAAAAATCATACCAAATGTCACTAAGTCTTTAATGTGAAACAAAATAATAGTAACTCAAGAAGAAACAAGAATGTGTCTAACTCGAATAATTCAAGCCCTTTCCGTGTCCGATTTTCTCAAACACGAGGGCTTGAACTCCTTATGATCATTGGCCGCCTCACCTGCTCTCTGTGAGAAAGAGCCAATCAGCGGCGATCAGGATAATGAGTCAGCGCAACTCTCTTGTAATTGTCTTACTAAACACGTGTGTTCAATTAACACAAATCCTATAATAATTAATTAACATCAATTAACATCAGTTTACATCATTTAACATCAATTAACATCCAGAACTCCTCCTTCTTTAGCTGCCAATTTAAATCAAAATTCTCATATATCAAAGCGGTGTGAAAATTCCGGTTGACGGTCTTAATCGAGGAAGACGTTCAGGCGTTAATGTAGCCTTCGTAGATCAGCAGAATATAACAACTGAATTATTCGGGTTAGAATGTGTCCAAAGTACACGGATGCCCCATCCACACTATCATTTTCTATGTTCAGTGGACCGTGAAAATGGGGGAAAATCTCTAATTTGGCATTAAAATTAGAAAGATCATATGTGTACTAAGTTTCAAATTGATTGGACTTCAACTTCATCAAAAACTACCTTGACCAAAAACTTTAACCAAAACTTTAACCTGATGTGGGACGCACATAGGGACAGATGGATGGAGGTAGAGACGACCGAACAGACCGACAGACACACAGACTAGAAAACATAATGTTCATAAATGGGGCATAACAAATGTAAGTAATGGTGACCCAAATTGTGAGATATGGTTTTTACTACATGCACATGTGCATGCACCAAGATTATAGTAGTTAGATAACAAAGATAGAACACCATCGTTTTTTAAAATATATAACTATTACAAACAATAAAAAGCTGTGCCATGAGCACATGATACCCCTGTGGCTTTTTCAAGGATTTAAATTCTAAAATTTATAAAAATGAAAGGAATAAAATTAAATAAAATTAAGAATGGAAATAGGGAATGTGTCAAAGAGACAACATTGGTGGCCTTTAGCTGTTGTCTACTCTTTGGTCGAGTTGTTGTTTCTTTGACACATTCCCCCTTTCCATTCTCAAATTTATTATGTCATAATATTATAGATATAAACAATTCACCAAAGTTTGTGAAAACAGCTCAAAACTTTTTTGAGGTATTGTCTGAAAACTGTACTATCTCCATTTTTTAATAAGCATAAAAAAATCAAAACTCAAAAGCATAAAATCAAAAATTATCTAAAAATCGAAAGGGAGCTCACATCAATATTTATAAACAATTCACCAAAGTTTCATGTAAATAAGTGAAATAGATATAAGAAGATGTGATATGAGTGCCAATGAAACAACTCTCCATCCAAGTCACAATTTGTAAAAGTTAACCGTTGAAGCCTTTTTGTGTTATTGTCGGACATGTTGACAACAGACAGATTAACTAAGGGAATGACAAAGGTATACCATAACATGTCCCATAAGATGGTGTATAAAAGAATAAATGCAATGGTCATTAAAGTGTTACTGAATTATATTGTACTGTCTAAGAGATTGTTAGCCAATGGATATCAAGCAACAAATCACGCCCTAAATCTAATGTGGCTGTAGATATACAATGTATCATTTATGCATAATTAATAAGGAATCATAATTGGCTTTGATTCTTGGTAGATTCAAAAGACAAAAATTATAGAAAATTTTGTAGTCTTTATCTGTACTATTTCTCTCTGATTAATATGACTCAACTAGCTATAAAGAGGCATATTGTCTTGAAGTGAATATATGTGATAAGTAAATCAGTGTAAGATAACAATGACAAAAAGTTCACTATTTATACTGGTTAAACTTCAGATATATACAAGATCATGCTTTCCCTCTAGGACAGCACTCGAAAAAATTAAGGTGTACAAAAGCTTCATTATTTAATGCATATGGTGCTTTATTCTTCGCCTAAGCACTTAATAATTATGTTAACTCCTGTTTCCTTATATTATGTAATGTAAAAGTCCATAATTTGTCAATTAAATGAAATACCATACCGGTCTAGATTAAGTCTGTCTGGATTTGAAGATCTTTCTTCAGGTGTTCTATAAACTACAGGTATTCCTGGAGCTGAAGGACTCTCAGCAAATATTACTCTATCACCTGTTAATTTAAAGATATAAAAATATATAGCAAGGCATGTAGATCTCAATAAATTATTGCAGCAATCCTTAAAGAGTATAGTCTCTATAACTGCTTTCACATTTTGTATCTTTTATCAGAACAACCTTGCATACTCCGGGTGTCCACTTTAGGGATTTTATCGTCCTAAAGATTTACCAGGCATTGGTTCACTGTTGTTTGTAATATATGAGGAATGTTTCCCCACTTTCAGATGCTGTAAAAAAAAGTTTTATTTTGTAGATTCAAATTTTTCTCAAAAAAGTAATTTTGTGCATGTTCTTGAAAATATACAAATCTTGCTCCTATTACTATATTGAAGGTTTACCTTACAATAACAGTATAAAATAGCTAAAAATTGTTTGCCCAGAACTGTAAACATTTTCTCATCATACTGTTAGTGAATCAATACCAGTATTTGAGACCTACATTTGTAAGTATTTAAGCCAAAAAGTTCTCTGGGCATATTTCTCATTCTTTAATTCAAACTATGCATGAATAACATTGCCATCATAAAATGTTCCAAGTTTTCCTTACAGAAAACAGTGCTGCTCTTGTTAAAAGGCAAGTGAAAATTTCAAACAAATTAAGCATGACCCCAAGTTTTTCTTTTCTTTTTTTTCTAGTGTTCATTTCAAAGTTAGTTCAGTACTTAAGCACTGACCACTTGCTCTTAGACTACAGAACTTCTTCTAGACATCTGATTACTTTTAAATAGGATAGAGATCACCATTCAACCTTTTAAAATTATTTGCAGCCCACATGACTATTTACAGACATAGAATTCACTGAATCATCCTCTGTTGTGGCATGCTATGCTATTTGTCATTAGATTGTATTCTCAAGATCTATATTAAATACAAGTGCACTGACATTCCCTTGTTCAATAAGTATAATATATTGGGTGTTATTCTAACTTTAAAAACTAGAGGCTCTAAAGAGCCTGTGTCGCTCACCTTGGTCTATGTGACTATTAAACAAAGGAAGCAGATGGATTCATGACAAAATTGTATTTTGGTGATGGTGATGTGTTTGTACATCTTACTTTACTGAACATCCTTGCTGCTTACAATTATCTCTATCTATAATGAACTTGGCCCAGTAGTTTCAGTGGAAAATGTTAGTAAAAATTTACAAATTTTATAAAAATTGTTGAAAATTGACGATAAAGGACAATAACTCCTTAGGGGGTCAATTGACCATTTCGGTCATGTTGACTTATTTGTAAATCTTACTTTGCTGAACATTATTGCTGTTTACAGTTTATCTCTATCTATAATAATATTCAAGACAATAACCAAAAACAGCAAAATTTCCTTAAAATTACCAATTTAGGGGCAGCAACCCAACAACGGGTTGTCAGATTCATCTGAAAATTTCGGGGCAGATAGATCTTGACCTGATAAACAAATTAACCCCCATGTCAGATTTGCTCTAAACGCTTTGGTTTTTGAGTTATAAGCCAAAAGCTGCATTTTACCCCTATGTTCTATTTTTAGCCATGGCGGCCATCTTGGTTGGATGGCCGGGTCATCGGACACATTTTTTAAACTAGATACCCCAAAGATGATTGTGGATAAGTTTGGATTAATTTGGCCCAGTAGTTTCAGAGGAGAAGATTTTTGTAAAAGATTACTAAGATTTACGAAAAATGGTTAAAAATTGACTATAAAGGGCAATAACTCCTATATGGGTCAACTGACCATTTCGGTCATGTTGACTTATTTGTAAATCTTACTTTGCTGAACATTATTGCTGTTTACAGTTTATTTTTATCTATAATAATTTTCAAGATAATAACCAAAAACAGTAAAATTTCCTTAAAATGACCAATTCAGGGGCAGGAACCCAACAACTGGTTGTCCGATTTATCTGAAAATTTCAGGGCAGATAGATCTTGACCTGATAAACAATTTAGCACCTGTCAGATTTGCTCTAAACGCTTTGGTTTTTGAGTTATAAGCCAAAAACTGCATTTTACCCCTATGTTCTATTTTTAGCCATGGCGGCCATCTTGGTTGGATGGCTGGGTCATCAGACACATTTTTTAAACTAGATACCCCAAAGATGATTGTGAATAAGTTTGGATTAATTTGGCCCAGTAGTTTCAGAGGAGAAGATTTTTGTAAAAGATTACTAAGATTTACGAAAAATGGTTAAAAATTGACTATAAAGGGCAATAACTCCTAAAGGGGTCAACTGACCATTTCGGTCATGTTGACTTATTTGTAAATCTTACTTTGCTGAACATAATGGCTGTTTACAGTTTATCTCTATCTATAATAATATACAAGATAATAACCAAAAACAGCAAAATTTCCTTAAAATTACCAATTCAGGGGCAGCAACCCAACAACAGGTTGTCAGATTCATCTGAAAATTTCAGGGTAGATAGATCTTGACCTGATAAACAATTTTACCAAATGTCAGATTTGCTCTAAATGCTTTGGTTTTTAAGTTATAAGCCAAAAACTGCATTTTACCCCTATGTTCTATTTTTAGCCATGGTGGCCATCTTGGATGGTTGGCCGGGTCACCGGACACATTTTTTAAACTAGATACCCCAATGATGATTTTGGCCAAGTTTGGTGTAATTTGGCCCAGTAGTTTCAGAGGAGAAGATTTTTGTAAAAGTTAACGACGCCAGACGACGACGGACGACGGACGACAGACGACGGACGACAGACGACGGACGACGGACGACGGACGCCAAGTGATGGGAAAAGCTCACTTGGCCCTTTGGGCCAGGTGAGCTAATAAAATCAATTGTTCAGCAAATAAAACAAATGAAAAGCAAACAAATAGAAAAGTCTATATGAAGTAAACAGTTCCATACGTGTCTTAATGTGAAAGTATTTTAAATAGATAAAATCAAATAGTATTCCACAATTTAAATGAACAAGATTAATCTTATCACCTGACAAAATTCATACAAAGGCAATATCTAAATCATATATCAAAAGATATGAAGTTGAAAAGAGAGGGTATGAAAAACTGAAATACTTTAAAATATACAATGTAATTTGCATTCAATTTGAGGTGTTTCAATTCTTCCTTACATAATGTGCATAAAATGTAAATTTATTTTCATCCTTTTTTAAAGCTTTGTAAACATTGTAAATTTAGACATTTTAATCTATTAAAAAGAAGGTCTCTAGTATTCCAGAAGGCATGTTTTCATTTTTAAAATGATGAGCAAATCTTTTTTCAAAAGAGGGCGGAAATTCATTTGAATTAACAGCACAATGGGTGTACAGTGTAAAAACAGTTATACTCATCAATGGGGAATAACCAACACAAAAAACATCCCCTAATTTTGACCACATCATTAAGGTCTCTAAACTTTAGAATAATCAATCTGAAAAAAAATTTAAAAATCAAAAGGAGCTCACATTTACAGGTTGTTTATCTAAAAATAATGTTGCAGTGGGTTATAAGAGAGGGAAAACTATGCACAAGTCACATAAAAATGTCAATATTCTGAATAAAGCAGATAAAACCCCCAAACTACAGAAAGAAAAATCTAAACATAATTTCAATTAAATTAGACCATAAATTATGTAAAAATTTAATTAAACATTCTGATCATCTGAAGTTTCAAATAAATCAAAATAGACTTATCAGGAAACAGCCTTTAAAGTTTTAAAATTTTAACAATTAAAGTCCCATAACTCTTGAACAACAAATTTTAAGAATCTTTAAAATCTAAAGAGAGCTAGCTAGTCTTCATACATAGATTTGACACAATAAATATTGTGTGAAGATCAGCCCAAACTTCAGTTACCACAAATAAAAGGAAAAATAAAAAGATTGACAACAGTTTACCATAATACATCAGTTGTTCATAGGTTAAAAAGAATCACCCCGGCTTCAGGCGGCTTGAGGTAAATTATGTAAAGTGCACACTTTCACACTGTACTGACCAGCCCTTTTGGTGAATTTGGCGATGTGCAATTAAAACAATAACAAACTAATTTAACCAATTATAAACTGTTCCATGGAAATTTATATTAGATATTTACGAAAAAAATGTCTCTTTTAAGAAATATTAAGCTTCTCAATGATCAAAATGAGTGTTTACCAAACTACTATATATCCAATGAAATTTTTTTTTCCAACTAAGCGTGTGGTTCAAGTTTTTTTGAAATTTTCATATTTTTGTCAAATGATTAAGAAAATTGAACGAGCCAAATGAATTTTAGTCAAGATGTTTGGTACATGTACCACCTTAATGGTAAAATGTGTTTTTATTGCTATTCATTTTAAATTTTGCTTTGATCTGTTTGTTTTTCAAAACCATAGATAATTAATATGTAAGTGACTATCATTGGTTAAAAATTTATATTGTATTGCCTTTAAGGATGTTTGCTCCTCCATTTTTTTTATTTTTTGCCAGATTTTTGAAATCCTCTGGTTTTATCCATGTATTGTCATTAAAAAAATATTGCTCACTAACCCCTACTTTTCTTTTTATAATTTTATTACATAAAGTTTAAAAAGCCATATTTCAAAATTTTATAAAATTCTTATTATTTCATACTGTTTGAAACAAAAAATGTGCCAATGTTAAATATATGAAAAATCTAGAGAGAATAATTTCCCGCCAAATTTTCAATGGCTCATATCTCGAAAACGAGCACACGGACCTCCATTTTTTGCACTTTTTTTGTTTCTTTATTTATATACTATCAATTCATAATAGTCTTTTAAAAAGCTTGTTATTTTTTAACGGAGTAGAGAACATCCTTATTTCTGATTAATTTAAGATAAACCATGATGCTGCTACAACTAACAAACCTGGTAAAAAGGCAGGTGCTTTTTGTGTATTGGGTGACAAATGTGAACTGGAGCGTGATGTTCTCCCACTGTCCTCCACATCTTGAACTATATCTGGGGGTGTATTTAAGTCATGTGCTAAGGCTGCTGCTGGAACTATTTGTTTCTTGTTACTTCTGTAGTGAATAGGAACTTTTTCTGAAATAAAGCAACCATCACCATCAAAATCACACTAGTGCATAAAATGTTACCAGAGCCCTGAAATCTAAATTTAAAACACTCCCCTTGCATAAAAATATAAGAGAAGTTAAATATTTTACGTTTTTCATTCAAACCAATATTCTTTAGCAGAGTATTCAGAACTTTAGAGAAGGAACGATCTTAATAAATGATGGATAAACGCTGCATTTGTGTGTGATGGGAATAGCTGACTTGATCCTTGGGTCAGGCCAGCTAAGAAATTGATAATATGCAAAATATAATTTTAGAGACCTACATTTTAATAAAATTGTCCTTAATCTCTTCTTGTATGAATTAACAAGTACTTCACAACACCATGCCATTCCATTCTACTGTGGATTAATTTTTGAAGGGTACCAATTATTCATGGATTTCCTAGTTTTGAAAAATTCTGAATTTAGTCTGTACGAAATTCTCTTTTCGTTGAACCCCAAAAAGGTAGTTTCACTATATCATGAATATTGGTACCCAGCAAATAAAAAATGAATCCATGTTATTTTAAAAATAGATTTCAGTGTTATTATTATTACTGCATAGTGCAATAAGTGATAGGTTTCAATTCATACTAAAGTGAAGTGGTCAGTTTAAATGTTAATAATCCTTCAAAGAGACTTTAGATTATATATTCTAATTGTTCAACCTTTTTTGAACTGGTATAGACAAAATAATGTGCCTTAATCCTAAAGGATAAGTAAACATTATTTAATCTGCACATAAAATAACTTTTGTTTACTGCACTACAAACACACAAAAACAGAAGAAAATTTCATTCATACAAATATTTTTTCAAAGCTTCAAAGCTGAGAAATTGACAATTATACTGCATTTTTCAAGCCCTTTAAAGTTATTAAAGTTAATTATGCATAGTTCTTTATGAGGAAAACCTTTTTTTAAAGATAGTGATGACACATAATTAATAACTGCCAGTCAAGAAATTTCTCATAGCTATCTTTCAAATGTACACTAAATTATTTTTATTATGAACTATTAGTGCATTTTTTAATAATACACAGACTTGTTTGTTATTTTTTTTTTGGATTTTTTTGGATTTTTTTGGTTTATTTTATGCTGTCTTATAGATAAATACTGCAGACCCTTTACAAGTTGTGAAAATGTAGTCAACTTAGGAAGTTTTACATAGATGCAAAACCATTTGCTGTACTTAAGGTCTTTTATGGATTTTACATTAATTAGAAATTTCCTCATCAGAAAATACCTAAAGTTTCGTTTATAGATGCACCTGAGTAATAGGAAACATTACCTCCGCTCAAACTGGCGGGATGTTTCATCCAGACCACAAAATAGGACATAGGAATCACTGAATCACGTCTCTCCCGACGTAAATTCATTTTAATTAACAAGATCAACTTTTATTTACATTCCATTGCAGTTGGTCTGGAAAAACATCTCCACAGGTTTTGTTTTAAATCCAATGTATTTACATTGTGTATTGTGAACAAAAAACTTCGATTCACAATTCAAAATGTCATCAATATGTCTATTATCCGGAGGTAAATTTGAATATGGACTTAACAGATGTATATATCACATATTCTTATAAAGGAAGACAAAGCACACTTCCTTGGCCTTCTTAAAGCGATGCTGAAATGATGGCCTAAATTCTTATATAACTTCTGTCATTGTTTCATAAAACGCTGACACCACTCTACCCACAGTAATAGTATTGTCATTTATACAAAGTATCAAATTTACTTCCAAATTCAATTAAATTACTCTAAGGCTTCCATATGACACAGTTTACAATATGCCAAGTACAAGTTACTGATATTCCACTAATTTCAACTGAAACTCTTGAATCATCACTGCAAAATGCGATTTTATATTCCCAACTTCCAATTTTTTTCTCCTTCCATTACTTAAGTTTTGACAACAATAAACTGATCCGTATTTCTCATTTCCCCCGAATCTTTACACGATCTATTGATCTATGCAATCAAACCTTTATGAATTCCAATAGATAGCTTTTATCACTTGTATGACATGTACTGTCTCTTTAAATTATTAACCGTACAACAATCTCTCCTTAAAACTCGTAAAAGTTTGATTTTCAATAAGTACTTCATAGGAACAATATCAGCACTTAGTATCTGAAATTATTCTGTGACTTGATGGTGCTTATAAAACTTCAAATCAATAATATAATTCACAATTAACACTACGTCCAGAGTTAATATTCATTAACCATTAAATTAAAATGAAATATTTGATATCAAGGTCTTCGAATTTACATATATTATAAGAATTATTCCATATCAATATGAATCAACGAATTAAGTAGCTACTACATTGGTTTCATGCAATCATTGGAGCATAAATTTTCTTTTAAACTGACTGAACCTATTGAGTATTTCTCAACGCAAATTCATTTTTTTTTAATATAAAAGTTAATCAATGTGTAATTTTGCACTCCCTTTCATTGAAAATTGCATACACCTGTAACTTCATTTTCAACAAAAAAAACCTTGTCAGTTCAGATTTGATCAAACTACATTTTTTTTTATTTTGAATGGCTTCTCTAACCGTAACATCAGTAGTAAGTCAGTACTATTACTTTGATCACATCATGCTGTGATGTAATTTTATCTATTTGAAATATTCCAAGCATCCATTCCTACAACTATAGCAATTAGGCATCAAAAGAAGGACTTGATAAAACGTAATCCTGATCTTAATCCAATTTCAAATGAAATCAATCAACTTTTCAAATATGTTAACTTTTTGTATGTTAAAAACTTAATTCCACAAGATAATATTTGTGTTCAATTTGTTTATATTCACTAAAATTTTCATTTGATAGATCAATAGTTCATTAATCCATAGTATCATTATAAGTATCAACTACGGTATGCATGTGTTATTTTATGCAAATCAGGTCCTTAACAAACGTGTACATAATATTTTTTTTTAGACTAGCCAAATACAGACACTCTCCAAGTTAATCCATCGGACCTGCAAGATTAAATATTCATAATTGACTTCAAAAAGAATTTAAATTTAAAAGACACATTATACTTACAATTCAAATTTAAAATTTTGAGTCAAGGATTTATAAAAATCTTTAAAAGTTAAAAGTTTACTAACCTTAATGGGTTTTTTAATGTTAAAAATTGTGCTACTTTAATATTTTTTCAAAAACAATTTTTTAATCATAACACATTTATTGTGTTTGAAAGTCCTTCAAACTTCTTTGTCTTAACTTTCTATTGGTTCAATTCATCAGAATGATAATAATTTAATGTCTTCAATATTAAAAAGAAGATGTGGTATGATTGCCAATGAGACAACTCTCCACAAGAGACCAAAAGGACACAGAAATTAACAACTATAGGTCACCATACGGCCTTCAACAATGAGCAAAGCCCATACCGCATAGTCAGCTATAAAAGGCCCCAAAATAACAATGTAAAACAATTCAAACGAGAAAACTAACAGCCTTATTTATATAAAAAAAATGAATGTCTTCAAGTCTTGTTTTCCGTAGATGTCTTTTTATTTATAGCTCTGATTTTTTAGGTCATGTTTGTTTGTAAAGTCAGTGGGAAATGAGAAGTAGGTCATATTTGATTGTGAATCAGTGGGAAATGAGAAGGAGGTCATATTTGAATGTGAATCTGTGGGTATTGAGAAATAGGTCATATTCGTTTGTAAAGTCAGTGGGAAATGAGAAGTAGGTCATATTTGAATATGAATCTGTGGGAAATGAGAAGGAGGTCATATTTAAATGTGAATCTGTGGGTATTGAGAAATAAGTCATATTCGTTTGTAAAGTCAGTGGGAAATCGAGAAGGAGGTCATATTTGAATGTGAATCTGTGGGTATTGAGAAATAGGTCATATTCGTTTGTAAAGTCAGTGGGAAATGAGAAGGAGGTCATATTTGAATATGAATCTGTGGGAAATGAGAAGGAGGTCATATTTGAATGTGAATCTGTGGGTATTGAGAAATAGGTCATATTTGAATGTGAATCAGTGACATTTGAGAAGTAGGTCATTTCTAAATGTGTGTAAGTAGGTACGAATGAGTTAAGACATTTACAAACAGGTATCTTATTGTAACTAAAAACTTAAGGAGATGAAGAGTATACCCTTCAAGGGATATAAAAGGTTGATACTTTCAAACATGTTTAACCCCACAAAATAATGTATGTGTCTGTCATTAGTCAGGAGCCTATAGCTCAATGGTTGTCTTTGGTTCATTTCTGTCATATTTATTTTACTTAAATAGGTTTGTTTATAAATTTATACTCTGTTAATCTTCTCATTTGAATTAATTCCTATTTTCACATCAGGGCCTTTTATGGCATACTTTATAATATGTGTTTTTCTAATTGTTGAAGGCCATACGGTTGCATATAATTGCATACATCCATATTTGAATTTTTGTGGATAGTTTTCTGATTGGCAATCATACCACATCTCCTTCTTTTGATATAACAGACTTGGAGAGGAAAAAATCTATTCTTTATCAATAGAAAAGCTTGACTGTACAGGTTTTTTTCAGCACTCAACCCTCCCCTTTGACCCATCATAAGTTTGTCATATACAGCCAACAAAAATGCTGAAATAAATTAGGTCGTAAAATTGAATACTTTCAATCACTGTAACAGTTCAATGATTGACATGTTAAATCAGCATGTGTTGTTTTATCATCAATTCTTAACATAGTTTGTTATCTCTAAAGATCAAAATCATTTTATTCAATAAAAGATATTGAATATTCTGTCAAAACTGTATTAGGATGATAATATTTTCAAAATAAATGCATATATAGATAAATGTAATCTACATGTATGACTTTTTTCAATAAATATTGTAATCTTTTAAATCTTAAGACATGGGAAAATGCTTGACTAGCCAATAATCCTTTATAAATACAGAATGATGTATTGTATATATTTTTTTACAAAACTAATGTTTTATATTTGGTGAATACATGTATATGATAAAAAGAGATGCATCCTATTGACAATTAGACCACTAACTATCCATGAAAGACCAGAAAACACAATGATGTAAATACAAAAATGTATCACCAAAGGAAAATTATGTAGCTTTTTCAGTGGTAATAATTTCATATGATTGTGTTTTTGGTAACAAATCTATATTTTACTAAGATTATCATGTTTATAATCCTGCAGTTCAGTACTTGAGATGAATATGTCAAATTTGAGTACTAACTTGTTACAAAATAATAAATGTTTCTAAAATATAATACGTCATTCAATTCTTATAATTCTGGATTAGGGATTAAGGTATTTTCTTCACCTATTAAAGATTAAAAGATGTTTTATTGTCTGTCAAATAACAGAAAAAAAAACTTGACAACTTATAAACCATTTCCTATTGTATATCCTATAAGATATATATAGATGTCCAATTTTCCTAAATAATTAATTCTTTACCTCAAAAGAGTTGCATGTATAATGAAAGTAAATTCCCGCTAAAAAATAAACAGGAAGCACAATTTGAATATTTTTTACAACTATTTAAGAAAAATCTTGATGATGATAGGACTAGTGCTACTAGGATATGTCCTGCGAAGGCACAGGTTTATGATATTACAGAAAATCATGCATGTACACCCCTTATAGAACACCATGAGTTGTATATCAAAAACACATTAGAAAATTGCAAACAATTGTAATAATTGAATTGCATAAAAGGTACTTTCCTGGATTTATTTTCATCAGGTAAGTTAGAAGTGCAAAGTTTTACATGATTTTATTATTGTACCAATGGGCAAGGACAGTTATATATTCAACTCAAGATTTTGCCCCCTTTGGATTTGGGCAAGTGAGTTTAAAATAGACAAGTTGATTGTATAGCAACTTAACCAATATACAACTTTTCAAAAATGATATTATGGATGGAAACCATTCACTAAACTAAATCTAAGACCTAGTATATTACATTATATAGAAGATCCAATTTTCATTTCATTTCTACCTTAAACTTTTTAGATCGTTTTGAACAGATAACCAATTCTACTATTCCATACTTAAATAAACTGTTAACAATATCAATATTTTCACAACAAACTTTTCTTTAGATACAATCAAATCAATATATAGCACATTTACTTTAAATGGGTCATTCAATTTAAAAACTTTTAGTCAAAGAATCAAGATATTGGTCTAATTTGAATTATTTTCATTTACATATAAAAAGAAAGCAGACAAGATAATATGTTTTTAAAACATTTTGTTATTTCGAACACCTGATCATCAGGATTCAATTATACGCAACAATTTTTGAAACAAGCAAATTACATTCCACAAAATCATTTAAATAACAAACTTCAAAAAGAAATCACCGCTTCAACTTATAATAATGACTCTAAATCATATTCATAACTGCTGAAAATATAATCTGCTAGTGATTATAATGTGTTTATGGATCATTATCCCACAAAATTATACTTTGAATTTAATTCCCAACAAATTTAAGTTTAAATAACAAATCTAAATAGCTAAAACCATTTACCAGGCATCAGACAATATTTTCTGAATCCATAAACGCGCCCTGGGCTACTTTCCTCCATCCTGAAGGCTCAACAGTATCACAAATGTGTTACGCCATTATAAAATTGTATGGTCTCTTTGTTTTGTTTATAATACATATTTTAAAAGTTTTAAATATTATCATCCATGGCCTAGTTTAAAACACTTTAATAGTTTACTATTTTTATTATGTCTGAGACTTTTCTATAGAAAATAATCACAGTCTTTTGACTAATAAATTGACGGGAATAACTTAATAGGATTATACTCGTTTTTAGATTTGTTTTTATTATTAGATGTAATATTTCATACTATATTACAAGAGCTTTACAATTAATAGGTGTCTTAAAATTGAATAGATCCATTATAAACTGTAAAGGTTTGGAAATATAGTTTCTAAATAATACACTTGACACATATGTTTTCTTCTGACTTATTAACAAAGGATAATATTTTCTGAAAGGTAGGGGTGGAATTTTGTATAAAATTAAATTCAAATTTTTAATAATTATTTTTTTTGGTTTTAAAAAAAACCTGCCAATTTTAGATGAACATGACGAACCTAATTTCCTAATATCAACCCCCTTAATTCAGAACCAACAGATAAAACACATTGTTGTTATTGGTTTATTATTGGACTAAAATCAAGACTCACTATTTAAGGCGGGGAAAAAAATATACATGTGTTTCCACTAACTGTACCTACCCTAATTTTTAGTGCCTACCTTAAGACTTTTTATGGCATTTTTGAACAAACACTGTTAAAGTCAGGCAGATTCCTTAGTAGTAAACAGCTAAAAAAAGTTTGTAAAATAAAATGATATTGCCTACCTACCTACCCTATTTTTTCCTGGCATGTTTGCGGAAACTACTGTTCAACATCTGCAATTTTTATGAGAGATTATTTGGCATCCCCACTGGTCACTTTGAGTTGTTGGACAATAAAGCAATTTTCAAAGACAATAACTCCAATAAGGAGCACTAGTGGAATGACAGTATACATGTAGGTGTAATTGGCCAGCAGGAAAATTTCAACATTCTTAACATTTCTGCCCCAGTAAGATTTTCTCTATTCATAATGTTTTTCAAGTTTTTCAGGTATGATTCACAACTTGCATTTTACCCCTGTTAGTCAGGGTCATCTTACAAATTTTTAAAATAATCTAACCCAATGATGATTGCAGGGAAGTTTTGTTGAACTTGGCCCAGTAGTTACAGGGGAGAAGATTTTTATACAAGTAAATGACAACAATGACTTACACCAAGTTTAAGAAAAGTGTGTGATCCCTTTTGGGCCAGTTGAGACAAAAATGAAAGTTTAGGAAAAGATTTATAATACAAAACCAAACTACTGTGCAAAATGTTCATTGGTTAAATTGTCAATGAGTTAGTAGTCAGCTTTTGAAGTGGCCAGTTGTTCTGAATTAACAAGAAATATTTGCCACTGGACAAAAAACATACAACAATCAGACAATGAAAGTTTGAAGTTAAATATGTACAATAGCAAGTTTAATCCAGTTTTGATAAGATCAAAAGATGCTAAAGTGATGGATGTCCTACAAACAATCTGAATGGGAAACTTTCATATAAAATTTCTTTACTTTGAGCAAATACACATTCAATTAAACTGTGACTGAATTTTATGAAGTTGAAAATATTTATCAAAATTGATAGAATTCAATTTTTTGCAAGAGATTCAACCACCATTTTTAATTCTAAACAAGCATATATTTTGACCTTTTGAATGCTTCTTTCAGTTTAAATTTACCAAATTTTAAAGTACTAAAATTAAAAATACAAAAAATATAATATAAAATCTTCAGTTTCCTATAACACATTCAGCAGTGCAGAAATTAAGCATAGTGCCAAAAATACTTATAAAACACCCTGTAAGATATATATGTAACATTGACATTATGCTTTAAACATCAGAGTCCTCATGTGAAGACAATATTTTTAAAATGTGATTAATCTATCCCTTTTCTTTACTAAATACCAAACATAAACTTTTCCTATTTCGAACCTAGAAGGGTATCCTAACCTATAGAAATTAACCATTACGTAAAAAAATTCATCTACCTCCATTATCAAGATCATTTCTTTTCCAATGATCTTATAAGATATCATACTTGGGGAGTCAATAGGGGGTCTTTTAACATGTTAACAACACCTTGATTTTGGCAAAAACAGTTAACAATAAATGCAAATATTTGCTGATAATCCCCCCCCCCCTTTTCCTCTTAATTCTGAAATTATTGTGATGTATATATCAATGCAAAAATGTGACAGTATCAGGTTAACAATAATTATAAAACCTTTCATTCATAATTTCAGTAATATTTTCCTTTAAAAAAATTATTTCCATCTTGCATTTTTACTAGTAATCAGTGTTTCACAATAATAAATTAATTCTGTACTTTCAGAATTAAAAGTTTATCAGAAAGTACTCACAGTAGATATGTAAAAGTAATGACCTAAGGCCTTAAATTAACATATGAAACCAAAATATGTCAAATGTAATCATTAATACACATATCATTTTTTTCCCATTTATGTTTATAAAAACTCAATCTCATCAAAATTAGTTGTCTGATATGTTATGGGGTAATAGTATAATCAATGCATCAATTTTAAGACTTTAAAGGCACAAAAAATGGTGAACACTGCAAGATAAGAAAGTTTGAAAAATATGCAAGTATACCAAGTGTAGATAGCAACATGCTGTTACAGAAAGTTAATAAAATAAATCTACTTTATTAATTGTATTAGAGGATTTACATGTCAAGAGAGATAAACCCCAGTTTATTGTCATGCAAACTTTTTCATCCTTCAGAAAATTTGTGAGATGTCAATGGATATAACCCAAGTTTATTTTCATGTCCAGGGAGATAACCCAAGTTCAATGTCATGCAAACTTTTCATCCTTCAGAAAATTTGTGTGATGTCAAGGGAGATAACCCATATTGTCATGTCCAGGGAGATAACCCAAGTTCAATGCCATGCAAACTTTTATCCTTCAGAAAATTTGTGTGATGTCAAGGGAGATAACCCAAGTCTATTGTCATGCGACACTTGATCACCATTAAAAAATTTGTGCATTATCAAGGGAGATAACCCAAGTTCATTGTCATGCGAAACTTGATCAATAACCAACAAATAAGGGCAATGACAAGGGAGATAACCCAAGTTCATTGTCATGCTACACTTGCTCAATAACCAGCAAATTAGCTCAATAGCAAGGAAATAACCTAAGTTTATTGTCATGCGAAACTTGATTAATAACCAACAAATTAGTGCAATGGCATGTGAGATATCCCGTTTAGTCATGCTACACTTTACCATCAAGAAAATTAGTGCAATGTCTAGGGAAATAACCCATATTTGTTACCATGCTACACTTCATCTAGAAAATTAGTGCAATGTAAAGGGAGATAACTCAATTTTATTGTTAGAGAATTCGTGCCATCTCAATGAAGATAACCCAAGTTTATTGTCATGCTACACTTCACCATCTAGAAAATTAGTGCAAACTACAACAAAAGAAATCAAATCTTACCAGTTGGTTTTTGATCTGAACCTGTAGTTTAAATAAATATCATTATAGCCTAAATGATATTAGTTTCATTTTCAGTTAAAACCCTGAATATTAGCTAGGGAAATGAAAAATCACATCCATAAAAAGTTATTAATAGTTATTTTATACATAAATTTGATTCATGCTTAATTAAAGTCCAGTTTGAAAACTTCCTCATTTAAATGCTTGAGTTTTGGCAATCGTTTTTTTTTTTTTGGTATTTTGAGGTGGTTTTTTTTGGTAGTCTTGGGCTAGTATTGAGGCATTTCAGAGATTATATTACACATATCAATTTCCCCTTAAACCTAGCTTCATTAGCAGGTGTACACTGAGCTTCAAGAGGTCACTAAACAAAATAAAACACAATAGACCCTCAACCAATATCAAGGTCAAACTAAAATGTATGTTCAATTCATACCCAATATTTTCAAACTTTTTTAGATGACAAATACATTCCTCAAAACAAAACAACATTTTAGGGATATTTGTATAATATACAAATGTATAGTCAGTAATGACAGCATAAACCCAATGTAAACTTAAGATTATCATACAATAGTAGAGGTCAAGGTCATGCAATACTTCAGACTGACATAAAGTCCAAAAAATTAAAACGCACTCACCAAATATTGTTTACTCAGTGATCTTATAATTTATATAAATACAATAATTTGCCTTTGCAGAATATGATATGGTTTATACTGAGGAATGCAAATGACTTATACCTAAATAAGAAGTGCAGTAAAATGAAAGGTGTACATGTCTACCACCACAAATAAACATAAAATTCTACAAAATTATTCATTAATAAAACTGTTCTACATGAAACTATCAATACTAGTAACTACTTGTTTCTTCTAAATTCTTTTTTCTCAATTTTGCTGATCATTTCTTTTTACCTGCAAATTGATTCAACGCAAAATCCGGTGTACCTTGGTGAGTGTAGCGCTTCATGTTTACATCACTGGGTAGAATCTGAGTTGGACGAAATATCACTTGGTCTTGAGGCTGAACAGTGCTCTTATCAAACTGTTGCTAAAAAATAAAGTTAAAAGGTCAAATGTAAAAGAATAGCATGTAATACAAACTTATATTCTAGATTTCTATTTGCTATTTGATATGCATATATACATGTATGATGTATATTGTACTGTCTGAAAATTAAAAAAAATTAAAAATAATTTGTGTGTTTATTTTTAGTTCTTCTTAAGGAGTCACTTTTAGGTACATGTAACTTATCATTTCATTTTCTTGTAATTCATTGAATTTTGAGTTTATGACATGTTGTTTTACCTCTTAAATATCCTTATTTTATGCATTTCTTATACAGAATTACAGATAAAATGATGGTAGAAAGTCAGAAATATAAAAATGTCATGATTTTTACAATTACAGATGATCAAATTACTCATATTTGCCTAAGACATCTGAACAAAATATTGATATGACTACATTGATCATGCATAAATTAAATATATATATTTTAAACCTTGTGCTGCTACAAATTGAGTCAACAGTGCTATAAGGGAAGTAACTCAGATAAAAACTATGATTCCACTACCAATTAATTATAACTTCTAATGTAAAAATATTTAAAATGATAATAGATATTTCACTGCAAGGGAACAAAAAAAAGTATATATTTAATCAATTGGTATAAAATTATCTTAAAGTTAAGGACAATGACCCGAGTTAATACAAGATTTAAAAAAAAAAAACAGTTTAGTATCTTGATATAAAAAAGGAAGGGAAAAAAGGTAGGAAAAATTGGTTTGGAAAAATCCACTGTGTAGATGTATTTGATGGAGATACAGGATCAACCAGGAGATACCTCAGTCCTCATGTCTTTCTGATTAACAGAAATTCGGTTTATTTTCACCTTCATATTTGAATAATTACTCTCCATTCCTAAAATATATGCATACATATACATATATGTTTATATAGGGGGAGAAGGAAAAAAATTATAATAGAATTTAATGTTGCTCTTAGTACACTACATGTATATAACATAACTAACCGCATATTCAAATTCTAACTTATAAACTTAAGAAAGATCAAAGCTAGTTTTTAAAGTATTTACAGATCTACATTTTTTTTTAATACTTGAAATGATATTTTTAACTTAAAAGCAATCATTATCAATTAAAATTAAATTATGTACATGTATGTAAGTTGCATCAAGTGCCTTAACAGTGAAATGTTAAAAGTTCATTCAGCTACCAAATCTTTTGATTTAAAGAAATAAAAGTAAATGGTTTAAATTGAGTAAAAGGACATTTGAGATAAACATTATTAAGACAGCTACCAAACACACAAGATGAACAACTTAGATTTTGAATGGACAATTTACACTTCAAGTCTTCAACATATATAAAACATTTAAATTCTGAATCCTAATCAAAATTAAACAGATGAAATAATATCTGACACAAAATTCTCACACAAGCAATCAAACTGAATATTTCGTACATCATTACAATTGTAATGTGATATGGTTTATCTTAAACAATAGTTAGGACTTCACACATCATGGAAATAAACCATTCTATAAAAATATGATTTTGTGACACAACAAACATTACAAGATGGTTGAGGTTTATACAGCATACAGTTTTGTATATAGGTAAAAAAATTAACACATCTAGTAAACCATAGCTCTTATTATATGTTTTTTAGTGTGTTAGCATGTCAAATCAAATGATTTTTTTAAAAGTTGATATTGACAAAAATTCTGAAGTACACTTGATTGAAACAGAGGAACATTTCTATGAGTCTGTTAACATTCTTACCTTATTTTTCATTGTCTTATTTTACAATTCAAATCACAAACAGATTCACCTCTAACAAAATGTCTTCAAACTTCAAAGTTACAGCATAATTTTGTCCAATTTTTCATTTGTAATGAATTTCTTACATGAACTAATAATCTTAATTGTTTTCAGCTGAATAATTAAATCAAACTTTGCAGCTGTAAGAAAAAAATCTAATTTAAAAACTCCTATTGTATATATGTTCTTCTCATGTCAACTTTAAATACTTTATGTCATTCAAACAAACCTACATGTATTTTATTACCATCGACCAAAGTTTTACAAAGTTATATGTTGGTAGCTCAAAATGACAATGCATTAATAAAATATTAGTAAACTAACATTATGTTTTACTTGTATGATTTGAAAAAAATAAAAGAGTTTGAATCAATATTAAAAATACATTAATAATTTAAATAAAAATCCTCTTTAGTTTACTTTACTCATATAGAATGATGTATTAAGCATTTATTTTTAAATTCAACCGTTTCTATACTTACTTCATGTATAAAGTCATTTAATTTTTTTGAGATTTTAAAATCTTCTTTATTTCACATCTGTTTGTTTACTTTGAATAACTGCATTTATATAAATATATTCAATTATCAATAAAAACAAAAATATCAGCAAATAGCTATAGGATTCATACTTGGATTAAGCATTACTGTCATTCGATCACACTTGAGAATAAGGACAGGTCTTTTTGCACTGGCAGTACATGTAAGCTAGGGCATGACATAGATATCAGCAGAAGTTTAAATTATCCAACTAGTAGTTATTACAATCTTTTTTTAAAGCAGTACTAGTAGCTATTGTTTAACCCATGTGTGTGTTGCCTAAATGAAACATCAAATTACTGGTGTTGGTGAGAGCTCCAGCATTTAGCAGAATATTTTTTTTGTGAATTTCATCTTTTTCTGATAAAAGTTGGGCATAAACTTTTTACACCTCCATCTGAATCAAGAAAAATAAGAATCTAGTAAATAAAGATATATGAATATTCTGGTAACAGCTAGTATATATCCTAGATACCTAATAAATGTTTCCGTGTCACAGAATCATTTGCAATTCATTGTTCATGAGAAAATTATAAGTCATGTATTGTTGTAATCTCCAAATCCAAATGGCCATAAGTCATTTACTACAAGTTTAATATAAATAGTCATCCTAATTCTGTATTCAAAAGTGTCATTTTTTAGAATAAAAGTTAACATTATTTTAAGTTAATAAATCCAAATAAAACAGAAAGATTATACATTTCTAAATCATAGATAGATTAAAGCAACAATGTACACTTCCCCCATCTTCTGGAGAGGCTTAACACTTTTCATAGTCATAAGAAACCTCAAATTAAAAAAAATAATATATTAAAAATTTATAACTCAGTTGATAGTTTTCATTATAAAACTTATGTACATATACTTTTTTTCTGAAGAAAATTCTTTAATTTGTTCATATGAAGAAGAAGTTTACTTTATTTTAATCAGGAAGCAATTCCCCGACATATCGAAAGTGACCTCAGTGTGACCCATCTCGTAAAAA
Organism: Mytilus galloprovincialis; assembly: GCA_037788925.1. Lineage (NCBI taxonomy): Eukaryota > Metazoa > Mollusca > Bivalvia > Mytilida > Mytilidae > Mytilus > Mytilus galloprovincialis. The sequence continues at coordinate 57,471,451 of CM075335.1, read as the reverse complement.
TCCAGTGATCACAATACGCATGGATGTCCTTAAAATATTATCTGATTGTACATGTTAGACATGTGCTCAATATCCATGCATTTTTAGTGAGTGTTGAAAAAACAGGTGACAATCGTTAAACTTCGGTTTCAAAACACTGATTTTAATTATCTGCCATATTTTCACAACAGTACTGGCCCATTTAAAAAAAATTGACGATTGGCGATTGTACGAAATTTATGCGAAAAAAATGATAGAATCATGCACAGAAGAATGAGTTTATGATGTTTGTATGCATTGGTTCAAGAATTCGAATAATATTATTTTTCACCGATCACTGGTTTCATATGACTTAAAGTTATATCTAGTAATAATTGAGATGAAAATATTAAAAAAAAACTGCAGTTTGGAAAGAAGCTTTGTTTTTACTTTGAGTATTTTCATGGTATAAAAGCGTAATGAATATTGTATGAAATGTTAAAGGAATATTGTAGTTTTGTATTGTCATTATACTTTTCTTAGATCTATATATTTATTAATATTTAACATGGTATCAATTTGGTTTTAACCCAAATTTGTAGATGAGTTTAAAAACAATAGTGACATTTCTGTGTTATTCATGTGAATAATATGGCTTGGTGATTATCACTATAATTATAATAACTCACATTCTTATATGTATGATACATATATCTCAAAGCAGATTTAATCTAAGATCAAAATAATTAATCTTGCATATTTCTATTCTTCAAAAATCACAATAATAAATGAATGCAAATATTTTTGATTTACAATTCTACTTTTTATACTTGTTACATGTACTATCCAGTGTAGACATCAAAACTACATGTACCTGTCTCTTTATAAAGATCAAAGATATACAAGATCTGCTGCATACACATACATTGTACAAACTAATACATCACCATCATATACATACAGTGTGCAAGTCCTTAAAAAACACCGGACTTTACAGTAAATTACTTCTTTTTTATTGAGACATAAAACTTACTGTGTGTCTTGAGAAAAGCGAACTTTGTGAGTTACCACTACTAACTGTAGGAACTATTTGTAAGGAGGCTAATGAGTTAGTTGTATGTATGTTAGTCTGCAATAAAATAAAACTTTTTGTTAATCATTAAGAACACTTCAAATTAAAAAGCAACACAACCACCAAAAAGTTAGTATTTTTTAAAAGAATATGCATTTTGTAGTCTCATCCAAACCTATAACATGATCTGTTAAGTCTTAACCATGTTAATATCTGTTTTTGTTTCATGTTTTAGAAATGTGATACAATGTTATTTTTATTGATTCAATGACCAACATGATCGATTAAAACACAAGGTTGACAGAAGATGTGTATAGTTGGAATTTTGCGCAGCAGGTCTTTACATTTGAGTATATTTTGAGTACATGTAGAACTGTTTGCATTCTACATGACGTACATCAAGTATGACAAAATGAATGAATTAAGCAACAACACTTTTTCTTATACCAAAACATCTTTTCTTATATAAATTCTTTATTCCAGCTTGCCGTTCAAGGACCACTATTCACATAATATAGGCTTTTAGAATTGTTAAGTTTAACGAAAAAATATCATAATCTTATGTCCTACATGTACAAAAATGGATCTTATACTTCCTATAACTAATAATAATATAGGGTTTTTGCATGAATATTTGGGAATATTGTCCCAGGTAGAATTTTATATTGCACGAGCTTGCAATATATACGTTCTACGAGGGACAATATTCCCCAAAATTCATACAATAACCCTTTTATTGTATAGCAATATAATATTTGAAAGTAAAAATGGGTTTAAACTAAGATTTTATCATTGGTAACGTCATGAATTTTGAAGATTTATTGCACACTAACTTTTGGTTACTTTCTATGGGAAATACATGTACTATATTGCTATGCTTCATGTGTCTTATTAATATACATACATGTATTCATTGCATTAATTTAGCAAATAAGATATGCTTTAAATAAACTAGACTAAACATTTGATAGCCTGCTGACTATGTATAAACATTCTGAGAAAGAAAAAAATCTTCATTGGCACTATCAGAAAATTAAATCAAAATCTTATAGTTATAGATTTAGGAGCGTTTACTTATCATTGCTACAAAAAATGTACTATGGATAGGTTCCTACTGACATAATATGAGTAGGAGGTTATTTCTTTTGGCTGCCATGACAGAGAGCAAATGGGTTGTTTTCCTTAATTGAAATATGTTGCAGATGTAACATTATAACAAATGGACAAAAATGGCTGTATTTACTCTTCTTCTTCTTCCAAGTAAGGAACAATCATACTAAATATGTATGGTCCTGTGAAAACTTTATGCAGTGCCGTGGATTATAAATTATAATTACTCCTCAAAAACTACTCAGAGTTGGAGTACTGACTATATCCAGCATGACCAGTTTAGTTGGAACAGTTTTAAGCCAATAATTTAAGGACAGGCATCCACCAGCTATATAAAATCTTAATGCAATTCAGCTTTCAGAAATATAAAATCTTTTGGGTATGTATCACAATAGTGCAACAGCATATGTCATGATATTCCTAATATAGGCACAATGTTGGATGATAAGTCTGCTCATTTGCTGTTGTTAATGAGACGAAAGGACTTAATGGTTAATTAAAATACAAGAATTGAGGGTACATTCATTCAGGATTCAATGGCAACAAAACTATATAACACCTTTCAAAGAATTTCTATAACGATGCCACAATTGGAGAGCTAAGAAAATCACAAAATTTTTGAAAGGTTGTGTTATTTCAAATTAAAGTCCACAGTTGACAAATGTTGTAAAATTTGTGTTATTACATATTTTATTGCTTGTGTGAATGTTTCGACTGTCGTACCTCTCTTGTTAGAGTCAATCGACTTCTAGGTTTGTTGTACATTACTGTCAACAATTAAAATGAGAGTCGGTAGTGTGGTCACTTTCTCAAATAAGCCATCATACATTTTGACTTTACACTGTATTGAAAAAGTTTAAAATGAGTTAAGTTTAAATGTTTGTGTCCTTAGCCACCAATTTAAAGCCGCCATCTTGAATCATAGGAAGCCATCGACGTACGCATGCGTAAAAGGGGACAGGTACTTGTTTTGATTTCTCCTAATGAAAGAGCACCGCACTAAAGGGTTTTTATTAATGATCATTAATTAGAGACAAGAAGGACTTTAGCTACAACAAGCGACAAGCATACCTGCCAACTGTCTATATTTGCGGGGGATTTCCCCCATGGAGGCTCCCAAATTGAAATTTTGAAAGATCAATTTTGTCCACAATTTAAACAAAACAATTAATTTTACAATGACATTTCGGCTTTTAAAAGTATGAAGAAGCTAAAAAAAAAACATTAAAATGTATTTCCAGGCCCCCTAGAAGGTTTTTAGGACTATGTACCAGCTCAAACGAGAAAATCAATCTCGTTGAGATGATCAACCATAATCTATAAATATAGACAATAATAGTGCATTGACTTGACATATCAACGATATAAGGATGAGGCTTAGAAACGGGGAAATGCGAGGCTGTGCCGAGCATTTTCCCCGTTTCGGGCCGAATCCTTATATCGTTGATATGTCAAGTCAGTGCACTATTATTGTCTTTATACTGCAATCTAAAAAAGAAAACATTTTGAATTGTTGTTTAGTGTGTTTATGTAATTTATTTAATTTAAATATTTGGAAAAATCCCCCTTTGAAAAGGCCTCATATCACACAGGCGGAGAAATATACAACACGATGAAATGTACATCATTACCATTACATTATGGTGAACGAATTCGTTTGTTTACAGACTAAAATATCAACAATAAACATAAAACATAATGATTTATAGGTTGCAAACAAAAAAATATTAATAAGTGAAATGTTTTCCCAAAAATTGTAAAAGAAACAAGTTTGAGTCGTTAAACGCATCGTTGTTTACATTGAAAACAAGAACAGGTTGAAGAGGTCGTATGAATAATTAAATATAATTTCGACAATTTCTATTTAAATATTCATGAGGAAAAGTGATATCAGGTCAGTGACTGTATATGACATAGAAATATACGGTCAACGTATTTTGACTGCTCAAATAGAACGAGTGCAGTATAAAAGGTCATATAAGTCTCTGAATGAAACCAGGATTTGTATAGTAAAATCCTTGAATGAACTGAAATCATTGAAATCAGACAAGAGGAAAACCTGAGATTACTGTTATAGTAGTCTCAGGGAAAACGTTGTAAAACAATTGTTTTATCATTTAAAAGTAAGTAAGTAAGTAAATTTTATTTGTAGTCGGGCATAATACGTACAATCAGGCGCGTAGCTACGTTTACGTCAAAACGCCCGGGCGTACACTTGAATTTTGATAAAATGATAATTTAATCTAAAGAAAATATAAAGAACTTGTCAGAAGCACATCAGCTTTATAATTCTTTCTTCATTGAATTGTAATTGCGGAAATTTACTTTTCAGCCAATGGTATCAGATAGTATATTTGTTCATTTTTCGGCGACTGAGAGCATAATGTTGAAATTATATGCAGTTTACCGTGTTTTACGGACAAAATTAACAGGTACTAATAGTTATAGGCGGGGTTAACATTTTTTACACACCAAATTCTTTGTCAAAACTTCATCTCATTAAATGAAACTTTAGCAGAATCCAAGATTTTTTTACAAATTTTGTCTTAAGCAAAGTTTTGAAAATAAATTTGCTTATTCATTTTTCAGTATTATACTGACAGACTGTATGGCTTTTTAAATTCATAAATGCACAACCCTGCATAGACAGTAATGAAACTTGGGCCAAAAGTAATATTCCAGATAAAAAAAAATATCTAAAGAAAATGTTTGATTTTTTTTAAATCCTGTAATGGACTGATAAATGGATTCACTTTTGCGAGGAATATACCAGACGAGAACCAGGGTTCTACAAAACCCTTTACCATATCTAATATTGCACCTGAACATCTCTGAAGATTAATGATTACATGTTCATTTGCGTTTGGACATAAAATAGGTGTGTTTGTTGGTTGAGTGATTTACCCCAACGGTTCTTTTTTAAACATAATTTATTTTAAAAATTACTGGTTTTGACATTTTCTCTAAATCCAATGACCATTATATTTCAAATTAACAAAAATGAATAATTTAACATAACAAATAATCCATTTAGTATGTTGCTACTGATGAGCTTTTGATGACAGGAATGGTATCCATTCTAGATTACTCTTTAGATTCCGGGGCTTCGCTTCCTAGCTCTAACCCACTACAGCAATTGTTTGACATGGACCCGTTTTGGGATCCTTGGATTCCTCGCCAAGGTTCGGGCGTACACGTCAAAATGACCTAGCTACGCCACTGTAAGGCCCGCGTTAGCTTTGTTTTTCTCGTTTGTATTGTTTACTTTTGTCATTTTGCCTTTTATTGCTCATTGTTGAAGGTCGTACGGTGACCTATCGTTGTTTTTTTCTCTGTCAGTTGGTCTTTTGCCGCATCATACCACATCTTTATTTTCATATTTGTAAATATTCATATAGGTTCAAATAATATAAACCTTGAAATAGAAACGGCTACATTAGATTTATTTAAAAAAAAAATCAAATACAAAAAGTCAAAATCATGTTGTTTTTTCATCCTGGTTTGTTTGCCATATGTATTTTTTCCCAAAGAGCAACCCCATGGGTTACTTGCTGGAAGTCTAAAGTAGGAAATGCCAACCCTTCCGGAGTACACGAATCCACCTAGCTGCGATTTTTTAGTACTATAGTTCATACTATTTTCTGCATTGCTCTATATGCTTTTCGTATGATTTTTTATTACTATAGTCCATACTATTTTCTGCATTGTTCTATGTGGTTTTCGTATGATTTTTTATTACTATAGTCCATACTATTTTCTGCATTGTTCTATATGCTTTTCGTATGATTTTTTATTACTATAGTCCATACTATTTTCTGCATTGTTCTATGTGATTTTCGTATGATTTTTTTATTACTATAGTCTATACTATTTTCTGCATTGTTCTATGTGCTTTTCGTATGACATTCATGCAATCATGGTATTATGCATGTCCATCCTGACTTTCAGTACCAGACCATACCGGAATCTTCTATCAATTCAATTACACAAAGTCATGTTCATTTATATTTGGTAACTACCGATGATTGCAAAGTGTTCCTTAAGTTAATAATTCTATTACATAGAAAAAGAAAAATGAAGTTATACAATCACAATCCTCTGCATGTTTCGTGTGCATTCTCTCACGCGGTGCTAAAGGATTTTGACTTTTGAAAATCAAAAGAAGTGTCTATGAATTTTCATTTTATTTCAACTTTTTCGTACCTTCGATGGATGACGAATTTTGATATGTTGTAAGAAGATGTGATATGATTAACAATTAAACAGCGTTTCAAAAAGAGACCAAACGACGTAGAACTGAAGTTAGTACGTATCTAGACCACCACACACACATTCTTTATCTATTGCTTTATATAGTGATTCCTCAGCTATTAATTAAATTTGATCGGCTGATCTTTCCTACTTAACTTTTAATTTGCATGTTCATTTTTGTTTAATGTTGTTTTTTTCTGTCTTTGATTAATATTTTTTTCTTCATTACATCCTTGTTTTAGAAATTTCTTTGTGTGTATATATGTGTAGGCTTTAAATCCTCAAACCCTTTATCCTCTGTAAATTCAGTATAACCTGTATTCATCTAAACAACAATGCAGCGAATATAACATGTATAATGCATCAAGATGTTTGTATCAAAAATCCCCGTATCGCATCTATTTAATCCGCATTATTGCTTTATTAATTACTGACTTATACTTAAGATTACAAAAAGAAAATAGTTATTGTACTTATTCATTTCCCCTTTGTTTCTATGTTGCAAACGTGTTCTCCTGTTTTAATGCTTATTTTTCATTCCAGATATAATCTGCTTATAACATTAAGTGTATTCTTCCGGGTTACAGATTAAAAATGTCTGATCTCTTTGAATAAACTTCTTACACTGTTTTCCCATTTTTCAGAATGATTTAAAGGGATACAGTTAATTTCTGCTTGAATGTTTTTCACACCGCTGAAGAAAAACATCTGGGCCTAATATTGACAATATTATTGTAGCTTCATACGTTTACACTGAGAACAACATTATGGCATGCTGCTTAAACAATGACAGTTGTTTAAGTCTAAACACAAAATTTTAGGTGGTTCCGTCTAAATGTAGTTGTTATAACCTCTGGATGCCTTGTTGCACCATTAGTTGTAAATAAATTGAATATGTAACTATGTGTAAATGGTGTTCTGGTATTTTTTTTGATGACACTTAGGAGTGTAAGCTTTGACATAAAAAAAAAAATCATTTATCTATTTAATATATATTCAATATTCCAGTAGATTTTAACTTTTTTTTTTATCTTGACCCTTTGAAGGAAATGAATTCAGAAGAAAAAGCTCTACATCTTAACGAATAGTTTTATTGACTTTCAAAACGGGTAATACCTATGAGTCTATCTGTGGTGATTTCTACCAGAGTTGCTAATCATGGTGTTGTGTATGATTTCGTTGCATTGATGCATAACTTGAACCTTTGTGTATATGACGCCTTTACACTGAGAATGTGCACTGATTACTACGTTAATCTTGGAAAACGTGACTTTTTGTTTAGTTGTAATTGGTTTGAGCTTTCTTTCAGTTGCTGTGAGTTCTCTTAAATCGGTGCCTTTATTCATTTGTTTTTTTGTTTGTGGTTTTGGTCCGTCGTACCATTGAGTTAAGCCAATTGCAACGGATTTTTACAGTGTGTTTTAATGCTGTGCTGTTACACCCTTGTCCGAGGTAAGAGGAGGACCGAGAGCTCACAAACAGGCTTAACTCCAACCATATTTTATATGCACCTGTCCCAAGTTCGGAGCCTGTTAAGTTCAAGGGTTGTTGTTCATGGTTGTCATATTTCTTTTTTTGTTATAAATTGAGTCGTTAGTTTTCTGTTTTCACTTGTTTCACATTTTTCATGTCGGGGCCTTTTATTGTTACCTTTACTGTACGGATTTTTCATCAATAATTTTATGCAGTTATATGAACTCTCCTTATTTTTATTTTACTTCTCTATTGTCCGATTTTTCTAATGAAGAAAAGTAATACGGAAATCAATACGATGCATTTCTTTTTTGCTCGGTAATGGACAGATTCATTTTTGGGGATTATTGTCCTTGTTAATATATCACTTCAATGTTTGACATGATTTCCAGAAGGCAGGTATTGATTTCTGCTAAATACTTATTATTATTTTAAAAATTCACATTCTGTTGTTTCCCAAAAATTATAATGATTTTTTAGAAATCTTAATATCCATTTCGACCGCTGAAATTACATAAAGAAAACAAGAAAAACTAGTCCATGAAAAGCATTTTACTTTTTCATGACATTTTAATGTGTAACATAATACAAGTACAAAGTTAACAATAATAATCTGTTCCTTTATATTAATTGTACGCAGCTACTGAAAGTGTACTAATAATTGTTCCCTTCAATTTTTTTAGAAATCTCAATCTCCCACCTTTTTAAATTAATCTCGATGAGAGAAGCTACAAAAAATACCAGAAAAATCAGTACATGAAAAGCTGTTTACTCTTTAATAAAATTGCAATATATAACAGACCTAAACAATAATAAACTTTCAATACATGTTCGCAACTATTGAAAGGAAGCTTAAAACATACGTAACCTACAACAATGTAATATGAAATCTTGTTGTCAAACTTTCTAATGTCTGTGGCTGCACTTCAGATAAAAGTTATAACCAGTACAGGAAACTATGTGAAGCAAACAAGAACTTTTTGAAGGACAATTGCTTAACATGGTAGTTTTATAAATTACATTGCCGTAAAAAAAATGATGGGAAATAAAATGAGACTTTATTTTTGCAATTGGAATCATGCCCCTGCAGTGAATGTCCAGATGTGTCATATATTGAGTTGAAGGGACACTAGCTGTCAAATTCAAGTTCACTGATTTGACTCAAATTCTCATATTTGTTTTTTAAAAAGCGTAAAGTCTAGAACGAACAATTTACAGACCATGAACTCGATAATATGTAGCTTTGTTTCGTCTGTATTTTAGTCTAGACGCCATCTAGTTAATTGTCGTGCTAACCTCATGAAGACAACTGATGTCCATATAAACATGCATATAGACATAATTGAAAGACAACTCGTGCAATTTGATTCTTCTATGTCTATTTAATTTCATTTATAGATTAAAAAAATATGTTAATCATAATTTTTACCTGTATGAGAATGATTTTTTTAGGATCAAATCAGTCAAACAAAATTAAATGATTTACATTAGTTTCACTTTCATTCTTTACCTTTAAATAATCCAACACATACACAATTCTACGTTATCTATCTCTAGCTAAGGGGTTATATTAAAGTTCACACGAGTGACGGATTTAATGAGGTCGAATTATTCACTTGCAAGTGGTAAATTCATCATCAATGTTTCTTACTGTAGCTTATTTGGAAAAAATGGACCATACTGGCTGCTAAAAACGATTTGTTATTTCAATATTTCTTTTTCATTTATGATTGAACAACAACAAATGTTCTATTCATTATATATCTCGTAACTAGTGCCCCTTTCAGATTTGAACAGTTTATAATATATATTTATTTATCATATACTTAGAGCAAATAACATTTTACAGCATAATAAAAGCATTAAATACACACGAATTCCATATTTTCCTAAAGGATGCTTAGAGACCGATATGAAAAATTTATCAACTGCTAGCTCTTCGGCTGATATTGAACCTTGGGCTTATAATAAATCTGATTAGAAAATGTCATTTAATAATCTGATAATGTATAAATATATCCTCTCTGTAAAAGTTTAATATGTTAATTACAGGACTATATGTATATACAACGTAAAAGAGGGATACGGTAGATGTAAGTAGAGTATGGGAACCACAAATGTCTCAATGTGTGGTTGTTAGCAACAACACTCTTGTCCGAATGAATAATTCAAACCGGACTATGTAAAGGGTTTGTGATGTCGACAAGGCATGTCCGTAAATAAGACAAATGTCTACTCGTAAAATAATCACGATATCATTATGAAATATGAAAGAAACGATATGGAAATCCTTGACAATGAAAGGAAAGTACAATGCAAGCATTTCATAATTAATTGAGTTCTATTCATGCTACTGTTAAAAAAAGTACAATCACAAAAGAGGGGTTCATGTCCCAAGCACCCGTGATAAAACACACTAAAGTATCTACGAATGTAATAATATCAAGTTCGACAAATATATCACTCAGTTGGTAAGTTACTTTCCTCATTGGTAATTTGCCTGTTTTTGTCGCTTGTTTTCACTTGACCAGAATTGATTGCACATGCAGTGAATTTTTCTTTCAATTGATCTCGAAACTGTTTAGACATCGCAATATAAACCCATATATTTATCATGTATGAAATATTTAGAGTGATGTTACAAAACCATACACCCATTGATGTCTTGACCCATGCTGGCTGTTTGGGAATGAAACTGTAGTAATACATCAACGCTGTCGTGGGTAGCTCACCCAGTACAAATATAAACATAACCAGTACCAGCATAATGGTTGTTCTTGATTTGATTTGTCGGTTAGACGACTGACCTGACACCATTTGTCTTCTATGGATAGTCAACAAGCAGATAATCATGCATATAGTTGTTACAAATGCCGGTGTAAGATGTAAAGTAACAAATCGTATAATTGAGTACATCTTCCACATATCTTTGAACCAAACGATGCTATCAAAGCTACAGTACATAGCTGATGCATTGTTGTCCGATAGCTTAACAATACTCTGAACATCTCGGAATAAAACCAAAGGTATGCAGAAAGTCATCACTGCTGCAAAGGAAACAACAACAAAGAATGTTGTCGTCTTAATCCCACATAACCGTGGGCCTGTAAATGGGAACGCGCAAACAACAGCTCTCTGAATAGCAAGGAAAGTTGTCGAAAGAATTGATAAGGAATGAAAGAGTAAGGCTAATACAAATGATATTAAATCTACGTAGCAAGCAGCAACATGGGGCCAATTTCCGAAAATGTAAAACGAAATCATTTTTACAAGCCCTGACATCATAGCAAGTGTGTCATATATAGCTATAATGGAAAGGAGAACAGATACTGGTGTTCTGATGTTTCGAGAAAGCCAAATAGTGACAACAAATATGTTGGTAATGAGAATTATCCCAAACAATCCGGCCTTGACAACGATACTTTCTAGATTCTGAACATCAAATTTGAAATACATGCTACCAGCTTTCTGTAAGTTTGCTGAAAGAAATTAAAAAGGAGGGGTATAGATTAAAAAATACAAACAAGAATCAAAATTTTGCAAGTTGTTTTATTCTAGACAATGATAATATATGTGTTATTAAGGGCATTTTTAAATAGGCATTTGATGAATAAATACCCAACAAAATCATCTGAAATACTAGAACTATCAAAAAGTTAAATGGTTTCGCTGAATTTGTTTTTAATATTTTTCTCCTTGTTTAAACGAGAGAAAAAAGCTGCTATTAAGTCTTTAATGTGAATATGTATTTGACTAATAGGAATTATATTGCCATAAGCAGTATACCAAAGGTACATGTACTTGGCAGATATACGTCATTGATATTAAACCACAATCTTAGACGTGGTAAAACGTTATTAGTTAGTTTAGACACAGACACATTGTATAGATCAACCAATTGGTGCTGGTGTCCATAAAATTTACGGAATCTCATTTTTTAATCTTTCCTCCTCATAACTCTGTTGGAGCAGTTTCTGCGTATCGCGTATCTAAGTGAGTATAGTGTGGACATGCACGAGCATAACGTACCATTTGAGATTAATAAATACCATACGACGGAACAGCCGGTATGTTACTTCTGATAAATGGGATATTAATTATTGGGAAGTTGAAATCATCCTGTTTGTCATAGATTTTAGTCTAAAGTCGTCAATCTGTGACAGTCTTGAGGGAAAGATCAAGATATGGGCAAATAAGAAAACCCCATTAAAGTATAAAAGTTATACGATGCTATCTAGTATGTCGTTGCATGCTCTACTCTTTAGACTTTCACTTATATATTTTTAAATATTTTCTTTTCCTCTTTCTAAAAAAAAAATTATACCATGACATTTCATCTGTTTTTGGAAAACTTAACTAAACAAAAGAGTAGTACACCGTTGTTCAAAATCACAAATCGATTTTGAACAGCGGTATACTACTCTTTTCTTTATTTAAGTTTGAGTGAAAACAAATCCGGGTTACAAGCTCAAACCGAGGGAAACACATGAACTATACGAGAAAATAATGGAACAACAGATACATTGAAGTGTAACAAAAACATCATCGCCAATTGCATATTCTTTGAGAGTTTTCAAAACGAGAAAACAATTACTAATCAAGAAAAAAAAATCAAATATGAAATATTTTACTTTGAATTCAATCTGAAAATAATTCAAACTTACCAATGGAAATTCCTTTTAAAAGGTCTTATGTTTTTTCTGTAATAGAAATATATTTTCTTTGAGATAGCTCATGGTTCCAGTTATATAATATGCTTCTATAGCCAGGAAACAAGCTATTGGTTAAGAAAATAAAGCCAATTAATATTGCTTCAATAGTTTCTTTCACTAAAAAGCATATTTTATTCAGAAAATCTAATTCGATTTTCTTTTGTGCACTTAATTATATTCGTCAAAAAGAATCGATAACTTTCATTTTTTTCTATTTTTATAATCAAAAGAACAATAAAAATTGCAACAAAACGAGTAAAGTGTTGGTAGTAATTTTTTTAATTGACATTGTTACAGGGATATGCTACAATACAAAGAAATTATCCTTGCCTTTTTTACCCTTGAAATGTCCATAAATAGTAAATAGATTAGTTTTTGCAGCTCCCTTATGGCAAGTTTACCTTAAATGGTTTTAAAGTTGTGTTTAATTTTCCATTTGGGTCTTTTTGTGTTCTTAAATGTTTTATATTTATGGTTTTACACATTTTTTTTATCATGTTTCCCATACGAAGGTTATTCCGAAAATAGGTGCCCAGAACAAGAAAATCAGTCTCACGCTTTTGAAACTACAAATGTGTTGAATAGGTTTTTCACGGTTCTTTAACATTTGAAAAATCGAATTCACATTTATTTAACACGAGTCAGATGGGCTTAGCATATTTTGTTGCAACTAACATTGTTGTTATTGGGGAAACAATAGTACGACCTATATATGAGTATTATATAAATATCAGATTATAATGCTTATCACATAGTCAAAAAGTTTATTTTATCCAATATCATATTTCATTAAAAGCTGGTGTATTTTTTCTTCAAAATTATTAAATGATTAACAATATCTCAAATATCGAGTATAAAATGAATATATTTCGGCTATACAACTAGACAGCAATATAACAAAAAAAAGCTATAAATTGATTGAACAAAGAGTATGAACCATCTGATTAAACACGGACTACCAGGCATTTGTCACCAACACGAAATTGTCAAAACAACAGAAACATTTTCATAATATATATTGCGAGGTTCAATTTCTGTACATATCCCAAACGTTCTCCATTTTCAATCCCGATCAGGGAACTTACCAAACAGATAGAACATAGAACGTATGTAAGTAGACGAAAAACATTATCATGAAATAACAGTATGATAGCCAGTTGTTATCATAAAGTCCGTTTTTAAATATGTTAACATAAAATTGGGAATAGAAATTGGGAATATGTCAAGGAACCAACAACCTGACAACATCCGAAAGCCACAAATGTGTCTTCAACGCCGCGAAAAAAAAAACACGCACCCGGTAGTTGACCATAAATACAATTTTGTACTAGTTCGGTGAAAATGGACGTCACACTAAACTCCAAAACATATAAATGGACTGAAATTAAAACACATACAAGACTAGCAAACACCAGAAGCGGCGGGGTTAAACATGTTTTGTGAGATCTCAATCGCCCCTATACCTCTAGCCAATGTAGAATAAAGAAACACATAGCAATACTCACAGTAAAACTCAGTTTATTAAAAGAAGTCCGATATCAGAAAAGAAGGTAACAAAAGAGACTACTAGGAAGCAAAATTACAATGATACATACATTAACAACGGACTACCAGCAGTTACTGGCATGGCGTCTGCAGATCTCAATTAAATTGTTTAAAGATTATGTCTTCACTCTATGAAAATCAAGTACAATCCCTCCCGTTAGAGGTTTTGTATTATTACTATCATAAAATATATTAGAAGAATATAACCCGTATCATGCCAACAACTGGTTTTAGAATACAAGTGTTTATGTCAGGATGCAAAGACCCTGTGAGTGAATCAATATTAAAACCAAAATATGAAATCTTTAATGACCTGACAACAGTATCGTAACTATATCCTTCCTGAATAAGTCGGTTGAAAGGTTAGCTTTTTAGGTGAATGCCGACATTTTTTATGCTTTGTAAAGAATATTACCATAAACTATTAGATGTGAAATACCTGAACGTATAAGATATCTGAATGTGGATTTATATTTACGAATGATGTCCTTATACCGATGATAAAATTTAGTAAATGTTTTGACTAGTTTGTGATATCTAAAACCCTGGTGTAATATTTTTTAGTAATACAGAGATTTCTTTCGTTGAAATCAAATGGCGTTTGTTTTTGTTTCAGTTCAGTGTTTCTGTTCTTCAGTTGTTTTCCTCTAAAAATTGATGTGTACCCTCGGTAATAGTTGTTACAAGGATTTGTTTTAGCTTCATCGATTTGTGAGTTTTGAACAGCGATATACTACTATGCCTCGATGTACGACGAAAATTGAAAAACAATTCTTTCAAACATATGTTAGAAAAATGATAGATTTTCTATGAACGGTTTAGTTTCATACTGATGAGTCTTATGTAGACGAAACGCGCGTCTGGCGTACTAAGTTATAATCCTGGTACCTTTGATAACTATTTACACCACTGGGTCGATGCCACTACTGGTGGACGTTTCGTCCCCGAGGGTATCACCAGGCCAGTAATCAACACTTCGGTGTTGACATGAATATCAATAATGTGGTTATTTGTATGAATTTCCTGTTTACAAAACTTTGAATTTTTCGAAAAACTAAGGATTTTCTTATCCCAGGCATAGATTACCTTAGCAGTATTTGGCACAACTTTTTTGGAATTTTGAATCCTCAATGCTTTTCAACTTTGTACTTGTTTGGCTTTATAAATATTTTGATATGAGCGTCACTGATGAGTCTTATGCAGACGAAACGCGCTTCTGGCGTACTAAATTATAATCGTGGTACCTTTGATAACTTATTATCCTGTTCGCTGTATGATACACAATTAAAGTTGATACTAAGAAATAGAACATATTACAAAAATTAGATGAATATGTGTGGAAACGATGCATCTTTAAACGACTCGTTCAATCGATGAGATAAAAACTAGATCAGAAAATTGTTAACCATTGAAATATCAAATAAGTGCAATGCATAAGTATATACTTTTTTTGAGTTAGTGCTGAGAATCACAAGCAGTCGTAATGAAAGTAGAAATTGGTGAAAATCTGAAACATTAAAACTTTATGGAAATGATGTATTTACCTATATGTGACCTACCAAAGCAGGGCTATGTAGCTGTAGACATAGTACATTGTACAATGACTGATAAAATAGTTGTTTAAATAATGTCTTCGTCCATTGGTCTCTGAATTATAGTTGTCTCATATGTAATCCTACTAAATCTCCATATTATAATATACTCCTTGATTCCATTAATGGTAAAGTTTTAGAATAATGTATTCCTATTACACGTCCAGATATTTCACATCCAATCCGTTATGGTAATATTATATACAAAAAACAAAAATGTCTACATTCATCTAAACTAGAGGCTCTCAAGAGCCTGTATCGCTCACCTGACTTTACTTAGGTTTTGAAATCATGAAAATTTTGAAAACAGATAAAATCTGGCAAAATAACAACACTTGGCCATCACCTCATAAGGAAAGGACTATTCATGCTATGTTTGATTTCATTCAATTCCGTGGTTCTCTAGAAGAAGTAATTTGTATGCATTTCCCATTGGGTCCTATTATAAACTAAGCCCACCGCTGGCAGCCATCTTGGATGATGAATCGGAGACAAAGTAACAACACTTGGTCAGCATCTCATAAGGAACATTCATGCTATGTTTGGTTTCATTCCATTCAGTGGTTCTCTAAAAGATGTCATTTGTATGCATTTCCCATAGGTCCTATGTTAAACTAAGTTCCCCCTCGGGCGGCCATCTTGGATGATGGATCAGCTACAAAGTAACAACACTTGGTCAGCACCTCATAAGGAACATTCATGCCATGTTTGGTTTTATTCCATTCAGTGGTTCTCTAAAAGAAGTAATTTGTATGAATTTCCCATAGGATCATATGTTAAACTAAGTCCCCTGCTGGCGGCCATCTTGGATGATGGATCGGCTACAAAGTAACAACACTTGGTCAGCACCTCATAAGGAACATTCATGCCATGTTTGGTTTCATTCCATTCAGTGGTTCTCTAGAAGAAGTCATTTGTATGCATTTCCCAAAGGGTCCTATGTTAAACTAAGTCCCCCGCTGACGGCCATCTTGGATGATGGATCAACTACAAAGTAACAACACTTGGTCAGCACCTCATAAGGAACATTCATGCCATGTTTTGTTTCATTCCATTCAGTGGTTCTCTAGAAGAAGTCATTTGTATGCATTTCCCATAGGGTCCTATGTTAAACTAAGTCCCCCGCTGGCGGCCATCTTGGATGATGGATCGGCTACATAGTAACAACACTTGGTCAGCACCTCATAAGGAACATTCATGCTATGTTTGGTTTCATTCCATTCAGTGGTTCTCTAGAAGAAGTCATTTGTATGCATTTCCCATAGGGTCCTATGTTAAACTAAGTCCCCCACTGGCGGCCATCTTGGATGATGGATCAGCTACAAAGTAACAACACTTGGTCAGCACCTCATAAGGAACATTCATGCCATGTTTGGTTTCATTCCATTCAGTGGTTCTCTAGAAGAAGTCATTTGTATGCATATACCATAGGGTCCTATGTTAAACTAAGTCCCCCGCTGGCGGCCATCTTGGATGATGGATCGGCTACAAAGTAACAACACTTGGTCAGCAGCTCATAAGGAACATTCATGCCATGTTTGGTTTCATTCCATTCAGTGGTTCTCTAGAAGAAGTTCAAAATGTAAAAAGTTAACGACGACGACGACGGACGACGACGGACGACGAACGACGACGGACGACGGACACCAAGTGGTGAGAAAAACTCACTTGGCCCTTCGGGCCAGGTGAGCTAAAAATTAAACAGACTTATTGAAAAGGAACATAGTTACGATACTGTTGTCAGATATTTAAAGATGGCATGTTTTGGTATTATTATTGATACACTTATATGGTCTCTCTTGCTACCATGTTCAAATAAATTTTGGGTTATTTAGAAAATGTTTTGATAAAATGTGAAGCCTTTTTCATAGCCAAGAATATGGTTTTCAATAGTAAAAACTTCTATATATTTTCATTTTGTGCTCTGAAAGAATATTTGTTAATTTTCCGACGGCCTTGTATTCATGTAGAAACGTACATCTTTTTCCTTTGAAAACATTGTTTCACAATTATTTTACTGAGACACTTACACACTTTTTACCCTTACCCTTATACTTCATATTTTATATTTTTCTATAAACATTTGATTGATTTGTTAAAAAAAGAGATTTAAATTAAAATTTGACGTTGTCTTCTAATCTCGATAATAAAACACATTTTTGGACATTTGTTATAAAAAGCATGAAAAACTAAAAAAAAATATCATACTTCATATACAGGTCTTACAACTTATAAAAATGAAGATGTGGTATGATTGCCAATCGCACAGTCACCTATAAAAGACCCAGATATGACAATGTAAATCAATTCAAATGAGAAAACTAACGGTCTAGTTAATGTACAAATTTGTTTTAAAGGTTTTAAGGTAAACTTGCTAAAAGAAAGATACAACAACTATTGTTTAAATAATTGATCAAGGATATTCCAAGATTAAAAAGGTGACAATACCCTACCTCCTGCATGAGTTTTTGTATTAGGAACACATACCCATTAATATGACTCAACTAATGAAACAAATGAGTAATGAATAGGAAAAAAGGATAAAAATAAACAAAGTAAATCATTCAACACTTTACTCGTGTTGCTACAATTTTGAATTTCCAAAACTATAGAAAAGAATTTTTTTGAAAGTTTTCCATTCCTTTTTAGAAATATAATTAATCGAACAAAAAATGGAACGAGATTTGCTAACTATCACCTGCTTTTCAATTAAAGAAAGCGTGGACGGAATATTCATTGGCTTTAATCCTCAACCAATAGTGTTGTTTCCCGACTATAGAATAATGTTACTAGTATATATAACGGAACCTATGCGCCATCGCAGCAGGAAAATACATTACCATTCCTGAGGAAACCCAAGACATTTTACACGGAACTTTCATTGGTAAGTTTGATTTTTTTTTAGAGCTAATGCAAAGTTAATAACTTCATTTTTTGGTTTGTGTCATTATTAATAATTGTTTCTCGTTTTGAAAATAATAATATTATGTAATTCTTACCGATTCCCGTTTCGATTTCAATAAATTATCGACTGTAATCGATAATTCAAAATTCGAGTTATCGATTCTCACAATTCACCAAGTAATCAATTAATAACCGATGGATTTTGTCAGTAATTCTCTTAACATTTGTCTATGTTGTAGTTGTAAATTGAAATTACTGTGTGTCCTCATGTATCTTTCACATGTGATTACCATGGTCATTATTTCATTGTAAAACGTTATTCAAAAATTCGAAATACGGAAATTTATGGTGTAAATTCTAAAAAAAAGTAGATGATTTTTTTTTTAAAGAATATAAATATTTGGTGAAAACTTAAGCATAGTCGCGTAATATGTATGCAAAACGCATTTTACAAGTAAAATCAGTTTGGGTTCTAATAATTACAAAAAACTTATTAAACATCATATTAAAGGTTTAGCTCAGTGTATATTCATTTATGTAGTGTACTCACTCTAACTCTTAAGGATGTACTTTGGTGAGGTTTTGGAATTTGTGTCAAATTCTCGGACTCCTTAGGTTTTTTTTCTATACAATACAATGTAAAATATTTTGCCCCATAACATACATTTACCTTTTCATATAAGACTTAATAGCTCAGTCATAAAGGGTCATTTGCCAAAATTTAAGCAGATTTTTTCTTTTTTTCTTTTGATTTGAGACCCAAATAATACCAATGCAAATATAAGGTAAAAGTCCGAGTCAGCTTTTTCTCGCCATATTTTAAATATCAAATATCTCGAAAAGTAGCTCCATGACCTATCAATATTTTTAGCTTATTTTGTTCCTTAACTAATGCTCTTCTGACTTAACGTTTCGTCCCCGAGGGTATCACCAGCCCAGTAGTCAGCACTTCGGTGTTGACATGAATATCAATTATGTGATCATTTTTATAAATTTCCTGATACAAAACTTTGAATTTTTCGAAAAACTAAGGATTTTCTTGTCCCAGGAATAGATTACCTTAGCCGTATTTAGCACAACTTTTTGGAATTTTGGATCCTCTATGCTCTTCAACTTTGTATTTTTTGGCTTTATAACTATTTTGATATGAGCGTCACTAATGAGTCTTATGTAGACGAAACACGCGTCTGACGTACTAAATTATAATCCTGGTACTTTTTATAACTAATTATTCTGATGATAATAGTCTTTTTTGAATCATGAAAATGATTTTTTTTTAAATCAAAATTTAAGTTTGTTTCTAACATGTCAGAAAGAAAAATTTAACGCATTTACAACTTGAACAGATGTTATAAAATAGGTTTGGTAATTTATATATACACTATGAAGATTGATTTTTCCAGAATTGAACAGTCAATGATAAATTTTGCTACTGTTTTACTCTTATTACGATTGAGAAGTTCTTTTAGTTTATCGATTAATGAAAGGTCCGGGAAGTCATTGTGATGTAAAGTTTGTTGCTCTTGAAGAAGTGCATCACGGATATCGCTATACAATTTACGGTTACTCATGAAGTGAAGCTCGTCTTCTACGTTTTTATTATCGTGGTCTAGAATAAAACAACTTGCATATTTTTGTTTCTGGTTTGTAAGTTATAATATTTTTAGCCGAACTTTTATTTGTTTCTTTCAGCCAACATACAAAAAGCTGGTAGCATGTATTACAAGTTATATGTTCAGAATCTAGGAAGCATCGCTGCCACGACAGGATTGTTCGGGATAATTCTAATCACAAACGTATTTGTTGTCACTATTTGGCTATCCCGAAACATCAGAACACCAATATCAGTTTTACTCTCCAATATAGCTATTTATGACACACTTGCTATGATGTCAGGGCTTGTACAAATGAGTTCGTCTTACATTTTCGGAAATTGGCCCCATGTTGCTGCTTGCTATGTAGATCCAATATCATTTGTAATAGCCTTTCTCTTTCATGCTTTATCCATTATTTCGACGACTTTCCTTGCTGTTCAGAGAGCTGTTGTTTGCGCATTCCCATTTACAGGCCCACGGTTATGTGGCACTAAGACGACAGTCATTTTTGTTGGTGTTTCCGTTGCAGCAATGCTGACTTTCTGTATACCTTTGGTTTTAATCCGAGACGTTCAGAGTGTTGTTAAACTGTCGACCAACAACGAATCAGCTTTGTACTGTAGCATTGAAAACATAGTGTGGTTCAAAGATTATTGGAAGATGTTTTTGATTGTACGATTTGTTACTTTAGGTCTCATACCAGCATGTTTAATAACTATATCCATGGCTATCTGCTTGTTGACTATTAACAGAAGACAGATGGTGTCAAGTCAATCGTCTAACCGACAAATCAAAGCCAGAACAACCGTTATGCTGGTTCTGGTTATGCTTATATTTGTACTGGGTGAGCTACCTTCGAATGCGTTGCTGTTTTACCTCAGTTTTCTGCCAACACAGCCAACATGGATCAAGACATCAATGGGTATATGGTTTTGTAATATCACTCTAAACATTTCATACATGATGAATATTTGGGTTTATATTGGGATGTCTAAACAGTTTCGAGATCAATTGAAAGACAAATTCACAGTATGTACAACCAAAGCTGATCAAGGGAAAACAGGCACCGATGTGGAAAGTTACTAACCACACGAGTAATATATTTGTCGACCGTAATATTATTTCTATTGATATGTTAAAGATACTTTAGTGCCTGCAAATTGGGAAATGAACCCCTCTTTTTTTTTGTCGTTAAAGGTAAAAAAATTAAACTAGAAGGGTCGAACTTCTAAGGATGGATAATATTGTTTTCATATCAGATGATTATCAGCCTAAGGTTCAATATCAAAACAAGAGTCGAATCAGCTGACTTGTCAAAAACTAGAAGATCAAAGAAGCAAAGTAATTTTATTTCACATTCAGATATATTGATGATGTTCTTTCCATTAACAATCCAAACTTTTCTGATTGGATTCCGTTTATATATCCCCCAGAACTAGAAATTAAAAAAACAACAGACACGGCGTGCTCTGTCTCATTTTTAGACTTATGTCTCGAATTTGACATACATTGTCATTTCAGCGCTAGAATCTATAGCAAAAAGTAAAATCACAAAAATACTGAACTCAGAGGACAGTCCATAATCACATGGCAAAATCAAATAACAAAACGCATCAAAAACGAATGGACAAGAACTGTCATATTCCTGACTTGGTACAGGCATTTTCAAATGTAGAAAATGGTGAATTGAACCTGGTTTTATAGCTAGCTAAACCTCTCACTTGTATGACAGTCGTATCACATTCCATTATATTGTCACCGATGCGTGAACAAAACAAATAGACACAATAGTTAAACATGTCAAAAATAGGGGTACAGCAGTCAACATTGTGTTATCATCTTAATCACTATAAAAACAACAAATGTAACGAAGAAGTACAAAAAGGCATACATCAAATTAACATCTTCATTTTGATTATATTATACGATTTTATTTGTCTATGTAAAATGCACCCATCAAGGAAGGAAGGTTTTGAGTACTGGTGTAACAAACGAGACCATTTTAATTTTGAAATCATTGTAAAACGTTATTCAAAAATTCGAAATACGGAAATTTATGGTGTAAATTCTAAAAAAAAGTAGATGATTTTTTTTTTAAAGAATATAAATATTTGGTGAAAACTTAAGCATAGTCGCGTAATATGTATGCAAAACGCATTTTACAAGTAAAATCAGTTTGGGTTCTAATAATTACAAAAAACTTATTAAACATCATATTAAAGGTTTAGCTCAGTGTATATTCATTTATGTAGTGTACTCACTCTAACTCTTAAGGATGTACTTTGGTGAGGTTTTGGAATTTGTGTCAAATTCTCGGACTCCTTAGGTTTTTTTTCTATACAATACAATGTAAAATATTTTGCCCCATAACATACATTTACCTTTTCATATAAGACTTAATAGCTCAGTCATAAAGGGTCATTTGCCAAAATTTAAGCAGATTTTTTCTTTTTTTCTTTTGATTTGAGACCCAAATAATACCAATGCAAATATAAGGTAAAAGTCCGAGTCAGCTTTTTCTCGCCATATTTTAAATATCAAATATCTCGAAAAGTAGCTCCATGACCTATCAATATTTTTAGCTTATTTTGTTCCTTAACTAATGCTCTTCTGACTTAACGTTTCGTCCCCGAGGGTATCACCAGCCCAGTAGTCAGCACTTCGGTGTTGACATGAATATCAATTATGTGATCATTTTTATAAATTTCCTGATACAAAACTTTGAATTTTTCGAAAAACTAAGGATTTTCTTGTCCCAGGAATAGATTACCTTAGCCGTATTTAGCACAACTTTTTGGAATTTTGGATCCTCTATGCTCTTCAACTTTGTATTTTTTGGCTTTATAACTATTTTGATATGAGCGTCACTAATGAGTCTTATGTAGACGAAACACGCGTCTGACGTACTAAATTATAATCCTGGTACTTTTTATAACTAATTATTCTGATGATAATAGTCTTTTTTGAATCATGAAAATGATTTTTTTTTAAATCAAAATTTAAGTTTGTTTCTAACATGTCAGAAAGAAAAATTTAACGCATTTACAACTTGAACAGATGTTATAAAATAGGTTTGGTAATTTATATATACACTATGAAGATTGATTTTTCCAGAATTGAACAGTCAATGATAAATTTTGCTACTGTTTTACTCTTATTACGATTGAGAAGTTCTTTTAGTTTATCGATTAATGAAAGGTCCGGGAAGTCATTGTGATGTAAAGTTTGTTGCTCTTGAAGAAGTGCATCACGGATATCGCTATACAATTTACGGTTACTCATGAAGTGAAGCTCGTCTTCTACGTTTTTATTATCGTGGTCTAGAATAAAACAACTTGCATATTTTTGTTTCTGGTTTGTAAGTTATAATATTTTTAGCCGAACTTTTATTTGTTTCTTTCAGCCAACATACAAAAAGCTGGTAGCATGTATTACAAGTTATATGTTCAGAATCTAGGAAGCATCGCTGCCACGACAGGATTGTTCGGGATAATTCTAATCACAAACGTATTTGTTGTCACTATTTGGCTATCCCGAAACATCAGAACACCAATATCAGTTTTACTCTCCAATATAGCTATTTATGACACACTTGCTATGATGTCAGGGCTTGTACAAATGAGTTCGTCTTACATTTTCGGAAATTGGCCCCATGTTGCTGCTTGCTATGTAGATCCAATATCATTTGTAATAGCCTTTCTCTTTCATGCTTTATCCATTATTTCGACGACTTTCCTTGCTGTTCAGAGAGCTGTTGTTTGCGCATTCCCATTTACAGGCCCACGGTTATGTGGCACTAAGACGACAGTCATTTTTGTTGGTGTTTCCGTTGCAGCAATGCTGACTTTCTGTATACCTTTGGTTTTAATCCGAGACGTTCAGAGTGTTGTTAAACTGTCGACCAACAACGAATCAGCTTTGTACTGTAGCATTGAAAACATAGTGTGGTTCAAAGATTATTGGAAGATGTTTTTGATTGTACGATTTGTTACTTTAGGTCTCATACCAGCATGTTTAATAACTATATCCATGGCTATCTGCTTGTTGACTATTAACAGAAGACAGATGGTGTCAAGTCAATCGTCTAACCGACAAATCAAAGCCAGAACAACCGTTATGCTGGTTCTGGTTATGCTTATATTTGTACTGGGTGAGCTACCTTCGAATGCGTTGCTGTTTTACCTCAGTTTTCTGCCAACACAGCCAACATGGATCAAGACATCAATGGGTATATGGTTTTGTAATATCACTCTAAACATTTCATACATGATGAATATTTGGGTTTATATTGGGATGTCTAAACAGTTTCGAGATCAATTGAAAGACAAATTCACAGTATGTACAACCAAAGCTGATCAAGGGAAAACAGGCACCGATGTGGAAAGTTACTAACCACACGAGTAATATATTTGTCGACCGTAATATTATTTCTATTGATATGTTAAAGATACTTTAGTGCCTGCAAATTGGGAAATGAACCCCTCTTTTTTTTTGTCGTTAAAGGTAAAAAAATTAAACTAGAAGGGTCGAACTTCTAAGGATGGATAATATTGTTTTCATATCAGATGATTATCAGCCTAAGGTTCAATATCAAAACAAGAGTCGAATCAGCTGACTTGTCAAAAACTAGAAGATCAAAGAAGCAAAGTAATTTTATTTCACATTCAGATATATTGATGATGTTCTTTCCATTAACAATCCAAACTTTTCTGATTGGATTCCGTTTATATATCCCCCAGAACTAGAAATTAAAAAAACAACAGACACGGCGTGCTCTGTCTCATTTTTAGACTTATGTCTCGAATTTGACATACATTGTCATTTCAGCGCTAGAATCTATAGCAAAAAGTAAAATCACAAAAATACTGAACTCAGAGGACAGTCCATAATCACATGGCAAAATCAAATAACAAAACGCATCAAAAACGAATGGACAAGAACTGTCATATTCCTGACTTGGTACAGGCATTTTCAAATGTAGAAAATGGTGAATTGAACCTGGTTTTATAGCTAGCTAAACCTCTCACTTGTATGACAGTCGTATCACATTCCATTATATTGTCACCGATGCGTGAACAAAACAAATAGACACAATAGTTAAACATGTCAAAAATAGGGGTACAGCAGTCAACATTGTGTTATCATCTTAATCACTATAAAAACAACAAATGTAACGAAGAAGTACAAAAAGGCATACATCAAATTAACATCTTCATTTTGATTATATTATACGATTTTATTTGTCTATGTAAAATGCACCCATCAAGGAAGGAAGGTTTTGAGTACTGGTGTAACAAACGAGACCATTTTAATTTTGAAATCATTCCCCCCCCACCCCCCCCCACCCCCACCCCCCCCCCCACACCTTAGTAGCACGATACCAACGTCATCTGCATATGGGATATACATTTCCCAACTCATTCAAGAGCATACTCAGACTTTGAAAAACGTCACCAGTGTCTGAGCAGAAAGTTGACTAACAAGGGATTTGTTAAAGAACGTCTTTTATCTTAAACATTTTCCTCGGAAGGTACCAAGACATTGTTGATAAATATTTCGTATCAATTTCACAAATAATACACGATGATCTTGAAGTATAGTTCTGGGTACTGACGTTGTTTGTCATCTTCATATCGTGTTAAAGTATTCTTGTATTTGTCTTTGAACTATTACTTTTACTGTTTAAAAGTCTGTTTTGGTGGTATCTATTTGACGTGGCTCTAAACTTCTACATCCCGTCATTGTATTATTGTGCTGTGATAATGTTTGTATTCTTGTCATACATTTTTGCTAACATGCTATTTTGTGTTTCTTTTTTTCAAATGACTTGCCTCTGCACTCATACACCCCGTCATTGTGTTATTATGCCATGGTAAATGTTGTTTCTTTACGTATTTTATGTTTTTTTTTCTTTATAGTGAATAAGATTATAACACAAAGTTGACTGCTGTATCCCTATTTTTGACATTTTTACCTATAATGTTGGTTTTTTTCACATATCGTTGTCAATATAAAGGAATTTGGCGACTGACATGCAAGTGAGAGGTTTAGCTAGGGTTAACTCACTATTTTCTTCATAGGAATATGCTTGTATCAAGTCAGGAATATGACAGTTGCTTTCCATTTGTTTGATGTGTTTGAGCTTATGATTTTGCCTTTTGATTAGAACTTTCCGTTTTGAATTTTACTCGGAGCGCAATATTTTTGTGATTTTACTTTTTACACATTAAACGAACGGTGAAAACTGTCCTATATGCTTACTTGGTACAGACATTTTCTAAGTAGTTTAAATAATTGTTACTGTTAGCCGTAATAGTTAATTAATTATGGTCATCATACGGCTTTGGCCGCGGAAGACAACGTCTTTGATACGGAAATTTTCCTTTAGCTGTTGTTCCTATTTGATTCAATTATTAAAATTTGTACAAATATCAATTATGATAACAGGACAGGATTCTTGAATCGAAGCCTGGGGATGAGTGGGAGTTAGGTTAGATTGATTTTGGAGTCGGGCGGTAACCAGGTGCCCAACGAGGCTAGTAAAATAGAAATATAATGTGCTTCACGAAAAAAAAAAACAGTAAGGGGGATAAAAGTGGGACAATACGGCTTGGCTGTGGAAGACAATGTTTTTGATACGGAAATTTTCCTTTAGCTGTTGTTCCTATTTGATTTAATTATTAAAATTTGTATTCAATGATTTGTTTCAGTAATAATAATCCTATTGCATTGTACATATATCAATTATGATTACAAATACGAGGGGGTGCAGGGGCAGATCCAGCCATATTTTAAAGGGGTCCCCAACCCAGGAGAAAAAAAGGGCGGGGTCCAATCCTCTGACCTTCTCTGAGGTGGACAGGATTCTTGAATCGAAGCCAGAGAATAACTGGGAGTTAGGTAAGATGAAATTTGGAGTCGGGTGGTAATCGGGTGCCCATCGAGGCTAGTAAAATAGAAATATACTTTACTTTATTGGCTTAAAACATTATACATGATATACAGTTTACGTATATAAAACAAAATAAACAATATAATGTGCTTTGCAAAAAAAAAGAACGTACAGCAAGGGGGATAAAAGTGGGACAATACGGCGTGGCTACGGAAGACAATTTTTTTGATACGGAAGATTTCCTTTAGCTGTTGTTCCTAGTTGATTCAATAATTAAAATTTGTATTCAACTATTTTTTTCGCCCCCTAATTAGAACCGTTGTGTATTGTACATATATCAATTATGATTACAAATACGAGGTGGTGCAGGGGCAGAACCACCCATTTTTTAAAGGGGGTTCCCAACCCAGGAGAAAAAGGGGGATCCAACCCTCTGACCTTCCCTGAGGTGGACAGGATTCTTGAATCGAAGACATAGAATTAGTGGGAGTTAAGTTGGAGGTAATTTGGAGCCGGGCGGTAACCAGGTGACTATCGAGGGTAGTTTAATAGAAGTGTTCTGTTCTTTGTATAAAAAAAGAAAGGGTGGTGAAGGTGGGAACTACCCAATGTTTACCCCCTCAATTACAGGTAAGGGAACCAGGTGAACAGGATAGGACACAAGCACAGGGATGATTTATGCATCACTGACAAAGAAAATTGTAAGAGAGAGAGAGAGAGAGAGAGAGAGAGAGAGAGAGAGAGAGAGAGAGAGAGAGAGAGAGAGAGAGAGAAGTTGGAATCATTACATGTTCATCCCTTCAATTACAGGGGTCAGTGTATTAGTCACCAAATTATTTAAAGAATTCTATTTTTAATGTCTTTACCCCAATTTAACATTGTTTAATGATAGTTGTACTTTTTAACTCTCAACCAAACATCAGACAAACTACAAATATTTGAGTAAATTGATATGATTAACAAATGAAAATAGAAAGGGAGTGGATGTGGGAACTACTCAATGTTTATCACCTCAACTACAGGGGGCGGGAACCAGGTGAAGAGGATATGAAACAAGCGGCGGTGAGGGAATCAGGCGGAGGGTAGGAAACAAAAATTAAGCGGCAGGGATAATGTGTGCTTCACTGGCAAAGAAAAATGTAAGAGAGAGGGAAGTTGGAATCATTTCATATTCACCCCTTCTATTACTGATACTGATCTCTGTGGAAAATTAAAACCGGAAAGTCCATAATCAAATGACAAAATGATAAACAACTGACATTGACAACAAACCAACGATAATAATTGCCGGACCAAGCACTGATAAACTAGTCTAGTAAAAACTGGTAAACCCTTGTCAGTCTGTACGTACATCAGAACGTCCACAAATTAGTGTCCTTTCTCTAACTTTAGTTTTCCTCAACAAAATGTTAAGAAACTTATACACAATGCATCCACAAATCACAGATCAAGTTTGAATTTTGATGGTGTCACTTTTAAGGTTCTTGAGTTATGCCCCTTTACAAATGGAAAATTTGCTTTTTTTTCATTTCCGTTCTCTTACTTTAGTTTGCCTCAAATAAATGTTATAAAACTTATACACAGTGCTCATTACAACAACAAAACACAGATCAAGTTTAAATTTGGTGGCGTCACTTTTACTGTTCTAAAGTTATACCCCTTTACAAATGGAAACATTGCTGAACTTTTCATTTCTATTCTCTTACTTTAGTTTGACTTAACAAAATGTAATAAAACTTATACACAATGCATATTACTGTGGATTCGTTATTATTCGTTGGATACCAATTATCGTGGATTTCATTAATACAGGTGAACTACTTATTGTTCAGCGAATAACAAATGATTTATAGGCATGTATGCAGACTTCGTTAAAACGACGAAATTAGATATCAACGAACATGAAAGTTCTCCCAAATCCACAAAAAAATGGTACCCACGAAAATAAATGAATTCACAGTATCACCATCTCCGCTAGCCAAGGGTTACGGTCCACTCCCGTTCTCTTCACGAAGAGAACGAAGAGAACGGGAGTGGATCGTAACCCTTAGCTAGCGAAGATGTAGTATCACAAACACAGATCAAGTTGGAATATTGGTGGCGTCACTTCTACTGTTCAAGAGTTTTGCCCCTTTACAATTGAAAAAAAAATCCTGGATTGTTCGTTCCCGTTCTCTTACTTAAATTTGCCTCTACCAAATGTTATGAAATGTATACACAATGTTTATTACCACAAAACTCATTTCAAGTAGACATTTGTGTAGCGTCACTTTTACAGTTCTTGAGTTATGTCCCATTATAAAATTATATGCAAGAGGGTGCATCATATGTGTTCCATGGACACATTCCCAATTTATTCGTTTTGTTCTCTTACTGAAGAGTGCCTCGAGCAAATGTTATGAAACGTATGAACAATGCTCATTACCACAAAACACAGACTAAGCACACCCTTGGGTAGTGTCTCTTTTGCCGTTCTTGATTTATGCTCCTCTTTAATCATATATGTAAGCACTGTTATCATCTGTGTCCCATGGACACATATCCCATTTATCTTATCTGGTGTTTGTTTTCCCCATCATTAAATGTCGTAAACCTTTGTGCATAAACATTGAGGACATATTAGAGCTTAAAGTTTTATTAAGTGGACAAGTTTTTGGGCAATAACAATTGTTGGACATGTTAAATTTGGGAGAGTACTGTTTGTTTACATGTTGGTTAGTAACAGGAAACAATTATTGGTATTCAAAGATACGTGGTATGTATGTAATCTATAATACAGTTGGAGGAGCATTTGCATATCTCATTCTATTGATATAAGGGGTCTGACCCAAAAAATCATTGATCAGTTTATAGGCTAAATATATTAGTTCAGTTTGAAGGACACCAGTAATAGTAAATCAACAATATTTGGTGTGTTGTTGACAAAATCATCCATGGGAATTAGTTGATCAACTTACTAAGTCATGGTGGTCGTGGTTTATTGACATCAAATTTTGGGCATGTTACAGCTTAAAATTAAATTGTCCATGCAAACCTTAGAAAATAACAACAAGACCACCATTAACATCATCTTGAAAATTACATGTAATTATATGTACATAAAATTAAGAATGGAAATGGGGAATGGGTCAAAGAGACAATTAACCGTCCATAGACCAGACAACAGCAGAAGGTCACCAACAGGTCTTCAATGCAGCGAGAAATTCCCGCACCCGGAAGCGTCCATCAGCTGGCCCCTAAACAAATATAAATACTAGTTCAGTGATAATGAACGCCATACTAAACTTATGATATTTTAATAAATTAACCTTTCTGAATGACAAAATATTACAACTCCAACATACATAGAAACGAACTAATTGATAATAACTGTCATATTTTTGACTTGGTACAGGACATTTTAAGTAAAACATTGGTGGGTTGAACCGGGTTTAATGGCTAGCCAAACTTCCCGTTTTATGACAATGTTCCAAAATGTAGCTAAAATGAACACACTACGTGACAGAAATACAACACAAACACACGCAAGAACACGCATAAGAACGATTTGCAATTAACGTTAAACGATTTTGATTCATTGATTCATAACATGATCTTTATGGATCCCTGTGGTAGATTTCGAAACAGCGCCTGTCATGAAAATACTTTGTTGAGTTTAATTTATGATTTTATTTTACCTTTACAAATTTTACTGTAACTTTAAGGTATTGTTCATAGTTTGGATCATCTGCTTAAACCGTACCTACCATTTTTTTTAAATCTTTTAAATCGCAATTATCTTCATCTGAATCAGAATTTTAGTCTTTTGTTGACGAAACGCGCGTCTGGCGCAAATATAAAATTCAATCCTGGTATCTATGATGAGTTTTATTTACAACCCTGGGTCGATGGCACTGCTGCTGTAGTTTTAATTCCTCATGGGTATCACCAGCCCAGTGGCCAGCACTTCTGTGTTGACTTGAGTTATCATTGATATGCTCATAACTATAAATTAACTGTTTACAAAACTTAAAATGTTTGCAATACTAAGGCTTTTCTACCTCAGGAATAGATTACCTTAGCTGCATTAGACAAAACTTTATGAATTTTTGGTTCTCAATGCTCTTCAACTTCGTATTTTATTGGCCTTTTTAACTTCTTTTTTCTTTAGCGTCACCGATGAGTCTTTTGTAGATGAAACGCGCGAATCAAACAAAATTTTGTTTAGCTGTAATTGGCTTTGATCTAGGTTTCAGTAACTGCGAGTACTCTTATATCGGAGATTTGTTTCTATTGTTTTCAGGTTAGCTGTTTTTGTGCGATGTACCAATCTTCTAAATTAACAATTTCAATGGATTTTTACAGTGTATTCTTATGCTGTGATGTGACACCACGGTCTCAGGCTACGAGGGGGGGGGGTGAACCTGTCCCGAGAGTCTGTAGTTCATCGGTTGTCGTTTTTGTAAGTCATATTTGTTTTTCAAGAATGCTTTTGTTATAAATGAGGCCTTTTGTTTTTCTATTTTGACTTGTTTCAAATGTGTTCATGTCGGGGCCTTTTACTGTATGGACTTATTTTCAATGACGAGGAACATATTGTGACTTAGAGCTAAGACATGCTAATATCCACTTATTTGAATTAGTGCGGATAGTTGACTGTCTCATTGGCAATCATACCACATCTTGGAATACACTGTTGCCCGATTTGTTTGATAAAGAAAAGTAATACAGTGCATCTCATTTTCCTCCTGTATAAGACATTAATACATGTTTTGTTATTTAGATTGTACACGTTTAATTAGTAAACAACTGGTTCCAAACTTATTAACCTTTTTAATATATCACTTCAGTGTTTTACATGTTTTCCAGAAGGCAGCTATTGATTTCTGCTGATTCTTATGATAATAATAAATACTATGTGCGTCTCAATAATATTGGTGAACGGTCTGGTGGTCCACATGAAATTCTCAAGGCTGCTTTTGAAGTGGACAAAACTCTCACAAATAGAGAAAATTCATGGTCTAATAAACTATCTGAATTAATGAAATATATTAGAATACCCTTCAACAAGCATTGTAATAGTATTCAAACAGAAACAATAAGATTTCTACAAAAATAAAATTAAATTTGAACTATCAAAGATAAACGATGGAAACTGTGGTCAACTTTTATTTTTTTAGTAAAATTTATACTAAATAGTTATCAAAAGTACCAGGATTATAATTTAGTACGCCAGACGCGCGTTTCGTCTGTATAAGACTCATCAGTGACGCTCAAATCGAAATATTTATAAAGCCAAACAAGTACAAAGTTGAAGAGCATTGAGGATCCAAAATTCCAAAAAGTTGTGCCAAATACGACTAAGGTAATCTATGCCTGGAATAAGAAAATCCTTAGTTTTTCGAAAAAATCAAAGTTTTGTAAACAGGAAATTTATAAAAATGACCACATGATTGATATTCATGTCAACACCGAAATGTTGACTACTGGGCTGGTGGTTACCCTTGGACAACAAGAATATTTAAACTTTAATATTCCTAAATACCTTAGAAAAAAACTCACTAAATTAAAAATAAGTGCACACTCCTTAGCAATAAAAACTGGTATCCAAAACCAAAAATACCCTCTAATGAGAGATTTGGTAAATATTGCATAGGAAAAATTGAAAATGAGATACATTTCTTGATTGAATGTCCACAATATAACAAAATAAGATTTAAATATAAAATTAATGATATTAATTCAAATAATTTGGATGAAAATTTTACCAAAATGTTAAATCCTATGTCTGAAAAAGAATTAAAATCTATTTGTATGTATATTGAAGAAGCTTTTGATTTGAGAGACCACCATACCGTTTCATCAAATAATAATCTTTTACAGTAGTTTGTACATATACACATATATCTTATATAGGTGATTGTGTGTTTTACGTAAATTTATGAAAATTAAAAATAATACTGATGTATAAGTTTATGGTATCAATATTAGTTTATAATATCATGGTATACATAGAATTGGCTTATGACTTGTTGTTACATGCATCTTTATTTCATTTATATGTTGTTTTAATATTATAATTGTCTGTATTTGGATCACGCCTCTATTGTGCTCTTTCCAATAAAATATTGAATTGAATTGATAATTAAAAAAAACGCATTCTCTTGTTCCCCCCTAATCAAAATAATATTTTATAAATCTTTAATTTTAATCTCGATCGGTGAAGTTATATTAAGAACAAGAAAAATCAGTACACGAACTATTGAAATCAGTACAGCAGTTTACACCTTACGAACATAGTAATGTATATCAGAAATACAAGTACAAACTTAAAACAGTAATATACTTTCAAGAAATATTTGAACTACTGAAAGCAAGCTTAATGTACGTTACCTACAACAATGAAATATCAAATCTTGTCATTAACATTCTAATGAGAGTGTCTGAACTTCAGAGAACGGTCATACACAGTAGAAGAAACTATATTAAGAAAAACAGAACTCTTTGAATGACAATTCAAATATCAAACGAATGGACAACAACTGTCATATTCCTGACTTGGTACGGGCATTTTCTTATGTAGAAAAAGGTGGATTAATCCTGGTTTAATAGCTAACTATACCTCTCACTTGTGTGACAGTCGCATTAAATTATATTATATTGACAACGATGTATGAACTAAACAAACAAACATAATAAGTTAAAATTAAAAAAAAAGATAGGGTACATCAGTCATCAATTGTATTATTACCTTAATCACTATAAAAACAAACAAATGTGCATACAAACATTTACCATGGCACAATAACACAATGACGAGACGAATAAGTACTAAACCACGTAATTTGTATCAAAGAAACACAAAAAGACATAAATAAATATTACTAGTAGCAAAAATGAAAGACAGGAATACAAAAACTATCCTAGAACAATAAAACAATGACGAGATGTACAAGTAGTGAGTCAAGTCAAAAACAGACTTTTATACAGTAAAAGTAATAGCATAAAGACAAATAAAAGAATGTATAACACGTAACAAGGTCTTGGTACCCATTCCGATACACTTTTTTACATAAAAGAAGAGACGTTCTTTAACATACCCCGGGTTCATCAACTTTCTGCTCAGACACTGGTGACATTCTACAAAGACTGAGTATTTGCGTCATGCTCTTGAATACCGAATAAGTTGGGAAATGTGTATCATATATGCAGGTGTAGTTGATATATTATTACTTAAGTTGAGGAAATTAATAATTTAATTAAAATCGTCTTTTTTTGTCATAGATTCTGGTACTGAGACGTGTATGTCAAATCGAGGCATACGTCTAAAAATGGGACAGAGGAAGCTGTGTCTGTTGTTTCTTTAATTTCTAGTTCTGGTTGATATATTAATGGAACCCAATCAGAAAAGTTTGGATTGTTAATGGAAAGAACATCATCAATATACCGGTCTCTGAATGTGAAATATACCTGGCTTCTTTGATCTTCTTGTTTTTGACAAGTGTCTGAAGGCACTCCGATTCATATGAAAATAAGAAGAGGCCAATAAGGAGAGGCACACACTTCGTTTGAGCTTTTGATTTTTCGATTTGATTAAGGACTTTTCATTTTTAATTTTACTCGGAGTTCAGATTTTTGTTATATTACTTTTTCCTTAACATAGTAGCATAATACATTATATGGCCGTAAAAAGGTGAGTGTAAAATAAAAACATTTAATGTAATCCCTGCAAGAGGAATCATTTTTCTGCAGAGAATCTCCATATTTGTTTGCTTCCGTTTTATATCAACTGCTTCCGGTTGTTATCGCATGATTTTCTGTTATTGGATATGTTCCTTACGTCGTAACTACAATCCCCTTCCCTTTCATAAATGTGACCTACCGTATTAGACTATTTACCGGATTTAATATCTCATAAGCAACACGACGTGTGCCACATGTGGAGCAGGATCTGCTTACCCTTCCGGAGCACCTGTGATCACCCCTAGCTTTTGGTGGGATTCGTGTTGTTTATTCTTTAGTTTTCTGTGTTGTGTCGTGTGTGCTATTGTTTGGCTGTTTGGCCTTTTCATTTTTTGCCATGGCGTTGTCAGTTTATTTTCGATTTATGAGTTTGACTGTCCCTTTGGTATCTTTCGTCCCTCTTTCCGACATCATTCGGCAAATTACAGAAATGTCTATCATCTCGTCTTGATAAGTATGTTGTAGTTCCTGCGGACAAAGCTTCAAATAATATTGTCTTTGTATGTAAATCGTATTACTACGAATGTCTTGTAAAAGAATACGGTATAAATGAGCACTCAAGTAATTCCACATACAAAGACATATCATTTGACAAGGATGAGATCTTAGCAAATCATAAGTTCTTCATGGCTTCAATGAACATTACATTGAACACCAAATCGGAGGACTTACCTTGTTTGTACTTGATACCTAAGCTTCATAAAATTACGTACAAACAACGGAAAATTATTCGCCCATCTTCATGTTCCACTAAAGAATTGTCCATTAGATTGACCTCAATTCTGTCCGCAGTGAAAAAGGAACTTCAGAAATACTGTGAAACTGTTTACTCGCGTAGCGGTATTAACCATATGTGGATTCTTAAAAATTCTATAGAACTTCTAGATAATTTTAAATCTCGGTCATTTTTCTGAAATTAGTTCTATCAAATCTTTTGATTTTTCAACCTTGTATACCACCATTCCCACGGTAAAATTGAAAAATCACCTGAAAGAAGTAGTCCACAATACCTTTCAACATAATAATGGTAGCATACGCTATACATTTATTACTTTGGGATATCATACGGCATATTTTGTTAATAGTGCAAAACAAAAAAGTAAAACATGCTACACAGAATAACAAGTGATCAGTATGCTGGAGTTTCTTATCGACATATTTGTTGAGTTTGGAGGTAGACTTTTTCAACAAATTGTCGGCATTCCTTTGGGAACAAACTGTGCGCCTCTCCTTGTCGACCTTTTCTTATTTTCATATGAATCGGATTTTCTTCAGACACTTGTCAAAAACAAGAGGATCAAAGAAGTCTGAATTTTTAATTTCACTTTCAGATATATTGATGATGTTCTTTCCATAAACAATCCGAACTTCTCTGATTGGTTCCATTAATATATCCCCCAGAACTAGAAATTAAAGAAACAACAGACACGGCTTCCTCCGCCTCATTTTAGACTTATATCTCGAATCTGACTTACACAGTCATCTCAGTACCAGAATCTATGACAAACGAGACGATTTTAATTTTGAAATTATAAATTTCCCCCACCTTAGTAGCAATATACCAATTTCACCTGCATATGGGATATACATTTCTCAACTAACTATTCGATATTCAAGAGCTTGCACCTCCTACTCAGACTTTGTAAAACGTCATCAGTGTCTGAGCAGAAAGTTGATGAACCAGGAGTATGTAAAAGAACGTCTCGTCCTTTTTCTAAAAAGTTCATCGGTAGGTGCCAAGACCTTGTTGATAAATATTCCGTATCAACTTTGCAAATAATACATGATGGTATTGATGTATACATTCTGCGTACTGACGTTGTTTATCATCGTAACAGCGTGTTATATTGTTCTTTCATTTGTCTTTGTTCTATTATTAATATTACTTTTACTGTTGGATCGTTTTCTGTGATATCCATTTAACGTGGCTCGGTACTTATACATCCCGTCCATATGTTTGTATTATCTTTCATTTTTGCTGGTGTGTTTTCTATATGCGATTTGTTGTGTTTCTTTAGTTCTTATCACGTGACTCTGTACTTGTCAGTATGTTATTGTTCTATAATATGTCATTATGTTATATGTCTATTTCAAATTCGAAAATACGTTGAA
This sequence comes from Mytilus galloprovincialis, assembly GCA_037788925.1. Taxonomy (NCBI): domain Eukaryota; kingdom Metazoa; phylum Mollusca; class Bivalvia; order Mytilida; family Mytilidae; genus Mytilus; species Mytilus galloprovincialis. The sequence continues at coordinate 57,434,513 of CM075335.1, read as the reverse complement.
CCACAAACGTCAAAATTAAACCTCGGTATATTTCTGAAATTAATTCTTACATTCTTTTGATTTTTTTAACCCTGTATGCTCACATTGCCCATGTGAAATTTTAAAATTGTTTCTATAAACATTGAATGACAAATATATGTGACGCATACATTTTCTGACGTCAGACAAGCGAAGCAAGTTAATTTGATAGATGCTTTTGTGTTCTGTTAGATTGTAAAATTGTAACACGATGATGACTACTGTACCCATATTTTGACTATTTTATTTATTATGTCTGATTAGTTCACGCATCATTGTAAATATAAAGGAATTTGATGAGACTGTCGTACAAAGTGAGAGGTTTAGCGCTATAAAACCAGGTTTAATCCACCATTTTCTACATTTGAAAATGCCGGTACAAGACAGGAATATTACAATTGTTGTCCATTCGTTTTTTATGTGTTTTGTCATTTGATTGAGGGACTTTCCGATTTGATTTTCCTCTGAGTTCAGTATTTTTGTGATTTTACTTTTTTCGACATCATTTGGCAAATTCCAGAAAAGATACCTCAATAGTACATTTTTTGTGTAAAACATAACCAAGTTGGATTCAAAAAAAGATAAGAATCAGGAAATATATTATTATTTATTTATTTAATTGCTTACATATTTCAACTTTTATCTTTTTATAATTTTTTTATCCATCACTTAGTGTTCGGCTCTTTTGGTTTCATTTTCAACGTTTAACCACAAAAAAGGAGGATTCAATGTCACAAGCACTAAAGTATCTACATGGAATGATATTACGGTCGACAAATATATCACTCAGGTGGTGAGTTACTTTCCTCATTGGTAATTTGCTTGTTTGCGTTGCCTGTTTTCCCTTGGACGGAATTGGTTGTACATACTGTGAATTTGTCTTTCAGTTGATCTCGAAACTTATACATCGCAATATAAACCCATATATTCATCATGTATGAGACGTTCAGAGCGATATTACAAAACCACCTATTGATGAATTGATCCATGCTTGCTGTGTTGGCAGACACTGTAGTAATACATCAACGCTGTCGTCGGTAGCTCACCCAGTACAAATATAAGCATAACCAGAACCAGCATAACAGTTGTTCTGGCTTTGATTTGTCGGTTAGACGATAGACTGGACACCATCTTTCTTCTGTTAAAAAAGAGGGACGAAAGATACCAAATGGACAGTCAAACTCATAAATCTAAAATAAACTGACAACGCCATGGCTAAAAATAAAAAAGACAAACAGACAAACAATAGTACACATGACACAACATAGAAAACTAAAGAATAAACAACACGAACCCAACCAAAAACTAGGGGTGATCTCAGGTGCTCCGGAAGGGTAAGCAGATCCTGCTCCACATGTGGCACCCGTCGTGTTGCTTATGTGATAACAAATCCGGTAAATAGTCTAATTCGGTAGGTCACATTATATGTCATGTCTGGTGATGAGGGGACACCTGCCGTATCAGACGACACCGTGTCCATGATGACGTCTGTTTCGGACCTTTTTATACTGGGCGACGTCCGAGCAAGTTTCCTGTTTGATCTTCGTAAATTCATGTAATTGTAGTTTTACTACTGGGCGGATGATGTCCTCGGGGACAAAATGTCCACCAGCAGAGACATCGACCCAGTGGTTATAGAAGAGGGACGAAAGATACCAAAGGAACAGTCAAACTCATAAATCTAAAATAAACTGACAACGTCATGGTTAAAAATGAAAAAGACAAACAGACAAACAATAGTACACGTGACACAACATAGAAAACTGAAAAATAAACAACACGAACCCACCAAAAACTAGGGGTGATCTCAATAGTCAACAAGCAGATAGCCATGCATATATAGTTATTAAACATGCTGGTGTGAGATGCAAAGTGACAAATCGTACAATAAAAAACATCTTCCACATATCTTTGAACCAAACGATGTTCTCCAAGCTACAATACACAGCTGATACGTTGTTGGTCGATAGCATGACAATACTCTGAACGTCTCGAATTAAAACAAATGGTATACAGAAAGTCAACATTGCTGCAATAGAAACACCAACAAAAATGACTGTCGTCTTAGTGCCACAAAACCGTGGGCCTGTAAATGGGACTGCACAAACAACAGCTCTCTGAATAGCGAGGACAGTTGTCGAAAGAATGAATAAAGAATGAACATTTTTCTCACCACAGTATGCCATTTTTCTCACCACAGTATGCCATTTTTCTCACCACAGTATGCCATTTTTCTCACCACTGTATGCCATTTTTCTCACCACAGTATGCCATTTTATCTTTTAATTTTTTTTACATTTAATTAGACCGTAACAAATATTAATGACTTGAGCAAACATTCTGAAATTGATTTTTAGAGTTCGAATACGACAAAAATAAATGTATATTGGGCAAAATATTTTATCTGATGTTTAATAATTTTTTTATTTATAGAACCCAAACTGATTTCACTTGTAAAATGAGTTTTGCATGCATATTACGCGACTATGCCCAAGTTTTCACCACATATTTATTTTCTTTATAATTCTTTTGTCGTCTACTTTTTTAAGAATTTACACCATAAATTTCCGTCATTCTATTATTTTCAAAACGAGGAAAAATTATCACAATGACCTACAAAAAAACATAATGAACTTTGCATTCAATCTTAAAAAATCAAACTTACCAATGAAAATTTCGTGTAAAATTTCATGCGTTTCCTCTGTTATGGTTATATATTTTCCTGCGAAGGCGCATATGTTCCGTTATATAACATTCTATAGTCGGGAAACAACACTATTGGTTAAAGATTTAAGACAATGAAATTGCTTCCAAGCTTTCTTAAATTGAAAACCATTTAATTCTATACTTATTCCATTTTTTGTTCGATTAATGATATTCCTGAAATAAAATGGAAAACTTTTTTCTTTTATATAGTTTTTGAAGATTTAAAATTTCAGAAACACATGTAATGTGTTGAATTTCTTTTTATCCTATTTGACTATTCATTACTCATTCACTTTATTAACAAGGGTGTGCTATTAATACATACACTCATCGAGTAGGTAGGGTACTGTCACCTTTTAAATCTTGGATTACCTTGACCAACCAAATATAAATTAGTTGTTGTAAGTTTACTTTAACAGGTTTAAGGTTTTCTGTATTATCACGCTTTTTTTGTGTGTTCCTAAACGTTTTACATTTTTGGTTTAAAAAAAAAATGTATCATCAAGTTTGTGGGATGAATCCAAAAAACTTGTGCCAAGAACAAGGAAATCGGAATTAAACGTTTTGCAACTAGTATTGGTTCTACAACTATCATCGGTTCCACTTTTTAAAAATCTAAACACGTGTCAGATAGGCTTGGTATTTTTTAGCAACTAAAATTGATATTTTGAGGAAGGTATAGTACGATCTGTATATGAAGTATGATTTAATTTTCATATTTCATACTTTTTATAACAAATGTAAAAAAAAAATATAAGTGAGAAGAGAAGACAATATCAGATTTTTATAATAAGCTCATTATTCTTGACACATCAACTAAATGATAGGAAAAAATTACCATATGAAGTATATAGTTATCAAAGGTACCAGGATTATAATTACATCAAATCAATCTACATAAGACTCATCAGTGTCCGTGCAAAATTGAATTTCGAGTACAAAACCACAAGAGTCCCATTCGGCGCCCGTACGGTATTCGGTGCAGGAAATGCTTACCCTTCCGGAGCAACTGGTTTCAATCCCGATTTTTAGTGGAGTTCGTGTTGTTTCTTATTTATTATTTATAACTGTTGATTTAAATGTCCTTTGGTTTTTTGAGTCTTTGTTTACTCTTTTGTTTTGATTGTTATTGTCTTTAATAGTGCATACTTTACTGCTGTATTATTTCAGAAGGTAGAAGACTTGGATGTTGTTTACCATGTATGCCAATACCTTATGTTACCAAGTTTCCATCTGTCATATATCCATTGACCTTGATCTTACTTTCATGGTTCATTGACTGCTAGAAAAAAATGAAGAGCTTTTTTATCATATGTTTAAGAATTTTGTAGTTATAGGTTTCATAAGAAGGGAGAATTAGATATTGCTTGATTTCTACTTGATTTCTACTTGAGTTTTTATATTTCGATACAAAGTAAACAATTCTATTTGTGTTTCATATGATTTGAACATATCTAAAATTCTAGATTATTTTCTTTCCCTGTTTAAATTCTGAAAAGGTGTAACCACCAAATCATAGTACAGTTTCATACGAAAAAGGGTTGGAAAAAAATTCGATCCCTTTTATTTGACATTTGTTTGAAAATAAATCCTGCATTGCATTGCAGAAAAAAAGTCATAAACATAGATCTTGGGTGTTTCAAAGTACAATTATTAATTATTTGATACATTTTGGAAACTTGAGATGACATAGTTACTAAAGCTTGTTAACAGGAAATAAATGGGTGAGCATTTGATTGGTTCACTTCTAGGCAAGGCCGTAACTAGGCATCTTATTTTAGTGAGGCAAAATAATGGAGCCGAGCGAAGCGAGGCGAATTTTTTTTTTGGAGGGTATGAAATGAATGGTGCAAAATCCTGCATTCTAGGCATTTTTAGAGAGTTTGATAATGTTTTGAATTTTGGACACTTTTTATATAAATTTTTCATATTTTAAGACTTTTAATTACTAACACCAAATTTTTAACTTTTAACAACTTTATTTAAATTTATATGTAAGATAATCATCCAAATATCACTGATTTGAGTCTGCTGCTAGAACATAGAACAAACATCGATTCAGTAGAGTTTGCCAAATTTTTCTATGGCCGGTTCAGTCAAATCGTTTTAGAATCATAATTTGGTCTGCTGATATCCTTATCGCGATGAACATGGAGCATGGCAAGACCACACAATCTCTCGCCAATCATGCATGCTCTTATCCAAGTTTTCAGTCGTTTCAGGCCAGTCTGTGTTTCTAAAGGTAGCACATTATCATCAACACAATGATCAATGTCTTCTTCCAATTCCTTCTCCATCAGTAATTCGGTAGCAGCATCGGTAGTAACAGTTTTGTTTGCAAAAGGGAATTAAGCTTTCCTGTAAGCACAATCATACAGTCGCAGTTACAAAATATTAAACTCGCTTTTATGCTAACAAAGAGTAGACAAACTAGGGATAGAATGATATAAGATACATGTATATGATTCTATCTATAGAGTAAGTATATATGATATGGGTACAGGGGAATTGGAATGGAGTTTTTGACGTTTACATGTAGTTCCGTAATTTCAAATTATTTCTGGAAATAGTTGGTGGTATTTTAGTTCCAGAATATATAAATTTAGGGGTTAGGGGTTGGGGGTGTCAGATTCCTAAACCCCGAATATAAAGAAACGAAATTCCGTAGTCTCAAATAAGTAAAGACAAAATCCTGGGTTAAAGGTTCTACCATTCCTCAATAATATTAAATTGGAATATGAAATATTCTTTCAATTTTTAAGGTTAAAGAAACATCATCATGGATAAAAGCTAATCCATGCATTCATGTTTCATAATATTTATATTCTATTTATCTGTAAAGAGAAAGATTAAAGTTTGTGAAATGAATACGCAGACAGGCTGCTGACTGACCCCTTCCGAAGACCAGTACTTGATTTGTCAGTCTACTTATCCTATTGAAGTTATATGCAATACTCAGACTCTGTTCACAAAAAACTAGTTTACTACAATTATTCCTTATTTACCTTTAGTGTCGTTTTTCCTTTTTCTGCAAGAGCCTGTTTTTAACTAAAGATCCATGATGATTATCGTTACTAGGTTGATGTAATCGAGAAACATCACCCGTTGAGATGCTGAGTTATATCCAGGAAGAATAGGTTGAAAGGAATGGAATGATGACAAGTTATAGAAATTAAGGTTGAGACAGAACAACAAATGAATATTATATTTATATATATGTGTAAAAAAAAATGTCAAAATTTTAGTGAGGCAATTGCCTCACTTGCCTCAAGGGTAGTTACGGCCTTGCCAGGTAAAATTGGAGAAGATAAATCTGATGCCTTGTGAAGACAGAGTGGCATACTCTGCACATTAAAAACCTTTGCAACAACTTGTGAAGAGACTGTAGGTAACCTATTACAAGGCAAAATTTCAGTCCCTATTCAATATACCCCTATTTTCCAGTGGCAGTTCAAATTACCCCACTTACATTCAGGATGACCTCAGTAGTAAGATCTACCTTTGTAAATCTTCCTATATTTGCGCAAAAATCCTGCATTTAGCATCAGAAATATATCATCTGAACACATAATTTCTTAAAGAAATCAAACTGGGATAGGATCTTCTTAATTTTTTTTTTCGATTATTAGTATTAGAATTAAGTACTTAAATTTCAAAATTTTCGAGACGTTGCCAGTAGTACAGGGGTATGTTGAACTATCCCAAGGAAGAAAGGTCGCGTGTTCGAATCTCGCTGCGGAGGGTTCAAAAATCATCTCCTATATTAAATGTAACTTTTATTTCGGAGACATCCATTATCACTTCAAACTATAGTACACAGTTTTGTTTAACCAGTGAAGCAAATTTTAAGATATTTTGGGGGCATTTCAAACACTTGTTTCATCGCCATCTGCTGACGTACAGATGTGGTTAAGGGCTCAAATTAATCCTCAGATAACCAGCAATGTGATTTACTGTGCATCAAACTTCTATCATTATCGGTTTAGAGTCAAGTCGACTCTAATGACTTTTCTGTTGAAACCATTTATTTTTCTTTGAATTTGGAAGAATATTTTCAAAAAGAAGGGCTTAGAAAACTGTGCTTTTTAGGGGAATAATGACTTTTTTCAATAATTGTGAAGTGAGATTTTGAAGAATAGTATCAAATCAATAGTTATAACATGTACACTAGTTAAAAAATTAATTTTTAGTGTACCAGCGCAATCGCAAACTTGAAATGCGCTAAAAATCCGAAGTCATTTCTTAAAGATGTAGTATGGTAAAAGAGACAAAAAGTCACTAAAATATCCTGAATATTTTTGGCAAAGTTGAAATAGATGTAACAAAACATGGTTTCGTCAGTGTTGGGGTATTATACAGTTGAAAACACTTTTGTTCAGATAAAGGAACATGTATATTTCAATGGGAAAATGACAGACTAAGGAGTTGATTCTTCCTATATTTGCGTAAAAATCATGCATTTAGCAACAAAAATATATCATCTGAACACATAATTTCTTAAAGAAATCAAACTGGGATAGGATCTTCTTAATTTTTTTTTTTTTCGATTATGAATAGTAGAGTTAAGTACTTAAATTTCAAAATGTTCGAGACGTTGCCAGTGGTACAGGGGTATGCTTGAACTATCCCAAGGAAGAAAGGTCGCGTGTTCGAATCTCGCTGCCGGGGGTGCAAAAATCATCTCCAATATTAAATGTAACTTTTATTTCGGAGACATCCATTATCACTTCAAACTATAGTACACAGTTTTGTTTAACCAGTGAAGCAAATTTTAAGATATTTTGGGGGCATTTCAAAGACTTGTTTCATCGCCATCTGCTGACGTACAGATGTGGTTAAGGGCTCAAATTAATCCTCAGATAACCAGCAATGTGACTTACTGTGCATCAAACTTCTATCATTATCGGTTTAGAGTCAAGTCGACTCTAATGACTTTTCTGTTGAAACCATTTATTTTTCTTTGAATTTGGAAGAATATTTTCAAAAAGAAGGGCTTAGAAAACTGTGCTTTTTAGGGGAATAATGACTTTTTTCAATAATTGTGAAGTGAGATTTTGAAGAATAGTATCAAATCAATAGTTATAACATGTACACTAGTTAAAAAATTAATTTTTAGTGTACCAGCGCAATCGCAAACTTGAAATGCGCTAAAAATCCGAAGTCATTTCTTAAAGATGTAGTATGGTAAAAGAGACAAAAAGTCACTAAAATATCCTGAATATTTTTGGCAAAGTTGAAATAGATGTAACAAAACATGGTTTCGTCAGTGTTGGGGTATTATACAGTTGAAAACACTTTTGTTCAGATAAAGGAACATGTATATTTCAATGGGAAAATGACAGACTAAGGAGTTGATTCTTCCTATATTTGCGTAAAAATCATGCATTTAGCAACAAAAATATATCATCTGAACACATAATTTCTTAAAGAAATCAAACTGGGATAGGATCTTCTTAATTTTTTTTTTTCGATTATGAGTAGTAGAGTTAAGTACTTAAATTTCAAAATTTTCGAGACGTTGCCAGTGGTACAGGGGTATGCTGAACTATCCCAAGGAAGAAAGGTCGCGTGTTCGAATCTCGCTGCCGGGGGTGCAAAAATTATCTCCAATATTAAATGTAACTTTTGTTTCGGAGACATCCATTATCACTTCAAACTATAGTACACAGTTTTGTTTAACCAGTGAAGCAAATTTTAAGATATTTTGGGGGCATTTCAAACACTTGTTTCATCGCCATCTGCTGACGTACAGATGTGGTTAAGGGCTCAAATTAATCCTCAGATAACCAGCAATGTGATTTACTGTGCATCAAACTTCTATCATTATCGGTTTAGAGTCAAGTCGACTCTAATGACTTTTCTGTTGAAACCATTTATTTTTCTTTGAATTTGGAAGAATATTTTCAAAAAGAAGGGCTTAGAAAACTGTGCTTTTTAGGGGAATAATGACTTTTTTCAATAATTGTGAAGTGAGATTTTGAAGAATAGTATCAAATCAATAGTTATAACATGTACACTAGTTAAAAAATTAATTTTTAGTGTACCAGCGCAATCGCAAACTTGAAATGCGCTAAAAATCCGAAGTCATTTCTTAAAGATGTAGTATGGTAAAAGAGACAAAAAGTCACTAAAATATCCTGAATATTTTTGGCAAAGTTGAAATAGATGTAACAAAACATGGTTTCGTCAGTGTTGGGGTATTATACAGTTGAAAACACTTTTGTTCAGATAAAGGAACATGTATATTTCAATGGGAAAATGACAGACTAAGGAGTTGATTCTTCCTATATTTGCGTAAAAATCATGCATTTAGCAACAAAAATATATCATCTGAACACATAATTTCTTAAAGAAATCAAACTGGGATAGGATCTTCTTAATTTTTTTTTTTCGATTATGAGTAGTAGAGTTAAGTACTTAAATTTCAAAATTTTCGAGACGTTGCCAGTGGTACAGGGGTATGCTGAACTATCCCAAGGAAGAAAGGTCGCGTGTTCGAATCTCGCTGCCGGGGGTGCAAAAATTATCTCCAATATTAAATGTAACTTTTATTTCGGAGACATCCATTATCACTTCAAACTATAGTACACAGTTTTGTTTAACCAGTGAAGCAAATTTTAAGATATTTTGGGGGCATTTCAAACACTTGTTTCATCGCCATCTGCTGACGTACAGATGTGGTTAAGGGCTCAAATTAATCCTCAGATAACCAGCAATGTGATTTACTGTGCATCAAACTTCTATCATTATCGGTTTAGAGTCAAGTCGACTCTAATGACTTTTCTGTTGAAACCATTTATTTTTCTTTGAATTTGGAAGAATATTTTCAAAAAGAAGGGCTTAGAAAACTGTGCTTTTTAGGGGAATAATGACTTTTTTCAATAATTGTGAAGTGAGATTTTGAAGAATAGTATCAAATCAATAGTTATAACATGTACACTAGTTAAAAAATTAATTTTTAGTGTACCAGCGCAATCGCAAACTTGAAATGCGCTAAAAATCCGAAGTCATTTCTTAAAGATGTAGTATGGTAAAAGAGACAAAAAGTCACTAAAATATCCTGAATATTTTTGGCAAAGTTGAAATAGATGTAACAAAACATGGTTTCGTCAGTGTTGGGGTATTATACAGTTGAAAACACTTTTGTTCAGATAAAGGAACATGTATATTTCAATGGGAAAATGACAGACTAAGGAGTTGATTCTTCCTATATTTGCGTAAAAATCATGCATTTAGCAACAAAAATATATCATCTGAACACATAATTTCTTAAAGAAATCAAACTGGGATAGGATCTTCTTAATTTTTTTTTTTCGATGATGAGTAGTAGAGTTAAGTACTTAAATTTCAAAATTTTCGAGACGTTGCCAGTGGTACAGGGGTATGCTTGAACTATCCCAAGGAAGAAAGGTCGCGTGTTCGAATCTCGCTGCCGGGGGTGCAAAAATTATCTCCAATATTAAATGTAACTTTATTTCGGAGACATCCATTATCACTTCAAACTATAGTACACAGTTTTGTTTAACCAGTGAAGCAAATTTTAAGATATTTTGGGGGCATTTCAAACACTTGTTTCATCGCCATCTGCTGACGTACAGATGTGGTTAAGGGCTCAAATTAATCCTCAGATAACCAGCAATGTGATTTACTGTGCATCAAACTTCTATCATTATCGGTTTAGAGTCAAGTCGACTCTAATGACTTTTCTGTTGAAACCATTTATTTTTCTTTGAATTTGGAAGAATATTTTCAAAAAGAAGGGCTTAGAAAACTGTGCTTTTTAGGGGAATAATGACTTTTTTCAATAATTGTGAAGTGAGATTTTGAAGAATAGTATCAAATCAATAGTTATAACATGTACACTAGTTAAAAAATTAATTTTTAGTGTACCAGCGCAATCGCAAACTTGAAATGCGCTAAAAATCCGAAGTCATTTCTTAAAGATGTAGTATGGTAAAAGAGACAAAAAGTCACTAAAATATTCTGAATATTTTTGGCAAAGTTGAAATAGATGTAACAAAACATGGTTTCGTCAGTGTTGGGGTATTATACAGTTGAAAACACTTTTGTTCAGATAAAGGAACATGTATATTTCAATGGGAAAATGACAGACTAAGGAGTTGATTCTTCCTATATTTGCGTAAAAATCATGCATTTAGCAACAAAAATATATCATCTGAACACATAATTTCTTAAAGAAATCAAACTGGGATAGGATCTTCTTATTTTATTTTTTTTCGATTATGAGTAGTAGAGTTAAGTACTTAAATTTCAAAATTTTCGAGACGTTGCCAGTGGTACAGGGGTATGCTTGAACTATCCCAAGGAAGAAAGGTCGCGTGTTCGAATCTCGCTGCCGGGGGTGCAAAAATCATCTCCAATATTAAATGTAACTTTTATTTCGGAGACATCCATTATCACTTCAAACTATAGTACACAGTTTTGTTTAACCAGTGAAGCAAATTTTAAGATATTTTGGGGGCATTTCAAAGACTTGTTTCATCGCCATCTGCTGACGTACAGATGTGGTTAAGGGCTCAAATTAATCCTCAGATAACCAGCAATGTGATTTACTGTGCATCAAACTTCTATCATTATCGGTTTAGAGTCAAGTCGACTCTAATGACTTTTCTGTTGAAACCATTTATTTTTCTTTGAATTTGGAAGAATATTTTCAAAAAGAAGGGCTTAGAAAACTGTGCTTTTTAGGGGAATAATGACTTTTTTCCATAATTGTGAAGTGAGATTTTGAAGAATAGTATCAAATTAATAGTTATAACATGTACACAAGTTAAAAAATTAATTTTTAGTGTACCAGCGCAATCGCAAACTTGAAATGCGCTAAAAATCCGAAGTCCTTTCTTAAAGATGTAGTATGGTAAAAGAGACAAAAAGTCACTAAAATATCCTGAATATTTTTGGCAAAGTTAAAATAGATGTAACAAAACATGGTTTCGTCAGTGTTGGGGTATTATACAGTTGAAAACACTTTTGTTCAGATAAAGGAACATGTATATTTCAATGGGAAAATGACAGACTAAGGAGTTGATTCTTCCTATATTTGCGTAAAAATCATGCATTTAGCAACAAAAATATATCATCTGAACACATAATTTCTTAAAGAAATCAAACTGGGATAGGATCTTCTTAATTTTTTTTTTTTCGATTATGAGTAGTAGAGTTAAGTACTTAAATTTCAAAATTTTCGAGACGTTGCCAGTGGTACAGGGGTATGCTGAACTATCCCAAGGAAGAAAGGTCGCGTGTTCGAATCTCGCTGCCGGGGGTGCAAAAATTATCTCCAATATTAAATGTAACTTTTATTTCGGAGACATCCATTATCACTTCAAACTATAGTACACAGTTTTGTTTAACCAGTGAAGCAAATTTTAAGATATTTTGGGGGCATTTCAAACACTTGTTTCATCGCCATCTGCTGACGTACAGATGTGGTTAAGGGCTCAAATTAATCCTCAGATAACCAGCAATGTGATTTACTGTGCATCAAACTTCTATCATTATCGGTTTAGAGTCAAGTCGACTCTAATGACTTTTCTGTTGAAACCATTTATTTTTCTTTGAATTTGGAAGAATATTTTCAAAAAGAAGGGCTTAGAAAACTGTGCTTTTTAGGGGAATAATGACTTTTTTCAATAATTGTGAAGTGAGATTTTGAAGAATAGTATCAAATCAATAGTTATAACATGTACACTAGTTAAAAAATTAATTTTTAGTGTACCAGCGCAATCGCAAACTTGAAATGCGCTAAAAATCCGAAGTCATTTCTTAAAGATGTAGTATGGTAAAAGAGACAAAAAGTCACTAAAATATCCTGAATATTTTTGGCAAAGTTGAAATAGATGTAACAAAACATGGTTTCGTCAGTGTTGGGGTATTATACAGTTGAAAACACTTTTGTTCAGATAAAGGAACATGTATATTTCAATGGGAAAATGACAGACTAAGGAGTTGATTCTTCCTATATTTGCGTAAAAATCATGCATTTAGCAACAAAAATATATCATCTGAACACATAATTTCTTAAAGAAATCAAACTGGGATAGGATCTTCTTAATTTTTTTTTTTCGATGATGAGTAGTAGAGTTAAGTACTTAAATTTCAAAATTTTCGAGACGTTGCCAGTGGTACAGGGGTATGCTTGAACTATCCCAAGGAAGAAAGGTCGCGTGTTCGAATCTCGCTGCCGGGGGTGCAAAAATTATCTCCAATATTAAATGTAACTTTATTTCGGAGACATCCATTATCACTTCAAACTATAGTACACAGTTTTGTTTAACCAGTGAAGCAAATTTTAAGATATTTTGGGGGCATTTCAAACACTTGTTTCATCGCCATCTGCTGACGTACAGATGTGGTTAAGGGCTCAAATTAATCCTCAGATAACCAGCAATGTGATTTACTGTGCATCAAACTTCTATCATTATCGGTTTAGAGTCAAGTCGACTCTAATGACTTTTCTGTTGAAACCATTTATTTTTCTTTGAATTTGGAAGAATATTTTCAAAAAGAAGGGCTTAGAAAACTGTGCTTTTTAGGGGAATAATGACTTTTTTCAATAATTGTGAAGTGAGATTTTGAAGAATAGTATCAAATCAATAGTTATAACATGTACACTAGTTAAAAAATTAATTTTTAGTGTACCAGCGCAATCGCAAACTTGAAATGCGCTAAAAATCCGAAGTCATTTCTTAAAGATGTAGTATGGTAAAAGAGACAAAAAGTCACTAAAATATCCTGAATATTTTTGGCAAAGTTGAAATAGATGTAACAAAACATGGTTTCGTCAGTGTTGGGGTATTATACAGTTGAAAACACTTTTGTTCAGATAAAGGAACATGTATATTTCAATGGGAAAATGACAGACTAAGGAGTTGATTCTTCCTATATTTGCGTAAAAATCATGCATTTAGCAACAAAAATATATCATCTGAACACATAATTTCTTAAAGAAATCAAACTGGGATAGGATCTTCTTAATTTTTTTTTTTCGATTATGAGTAGTAGAGTTAAGTACTTAAATTTCAAAATTTTCGAGACGTTGCCAGTGGTACAGGGGTATGCTTGAACTATCCCAAGGAAGAAAGGTCGCGTGTTCGAATCTCGCTGCCGGGGGTGCAAAAATCATCTCCAATATTAAATGTAACTTTATTTCGGAGACATCCATTATCACTTCAAACTATAGTACACAGTTTTGTTTAACCAGTGAAGCAAATTTTAAGATATTTTGGGGGCATTTCAAACACTTGTTTCATCGCCATCTGCTGACGTACAGATGTGGTTAAGGGCTCAAATTAATCCTCAGATAACCAGCAATGTGATGTACTGTGCATCAAACTTCTATCATTATCGGTTTAGAGTCAAGTCGACTCTAATGACTTTTCTGTTGAAACCATTTATTTTTCTTTGAATTTGGAAGAATATTTTCAAAAAGAAGGGCTTAGAAAACTGTGCTTTTTAGGGGAATAATGACTTTTTTCAATAATTGTGAAGTGAGATTTTGAAGAATAGTATCAAATCAATAGTTATAACATGTACACTAGTTAAAAAATTAATTTTTAGTGTACCAGCGCAATCGCAAACTTGAAATGCGCTAAAAATCCGAAGTCATTTCTTAAAGATGTAGTATGGTAAAAGAGACAAAAAGTCACTAAAATATCCTGAATATTTTTGGCAAAGTTGAAATAGATGTAACAAAACATGGTTTCGTCAGTGTTGGGGTATTATACAGTTGAAAACACTTTTGTTCAGATAAAGGAACATGTATATTTCAATGGGAAAATGACAGACTAAGGAGTTGATTCTTCCTATATTTGCGTAAAAATCATGCATTTAGCAACAAAAATATATCATCTGAACACATAATTTCTTAAAGAAATCAAACTGGGATAGGATCTTCTTATTTTATTTTTTTTCGATTATGAGTAGTAGAGTTAAGTACTTAAATTTCAAAATTTTCGAGACGTTGCCAGTGGTACAGGGGTATGCTTGAACTATCCCAAGGAAGAAAGGTCGCGTGTTCGAATCTCGCTGCCGGGGGTGCAAAAATCATCTCCAATATTAAATGTAACTTTTATTTCGGAGACATCCATTATCACTTCAAACTATAGTACACAGTTTTGTTTAACCAGTGAAGCAAATTTTAAGATATTTTGGGGGCATTTCAAAGACTTGTTTCATCGCCATCTGCTGACGTACAGATGTGGTTAAGGGCTCAAATTAATCCTCAGATAACCAGCAATGTGATTTACTGTGCATCAAACTTCTATCATTATCGGTTTAGAGTCAAGTCGACTCTAATGACTTTTCTGTTGAAACCATTTATTTTTCTTTGAATTTGGAAGAATATTTTCAAAAAGAAGGGCTTAGAAAACTGTGCTTTTTAGGGGAATAATGACTTTTTTCCATAATTGTGAAGTGAGATTTTGAAGAATAGTATCAAATTAATAGTTATAACATGTACACAAGTTAAAAAATTAATTTTTAGTGTACCAGCGCAATCGCAAACTTGAAATGCGCTAAAAATCCGAAGTCCTTTCTTAAAGATGTAGTATGGTAAAAGAGACAAAAAGTCACTAAAATATCCTGAATATTTTTGGCAAAGTTAAAATAGATGTAACAAAACATGGTTTCGTCAGTGTTGGGGTATTATACAGTTGAAAACACTTTTGTTCAGATAAAGGAACATGTATATTTCAATGGGAAAATGACAGACTAAGGAGTTGATTCTTCCTATATTTGCGTAAAAATCATGCATTTAGCAACAAAAATATATCATCTGAACACATAATTTCTTAAAGAAATCAAACTGGGATAGGATCTTCTTAATTTTTTTTTTTTTCGATTATGAGTAGTAGAGTTAAGTACTTAAATTTCAAAATTTTCGAGACGTTGCCAGTGGTACAGGGGTATGCTGAACTATCCCAAGGAAGAAAGGTCGCGTGTTCGAATCTCGCTGCCGGGGGTGCAAAAATTATCTCCAATATTAAATGTAACTTTTATTTCGGAGACATCCATTATCACTTCAAACTATAGTACACAGTTTTGTTTAACCAGTGAAGCAAATTTTAAGATATTTTGGGGGCATTTCAAACACTTGTTTCATCGCCATCTGCTGACGTACAGATGTGGTTAAGGGCTCAAATTAATCCTCAGATAACCAGCAATGTGATGTACTGTGCATCAAACTTCTATCATTATCGGTTTAGAGTCAAGTCGACTCTAATGACTTTTCTGTTGAAACCATTTATTTTTCTTTGAATTTGGAAGAATATTTTCAAAAAGAAGGGCTTAGAAAACTGTGCTTTTTAGGGGAATAATGACTTTTTTCCATAATTGTGAAGTGAGATTTTGAAGAATAGTATCAAATTAATAGTTATAACATGTACACAAGTTAAAAAATTAATTTTTAGTGTACCAGCGCAATCGCAAACTTGAAATGCGCTAAAAATCCGAAGTCATTTCTTAAAGATGTAGTATGGTAAAAGAGACAAAAAGTCACTAAAATATCCTGAATATTTTTGGCAAAGTTGAAATAGATGTAACAAAACATGGTTTCGTCAGTGTTGGGGTATTATACAGTTGAAAACACTTTTGTTCAGATAAAGGAACATGTATATTTCAATGGGAAAATGACAGACTAAGGAGTTGATTCTTCCTATATTTGCGTAAAAATCATGCATTTAGCAACAAAGATATATCATCTGAACACATAATTTCTTAAAGAAATCAAACTGGGATAGGATCTTCTTAATTTTTTTTTTTTTCGATTATGAGTAGTAGAGTTAAGTACTTAAATTTCAAAATTTTCGAGACGTTGCCAGTGGTACGGGGGTATGCTGAACTGTCCAAAGGAAGAAAGGTCGCGTGTTCGAATCTCGCTGCCGGGGGTGCAAAAATCATCTCCTATATTAAATGTAACTTTTATTTCGGAGACATCCATTATTACTGAACTATATATAGTACACAGTCTTGTTTAACCAGTGAAGCAAATTTAAAGATATTTTGGGGGCATTTCAGAAACTTGTTTCATCGCCATTTGCTGACGTACAGATGTGGTAAAGGGCTCAAATTAATCCTCAGATAACCAGCAATGTGATTTACTGTGCATCAAACTTCTATCATTATCGGTTTAGATGCAAGTCGACTCTAATGACATGTATTTTTTCTGTTAAAAAAAACATTTGTTTTTCTTTGATTTTTGAAGAATATTTTCAAAAAGAAGGGCTTAGAAAACTGTTCTTTTTCAGGGAATTATTTAGTTAAAAATATCATTTTTAGTGTAGCAGCGCAATTGCAAACTTGAAATGCGCTAAAAATCCGAAGTCATTTCTTAAGATGTTATGGTAAAAGAGACAAAAATCACTAAAATATCCTGAATATTTTTTGCAAAGTTGAAATAGATGTAACAAAACATGGTTTGTCAGTGTTTGGGTTTGATAAAGTTGAAAAAACTTTTGTTCAGATAAAGGAACATGTATATTTCACTTCTTTACGTAAATCTCTCCAGCGTTGGAGCATACTCAGTTACAGCTGTGTTCCCTTATAAGCAATGTCTAGCTAAATAAAATCTATGGACGGTCAGCACTGATTTAAAGTAGTGTCTCCTACATGACAGTCTTGATTTTGTTCCTGATAATTGTTTACTTTTAGAAAATGCGACTTGGATGGAGAGTTGTCTCATTGGCACTCATACCACATCTTCTTATATATATTGAGCAGTAAAACGCAAATTTGAATATAAGACAGTTATGTTCAGTGTTTGGTACAAGTTGACTGTCACTGGGCACAACAGTTCAACATAGAACCCTATGGGGAAACCAGAGGACTTTTTTTTTTTTTTTTATCAGAAAACACTGTCAAACATTCAAACGTACTATCCATACTGATCTGTGTCCACACTTGTATCATTACAATTTATTCTATAAAAATACATAAGTGTTTGAGTTTTTATATAGGAGTCCAAAGTAAATCTACCCAATTCTGATCTAGCACCTATGTAAGTGGCTGTATTTTTTAGTCCTTATACTGCTTTAATTACAAAATTTAGAATGAACCTTCTCAAAGGGATATTTTTATGCTAATGCAAGAGTATCACCTGATTACTTAGCAATGCTAAATATTGATGATGTGCAACACCATAACTTACGATATGTCTCTGATAATGATCTATTTGTTCCAAGACCAAATACAAATTTTAGTAAAAAATCTTTTCATTATTCTGCAACCAAAGTAAGGAATAATCGTAATGTGGAATTATTCAAAAAACATTGTTATAATCATTTTCTTGAAAAGTATATGCAAGTCAAATATTTTTTTTTCTTTTTTTGTTGTTGTAAGAACAAGTATGGACACTGATAAGTGTGGATAGTAATTTTTTATTTTAGGTTTTCTCTGATGAAGCATGTTCCATAGTTGTTGCTTTCATGAATATATATATATTGATAGGTCAGTTGAGTAGTACAGTATGTAGACTCTGTTGTTTTTTTTTTAGTTATATCCTTTTATTTTTAATTCTGTTGTACCTAGACTTCCAAGGCCTTGTTGACATTATTTAAATTGAATATCTGCATTAATGCAACTGTTTAGTACAAAGTCAATAAAAAAACCAACAACATACATACATAGTACTGAATAAAAATACATGTTTTATGCTGATATAATGCATACTATCATGACTCCTTTTTGATCTTTTAGTGACCTATTTACCTTGGTATTGTAAGCAGGTTTACAGGTTAAAGAATCTTTTTTATAATTGTGGTTTCAACATCTGTAAATTTATATGTCTTGAAATGGGTTAATCTTGTCTCACCGAAGGAGTAATATAATATATAATTGTTTTGGAATGTATGGACACAGATTATGTATGCTCTTGTATATCATATAAAATTATAAAGGAAATAACTGAAGAACAGTATAAGTGATGCTACTTAAATAACTGAAGAACAGTATAAGTGATGCTACTTAAATAACTGAAGAACAGTATAAGTGATGCTACTTAAATAACTGAAGAACAGTATAAGTGATGCTACTTAAATAACTGAAGAACAGTATAAGTGATGCTACTTAAATCTGTACTTGTGATGTGAGGTTTTTGGTAATAAGTCTGGAGTCGATTTCACAAAAAAACTTAAGACCAAGATTGATCGTAAGTTATGAACAATTCAGTATACTTACAAGCAATGTTAGTAGTAAGTTTTTTTGTGAAATCGACTCCTGAATAATATTTGGTTAAGGGAAACTTATGTTAGAGAATGGAAACAGAATAATTAGCAATTTATCCAATTATAAAGAGACATAACTTTTGGACTGTAAATAAGATGTTACCAAAATTCATACTTGATCTGTATTGTATTGCCTTAATTGCAATTAATTTTACATTGTCATTTCAGGGTCTTTTATAGCGGACTATGTGGTATGGGCTTTGCTCATTGGTGAAGGCCATACGGTTACCTATAGTTGTTAATTTCTGTGTCATTTTGGTCTCGTTGAGAGTTGTCTAATTGGCAATCATACTACATCTTCTTATTTTGTATATATATGTTACAGGGAATTTGTAAAATCAGGGATTTTGTAAAATCACTGGACTAATCAGTGATTGTGTAAAATCACTAACAGTTTCAGTGGTTTTGTAAAATCCCTGAAATTGTTAAGGATTTTACAAAATCACTGAAAATAGAGCTAGGGATTTTGTAAAATCCCTGATTGCAATAAAGTATAACATGCTATTAGAAATGTGTTTTTCTTAATATAAAGATAGACCAAATGAATGATCACTAATGATTTAGAAATATATTTGTTTAATAAATACTATGAGCTAGAACTTGTATATAATGATAATGACTAAAAGGCATTTAAACGGGTATTTAGACCACTCTGAATTTGCTTATTTTTGCAAGACAAGTTTGGGTGACATCCCTACCACTATAAGCTATTGATATGTGAATTTTCTTAACTATGCTGTACATGTCTTCAAGACATACATGATATTTTTAAAACATCTTCATCTGATGAATATTGTTTTTAACAATTTTTTCAAATCTTCACATTGAAGAACTTCATACCTTCATTTATCAACAAAATATTTACTTTATTTGGATTAAAAGAGTTGAGAAATTTTAGAAACTTATTCAAAGTTATACCACTTTGTGATAGAATACATGTGTCTGATAAATGACCAAAGTATAGGTAAAACTTTGTTTATTTTTGCTTGGTTAGATTAACCTATTCATGAACATGTAAGTACAAAACAAAGTGTTATTACCAATATTTTCTGTTGTCTTTTTTTATTATTATTTTGTGAATATAAATGTTATTTTGTAGGCAGCAAATTAATAATACAACACTTTTTCATGCAGCAATAAGATGCTCTTGATCTGATATGCATGTAATATTTGCCACTGGATCACATACCCTAACCCACTCAATTTCTTATACCTTACATATGTGTTTTTCTTCTCTAATGACAGCAATCAACCTAATGTTCTGGTCGGTTTTTATATTTGATTTTAAAAATTGATATAATTGGTTTTATTTTCTACAGTAGTTATACAGAAAAACTATAATAAACAGTAACTTTCTTTCAAACAAGGTAGTGATAAGAGCTTGTTTTGTCTTCCTTCTGTGGCTCATTGACCAAATAATCCAAAATGTTTATCATATTTTCCCTGGTTCCATATGTTGCACTTTAATTTTACCTCAATTATTTGAAGTAACTTTTGTGTGTATGTTTGCTCTTGATTTCAAGACATTTGTGCCTGAGCCATTGTTCTAAAGTATGTCAGTTGTTTTGTGCATGAAAACCGCTCACTTAATATTAAAATAAAGACTAAATTAACCTCAAACTTATTGAGTGTTACTGTTGTAGTCTTTTTTCACAGAAATTCTTAACAAGAGGCTGTCACAACGACAGCAAACCGGATTTATTAATATTTATTTGTGTCCTGGCAATATCACAAGAACCATTACTGATGAATGGTGAAAGTGAAAATCGTCAATATCAAATTTGACCTCCATTTTGTCATCAGTATCAACATATTAAAATTTGAAAAGCTTAGATTGAATGGTTCATGAGTAAATGCAACAACGTGAATGGAAACGCCATTTTACAATCTTTCAAGAACCATAACTCCTGAACGGTAAAAGTCAAAATCGTCATTATTGAACTTGACCTCTATTTTGCCATCAGTAACAACATATAAAAATTTCAAAAGCTTTGGTTGAATGGTTCATGAGAAAATGCACGGACACGACTGGAAACACCATTTTTCAATCTTTCAAGAACCATAACTCCTGAACGGTAAAAGTCAAAATCGTCTTTATTAAACTTGACCTCTATTTTGTCATCAGTAACAACATATTAAAATTTGGGAAGCTTTGGTAGAACAGTTCATGCGTAAATGCATGGACAAGACTGGAAACTCCATTTTTCAATCTTTCAAAAACCATAACTCCTGACCGGTAAAAGTCAAAATCGTCATTATTAAACATGACCTCCATTTTGTCATCAGTAACAACATATTAAAATTTGGGAAGCTTTAGTAGAACAGTTCATGCGTAAATGCACGGACACTACTGGAAACTTCATTTTTCAATCTTTCAAGAACCATAACTCCTGAACGGTAAAAGTCAAAATCGCCATTATTGAACTTGACCTTCATTTAGTTGTCAGTAACAACATATTAAAATTTTAAAAGCTTTGATTGAACGGTTCATGAGTTAATGCACGGACAATATTTGATTGCCGCCCGCCCGCCCGCCCGACTGCCCGACCGCCCGCCCGGCCGCCCGCCGTACATCCCCAAATCAATAACCGACATTTTTGTCACAAAAATCCGGATAATAAAAATGAATGAATGTATTTTACAAATTCCCTGAATTTAATCAGTGAATCTGTAAAAAAGATCTTAATTATTTCAGGGATTTTGTAAAATCACTAGTCAAAATCAGGGATTTTATAAAAACACTAATCAGTTCAGTGATTTTACAAATTCCCTGAAATTTCAGTGATTTTACAAAATCACTGATTTCACAAATTCCCTGTATTATATATATGTGTGTTGATCAGAAAAGTTGTCTCACATAACAATCTGCCATATTATTCTATTTTAATGATGTATTGTAATGAGATAAGGTTTTTCTACCTCAGGCATAGATTACCTTAGCTGTATTTGGCAAAACTTTTAAGAAATTTGGTCTGTACTGCTCTTCAACTTCGTACTTTATTTGCCCCTTTTAACTTTTTGGATTCGAGCGTCACTGATGAGTCTTTTGTAGACGAAACGCGTTTCTGGCGTATATTCAAAATTTAGTCCTGTTATCTATGATGAGTTTATTGAATGTAAAGTATTTTGATACTGGGAAGAGTAGATGGTAGTATTTGTCAACTGTAATGATTTATTCTAAAAAGGCATGGTTTAATATTCTCAGTAATATTTATAATCACATGCCCAGTAGTAATACTTAGGTCAAAATAGTCATACAATGATCTGTTTACAAAACTGTATTGCTTAAAAAAGATTTTCTAACTTGGGAATAGATTAACCCTTGCTGTGAATGAAGATAAAGAATATATAGGGTCAAAAGAATATTTTTTTTGTCACTTGGTCACCGATGTGTGAATGATTACAAGGTTAATATGCTGGTTTATGATATATATATAATCTGCATTTGATTTGATTATAGTATGTTCATGTTTGGTCGATCATATATAATGATCATACAATACTTGACATCAAGGTTGCTGCTTCATATAACACCTAGACTCCCAAGGCCATGTTGACATTATCACAACTATATACATTTAAACTTTTGAGTGTAACTAATCTAGAATGATTAATTATATTGTGTCAAAATATACTTCACTGAATCATAGAAGAGAATTAATTTCGCGTCAGTCAGGCCTTGTGAGTTTCGTCCCTTCTAAATGCTGAAATAAAAAAAAATAAAAAATGTGTTTTTGTTCATATGCAATTAGGACTCATCAGTATAGGGTTGCAATAACCAACTCTGTTGCAGATGATTAGCAGGCTGCTTTTTAAACAATATTTATGTCTTGTATATATCCAGGAAAACTTTTTAAAGGATGGATCCCCTTAATTTCTAATAAATAATAACGATTGAAGCCTATCTGTGAAATGGACAACGGTTAATAGTATACATTCCATGGCTATAAAAAACCCTGAAGCATAACAGTGTATGGAATTGCCAAACAGAAACAGGTTATTTTCGCCCTCACTATCGCTCGGGTAAAATAATCACGAATAAAATGCCTACCCATGTTAAAATTAAAACAAAGTATAGCTAGCATCAATTATTTCTCAACTCAGATATACTGTAACTTGAAATGGTGTGGGGCAGGGTGTTATAGAATGTCAGAGACACTTGACAATACATGACACAAAGCAGCCAGTAGCCCAGTACCATTCTCCTTGTACAAATCAGGTTAAAATTTGAAGAGTTTGTTTATATATTTGTTATTATTTTCTTATTTTATCAGATTTGTAATATTCTTGCATGTTATACTTGTTTGTATTTGTTGTGAAGAAAAGAAGACCAAATTTAAGTATTTTCACTGGTTTACACATTGTGTCAGATTTTATGTTTGATTTTTCTGCACTATGTTTTATACATTGTTATGCAACGATCTCTCCAAGCTCACGGACATACAAATCATGGAAGCTGACTAAACAGTGCAGGATTAAAATAACAGTTTCATTTCAAACTTAAATTAATTCATTGTCTAAAACTTCTTTTTTCTCACAAGGTTTCTTTTTTATGTTTTTATTTTTGTAATCTCTATTTCTATTGCAGCAGTTATTAAACAACAGTCATTAAACACCCAGAAAAGATGATGCCTTATCAAAGATTGAATCAACAATAAAAAGGGAAATTTAAATTTATGTAACATGCTACCTTTAAATGAGGCCAATATTTATTATAAGGTGTGTTAAAAGCAGCTGAAATACTGAAAGCAAAAATGATAAAAGGCAAACAGGTAAAAGTAATTGTTGAAATGATTTGAAATGAAACCAACATTCCATATTATATATATATTGTCAGCAGAAAATCTAACTCTAACACTGTTTGGTGTAATTTTCAGACTTATATATATATATATATATATATATATATATATATATATATATATATATATATATATATATATATCTGCAACTATTCCATCTTCATGTCTTATATATCATGTACTGTATTACGACGCTAGATTAAAACTGACGAGGAAAGGAAGTCGTATATGTATATAAGATATACAAGATTATTTCATCTGTAAATGGTTGAGCTAAGGAAGTACTTCCCTTGTAACACAACACAGAGGTACTGGTGGAGACAAAGATGATTTTGTGAGAAAAATCACACAACACAGAGGTACTGGTGGAGACAAAGATGATTTGGTTAGAAAAATCATACTCTCTTATCACAGTTGCTTCACGACAGAGACATGTGACACCTTGAGTTACAGAACACTATCATTCTTCTACATTACACATAAATGGCCTATATGGTCTACCATGAACAAATTTTAAGATCAGGTCAAATACATGTATGACTTAGTAAGCTCAGTAATTATTTCAGTATTGAATTCTGTCACTGAAATTGACACTATGCACCACGCTTGTGGACACAGACTAGCTGATGATTACCACCATACCAAAAACAATATGCAGGAGAAGACAAAAAAGCTAGAAAAAAAAGCTAAAATGAGTGCACTTACAATCAATGACAAAAAGACAAAATTAATGTACATCAACACAGAGAGACTGCCTGTCATATTTGTAGAAGGGACACAACTCGTAGCTTTAGATTCACTTAATTACCAAGGATTGTGTATAATTACAGAAGGTGGTTCATGGAAGAGATATAAAGATCAGCATTCATTATACTAGGTGACATCTTGAAAACAAGTCTTTTCAGAGAAGACCAAGCTCATCCTCTACAAAAGCTGTGTATTATCTGTACTCCTTTATGGCTCCAGCTTCAATAACAGAGGTCTGAGGAAGATGGCGAAAATATTCTGGCCAAACAAAATCTTCAACAAAGACCTACATGAGATTACCAATCATACAAAACACACTAACATGAATGGACTATAAAATAAAATGCTGAAAATATTATTGAGATTAATGGCAAGTGTTGTAATAGAAACATTTTTTCATTTCAAATTTTGTACCATTTTTAAGCAATATTTTGTACAGGTAATAACGTCTACGAGGTACTTTTGTACATGTTATAACTTGTATTTTTGCTTTGTACAAATATTTTGTACATGTTATAACCTGTACACAATCGCAAGTTGTACACAACATACATATGTAATATTTTTCCGTCTAATTCAATGTTAGAGTGTTATATTTTATAACACGTACAAAGACTTTTCAGTTTGAATTATTTGTCCAATTTTCACTATATTCCTTTTACTATTATTTTAACTTTTTGTTTTGCAAATTTACATATTACTATGGTTTACCAATAACATCTTGGTGATGAGGTTCTCTGGAATCATGGATACCAGTAGAGTAGTACTATAATGAAACGCTGACTGTGGCTTGAACAATTTAGAACAAATATTCATCCAATAAGTCTTCTGAAAATATGTAATAAACTAATATGCCATTTCTGGAAAAGAATTAAATTGTTGCATGAAAGAAATAACATTCTTTGTGGTATAAGGGAGAATATACTGCAATTCAAATTGTTTGATACAAATTAAACCAAAATAACAATTAAAGTGGTTCATCTTATACTTCGCAAAAATGTAGATTTCAGCCTAATTTTTTTTAAATATACTAAAAGGTATGGGTCATTTTGTTATTTTTAAATGTATAAGATTTATAAAATTGCCCATTTTTGCCTATAAATTATTAAAAAAAAAAAGTTTTTCTGAATGCAATGAAAAGGATCAGATAAAATTTTGATATTATGATAAGATATGTTTGTCATTATCATTAAAGAAATGAAAGAAAGAAAAAGCAGTGTCTCAAAACTTTTTTATATAAATCCTTTCAAATTTTTTGATAAACAGTATAAACATTTTTTAACCTATTGTCAAGTTAATCCAGGTTTGCTTTCCTTCATCTGTTATAAACTCAGGAGGGATGTGTCTTGTTTGATTTTAGTGTATCCTTTTCATTCCAAAATATTCCAAAACCATTTCTATGATATGTGCAGCAGTGAAGCTCACAATAAAATCCCTGTCAGCATCATGATGCAGAGTTTAAATCTTCTTTAAAGTTTGTCCTCTTTATTCTTCTTATTAAGTTCCAACTTCCTTTATAATAAAATAGCACAATACAGTTTTAATGCAATGCAAATAGTTCATAAAAACTTATTAAAAGGTATTAATTGACATATTTTGTTACAGCAAGTGCCATTTTTGTAAATATTTTTTTTCCTGATGGGTTATATTATTTCTCATGTTGAACTATACTTTAAGTACATTTTGATTTTCATTCTACTCTTTAATAGAATTTTGTAACTGTTTAACATATATTTAAGAGCACCAATGATGAATACATCTATTTTTGTGAAAGATGTATATGTATTTCAGATTTGGTATCTTGTATTGTTTATTTCTATGTAAAAAAGTGAAGATAATGTTCTAGTAATCTAATGCATCTAAACCCTCTCTCCTAATATCTAGTAGCATTTAATTAACAGATAATGCCAAAATTACCTATTAAAATGTCAGATATTTGAAATTAGTCAAACAAATTTCATTCAGGAGCCTCTGGCCTTTGTTAGTCTTGTATGATTTTTAATTTTAGTTTCTTGTGTATAATTTGGAGTTTAGTATGACGTCCATTTTCACTGTACTAGTATACATATTTTTAAGGGGCCAGCTGAAGGACGCCTAAAGGTGTGGGAGTTTCTCGCTACATTGAAGACCCATTGGTGGCCTTTGGCTGTTGTCTGCTCTATGGTCGAGTTGTTGTCGCTTTGACACATTCCCCATTTCCTTTCTCAATTTTATTCATGTGATCTTATCTGAACCATGAACATGCATGACATACTTTTTAACTAGATGTTAATCAATCAAACATTAGTCAATACCATATCTATTAATAATAATATATGGAAAGAAACAACATACCAGAAAATAGATATATATTTTGTATATTTTTGACAATAGTTATTCTTACTGAATACTACCTGGATGCTGTTATTATCAAACAAGAAATAGTTGAATGCTTTTGGGAAATTCATGAGAAGATGTAAAATTTCAAATGTTATTGTATGAAGATGTCCGAACTTGTCTTGTATGTTGTCTGTCCCAGCTCTTAATCTCTTGGCTCCATAAAACTGCTCACCTGTCAACTGATCACCATCTACCTATGATGAAACCAGACATCTTTTATACTTTGTTGAAACAAATGCTCTACAACAGATTAAGCTAAGTTGGCAAGGTAATAAAAAAAACACCTTGTCAAGTAGCGGAGTCTATTGACAGAACTGAATAAAATCTCCATAGTTTTACATAACATGCTATAAATCCATCCTCCAAATCCTATTATTGGCTATTCCTTCCCAATTACACAAACCAAAAATCTGGAAATCATAAATATTGCAGAGTTGAAATTATCTTTCTAATTAGCCATTAATTAATCCCAGACCAATTTATGCACCAATTTCTCTTGGAAAATGTTCTTTTAACTACTAAAAAAATCAGTATTACATGGACAACCTGCAAAAAGAAAAATAAAGAAATTAGGAAGAAACTTATTCATACTTTCTCAATAATGGACCATCATCCAAGCATCCATAGGATGTGATGGATGATGGACATTCTGTAAGGAAGCCGAAGGCTTCGCGGGTTAAAGATGAATATCTTATTCTACAGGCTAGTAACGACCTTGTTTTACAGTTGAGTGATTTTAAATCATAATCACCTGTACAAATCCACTCATGCGTGCATATATAAACCCGTGCACACCTGTATTCTGTCTCATTTTAAAGTATCCCGAAAAAGGATGTGAGCGAAAAAACTCATTTAATTGTATATAAAATGGGTGGGCCATAAATCAAGGGCGGGTCTTTAACCCGCGAAGCCTTCGGCTTCCTTACAGAATGTCCATCATCCATCACATCCTATGGATGCTTGGATGATGGTCCATTCTATTACAGAAGCCTACAGCTTCTTGGTTAAAGATGAATCTTTAAAGCAAAGAGAATCAATTAAATGAGATAAAAATGGCCACAAATATAAGATTTGAAACATCCACATTTAATGCTGTCATAAAATATTTCAATAATACAAAACTTTCTATAATTGTCTTTATCATAATCACTAAAATGAAAGTTCATCTTTCCATCAACATTATCAAATTCTTCACATTTCCATCATGACACAAAGTCCATAAAGTTCATTCATATATCCAACACAACACTATCCTGGAAAAATCGACAGCTCTGGTCAATCCACAATGTTACCGGTTTCTGTAAAGAATGGAACTCCTGTAAAATATTATTTAGGTTGTCATTAAACAGACAAAACAGCATTATTATATTTCTTTTTACATGTCTTAACACCTCTTTTAGCTTCAACCTCTCTTAGATAAAATTTCTTAAATGTTTTTGCAGATTTCCAATTTGCTGTTTTCATAATTGTATCTAGAGTGATACCAGCACTAAAAGCTGCAGATGTAGAGGGGCCTCTGAAAGAATGCGCCTGAAATTTTGTAACATCAATACCAGATGAAGTCAAGACAATTTTTAACCATCGAGCTAAAGTTGAGGTTGATATTTTACGCCATGTTCTAAAAGACACCAGGAGATAATCATCCTTGCGCAATTTTTTGGTAGCCTTCAAATAATATTTTAATGTGTATACTGGGCAAAGTTCTTTTTTCTTGTATGCATCCAGAGTTATGTTCTGGTTAATCCTACCAATTCTGTCTGTTTTTTGTAAACAGTTCATAGTAAAAACGACAGTTTTACTAGATGTTTCCATGTAATTCAAATTCAAATTTGTCAATGTTTGAGCTCTTTGAGCAGTAGTTAAAGCTAATAAGGTTGCAATTTTTAAAGTTAACATCTTGAGACTTAAACTTTCCAGTGGAAATAAAGTTTCTAAATAACGAACAACTTTACTAACATCCCATGTGATGGAATATTTAGGCAAAGGTGGTCTTGCATTAAAAATTCCTTTCATAAATCTGGAAATGAGATTACTATTGATTACTGTATTACAGCCAATTAATGCCAGAGTCTGGCCAATAGAACATTTATTCATATTAATGCAACTATAAGATTTGCCATCATCATAGAGTCTAGCGAGAAAATTTAATACTTGTACTTCATTTGGTGAAGTGGTATTGATTTTTCTTTATTTACTAAGAACCCTAGAGAGTGTAACAGATTTCTCAACATGACAGTATTTTCATAACAAATGTTCTCATAGGGACTATGTAATAATGAATCATCTATGTAGAAAAAAGACCCTACTCCTTGGTTCCTTATACATTTGTATGAGAAAAAACTACTTTCATAAGTTTTGTAAAAATTCTAGGTGCACTTGCTAACCCAAAACAAAGACAAGTAAATTCATAAATCTGATCTTTCCAAACAAATTTCAAATATTTTCTACATTTTTTGTTCATTGAAATTGAAAAATATGCATCACATAAATCTATTGATGTAAAATAATCATTCTTGCTAATATTCAAAAGGACAGACTGTAAATTTTCCTGTTTGAAATGAAAATATTTCACATACTGATTCAGACCTTTCAAATTTATTACAGGCCTATATTTCCCATTCTTCTTCTGAACAAGAAAAATATTTGATATAAATTCATCTTTCTCAGGGTTTGAAATTTGTATTGCACTTTTTGACAATAAAATTTGAATTTCATTATCAATTAGTTCTATTTCAGTTTTGTCAAAATTCATAAATTTTGGCATAAAAAATTGAACCGGTTTATTCTCAAATTCAATTTCATAACCGTTTTGAACTAGATTAAGAATCCAAGGATCGTATGATATTTTTTCCCAATTATGTAAACCAAAACGAATAGACCCAGCTATAAAAGTGGGAGATAGATTATTTACCTCTAATATCTCCTGCCTCTTTGATTTCTGTAACCAGCTCTCCCTCTGTAGCGGGAGTTTCTCATGCCTCTTTGGCCATAATTGTTGTTTTGGTATCTTCCTCGGCCCCTGTTTATACCTGGGGGGCAACCATAGCTGCAACCCCCTTGTCTCCAGTTTTTTGAAGTAGCTGTATTTACAACTCCCTTCATCTTCTGGGCATCATTAATATCTTTTACTTTCTTGGACACATCATCTCCGAACAAATATTCGGTAACGTCTAAATGTCTTGTACACAGTTGATGGTACTTCTGATCCATATTGTTTTTCAGTGTCATGCGTCTAACATATGATATTTCAAAAAATGCTGCACAAAGCATTGACAGAGCATTATTAATGTTGACCCTCATTTTAGCCACCGTTTTTACTGCATCTGGTTTCGTCAATGCTTCTGCAGTACGTATTACTGGTACAATACCAAAACCCAGGATCCTTTGTATGGTCTGAAAGGACAGATCATCACTTCTGGCTTGGCGATTCAATAGATGCCAAATCTCAGGATTAACTTTAGGAGGTGCCAAGGACTTGCTATTTGAAGGAACTTTATAATCCTTAGCTATTTCTGTAATAACAGACTTACGATTTGTCACAGCGTTTACAAGAGCAGCGATACTCTTATGTGTTTCATCACCAAACTTGTCATCATCTTCAAAAATTTTTGGTATAGCATAAGCGAACTCTTCCTCGCTGTTTTCCTCTGACTCAACCTCATCATCTGCATTGTTTCCAAAAATGTCATATTGACTAAAATCAACTTCACCTTCACCTTCGTCTTCTTCCGGTGCAGCCGGGTGTTCCGGTGCACTCGCTAATTCATATCTGTCGGCATTACTATTTTGCCTGTCTAACAAAAGTTCTAGTTTAGAATAAATTCTTCTGAATTCATCTTCTCTTTCTTTATCTTTATCTGAAGGTGTTACATTGTTTCCCCGTTTTACGGGAGCTTTTCCCTTCTTGTTCTTGCCGGGTCCCTTACCCGGGCCTCTTTCATTGTTTTGTTTACTTGCGGTAGTTTTCTTTAATTTCTTAACAGTTTCTGGGGGGACCACGACCGACTTTAATTGTCTCTTTTTGGGTGGTGAAAAGTGTACTGACTCATCAGCCACTGCAGAAAACCCAGAGAAACTAGCTTCGTCACCCGACGCTAGAATGGACATAATGTCCGCCGCCACTTGGCTGGATTGGGAAAGACCCGAGTCGGAGTCTTCCGTACTAGACATTATAAAGTATAGACACGAGTCGTGTCTGCTGATTCAGCAATTTTATTTTTACTTTACTTTACTCGTTCTAGCCTTAGAATAAAATGAGACAGAATACAGGTGTGCACGGGTTTATATATGCACGCATGAGTGGATTTGTACAGGTGATTATGATTTAAAATCACTCAACTGTAAAACAAGGTCGTTACTAGCCTGTAGAATAAGATATTCATCTTTAACCAAGAAGCTGTAGGCTTCTGTAATAGAATGAGTGATTAACTAGGACTACTGTAAACATACCAATATGGAAACAATCTTCATCTTTAAGATCAACATCAGGGGCAGATCCAGGATTTTGGAAAGGGGGGGGGGGCGAAGTGTTTAAAGATCGCCGAGCAGAGCGAGGCTTAAAGTTTTTGGGCTAAAAAACATAAAATAACTTAGCATAAAATGCACTTTTTAAACGGTTCCTGACTGTGGGCATGCATATTTTATTGTTGCTGTAAAGTGTAAGGGTTGGACATTTTTGATGCTGTATTCTCTCTATCATTTGTCTATCATAAGTATGGGTTCAAAGCTATGTACTGATATATATTTGATGTGTCCGTAAATAATTCTCGTTTGTTGTATGTTAACAGGGTTCATACATCTTTTTAGTTCCATTTTTCCATCACTTTTCCATGACTTTTCAAGGATGTTTTATGAAATTTCCATACCCCAAAACTATAGACCAAAAAGTCATCCCTAATGCTATAAACATGCTTTTGTGTCCTTTCCATGCAACTAAATAAACAATCTTTTTAACATCCAATAATGACACAATTGCACTGAAACACAATGAGAAATACCAACATATTTATTAATGACAATACTGAGTTAAGTTTGCTAACAATGATGTAGACCTACTTGTTATCAAAGATTCTATGAAAGATTATGACCTACACACTCATTTGAATGTCCCCTTTGGTATATGTTCTGCCTCTTTTTACAGTATAAAAGAATATATACAAATTTTGAAATATTTTAATAAACAAAGTATTAGAAAAGGTTATTTGGTATAATCCTCTTGACTGGTTGGACTTTCATCAAACAGATAATACATTGTAGACAAAAAACTATCACCTTCCTTCTTAGAGGCATCATTGCCATTTCAGAAGTGACATTTGTTTACTATCCAGAAACATATTCTTAAATACCGAGACGATATCCTCACAACTTTTGTATGAAAAATTGCTCTTTACTATATGTAGGACTCTTATCATTTCAGCTCCTCTATCCATACATTATCATTAAAAGTGTTTTTCAACGGCTGTTTTGTAGCAATAACTTCGTTTTCGAATATTCCGATAGCTGGTTTCTTATTTCAATACTGTTAAAGCAAATTGCGCTATGAAGGGAACCAGATGCGGTTGCATATTTTTATAAACAATTTTGAAGAAACGAATTTTAAATTCTCATTTTACACTTACCACAACTGGGGCCTTGTTTCTAGCATTCGAAAAAGAAACAGTTTCGACAAAAACTACGGGGATCATTTAATTTTAGATGTTTGAAGACATGCAATAAAGATTACAGTGCAAATAATCATTTTCCATGACTATTCAGGGACTTGTCACTAAAATATAGCTTTCCATGACTTTTAAAGGCCTTTCCCCCCCTAAATAAAAATCCATGACTTTTCCAGGATTCCATGCCCCGTACGAACCCTGGTTAAGTTGGCATAACCTCACAGAATTCTTGTTGCAAGAAGATATACGCCAGGCTATTCGATGAAATTTACAATACGACCGACACGAGATAAAAAAACAAACAAGCATTTTTTATCCAAATGTTTTGTTGATATGTTTCACCATACAATATTAAGGGAAGTGAGGGGTTCTAAATTAACCAAAGGCTACGAATAAGTCTGAAATGACAACGAATTTATAAACGACAGTCGACAAAAGGAGACATAAGGCAACACCCAGCAGACAGGTTTCAGTCTGGTCTTGAAAAAAGTATTCAATATATCAGATCGGCCAAATAACATTCCAGTCAGACATGCAAACCCCCGGCCCCAAAAAGGGCCCGTTTTTTATTCATCATGTTCATTTAATGCTTTATAATTCTGTTGAAAATTTTCGTTTCTAATAGCAAAAAGTGGACAAGATTTTATGTTTTCAGGCAAAAGTCATTCAGATTTTTTCTCTTAAATATCTCTGACTGCCTCCTCAAACAAATGGTTCGTACCTTAAACTTTAAATCTATCTAAAGCTTATACTGACTGGGGATCATTATCAGCTATGTTATTTTAAAATAAACTAGGGCGTTTGGGGTTAGACATAATTTCGGTAAATAATATTGCTGTGGAATTTTTTTTCTTCAATAGAGCGTAGTAGAGTATAACTTTCTGTTTTTTGGAATTGTGAAATAGAAGTCAACATGTTCTTGCTCAATCTGTTTCGCTTTGAAGGTGTCATGATTGTCATGCTCAGCCTATGCAATGTGTAACTGTAATTTGAATTTCAAAATTACTGAGTTACGTTTTTTCGACAAACTGGTCAACTCAACCATAGCGAATCACATGAATTTGATGCGACTGTCATGCAAATGAGAGGTTGAGCGCTATAAAACCAGATTCAATCCACCGTTTTCTACATTTGTTGAAAATGCCTGTACCAAGTCAGGAATATGACAGTTGTTGTCCATTCGTTTGATGTGTTCTGTCATTTGATTTTGCCATTTGATTAGGAATTTTCCATTTTTGAATTTTCCTCGGAGTTCAGTATTTTCAGTTTTGACATAGTCAGAAAATACCAGCGAAAATTATCTTTATGAATAATGAATTGTCGCATAAAAATTAAGTACACGGGAAATGCAAAGTCACGAAGTCTAGTCTGATTAATCATTTAACAAACAAAAAAAAAGTCCAAGCAAAAGGGGGGGGGGGGCGGCGGCGTACGCCCTCTACGCCACGCCCCCTCTGAATCCGCCACTGAACATTGGCCTTCTGATGAAGTTCATCAAAACATTTTCATAATGCTCCAAAATTTTCACAACATCTTCATACTTCTGTTCATTCAAGGGTTTTGTTTCAAGTGGTATAACTTTTTTTTTCTTTAAAATTTGATGAAAATGATTAATAATCTGCTTTATTCTTGTTAATAAAATTGAGAAAGGAAATGGGGAATGTGTCAAAGTGACAACAACCCGACCGAAGAGCAGACAACAGCCGAAGGCCACCAATGGGTCTTCAATATTGCGAGAGAAACTCCTGTATTGTACTTCAGCTGGCCCCACAAAAAAAATATGTATACTATTTATGTAATGCATGTAAAACTTATATGTATTCATAAGAACATTCTGCATAGTTCACCTGTCAATAATTTGGAATGATCTCCTTTCATAATCTTGAGAACAACCTCTCTCATAAAACTTAGACTTGGTATAAATCTACTAATTACTTTACGTATCATTTGGATATATGATAACTTAATTTCAACCTGCTCTTCACTAGTTGTCATAAAGTCAACTGGACTGGCATCCTGTCATGCTTTCTGAGGGGCACTATTGTCTAATCCCTCCAGAAGTTGGAGGTTATTAATCTGAATATTAATAAATTGTAGAAAAGGTTAAAATTTATTAAAACATTGCATGACTATTTAAAGTACAGCAAATTAGTTTAAACATATTTATTTATAGTGGATTGGGCAACAAGTTTTGCAACTTATATTAATCCCTTTCCACTTTGCGGGTACGAGTGCTGCCTTGTAGCTGCATTAGCCTACTCTTTTTCAAAATCTAAAAGGGTGTCTTTAATGTGCAAGAGATATGGCTCTCTCTTAACACTGGTCAGCTATTTATCGTCCCCTTCCGACGGACTATCATCATTTCCTCAAGACCATACTCTCAAATGGTGTCAAGGGAGAGCCGAAAATTGAGTTCCTGAAATTTTCATCCCAAACGGGAATTGAACCAGGAACCTTTGTGTTAGTAGTCCAATGCACTAACCACTACACTGCGGCTCTAATTGCTACAGCAATTTAATATGAAGTATTGGTTTGGCTCATTGTTAATGGCCATACAGTGACCAATTGTTGCTACTATATCACATCTTTTGATTTCTGGTTGAGAGTTGTCTCATTGGCAATAAAACCACATTTCCTTATCTTTAAATTAAATGAACTGGAAAGTGAAGATTTTCATAGCTAATATTTAGTAATTAAAACCCTAGTTGGTTTTTTTTATACTATTATAAGTGTTCAAAACAAATGTGCATTTCATTTTTTAATATAATATGATCAAATGCAAATATTGCTCAGGTATTTAGGTATTTTGATTATAGTATACATGTACCATAGACCGTATTCTTCTGTCCCTAAAATGCATATGTTTACTAATTTACATTTGCTTTTTATTGATTTTGCTATTTTCTATTTAAAAAAAAAAAAAAATTTGTACAATATTAAGAGACAGAAAGCAGTGCCCATTCAAAACAGGAGATCACGGACAATTATTTGCACTTGTTTTGTACTAGTCAGACATCCGTACCTGTATACACTTATAGATAAAACATTTTTTTCTACATTTGTGTGTGCCGTTCTAGGATCAATGACCTTTCTGATTCCAGATAATCCACTTTTTTCAACATTCAATACATTCTATTTTCACTCTCGACAAGTTTGACAATACATGAAGACTTCACCTTGGAACTACAGACACAATGTATGGACTATACTTAAGAACCATAAATAATACATTAAGACTATATCTATGAACCACAGACAATACACATAAGACTATACCTATGAACCAAAGACAATACATGAAGACTTCACCTTGGAACCACAGACACAATGTATGGACTATACTTAAGAACCATAAATAATACATTTAGACTATACCTATGAACCACAGACAATACACACAAGACTATACCTCAGAACCAATACATATAGATTGTGTCAAGATCTATAGAACTATGCTTAAGAACCATGGACAATGCCTTTAGACTACACATAAGAATCAGACAATAAACCTGAGAAAGGAAATGGGGAATGTGTCAAATGATAACAACCCGACCATATAATGCATACCTTATAGATGACACTTTACAACCATAGACAATGCATATAGGCTATAACAGTTTACTTTTATAAATTATTATTTGGATGGAGAGTTGTCTCATTGGCACTCATACCACATCTTCCAATATCTATGTATCTAATAAGAACCATAGACAATAAATATAGAATATACCTTAGAACCATAGACAATACATATAGACTATACCTAACAACCACAGACAATACTTATAATGAAAATGAATGTGAAAAACACTTTACAATTTGCCACTAACTGTATTACTTAACCACTTTCAAGCAGAAGTAGATAAGACAAGAAATTCTCACAACTGCTGTGACATCTGCTAAATGAGGTATATAGAATGAATACTTTTTTTGCAAAAACATAAATCAGTACCAGGAACTGTTCTTATGTAATGATAAAAAAATCTGCAAATTTTGGTCTAAAACATAGTCATACATAAAACTCCGAACCAAATATGACAGACTTAACATATATGCAGTTGGTTCCCTTATAAAATGAAGTTATTACAAGCTGTAGTATGTAACTGTACAAAAGTTTCAAAGTCAATAGAAATGACTTACTGAACTTGATCATAAAATCTTTGAATAACTTATAAATGTCAAATGGATGTCAATGCTTATACCTCTACACACAAGATGTTATTCAATCAAATATTCAGGAAAAACTATGAAAATAATTTACTTACCAATTCTATTACTTCCAAACATCACATTCAGTGATTCAGATACTGACTTCCACTCAGTACTTTCATTACATGTGCACTCTGTAACAGTAGCGAGAAGATTATTCTTCTCTTCTGGTGTCCATTTATTACTACTATTATTGCTATCAGTACTACATATCTACATTAAAAAGTACATGTATTTAAGCAATTAACAGCTGCACTATTTACATGGTGTATATATGGTATAAGTGTTACAACACTAGATTATTGAAATTTAAACCAATGTGTATATTTTACAATTAAGTTCTCTCTTTAGTATATAATCAAACATCAGATGTTGAAAGTGTTATGTCTTATTTCTTCAATCAACCGTATTACATTTTTATAATTAATATTCTTAGGAGTATAAGCATGAAATATATGTATTGTATTCAATTCAGCAGTTATGGTAGTTTATTAGATGTACTTTTAAAATGTTTATAGTATTATGACATGTATGAAATAAGTGCAAAAATTCAGGTGAGGTAAAAAGTTTCATTATTGATGCAGACATCTTGCAAAAAAGCATGTGATAACAATCTTATCATGTTTATTATAAAATGTGTTTGTTTTGTAATTAATTAATTGTGTTAAGTTACACTTACTTCAGGTTTTCTTTTATTCAAAGAAGATATTGATGGGGATGCTGTGTTTTCCCTTTTTCTCTTTAGAAAGCCTTCCATCTGAAAAATATCATTTGCAATATAAACAATCATCTAACAAGAATGTGTCCAAAGTACACGGATGCCTCACTCGCATTATCATTTTCCATGTTCAATGGACCGTGAAATTGGGTAAAAAATCTAATTTGGCCTTAAAAAACCAATAGGGAAAATGTGTACTAAATTTCAAGTTGATTGGACTTTAACTTCATCAAAAACTACCTTGACCAAAAACTTTAACCTGAAACGCACACCTTTAATTTCTATGTTCAGTGGACCTTGAAAATGGGGTCAAAAGTCTAATTTGGTTTAAAAATAAGAAAGATCATATCATAACGAACATGTGTACTAAGTTTCAAGTTGATTGGACTTCAGATTCAGTAGCGTAGCTAGGTCATTTTAACGTGTACGCCCCAACCTTGGCGAGGGGTCTGAGGACCCCAAACTGATCCATGTCAAACAATTTCTGGTAATGGATTAGATCTAGGGAGCGAGGCCCACGGAAGCTAATGAGTTATCGAGAATGAATACCATTCCTGTCATTAAAAACTCATCAGTAGCAACATACTTTACAACCTAAATGGTTTATTTGTTATGTTAAATTATTCATTTTGTTAATTTGAAATATAATAGTCATTGGATTCAGAGATAATTTCAAAACCAGTAGCTTTTAAATATGTTTTAAAAGAGCTGTGAGGGTAAAGCAATTAACCAACAAAATCACCTTTCTATTTCCAAATTTCGTAAATGAACATTAATCTTCAGAGATGTTCAGGTGCAATATTAGATCGTAAAGGGTTCTGTGGAATCCTGTCTTTTTGTCAAGGATTCCTCCTGCAAAAAGTGAATCCATTTATCAGTCCATTACAGGATTTTTAAAAAATCCAACATTTTCTTTAGATATTTTTTCTTGATCTGGAGTACTACTAGTTTTGGCCCAAGTTTCATGACAATTTATGAAGATTGATTCATTGATAATTTATAAAAAGCCATATAGGATAGCTATGTCTCGCTTTGGCATCATAAATACAAATGTATGTCACAGGCTCAACAAACCTGTAAACCACAAAACGATTCTGAGGAGATAAAGGATTGCTTAAAACAAAAGGGAAGAGAGTACAAAACTCACAGTAGCTTCAGACTTGACAGAAAATGAACAAATAAATGATATGATACCATTTGACTGAAAGTAAATTTCGTCAATTTTATCCACAATTACAAGCCAACGAAGAAAGAATTATAAAGCTGATGTGCTTCTAACAAGTTATTTTTATTTTCTTTAGATTAAAATATTTTTTTGACAAAATTCAAGTGTACGCCCGGGCGTTTTGACGTAACCGTAGCTACGCGCCTGAGATTCATCAAAAACTACCTTGACCAAAAACTTTAACCTGAAACTCACACTTTTAATTTCCATGTTCAGTGGACCTTGAAAATGGGGTCAAAAGTCTAATTTTGTTTTAAAATAAGAAAGATCATATCATAAGGAACATGTGTACTAAGTTTCAAGTTGATTGGACTTCAGCTTCATCAAAAACTACCTTGACCAAAAACTTTAACCTGAAACTCACACTTTTAATTTCTATGTTCAGTGGACCATGAAAATGGGGTCAAAAGTCTAATTTTGTTTTGAAATAAGAAAGATCATATCATAAGGAACATGTGTACTAAGTTTCAAGTTGATTGGACTTCAGCTTCATCAAAATCTACCTTGACCAAAAACTTTAACCTGAAGTGGGACGAACGGACGGACAGACGAACCGACAGACAAACGTACAGATGGAAGGACGCACAGACCAGAAAACATAATGCCCCTCTACTTATGTAGGTGGGGCATAAAAATCACCTTAACTACCTTTGTGTGACATTAGAATCTTGTCATAAATGAGATTTAGTTTGAAATCTTGCAAATATTTAATAATTCTAAGATTACCAGTATAAAAATTGCAAAACAACTGTTCTATTTAGAATCATATGAATACACAATAACATTAAATAGCTTAAACATGTATACATGGTATAGTTGTCCAGTTTTCTGTTTTGTCATTTTACTCCATTTTTATATTCAGTTGTTCAATTATTATATATATAAGTACGTCTGAGCCAGCGACAACTCTACAACAGATTTATCCATCGGATCACCAGCAATGATGGTGATACATGGCTGTGTACATTATGTATATACAACTCGTCTCAACATCAACCCAACAATGTTAGATCTGTGAAAGCAAATTTTTAAAGGTATCACCCGGCCACCAAAAGCTTCATTTTTATGAAGCCCAGGTGGTCGTGTGGTCTAGCTGGACTGCTACAGTGCAGGCGATTTGGTGTCACAATATCTCAGTAGCATGGGTTAGAATCCTGGCGAGGGAAGAACCAACTTGAGCAAATTTACAGATCTAACATTGTTGGGTTGATGTTTAGACGAGTAGTTTAAATTTACAGATCTAACATTGTTGGGTTGATGTTTAGACGAGTTGTATATATATATATATATATATATATATATATACATACATTTTTGACATATATGATCTAAAGAAGTGTGACCAGAAGTACTTTTCATTTTTTCTTCTGCTTGTTTGAGTGTTCTGTTTTCGGGTACCTATATAAATTTATGTGCATACCCTATATTCATTATACATGTTCGGTGATGTTATCAGGACTTTATACAATACAATTATGTGGATTTTAAACACTTTCTGAACCTATTATATACAATTATGAGTCATAGTAATTTATTTCAACATCTGAACATTTTAGTTTAACAGAAATTGAAAAGATAGGGAGAGCACAATCTGAATGTCAATGAAGACTTTGTGATTGGTGAAATATATGGCTTTCACCTCTAAATATGTTATATCTGCCATCATAGGCTTTCCAGTATCTTTTTTCGTCAGCAAACAATAATCATATACTGAAATCAGGAGCGGAATAAAAAAAATAAATTAATATGCTTGTTATATTTCTCTTTATTTTCATTTCTAAGAACTTAAATTAACACTAAACATGTTTAATAACACATTTAAAATAGTACACAGTGAAAAGTCTTTATTTTTTAATAGTTTTACTATTTCATTTTTTGTGACTGTCCATTATATTTCATTTATGGTTTTTGACAAAAAAAATAAGTGTCCCTTTCTTCATGATAAGGCTTTTTACCATAAAGGATGATAAGATAAGATAAGATAATTTTATTAACCAATCATGGTGCCCAAAATTTGAGCTATACAATCAAATGAATTACAAAATAAAGCACAGAAAATGATTAGAATGATTAAAGTACATTTAAACAAAAAACCACATGAATACACATTTACACTAATTAACCTGATATAAATCAAGTTATTGACAAAACATAGTTATGGGTGCCACTGTGACCTGGAGAAATTACATAAATCTTTATAGTTCTAGGTCTATGGGAGACAACTCCTGATCAATTTTATTTCCTATATATATATATATATATATATATATATATATATATATATCTATAAATATTTTTTCTTCTATTTTTTTTTTCTTTTTCAAACAACAATATTTTCTATAATTTTCTTTCGTTCTTCAAAAAGGGAGTGTGTGTGCTTCCAACAAATTGTCCAAAATTATAATTTTTTTCAGAATTTTCTTAATCTTTACTGGGAAAATCTTGTTAACCGTTTGTTTATATGCCTAGTATTTCTCCGCCTCCATTTTTCAATTTATCTGAGTAATTTTAGTCTTTTAAATCATATTCTTATCAGAAGTTATAGGTTTTCAACCTATCTCAGTGTTGGATTAGTTATGTTCTTTTTTCCTGATATTTATTTTTAGGATGTTGTTAATGGCTGTTTAAATCTGATGAGGAAAATAAAGAACTGAAGAAGGCCAATGGCCGAAACGTCTTAAAAATTGGTTTATTGATACAAAAATAAATCTGATGAGTCAATCTTTTTTAAAACATGTTTGAGTATTGTTCTTTATTTTGTTTTATACCACCACCATTCAATGTTTTGATTACATAAAACAATTGTTAACACTACATTATATTTCCACTTTCAAAAAGGCATTGCAAGTAACTTGATATCTAGAGGTCAATATTGGTTGTTATTGATATTCTCCTACATGTGTAACTAGTATCATAATTTGTATTTTTGAAATGCTGTATGCATTATTTGTGTAAGTTGATATATTAAAGTCATGATTGTATCTTGATCAGGACATAATGAACACACATAATATTGTATTGTTAAAAATTAATTAATAAATTAATGTGCATTACATGTTACACTTTTGGTTTTCACTTCTGAGTGATTTCACATTTTGTTGTACTCATAAACATGATAAAACTTGAGTATAATCTATTTCATATCTGTTTCCAAGTGCAGTGGCGGATCCAGGGGGGGGTTCCGGGGGTGCGCACCCCCCTTTATTTTTGCCGATCAATGCATTTGTATCGGGACATATGTTTTGCACCCCCCCCTTTGCCCTGGGTTAGCCTGGGTTAGCACCCCCCCTTTCGAAAATTCCTGCATCCGCCCCTGAAGTGAGCCCCAAAATATAGGTTAACCCTCTTGCTGCTGACCGTTTTTCAAGGTTGCATTTCATATGCCGGAAAATATGACAGCTCAACATCTGTGACGTAACATGCCAAACAACGACGTCACAACATTATGACCGTTACATTTGGGACTCATTGGAGAAAAACATGACACTGTATAATCTTTGGTCTTTTAATTGAAAGAGATACAGCAATGATGAGAAGCTTGGATAAATTTAACCATGGACATATGTGTCCCTCCGGCAGCAAGAGGGTTAAATAAGCTGTCATATTCCTTCACTGGCTATGGTTACATGGAAATGTAACAGTAATATGAAATTTATTGTAACATTAGAGAGTAATTGCTGGAATGCAATGTTGGGTAAGGAACCGAACAATCAGCCTGTGGATTAGAAAGGTTCTCACTGGCCCTTAGTCTAAATAAAAATGATGCCTTGAAGATATATTTCATCTTTTTTTTTTTGGATCCTTCCATGATGTCTTAGTTATTTTGACTCAAGTAGATCAGTCAGGGGACATAATTCTACAAGGCAAATCATTACCCATATTCTCACCATAAAAAGTGCAAAATAAAATAGTGGATTGAAGGTGATTGCAAG
This sequence comes from Mytilus galloprovincialis, assembly GCA_037788925.1. Lineage (NCBI taxonomy): Eukaryota > Metazoa > Mollusca > Bivalvia > Mytilida > Mytilidae > Mytilus > Mytilus galloprovincialis. Next base: position 57,391,879 of record CM075335.1, on the reverse strand, counting down.
AAAATTAGGAAAAACTTATCAAGACTCGCGATGTCAAAACGATTGAAAAATGTTTTTTAACTCATTTTTCTTTATAGTAGCAATTTATACACTTCTTTTCATGACGAAATCTATACAAAGTGAAAACATAATGATAATTAATGGTTAGTATTGTTTGTTTTGTCTCCTATATGTGTAATTGCAGCTGGGGTTATGAGTAAAACATAAACAATAGACAAATTGACCACTTCAAAAGCTTGCCAATCTGAGAATATAGAATTTTCATATTCAAAAACTGAAAGATATTGTTCAGATGATATGTAAGTTTCTTATTTTCAATTTGGGCAACTCAAAATTACTTCAGTCAACAGTTTGAGGGCTTTCTGTCCAGCTCTCACATCTTCGATTTGATTGATTTGATTTGATTTTTGGTGTTTTAACGCCACTTTTAAGTACCACTTTTTGGCTATTTCGTTGTGGCCAGTTTTTATTGGTGGAGGAAGCTGGAGTGCCCGGAGAAAACCACCTACCTTTGATAGGAAAACTGACAATCCTAGTCAATTAAGATTGGAGTGCACCCACACGAGTGGGGTTCGAACTCACAACCTCAGTGTTCACTGGCTAGTGATTACAGTAGTAACTACTTAGACCACTCAGCCACCGAGGCCCCTTCGAAGAGAAGAATTTAAACGATCAGGGTCAGAATGTGCATGCTCCAAAATTGGCTGTTTGAAATAGTAAAATTAGCCCATACTGGACGGTATTGTTAAGAATTTCAATAACGGCAGGGAAACAGACTAGAGGTAGATAAACATGGCATTACAGTGCCTGTTGATAATAAACAATAATGTTCCATGGCAGAATTTAATTTGAATTTCTAGACCTGTTCTATTGATGCTTTTGATTAAATTGATTGCGATATAACTTATTGACAGGTCTTTACTTCATCATCACAACAGCTGATACTATTAGTTACATAGTGTGCTAGTGACCTAATACGGGGTCAGTAAATTCCATATGGGATCATGAGAGTGAAGCTCAAATCCCCATATGAAACTTACTGACCTCATATATACAGTATTACATCACTAGCACACTATGTAGCAAATTTATCTTACCGACTATCTTTACATGTAAAATTTAGACTAGTGACCTATCAAAGATCATCAAAATGAGCAAGTCTTCAATACTGTTAGCATTAAGAAACTACTTCCATTGATGCCACCAAAACAGATGCCAACTATGAAGACTTGTTAGGTTTAAATGTGTTTTAAAAATGTATTTCCATCTTATTCATCAATTTCTTCGTCTGTTGAAACCTTTAAGATTTTTTCTCAGTGCCGTTTTGTTTTTGTAAAGGGATGTAACACCACTACTAAACGTGGATGAAATAAGCCTCGCCTCCCTTCTTACCAAATATGGAATATAAAGGGACATAACACCACTACTTACCGTGTATGAAATAAGCCCCGCCTCCTTACTAACCTAATATGAAATATATATGGTCTCCACACGGACACTTTTAATCAATCATATTCCTAGAAATGTATAGGAGGTAAGATAAAAGTGTTTACTCTTCATTTTAGGAGGAGTAAGTGTGACTTGCTTTAAGATTGTCTAATCTCTGTATGTATTTAATAATGTTTAAGTTTTGTTTTTGTCCAGGGTGTTAATTGTCTGTTAACATAAACATAAATGACAATTTTCAATTGCTCAGTTTGCAAGACAAAACATCTGTTTTCATAAACATGATAAAAGTTATTTATTCTAAAGACATTTTAAATCAGAAACATTTTGTATTCTAATATGACATGCTTTTTTCGCTTTGTGAACAAACCTGCTCTAAATCCAATAAAATTTGTTTGCACATGCGACATATTGACTACTTCAAAATAATGAATTTATCAATTGTCATGCACTTAATATATTTCCTTATCTTTAAAACACTCTTAACTCTTAAATGGTAGTACACATGATCTTACTTATTCATTTATTATAATTGTAATGTGTTGCACTCCGAAATTGACATAATAGACCTAGAAACGACAACCGTTCATGCTAGCTGTTTAAACTCCTCCCTCTGAAAAATCACAGTGCCATCCATTTGCTTCTTTACAAACAATAAAGGGAGGTTCATGGAAGAGTCTACACAATTGCTTTTACACTTATACTTATCAGACATAGATATAACCTTAATTGTCCTATTCAGAATCGAAATAATTGATGCAAGCTATACTTTATTGTAGTTTTAAAAATACAATAGAGTAAAGCTTAAATCAATTATTTCTTAATTAATAAAGCAATAAATGTAGATACTAAGGGGTGTTTACAAGTACATGTATGATGGTCTCATGAGTGGTGAAGATCAAGTACATGCTTATTCAGTTTTATGTGTTAACATTTATTTATTATTCTGAAGTGTAGTCCCTCAATGGATTGATTTAGGGAATTTTGTCAAGGCAATGTAGAAGTTATAATTACTATACATGTGTGTGTACAGGAGTTTCTGTTCCAAGGTGTGTGAAGTTTTATATAACTTTCAGACCTGTATATTATATTTATATTATTTCATTTTGTTTGTATTTTCCCGTCCATTTGTATAAATAGTTTTTGAAGGCTTCAGAGAAGATTAAAAAGTTATTGGTAAATTAGTTGCCATCATAGAATATTATTATTTATTTAGACTTGTACGTCTTAACAAAATTTGTGAAAAACACCAGAAACAAGGGGGTTCAATACTTAATAAGGCACCAGATCAAATTGTTGTTGAAAGTTTTGTTGTGGAATTTACATTTAGATCGTATAATTAAGAATCTTTGTGCATAGGCGGATCCAAGGGGGCCCAGGGCCCCCCTTTCGTGGGAAAAATTTGGTTGATCATATAGGAAATCACTGAAGCATGACTGGAGTGGCCCCCCCCCCCCTAGGAAAAGTTCTGGATCCGCCACTGTTGTGTGTGGGGTTCTTCTGCATTTCTTTTTAAAGTTCATTTTCTTCATCATAATTCTCAATCAGCTGATCCAGCGTTCCATCTAATGATCTCATTATGTCACTTCCTTAAAAAAAATAGTTCAGGCTTATTTTCCAGGGAATCTTGAATAATTGGAGTAAGAGTTATCTACCTTATACCAGTAACTGTTACAATCCAGCAGTGAATGAGAACTGGTGAAAACAGGTGACGGCTAGGATTGATTGACAGGTTCATGAGCTTCGGTCCTTGCTTGGAAGTTGACTGTGGTACATTTGTGTAGAAATCTGTCTTGGTCTGTGTTGTATGATCTCTGGAAGAAGAAAAAGAGGAATGTTGTCAATGCTACTTTAATCCATGTATTGAAACAAAATCAAATGTACCGAATGAATGAAATACTTGAACTCAATATTTGAAAGAACTCTGCTACTCTCTTTTCTGTTGGTAAAGGGTTCTCAAATATATAACTCGAAAAGAAAATTTAAACTTGTATATCATTACAGTAAGGTATTATTTTTCTCTTTTTTTTTTCTCTCACTTCAATAGAAAACCTTTTAAGCTACAATTTAGCAATATACAGAGTGTGGCCATAAGTATTCGTCACTTGGGATTTTTCACTATATATTGTATATAAAACTACATTTTTTCAAAAAATAATTTGGGGTCATTTTTGGTTTGATTTTAAGCAATTTGGTACCAATAGAAGCAGAATTGTCACAGGTTTATTTGTTTGTTTGGTTATATATATATATTTTTTTTTTTTATCAGTTTCATTTTTTCACAAGATAAACACAAATATTATTTTCTGTTCAGAAATTCGCTATATATTCAACCAAATTAAATTACAAAAATTTATTGTATGTGTTCACATCAAGAGAAAACCATTAGTAAATAAACAAACATAATTTAGACAATTCTACGTCTTTTAAGGCCTTGTTGATCAAAATCCAACCATAAATGCCCTCAAAATATTTTTTTGAAAAAAGTGTTTTTGTATGAATATATAGCAAAAAAATGCAGGTGACAAATACTTTTGGCCAGGTACTGTATGTTACAAAATAAAGAAACAGACAAGCTTTTTTAAAATCTACAGGTTAATAATAGTACATTTCAAAAGTTGCATTTGCATAGCTTTATCAAAAACATTCAAATAATATTTTTACTTCTCTATTAGACTTCAATACTGTGAATATTACTAACCACTATCAAATTTTTAAATGATAAAATATTGGTTAAAAACTAATTAAAGAAGTATTATTATTCTTATGTTTGCATATACATACTTTGAAAGCCAGACTTGAATGGCTGTGTCTCTTCTAATATTACTCAGATTAGTTTGTACAAAGTGGGTTATTCTTGTTCACAGGTTAGCCTGAATTAAAACAAACAATAAATGCATAATGACATTTTTGGTGTTCATTGCAATGTCCATTTTGTGGTTTTATTGGGCTATTTGATTGTCATCTTATTGGCATACCTGCATCTCCTTCTATACATGTGTACCCAATTTAGTTTAAACATATTTTATTTGATGAATTAAAGCAAAATGGATTAGACACAAGTAATTCATACTTATGAAGTCTTCTCCATAAAGGGTGTACCCAATCTTTCATATGTAAATTTTTACCATGTTGTATTACAGCTTAAACCAACAAAAAATGTACCAAAAGCTTCTAGAAATCATTTGTGCCTTTGGGAAAGACTGTATGGAAGCTCTAGTGTTTGGTGGATGTGCTTGTTGGTCTACTGTCCCACTGACTTTTACCACACATATTCTTTTTTAAGTAAATTATTTCAAGATCATACTACAAATAAAAAAAAAATTGTAATATTTGGAACTCGTTCTGTTCTTAGCTCATGATTTGTTTAATTGCTTTCCGTCGAAGTTCCCTTCATTCCATTCATAAGATTTGACAATATTTGTCTCCATGGAATGTGTGTCTGTCTGTGTGCAAGACTGTCACACTTTGTGATTGGTTTCTCTATCATCCGACCAGCATCTTTGCCCTTTAATAGAATCGGGAATATTACATAGTTTTAACAGTTATACTTTCTTTCTTTGATTTATATGACATAAGGTATAGATCTTTGTTTAGAAAAGATTAAATTTGGAATCAAGATCAATTTTTAAATCAGATTTGGTTGACCTAATGGATACCAGATATAATAGAATTGGGAATATTACATAGTTTTAACAGTTATACTTTTTTTCTTTGATTTATATGACATAAGGTATAGATCTTTGTTTAGAAAAGGTAAAATTTGGAATCAAGATCAATTTTTAAATCAGATTTGGTTGACCTAATGGATACCAGATACTTTTTCAGGAAGTCATACCTTCAAGTTTTCAACAGTCTGTTAACATTGACATTTAACTAATACTGTAGGTTTTTAATGATCAAAACTACTATGAACAAGAATGTGTTCATAGTACACGGATGCCCCACTCCCACTATCAGCTTTATATTGTCTTGTATTTATCAGTGATTCCTTTAACAACTGGGTGGAAGGACCTTCACTTGATTCACCAGAATGCATCTTTTCTATCGAAGCTACAAAAATGCAGTAACATTAGTTGATGCTGTAACTGTATATATGTATCTAGTGGAATTATAATAATACAATATACATTTTTTATACAGTAAACATAAAACTTTCAAATATTCTGGACAATTAAGTCTGATTAGATGACTTAGATAAAAGAAAATGGTAGTAGAAACTGATGTCTGCTTTCATTCATAAGGTGTCCCATCTTCAAAGCAGCCATATCTAAAAGGACAAGGTTACCTTTTAACCTAATGGTTCAGCGACGTATGGTACTTCAACTGTGGTGTATATGGAAGGATATCTGATGGTCTACAGTTGAAGTTCAATATATTTGATGACATTTTTCTTAGATTGAGACAAAGGAAATAAGTAGTTAACTTAGTACTTGACTTTCATTGTTACATGTACATTATGTCTTGATGAACTTTGATTTATTTTTTAAACATGTTAAAAGTGCTATTCTTATTTTCTTGGGACAAATCTTAATACTATAAAAGTTGTCTCCACTTTGTAAAATAGTTGACTATGTTATAACTGATAAATCATATACAGGATATATAAAATTGAAAGAACAATTATACTGCAAAAAACTATATATATATATTTTTTTTTTTACATTAATTCAATCAAAAATGTCTGCCATTTTGATGCTTAATTTTTGTTTTTATCTCTTTCTTTTTCTTTCCAGTCCTTTATTCTTTTTATTAATTATTGCATTTTGCAATATCATTCCATTACATTTTGTTTTGGTTTAGTATATGGTGAGTTATCCTGTTTATCATTTTTTATGCATCTTTATGTTGGTGAAATGTTTTTCTTTAGTATTTTTACACAAATGGAGAATAATCAGATATTACTATTAGATTTTTTTAAGGTCATGTTATGTGCTAGTGTATTTACTGGCATCATATCATGTGTGCCCTGAAGGTATTAACTGTTAATTGCCAAGGTTTAGGAGATAGTGTTAAAAGAAGAGAAATTTTTACCTATATACGAAAAAAGAATTACAATATTTACTGTTTACAAGATACTCATTTCTTATGTGAAAATAAAAATAAAATAAGAGCTATGTGGGGATATGATAGTTATTTTTCATCTTTTAGCTCAAATTCAAGAGGTGTGAGAGCAGTTATGTTTAATAACAACTTTGAGTTTAAGGTCCTAAAAGAAAAAAAAGATGTTGGTGGCAGTTATTTAGTATTAGACTTAGTTGTTGATACTTTACATTTTACATTTGTAACTATTTATGGACCAATTTTTTATGATCAAATTATGTCAATTATAGATGATTTTGGTAATGATAGCTATATGATATGTGGTGATTTTAATCTTGTTCTCAACCCTGATATAGACTATTTTAACTATTTACATGTAAATAACCCAAATGCTCGGGAGAAAGTTTTAGAAATCATTCAGGAAAGGTGTCTCATTGACCCTTTCCGTGAACTTTACCCAGATTTGAAGCGTTTCAAATTGAGAAAAAGAACCCCCTTTAAACAAGCAAGGCTAGATTTTTTTCTTTTATCTGAAGATTTACTATGCTGTTTGAAAAATTGTAATATTGAGCCTAGCTATCGCTCTGATCATTCTATGGTTGTATTAAATCTAGAATTTAATTCTTTTGATCGAGGTAGAGGATTGTGGAAATTTAATAATTCATTATTGTATGATCCAGAATATATAAAGATTGTTAAAGAAAAAATAGTAGAAGTTAAAAAACAATATGTAACACCTGTTTATGATATAGATAGAATTGAAGACATGAATAATGAAGATCTCCATTTTAATATTAACAGTCACTTATTTCTTGAGACAATGTTGATGGAAATTAGAGGTAAAACTGTATCTTATTCAAGTTATAAGAAAAAGGTAAAAGAAAAACAAGAGAAAGATCTTAGAAATGAAATTCTTATTTTGGAAGAAAAGGTAGATGAAGGTTCAATACAGATTTTGGAAAATAAAAAATGTGAATTAGAAAATATAAGAAAAGAAAAAATTAAAGGGAAGATAATTCGATCAAGAATACAATTGGTAGAAGAGGGTGAAAAACCTACTAGCTATTTTTGTGGGCTAGAATCAAAAAATTTTACAAATAAGATAATACCAAAAGTAGAAAAAGAAAATGGGAATGTAATTTCAAAACAAAAAGATATTTTAAAAGAAGTAAAATCTTTTTATGAAAATTTATACAAGAATGAAGACAAGTCAAAGGGAGATAAATTCAGTAAACTTAAAGAAGGATTGAAAGATATAAAATTTTATTACATTAAATACCTCACCTTCATAAATTTAGATAAATTTAGATATCAGTCCACTCGCTGCATTATTCAACCGGAAACCAGCCAGAAAAAGAACCATGACCCCGTGACAACCTCTCCCACCTGACACCTGTGCTTCCTAAACCTTCATCATTTTTTCCGGTTCAACAACGCATGCTGCACGCTTTTGTGGAGGAGGAAAAAGTTTATTTTTTGCAAACAAGTTGTTTATTATATATACATGTATATAGAAATTTAAATTGATATTTTTTTGTTTATTATAAGTATATTTACATAATTTATCATAATTTTATCTGAATATTATGGATAAAATTCCAGCTTCGGCTACCCAAGAGGTAAGTGACAGTCAAATACACACTTCCCACAGTAATTTGTTGTCCCCTTGGCGTTCGGCCACCCATTCTGATGACTTTTGGGATAGAAGTTTGGAATTTCCAGGTGTTTCATGTGTTGGTATGGAACAGGACTCAGAACCTGTTCCTGTCAGGACTTTGCCGTTCACTCCCGGTGCCAGTCAGTTGAGGCTATCTAGGCCTAGCAGGGTATCACATACCGTTACTAGGCCTGCACAGATACCAACGTCTCCTGTGTCTTGCACGACAAGCAGGCAGGAGACTCTACCAGCTGGCATCAGGAGTGACCCCTTTTCCAGGACTAGGTGGCCCATGAATTTTGCCTACCCTCCCATGCCTATGGGTATGCCCAACTTGCCGCCGTATCCCCAGCCCTTTGACCCGTATTCGGCTCAATCAGTTTGGTCTGGTCAGGGGTTTGGTGGTAGACCCTCTTCAGAGTCATCCTCTTTTAAGGATGAGATGAGGAGTCTTACCACGTCCATACACAAGATTCAAGCTACTGTGAATGCTAAGTTTATGGAGTTTGGTAACAGGCTTGATCTGATGGAGTCTAGGGGTCTGTCTCAGGATCCTGTACAGGATCCTCCCAGACCTCCTAGACAGTTGTTGGAAGACGACTTGGTGTCTTTGGATCCTAGAAGTCAGGAGGGTAACTTTTTGGATGACCAAGGTGGTATTTCAGATGTTGACAGTGTAGTAAGCACAGAGGGAGATGCTTTCATTCCTAAGGAGCCTTCTTCAGGCAATTCTGATTGCCTTAGGAGTCTGGTCTACTCGATTCGCAGGGATATGTCAGATATGCCCATGTCGTCTCCACCTAGGGTTTCTTCTACTCCTTCAGATTTCATGGCTTGCTCAGGTATAGTCAAGCCAGAGTCTAAGGGGTATTATTCTTTTCCAGAGTCGGGGCATTTTACAACTGCTTTGTCTTTTGTAAACTCTTCTCTGGCTGAGAATCTTGCTAACACTAGCAAAACTGGTGGTAGTAAGTTCTCTGGTTTCGGACCTGCCTCTTACCCAGGGAGATGTAGATCTAAGGACTTTGAGATCCATGGATCTTCCTTGGGTATGTCGGCTCCTAATTGTGACAGGGCTTTTTCTAGTTTACTTGGTTCGAAACCTTTGGATGGCCTCAGACTTTCTCAAGCTTATTATGTCAAGTCAGAGAATAATCTGAGGTGTTTGACTTTTGTTCTTGAGACAGCTGAGCACTTTTTGTCAGCAGCTGGGTCTCTTTTAAAGGACAAAGGGGAGGAATTTTCAGACTTGAGGTCTATGCTGCTTCAGGTAGACAAGAGTCTTGGAATGTCTCAATTCCTTCTTCTTGGTACTGTGGCCAACTTTACTCTTGCTAAGAGACAGGAGATTCTTGATAAATCCACTGTCTCTGAAGCGCTTCAGCAGAGACTTGTCAGTTCTCCTTTGTCTAAGGACAAGTTGTTCTCTGTTTCCTTAGAGCAGTTACAGGAGGAGTTGAATAAGGCCCCTCCTGTGGTCAAGGTGGATGTGAAGGTCACTGATGGGAAAAGATTTGTGAAGACCACTCAGGTTAACAATCCTTCTTCTTCTCATCAACCCAAGGCTTCTACCTCTTCTTCTTCTTCGAATTCACAGCCTACGAAGAGACCAGCTTTTTCTCGTCCCAACTATTCTAGTGGGAAGAAAGCTAAAGTTGTTAAGGGAAAGAAGCAGGGTAAGTGATGTGTTGTCCCCTCCGTTGAATCGTTCCCCACTGGAAGAGGAAAACTATACTTCTCCTCTTCCTCTTCTTCCAGTGGGGGGCAGGCTGTCCCACTTTCTAGATCAATGGGCTCTGATAACTTCAGACAAGTGGGTACTTTCGATTTTACGGAGGGGATTGGAACTTCAGTTTCTGGAACAGCCTCCTCTTTCTCCTGTTCCAATCAATCTGTCAGTGACAAAGGATTCTCAAAAGAATCAGTTGTTACAAGACGAAGTGAACATTCTTATACAGAAGGGTGTGTTGGAGGAGGTCAATCCTCCTTTTCATCTAGGGTTTTATTCCCGGCTGTTCTTGGTTCCCAAGAAGAACGGGAAAATGAGACCAGTTCTAGATCTCTCTGTTCTCAATCAGTATCCAGAAGAGAAGGTAGTCAAGGTACGTCAGTTAGTCAATGCTCTGACTCAGTTTTCATCTGTCCCAGCTCGTCAATTGCTTCAGCTGGTGGGTTTCTTGATTTCGATCATTGACGTCATTCCACTAGGACGTCTACATATTCGTCCAATCCAGTGGTATCTGTCGGAGTTTTGGCACCCAATTTCTCAGTTGTGGGAGGCACCTGTTCCAATTCTTCCTCGGTTGTTACCTCATCTTCAATGGTGGCTTCAGGAAAAACATCTTCGGAAGGGAGTTTTGTTGGATCCTCCAGACCCCAGCCTAACTCTGTTCACAGATGCAAGTCTGATGGGTTGGGGAGCTTATCTGGAGGGCAGGACAGCATCAGGCCTTTGGTCAGGTGCTCATTTGGAGGAACACATCAATCTGCTAGAGATGAGAGCTGTGTTCCTTTCTCTCCGTCAGTTTCAGGCTGTGGTTCAGGGTCAGTCACTACTGGTTGCCACGGACAACTCCACAGTAGTGGCTTATCTTCAGAATCAAGGAGGGACCCATTCCTTTTCTCTGTATCATCTGAGCAAGGAAATTCTTCTTCTGTGTCACAGTCTCGATATAATTCTGTCAGTGAGACATGTTCCAGGCAGTCAAAATCTTCTGGCGGATGCTCTCTCCCGTTCCCGTGTTCCAGTGAACACAGAATGGGAAATTCATCCATCAGTGTTTCAGGAGATCATTCTTTGTTGGGATCGTCCTCATATAGATCTTTTTGCCACCAGTCTGAATCACAAGTTGGAGACTTACGTTTCTCCCATTCCAGACGAGAAAGCCTGGGCAGTAGATGCTATGACCCTATCTTGGAAGGGAATGTTCAGTTACATGTTCCCTCCTTTTCGTCTTCTTCCAAAGATCTTGCACAAGATTCAGAGGGATCTTTGCAAGACCATTCTTATTGCTCCGGCTTGGCCACGACAGTCTTGGTTCCCAGAACTACTACTTCTGTGTTGTGCGAAGCCTCTTCGTCTTCCTCTAAGAGAGGATCTACTGTCTCAATTCAAAGGAAGAAAACTGCATCAGGGTCTAGAGAATCTCCATCTGCACGCTTGGTTACTGTCAGGAATTCCCTCAGAAAGGGAGGCTTTTCTGAGGGAGCAACCAAGCGTATCTCAGAATCAGTCAGACAATCTACAGGAGCAGTGTATGACTCCAAATGGTCAATTTTCTGTACTTGGTGTCTGTCGAAACAGATTGATCCTATCACAGTCACTGTCCAACAGTTAGCAGATTTTTTCCTTCATCTTTTTGAAGAAAAGGGTTATTCTCCTTCTACTATAAAGGGATATAGATCTGCCATAGCCAGAACAATATCACTTTCAGGAGGCTCTGATTTTGGTGACAATGAGTTTTTGTCTTTGTTGATAAAAAACTTTTGCCTTAATAGACCTCGTCAAAGACGTTTGGTTCCTTCTTGGGACTTAGGTTTAGTTTTGAAGGTGCTTCAGTTCCCACCTTTTGAACCTTTACATTCAGCCTCCTTGAAATTTTTATCTTATAAATGTTGTTTTCTGATAGCTTTGGCTACGGGTCGCAGAAGGAGTGAGATTCATGCCTTGTCAATTTCTGAGTCTTGTCTCCGCTTTGTGGCTGATAAGTCTTCAGTTACTCTTCTCACTGATCCATCTTTTTTAGCAAAGAACCAGTTACCTGATAAAGGTTCTGGTTTAATTACTATTCCTGCGTTACCTCCCATGGCGGATAATCAGGTTTTGTGTCCAGTGAGAGCCTTACTTGTTTACCTAGCTTCTTCAGCTAAATTAAGATCTGCTGGTTCTTCTAGGTTGTTCATTCCTATTAAAAAAGGAATTTCTGACATTTCTGCTAAAACCATTTCTACCTGGATTTGCAATACTGTCATTTTGGCTTATAAGTCTGCTTCTTCTGAAGTTTTAGTTAAACATCAAGTTAAAGCACATGAAGTTAGAGCTTTAGCCTCTTCTTGGAACATTTTTAATTCCTCCTCTATGTCGGAAATCATGTCAGCTGGTTTTTGGAGGTCTGATAGTGCCATTTATAACCATTATTTACGTTCCATGCCTCTTCATTGTGACAACCTCTATTCTTTAGGGCCTTTAGTTGCTGCTCAACATGTTGTTTTTCCTCCTCCTAGTGATGGGGATTCAGCGCTTCGTTAAATTCTGTTATCTAAATTTATGAAGGTGAGGTATTTAATGTAATAAAAATCAAATTTTTAGAATTAAAATTTAGTTTTGTAAATTAAATACTCACCTTCATAAATCAGAGGTCCCTCCCCCCTCCCCTTCATCCCCTTAGTGCCTAGCATTTTAAGGAATAAATGAAGGTTTAGGAAGCACAGGTGTCAGGTGGGAGAGGTTGTCACGGGGTCATGGTTCTTTTTCTGGCTGGTTTCCGGTTGAATAATGCAGCGAGTGGACTGATATCTAAATTTATGAAGGTGAGTATTTAATTTACAAAACTAAATTTTAATTCTAAAAATTTGATTTTAAAAAACTAACTGATAATGAGAAAAAAAATCTTGAAGGTGAAATAACAATTGAAGAAGCTGGTTTGATATTGAAAAATATGAAAAATAATAAAACACCAGGATCTGATGGTTTCTCCACAGAGTTCTTCAAATTTTTTTGGAAAGATTTGAAAATTTTTGTCGTAGACTCCTTGAATTACAGTACTGAGATTGGTGAACTATCTGTTACGCAAAAACAAGGAATCATTACATGCCTTCCGAAAGGAAATAAGCCTAGACATTTCTTAAAAAATTGGCGACCTATATCTTTATTAAATACAGTATATAATAGTTATCAAAGGTACCAGGATTATAATTTAGTACGCCAGACACGGCTCTGGAGTTATAGCAAAACGCTTTAAAACAGTTTTAGATAAACTGATAGATTTCGATCAAACTGGATTTATTAGTGGGAGATATATTGGAGAAAATCTTCGTTTAATTTATGGTATTATGCAATTTACTGAGGAAAAAAGATATTCCAGGACTTTTGCTGCTCATAGATTTCGAAAAGGCATTTGATTTGATTTCTTGGGAATTTTTAACCAGTGTCTTGAAGTTGTTCAATTTTGGAGAATCAATAATTAATTGGGTTTTTTATAACAATATCAAATCAGCTGTAAACCAGGGAGGACATCTATCAGAATTTTTTTCTATAGAACGAGGCTCTAGACAAGGTGATCCCTTGTCGCCTTATATTTTTATTTTCTGTGCTGAGATATTAGCACTAAAAATACGAAATAATGATAAAATAAATGGTATTACAATTACGCAAGTTGAGCACAAACTTTCACAATTTGCTGATGACACATCTCTTATTTTAGATGGTAAAGAAGAATCTTTGAATGAAGCATTAAATGAATTAGATTGGTTTGGAAATATATCTGATTTAAATATTAATTTTTCTAAAACACAAGTTATTTGGATAGGAAATAAAAAGTATAGTAATGAGGTATTATGCCAAAATAGAAACCCTACATGGGGAGAAACATGTTTTAAGGTATTAGGTATAAGCTTTGATGTTAATCTTGATAGAATTGTAAAAATTAATTATGATGAAAAAATTGTACAAATTAAATGTGTAATTAGACAATGGTCAAAACGAAATCTTACTGTTATTGGTAGAATTACTGTAGTAAAGACATTGATATTGCCTATTTTAAATCATTTGTTTATATCCTTACCAAATCCAAGTGATGATATTTTAAAAAATGTTATTCAACTTATGTACAATTTTATATGGAGTTCACCAATTGATAGAATTAAGAGAGATGTTTTACAAAATGATATTGAAGATGGTGGACTCAAAATGATAAATCTTAGTGCATTTATTTTAGCACTGAAGTGTACATGGATAAGGAGATTATTTAAAAGAGACAACAAATGGCAGAATGTTTTTTTGTCAAATGTTCATGTAGAACTTGAAAAATTTTATGGTTGTGGAAGTGTTTATATCCAAAAATTACAACAACATATCAAAAATAAATTTTGGCAAGATGTTCTGAAAGCATGACAACTTCTTAGAGAAAAAGATGAATATGACAGTTGGGAATGCTTTCTTGCTAGTCCAATCTGGCTTAACAATAATATAAAGGTAGCAAATAAACCTATTTTTTATAAAAATTGGTTTGAAAATGGTATAAGATTAATAAACTATATTGTAAATGAAGATGGAACTTTTTTCTCTCATCAAAAGATAGAAAAAATGTATCATATAAATGTGAATTTCATGAGATATAATAGTATTATATCTGCTATAAATCAAGCATCAAAATCATTTGTGGGAAAAAAATCACAAATTAGAACTACCTTTAATTCCATCTACTATTAAAAGACTTGTTAAAAGTTCAAAAGGATCTAAAGATATGTATATTATTTTAAATAAAAATGGAAATGTTCCCACTAGTCAGTTAAGATGGACTGAAATTTTTGGCTTTGATCAAAATCATTGGAAAAAAATTTATAAACTGCCATTTGTTGTCACAAATAATACTTTAAGTTACAGTGGCTACAGTATAGATTCAATCATCGAATCTTAGCTACAAACAAATTTCTTCATAAAATTAAGATTTATGATAATCCAAATTGTACATTTTGTAATAGAGAAATTGAAACATTAGAACATTTATTTTGGGAATGTGAACATACACAATTATTATTAGAACAGATTGAAAATTGGTTTCTGACCAATGGAATTAGTGTACTTTTTACAAAAGAAGTTTTTTTGTTTGGTAACACTGCAAAAATATCAAAAGGCAATGCAGAAAATACTCTTTTTCTTACCATAAAGCAATATATTTATAATTCCAGATGTTTTAAAAAAAAAACTGACAATAAACTCAGTAAAAGAAGATGAAATATGCGTATGCAATAGACAAAAATATTGCTATGAAAAACAAATGTGAACATCAGTTTCTCAGAGAATGGAATGTTTTTGATATATTACTTAGTTAAGTACAAAAATGTATATACTTTACATTTAATATTATACATGTTATAAATGAAAATGCTGTATTTACTATACTAAAATAGAACTCAATTTCTAGATGAATTATATTGAAAACTCACCACACTATTCTCTCTCACTCTCTTTCTCTTTCTATCTCTCTCTCCGGTGTTCAAACTGCTTTACTCTTATATTTGTATATTTAAAAAAAAAAAAAAAAAAAATTGCTTCCCAATAGAAAGATGTATTGATTAGATAATATCTATAGATTTATATATTATACTAGAACACACCCGTGATATCACGGGTCCGTGACTGAATTAAAGTATATAACTATGCGCAAGCCCTATTTTAGTATTAGTATTGTCATCTGATAAAGTCATGCCGATTATAAGATACACAGTTTTCTCTGCTTTCATGTCTTTCTGTTTGAACCCGTCGAACTGAAACAATAATATTAATTATTTGGAAAACAAAAGGTCCTGGAATGGAGTATTTTTTAATCAACAGCATTGTCCTATATAAGTTATAAATAAAGTTGAATTCTTTGCTTAGCTGTTTTACGTCATGCCCACTAACAAATTGAAAACTGTACCTATACGCCTTATTTTTAGTCCAGATTTTTAGTATTCGTATTGTTATCTTAGAAAGTCTTACTGATTAAAATACTACAATAGGTAACAATTTGACAATTTAGTAGTGTCAACCCTGTGGTTATGACCCGTGTATATAGCATATTAATCCTGAATACAACGTTTGGTGGTGCGCCTGTCAGATGCGGGACGTACAGATAAGGTAATAGGTAACAGGTGAATATACTATTGGTATCGGTAGCGGACTCGACCCGGAACTTCTTAATTATTGGCAATATTAATTACGTGGAAAACAAAAGGGCCTGGAGTGGTGTAATTTTTAATCTACACCTTTGTACTATATTAGTTATATATAAAGTTGAATTCTGTGATTCGTCGTTTTTACGTGATGACGGCTGACAAATTGGACCTCGTAATTTTAGTATTATAGATATTGCTATTAAGAGCCTCTAGTTTCTTTCTATAGTACCAGCCATTTTAGATGAAGCAGTACCTGCCACAACACAGAATGTAAATTCAGAAAACCGCCCACATTGTGTGCTGCCAATAAATATACAGGTAACTGTGTTTTGATGAATTCTAGTTTCATCACTGTACTACATAGAAAATTGATAGACAAATGAACATGGGAGATAACTCATGTTGTTTTTTTTTTTTTTATTATTTATAACTTCCAATTTACAACATAATAAACACGAATATAATAGCAAAATAATAACCGAAAACGGACAAAATTTCCTTAAAATTACCAATTCAGGGGCAGCAACCCAACAACCCATTGTCCAATTCATCTGAAAATTTCAGGGCAGATAGATCTTGACTTAATAAACATTTTTACCCCATGTCAGATTAGCTCTAAATGCTTTGGTTTCAGAGTTATAAGCCAAAATATACATTTTACCCCTATGTTCTATTTTTAGCCATGGCGGCCATCTTGGTTGGTTTGGCGGGTCACCGGACACATTTTTTAAACTAGATACCCCAATAATGATTGTGGCCAAGTTTGGTTAAATTTGGCCCAGTAGTTTCAGAGGAGAAGGTTTTTGTAAAAGTTAACGACGCCGGACGAGGACAATGACGGACGCCAAGAAATGAGAAATATCAAGAGCTTGTGTCACTCACCTTGGTCTATGTGCATATTAAACAAAGGACACAGATGGATACATGACAAAATTGTGTTTTGGTGATAGTGATGAGATATCAAGATTACTGGAAATATTTACAAATATACTATATATACATACTACATACTTTGATTTCTTTAGCTGAAGTAACATTATGACCTTCATTTATGTATTGCTTGATAACTGACTTAAAATGGGAGGCTCTACGATCACATTGCCCTAAAATAAAGAAACAAAATGCAACTATTAAGCAAATTAATTTGGGCACAGGACGTTTGCGCTTTTTTACCTGTAAAATGATAGGACATTTGCGCTTCAAATAGTATGGACATTTGCGCTTTTAATTTTGATTCACCTGTATTAAATTGACCAGACATTTGCGCTTTTTACCTATACTCGACTACCTGTAATCTTAATGAGAAGTAATCATTACGTAAATAAATTTAACTTATATTTGTCATTAGTTAGTTCACATTTACACAGTGAACATGGATTTTAAAGTAATAGTGACTAGTAAAGAAAAAAAATGTATATGTCTTGATGGATTTTTATTTCGTTTCGACCAAACCCTAAAAATTGGAGACCTTTCATGGAGATGTACCGTTAAAAATTGTAATGCAAGAATTAAAACGGACAATGGGACTTCTATGATTTTGAGTCAGAAAAATGATCATAATCATGAACAATGCGATGACAGAAAAATTGAGCGCCATCAGCTAAGAGTGTATGCAAAACGAAAGCTGCTGACGACCTCACACAGAGACCATCAAAAATCATTCGAGCTGGATTGAAAGATGTTGGTGAAGATTCTTTACATCCTAAGGATTTAAAGTCTGCTTCAAAGGCAATGTACAGAGTGAGAAGAAAATCCCAACCGAATTTGCCTAAGTCAAGAGAAGAGGTTCACACTCTCTTTGAAGGTTATCCTGTACAGACCTCAAAATTCGAAAATTTTCTTCAAGTCAACGACAGAGAAAATGAAATAATCATCTTTACATGTACAACCAATTTAGAATGCTTGTGTTATGTTGAAGAAATTTTTATGGACGGAACATTTAAATTTTGCCCTAAATTTTTTAAGCAGCTCTATACCATTCATAGATTTAAAAATGGGAACTATATTCCCCTTGCAGGGTTTCCCCATGGTCAATTATTTTTTTCGCCACCTCTTTCGCCAAAACAAATCAGTTTTATTATAATAAAAACATTTTTGGCAGTAAATTTTTATACACTAAATTTATTGGCTACTGTTTCAACTTGTGTAGGTTTTATTTCTTATCAATGGTGTAATAAGAAACCGAAAATTTCCATGGTCTTTGTCTAGGAATTATGCAAGTTTTCGATTACAGGCAGTCAAGGTCAGCATGGTCATGGCATGATCAGGGTCAATACTAATTATCATTGGCCACAAATATTTTAATTGACCAATGAGGTTAAAGTGCATGCTCACTTTCAACAAGCGTCAAGTTGCGCCCGCATTATCGCAATTGCACTGAATGCTACTAGACGCTATTTTTGTTTTGCCAGAAAAGTAAAGATTTTCAATTTTTCAAGTTTGTTCCTGAAAGAGGCTTTATTCAATTTTGGACAGAAGATAACTGACGATTAAGTACAGAAAAGACGTCGTTAGGATTACACAGAACTTGTTCAGAAGGTAAAAGCCATCTAAAATATTCTTTTATTCAAAATATTCGCTTCATATTAAAAATATTCGTATTATTTTTATATAATTTGTAAATTCTAAATTTGTTTATTATGATTCATCGAGTTTTAATATTTGGTCATTCATTTGTACATAGATTAGAATCATTTTTGTACGAGAATCGTGCAGAAGGGCTATACAATTTAGGATTCGATGGTACCGAAATTCAGGTTCAATTTGCCGGTTTCTGTGGTAGTACATTGCGTCCGGGTCGTAAATGCATTCAGAAACCAGAATTTATGCAAGTTTTGACTTTAAAACCAGATTCCGTATTTATTCAAATTGGCGGTAATGACTTGACAAGCGAGAAAAATCCTGAGAAATTGGCTCGAGACATCGCGTCATTCTGTGATTACATAATCACAGTGTATGGTGTTGGTCACGTGATCGTTGGGCAATTACTGCCGAGGTATTCCGAAAGGTCGGGTCCCGATTATAACAACAAAGTAAACAAAGTGAATCAGGTACTGTTTTCATACAAATATTAATTTTTGGAAACATCGGGGCCTGTGGAAAAACACGAAAGCTTTGTTGTCAGATAAAGTTCATTTAAATGGTGAAGGTATGCACATCTATGCTAAAAGTATTCGTGCAGCTGTTGGTAGTGCAAATCGTATGAAATAATTTCAATTAATAAAATCAAACTGTAAAAAGAGATATCTAACGGGACGTTTACATAGTTTACTTATAATAAATAAAAAGCTTATTTATAGTATGCTATTATCTGTACATGTACATCATTGTTTTGTTATTCATGAAAACTTATGCATCAGTCATTAATGATACTTTAACTAGAATACATGTATATATACAAATTTTTGCAGACAATCCACTGCTCTTATTAAATTTATTCAATTAGTGTGGCACACAAATGTATCATTATACACATGGTTTTATTGCCATCATTATGGCTATGGTTATCATATATGTCAGTGCAATTTTGTAAAATGGTATCAATTTGCACTGGTTATATGGTTATATTTTGTATCATTATACATACATATGATATGGTTAACCATCATTATGGTTATGGTTCTGATATTCATAGTGCATTTTTGTATTTATGTATCAGATTACACTGGTTTTATTTACATACTTTTTTACATGTACCATACTTTACATGGTTATTATCATGTATGGTTACAATGTAGTTGACATATAATATTGCATTTTTGTGTGCCACATTGTTCGTTGTGTGAACTTTTTGTATGAACAATTAACAATGAATAGCATTATATAAGTGATATACATGTATGCATATTTTTTCTGATGTTATATTATAGTCAAAACACATTATCAGGTATTCAAGAATTATTTTTGTTTACTTTAAAGATGCCTAAACAAAGAGCTAGATCCAAAAGAAGAGCTGCACCTTCCGACCTTACAGACCGGGACCTTGTCATAGATCCCGTAGTTTTGCCAACTGTGGAAACAACTACCAGTAATACATCAAGAGGGCGGAAACGGGTTCGAAACATTGGTCCAACTCCATCAACAGCTCCTGTGATGAACATTGCAAGTACAACAGCACAGCCAACAGCAGATGAAATAGCTGCAGCAATGATCACACAGTTGAAAGGAGCTGGTTTACACCTAACAGACAGCAGTGGAGTCAGACTATCAGATGACAGATTGTCAAGTGTGTGTGGTATGCGCTCTAGTGCAACACAGGAAGCAGTTTCCGGCACTGATAACCTAACAGAGAGTCAGCATACATTGCCGTCGTCATCATCAAACACCGTTCACTATTCATTGGTACCACCTGTGACGTCAGACCTATCGGTGGCTGGATACTTCACAGCCAGTAGCCCAACAACACAAGAAGACCAAACATTAGGTATTGACAATTCGTCTATAGGGCAGACAGCAAGCTATTTAATTAGAAATACTTTACCCTTGGGTTTTAATGTCAGTGAAAAAATTAGGAAAGACATAATGTCCGATAGTTACGTGGATTTTGTTACACTTTCTCCAAATTTTAATGAAGATGAAGATGATGATGTTCTTTTCAAATCGAAAGCTGTCAAAATTTCTACATACGCAAAACCAAAACAGTTATTTTCAATTCATCAGTGGACTGAAGCTTTTGATATTTATATGTCTATTTATTATGTGAACCATCCAGAACATATTTTAAGTCTTATTAAATATGCATATAATGTTAGAGCTATGTCAAAGCAATTTGGGTTTAACATGGCAAAATCTTATGATGAAACGTTTAGAAAGGTACGCAGAGTGATGAAATTTGATTGGGCACTTGTAAATGATGATCTTTGGCGCACTGCTTTTTATGATCATTTCAATCGTTCAAATACTAATACCGGTAACAATGCATCAAATAATAAACACGTTAAACAAAGTGGAGGTCCTCCCTTTCAACGGCGGGTTCAGCAACAAAGCAGTCAATTCCCACCTGGTTACTGCTGGACCTACTGTAGAACAGGTGGCTGCTCCAGTGACAACTGCAAACATAAGCACCAATGTGTGCAATGTGATAAAAAACATGCCACAGTCTCATGTAAAGAGTGGCTTACAACCCACAAGTCTACCAACACCAATAAAAGTAAATAAATTAAACATTCATTTTCCTCAAAGGCTATGACAAAGCAATGAAATTAAATTTAATACAGGGTTTTACATTTGGCTTTAAAATAAATTCTTCGCTTGATAAAAAAGTGGACAAATTTCCTTCCAACCATAAAAGCGCAAGAGAAAATCCTGACGCGGTCAACCTCAAATTAAATAAGGAAATTATGAAAGGCAGAATAAAAGGACCTTTTGATGAACCACCCTTTGATAAATTTATCTGTTCTCCCTTGGGTCTAATACCTAAAAAAGAAAGTGGGTCTTTCCGCTTAATTCATGACCTATCTTTTCCAAAAGGGGACTCTGTCAATTTTTGGACACCACCTGAATACACTTCAGTTTCATATCAAAATATTGAAACTGTCATAGAACTTGTTCAAGAACACGGTTTCAACTGTGAAATGAGTAAGGCCGATGTTGAAGATGCGTTCCGTTTAATTCCTGTGCATTTTTCAGAATACCATTTATTGGGCTTTAAATGGGAGGAAAAATTTTATCATGATGCAGCCCTCCCCATGGGGGCCTCTTCTTCTTGTCAACTTTTTGAAAATTTTTCCTCTGCTCTTCAGTGGATTTTGAATAGCAAATTTCAAATAAGAGGTGTTTCACATTTGTTAGATGATTTCTTTTTTGTAGGGGAAGCAAATACTAACAAGTGTTCTGTAGCACTTAACACATTTTTAACTTTATCAAAAACCTTAGGTGTTCCTATAAAAGATGAAAAAACTCAATTACCTACAACATGCATAACTATCTATGGCATTGAGATTGATTCTAGGGCTATGGTAGCTCGATTACCAAAAGATAAAATAGCAAAAATTTTGGGTCTCCTTAACATATTTAAGGTAAAAAAGAAAGTTATTCTTCGAGAATTACAGTCTCTTTTAGGTTTATTGAATTTTGCCTGTAGTGTTGTAGTTCCGGGACGAGCATTTCTGAGAAGGTTATTCGATCTAACAATTGGCCATTCATGTCCTCATTATAGAATTACACTAAATTCAGAAGCGAGAGCTGATTTGAGGGCATGGTTTGATTTTGTATCTAATTACAATGGGAAGTCCTGTTTTTTGTTTCAAAAATGGGTGTCTTCTGAATCATTAAAATTGTATTCAGATGCACCTGGGGTTCATGGGGGATATGCTGCTGTTTTTGGCAGTACTTGGTTTGCAAGGGAATGGCCTCAAAATATGCTTCAATTACACATTACAATAAAGGAGTTGTTTCCTATTGTTCTTGCTGTGGAAATATGGGGGCATTCATTGTCAAATCATAAGGTACTGTTTTTGACTGATAATCAGGCAGTTGCTGATATTATTAATAAAACTTCATCACGAGATAAAATTTTAATGAAATTGGTCCGCAGGTTAGTTTTGGCATCGCTGAAGTTTAATATACATTTTAAAGCAAAGCATATTGCGGGTAAGACAAATGTAGTCTGTGACTTGTTGTCTTGTTTTTCTTTTCAGAAAGCCCATCACATAGCTCCTTGGTTAAGTCCAACTCCGGTTTCAGTGCCACAGCATCTTTTGAATCTATGACGAGAAAATTATTACAAGCTTCACTATCAACGGCAACAAGAGCTTCTTATAATAGAATGTTAAAAGCATACGAACAGTTCTGTAAGGAACATTTTCCTTTATCACAGGCTTATCCATCTACGCACATGATGGTGTCTCATTTTATTAGTTTTCTGTTTTTGCAAAATTATAAACCATCTACAATAGCATCTTATGTTTCTGCTATAAGTTATGTTCACAAGTTAAAATGTTTGACTGATCCTACAAATTCTTTTTTAATAAAAAAGATTATCAAGGGTGCACAAAATTTGAGGAGTTCCTGTGACACCAGATTACCCATTACAAAAGAGATATTATCAAAATTATTGTTAGCGGTTTCCCATGTTATACGGGATCAGTTCAATCAGTTCCTTTTAAAGGCTATGATGTCCTTGGCATTTCATTGTTTCCTCAGGATAGGAGAAATTGCTGTTAAAAACAAAAATGAAAATAACAAAGTTTTACAGTTGTCAGACATTTCTGTGGGTTATAAAAATCAGGTCCCAATAAATATGACCGTCACAATAACATTTTACAAACATAGTGACTTGCGTCCCAAGACTATTTTAATTACTCGAAACTTTGGTAATATGTTTTGCCCTGTAAAAACAATGATGGATTATATAAAGGTAGCAAAACACAAGTCCGGTCCCCTTTTTCAATTTCTTTGTGGTACACCAGTATCTTACACTTATTTTAATTCCTCTTTGAAGTCCCTATTAATTTTTATAGGTTTAAGCCCAGAGCTTTACAAGGGTCATAGTTTTAGAATAGGCGCTGCAACAAGTGAAGCAGCTAAAGGCACATCTTTATCTGTTATACAACAAATGGGTAGATGGAAATCAAATGCATTGCAAAATTATATTCGAATGGATAATTTTTAAGTATGATTTGACAGGGGTCAACAGGGCTTGCTCTGCCAAATAAATTATATTTTTCCATTATGTATTAATTAAGCTGGTAGAGGTCAACAGGGCTTGCTCTATCTTTTACTCTTTTCTTTTAATTGCGTCATTGCCTTTATTTAGAGTAGACTTTTATGTCAATATGGATAGAGGTCAACAGGGCTTGCTCAATCCATTGTTTAATATTGTTTGCAAAATGATATGTAAATATATTTGTATTGTATTTTTTTTTCATTTTTGCTCATTTTTATATATAACTATGTATTTTGTCTTTGATTATATTGTTTCACTCTGCGTACCTTACACATTTAAGTTACTTTAATGTTTGTAATAGGATGAACTTCAAACAGTATGACATGGGAATGTAAAGGTCAAAAGGGTTTGCTTTACATTGGCATTTCTACTAGCCAAACAGCTACGGTAGAGGTCAACAGGGCTTGCTCTGCCTAATTTTGTTATTTACACTAATGTTTTGAGTTGAAAGATATGTTATTTTTCTGAATTTTTCCTTTTGTCATAAAAAGTAGTCTCCAAGGATGTCTCGGGTGGCGGTCTCCCCAACTCAGGGACTTGGGGATCATGGCGGTATTTATTCCCCACCTTTGCAATTGTTGTCATTTATTCAGTTTTGTTTGATGACATAATTGTACATCACTGTCAGTTATATAATGCTTTATGATATTCTGAATAAATGACCTTTTTCACAAATCTTGAGTTAGATATTCTGCAAATGAACTTGCATCCTTGGTTTCCATTTTCATGTCTTTATTTGGACAGGAAGAAAAGTTTAGCTGACAAAAATATATTTTTCGCCACTTTATTATTTTTTTCGCCAAGTAACACAAATATATTTTTCTTTTAAAAGTTTCCTTCCCACCCTCAAACAAGAAGTGGTTTTTACAACAAAACAAAACATTTTTCCACTTGAAATTTATCCCTCGTGTAAGGTGTAGTCATGACATTGGAGTGTTACTCTCATGCCAACCTAACCTTTTGAATAGATTTCTTCATAACGACAGTTTTCTTTTCTAGACCATCGTAAATAAGTAAAACTAATTTATGCTTGAAACATTGAAACACGCGTGTCCCTGAAACGACTTTAAAGTACCCACTCAAATCAATTATCTATATCAAAGTTAAATGATAAAGTTTTAGATCAGAGACCTTTCTTGCTTTTGAAGATTTTTCGTCATAACAACAGTTTTATTTTCTTGACTATCATTAAAAGAAGGATTGAGAGGAACTTAAGCGTCAAAACTTTGCTTCAGCACGTGCATCGCAAAGTGGCAAAATCCCTTTTGTGACATGTGACGGACGCCATTTAACCATATCATTTCAATTTGTCATATAATACAATCAACACCTTTATTAATTAGTCCTTTGATGTCGATAGCTATAAATGCAATCAGCTGATTATTGATTTTCTGTCAAAATCTTAACGAGTTCAAGGTAAATTCCGAGTATTGTCTGATCGGGTAAAGTCCGAGAAACCCGAAAAAAGTAAATAAACAAGATGGCTGAAAATAAATTGTTATATATATTTCTTTCGCCAAATTCTTTCGCAAATGACGAATTTTAATCGCCACAATTATTATTTTTTCGCAAATTGCGAAAATGGCGACCGCCAGCAGAAACCCTGCCTTGTATTTATTCTGTTGACTGGGAAGTCTGAGGAAATATATCATCATTGTTTTACCAAGCTAGTTGAAGTTTGTGATGATAGAAATTTGACTTTGAAATCTAAGATGGTTCATGTTGACTTTGAAGACCGAGTTATAGTTGTTGTTAGAAATTTATTTCCATCAGCCCTCTTGAAGTGCTGCCATTTCCATCTGTCCGAAGCCTGGTGGAGAAAAATTCAAGCATTAGGACTCTCTAAAGAATACAAGGAATGTACAACTGAAGTGGGAAAATGGTTGCACAAATTTTTTCAAACTTTCTTTTCTTCCGGATTCAGATGTTGAAGACTCATTTGTTGAAGATATGATGGCTGAAGCACCTAAAGAACCGAGATGTTCAAAATTTGCAGACTACCTGACAGAAAATTATGTTACAGTTGAATCAAGATTTCCACCAATATTATGGGCTGAACAGCCATCTTACAGTAAGCGTACAACAAATGGTCCAGAATCCTTCCATGCTCACTACAATGCACAGTTTTACATGACTCATCCTGCCATTTTTATATTTCTGAAGAGCATTATTGAACAACAGTCAGTAAATTATATTAAGATTCGGCACATTGATGAACAGGCTCCCCAATCAAGGGTTGAGAAGGAGAAACTCGATCATCAATTTCAGATGTGGGCTAAGTACCAATCAGGACAGATAACAAGAGCAAAATTTGTTCACTCATTGGGCTTCAAATATCCAGCTAAAACTGACCTGTAATTGTGATGACAGTACTTGATTTTATTTCTTAAGAATGTTTACTTTTAGCTGTAAATAAACTTTTAAACATATATATCAACAACGTGCTATGACATGAAGCTGCTATGAAATAATTTTTAAACTTTAACTCTGCCAGGTCAAACCTGCCGGTCCCAAGCACGGATAAAAGAGGAGGGAAGTCATAGATATATATATATAAAAAAAAAAAAGCGCAAATGTCCTATGTAAAAAGCGCAAATGTCCTATGTTTTGAAGCGCAAGTGTCCACAAAAAAAAGCGCAAATGTCCTATGAAAAAGCGCAAACGTCCCGTGCCGATTAATTTAGTATCTGCACAAAAATTTGTAGACAGTGTCATCTTTTCAACTTTAATTTGTAAAGAAATTCATTTTACATTTTGCCAATCTTTTGTGAGCGGTCCTCATAATGTTAAGTTTTGAAACAAAATAAATTTTGAAATGACTCAATGGTGAATTTATTATATGCATTTTTTTGTCAAGTGTATATAATAAATGCTGTAGATCATACCTTTGCCATCCTGAGCTTATGAAAAGTTGTTCAATTTGAGTTTATTGCCAACATCTCTTCTGAGTGAAGCCATCATTAATGTGTTTTTATAGCATCCTGCATTGTCTGAATATATGTGGATTTCTTGAATATCTGGTATCAAGGTATGAAGATCAGCAACAGTATCTTTGATCAGAGATGATGTTATAGGGGAATCTTGAGATATCTGAATAACAAAAAGTTGACTTAATAAGACAAATGATAATATAACAAGACACATATTTCTTAACTTAAATTTGAAACAACAAATATGCAAAAAATGTTTGTTTTCAAACTTTGTTTCTGTTTTTCTTTGCAACACTTGTGCACATATATGTAAATTCTTTCTATTTCCTGACAATTATTTCCTACAAGTTTATCTTGTAATTGTTGTAGCGCAATTGTTCTGTATTTGACTAAAGAGTTTGTAAACATATCTTATTAGTTATTCTGTAATTTGTTAAAAGCCCTTCATCTGTGAGTAAAAAAGCCATAGGTTTAGAGCTACTGTTTGCTATTGGTGCTTTCTTTTTGTTTCTTTTTGTTGAAGGCTTCCATGCAGGTACTTTCTGATCCAGAAAAAAATAATAAAAGGGTTGTTGCAATGCATTTTTATACGACCGCAAAAATTTTAATTTTTTGGTCGTATATTGCTATCACGTTGGCGTCGTCGTCTGCGTCGTCGTCCGAATACTTTTAGTTTTCGCACTCTAACTTTAGTAAAAGTGAATAGAAATCAATGAAATTTTAACACAAGGTTTATGACCACAAAAGGAAGGTTGGGATTGATTTTGGGAGTTTTGGTCCCAACATTTTAGGAATTAGGGGCCAAAAAGGGCCCAAATAAGCATTTTCTTGGTTTTCGCACTATAACTTTAGTTTAAGTGAATAGAAATCTATGAAATTTTGACACAAGGTTTATGACCACAAAAGGAAGGTTGGGATTGATTTTGGGGGTTTTGGTTCAAACAGTTTAGGAATTAAGGGCCAAAAAAGGGCCCAAATAAGCATTATTCTTGGTTTTCGCACAATAACTTTAGTATAAGTAAATAGAAATCAATGAAATTTTAGCACAAGGTTTATGACCACAAAAGGAAGGTTGGGATTGATTTTTGGAGTTGAGGTCACAACAGTTTATGAATAAGGGGCCAAAAAGGGGCCCAAATCAGCATTATTTTTGAAAATTGAACTTTGTGTGATTTCATCAAAAATTGAATAATTGGGGTTCTTTGATATGCCGAATCTAACTATGTATGTAGATTCTTAATTTTTGGTCCCGTTTTCAAATTGGTCTACATTAAGGTCCAAAGGGTCCAAAATTAAACTTAGTTTGATTTTAACAAAAATTGAATCCTTGGGGTTCTTTGATATGCTGAGTTTAAAAATGTACTTAGATTTTTAATTATTGGCCTAGTTTTCAAGTTGGTCCAAATGGGGGTCCAAAATTAAACTTTGTTTGATTTCATCAAAAATTGAATAAATGGGTTCTTTGATATGCCAAATCTAACTGTGTATGTAGATTCTTAATTTTTGGTCCAGTTTTCAAATTGGTCTACATTAAGGTCCAAAGGGTCCAAAATTAAACTAAGTTTGATTTTAACAAAAATTAAATTCTTGGGCTTATTTGATATGCTTTATCTAAATATGTACTTTGATTTTTGATTATGGGCCCAGTTTTCAAGTTGGTCCAAATCAGGATTCCATATCAAGTATTGTGCAATAGCAAGAAATTTTCAATTGCACAGTATTGCACAATAACAAGAAATATCTAATTGCACAATATTGTGCAATAGCAATTAATTTTCAATTGGAGTTATCTTTCTTTGTATAGAATAGTAGTTGATAATATATGTTGGAAATTTGCCAGACATGACTATGATGTCATTTTCTATTTTTATTTGCCAATAACTTTATGTAAATAACTTCATTGGAAATTTGCCAATATAAAATGTTGCTGATGAAGCTTTTTTTCCTTATCTTATCTAAAATGTTTTTAGATAATGTATGTTGGAAATTTGCCAGACATGACTATGATGTCATTTTCTATTTTTATTTGCCAATAACTTTATGTAAATAACTTCATTGGAAATTTGCCAATATAAAATGTTGCTGATGAAGTTTTTTTTATTGTTTTATACAATAAACAATGTATATTCACTTTTACTACCAACCAATCTTTACCATTCAGTGATAACAAGCACTTTATTTTACATTTTAATATTTTATGATGTATTTAAAAGAGTAGTTATTGTTGCAAACTCCATTAGAAATTTGAATTGATATCAGTTTTGGAAAAAGGGAAACGGGGATGTGAAAAAAAGGGGGGGGGGTTAAATTTTTCTCATTTCAGATTTCATAAATAAAAAGAAAATTTCTTCAAAACATTTTTTTGAGAGGATTAATATTCAACAGCATAGTGAATTGCTCAAAGGCAAAAAAAAACTTTTAAGTTCATTAGACCACATTCATTCTGTGTCAGAAACCTATGCTGTGTCAACTATTTAATTTTAGATTTAAATAAGTTTGAAGAAGAAATCTTTAATTGATTTGTAAAATCTTGACATTTGTTTTGTGTAAAAAAAAACATGTAATGTCAAAAATTTGATCACAATCCAAATTCAGAGCTGTATCACGCTTGAATGTTTTGTCCATACTTGCCCCAACTGTTCAGGGTTCGACCTCTGCGGTCGTATAAAGCTGCGCCCTGCGGAGCACCTGGTTTGTTCTTGTTTCACTGTATGTAAGTTTACATGTTGTTTTATACACATTTACTATATAGTTTGATATATGCAGTGACAACATGTTCTTATCACAATATTCTAAAAGTAACATAAACAATTGGTTAGTGAATTAAATGGTATTTTAGCAAGTAGAAATATAGAATTCATACCTGAGCTGAAAATATATGCACATGTGTGAAGTTTTTGATGCATCCCTGTTCTTTAAAAACTGACAAGGAAATGTGCCATTTCATGCCTCTCTTTGCAAACCAGTCGGTTTGACCCTCCCTATATTTTCTTGACAACATCTTCATTGCCCAATCACAGGTCACTAATACTTGTCCATCTTTCAAATCTCGTACAAGATCTAACCTTGCATCTTCTTGGTTTTGTGATCTCATTAAATGGGCTTTCCAGTCTGTAATGCTATCAACAGCTGACTCAACCTAATGGAAGATTAATAAATAACAAGAATGTGTCCCCAGTACACGAATGCCCCACTCGCACTATCATTTTCTATGTTCAGTGGACCGTGAAATTGGGGTAAACCCTCTAATTTGGCATTAAAATTAAAAAGATCATATCATAGGGAACATGTATACTAAGTTTGAAGTCAATTGGACTTCAACTTCATCAAAAACTACCTTGACCAAAAACTTTAACCTGAAGCGGGACAGACAGACGGACGAACGAACGGACGCACATACCAGAAAACATAATGCCCCTCTACTATCGTAGGTGGGGCATCAAAAGTTGTAATACTTTAAGCACATTTCACTATGTGCATATTAAACAAAGGACACAGAAGGATTCATAACAAAATTGTGTTTTGATGTCGGTGATGCATTTGACTAGATCTTACTTTACTGAACAATCTTGCTGCTTACAATTATCTTTACCTATAATGAACTTGGCCCAGAAGTGACAGTGGAAAATTGAAATTGTTAAAAATTTACTATAAAGAGCAATAACACCATAAGGGGTTAATTGACCACTTTGGTCATTTTGACTTATTTGTAGCTCTTACTTACATTGACATTGTCACTGTTTACAGTTTATCTCTATCTATAATAATATTCAAGATAATAACCAAATATGGCAAAATTTCCTCAAAATTACCAATTCAGGGGCAGCAACCCAACAACCCTTTTCATCTGAAAATTTCAGGGCAGATAGATTTTGACCTGATAAACAATTTCACCCCATGTCAGATTTGCTCTAAATGCTTTGGTTTCAGAGTTATAAGCCAAAATCTACATTTTACCCCTTTGTTCTATTTTTAGCCATGGTGGCCATCTTGGTTAGTTGGCCAGGTCACCAGAAACATTTTTAAACTAGATACCCCAATGATAATTGTGGCCAAGTTTGGTTAAATTTGGCCCAGTAGTTTCAGAGGAGAAGATTTTTGTAAAAGTTTACAGACGCCGGATGTCGACGGACGATGGACGCCAAGTGATGAGAAAAGCTCACTTGACCTAAAACAAAGGAAAACCTCTCTCAATGAAATGGCATTCTAAATCATAACTACATAATTATGCAATCATGTTTTAATTAATTATTTTACAGTCGGAAAAACATGTACCCGAAAAAGTACTGCATCTTTGTTCTCCCAATTCTGAACCAGGTGCTCCGCAGCTTTATACAACGGCAGAGGTTGAACCCTGAACAGTCGGGGCAAGTATGTACACAACATTCAAGCTTGATACAGCTCTGAAATTGGATTGTTATCCAATTTTTGACATAATATGAGTTTCTGACACAAAATAAATGTCAAGATCTTACAAATCTTTTGTGCAATATTGTGCAATTGAAGATTTCTTCTTCAAACTTTTCAAAAATTTGGAATTTGAGTATTTGAAGTATTAAGAAGTATTTATCTTATAAAGTAATACATGTAAATAATTTATTTTATAAAGTTAATACAATGTATCTCATAACAAGAATGTGTCCTCAGTACACGAATGCCCCACTCGCACTTTCATTTTCTATGTTCAGTGGACCGTGACATTGGGATAAAAACTCTAATTTGGCATTAAAATTAGAAAGATCATATCATAGGGAACATGTGTACTAAGTTTGAAGTTGATTGGACTTCAACTTCATCAAAAACTACCTTGACCAAAAACTTTAACCTGAAGCGGGACAGACGGACGGACGAACGGACGCACAGACCAGAAAACATAATGCCCCTCTACTATCGTAGGTGGGGCATAAAAACTATATTAATTGAGATATATGAATTTTACAAATCATACGAGATATCCTACATATCATATGAGATATCTTACATATTATATGAGATATCTTACATATTATATGAGACATCTAACATATTATATGAGATATCTTACATATTATATGGTATATCTTTTATATCATATGAGATATCTTAAAGTTAAAATAGAAAGTACAATGGCTTGCCATAAATAAATCTTAGTTTAATATGAAGTTATGAGGAATATATTGCCAATGTTCTGATTTATTAGCCATTCAAGTTTTTTTCCACAAATTTCCAATATCATTGTTCTAAATATTCTGGTTTATATGTGAATACTCTATATATATATTACCTTAAAGTCTTTAGATAGCTTTTACCACTAAGAAGACATGAAATCATCTCTTTCTTTCTCTCATCAGTGATCTCTAATTTTTCTGTTTTCCAGGTCTAGGAAAGATCTTCCCCTTTCAGCCACATAGTAGTCTAATCCCTCTATACATTTTCATACAGATGCAGAACAATCATTTAAAATCTTGTATAATGTTGAGGTACCTGTAAAATGAGGTGTAAATTTATTTCAAAAATCCAATTTTAAGTTGGAGGAAGATAAAATTAATGTTCATGTGGTTATCATATAGAGGTCAACTAAATATTTTCATGAGGTTATCATATAGAGGTACAACTAAATTTTCATCTTGTGTCGTTATATCTCTGATTAGTAAAATTAAAACATTTGCAAATTTCGAAAAATATGGTCTAAATTATCAAATTTTCAGGGGTAATCACCATGCATGATTCTCGTCTTCATATTATATTGTCTTGTATTCATTAAAGAATTATACACCTAGTATTCCATTTTAGCCACAAAATATTTTTTTTACATGTAGAAGTTCAAATAATAATTTTTACCCGGTGAGCTAAGACCAATTGTAACAGTTAATATTCTATTATACCTAATGGTTTGATATCTTCTGTTTCACAATATTGTATGTACTGGGTTAGGCCAATTAAAATTAAATGATAGATTTTCTTCCCTGCCCACCCCAATTTTTTTTATTTTTAAAAATTTACGATTTCTGGATTTTTTTCATGTTCGTTACCAGTAACCATTGATCATACTTTCGTTTCATTCAAACCTTCCTGTGTCCAATTTTGGCTTTGTATTTCTTCGAGTAATCTTATGAAAATGATTAAGTCGACATATTCTGCTGGTTAAAGATGACAACATCATCTACCGAGAAAAGAGATTGATCACGAGAAGGGCATGAAATATTTGGGTTACAAGTAAAAGGCTGTGTCCAAGAACGCAATTTGCAGTATGTGACAAATGATTAGATATTAGATTAGATTATTCTTTTTATATATACAATGACTTTATGTTAGGAAATTTGGACTATGTCTGATATCCAAAGCGCAAGTATCGTGGAACAAATTGGTACAAAAAACATGACTGGATTAAAGAAATTGACACAAGCACGAACTTGTTAGATTTATGACTGTATATTGAGCCTGTGACTACTATGCTCCCCCTTACTATAACAGTCTCAGATTGAGCTAAAAAAAAGTCGACAATCATTATTATCATAGCAAGCCCTTAGATTTACACATGGCTGTTGAATTTTTGTTGACAGCAATCACCCTCTGTCTCAATACTCTCAATATAACTTCTTTTTGGTTAAGTTTATGTTTAACATCATAATCATATTTGCATCTTGCTTTAAGTTAAAACACAAACAGTGTTGAAAGTAATAGGGTTTGTGTTTCAATTTTATTCTGTACTATAGAACACTTGTGTTGCATACATTTGTACCAATTAATAAAAGTTTATGGCGACTACAAACCATCGCTTAGAAAGAAAAATAAATTATAAGTAGGTATAGTCCAACTGTTTTTATCTGCACTGGCACCTGTACATATGATTTTCACCGAGCACATTTTGGATGACATAACTTTAATTTTAACACATTCCTGTGATGTGTCAACCGACTCCTTACGGATTACCCTTCCGGCCATGTAGATGTAGAACTGAAGACAGCATTTCTCCACTTTTTTTTATGTTTACTATATATAGTTTTCTAATGTGTATAACAGTAAACTGTGGTTGCAAATCAGAGATATTTATTTAAACGTTTGAAAATCCTGTACGATTCCTTATACATGTAAAATAAAATTGAGAATGGAAATGGGGAATGTGTCAAAGAGACAACAACCCTACCATAGAGCAGAAGGTCACCAACAGGACTTCAATGCAGCGAGAAATTCCCACACCCTGAAGCGTCCTTCAGCTGGCCCCTAAACAAATATATATACTAGTTCAGTGATAATGAATGCCATACTAGATCATACTAAACTCCAAATTGTACACAAGAAACTTAAAGTTAAAATAATACAAGACTAACAAAGGCCAGAGGCTCCTGACTTGGGACAGGTGCAAAACATGACATGCAAGTTAATTTTAAACTTGCTTATGCCCCCGTGGTATGAAGAACTTGTCACAATATGGTTAACAACAATACTAACACAAGTATTAGCCTTTCAAAAAAGGGCTAGCCGTCTCTTAGCTGATGAAAATGGAATGTTTTCTCGCTTTGTAGATTAGTTCATTTAGAATAGCCACTTGCATCAATCAACAAATTTTACCACACACGTTATGAAGTAGTATATATCGTTTAACGTTGTTGTTTACGAAACTCCAGAAGAATCGACTATTTATAGATAAAAGTTACCTGTGTACCAATATCATGAATATGCATGATTACTAATGACCATGCAAAATCTAATTGCTAAAATAGAGAGGACAAATCCAATACTCTACGAGACTGAAGGACATTTACTAGGTTTGGATTGTCCTAACCAATCAATAAACTTTGATTATTCACATCTTTTAATATCTTTCAATCAGGTAGTAAGAAGCATTCAGGCACTGACTGTCCATCGTTCAATTCTTAATATCGTCTCCGAGGAGACAATAAAAAGATATTTTCATTTGACCAAATAGGTCAGAATTCCAGACTTTTCCATCCAGGTAAAACATTTTAACGTTGCAGACGACTCAAATTTTTCCATTGCAGTTACCACCCCTCAATTTAAGAATCAACTAAGCTCGATGAAATATTTATACTCCATCATTAAATCTCCAACAGGGAATTTTTATCAAAAAGTGTTACTCTCCACTTCAGTTTATGTATCATATGATTAATGATATGATTTTTGTAATTTTTCTGAATATCAATTCAACTGTTAAGGGACCGACCTCGGGTTCAACCAAGGTTAAACCGATTCACTCAAATGTAATTCTTAGAGAAAGATACTGGCAACGCCTTTTACAGATATATAAACACATTTTATCATTAATGTATTGTCATGCTTCTGCATATTTACTTTTATTTATGCTGAACATTAGTTAAATTTAATTCTATACAAATTTTATTACGTCAAGCAATAGGTGTAAGAATATTTCGCGCCAAAACAAGAAAATAACCTGCACCCATCAGTGTTTTATTGTTATCTTTCTGACATTTCATTTAAATTGCGTTTAATACTAAATAAAGTGCAATCAATCTAATATTTTACAATTTTACAATAGTTGTGTTTCTGTTTGTTGGTTTGCCGATCAGTATAGTCATAGTTAAATAGACATATAAACATTGGTCATCATTGAACTTAAGTCTGTAAGTGAAAAGATGACTCAACTCTCCCTGTTATAATTTTTCCACAATTTTTTATAACCCCATAATTTAAAGGGCATTTGCTTTCCTTGAACACAACGCCACCCCCTCTCCACCCCTTTTCCCTCCAATTTTGCTCAAAACTCATACTCATAGTCCAAAGGCTGTTTTGTGATTTTGGTATTTTGACATTTTAATCATTATTTTCATATTGAACACATTCAACCATTCTGATTCAGCTTTCATATATTTGCATCTTAAATAAATGAGGTGTTATATTATGTTTTCCTTTGCACCATATTGATATTTGTCTGTCATAATTACTGCAATACTGGACATCACACAGGTTCCCATAAAATTTTTACATAACAATACAAATTATCTGATGCCATAGTTTTTTTTTGATTCAGTGTCCAGTTAATGTATATCACTTAGAGTGGTTTGAAAAAGGAACAAATTCAAAACCAATCTTAATATAGTTAACATTAATAATTTATTTAACTGTTTAAATTCACAACATCAACCTAAAATTCTATTTGGTCTATCCTGTTTAACACATGACATTTCCGCAGGAACTTAATTCTTCCATTGACATCACAAAAACCAATAAGGAAATGTGGGTTATTGTAGAAATTGATAATGTAGAAAGGTCACGCTGATCGATCCAAGAGTGAGGCATATTTGATGTGCAATACAATTTGTGTGAGACTTTACATTTGGACGTCAAATATTTTATCTGATTCAAATTAGTTATTGCGTATCAAATTCAAATTACAGCATTATGTTGATTGCAGACCCCAAAAAGATGTACAATGTTAATTATGCTGCTAACTTAAACAACCTACTGCAACTGATTTATCATAAAACTGTTGAGCAGAAATATATATATATATTTGATCTTATTTCAGTCCTTATACATTTGTACCACTATCATGACTATCAATCTTATGAAAATAATCACCATGTCTTTTTTTCTAAATAGATCTTATCAATATAAGTTGTATCGCATTATGAACAGGTTACATAAATGTACATATAAAAAAGGAGATGTGGTATGATTGCCAACGAGACAACTCTCTACAAGAGACCAAATGACAGAGAGACTAACAACTAAAGGTCACTGTACAGCATTCAACTATGAGTAAAGCCAATATCTTACACATAGTCAGCTATAAATGTTCGTTTACAGTGGATTATGCAGTATGCCGCTATGGGGTTTTCTCATTGTAGGAGGCTGTATGGTGGTCTATAATTGCTTACATCCAATTTATTTGAACTTTGGCCAATAGCTGTTACTCACATTCCACGTTGTCAGATATTACATGTACAGCAATCAGTCCAACGCAAAACTGAATGTACAACCAAAGGTCACTGTACAGCCTTCAACTATGAGCAAAGCCACATTGTCAGATATTACATGAACAGCAATCAGTCCAATGCAAAACTTAATGTAATTGAAAGACATCTGGAGGTCAGTATACAGTCTCAAATAATAGTCAAAATAGAGTAAATGATTAAAAAGAATTATTAGTAAAGACTGGATGTTGGATGTCAATGTGAGTCTTATAGATATGTATATATATTATTGATTCAGTTTACTTTCTAGCTCATCTACATCCAAGCATCATGCAAGGAATTGTCATTACTTAAAACCATTAAATATTTTATAATTTGAGAAACAATTTTGACATTTAAATGAAACATTTTACTAATGGTACTGGGAATTCGAAGATCAACCACAAAGACACATAAGTAGTCCATGCATGCATGTCTCATATACCATGTTTCATATGAAATAAAATAAAAAAGATAAAATCCTCCCACCTGCCCCATTTTTTTTTAAATCTGGATGAAAATCTACTAATTAATTTTAGTTGGCCTTATCAGTGAAGATGGTGCTAAGCTTCTTATGAGGTTTGGGACTTAACAATCTCTCCTAGAAAAAGTTTCATGGTCTTTGTAC
Organism: Mytilus galloprovincialis; assembly: GCA_037788925.1. Lineage (NCBI taxonomy): Eukaryota > Metazoa > Mollusca > Bivalvia > Mytilida > Mytilidae > Mytilus > Mytilus galloprovincialis. The sequence goes on along the minus strand of CM075335.1, from coordinate 57,354,717 downwards.
CATAAGGCAAATCCTTTATAATATTAGATGACAGTATGTAATCAATAAAATGTTCCAGTTTTTCATTATCTACCCTGTTCCTAGTTGGTTTTTTTTCCTGTACAACTGCCTTACCACATCCAACACTAGATATCAACATCTGTCTAATTTAAATTCTAAATTTTCAAATTTTCAAGATTATCTGATGAAATGAAATTTATTTGGATTCTTTCATCTGAAGATTTGTTTGTTACTTCAAACTTATCTAATTTTTTGCATTCCCTTTTTGAAGAACAAAAGAAAATCATAGAAAATATCATTGTTGTTTGAAAAAAAATAAAAGAAGAAAAGATATATAGATATATAGGTAATAAAATCGATCAGGAGTTGTCTCCCATAGACCTAGAACTATAAAGATTATGTAATTTCTCCAGGTCACAGTGGCACCCATAATAACTATGTTTTGTCAATAACTTGGTTTATATCAGGTTAATTAGTGTGAATGTGTATTCATGTTTTTTTATATTTTTTTTTAGTCTAAATGTACTTCAATCATTCTAATCATTTTCTGTGCTTTATTTTGTAATTCATTTGATTGTAAATAGCTCAAATTTTGGGCACCATGATTTGTTAATAAAATTATCTTATCTTATCTTATCCAACATCATTTGTATGGTGCTTGGCCTTATTGAACTTCCAGGCTGACACCACATCCAACATCATTTGTATGGAGCTTGGCCTTATTGAACTTCCAGGCTGACACCACATCCAACATCATTTGTATGGAGCTTGGCTTTATTGAACTTCCAGGCTGACACCACATCCAACATCATTTGTATGGAGCTTGGCTTTATTAAACTTCCAGGCTGACACATTAGGTAATAACTAAAAAAAGTGATAAAGTAAAATATTTTTATCATTTTGCCAGGAAATTTATGTATTAATATAACTGTAAGTCTAGAAAGTAAATCATTTCCTGTCAATAATATAACATCTGAATAATAAGATCTGATAACTACATTTTTTTATTGGCTAAAATCTCCAAAAAAATCAAAAACAAGAATGTGTCCATAGTACACGGATGCCCCACTCGCACTATCATTTTCTATGTTCAGTGGACCGTGAAATTGGGGTCAAAATTATAATTTGGAATTATAATTAGAAAGATCATATCATAGGGATCATGTGTACTAAGTTTCAAGTTGATGTAACTTTAACTTCATCAAAAACTACCTTGACCAAAAACTTTAACCTGAACTTCACACTATCATTTTCTATGTTCAGTGGACCATGAAATTGGGGTCAAAACTATAATTTGGCATTAAAATTAGAAAGATCATATCATGGGGAACATGTGTACTAAGTTTCAATTGATTGGACTTCAACTTCTTCAAAAACTACCTTGACCAAAAACTTTAACCTGAAGCGAACAGACGGACGCACAGACGGACGAACGGACGGACGAACGGAGGCACAGACCAGAAAACATAATGCCCCTCTACTATCGTAGGTGGGGCATAAAAATAAACGAAATACAATTATGTAACACATAAACAAACGACAACCACTGAATTACAGGCTCCTGACTTGGGACAGGCACATACATAAATAATGTGGCGGGGTTAAACATGTTAGCGGGATCCCAACCCTCCCCCTAACCTGGGACAGTGGTATAACAGTACAACATAAGAACGAACTATAAAAATCAGTTGAAAAAGGCTTAACTCATCAGATGAACAAAAATACAAGTGGACGTGGCCCGGTACTTATACATCCCGACACAAAAAGACACAATGAACAGATCTGAGAGTACTCACAGTTATCTGACAGCTAGTTCAAAGCCACTAACAACTAATAAAAAAATCATGCATCTAAGACTAAACTATCAATCCGTACACATCCAACATCCAATGGATTTAGTGTAAAGACGTCATAAACAGCCAGAGAAAAACATGACCTTGTGCAATGCCAATTTACAGGTATCGACAGATTGTAGATCCATGAATATGTATATGCATATAACATACTAGTAATATTTAGTTAGCTTTTAATTTACTGATAACAAAATCAATATTTATACCAATAAAAACAATATTCAATGATCTTATTACAGTGTTGAATAGGTAACCCTTTAGAATAAGTTTATTTAAAGGAGCGACAAGTTTACATGGATCATTTCTAAATTTCCGGGGAAGGTTAACAACATTTCCGTAAAAATGAGGATTAGCTATCCTGTTTGAAATAAGTTTTCTACAGGTACAACCAAACTTCAAAACCAAATCTTTATATCTATGGAAAAATTTAGTAAAGGTTTTAAGTAATTTATGGTAACGATATCCATAGTTTAATAATTTACCGGTAATACATAGGTTGCGTTCGTTAAAATCAAAAACGTCACAACAGACACGGGCATAGCGAACAAGTTGTGAAATATAAACACCGTAAGATGGTGCCAAAGGAACATCACCATCTAAAAATGGAAAATTAACAATTAGGGAACGAAAAATCGTCTCTTTTGTCGTAAATTTTAGTGTGGAGTTTCCTGTTTAAAACCAAAATATCTAAATCCAGGAAAGGGCAGTCATTACCGAATAAATTTGATTTATTTAAAGTAAGTTCCTTGGGGTAAATTTCAGCAGTATATTGAGAAAATTCTTGATTATTTAACGAAAAAATATCATCAAGATAACGGTAAGTGTTGTTGAATTTATCAATTAAATGCAATTTCGACGGGTCTTTACTGAGTTTAGTCATGAACTGTGATTCGTAACAGTACAAAAACAAGTCTGATATTAAAGGGGCACAATTAGTGCCCATGGGGATACATACAACCTGTCGATAAACTATGTATATTTTTTATTGTGAGTCTGCAGCGGTACAAGTTTGCAATGATTGCAGTTGTTCTTGTTGGTTGTTAACGTTGGTTTTAGTTGACTGTTAGTAGTACAAGTTGACTAAGCACAAACATGTTATAGTATGACTGGACTGGTTTCCTGGGAAAGAAAACTGAGTTTGGGTTCTATAGTACAAAAGTTATGAGACACAAATCAGACAAATGTTCACTACGACAGGGATCAACAGGGAGGTCTGACTGACCTGCCCATAGTTAATGTAAATAATTTGTTATATTGTCCAATACATGAATATATATGGTTTAGGGGTGGGGGATCTCGACGTTTTTCAAGGAAGGAGAAGGGTGATCCCAAGGACTTCCCCTATTTATATGGAACCTTGTGGTACAATGTTACAGAGATCCATACAGTTAAAGGCATAGATACAGTTACACTTCTGGGGAGGTAATGACGTTGCTAACGTAAATTGTTATTTTCGTGATGTCAAACTATGACTTATCAGGAAAAGATGCAGTTTTCGACTGATTTTTATCATTCAAACTTATTTAACTTGAAAACGAGTTCATGGACCCCTCTTTTTTAAAATGTCATTTGGTTTGATTAAGTGAGAAGATTATGTGTGCCAATTTTCATGAAAACGTAAATAGTGCAATTTTTTTTAATTTGATAAATATACAGCAAAAAATGATAGTTTTTTTTCTACATTCATGAACATTTGATAAATATGAGTTATTTCTGAACAAAAAATGTATAAAATTTTAGGATACTTATAAAATACAGAAATAACATATTATTTCACAAAAATCAATTTGTGTTTATCTTTTAAAACAAAAAAGTTATGTTTTTCTTTCAAAAAGGAAAATATGATCACAAATCCAAATTTTGAGCAAATATACAAAATTTCAACCTCATTTTACTCAAAAAGTAGCACATGAAGGTATATTTTTGATAACATATTTAATCAGATAAAAATAGTCTATATGGAAAATTTTATCAATATGTAAATACAGGATCAAAACTGTATTGTATGCCCTTAAACATAAGTTATTGTCCCAAAAACTTTTAAAATGCTTGTTTTTGGCCCCTTTTTTGTCCCTTAATTCCTACACTGTTTGCCCCATAACCCTTAAAATAAATCCCAACCTTCTACTTAAAGACCAAACAGCCTATTGTTTATGCGCATCAACTAACGCAACTTGGTAGTGACATAAAGGCTCTATGACGTTGTTTCTAGCAATGAAAAAAACGTCAAATTATAACGTTCTATTTCGACATGGTGTACGCTTAAAAATACTTCTCCCAAGAAAAGAGGAATTAAGCGTTGCGCTGATATCTTGTGGAAATTTAACACAAATGGACACAAAAGATACTACACTATATTTAACCTTCGTTCAAATAAAAATAATAAAATATGAATTTTGATCACAACTTTTTTGCGCCGATCTGCATCTCATTTATATTCTTTCACATTCGTATAGATTTTGTCTTATATTTGCGACGATCTTCATTTCATTTTTTTTTCTTTCACTTATGTAAATTTTGTCTTTCATTTGCGCCGATTGTGTACAGGTTAGCGGGGTTATTAGAATGGTGAGAGTTATTTCTATGTCCAATTTATGTTTTCTGGTCTGTGCGTCCGTTTGTTCGTTCGTCCGCGTGTCTGTCCCGCTTCAGGTTAAAGTTTTTGGTCAAGGTAGTTTTTGATGAAGTTGAAGTCCTGTCAACTTAAAACTTAGTACACATCTTCCCTATGATTTGATCCTTCTTATTTTAATGTCTTTTTTCAAAACTTTCAAAAATTGAGCATTCAGAAGGCCGATAAAAAATTATTCCTAGAAGTTTTGACATAAGGTTTGACATACTTGCAACGTATGCATGTAACTGATATCTGGATGATTCTCGAAAAATAATGTCCGATCTTGTAATGAAGTTAAAATTTATTTATACTGCTTGTTTGACAAAATCTCATAATAAAAATAAAATTATGACAAAGGGTCATTGTCGGTCATTGTCGTTTGTCATTTGTTTCATTTCAAATTGTCATTGAAGAAATGATAAACATGTCGGCTGATCTGACTGAAACTTACAGCTAATTTCCTACTGTATGTAGATCAACACTTTGGTTAGCTTGCTTGCTTTGTTTGTATATTTTGTATAATTATATTTTGATAATGTCCAATTGAATTTAAATATTCTATATACAGGTTTACATACCTATATATGAAGATGTCAATCTTAATTACAAAGCTTGAATAAACATTTATACAAACAAAGCAAGGAAGCCAACCAAAGTTTTACCCTACATGCTGTAGGAAATTCGCTGTAAGGCAAAACATATTAATCAAATTAATACTCAGCGAATATGAATTCAAATCAAAATGTTCGGTATTTAAAACTTAATTGTTGTAAATTTAACTTATGACAAAAACAATTGCTCCAAGAATAATATCCAACATAAAATCTCTCCCTTTCATTTAGCTACGACTATGACCGGAAAGATTGAAAACAAATTTCGATTTTCAATGCCGGCAACAACCTTGTCTTTGTTTTAATTTCCAAAATTAGCAATTTAGATTTATAATATTTTATCCTGTTGGAGAAATCTTACTTTGTAGTTTTCAACAGAAAAATTATTTCTAAATTAATTTTTGAATTAAAAACTTTTTGTATTTTATATTTACTGTCTCGTTTATTTAAAACATGTGAGGTAGTAATAACAGGGATTATATTTTATGATAGATGTATAGCGTTTTAGAATCAAAAACTTTAATTCATATATTATACCTTTAATTTTAATTTTCTTATATCTTAAAAGAGGGACGAAAGATAGATATTCAGAAATAATGAATTCACAAACTAGATGGAATAATTTCTATACGTTCATCTTAGTCAGGAAAATATAATAATATAAAGATGTCCGTCCATGCTTTTGTATGTCCGTCTGTCAACAGTAGCAAATGAGTTCGTTCCGGCAAACTTCTGAAATTGACGCGAAAAAAAACCCACACACATCTAGTTCAGACTCTGATATAGTCAAATACTCTGTAGTTACAATGTAGCCAGTGCCATCTTTCATTTCTTTTTTTTATTTTCAATAATTTTATTAATGAGGGGCAGAGGACAAAAACACTTTCCTAACAAAAGCGACGTGAAAGGTTATTTCAAACAATTTTCTATTCCGACGGATGGTGTATCTGAAGGTTCAATTACGATTGTGCGGCAACAACATCATAAGATCTAATACTGACACATGCATCTAATCTCTTGTACATGTATTACCGGATAATAAAGTAGGTGAATAAAGTTGTTATTCTTAGAAATTTAAATGTGGGTTTCAAACGTCCAATTTGCGATTTCTTTTCAAATAGTGCGCCAGCAAGGAAAGTTTTGTACTATGACGTCAGATGCAATGTTCTGAAGAAAGACAACTGTTTTCTTCAAAACGAACGAAAAAAAAACAACATGAAAATTACTCATAACTTTTTTGAAAGGTCGGTGACATACACTTTTTTTTGCTTTATTTTGAAGAGTGCACATGGCACTTTCCTTCTTGAAATTATTATGAAGAAATCACTGGTAGATATTTTTTAATACTGGAAACGTTTTTCATTTTTACATTTTATTTTTGGCGGGAATGAAATAAAACATATTTTTTAAGATCAAAACAATATGAGTCTTAAACTCTTGAACCTATATTAGATACAAATCTACTGTTTAACATGAAACAAGAATTATGCTTGTACATGTAGGTTTGATATAAAGTGTTTTTTGACAGTTTATATAACAAGCAAATATTATGTTAATATTCGGGAAAACACGAAACTGAGGTTGCTATAGCGACAAAACTAAGTCGGTGAACCCAAATTTTTTTCATCATATTTTGTTCCTCAAATCATGAAATAACTTCACACAAAACTTTAAGGAAAAATCACTGGTAGAAATGAATAGGCTGTTTGGTCTTTAATGGTATGAACATTGTGGTATAATTTCAGAGTAATTCTAATACTGTACACAACTTTAGTTGTCCTGAAACTAGAAAAATGTATGTTTTGGGCCCCTTTGGGCCCCTAATTCCAAAACCGATGGGACCACAACCCCCAAAATCAATCCCAACCTTCCTTATGTGTTTATAAACATTGTGTTAAAATTTTATTGATTTCTATTTACTTATACTAAAGTTATTATCCAGAAACCATCTGTCTTTGGACAACGCTGATGACAACGACGCTGACAACGCCGACGTGATACCAATATACGAATGCAAAAATGTTTGTGGTCGTATAAAAATAACCCATTATAGGTCAAAGTAAGGCCTTCAACACAGAGCCTTGGCTCACAACGTTCTAACCATTTGCAGATCTTTTAGATACAAGATCAGGTTACCTCTTTGATAGCTATACATGTATATGATCCCTAAACAGATTCTGGCAATTTTTAGGTTATTCTTGTTTTTGTTTTTAGATTTATCACAGTTTGTGTTAGTTTGTGAGTTTTAAAATCAAATTTGCTCGCTAAACAACTAAAGACTGCTTTGATAGTTCAGTTAATTGACACAGTTTCATATGTGTTTTTAAAAAAGATCTTTGCATAGCAAATGTACAGTACATGTTTATGTTTAATTACGTGTCACACAAATGAAACATTTCCAAAAATACCAAATAGATATTTTCAAATATGTTAATATATTTAGCAAGGGTACATTACATGTATGTTTGTGTTTTATTTTTCAAACTGATATTATTGAATCGCATAATATTGTGTAGATGAGCATAATATTTGCTTTTAAAAGTATTACAAGATTGAAGAATGGAAGAAAAAATGTTGTTTTCACCAGTTATAGCAGAGACATATAATACAAGGCCACACTTAAAAATATTTTGGTTTGCCCAAACCCTACCCAAAGGTTGAGAAAGTGGGTAGGTAGGTAGGCATTTTCTTTTTCTTTTTTCAAAAAAAGAAATTGAAGTATCAGATGTTTATTAGTCTTCATGCCTATTTGATTAAAAAATCAAAGAGCTGATAGCTCTGAAGTGGAAGAAGGTGAATAAAAGGTAACTTGAATTACCATAAAAGCAGCCCCACTTACCCAGGCTGCTTTGTTCCATTATCGTTAAAATGTATTTTTTTTCTTCAAACAAGAAAAGGTCATAAGTACATGGATTTCCCATCCGTACAATCATTTTCTATGTTCAGTTGACTATGAAAATTAGGTAAAATCTTTAATTTGGCAGTAATTAAGAAGATCATATCAAGAGGAACACATGTGTACTAAGTTTCAAGTTGATTGGATTTCAACTTCATCAAAAACTACCTCGACCATAAACTTTATAACCAGAAGCAGGACGGACGGACAGACTAGAAAACATATTGCCCATAAATGGAGCATAAAAATAGTAAGACTTGTTACATACCTGCCAACTTTTGAAAGTTCCCATATGGGTTTTTACTGCACAACAACAAAATTAAAGGTTACAATTTTTAGCGATGTATTTTGCAAGATCTGGATTGTCTAGAAAAAGTGTCATATTTGTATGAACTTACATGACTTACATGCCTTTTCCTTAAGTCTGTTTGCATAATTCTAGTTATATATTAAATCGGTAGAAAAATTATACATGAAGCTAGCAGAAGCTAGACAATTAGCCTAGTTGCACATATTGTATTTTGACTTCTAACCAGTTATAAACAAATTTAATATATAAACTTCAATTTAATCCTTGAAAGGAGGTCTAAATTAATAAAATAATTTATAAATTTTAATTTTTTTATTTGTCCAAAATCATTTAAATTCATTTAATCAACATCCTTTTATGATTATTTGATTAAAATATTAATCATTTATAGTCTTTTTACCATTTACATTTTTAAAAGCAAAATAACTGAAAACAGGATAAAACAAAGGGAAGTAACAAAAAAGTATTTCAATATTCCCAATACACATCGTTTTGATAACACAACGGCAGTTAGCCGGAGGTAAACATCGTTGATTACCAGTATGTTTGACACCCAAGCTGTCAAGTGAAGCCATATAATTATACATCTTCTTTGATGTTCAGGTAAAATTTAACACAGGTGTCAATTACACCCGTACAGTAGTAAGAAATGATCAAATATGGCGTCTGAAAAATTTCATACACGGGAGTTTTTTCTCCTAAACGAGAGGTTCACATGTATGTTACGAAGGGCATCTAATTCACATGACAAAGGAAACCCATGAATAAAGATAACACTTTATATATCCTTTTTATTTATATAAAAATAAAATCTTCTTGTCTGCAGGATTGCAAATTCGTAATTTCAAGGGCGAACTTGTAAACAGGGCGAGTTGTACCGATACCAAATTCACGCATGCGTAATACAAATATCTACAGTTAAAACGTCCTGCTACAAGTAAACAAATTACGTTCATGTGGATGAGATGAAATCTAATAATTTACATAAATAAAAGGGTCATATTTACGATAGTGATTGTTTTACAATCATAATTTACAAATTAAATGATTCAGATGCCCAATCATGTGTAAAAATCGGTGTCAGGAATCTAAGTTGTTTTGAAATTGTAATACACGAAATGTATGCGGCATACGGAGACTCAAAGCCAATGGTCGGCCCCTTAAGTCTTCAGAAGACTTGACGTCTTCTTCCACTAAAAAAACTTCTTCAAATCAGAACAATAAAAGAATTTGAGTAGGCAGCTTTTTTCTGGGTAGGTAGCATTTGGGCAAACAAACCTATTATTTTTCATGGCCCAATATATTATTGTATAGCAATATAATATTTTCCACAGAAAGTAACCAAAAGTTAGCGTGCAATGAATTCCAATATTGCACTACCTGGATTCTACCTGGATTATTGCGGCGATCATTAAGTTGAAAACTTCTTTTGCTGCCTCATAATTTACTTTATATTAAATTACTTATTTTAACTATGAGCTGTGCGCATAAATAGAACGAATAATTTTTCTGTACTGGTATACATGTTGTACGATGGTTTCCACAATATTTTAAATACTTGTCGCATACATTTATATACTGCTGCATTTATATAAAAATGTTATCTAATGTTATGTACTAGTGCAATAAATCTTTAAAAAATTCATGATGTCATCAACATCAAAATCTAGTTTAAACCAATTTTTACTTTTAAATATTATATTGCTGTACAATAAAAGGGTTATTGCATGAATATTGGGGAATATTGTCCCTCATAGAACATATATTGCACCCGCAAGCTCATGCAATATAAGATTCTACTTGGGACAATATTCCCCAATATTCATGCAATAACGTTAACTCTATATTATTATATACAGAGACATATAATACAAGAGATTGGCAACTCGGCGAAATCCCGTAATCTCACACGGCCACATTTAAACCTTGCGAGATCTCTTTGGGTAATAGAGTCTTTATCAAAGTATTAAAAGTACTCGAAGTAAGGGTGAATGTTTAAGCATAAATTAACTGTTTCAGTGTTAAATTTAACATAATTAATTAAATAATTTGAGTTCACGCATAAATATTTATTTCAATGTCATTTTAATTTTGATTTGTATTATTTGTATTATTGAAAAAGAGACATAATTTGATATTGAATTAAAAAAAAAAACGATATTAAATAGTTGACACTTAATAAATTGTATCAGAGTACATTTTATTTGATAGTTTCATAATGGGTTTCTATTTAATATACACCTAGCTGTGTCGGAGACATAATTTCCCAGTGTGACATGTATATTAGGCTTGAATTATTCGATGGTCAGGTAAATCACAACCTGTTTAAAAGAGTTTTAATTGACACCTGGTACAATAGAAGTTGTTACACCACAGGTGTCCACAATCTTTCCAAAAATACAAAATATAAACGGTGCATTACGTTTGCGCGCATTACCATTACATTTGCGCGCAAAAATCATTACGTTTGCGCGCAGCTTTTGATTACAATTGCGCGCATTTTTATGACAGGTAAACTCAGGTAAAATACAGGTAATAATACTTACTTATTTATAATTTGTTCAATTATTTACAAGTATAAGTACTCGTTCCGTTAGTCTTGGTCCCCTACTCACCAATGTTGAGGTGGAAGTGGGATTTCGAGCAAAATAAGTCCGTTTTATTATGCACAAGCACTAAATCCTAGAAATATGTACAGATAAAAATGTTAAAATACTAAAACATAGCTAATCTTAAAGGTAAAAGTATTGATAATTTCATTACTTTACATGTAGGTACGTGTCGAAACTCCATATTTGTGCCTTGGTGTATCTTTACAAACTAACTTAAATGAATTACTTATTTTAAAAACGATCACTATTCGTTTACATTCACTCTGAAATATTGAAATATTCGCAATGAAGTTACATGTATTAAACTACGGAGTTTCTAATGATCACTTTATAATTGGTTTCATAATTCAATATGAACAATATATAATTTGAATTAAGAAATATTTTCAAAATTGATAATTGATAGTCATATTTATTATGAAAATAAAAAAATATATAGTCAATTATAATTTAATTTCATTTTTATTTATATTTTTACCTGAGTTTACCTGTAAAATGAATGCGCGCAAATGTAATCAAAAGTTGCGCGCAAACGTAAAACATTTTAATCCTCAAATGCGCGCAAACGTAGTGCGCCCAAATAAAATTAATTAATGAGTAGAAAAAAAACTGTATTATATGTCTCTTTTATATAATGTATTATAAGTCTCTGGTTATAGTAAATAGCTGTAAAAAATCATTTTAAAATTAGTAATAACTGGTAATAACTGGGTAGTTTCAGAAATTACATGTACATGTTTTTACTAAGCACATATCAGGAATTACATGTAATCCCTAAATTTTAGTGATTACATGTAATTCCTAATTTCACCTATTTACTGTAACATATGTACATTACCTTGACTTTAGGACCAGGGGACTGATTCTGTGAGTGTGACTGGTTTGAGTTGTTGGAACTGCAGTCTCATTTTGATGCCTAAATAGGAGTTGATCCTCTGGGTGGACTGGACTTTTTTCCAGTCTAAGAAGGGATTAAACAGTCCCTGTTTCGTTTTACAGTTTACACTATTGTTGCCGCGGGCATATTCTAACTTGATGGTGAGATTCTTAAAGTTATTAGAAACTTTTTCTTTGAGAATGTCGGTCAACTGTTTGCATATTTTCTGGCTGTTGTATATATTGTTTTAAAAACATGCATCACATACATATATAAGTGTCTTCGTTTTCTTCAACATACTTTCTCAGCAGATTTTCCTCCAAGTAACAATGTTTCACAAGTTTACGCCTTCGCTCCGTTTTTAAATTGTTCACATCAAAATAATGTTGACACAAACACGTGTTGTCAAATTCCATTGCTATCAAGGTGTTTACTTTTAATCATGCTCCGCCTTCTTTTCCAGCTATTTGCGAACAGGTAAATAGGTAATATAACCTAAGGAGGTTACTAATCGTATCATCTGTTTTTGCTCCGCCTTTTTCTCCCGCCAAATATGTTATTGTAAACGAATCTATGACAAATCGCCCCACTAGAAAATCGCCCCACTTTTTCACAAACTCGCCCCACTTTTTAAAAATTCGCTCACTTTCTAAAAAAAACCACCCCACTTATGAAAAAGGGTAAAATTCCCCTGAAATAAGGTCTGCCAACTCGCCCCACTTTCAAAATAGGTTGGATAACATGCCCCATTTATGAGGGGAGACGGAGGGTCCTGATCCCGCAATTCCTTAATCCCGGCGAGGTCCCGAATTTAAAAAAGATAAATCCCGACAACCCGAAAATTCGTAAAAAGAAATTCCGGATCCCGAAAGGGACAAATAGATAAACCACGTCCGTCCAATACTAGGTTTAGTCTGTTTGTTAACCGGGTAGATTACATTACAATGAAGTTGTGTTCATGTCAAATTGAAACTATACACATGTTCTTTTGGAAACGTATTCCAATTGGAAAATGTATTCCAAATTAGAAATTTGAGCCATACTTTGCGATTCAATGAACATGAACATTTCATATTTTAAGAGAGTCATACTGTCCTATGAATACTTAACACATGACATGGGTAAAATCTCTTTGTTCAAGGCTTACTGTGCTATAATCTGGATAAAGCAGTTGCAAACTGTTTACTTTTTTTTTTCTCAAACCCCTTGCTCTAATCATTGCCCGGATCAAATGAATTACAATTCTATTTCTGTTTACAGTAATAGAATATATATATGATTGGTAATGATTTTTAATATTTTATACACGAATTGTCACTTAACAGCATTTTTAAAAGGTTAAATAATATTTTTTAGATATTAATATATATTTGTGGACATAGAAAATGTTTTTCATAAATTTTTATTTTCGGTGTACCTGAGACAAACATTGTGTGTGTGTATTCCCTCCAACCCCCACCCCTTATGACAACGACATTGTCTATGTGACGAAATTCGTATCGAGTGAAATTTATCTTTCGCTCAGTGAAACGTTTTCTTTAAGGACCAAACTTTGTCTTGAAAGTAATATAGTTATAAGCCTTTCTATCAGTACAGCCGTCCACTGATCCTCGTAGTACTGATACAGAATTTGTTTTGTATAAATTTTTTTAGTTATAATCTATCGTAGAAGCTAAACAGGGAAGTTGTAACTCGTGTAGTAATTTGACTTCAGATATAGTTTTAATTTACAAAGGAATAATAGACTTTGTATCCTCCTAAGTATACAAATTTGTACATTTACTCTTTCCGAAAGAAGCATATACAAAATTATATCATCGGTATAAGGACATCATTCGTAAATATAGTTCAACATGCAGACTTCTTATACGTTCAGGTATTGCACATCCAATATTTTATGGAAATATTCTTTATAAAGCACAAAAATGTCAGTGTTCACATCAGAAGCTAACAAAACCTTTAAATAGACTTATTAAGAAGGGACATAGTTACGATACTGTTTTAGTTTCTTGTGTACTATTTGGAGTTTAGTATGGCGTTCATTATCCCTGAACTAGTATATATATTTGTTTAAGGGGCCAGCTGAAGGACGGCTCCGGGTGCGGGAATTTCTCGCTGCATTGAAGACCTGTTGGTGACCTTCTGCTGTTGTATGCTCTATGGTAGGGTTATTGTCTCTTTGACACATTCCCCATTGTCATTCTCAATTTTAAATAGGCTAATATAAAAAAGAAGATGTGGTATGATTGCCAATGAGACAACTCTCCTCAAGAGACCAAAATGACAAAGAAATTAACGACTATAGGTCACCGTACGGCCTTCAGCAATGAGCAAAGCCCATACCGCATATTCAGCTATAAAAGGCCCCGAAATGACAATGTAAAACAATTCAAACGAGGAAACTAACGGCCTTATTTATAGAAAAAAATATGCAACACATAAACTAACGACAACCAATGAAATACAGGCTCCTGACTTGGGACAGGCACATACATACATAATGTGGCGGCGTTAAACATGTTAGCGGGATCCCAACCCTCCCCTAACCCGGGACAGTGGTATAACAGTACAAGATGGTTTATTGTTGTGGTCTTGGATTACAATTTTGTTTTAAAAAAAGAAGCTTAAAACATCCCTCTCCCTCTGAACTTATCGAATGTAAGAAGAAACCAGTGTAAGCGCGGCCTGAAAATTACTAGACATGTTTATGGTGATACACAGCACATCCATTCATCACGCAGTTTGGTTCATGTTTCACTTTTTTTTTTAGCAATGAAGCATGGTGTTGGTCATTTTTATTAGTTTGTCAGCTCCTCTTCATTAACGAGTTTTAATGTCAAATTGTTATCATATGTCTCTGTGTTGAACAGGTACTCCGAGAAAGAAGAAGACTACCTAGAACACCGATAGTTGAAACATTTCTTCAGTGGTGCGTGTTTATAGTTGTTGTTATATATATACACTTTAAAAGTCGTGCTTAGAAATGAACACTTGTATTATATGTTTAGATCTAAACGTGTTCAGGATTGTGTTTAATTCTAAACACATTTCTCAGTAAGCACACATCTAAACATGACTTGAATTTAAACACTTTTAATGTGTTTGGAAATGAAAGTGTTTAGAAATAACTTATTTCTAATCTAAACACGATTATAAACACAAACCTAAACATGTAAAAAAAAAAGTGCACAAAAGATGTGCTTAGAAATGTATTTAGGATCTAAACATCATTGTTACAGTGTAGATAGGTTTCCTTGTATGATCAAACATATTGAGGCTTTTTGTCGAGCCTGCAACATTTATGTCGCGATTTCAAGCGAGACATAGAGATCCTATATTCCGTCATCGGCATCGGCAGTGTCAATATTTAGGTTCATAGATATAGGAAGATGTGGTATGGGTGCCAATGAAACGACTCTCCATCCATGTAACAATTTAAGCCATTATAGGTCAAGATGCGGCCTTCAACACGGAACCTTGCTCACACCGAACAGCAAGGTATAAAGGTCAGTCTCGTTAAACTATAGACATCAATAACTTTGTCAAACCTTTATGGAGTTTTAGAAAAATTTAGACATGCATATGCATGTTTATTACCAAAATATAAAAATATATAATGCATGCAGACGAGTCAAAACCTTCAGAGTATGTATTATCATTTTCCCGTATTATACTGATAAATGAACTGAAGTAGTACACATTTGTATTAAGGGGCCAGCTGAGACCCACCTCCAGGTGCGGAAATTTCTCACTGCGTTGATGAGCCTTTGGAGGCCTTGAGCTGTAATCTGCTTTTTGGTCGGGTTATTGTCCCTTTGACATATTCCCTATTTCCATTCTCAATTTTAAGCTTTTTTCAAAGTAAATATTCTGATTCAGTCTGATGTTACAGTTTTGAAGTCATCAATAACTTTGTCAAACCTTTCATGGAATTCAAGGCTATTTGAACAGAAGCTTATTTATTACCAACATATATAGGATTAGCGTAGACATCATCTGGAACTTCATCTGTAAGGACTAGTTAATTTTGCTATATGGTTTATCATAAGTTTCAAAATCTGCAGCATCTAGCTTTGTCTCTTAAAAAATAAAAAGAACAAAACTTTAACAAATTCAATCAAAGTACTGAAGTACTGTCTACCCGTATGACATCAATATCTGTTGGATGAGGACAGGGATCTTCATTTCAGTGCTGTTATACTGACTGTATTTAGCCATCATTATAATCTGGATTGCTATTTGTTATCATATCAATATAAGAATACCAGTGGTGTAGCAGATCATCATTTCGACCTTATATGCAAAGCCGGGTTTATTCATTGAATGCCCACAGTTTATTCTTATCATAGTTTATTGTATGAGTAAAGCGGGCACCTTCCTGTATTTATTCGTATTTTTAATGAGCGGGAGTTGTACAGGCAACAAAATTTTGTTATTTTTCAGCTAAATGTTTTAGTCTTCTTCCTATTTTAGTACTCAATATACTATGCAAGTTATTTGGAAACATGCTTTGTTTAAACTCGTTTATCTATTATGTATGTTAAGTTTAAGATTTTTATCAACCGGTCCTATGGACATTTACCTATTATGGTCCAGAATAAATTTGTTTTAGTTAGATTCAGCATATCAAAGAACCCCAATAATCCAATTTTTGATAAAAAAAAAAAAAAAAAAAAAAAAAATCACCCTTAAGGCCTCAATGCAATGCAGATACACTATAACTATTTCATAGACTAAAGTTAAGATTTTGAAGTTTAAATAATGCCTATCTATAGCATGTAACTAACTGAATATTTGCATCTATATGTCTATATTTTTTGCTGTTGAGTTCCTGTCTCATTGGCGTATACTCCTTATCTCATATTATTCATACAATTTTGGGGTCCTTTATAGCTTGTTGTTCGGTGTGAGCCAAGGCTCCATGTTGAAGGCCGTACATTGACTTATAATGGTTTACTTTTATAAATTGTTATTTGGATGGAGAGTTGTCTCATTGGCACTCGCACCACATCTTCGTATATCTATGAATTTCGTATAGTGTACCGTATAAAAATAATAATCCAAAGGGTAATGGAGACTAGTTAAAGAGCTTTTCTTTCTGTCAAAAAAATGTGCAAAGGAGGGATTAGTTCAAACTTGTTGGACAAAGTAAAATAAAAGCAAAAAAAAGCAATATTTTGTTTTTTATTTTTTCAACACCATCCATTATATTTCAAGTGTATTCAGCTATCAAATTTTAAGACATGTTGCACTCATATGAAAAGATTTATCTTTATTGTTTAGGCAAAATATGCTCCTTATTTGGTCTGTGGTGGAGAGTTGTTTCATTTGCAATTATACCGCGTCTTCTTATGTTTTATCCTAATTAAATTTAGTAGTTCTAGAAAAAGGCCCTGAACAGGACTAAATATTAAAAAAACGAGAATGTGTACATAGTACACGGATGCCCCACTCGCGCTGTCGTTTTGTATCTTTAATGTGCCGTGAAATTGGGATTAAAACTCTAATTTGGCATTAAAATTAAAACGGACGAACGAAAATGGGGCATAAAAACACCTTGATCATTATCATTTAGCACATAACTCATTCAAAGTAAATTTGGATAGTTGGAAACTTTTATTTTTCAAAGATTACAAGGCATAATTATCTAGTTTGACTTTAGGAAACTGACACTTTTTATTATCTTCGTCGATGTAGGAAGGAGCTTGTTGTTTGCTTCACGTCCAGTGGCAATTATTTAATAAATATCCAATGAATGTGTACAAATATATCTAATAAAAACGCAGACAAAGTAGTACTTTGTCAAGGATGAAGGGCTAGAAATTTACTGTATTTGTATTTATATTACATATGTTTCTCTGTAAACTTGAACTTAGTTTTCAGAGAATAAAATATTTAACTATTTAACATGCATAGAGCAAAACACTTTCCATGCATGAAGCATCAGGTTTACTGCCCAAATTTTGACAGGATATTTTGCGTGAGCGTATATATACATCAAACTAAAACAAACGGATGACATACTTACATTTTTTTTTGTATGTAGGGGGGTCATACCCAGCATAGAGACACTGGAATTATTTGAATACACCTGGATACTCCAAGTGGATAAGTTTGAAGGCCATCTAATGTCCTTCAAAATCCTTATACATATATACAAAAGATGCATGGCTAATGTCAATGATAGGTTAAGCTTGAATTAATGACACGTACAATATTTAGAGTTGTCAATGCAAGAGTTTTTTTTTATTTACCCCTAGAGTTCAAAATGATTTTGGGGTTTTCTTCTGACTAGTTACATTTTAATTAGTAAGCATGCGAAGTTAAACCTTTAATTGCATTTCATATTATCATTGACCAATGATGTCAGAATCATGTGAACCCTACAGACAAGATTATCATGGGGTCAAAACAGAATCAAAGTACTGAAGTACTGAACATAGGATGACCGCACATTCTTTTGGATGGTCACAAAAAAAAAAATAACATCTCTTTACCTGAAAGTGAGGTGAAGGTACATAGATATATTTATTTTTTCTGAGACAAGTTCGTGCGTTCATGATGAATAAATGAGAGGGAATTCAACTTCACCGTAATAACTATTACATTGTAGTGAAACAAATTAGTATACTCTGGTTTGTTGTTATATATTATATAAATATTTGTATTTAGCAGTTACATGTTTATATAATTTCATCTATTTGTATGTCTTTCTATTCTACTATTCTAATAAAAGTGCAGTGTAAGCGCATGGTGGACACCCTTCGGTAATAATTCGAATAGATTGGATTTGAGTAGGCATTCATATTTTCTCGCAAAACTTTCCTGTGATATTCTTCATCATGCGTAAACACAATTTTTTCGGTAATTTTGATTTGTTATAATATTGATATAAATATTTCCCACGACAAAACATTTTCAAATTATTTGTCTATTTTCTCAAAAAGAATTTCATGCATGTTTTTGGTGAAATTGATGTATAACAAGTGATAAGGAATGTTATTTTGCGTTTAGTTATCAGTCAAAAACGAAAGCCACGTAGGTAGAAATGTCTGTGGCAACAATACACTGAAATGCCCTCACGGTCATTCGATGTAAAAATCGGTTTTACTTAAAGTACTATTAGTGTGGTGACAGAAGTGTATAAGGTCTACTAGATCGCGAGTTTAATCTCCCAAAATAACACCCGGCTAAAAATGGTCTTAACTTAAAGACAAATATGTCTTCTTTAGTTTTTGCCCTGTCGTCAGAATTTCGTACGGTCCCTTTTTTCTAAAAAGTCGTTTTAATGACTGGTAGTATATTGGAGAGTTTCAACCCCCCTTTTTCAAAATGAAAAAATGTGTGTTTGCTTACATTTAATTGAAATAGTTTTTCCTGAAGCTATTTTTATATGTCAAAATATTCTATTCAGTATTTTATTTTCTTCTAATCTATAAAATTTGCGAAGTTTAGACTATTTAAAATTGAATTAATTTTAATTGCAAATTCAGACTCAAACTTTAGTTTCTTCTTCATAGTAGTAATAAAAATTATCCCATAATATTTTAAGCATATAGTATTCAATAAAACTAATAAGTGATAAAAATTTCGGAACCAAAATATGAAAAAAAAACTTAAGAAAATCAATGGAAAAAGAATGGAGTAAAAATCTTCAATTTCAACACGGAACTCAATCACTTGCCTTCCGTCACATTTTGTGTATTAGTCAATAATTTGCTCTCAAATGATATATGAAATTACTACCTTTTCGCTATTATATACACATATTTTCAATTAAAGTGCACTGATATATGCCACATACTTTTTTTTGTATATGTTTATAATTACATTAGATGTATGTTTCATTATAATACGTTATTCTGATTGGCTATTAACTGCACATCACATGTCATGCCGTAAGCAATTGCATCAGACAATAAAATTTATCATTCATGATGACACGAGGTCCCACAATAAAGTGCACAGGTGAATTAAATAAAACTTGATAAAAATCATTTTTTCATGATCCCACCTAAAATTGTAAAATTATAAGTAATGAATGCTTCTTTTTGTAACTTTATAGGGTTGTAAAAGCGTTGACCGTGCGTACATTTTTAGAATGAAGTGCTTCCGCGCTTCATACAAAATTCACTTCGGTCAACGCTTTTACACCCCAATAAATTTACAAAAAGTAGCATTCAATTCTTAAATATTCTATGTTTTTTCGTT
Organism: Mytilus galloprovincialis; assembly: GCA_037788925.1. Taxonomy (NCBI): domain Eukaryota; kingdom Metazoa; phylum Mollusca; class Bivalvia; order Mytilida; family Mytilidae; genus Mytilus; species Mytilus galloprovincialis. The sequence goes on along the minus strand of CM075335.1, from coordinate 57,334,733 downwards.
ATAAAACATCAAATATACTTTGTCAGAAAATTCTTATTGTATCATCAAAATAATTGACGGATAGTTTCAGTAAATATTCCGTGATATGTCAAGTCAAAAGTCGTTAAATTTTATGCAGTAATATGCCCAAAAAACCCTCGATTGAAATTTTGAGTCAATTTACCAGTTTAGGGAAGTCGATTTTTGTATCTGCATTGCATAAAAGATTAGATGAGGATGTTTCATGCGATAGCTGTTAATTTGTGCAGGCAGTTTCTCATCGTTCATGCTACAAAACTTACACAAGTAAACATATTTGTTCCCCCTTTTAGAGGCTGAGCGAAGAAGCTTCTAGTCTGATATTTAATGACGACATACAATTATCTGACTGTTGTCCCTCAGTTTCGGGTATTTGTACACGTTCTAGAATGCAGTCGTTCAACTGGAGCGCTTGTATATTTTGTTGCAACAAAACGATGATTTTAGAAAGATAAAAAAATTACTCAAGTTTGAATCAGATGAGCGTTTTAAAAATGTTTTATTCGTGTCAGATAAAGTTAAAGTTGAAATAGTTTCCCGTCCATCTTTTAAACTTCAAGCACTCTGTCAATTTGGTTGCATTACAAATTATTTGCTAAAAACGAAAAAAAAAAAAATCCAAACCCGTGGAAGCAGATATCTCAGAACACGATACTGCTTTTACTAATTTTATTTTGGCTATTGACAACGATTTAATGGTCATTCCTCATGTCAACGTTACTTGATAAATATAGATCATTTCTTCCGGCTGATTCTAATTTAAAATATTCTACATGTAAAATGCAGTCTAAACTCATTTATTTCTATAGAAATTCAGTTGTCAAACAACTTCAACAAGTTCAAGGCAAATATAACATAATATTTAGTAGCAACATAACTATTTAAGATGCCATATAAGCTTCTAGTCAATTGAAAACTGAAATCAAAATCTCAATGTCAACTGTAATAGACACATATAACAAACAGATATTTCATTCCGCTGAAAGTTTACTTAGAAAAGACATCGATACTCTAAAGAAGACAACCCAACTTCGGATGAATTGTCTCTTCCTTCTTAATTCAGTCAATGCCTTCGTATTTATTGCAATTCATTCTATGGTTACTCAATGAAACTGCATACATATATATCTTTATTTACCAAAGTCATAACAACTATAGGCATACAACATATAAACTACACAAAGTATACATAGATAGCAGAAGGTAATGTGTTAAACATATTACATCATGTTAGATCTTAATTTTTGTGCACGAAATATAAATTTACCCAAATTACATAATTCTCTAAGATTATTAGAACTCATTAATTGTATATATTTATACATAGAAGGTTTTCTCCAATAATATGGTTTTATAAAATAAGATCTAAGACCTTGATAAGTAGGACATTTTAAAATAAAATGCATCTCATCTTCAATGTCATTTTTACAAAAACTACATAGTCTATTACTTCTTGGAATTGCAGAATAGCGACCACATTCTATAGCTAAATCATGACTACTAAGTCTTATTTTAGTAATACATGTCTTATAAATAACTGGTATTGGTTTACATAAATAATTTTGTAAACAAAAATTTTGAACCATATATCTATAACTTGTACATTTAACTAAATTATTCATTTGGCTGTCAAAATCTTGCTTCAGACAATCAAACAGGCGTTGTTTAATTATCAAGTAAAAACTACTGGAGAGCTTACTATCTAAAAATAAACCTTGATTATACCAAATATCACCTAAACCTATACTGAGCAACTCATTTTTAATAAAATACAACCAATTTGTCTTATTATTTGGACATTTTTGTAAATCGTCATATAAAAAACAGTAACAGTTTTTCAAAATACAGTTTGTAGTACATAACAGCTTAAACCAGTATTTAAAAATTCGACATTTTCTGGTGTGCAATAATGGCAATCTACCTAGCTCGTAGTACACCATGACATTACTAGTAGAGCTTTTTACTTTCATAATATTTTTACAATAGCCCAGATGTATCCTTTCTATAGCTGGTGCCTTGTGAGTACCCCAAATTTCACAACCATAACAAAGTACACTGTTTATATAAGTATCAAAAAGCGAAAGTAAAGTTACAAAATTCAAATATATATCTTTTACATTTCTCCTTAAGGCAAACACAGCTTTTCTACCCTGTTCTGAGAGTTTCTGCTGTAACACATTATATTTACCATTAAAATTTAACAAAATACCAAGATAACTAAACTTATCTACAACTTCTATTTCCTGGTTATTATAATACCATTTCTCATTGTCATGTATTTTCCCACCCTTTCTAAAAACAACAATTTTTGTTTTTGCTATATTCACACTAAGTGACCATTTGGAGGTATAATCATACAAAGTATCAAGTAATGTTTGTAATCCAGATACAGTTTCTGAAAAAATAACCATATCGTCAGCGTACATTAGTAAAAATAAATTTAGTTCCTTCATCTCATAAGGAATAGAGTCACTATTTATAAAAGCCATTTCACAATCATTGACATACATAGAAAAAAATATCGGTGATAATACTTCACCTTGCATCAAACCTACTTCATTAGTAAAATAATCAGAGTTGAACCCATCAACACTTACACAAGAAGTGACATTAGAATACATTTTGCTTTGATAACCATTAAAAATTTACCTTGTATACCAATTTTTGATAGTTTATACCATAACATATATCTTTGAACAGTGTCAAAAGCTTTCGTGTAGTCTACAAAACAACAATAAAAACGATTTTTGGCTGATAAGGATTTGAAAATTAATGATGTAAGAGCAAAAATAGCATCTACTGTACCCAGACCGGGACGAAAGCCGAACTGGGCATCGGTCACAATATCAAACGTTTCCGACCAGTCTATCAGACGTTGATTAAGAACGGACGTAAATAACTTTCCAAAATTACTGACTAAACTAATCCCTCTGTAGTTGTTCGGATCAAGCACACTATCCTTCTTGAATATAGGTATAAGTATGGCTTTAGCCCAATCTGTAGGGAAAATTCCGGACTGTAAAATTCCATTAAAAATGTACAGTAATACAGTCATAAACACATCTTTGTATTCAATAAAATAATCGTTAAGAATTCCATCAACTCCATGACTTTTATCACGTTTAAGGTTACGAATAGCTTTCAAAATGTCATTTTCTGTAATTTCTCTATCAAGTTCCTCATAGACGCATTCACCATCAGTATCATGAAATTGGCTGTCGTCCAGTACAGCATCTGTGTCTGATGAGCACAATGACTTAAAATGTTCATGGAACAACTTTAATGGTACAGCATGTTTAGAGGACGCTTTCCTTTTAAATTTCTTGTAGAATAATTTAGGGTTTGTAAGTCTCATTATGTCTAGCATGTTTCCTTCAGTGCGCATATACTCTCGTTTCAAGCGACGTTCTAGTGTTTTATAGTCCTTTTTCGCTCGGATTAAATTACCATGGTTTAGTTGCGATTTCAGTCTATTAAATATATTTAAACAGTTTATATAGCGGCGATGAAGGTCTTTACACTGGGCGTTGAACCAAGGTTTATCATCACAAATGTTAGATCTGGAAGATTTATAATTGTTTGTCCTCTTTTTAAAAAATGGTGACATAATGTCATTTAACGTACTAGTGAATTCGGCCAACGAATTGTCGAGTAATTGCTGCCCATCAAAGTCAATCCGTTCACGACACAAATTTATCTTTTCCATATTATTCATTAAACAATCTCTACATTGTTCTTTTAATTCATCATTCCATTTAAATTTGTCCTGAGACAGTTTCTCTCCGTTTTCATCACCCGGAAACGGTGTTGAATTTTGTTTGTTACACAGTAATGAAAGTTGTATATGTAGAAATGCGTGGTCGGAAAAAGTTGTAAAATTAGACACAATAAGTTGACGCACTATCGGGAAAAGTGACACTGGGACTAATAGGTAGTCTATAACGCTCATTCCATTCGCACCACAAAATGTAAAATCATTCGCAAAACCATTTTTATGCCGGCCATTTAATATTCTCAAACCCAAGGCTTTACATAGCGAGATAAGTTTTGGACCATAGCAGTTTGTATTGTTGTCAGGATTATTTCTTACATTGAGTTCTATATCAGCAGAATAATCAAAAATATCATCAAGTCTATTCCTTATAGTAGTATGAATACTATCGTTACTCACAAAATCATCTATTGCCCCAGTTCGGCTATTTGTATCACCCAAAAGTATAACATTACCAAGTGAAGAGTAAAGTTCAATACTATTTTCTAAATCAGCAAATAAATCACAATTATAAAGTTTATAAAAATTCGATCTGACAGGGGGTATATAAACGCAGGCAATAAATAAGTTTTTATCACTTGTAACAATATTCTTTTCAATATTCAACCATATAATTGTATCATGAATACATGTTTCAATAGAAATTTTATTAGAAAAACACTCTTTAATTAAAATTACAATACCTCCTCCTTGAGTAGATTTAGACTTGCGTCTAGCATACAAAAAACAATCAAAACCAGGAATAGAAAAACTAAAATCATTTTTAAACCAACATTCTGTAAGAAAAACTATATCATATGTGCAAATAAAATTCAAAAATGCAATGTTATCTAGTTTATTTTGAATACCACCATTTACGTTCCAAGAAATTACTTTCAAATTGTCACAGTTTTTTGAATGAGACACAAAACCTCCAACGCATACAGCCAAGACTATTCTCAGGAAATGGCACCAGAGAAATTGTGGAAATGCTAAGCAATTGTTGAGGCAATCGTTTTTGTTTTACTCCTTTTCATTTAGGATTGGCTTTACAAATGTACCATGAGTTTGGTTCAAAACACCTTGTTGAAACATTGAATGCCAATGGATTGTATGCTTCTTAAAGTAAAGTGCGACGCTATCTAATGTGTTGCCAACCATGAAATTGAGCGAATTCAAGATAGTGTGTACGTCTCGTATAATGTTTCCCCAGCATCTTTGCAGAAAAGCATATGGATGTCATCACACCTTCCTAAACCCCCTTTTAGATCTCTGTTAAATCTTGGATGAATTGATAGGGATGGTTTGAAGCTGGTAATTTTTTTTAGGAACAAATGTCTTCGGACTTCCTACAATACCTTGTCTTTACTTGTAAAGAAAAATTCAAAATAACGTGTTTGCTTTGAGCAGAACCTTTCATGTGCAGACCTGTGGCCATGAGTGAAATATGTAGAAATATTAAAACATGTCTTGTGACGGTTGATGAAAATGAAGATGATGGAGATAACGGTTGATTTGGTATAAAGCTTGTTGAACTGGTACACACGATACCAGCCCCGAGGTTAGGGGAGTGTTGGCGTGCCCTTAAAAAAGTGAAACCCCGCCACTATCTGTATGCGTCTGTTTCAAGTCACGAGACGGTAATGCAGTGTTTGTCGTTTGTTTCTATATACTATATTTGTTTCTTTCTTATCTATTATGTACATTAATCAGGCCGTTAGATTTTTTGTTTGTTTTACATTATACATTTCGGGAATTGAAGACTATGCAGTATGAATTTTACTCATTGTTGAAGCCCGTACGGGACCTATAATTGTTTTATGTCTCATTTGCAATCATATCACATCTTCTTTTTTTTTTTATATGGAATACTTTTGAAGTTTGTGGTACGTTGCAAGGGGAAAAAAAGGGGGGGGGTATAGTTACAAAACCTATAATGTAATAGATATTAACCAGAGTTAAATACACAACAAAAGATAATACTATGGTAGCAGTAATAATTGTGAAAAAAACCCAAAAGCAACGAGTAGTCTATAACAAAACCTGAAGTATCCGCAAATTTAATTTGAGGTCATATTTGACTGTAGTGTTCTGTGGTTTTGGTTTGATACCTCACCCACTATGATAGTTTAAAAAATAATTTTAAAGTATTGTCCTGCATGACACTTGATTTTTACCTAAAATTAATATTTTTCATAAGGTTAAGGTGCTCTAAACATTTTATAGGTTGAAAACTTGATTTTTGAAGTTTTGTTTATAAAACTTTATTTTTTATTTTTTTTTTAAATCTCAATGATTAAAGGGGCACTAGCTGTCTAATTCATGGTCACCGATTTGACTCAAATTCTATTATTTGATTTATAACAATGTAAAACATTGATCCAAACTATCAAAAGTCTAAAATAAACAGTTCACAGAGCATGGGGTAGATAATATGTAGGTTCGTTTCGTGTGTAATTTAGTCCAAACGCCATCTAATTAACTATCAATTTGACCTCAGATGACCATATAAGCGATGTAAACATAAATAAAGATATGAATAGATTAAACCAACACGTGCAATTGGATTTTATAGGTCTGTTTGATTTTATTTTATAGATTAAAAATAGATGTTTCTCATTGCTTTTAACCGTATAAGAATGATTTTATGTGCATCGAACTAGTAATCAAATGATTTACCGTAGTTTCACTTTCATTGTTGACATTCTTTTTCTTTAAATAACCAGTACACGTATAATGCGTGCGTTGTCAATCTCTAGCTAGGGGTTAAATTGAAGTTCACATGAATACGGATTTAAAGAGGTCGACTCATTCACTTGCAAGTGAATAACTAATTATCAATGTTTCTTAGCGTAATTTGACAAAATTGAACCTTTTTGGCTACAAAAAGCGAATTGTTATTTCACTACTTCACTTTCATTATTGATTGAATCAAAAAAAGTCAAACTTTAGATTTTTTATATATCTCGTAGCTAGTGCCCCTTTAAGGTTTATGTATAATAACAAACATTACTAAAGCTAAAACAGTATCATTTGTATTTAGGTAGAGTTTAGAAATAGAAAAAAATGTCAAAATTGAAACGGCCTCCCAAATTTTCAGATTTTTACATATGACCTTTGACCTCAATTTAAAAAAAATGTGACCATATCAAGTCCTGACGACAGGCATATTATTATAGTACACGATTTCCTCTTGCCAATGATATATTATGTAGGTTTGTATTCGGTGGGGAGATTAAATTCAAAAAAATCTGCCTTCAGTCACCGCACTATATTTGCACCATTTACTTGAGTGTACTTTTTTGTGGTTTTCGTATTGCTCAGTGACATACCGGTATGTTATTCATATTCGTTAAACCGAGAACATTTTAAGAAAAACATAATACCGTTGAAAGGTTTTGCATCCGAGTTGACCGAACGGTATAAAGGGCGAAACAGTGAACTTCCTTAAAAATATAGCGTATGTGGATAAGAGGAGACATTTTTTTTGTAATAGGCAACTTTCAGACCACTCGTGCAGGGTGTGTACACTACTTATATCACAAGCCTATTAAATGAAATAAAACATATAAAAATAGTTAAATGAACAAATTAAACCTAAACTAGAGAGGGCCCTCATGGGGTTTTTGATTATATGATTACTTGGCCGTTTTTTTAATGATTATTTGATTATTAAGCCAAATATTTCATGATTATTTGATTACCTAGGACTGTATTTTTAGTTTATGATTATTTGATTACTAAAGATAAGCAAATATTTAATGATTATGTGATTATATTGGCAAAAAAATGGTGATTATGTGATTACTAGGACCCTCCCATGAGGGGCCTCACTAGATGTAGTCTTGATCGGATTGTTTGTTTTCGACTGAGGTTTTCGACGTATTGTATCATATTGTCTAGAATGCACAACCGCTTGAAAAAGTTAACACTATTATTATTATACTATACTATATATAAAAATATTAATTTTCGCGAACCATTTAGGTCACGGAAATTCCAAAATATGGCATCAGTAAGGAGAGTCGTGCAAATAATGTAAATACACAGAACCCCATCCAAATTTTCTTTAGCTTAAAGTATTCATCTTTTTCTATTTTATATGTACTAACAACATTCCATTTTTCTATAATTTCGATTGAAAAATTCCAAAATCTGAGTTAAAATAGGTCGAATGCCCCAAATAAACATTTTCTGATTGGTTGAAGTACTGTGGCGTCGATGATAAGCATATCAAGCCTCGATATAAAGCACATGCTTCACAGGAATAAGGAGAGTTTTACAAATAATGTGAATACACAGATCCTCCATCCTATTTATGTTTTGCTGAAAATGTTGCAGTGTTCATCATTTCTGTTTTGATTCTGCTAACAACATTCCATTTTTTCTATAATTTTGATTTAAAGATGTGGAAACCCGTAATAAAAATAGATGGCCTCAATCAAGGACGTATAACTAACAATATATATATATACGTCCTTGCCTCAATGATTTAAAAGCAACGCAAAAAATTCCGTTAATATAAACATGTTGAACTTCGACCCTGAGTTCAATCGGGGTTAACAAAACCGATTCACAAATAAAGATCTCCTTGCGCTCAAATGTAATTCTTAGTGAAGTATACGGGAAAATTCGTTTACGGAAGTTTATACACATTTTATTATTAATATATTATCAGTCTTTTGCATATTCACGTTTTTTTATGTTCAACTTTAGTCAAATTCAATTCTATACATTTAAAATGATTTTTTTTTTACGTAAAGCAATAGGAGTAAGAATATTATTTCGCGCCAAGTTAACCAGCATTATCACCATCATCAAAATTATTTACCGTTATCTTTGTGAAATTTCAATTATATAGTTTATTAATTAAGGATGTACTTAGGTGAGGTTAGGTGAAAATTAATGAATTAAGAAGTTGAAATTGATACTATAAGCTGGTAGAGCATCAATTAAGGATAAAAATAAGCTAAAAATATTGATAGGTCATGGACTTCCTTTTCGAGATATTTGAGATTTAAAATATGGCGGGAAAAGGTTTACTCGGATTTTTACCTTATATTTGCATTGGCATTATTAGGTCTCAAAACAAAAGAAAGAAAATTAAGAATCTTCTAAAATTTTGGTAAATGACCTTTCATGAGCTATTAAGTCTTATATGAAAAAATAAATGGGTGTTATGGGGCAAAATATTTTACATTGTATTGTATGGAGAAACACCAAGGAGTCCGAACATTTGACACAAATTCCAAAACCTCACCTAAGTACATCCTTAATTAGAGAAATTTTGGTATGTATTACTTATTAATGTTAAGGTTCTACTGATGTGCTTCTCTAGACCTTTTTGACGGTCAGTGTTATCCACTTTAATAGCGATAACAGACCAAATTTGAAAAATTCGTCAATATACACTTTATATATATCAAATTAAAGCTCGTTTCAAGAGAAAAACAATGCAACAAAAATCTAGTAAAATAAAAAAAAGTTGTGTAGGAAAACGTTTTTCAAAAATCCGCCTTTATTCTGTCAATCGACTGTTTATTGAATAATGGTGCATATTTTGACTTAAACGGTCTGTAATAGAGTTCTAGTATAGCATATAGCTGTACTATGGTATCTCTATGACTAGGCTGGATCGCATGTCAACATGTGGGGGTACTAGCTGACATTCTGCAGTCAAGTACGTATCATATGTTTTGCAGGGGAACTAACTCAGAGCTTCGGGTCGGTAGATCTTTAGGTCCAGATTCCTTTGACAATATGGTTTATAGTCAATATATCACTAAGTTGAGTGTTCAAACAATAATTATTCACACAAAAGATATACCATACATATTTACATAGCATGTATATGACTATAACAAATCAAAGTCACCATATTTAGATACAATCCTTAATCATGTACACTTCACATAAAAAGAGTTCATAGTAAAATCAATGTCTTTTTGCAATATCACTTTTCAGAAATATCTTATTATCCTCAGCCCTTGAACTACCCTTCTAAAAACAATGTTTCATTTGATATAATTAACAACCTAACCAATGAAAATACATAACTCCCAAAAAGGGGAGGGTTACTCTATCAAAATTTACTTGTTGACCTATGTTCCCTTTAGTTAGATATCTTTTTATCAATTAACACTGTCAAACTAAAGAATTAATTATGTAACATTTATACATCTATACATTATCTTAAATAGGAAATGGCTTATTAGCTAGTTCTTTGATATTTTACTGACAATTAAGTTCTTATTCATCTTCTAAAAGAGAAAAAAAAACCAATTTCACAACTTTATTCTTATCCCTAATCCAGTATTACTTATAATTGATTACCTAATCATGAAATTTTTGATACATGTAATATTTGTAACAAGTTAAAACTCAGTTTTGATATATGAGTATCAAGCAAAGCAATTTAGCATAATAAACTTAGGGAACATACAGATTTATTAAATACAATCATATAAAATAATTGGCAATAAAAAAATACATCATTTTTATACGCCCGTCGTCTTTTAGACGGGACGTATTATGGTATACCGTTGTCCGTCCGTCCGTCCGTCCGTTTGTCCGTCCGTCCGTCGTCCACACTTCGTACAATAACTCAAAAACACTTTCACCAATTTCCATGAAACTTCAGTGAATTGTTTATATCTATCGACGTAAGCTCCCTTTCGTTTTTTTTTAATTTCAGATTTTAAGTTTTGGATTTATGGGGCTTTATTCATAAAAAAGGGGGGATTTTCAACACTTCAGACAATAACTCAAAAAGGCTTTCACCAATGTCCATGAAACTTTGGTGAATTGTCTATATCTATTGATGTAAGCTCCCTTTCAATTTTTATAAATTTCAGATTTTAAGTTTTGGATTTATGGGGCTTTATTCATAAAAAAAAGGGGGATTTTCAACACTTCGGACAATAACTCAAAAAGGCTTTCACCAATGTCCATGAAACTTTGGTGAATTGTTTATATCTATTGATGTAAGCTCCCTTTCAATTTTTATAAATTTCAGATTTTAAGTTTTGGATTTATGGGGCTTCATTCATAAAAAAAAGGGTGATTTTCAACACTTCCGACAATAACTCAAAAAGGCTTTCACCAATGTCCATGAAACTTTGGTGAATTGTTTATATCTATTGATGTAAGCTCCCTTTCAATTTTTATAAATTTCAGATTTTACATTTCCGTGTTATGAATTTTTATGCTTAAAAAAGGGGGGATTTTCCAATTTTGGGACAATAACTAACACTTTCACAAAATTTTATGCAACTTTGATAAACTTTTTATATCTATTGACATAAGCTCCCTTTCCATTTCTATAAATTTTTAGATTTTACGTTTTCTTAAGTAATGAATTTTTATACTTAAAAAAGGGGGATTTTATGAAACTTTGGTGAATATATTAATGTAACATCCCTTTTGATTTGTATATATATTTCTAGTTGATCATATAAATTCATTTACAGCATAAAAGACAAGTTAAAAGAGCAATGGGCGTATCATGCGCTCAAGCGCAGCCCTGTATTCATTGATGATATCTACACCAAAATAAATGATTAGTTCAAACAGCTATTTCCACATCTCCTTTTTTATAATCTTTTTATAATTTAATAGTTCGTAAGTGTAGATTGCCTGGTCACCTGTGAATTTTACGTTGTACCAGTCGTGGAAGCCGGGAACCTGAAATAACAAGAGAGACATTTTAAATAACTTGAATATTTAGTATGTAAACATTCTAATCTGTCAACATTAATGTTACAACTAGACACAACTACTTTATAAAACAGCTATTTGAATGATGAAAATTAGTTAAAAACCTCTTTATCTTTAAAAAATTGACGGCTAACCTAACACATATCATTTTCAATTTCAGTCTTCAATTGAATTTTTCTTAGCAGTCAAATTGATGAAAATATCTTAATTCTAATTCTGTGTCAATGAAAATACATTTCTCTTATAACAATATATATTTATATTTAAAATGAGAGAGATAAGTCATGTATGCTATGGGTCATTTTCAAAAAATGTGGATATTTCAGTTGTGAAATAACAATACAAAAAAATATTCAATTTTCGACTTTAATATATGAAATTAAACAGTTTAACAACAATACAACCTGAAATAAAAATATGCAATCTTAAATGCTACTACAAAAATATTTTTAAAAATAACATAGAAACAAGTATGGGACATATGTCAACTACATAACGGATTTAGTTTCGGTCCCTAATTTTTTTTAATAATATTTACATTTTGCTTGATATATTTTTCCATAAAAATCATCACACTTTTTTCAAAACAGTTAAAATAACACTTTCATGACTTTTAAGAAACTTATTTTAAAGTGAATTTAATTCAGCATTGTCAACTACATAACGTTTTTTGTCAACTACATAACGATTCACTGCGTTATGTAGTTGACCGTTATGTAGTTGACCTATTTGTGGTTTTTGGATGTTTTTCTTGACCATAATACTACCAGATAAATGGTTTTTATTGAATTAGAGTCAGTATTATAGACTTTGAATGATTTATGTAAAAAAAAAATATTTATGCCAAAATTTATCAATGTTTTTGCCGTTACAAAGTTGACATAGAATAAAATTACGGAGTAATTTGTACTCACCAAAACTAATCTATAATGAAATGAATCCATGATGTCATCCTGTAACTTTAAGCACGTCATCAGAGGATGAAGAGTAAGTAGAGAGCAATTAGTTACAAGGGATATAATCAGTTGTTTATTGGCAACATTATTTCATTTGTGTTATGTAGTTGACATTTTTTTAAGTACGAAATGAAAAGTAAAAAAAAATGCTAATAAAATCTTATAATTCCCTGTATTTGTGTATACATACCTGCAGTGATACCTATATATTCATAATAACAAAAGAAAAATAATAATTTCCGCTGGGTATTAAAACCAGCATTTAAAAAAGACTAGTTTTTCAATTTCGTACAAGCAATTTTGGGGTTTTTTGGACCCTTTGAAACCCACTGGAAGCAATTTCTGTAGCTAAATTTCATATTGAATTTGCTGGAACTTGTTACACACACCAAAAACTAAATTGTGTATCTAAAAATTGGATAAAAATATTTACACTTTTTTTAGAAATATTGATTGTACAAGAAAATCCACATTTTTTGAAAAAGGCCCCTATGCTACATGTATCTTTCCGCTAACCATCTCGCTATTGAACCTGAAATATTACTGATGAGACATATCGAACTCATCATTGCAACTATCTACATTATGTCAAGCAGTAAATAGATATACATTAAACATGCAGATATAGTTTGTATTAATTTTTGTGCTTATTTTTCTATATTTTTCTATATTATGATTATTATGATATTTCATTTATTAATGAAGTGATTATGAAAATAATGATACATAAACATTGAATGCTAATTTGATATGTCATGTTGTTTTTCTCATTTTGCCATGTGGTTGTATCTGACATATAATCCATTTCATTCTTTTTTATTCTTCACAACAAATATTTTCAAATGTATATACCGTTGATATAACATGACCATAATAGGCTGTTGCTCCATCTGTGCCCTCAAAAAACATCTTTATGTTTTTCCCGACTAGTAAAGGTGTGTCATCTTCATTAGCATCATAATGTGTGACTTGTACAGTGAAGGCATTCTCAATAAGTTTTTTCACATTTTTTGATAATTCTGTGGGTGTTAAGTTTATTCTTTTTCTCCCGTCAAGTTTTGTGACGCAATAAATATTTTTGTCATCCTTTAATTTCTGATTAAGTATAAATCTTCTGAAATTTAACTGAGCTTTCAACGCTTCTAATTGGTCTTTCTTTGATTTGATGACTTGTGTTAAATGAAAGTCAACTTGATCTGTTGTTTGCCACAAGCCCCAGTCAAGAATTGCAATAGAATATGCTTGCAGTTTCTGACTTTTCCTTAACATCATTACTTTTTTCCCTTATCCATTCTAAGGTCTTGTTATGAATGAACATTACATAAGCCTCGTTGGCTATCAATGTCGAATTCGGTTTTTCTCTCAAAATTCGATCAAGATGTCCAAATATTGTCTCACTAAATTTGTTTTGTTTCGGCACACTTTATGTTTTCTGTCGCAGATTTTCGTCGAACATAGCTTCCTTCCAAACACCTTTACTTAGGTAGTCAGAAAAAAGACGCTTAAATATTTGGCAAATGCCCGGTAAGACTACTTGCAAAATAGCTTGGACATTTGGTATCATAATCTGAAGGAGATATCAAGGCTTGAAAAATCTTGTCAGTATTCAAAGCCTGTTTATTTACAAAAGATAAAACTGTAGTTCCAGTAATGAATCCATCTAAATTTTCAACGCTTGATTCTAGGTATTCAATAATTTCCTGATAGTACACACTACCATCCAATACATGTATATTTCTGTTCTCTATTATACACCAAAGGGGAACAGTATTTAAGTAAGATATAAGACCAAGGGCTTTACAACCAGCAACATATTCTGTGACATTAACATCAAGCTTAACTGACTTGAGCAGTCTTTTAGTATCAGTTCCTCTTTGAAGGAAATCTTTTATCTTTTCAGATAAGAAATATACAGATGCTCAGCACCGCTTTTTATCAGGAATTTTATAATTTATTAGGTCCGAGACCACAATTGTCGTTCCTTGATTTTCATTGTTCACAAATATAGTCCCTAGTGTTGACAGTGGGTAACTTGCCATTAATTTTTATACCCCTTCCAAATTTATTTCTCCATGTTTAATGCCTCAAATTGCAAGTAGGGGGGTGGGGGGGGGGGGGGGTGGGGGGGGGGGGGTGGTCAAATTACACTGTAAAAAAAATTGAGTCCAGAATTTTAAAGGAAAGTAGAGATTTGGTCCAGCTGAAAAAGGTTTAAAATTAGCACTTCAGAAGCTGTCAAAAGATTTCAAGACGCCCTAAACATAAAATTGTTCATAGTTTGAGTTAGAGCCGATGAAGTTTTCTATAATTTTGATATAATTTTTCCCAAGAGTAGTACAACACACTGTAAAAGTTTCTTTGAGAAAGCGCAGGTTGGATTTTTTTTTATTTTCATTTATGTTCTAAAAGAAATGCACTACGAAATAATTGTGGTCTCGGACCTTATGTCTTAAAATTCGGGTTTTATCCATTCTAATAGGTGGATTTTCAAGTTAATTAAAAAAATGCTTTGTTCACTAATTCAGCAATGCTTTAACTGTTGTGAATGTGAGCTCCCTTCGGCTATTATTAGAATCTAGATTTACATCATTCATTTTCAAGGTAAGAGTTCTCCTTTCATTCAAAAGGTAGATTTCCATGTTTGCTGGTCACTTGACTAGAAACTGCATTCAGTGATATAGTTTGTCTCAATTTACACCTGAATTTCAGATTTTTCCTAATTACCAATCACTAAAATAAATGTCATTTAATACGTAATAAATACATGTAGTATTGTATGTAACTATCATATTCATGTTTTTATTTGACATTATGAAAGTACTATTGAGATCCAGGATTCTGACTTGAATAAACAGTGTTTGTAACACACATGGTTTTATCCGTTTCTTTCCCTTCCCTTAAAAGTATCTTTCAGTTTGAAACTACCTGAGAATCATACTGAGTTCACACCTAATTTGAATTAGTTTAATTCACATTTGAAACGGTTTACATTAACAAACACATGCGAATCGAATGCAAGTGAATTGTTTGTCTATCTATGGTCAACATGTTGGGGTATGACTATAAACCACTTTTACTAATTTTAAGAAACATTGTTGAATTTTATTTATGGAAGCTTACTTTTCATTTATATAAATTTAAGATTTCTGAGATGTAGGTTATGGATTGTCTCTACTTATAAAGGGGGAGGATTCCCAGTTATTTCAAATATTTAATTAAATTGTATTCAGGCGCGTAGCTCCCTATACGCCAACACGCAGTTGCGTGCACATCAATTCAGCATACAAAAAAAAAAAATGTCAAAATAAAATTTATAGCATTCGGCATGCAAAATAAAAATTTAAAGGAAACACAAATATGTTGTTTATAATAAACAAATCATTTAAAAATTGTATGTTTTTGAATATCATAAATACAGTTGTGAAAATGAATAATCAGTCCCTTGCTTTAATGAAAATGAAAAATCTTGCTTCAATAGTGCAGAAAATCATTAATGAATAATTTGTCCTCTTAGATTACAAAAATAAATAACCTGTCAAAGACAAATCCTCCTGCCCCCCCCCCCCCAGAATATCAAATGGGCGACCCCCAAGATTTTTTTTCTGCGACAAGTGCCTCAAACCATGTATTAAGATTTTGGATAAAGGACCACAATAGGTAAAAGTCCAATTTAAAATTAAATGTTTTTTAAAGTTCTTAGACCACATTCATTCTGTGTCGGAAACCTATTCTGTTTTGACTATTTGATCACAATCCAAATTCAGAGCTGTATCAGGCTTTAATGTTGTGTCCATACTTGCCGCCCCAACTGTTCAGGGTTCGACCTCTGCTGTAGTATCAAGCTGCACCCTGTGGAGCATCTGGTTTATTTGAAGGGTAGATGTTCCCGACCTGTTTATTTGTGGAATTGTGAATCAGGCCATTACTCTTCTCAATTGTATTAATGCATACTTTTCATGTTGGGACAGTTTCCCTCATTTTTGAAGGCTGTATGGTTGCCTATAATTGCTTTGTCATTTGAACATTTGTATATGTACTTTAAAATTTTAGTCTTGCATGTATATAATTATATTACGGATTACAAATGTGTCGAGGTTTCTGATTGGATAACAACACAGAGATGTCAGTATATATTCAGGAAACTGCCGGGGTATATACGACGTTTTTATCCCCAATTGGAACCTCAAAAACGTCATCATAACACCGGTTACTATGTGACGTAGTCATGAGCTATCAGACTGTCAGAGGTTCACAGAGGAAAAATAATGACGTGCTTCAGTCAATAATACATTTTTGATACAAAATCACGCAATTAACACTTTTAATACTTTAATTTGATGTTAAAAGTGTTATTATAAATTATTACATACACGATAAAATTATATTCACAGCAACTTAGAAAATTCTTCACGTATATCGTATAATTATGTGTACGATATATCACTGATTCAGTGGCAATGGTAAATAGACACTGACAAGTCTTAGATAACATTTTATAGTTTTGAATGTTTTTCATCAGTTGACTAAAATTAGGTGGAGGTGTGTTCTTATTTCCAACAGAGGGGCACTCAACCTATATCAATTTGTACATGAAGCAAATTGATAGTTGCTAGATACTGAATGATTATACCACAAAAAAGTTTTAACCTGTGCATATATACTTAAAATACGATAAAAAAAAATCATGTCTTTTTCAGGACTTCTGATCCAACCATGTAGTATGGCATGTTATAGGGATATGGTTTTGGTCGATGGATGTTCGTGAAGGACCTGTAGTACAAAGTATATCACTGGATTTAGCTCTTTGTCTAAGTGTATTATTAAAGTACTTTGCTTTGAGCTCAGTTCATTGTTATGCAATTCATTCTTTGTGAAATAAAGATTTGACAGACAACTCTCATGTACAAGGATTTGTCAAAGAAGTATCACCTCTATGTAAGAAATCAACTTTCTCTATAATAGGGTCGCTCTACTGGAAAACAGGCTTGAAATTCAGGAACAGTACTCTAGAAGGACAAGCCTGCGTTTCAATAATGTTGCTATTCCCGCAGACAGAATTCAAGGGGCAAAAATAGTTCATCCAGTCGATACTGATAGCATCATCCTAGATATATGTAACAACAAACTCGGACTCGACATTGGACGATCCCATGTCATCGGCAAGCTCAAACAAGGAAGGTCTGAAGTAATTGTCCGATTTATTTCATACAGAACTAGACAACTGGTATACTCCAACAAAAAAGCTCTGAAAGGTGATCCTAATGGTACATTTATTACAGAAAACCTAACACATTTTAGGACAAACCTCGTCAAACAGTTAGCAACGCTAAAGTACAACAACAAAATCAATGCCTGCTGGACCACAGACGGTCGGATCTTTGTCAAAGTGAATGCTAACAGTCAAAAGCGCATTATTAACAACCTCGATGATATTAGTGATCTCGAGTCAGATATCCAACAACTTGAAGAACGCACAAACACAAATAACTCTGATGGAATGTAGAGTACAAGGTTTCACCATATTTCATATTGATATATATATAATAAAGACTTATCTTTAATTCTACTACAATTGAATAACTATTTGAGAGTGTGTCATATGTACTGAACAGTTAATAACAAAATATTATATTTACAGATTGTTTCTTTCCCAAATGTGAAACTGTATGAAAACCCCGCATCTTACCAAAAGCAATCAAAGTCAGTGATCCTATTAAAAAATTCTATGTTCATCCATTAACACAATGTATTGAGAGTAAATTAAAGTCTCGGGTTTTTTTTGTTTTTTTGTTTTTTTTGTTTTTTGTTTTGTTTTGTTTTTTAAAGGTTCATTCATTCTTATTCTTAAACTTGAAAAACACTGAAGTAAAGATTCATTTGAAAGAAAAATCAATTTAAAAAACAAAAAGCAGTAGCTAGTACTGTTAGTTAAATAATACACATTCCAACTTAATATGTGTGTATATTCTCGATATATAGTTGTCGGAATCCGTAAAACTTGTTCCAATCTGTTTTTTTTTTTTATTTTGATTTGTTTTTGATTTGTTCTTCTTTGGTTAGAAAGGAACAAAAACTAAATCCAAAAGTGTCCCTAAAATCATAGACTTTTTTGTTACCTTATATTACACTTATTTTGACCTTCACCACTGTATTTAATATTTTCAATTGCATGGTATGTTGTTTGTATGTATATATTATGTTTATTAGGTGCATCTAAAAATTGAACAATTTTGTTAATTTTATTGCAGGCACTAACTTGACAGAGACCTAATGAGAATCTTTTTTAAAAATAAATAATTATAGCCCATTTCATTAAAAGTCTTTAAAAAATTACATCGATTGAACATTTCCGTTTGCCGTAAATTTTATGTTTATCTATGAGTACATACTCTAACCAGTCTACTGACCACAGGTGTCAACAATAGATAATTGTGGTTAAGCTCGAGTAATTTACCATTTCGAAACCGTTATACATTGCCTAGAGATTCACGAATTAATTGTAGTTCACCCACAAACAAAATCTAACCGAACTACATACAGATGACCGCTTTAAACTAACATAATACCCTATTAAAAAATATTAATACCCTATTAAAAAATATTAACTATTTGATAAGAATAAGAAAAAAGTTAAACATGTCGAGAAATGGGGAAATCCAATATTTCACTTACTAAGTTTTTCAAGCATCACAATTCATTGTTCAATAGTTAGATAAGCCTTTTGAAACAACTATAAATTGAACGGGATTTTTGCTTGTCTGCAAATTGTAAATTGTATGTTGACGTACTAACCTATTGCGTATCATATCATAATTTGTTATCTAATGTTTATAGCCTGTCTTTAACTCTATTAAGCTAACAGCATTTCTGGAAGTTTGTGATAATAGTCATAACACAAAAACATTTGTTTTGTTTAGCCAGGATATATAAAAAAAAAAAAAAATACTTAAAGCTACAAACCTACTTACAGTCATGTCTATTGATCGCTGGCTAATAGTTGTCTCATCGGCAATCATACTTTAGTTTCTGGGGTAACTATCAAATACAGTTCCATGTACTTTTTTCTTTCTTTATTTATTTACAAATTGCTTTTTTTTTTTTTTTTTAATTTCTAAATACAATACATATAACTTCTTCAGTATTACAATATCCCATTTTCATTCTCCTTTTTTTTTTTTATGACTTCCATATTTGCGAGGCTTATTTATTGGCCTTTAACATTTTTCAACTTTTCTTGCTCTTACTTTTTTGTATTTTTCTGTGATGATGAAGGTGATGATGATGATGATGATATGTGTGTCAGTTTTGTAATGTTCTCCTACAGCAGTCCTCTCCTAATTCCTGTAACAGTTTATTCATGTAATGGATAACTGCGTCCAGGAATACAGGGCTGCTATAGGTATATTTAATAACAGAAAAAAACGATGTGGACCTTCATCCAATTTACACATAGCTTCCTATCTAGACATATTTATAATCAACTTACGTTGCAGTCTCCTCATCTTCAATCTCTCTGTTTTACAAACAATTAATCCAAGATCAAACATTATTTTTCAGTTGTACGTACTTCATTTTCTCCTTATTATTGGAAATGTTGAAACAAATCCTGGTCCAAGTTTTCGTAATGAATCGAACGCACCGTCGATGAATGAAACACAACCACAAGAAAATTTTATATCCATTTGTAGTCTCAACATAAGATCCGTGAGAAATAAACTAAAATTTCTAAATAATTTTTGTGATGAATTTGATATTATTACGCTATCGGAAACACACTTAGATCCCAACATTGCTGACGCCGATATAAAACTTGATTCCTTCTCTTCAAATATACTAGTAGTCCGAAAAGATAGAAATAGCTTTGGTGGTGGTTTACTCATTTATGTCAAAGATGGTATCGGACTTAGTCGAATAAATGCACTCGAAACGAAAGAAGACGAATCCCTTTTTGTCAATATCCATGCTAAAGGTCAAAGTTTCCTATTGTGTCACACTTACCGATCGCCTAATTCAGATAATAACTACTGGACACGATTAAATCATGCAATTGGGATGGGTTTGCAGGTCAATGAGAGGATGGTAATAACGGGCGATTTGAACTCTGACTTACTTACTACGCATAATAACAAACTGATTGACACATTAAATTTGTTCAATTTAACCAATGTTTTTGAATTACCTACTAGAGTAACGGACCATAGTAGTACTCTGCTAGATCCGATTATTATTAGTGACTCTATGTCATGTTCCTTTTCAAATGTTCTAAAAACTCCATCTGCAATTAGTGATCATGATGCACCTGTTGCATTTCTCGAATGTCCAATGTCCGATTTTAAATCTTTTAAAAGAGAAGTATGGCTATACGATCGGGCTGATAAAGCCAAATTTGCTGAGAAATTAGACGAAATAGACTGGAATACTATGCTTCCCGAAAGTAAAACCACTAATGAGATGTGTGAATGTTTTACAATAGAATTTTTGAAAATAGCTAAAAAATGCATTCCTACTAAAATAGTAACAGTACGACATAATGACAAACACTGGTTCAATAATGACATAAGACGTGAAATTCGAATCCGAGACAGATTAAGAAAAAAAGCGATTAAATATAATTGTGAAAATAATATTATGAAGTACAAAAAACAACGAAATAAGGTAAATAATATGAAAAAAATCGCCAAAGAAAATTTTGAAACAAATTTGGACTGTCTAATATCAAAACAACCCTCAAACTCAAAAACGTATTGGAAATTAATGAAAACGTTAATTAAATCCAAAAAAGGTTCAGAAACCATACCCCCTCTCCAAAATATTATAAATGATAATGAACTGAATGATACTGTATATGAAGATGAGGAGAAATGTAATTTGTTGAACAAATATTTTAGTATGATTTCAAAATTAGATGAAGATCATGTTGATTTGCCCGAATTTGATACAAAAACTAATAGTAAGTTTTCAGATATTCAAGTAAATATAAAAGAAATAATAGATATTATTCAGATATTAGATCCAAACAAAGCATCTGGTCCTGATGTGATCAGTCATAAGATGCTAAAGCTGTGTCCAGAAAAGGTAGCAGTTCCACTCCATATTATATTTAATAAATCCTTAAGAGAGGGAATATACCCAACTAGCTGGAAGATAGCAAATCTGATACCCATTTTCAAAAAGGGAGATTCATCTTTGCCATCAAATTACAGACCGATATCCTTAATTAGTTGTGTAGGAAAAGTTATGGAAAGAGTAGTGTTTAAGCACTTATACAATCATTTAAAAGCTAATAAATTAATTTATGAGTATCAATCAGGATTCCTCCCTAAAAATTCAACTGTTCATCAACTCTTAGAAATATATAATTGCATATTAAACTCCTTGGAAAAAAAAGATATAAATTGTTTTGTATTCTGTGACTTCTCTAAAGCTTTTGACAAAGTTTGGCATAGGGGTCTTATATATAAAATGAAAGCTTATGGTGTTGACGGAAACGTATTGAATTGGTTTCAGGATTATCTACACGACAGAAAACAGAGAGTAGTATTAAATAACTCGTCTTCTTCCTTCTGTAATGTCTCAGCTGGTGTCCCCCAGGGATCAGTTCTGGGCCCTCTTCTCTTTGTCTTATATATTAATGATATTGCTGATAAGCTTACTTCACTGTGTCGGCTATTTGCTGACGACACATCATTCAACTATTCTGGTAACGATGGAGAACAGATTAGATCTGTTATTGATCGCGACTTGAAAGAGCTGGATGTTTGGTCTTCTAAATGGCTTATGTCATTCAACCCAGATAAAACCGAAATTATGATTTTTTCAAATATTGAGACTCCAGACCTCAGCTTTTCCTTAAATGGTTAAAATATACCTTTAAGTATATCTCATAAGCACCTGGGAGTTAATTTCAGTAGTGACGCAAAATGGAACAATCATATTGAAAGTATAATTACAAGTGTAAAGAAACACTTAAATGTTTTACGTAAACTTAAATATCGATTATCTCGAAATAATTTAGAAAAACTATACTTAGTTTTTATTAGACCCATTTTCGAATATGCCACGGAAGTGTGGGATAATTGTGGAATAGGCTACTCAAATAAATTAGAAAATTTACAATTGGAGGCCGCAAGAATAGTAACAGGTCTACCAATATTTACAAAAACTGAAACTTTATATTCTGAGGTTGGCTGGGAATCTCTTTTTGAAAGAAGAAGAAGAAGAAAATTACAGATGTTTTATAACATGAACCAAAAGCATGCACCAGAATATCTATGTAATCTTGTACCTCCTTGTGTACAAAGTACAACCAACTACCCGTTGCGAAATGGTCAAGATATTATTGTTCCATTTTGTAGACTTTCCCTTACTACTGAATCGTTTATTCCCTCTACTATACGTGAATGGAATAAACTTGATCCAAAAATTCGCAGTGTCGACTCTATTTCTAAATTTAAGAAAGAATTAAAAAACGATAGTCTAGTATGTAAAATTGAAACGTTTTATTTGTACGGCCCAAGGAAATTAAATATTATCTTAACGCAATTGCGATGTTCCGCTTCATCCTTAAACAATGACCTATTTAGAGCTAACATTATAAATGATCCCTCTTGTCATTGTGGGTCCGATATTGAGGATGTCTACCATTACTTTTTCGTTTGCCCAAAATACACATTATGTAGGAAAAACTTATTCGATAACCTTAACTGGCTATCTGAAAACTTTGTTTTAGATACAAAACTATTAATTTGCGGACACTTGGAACTTTCGAACGAACAAAATATTCAAATTTTCAAACATGTTCAGAATTACATAAAAAGGTCAAACAGATTTCTTATGCCTTGATAGAGCGTTACTATTGCTGACACAGGACGTCATCGTTGCCAACAATCCACAAGTCATCGTCACAGAAGTATACGATTTTTCAAACTTTCTTTTTCCTTTTTTACTTTGTCTCCTCTTTGTTCACCTATGAAAGCTAGTATTATGTTGTATAAACTGTTTGTTTTATATGCATGTCCATTATATTATACTATTATTGTAACTTTATATTGTATTATGGAGAAGACTTCATAAGTATGATTTACTTGTGTCTAATCCATTTTGCTTTAATTCAGCAAATAAAATATGTTTAAACTAAACCTCTATGTACAATGTAAGTAATAGGGAGATAAAAGCATTCTATTTCGATTGTTCATTGACCAAATTTTAAAAAAAAGAGCAAATTTACCTGACAATACTACTCCCGCTACTAGCAATATGATGCTAGGTTGTTTTAATACATCTGTACTGCCTACTGATGACTTGGTCCTGAGTGTAAATGGTCCTTCAAGTATGTTTAAAGGGGCACTAGCTAAGGCAGCAACCATTTGATTTTCTGGGGGGGGGCTATGGTTTTTTTTTCTGGACAAATTTTTTTTTTCGCCTGTGGCGAAAAACAATCTATTTTTTTCACGACAAGTCGAAAACAATTTTTTTCTTTCAATTTTAGCATTACATATAGTGGCAGCTGAGGGTGAAACAAACAATTTTTTTTTCTCAGAATCAAAAACAAACAAATTATTTTTTTCTCCAAAAACTGGAAACAAACTTTTTTTTCCAAAAAAAACCATAGCCCCCCCCCCCCCCCCCCCCCCCCCCCCCCAGAAAATCAAATGGTTGCTGCCTAAGAGATGTATAAAAATCTAAAGTATGATTCGTTTTTGTTCAATCAATTATAAAACTGAAATAGTGAAATAATAATTCGCTTTTAGCAGCCAAAATGGTTCAATTTTGTCAAATTATGTTAAATAATATTGATAATGAAGTATTCGCTTGCAAGTGATTAAGTCGACCTCATTAAATCCGTATTCATGTGAACTTCAATTTAACCTGATTTCTAAAACTATATTTTATTGTACATGTTGAACATTTTTCATTCATTTTATTTATTTCTTAATTTGTGTGAATTAAAATTGATACAGTAAATGTTAATTACTACACTTTCATACCACAACACATACTGTATTGGTACATGTATCACTTATATTAGTATCCATATAACAGAAAAAAATGAAAAGAGAATAATTTTGCATAACCTTTTGAATACTATTACTTTTTAGATATTTAAACATATTAAGACTAATCAAGCTGTTGATAATATCCACTTGACATACTTGAAATTCTATCATATTACTTTTGGAGCAGTTGTGAGTCTTTGAAGCATGCTCAAAGGTTCTTTTGGTGAAATCATTGTCATATTGGTCAATATTTTGCTTTGCTTCGACCAGATTTGGAGGGGATATTATCAAAGAATTGATAAAAAAGCAGCACAAAGGTTCTCTTCCTAGATCATATAGCCCCAAACATCATGTCAGGCATTGTCATTACTAAAAACCAATAAATGTATTCTAATATGAGGAACATTTTAACAATTTTTTACTAATGATACTGATGATCCACCACAAAATAATATAAATAGAACCATACAAATAGTAAGCAAATACATATAAAAAAAGATGTGGTATGATTGCGAATGAGACAATTCTCCACAAGAGACCAAAATGACACAGAAATTAACAACTACAAGTCACCATATGGCCATCAACAATGAGCAAAGCCAATAACCCATCATCAGCTATAAAAAGCCCCGAAATGACAATATAAAACAATTCAAATGAGAAAACTAACGGCCTTATTTATGTACCAAAAATTATACAAAAAGCGAATATGTAACACACAAACAAACGACAACCACTGAATTACAGGCTCCTTATATCATGTTATCAAATCTTTATGTCATCTCCCATTTAGAAAAAAACACATGAAAAAATGAACCTATTATGTGTTGCTCTCCTAGCTACAAAGTGAATCAAAAATCAAAGATGTGGAACATATTCGATCATAATCATTTGGTAACTAATGTAATTACTGTCTCTTCCATGCCCATCTTGAACATAAAAACTAAATATTGAATGAACAATACTCCTAATGCTCAGGTTGGTTGTCATCGTGCAACGCCGTTAATAACACCATATAGGAAAACATAGAACTCCCTTTTGTCATAAGTAACTGTCAAACATCAAAACATACTATCCACACTCATCTGTGTCCACACTTGTAAAAATGTAAACAAACTCTTTGACCATTGTAGTGTCGAGTCGATTTATAAACCAATGAAAACACGACATATCATTGCGATAATCACACTATTGTTTATACGCATCGCTCTCGGTGCCGCTATAGTGTCGTGACTGTATTATGACGTCGCCGTTTTCGATTCTGTCGTAAAGGTTGCTAATTTAGGAAATAGGGAGCCGCTCGAAGGGACATTCCACTAAAGCCGGAAAAATGATAATAGACATATCATATATTTTACAACTGATATGTTGTACTAGCGAGTTTCTAGATTGTATTGGGGTTTATGGAATACAAAATAACGGACAAATACTGCAGAATATAAGGCAAGAAAAAACAGATTAGAGAATGATGAGGTGCTAAAATATAAAGAATAAAAAATATTGGTTACACAAATGAGTATTAATAAATGAACGACCCTTTATCCAGACCATTATGATAAAAAGGATGTATCAATACAAAACACATAATCATCATGCATAATCAAAACTAAGAACGTTGGAAATTCATAGCATATTCAATGTTACTTAGTATCCTCTCCGACCATTTCCTAGATAACGAAGTCGGTGACATATACTTTTTTTTTTAATTTTCTAATGTGTATGTTCAATATCTAATTGAATTCTAAATTTCAAAAATGCATGGCAAATGGGTTTTTACAAAGCAGAGTCAAAATTCATATGTCCTAGTTCTGAATATGCATAAACTTGCCACTGGACGTAAATGTGTGAAGTGCTATTTGAAATCGTTATTTATTTCACATGTGACCACAGAAATGATTCAATTGTCGTTCATCTTTCCCAAATGTTCCTTTGATATATAACGCCTCTGAACACTGAACAGTTGGGGCAAGTTTGGATATAATACTCAAGCTTGATACGGTCTAAATTTGGATTGTGGTAAAAATTTTGACATATTATAAGTTTCTGACACAAAATAAATATGATCAAAGGTATAAAAATAAAATCTATTGTGCAATACTGTGCAATTGGTGATTTCTTGTTCAGATATTTCGAAAAATTTGCAGAAAAAAAAATGAAACGCCACCCCACCCCTCTTGGAGTAATTACCCCCAATCTCAATCCCAGCCTTCCATTTGTGGTATGGAATTTTACGGAAGCGTATTAGCGCCACACATTTATTTTTTTTTATTTTTCTTCCTATGTTTGCGTTATAACGCAAACTTTTGCGATATAACGCAAAGGTTTGCGTTATATCGCAAAGGTTTGCGTTTGCGTTATAACGCAAACCTTTGCGTTAAAACGCAAACCTTTGCGTTATAACGCAAATATATTTATTTCAATTATTCATTAAGTTTTGTATATATGTCCGTCTGTCATTCATTTCGGATGTGATTTACTAGTAGATAAAAAAAAAAGAAACATACATACAAGGCCAAATCATTATAATAAATATGCATAGGAATAATGGAATAAGTGAAGTGCAATTATACATAAATTAAGACTGATTTGTGCATCAGAAAAGTATATAATTTAACAAGAAATTAGATATAGTTTAGTATATAGTCATATTAAAATTGAAAGATCAAAAATAATGTCATACAATTGTGAAACCTCCAAGTCAAATACTAGTAGACAAAATGATCTTTCTGCTTTAAAATGAATTATTAATAAGGAAACATTTTTTTCTCAGAATATGATCACGATTCTTTGATAGAAAGTCATCGAATTTTCATTTCAATATAATGAAGTATTTTTAAGATGCTTGGGTAGCAATTTGAATAGAGAGAACATAATTTTATTAATAAAACATCTTCATTCTATACATTTATTGCCAAAGGGTAGCTTGTTTGAATGTAACCTACTTTACACAGTTCTCAAACGAGAGCTTACTTTGGAAGTATATTTATATTCGGTTATAGCTATATTAGCAGGGTTGATTTTTTTTTCTTAGGTATAACCTCAATTTACTCAATTTTCTTTGTAATATATATACTAGTAGTAACTTGGATATCGTTTTTGGGGACCTTTATAGTTTGTTGTTTAGTGTGAGCCAATGCTCCGTGTTGAAGACCGTAATTCGGCCTATGATGGTTTACTTTTACGAATAGTGACTTAGATGGAGAGTTTTCTTATTGGCACTCATACCACATCTTCTTATATTATTCTGCTCATTATTAGTCATTGATATGATCTAATTATTCAAGCAGTTTACTTTGCAATTACTACAAAGGTGATAAATTTTATTATATACAGCCTCCTCCATTAATAACTACTGTTTCCTTTGAATCTTAAATAAGAAATAAGATAAAACAACGTTATAACGCAAACATAGGAAGAAAAATAAAAAAAAAATAAAAATGTGTGGCGCTAATACGCTTTCGTAGAATTTACATCAACAGATATAAACAATTAATCAAAGTTGTATGAGCATTGGTGAAAGCGTTTTTGGGTTATAATTTTCCGAAAACTGGAAAATACACTTTTTTTAATGAATAAAACCCTGTAACTCGGAAACGTAAAAATTAAAATTCATAAAAAACGAAAGGGAGCTCACGTCAATAGATGTAAACAATTCACCAAAGTTTTATGGCAATTGGTTAAAGCGTTTTTCAGTTAAAGTCTTTAGAAACCTCAAATTAAAAAAATAATGCATATGTTTTTTTATAACTCTATGACCGGACAATTTGGACAGTGCAATGAAATTAGTTTTTTAGACAATATTTAATTGTTTTAATGTATATTTAGGTTTTGCATTTATTTTATTATTCTAGACTTTGTCGTAAATTTAGGCATAAGTGTTTTACACGGATTATGTGTCATAATCTTGGACAAAGGTCTTAAATGCATTTACTCAATTTATTTCATTATTTATTCTCTGTGACAGTTTGGACTACAATTTACAAATACGTGTCGGACACTAATTACGCTTTTAATCTATTGTCATTTCTTATTTGTCATCTGTTAATTTTCTTAATCCTTTAATTGATTGTGCTTATATATATAATTGTTATTGTTTGTATGTTACTTTACATTTAGTTTGGAGTTTGTTGTTCGGTCTTGCCGGACTGCTGAAATAAAAGTTTAAGGAGCGAATCTTCCTTCTTGATTAACATTTAGTCGAATAGCCATTTCACCCGGCTATATCTGGTGTTAGGACGAACGGGCAACGCATCTTTCGGATACCTTGTTCTACCTGTGAAGCTGATCCCCCAGCAAACAGAAAAATGGATACGCAGAGAACCAGAAATTTTGGCCGAAACTGGAGATACCAGATGCCTGATCATGGAACTACCTGTCAGACAAGAAACTTTCAGCATATGGACAACTGCCTATGTAAGTTTTGTGGAAAAACTGTTAACAACCAATTTCATTTTGAACAATGTATAGCGAAAACATCGTTTTGCTATAAGTGCAGAAATTTTGGACATTTCGCCAGAATGTGTAGTTTTCACAGACAACCGGACGTGAAAGTTGTCAAAGTTAAATCGAAATCAAAATTACGCCGCGACGCAGAAAGGATGAGGATATTCAAAGAAAATAAAGCTATGTCAATGTTTCCATGTGCGGAACTGAATACAATAGAACTGATGGATTTCTTTCCAACCTTAAATTATGATAAAGAATTCATTGACAACGTAAGACTCTGGCACGACCGAGTGAATTCAGAGAGAGTTAAATTTGAAATTAAAAGTGTGCATTATGAGAAAAAGTTCAAAGATATAAATCAAAAGCATTCCAGTGTCGTTAGCAATTTAGAAAAACTTAAAAAACAAAACGCAGATGACAAAAAAGAAATGGAAAAATTACAGGAACGCAATACGGATCTTAAAGAAGCTTATTCTCGGATATACGATCAAAGATGTAAAGCCATCGACCAGCAATATCAATTACAGCGCGACAAAGAACGTATGTTGAATCGCATTACAACACTAGAAGACGAACTGGACAATATTCGGAAAAATACAAGAGAAGATAATTATTCAAATCAAAACTATCGTTACAGAGGACGCTACAATCACAGAAGAAACTTTAGGAACAATTTCAGTTGAATATGATATTAAGACCCGGGACGTGTCTTCAGAGGCCGCGGGAATATATGACCGGACAATTTGGACAGTGCAATGAAATTAGTTTTTTAGACAATATTTAATTGTTTTAATGTATATTTAGGTTTTGCATTTATTTTATTATTCTAGACTTTGTCGTAAATTTAGGCATAAGTGTTTTACACGGATTATGTGTCATAATCTTGGACAAAGGTCTTAAATGCATTTACTCAATTTATTTCATTATTTATTCTCTGTGACAGTTTGGACTACAATTTACAAATACGTGTCGGACACTAATTACGCTTTTAATCTATTGTCATTTCTTATTTGTCATCTGTTAATTTTCTTAATCCTTTAATTGATTGTGCTTATATATATAATTGTTATTGTTTGTATGTTACTTTACATTTAGTTTGGAGTTTGTTGTTCGGTCTTGCCGGACTGCTGAAATAAAAGTTTAAGGAGCGAATCTTCCTTCTTGATTAACATTTAGTCGAATAGCCATTTCACCCGGCTATAACTCAATGGATAGTTTTCATTATAAAACTTATGTACATATACTTTTTTCTGAAGAAAATTCTTTATTTTTTTCATATCAAGAAGAAGTTTACTTTATTTTAATTGCTTCCTTCCAGGAAGCAATTCCCCGACATATTTTCCGTATGCAAAGTGACCTCCGTGTGACCCATCTCGTAAAAATCAAGTGATAGCAATACGCATGGATGTCCTTAAAATAAACTATTATCTGATTGTACATGTTAAACACGTGCTCAATATCCATGCTTTTTTGTTGATTGTTGACGAGTAGGTGACAATCGTTAAACTTCGGGTTCAAAACACGAACTTTAATTACCTGCCATATTTTCACAAGAACACTGACCGATTGAAACAAAAATTAACGATTATACGAAATTTATGCGAAAAAAATGGTGAAATCGTGCACGAAAGACTTAGTTTATGATGTTTGTATGCATTGGTTCAAGAATTGGAATAACATTAATTTCACCGGTCATTCGTTTATTATGACTTTAATGTCCGACATGTTGACGACGGACGGACAGACAGAGGTATACAATAATACGTCCCGTAACCGGGCGTTTAAAAATTCAACACGTACTATACCTTTGGCTTTACAAGTCTCAAACAAAAGAAATATTTAACACACACACACATGTATTTATGTAGAGTTATATACATGTCTCACAGAGTACTGCTAAACTGTAACAAACACATAAATGGTCCGTCTGTTGAAAGAATATTCCACTCATATAGACAAATGTTTTGTGCTGATGTTCATGTAATATTTGCCACTGAAAGTTTTGCAAAAATCAAGAAAACAATGAAATAAAAAACTAGTAATAATAGTTCAGATGTAGGTTCGAGTTCAGATCACTCAATGTAAATCACTGTCGATAGTGATATAGGGAGATTGTCGGATCCCGATGACGACCATGTAGCGGATTAACTCTTGATTCTTTGGTTCTTTAAAAAAAAATTTAGCCAACATGATATAGCAGAGAGTGCTTAAATTGGCACACAAATTCAATCAATTATTTTCAAATTAACTATCTTTAATCGGTATTAAATTTTGCGAAAATAGGTGCATTTACCACAATGAAAATTAAATGGGATAAAAGAATATACATTAAAAAAAAAAAGAGGTGCACCAACAGAAAATAGAAACCGCAGTCTTACTCTTAAACTACATCGGATCATAAAATCTAAACTCTTAACAGAATTTTTACTCTATCTAACAGTATAACTCAGAAGTTTCTAAGTGTAACTCGAGCTTTTACTAGAACTCTCACTAGAACAAATATTCGAAATCAAAATAAAACTTGAAATTTAACTGAAAATTTAACTGGAACTCGAACTTAATTTGGTTCGATTATGGAACGTTGTGTAATTACTGATATGTTACAAATTTTAAATTTCTTCCAAAAACGGTGTCATTGAGGTCTTTATTTTAAAGTGCCGAGCTTAAGCCGTAAACTAATTCTTTATTAAAACATTCGTTTTTCCTATACAACAAATGCAATTAAAATTTTTAGATGACTTCAACTTTGACAATAACTTTATAACAAACTTTTGCTGTATGTTTAACAATAAATATTCAAAATAGATATAGGAAGATGTGGTGTGAGTGCCAATGAATCAACTCTCTATCCAAATAACAATTTATAAAAGTAAACCATTATTGGTCAATGTACGGCCTTCAACACGGAGCCTTGTCTCACACCGAACATACCTTGAAAAAATGTTATTAATCTATTTTTTAGTAAAAAGGTTTAACCCAATAGTTCAAAGCATTGCAAGAAATGCTGATATGCTAGCAACGTCGTTCTCAAACTCCGAAACAGTGGTGACATCTAGCTACGCTTCTTTTTGTAGAGAAAGGGAAGTATGACCCGAACGATAACGCTGTATGGAGTTTGCGTCGTTCTATAACGTTAAGAGAAGAAGTTATAATTCCCGCCAAAAATCGATAATAAGATTATTTCCGTTGTAGCGGATTTAAAACATCGATGACCCCCCTTTTTTATTTATGCTTTTAAAATTTCCCCTGAAGCTGCAATTTATGCAGATGTTTGAAGGAGAAAACATTAGTATTTTTTTTTATTTCAAGAAAAATCTATAATAAATAGCAATTAAAAATGGCGGGAAATGTAAAAAGGCCTTAAAAAATAAGGAAACTGAGAAAAACAAATGTGTATAAGGTAAAAGTTACAATTGACTGTTTTAGTTAAACCAGTTAAACATCGTTTTTCAATAATGCTGCCTTCTTTTAACATTTTAGAGCGCTATTTCTATATTTCGGTATAACGCAATTCTTTACTTTTTAATGACGTCATATCTCGAAAACAACATCGGTGACCCCAAAATTTTTTTCGCATAAAATATTGTAATAAGTAAGATCTGTCTACATGCAAAATTTCAATGAATTATTATTAGTAGTATAAATAGTGTCATTTCCCTTTGATCGATATTCAAAGTTTGTATTTGTCAGCATTTTCGAAGGATTTATGGTGACCAGATTCACCTGTAAAGAATAAACACTATCTTCCGATGTTCAGACAGTTTTAAATCGATACAAATTGACCATGACAATTCGTAAACTAATTTTCAACATTCCTCAGTTCTCTCTTGGCTGTTGGAAAGGAGGAAAGAAATGTGAAATAGAACAACAAGATGGTAGCACAGTGGTAACATCGATTCATTAAACTGGATGTAGCTGTATTATTGTCACTGACATAAAAAAAAAAAATGTTATGCCATAGTAAGACATGCTTACGATGACCTATAGTTGTTAATTTCTGTGTCATTTTTGGTCTCTTTTGGAGAGTTGTTTCACTGGCAATCATAATAGTTTATAATTATAATCTGAAATTGATTATCAACAGAAAATGTATACATGTATCAGGGCCAAGTAGGCAGAAAAGATGCAGATTATCGACATCGGACTACTCTATTAAATGATTGTATGTTCCCACTTTTCCGTTTGTCTATTATAAAATTGAGAAAGGACATTGGGAATGTGTCAAAGCGACAACAACCCGACCACAGAGCAGACAACAGCAGAAGTCCACCAATGGGTCTTCAATGTAGCGAGAAACTCCCACACCAGTAAGCATCCTTCAGCTGGTCCCTTAAAAATATGTATACTAGTACAGTGATAATGGACGTCATACTAAACTCCGAATTATACACAAGAAACTAAAATTAAAAATCATACAAGACTAACAAAGGCCAGAGGCTCCTGACTTTTATACCTAATTTTCCTTTATTTTCATCTCATGACCCTGTAACTAAGGCAACTGGTAATCTTAAGAAGTGGTATGAGTGCCAATGAGATAACTCTCTATTCAAGTCACAATTTGTAAATTTAAACCATTATAGGTCAAAGTACGGCCTTCAACACGTAGCCTTGGCTCACACCAAACCGGCAGCAAGCTTTAAAGGGTCCCAATAATGACTAGCGTAATCTCATTCAAACAGCTAGGAAAACCAACGGTCTAATCTATATAAAAAAGACCGCGCTGAAGTACGTCCATTATTCATAGAACCACATAGAAACACTTATGAACCTCATCAACAAGCGACAACCACTGAACATTAGGTTCTTGCATGACTGTGCCATTATTTTTGGTGTAATTCAAACAATGGTTGGTTACAATATTGACATCTAAAAATCTTTGAATAAAAATTCAGACAATGTAAGAAAGTTGTAAGTTGTACGCATTTTGAAACTTATGGCGATTATGACCATTTTCATTCATGATGAAATTGTGTACACTATTCTCAACGATATGCCAAAACACTTAGAAGCAACTCTTTCTTCTCATGCAAAAAGGAACCAACATGTTGAAAATATATACAAATATATATAGAAACACTTGGCCAGATTTATTGTGAAAGTTCAACTTTAAAATGAATATACGAAATCTTGAAAGAATAACTGACAATCTTGTTTAGGTGACACAAGGAAGTACCACCGGACCATAGTCATGAAAAAAAAAAACTACAAAATTAAAAAAAAAATGTCTATAATTATATTTATCAAAGGGTCTAAGATACCTTATTGAACATTACTATACTATGCTGTATACATCATCATACTCCGTGACAGTATGCATATACTTCACTCACGTTTTTTCGTCTAATTTTGTCGCTTTTTCTCCTGTGTGCTTCTTTTTCTAGTTTTGCTTTAAATCTATCTCCTTGAAATTATCTTTTGTACAACATTAGTGCATATATATTTTACATGTAAACTAAATTGTAGTATATTCAAGGAGGAGACTTCCTAAGTTCGAAAACGTGCTTCGATAACCGTTTTGACTCTTTGAACATATAAAATAATTATAAACTATAAATTCCAACAAAATTGTACTTGGAAGATACTTGATTTCTTATTGACAGCATATTATTGATTTTGGGGCCTGTGTTTGAACAAAGTTAACATCAATTTGGTACAATTTGTACACCGCCTTTCCGTCGATTTGTTCTTGTATTCGTATGAAGCACACTTCAGCCAAGCCCGGTTATTCCAATAGTGAAATAATTCGGTGACTATTACAGAAAATGATAAGAAATATAGTTTCAGCTTTCATTGCAGAAATTGTATTGTTACATGTGAACTTTCAACATACCAAATATGTCAATTTACAAAAAACTATACTGACATTTTTACAAATATAACACAGAGCCCTATTTTGACACTTCCTGTGCTTGCATCATCAACCGGGGAACA
The DNA here is from genome assembly GCA_037788925.1 of Mytilus galloprovincialis. NCBI lineage: Eukaryota > Metazoa > Mollusca > Bivalvia > Mytilida > Mytilidae > Mytilus > Mytilus galloprovincialis. Next base: position 57,299,919 of record CM075335.1, on the reverse strand, counting down.
CACGTCACCGTTTTTTTCCACATATAAAGTTTGAAGTTCATGCATTTTAATTTGATTCTGTCTGTCCTTTTATATCGTCCAATCGCTATACTGACGTCATCAATTTTGTCAGCTATGAGGTTTCAATTCTGAATGTCTCGTAACTGAAGGAATTTTAGAACTTTTTTTTTTAAATACATAAAGACCATTTTCACTGGTATTCACAATATAAATCAATTTAAATGACCATTTCATAAGTCCCTTATATGACAGATTCCTCAGCATGCAGAATTTTTACCATGCATGAAGAAGTATAATTGTTTAAATCATAAAGTTCATGAAAAAAGTATGTGATTTATGATTAATCCAAGTTATTTGCAGAAGTTCAAATGTACACTTTATGCTTGGTTTAGCACATTGACACGTGCATGCATATTGTTACAATATGTTAGTACGTTAAATCACACTCGGGGTAAACTGAGAAGAGAAATTGCTTAGACAAGTTAAGATGGGTTAAAAAACCTGAATAAACTCTTTTTTGATAGCGGGACAAAAATAAGAATATTTTTAAAGCCTTTGACTTGTATAATTATATGTGTCACCCTGTCGGATTATCGAACTGTCGGACTATCGACTTGTCGGAATATTTAACTGTCGGACTATCGAACCGTCTGATAATTGACACGGAACAGTCAGACTAAAGGGGCGAGTCACACACATGTTGAATTCCGCCAAATTCTTTATGTGCCGGTGTCCTAAAGCTATTCTACCCCCATGCTATTTTCCGGGCGGTATAGAACTGGATCGATCTAGACCCCACCCCCCCCCCCCACCCCCCGGAAAAATTGGCATGATCCTACTTTTCCCACTCGGCGTGATGGGAAAGGGAGGGGCAAACCAGGATCAGGCCAATTCCCCCCTCCCCCTTATAGCACGAGAAGCTGATTTTCCCCCATTGTTGATTATTAACGGCGATGTCAGTTAGAAATTATAAAAAAAATAGTAACTTCTTTTGATTAGTTTAGCGGTACCGAACCTTTGGCGTATAAAGCACATTCTTATGTGGTGATCACATCCATTTTCAAACGTGAACCCTTAGTATTATATGACTAGACGAATACAATTAGTTAAACCACTTCAGGTCAGTTAGAATTAAGACATTTCCCTGGACAGACATGTTTATGATGTCTCGTAATACTAGTATGGTAAAACGACTTCATATGAATCATGCAAAGAACCTACTCTATCTCACTGGCTACCCGGTACATGTACTAGCTTTACAAGGAAGTACAACTGCCGACTGGTCTTTAACTAAGGGGGAATGGACAGTACACTCTACCAGTTAGATGGCCGCCATTAGGAAAGATAACAACTAAAAGAGAGATGACAAAGAAAAAGAACACATCGAAAGCTGGACAGAAAAAAATACTCGCCGCTTAAAAGCTTTCTTTCAGAAGAAGTCCGGCTTTCAACAATGAGTAAAGCCCATACCATATATAGTCGACTATCAAATGCCCCGGCAATAAAAATGTGAAACAATTCAAACGAGAAAACTAGTGGCCTAATTGTTAAAACAAAATAGTTTAAGAAAACAAAAAAAACCAACAACTACTGTACTACAAGCACCTAACTTCGGAATAGCACATACAGAATGTGGTGGGAATAAATATATTCATGGGCGCTCGACACTACACCCCCCCCCCCCCCAAAAAAAAAAAAAATACACACAAGAAAGCTCCTACCTAGGACAGCACACAATAGGAAATAAATGTAAAATATCAATTACAATTTGCTTCACTAAAATTGTAGAGGTACGGGTTACAATATTGTTCATCTTCATTGCTTTACTGTATTATATGTATATCATGACTGTGTAATGTTTGTACAGTAAGCCATGGGTACATATTATGGGAGTATAAGTGTTTTTTAATAAACAATTAACTTACAAAAAAAAGCACCGAAATAGCACACTCATTTACAGAAAGCTATGACAAAGCCCATTTCAACTAAGGCAGCAACCATTTGATTTTCTGGGGGGGGGGGGGGGGGGGGGGGGGGGGGGGCTATGGTTTTTTTTGGAAAAAAAAGTTTGTCTCCAGTTTTTGGAGAAAAAAATAATTTGTTTTTGACCCTGAGAAAAAAAAATTGTTTGTTTCACCCTTAGCTGCCACTATATGTAATGTTAAAATTGAAAGAAAAAAATTGTTTTCATCTTGTCGTCAAAAAAAAAGATTGTTTTTTGCCGAAGGCGAAAAAAAAAGTTTGCGTAGAAAAAAAAACCATAGCCCCCCCCAGAAAATCAAATGGTTGCTGCCTAATATGATTATAGTCTTCCAGACGGGTTGTTCTTTAATAACGAAACAACTACTAACGAGATAAGATCTATGCGCAAATGCTATATTTCATATAAAAAAAGGACACACATCATGCAGTGATAGACATAAACTGCGAAAACGTATATTTATTATGGTTGTGAAACGACAGTTTGTCAACCGGATATAAGTAGGCTTTTTAATTTTGAGGCTTTATTTGCATCATTAAACAAGTTTAATAGTTATTAGGGATGTCAAAAGATCTGAAATTTAATACTCGGATACTCGGTCATGATACTCGAGTACTCGCGTACTCGCGAGTACTCGGATGAATCTTAAACGTCTATTGAAAAGTTTAGATTTTAGGTGGAATGCAGTGTTTTTGTTATCACCTTTCATAAACATAAGACAAATTTATCACAAAATAGCTTGGTTTTTTTTTATCCATGACAATGTCAGTTTATTTTCGACTTTTGGGTTTGAAAGTTGATTTCGCCTATCTTTAGTTAAGTTTCAAACACAGAGTAATTAAATTATTAAATTATACATCTCATACCAATCACGTTTATATAGAAGTCTTGATTAACGAACAAAGGTAAGTTTTACACTCGTGATGAGTTAATTATTAATCCATGAAAGTGTTGATCCGTGAATAACCACCGTTCAAATGTCTCTAATCGGTCAACAGTTTGAGACGAAAGACTGTTTGACTTTCTATTTTTTGTTTCAAGTAGTGCACATGAAAACATTCCCTCGGAAGAAAAGGACGTTGATGGTACTACTATAACAAATAGTAAGTTAACCTAAGGAAAACATATTTATGCTGTTAAGGATGTACTTAGGTGAGGATTTGGAATAAGTGTCAAATGTTCGGACTCCTCGGTGTTTTTTATACGATACAATGTAAAAATATTTTGCCCCATAACACCTATTTATCTTTTAACATAAGACTTTATAATTCATAAAAGGTCATTTTACAAAATTTAAGCAGATTCTTATTTTCTTTCTTTTGATTTGAGACCCAAATAATACCAATGCAAAATTAAGGTAAAAGTCCGAGTCAGCCTTTTCCCGCCATATTTTATAAATCAGATATCTCGAAAAGGAGCTCCATGACCTATCAATATTTTTAGCTTAGTTTGATCCTTTTCCAATATTCTTCCAGCTTAAAGTATCAATTTTGATTTCTAGATTTATTTAATTTTACCTTAGATCACCTAAGTTCATCCTTAATTGTTTTAGTATAAGGCAGCAACCATTTGATTTTCGGGGGGGGGGGGGGGGGGGGGCTATGGTTTTTTTTGGAAAAAAAAGTTTGTTTCCAGTTTTTGGAGAAAAAAATAATTTGTTTTTGATTCTGAGAAAAAAAAAAAATTTTTTTTCACCCTCAGCTGCCACTATATGTAATGCTAAAATTAAAAGAAAAAAATTGTTTTCGACTTGTTGCGAAAAAAATTTGTCCAGAAAAAAAACCATAGCCCCCCCCCCAGAAAATCAAATGGTTGCTGCCTAACGAAGGGGATATTTCATTGGAACTAAAGTGAGTGGAAATGTGAAGAGAAATATCTCAAGATGTATAACAGCAAACGAGTATCCGAGTACTCGGCCTTTCGAGTACTCGTTGCCATCCCTAGGCTACTAGTTATACTAGCCTGTTGTCAGAAAAAAAGTAAAATTACAACCTGAATTGTTTTGGCGATACATATTAAAATTTTCCTTGGCTTATAATGAAACCCAATGAAAACTGTTTGAATGAATACTTTATTGCAAAAAACATATATATATGCTATAACAACGAAAAACATATTTACAACATGACAAATGATAAACAGCAGAGATTAATATATATAAATCATTATAAGAAAGCAAACAACATTAAGTAACAATATGTGATCTGATTGACCACGCATATTTTATGTAGTTACACATTTTTTTAATATGTAAAACAGACTTTAATTTAAATAGATACTGTAATTATTAAGGTTCGGCCAAGAGCAATAGAATTCTGGCAAATATATAGGCCTAATTGATCTATAGGCAGGGCATACTGATAAAAAGTGGTATTCGTTTTCAACACACTGCATATTACAACATTTACATAAACGTAATTCTCTAGCCATGCCAGTAAATCTTCCTGTTTCAATGTACAGTTTTAGTGTACCACTTCGCAATTAAGTTAAAAAGTGTGAATTTTAACAGCAATCTAAGTAATGTTCCGGCAAACCTAAATTCTAACTTTATATCCTTATAAATAATTAAGTTTTTCTCTCTTTTCTACATATGCTAACCAGCTTTGTATATACTGATCTTTAATTCTATTCTTAATTACATCAATAAATCCAATAGTATGTATTTCTGATTGTTGATACCATATATAATTGAGACCACTATCAAATAGTAAGTCACGTACATTAGAAGCCCGGGTTTTTTTTTTGCCATTATTGGCATCATCAAGTAACAATTTATAAACATCATAAACAATAGGTGTTTTGTTAGTTAAGATATTCAACCAATATTTCAAAAAAATTCTAAATTTTCTCATAATATACATAGGAAAATGGCCCAATTCTCCATATAAAAAAAAAAACAGATTTTACAACTTTTAAAATACATCGACAGAAACGATAGTGAATAATCTCAACATCTTTACCTCGATTGAAACCCCTTATTTCCGAAGCATAATTAAGAACAGACGCCACCATACTGTCAAATAGATCAAGTTGTTTCTTCTTTGACAAGTGCAAATCTTTCACTGAGTTTAACAATGACGATAAAGCTCGTGAACCCTGTTGGGACACACGTTTCTGGGTCTGTACGAATTTTCCATTAACATAAAACATCATTCCAAGATATATACAGGAATTTACTATTTGTAGCTCTTTATTGTCGTAGAAGAATCTGACACTTACTGGTTGCCATCCATTTCTAAATACTATAACTTGTATGTTCCACTTAGGACAGTATTTCAATAATTTATCTAAAAATTCTTGCAATAATTCTGGTGATTTTCCAAACAACTCAGTGTCATCCGCAAAAAGAATAAGATATATAAGAATATTATTCACAGTAACGGTATCATCCCGCATATCAATATGAATGTCCTCAATCAAGTCAATGATGAAGAATAAAAACAAAAGAGGCGACAAGGGTTACCCTTGTTTGGGAGAAATCCGTTTGCGCCAAAAATGCGTCCTTTTGCGCCACAACTTTTTTCTTCCAATGCTACGTTTGCGCCACCTGCTTTAAAATTACATGGTATCATTTGCGCCAAAAATAAAACATACGATTGCGCCAATTAGAAGAAAAATGACTTCCCACCACCTTTATTCTGACTTAGAACTGGTAGTTTACACCTCAAATGTTTCCTTTTCTGAAACATATCTTCTTCTTACTGTTGCTGCTTGGGTATACTTCCCAAATTATTGCATGTATGTAGTTAGTAGCTTGTAACTGCACTTTATTGTCCAAAAAACAAAAAAATAGAAGGATGAAATGCATAAAACAGTTCAATGTAATTCTTGTGGAATGCTTCTGCTCCATTACTGATACGTCTTGCGGTAGATACATGTAGTTTCAGCCCATACGCATGGTGTCATCAACATATGTGACTAAAACATAATCAGCAAATGCTTCTATGTTCGTCTCTTTTGGCATATCTTGTATTTAATATTCAGCAAAGCAATAAGTTTTCTTCTCCCTCTGTATATGGACTGTCTAATGCATTTTAAGTCATTTCTCTCCAGATGCTCATCTACATGGTGAAATATCTCCGAACATATGATACTTTTTAAGCCAAAAGTAAGAATAAATATATATTTATGATAGATATGTGCATGATGTGTACAGGTAAATTGGTGCAAATGAACTCCGAATATTGGCGCAATTGATACATTTGGAAAACAAAATTTGGCGCAAATGATACCATTGAAAAACAGTAATTGACGCAAAGGGACTGCTGCCATAACTGCCCCTTTCTTTACCCCCATTAAATTTTCGAACGATTTGAATAAAATACCACCTGATCTAACACACATTTTAACAAAAGAATAGACAGATTTCACAATAGTAACAAATTTGGAGCTAATTCCACTTTTAAGGAGTTCATACATAAGTATTCTTCGGTCCAGCTTGTCAAACGCGTTACGGAAATCTACGAATGAACAGCACATATTTTGCTTTTGTTGAAGAGTATTAGTAATAATTCCATGTAACACAAATATTGCATCTATAGTAGATCGTCTGGGTCTGAAGCCAAATTGATTGTTGATGAGTTTTTCTTCTTCCTCTGACCACGACAATAAACGATTGGTTAAAATAGAAGTGTATAGTTTGGATAAAACACTAACTAAAACAATTGGTCTATATATAGTAAAGAAGATGTGGTATGATTGCCAATGAGACAACTATCCACAAAAGACCAAAATGACACAGACATTAACAACTATAGGTCACCGTACGGCCTTCAACAATGAGCAAAGCCCATACTGCATAGTCAGCTGTAATAGGCCCCGATAAGACAATGTAAAACAATTCAAACGAGAAAACTAACGGCCTTATTTATGTAAAAAAATGAACGAAAAACAAATATGTAACACATAAACAAACGACCACTGAATTACAGGCTCCTGACTTGGGACAGGCACATACATAAATAATGTGGCGGGGTTAAACATGTTAGCGGGATCCCAACCCTCCCCCTAACCTGGGACAGTGTTATAACAGTACAACATAAGAACGAACTATAAAAATCAGTTGAAAAGGCTTAACTCATCAGATGGACAAAAATACAAGTAGACGTGGCCGGGTACTTATACATCCCGACACAAAAAGACGCAATGAACAGATCTGAGAGTACTCGCAGTTATCTGACAGCTAGTTCAAAGCCACTAACAACTAATAAAAAAATCACATGCATCTAAGACTAAACTATCAATCCGTATACATCCAACATCCAATGGATTTAGTGTAAAGACGTCATAAACAGCCAGAGAAAAACATGACCTTGTGCAATGCCAAGTTACAGATATCGACAGATTGTAGATCCATGAATATGTATATGTATATAACATACTAGTAATATTTAGTTAGTTTTTAATTTACTGATAACAAAATCAATATTTATACCAGAGACATATAATACATTGTATTATATGTCTCTGTTTATGCCAATAAAACAATATTCAATGATCTTATTACAGTGTTAAATAGGTAACCTTTTAGAATAAGTTTATTTAAAGGAGCGACAAGTTTACATGGATCATTTCTAAATTTCCGGGGAAGGTTAACAACATTTCCGTAAAAATGAGGATGTGCTATCCCGTTTGAAATAAGTTTTCTACAGGTACAACCAAACTTCAAAACCAAATCTTTATATCTATGGAAAAATTTAGTAAAGGTTTTAAGTAATTTATGGTAACGATATCCCTGGTTTAATAATTTACCAGTAATACATAGGTTGCGTTCGTTAAAATCAAAAACGTCACAACAGACACGGGCATAGCGAACAAGTTGTGAAATATAAACACCGTAAGATGGTGCCAAAGGAACATCACCATCTAAACATGGAAAATCTGGTCACTAAGTAAATGAAATAGAGAGGGTCTATATGATATATCAATGACCGCCGTGGATTAATTAGTTTACTGAGAATTGATAGTAAAAAACAAACCCACTTCATTTATAGTAATTTATGTTCATAATATACTAAACGTATGTTCATATTGAAATAAATAGAAAACAAAAAATTGGAAATTTTGGGAAAAAAAGGAGAAGGGGTTGAAAAACAATTGCCCTGTCCCCAAGTACTTATACTTTTTATTACCTTACCCGAAATTCTCCAGTCATTAATCTTTTTACAAAAATTCATCCTACATCACTTTACATTCTTTCAACCACGCTATTGAAGCCCGCGATTTCGCGGGTGTGTTCTAGCATCTATCCTCCTTACTTAAAGTATTTCAGTTTGGGTTATTTTGGAAGGAAAACGAAAATATAGGCGTCCATATATTGTTTCCTTCATCGGACTGACTTTTTGAGAAATATAAAAGACTTCCACTGCCCTTTAGACTTGTTTTGAAATCAAACATAATTTGCATAAGTACTTGAGACAGAACAATTATTTTTTGCGTTTTTCTGTATACTATGATCAAAAATATACTATAGATAAAGTGTATTTGCTATCTATATATATTATCAATTCCAATAGTTTTCTATCCACGGCGCTCACTGAAATATTTCTGTATACTACATACATATATACTATGAATAAATTGTATAAATTTGCTATAATTTACTATAATTTCCAATAGTTTACTGGGGTGACTTTTAATACATCAGTGACCGTTTTATATAGTAATTATAGTATATGTATGTTCACAGTATACAGAAAAACAAAAAGAATAAAAATCGGTATTTGGACAAAAGGGGGAGGGAAAATAAATGTGCCCAGTCCCAAAGTACCTTTGACTTTTGATACATCTCCTGGAATTCTCCAGTTGTATTTTTTTTTTACAGTTTACATACACTCTATTTCCCCGCGATTTCGCGGGTGTGTTCTAGTTTATATAAATTAAGTTAGGTAGCAATTAACAGTTAGGAAAAAATACTAAAATTTGCCCTTATGAATTTTACCATGCTTTCTTGCAATATCAAGCTTACTGTTTGTGTCATATATCGGCATATGTATGTATCAGAATCTTCCATAGATTTTATATCCAGTATATAAAATGGTAAAATATAATTTCTTTTTGATGTATCCATGGCAACAATCTGCATTTATTTGTTATAAAATTTGGCTAAAAGTAGAATTTCAATCGCTTGAAGTAATACCTTTTCTGAAACTGTGTACATATATCATTCAGCAAATCCAATTAAAATCATATGTCTTTCATCTAATTTTTTTGTAAAATTGCGTCAAAAACTTCGTGTAGAAAAAGAGTGTTGGTAAACAGTACATTAACTTCTGGACCGATGGCCGGTCTAGCTATGAAAATACGGATTGTCAAACAGAAAACAGCCCATAAAACATGTAATAAATCATCTTGATGCACTTATAAACCATCTTTGACGGCTAAATTAGCACTCATCTGTCTAAAAATGAATTTTATTACACAATAACTTTCCTATTTGAAAAATCCAAAGGGCCAAAATGCGAAACTAAACTCCTAACTGTGTATTGCTACCTTATGCCTTTTTCCATCTTGAAAACAACATAATTGAGAACGGAAATGGGGAATGTGTCAAAGAGACAACCATCCAATAAAGAACAGAAAACAGCCCAAGGTCACCAATGAGTCTTCAACACAAGGAGAAAATCCCGCACCCGGAGTCGGGCTGTAGCTGGCCCTAAATTTGCAATTTTCAGACTTGTGTTTCACAACACAAAGTTAAAGATCGGGTACACAAACATAAATGAGCACGAAGACTGACTTTGTCACTTACGGGCACCTACGATGTGAAAACAAAAATTATATATTTGATAAAATTATAAATTACAAATTGAGAACAAATTAGTTGTGCATCTTGCAGTACCTGAAAAATACCCACCAAGAAAATCGTTGCATACATTTCAGTGTGAAAAATCATGCTAATTAAAAGAAAGTAAAAGACGCATTTTCCCTGGGTTTGGAGTTCGGTGCAAACAAAGGGTGGTGTGGTGAAGGGTATTGGTATGGAGAATACACACAGTGAATTTTCAGTTCAAAAGAATGCATGAAACTGTTAGCAAATTGATGAGTTGGACGATCAGACAAATCAACACAACACAATTCAATTACAAACGTTTAAGCATGTAGACAGACTTGTGAACTTGTTGACAGACTGATGGACATGTAGACAGTCACACAGCTTGGTAAACAAATAGATCGACTGATAGCCGTGTCGACAGACTGTTGGACATGAAGACACAGCTTGTTAGACATAGACCGACTGATAGCCATGTAGACACAGCTTGGTAGACATATATACCGACTGATAGTCATGTCGACGGACTGTTAGACATGTAGACACAGCTTGGTAGACATATAAACCGAATGATAGTCAAGTCGACGGACTGTTAGACATAAAGACACAGCTTGGTAGACATAGACCGACTGATAGCCGTGTCGACAGACTGTTGGACATGAAGACACAGCTTTTTAGATATATATAGACCGACTGATAGCCATGTCGACAGACTGTTGGACATGTATACACAGCTTGGTAGACATATAGACCGACTGATAGCTATGTCGATAGACCGTTGGACATGTAGACATAGCTTGGTAGACATAGCTTGGTAGACATATATAAACCGATTGATAGCCATGTCGACAGACTGTTAGACATGACGACACAGCTTGGTAGACATATAGACCGACTGATAGCCATGTCAACGGACTGTTCGACATGTATACACAGCTTGGTAGACATATAGACCGACTGATAGCCATGTCGACAGACTGTTAGACATGTAGACACAGCTTGGTAGACATATAGATCGACCGACAGTTGTGACGACAGACTGTTGGACATGAAGACACAGCTTGTTAGATATATAAACCGACTGATAGCCGTGTCGACAGACTGTTGGATATGAAGACGCAGTTGTTAGATATATAGACCGACTGATATATATATATAGTCTTGTCGACGGAATGTTAGACATGTATACACAGCTTGGTAGACATATAGATCGACTGATAGTCATGTCGACAGACTGTTGGACATGTATACACAGCTTGGTAGACATATAGACCGACTGATAGCCATGTCGACAGACTGTTAGACATGTAGACACAGCTTGGTAGACATATAGACCGACTGATAGCCATGTCGACGAACTGTTGGACATGTAGAAACAGCTCGGTAGACATATAGATCGACTGACAGTCGTGTCGACAGACTGTTGGACATGAAGACACAGCTTATTAGATGTATAGACCGACTGATAGCCGTGTCGACAGACTGTTGGACATGAAGACACAGCTTGTTAGATATATAGACCGACTGATAGTCATGTCGACGGAATGTTAGACATGTATACAGTACACAGCTTGGTAGACATATAGACCGACTGATAGCCATGTCGACAGACTGTTGGACATGTAGACACAGCTTGGTAGACATATAAACCGACTGATAGTCATGTCGACGGACTGTTGGACATGTAGACACAGCTCGGTAGACATATAGATCGACTGACAGTCGATTCGACAGACTGTTGGACATGAAGACACAGCTTGTTAGATATATAGACCGATATAGCCATGTCGACAGACTGTTGGGCATGAAGACAGACTAGTGGACACATAGACAGACCGATGCAAATGTAGACGGACTAGTGAACAAAGACAGACTTGCGGAAACATATCCAGACTGTTGAGAATGTAGTCAGACTATTATAAAGGACTGGTGAAAATAAAGACAAACTTGTAGACACAGACAGAATGATGAACATGTATAGACAAAAATGTGTTAATGTAAATTGACAAAAAAATTATAGGGATGTCATAATATCTGAATTTTAATACTCGGATACTCTGTCATGATACTCGAGTACTCGGATGAATCTTAAACGTCTATTGAAAAGTTGAGACTTTAGGTGGAATGCAGTGTTTTTGTTATTACCTTTCATAAACATATTAAGACAAATTTATTACAAACCGCATGATAGCTTAATTGCTCTTATGTTTTTTTTTGTGTCAATTAAACAATGAATTATTATCGACCGCCGTTTCTACAAATAACCTATCATAATATCAATAATTGTTTGTTTACGTGTTCATGAACCCAGAGACATATATTGCAATAATATGAATGAACAAAATTCCAATAAAATTAAAATTATTTGCATACAAAGTCCGACAAAGAAGACTACATTTTTATCATCTGTTACTGAGGAGTCGGTATTTTTATATAACGACTTGTCCATTAATTTGTAAACAACAGTATTGAACTTCAAATTATTTGTGCTTTTTCGTGTCGCTCAGTCTTACTTTTTTCTGTGTTTTTTTTTACACTGAGTGATTAAATTATACATCTCATACCAATCACGTTTATATAGAAGTCTTGATTAACGAACAACGGTAAGTTTTACACTCGTGATGAGTTAATTATTAATCCATGAAAGTGTTGATCCGTGTATAACCACCGTTCAAATGTCTCTAATCAGTTGCGTAGGGTTCACCGTTTCTTATTAAGAAATATGATCTGGTCAACAGTTTCAGACGAAAGACTGTTTGACTTTCTAGTTTTTGTTTCAAGTAGTGCACATGAAAACATTCACTCGGAAAAGACAGGGCCGTAACTAGCCTCTTTTAATAGTGAGGCAAAATATAATTGCCGAGCGGAGCGAATCGAAAAATTTTGGGCGAGGGGTCTGGGGCCGCTTAAGGCCCCCAGAAGCTCTGAGAAAAATAACGCAAAATCGTGCATTCTGAGCGTTTCCCAGACTCTTTGTTGTATTGAAACGCCTTAATTAACTTTTAGATATTTTTTTCGACAATCAGGTCCCAAAGCAAAATCATTAGAGACAACATTAAAATACCGATATGTTGGATAAAGCATAAATCGTAATTCTCAATATTATTTTAATACCGTATCTGTCTGTTTGTTCTTGTCTTGTATTGTAATTAGACTTTGGAGATTTTTTTATGACTAGATTTAAATATAGTGACATTGCAGTATTATACTTTAAGTACTAGTACTGCTTAAGTCCACACTAGGGACCATCTTCACCTTGTTTTACGATCTTTTACGGTAATAATGATTCTTTAAAAGTATTGTTGAAGGCCATCCGGCAACTATCAAGATGAAGAGCAGGAACACAAATTGATCATTTGTATTTTTTTTATGCATTGACTTTGTGTGCGATCATGTCCCCATACTCCTTTATTATCTGTTAAAGTTTCTCAACACGACTTAATGCAAGTTTAACCTTTCAATGTAAAAGGTCATATATGGCAATACCTTGTTTTTTTCTTCAAATTATTTGATACCGGGAAATATGTGACCTTACTTTAATTCAAACCATGTCATATATCTAGTTTTATTTACAATAAAACAAACTGGTGACCTTCTGCTGTTGTTTTTTTTTTCTATGGTCGGGTTGTTGTCTCTTTGGCACATTCCCCATTTCCATTCTCAATTTTATGTTTTGTATTCTTTGATATCAATTTTAATTATCCATGCAGAAAGGACATTTTTTTTGTGTCCACTGAGTAGCATCTCATGTTCTTAAAATATATTTCTCGCACAATGCTGGACATCGGTGGACATGCAACATTGCAAAACCACGTTTACAAATGAAAATCAACGCCCAGACTATAGTCATAAAGTAGGACAATAAATGAACAAAAGACAAACCCGGAACACAGAAGTACAAACAATAGACTATCAACTCTGAAAACTAAAAGGAAACTAGAAACATGAATAACGAAAAACATCCATGGGATACACCAGAGAGTGAAGAGAACGTCTTGCTTCTTGCAAGACACTTTCCGTGAATTTGATATGAAAACAACCGTTTGTTTCATTTAAAAAAAAAATTTGAATTTTTTACATGAGGCATTTGCCTCATTTGCCTCAATGTAGTTACGGCCCTGAAAGAACGTTGATGGTACTTCTATAACAAATAGTAACCTAAGGAAAACATATTTATGTTGTTAAGGATGTACTTAGGTGAGGTTTTGGAATAAATGTCAAATGTTCGGACTCCTCGGTGTTTTTCATACGATACAATGTAAAATATTTTGCCCCATAACACCTATTTATCTTTTAACATAAGACTTAATAATTCATAGAATGTCATTTAACGAAATTTAAGCAGATTCTTGATTTTCTTTCTTTTGATTTGAGACCCAAATAATACCAATGCAAAATTTAGGTAAAAGTCCGAGTCAGCCTTTTCCCGCCATATTTTATAAATCGAATATCTCGAAAAGAAGCTCCATGACCTATCAATATTTTTAGCTTAGTTTGATCCTTTTCCAATACTCTTCCAGCTTAAAGTATCAATTTTGAATTCTTGATTTATTCAATTTTATCTTAGATCACCTAAGTACACCCTTAATTGTTTTTTTTAGTATAACGAAGGGGATATTTCATCTGAACTAAAGTGAGTGGAAATGTGAAGAGAAATATTCCTCATCTTTCCCCCCGGGGGAAAACTGGCAATGGGGGGGGGGGGGGGTGGTTATATAACACGGGTAGTTCAGTGGTTGTCGTTGGTTTGTGCCTGTCATATTTGTTTTGCGGAATTGTTTTGTTATAAATAAGACCGTTTGTTTGCAAGTATGAATTATTTACATTTTACATGTAGTTGCCTTTCATAGCCGATTTTACGAAATGTTTTTTCTTTTTTTTTATTGTTGAAGCCCAAACGGTTGTCTATAATTGCTTACATCCACTTCATTTGAACTCTATTGCATAATTGTCCCATTGGCAATCATACCAAATCTCCTTAGTTTTATATAATCTGTTAAATTTAAAATTGATATCACAATCTGTATAAACATCGGACATCTGATAAAGTTATGACGTCATTGCAGCAAATCAATAAAGTGGACGTTGATTTGAGAACAACAAAAAAGATGTTGATTAGTGGAGTATAAAGTTGGCCGTCGATTTGGCATGTTATTTTAATGTCGTCGGATTTGGTCGTCGATTTGAAGAACGACCGTCGATTAGAACCCGATGGTTTTCTGTTAAGGCCTTTGTGTATGTCTAATGTCGCCGTTTCTTTTTTTCTAGGATGGCGCGACGCAGATTGAGGATTTTCAGGTATGTTTTCTGTTAAGACCTTTGTGTATGTCTAATGTTGCCTTTAATTTTTTTCTGGCAGGGCGCGACGCAGATTGGAGATTCGCAGGTATGTTTTCTGTTAAGGCCTTTGTGTATGTCTAATGTCGCCTTTTTTTTTCTAGCAGGGCACGACGCAGATTGAGGATTTTCAGGTATGTTTTCTGTTAAGACCTTTGTGTATGTCTAATGTTGTCTTTTCTTTTTTTCTAGCAGGGCGCGTCGCAGATTGGAGATTCGCAGGTATGTTTTCTGTTAAGACCTTTGTGTATGTCTAATGTTGTCTTTTCTTTTTTTCTAGCAGGGCGCGTCGCAGATTGAGGATTTTCAGGTATGTTTTCTGTTAAGACCTTTGTGTATGTCTAATGTTGTCCTTTTTTTTTTTCTAGCAGGGCGCGTCGCAGATTGAGGATTTTCAGGTATGTTTTCTGTTAAGACCTTTGTGTATGTCTAATGGTTCCTTTTTTTTTCCTTTAGGTCGTGTGGCCTTTTTTTTTTTTTTGCAGGGCGCGACGCAGATTGAGGATTTTCAGGTATGTTTTCTGTTAAGACCTTTGTGTATGTCTAATGTTGTCTTTTCTTTTTTTCTAGCAGGGCGCGTCGCAGATTGAGGATTTTCAGGTATGTTTTCTGTTAAGACCTTTGTGTATGTCTAATGTTGTCTTTTCTTTTTTTCTAGCAGGGCGCGTCGCAGATTTAGGATTTTCAGGTATGTTTTCTGTTAAGACCTTTGTGTATGTCTAATGTTGTCTTTTCTTTTTTTCTAGCAGGGCGCGTCGCAGATTGAGGATTTTCAGGTATGTTTTCTGTTAAGACCTTTGTGTATGTCTAATGTTGTCTTTTCTTTTTTTCTAGCAGGGCGCGTCGCAGATTGAGGATTTTCAGGTATGTTTTCTGTTAAAACCTTTGTGTATGTCTAATGTTGTCTTTTCTTTTTTTCTAGCAGGGCGCGTCGCAGATTGAGGATTTTCAGGTATGTTTTCTGTTAAGACCTTTGTGTATGTCTAATGTTGTCTTTTCTTTTTTTCTGGCAGGGCGCGTCGCAGATTGAGGATTTTCAGGTATGTTTTCTGTTAAGACCTTTGTGTATGTCTAATGTTGTCTTTTCTTTTTTTCTGGCAGGGCGCGTCGCAGATTGAGGATTCGCAGGTATGTTTTCTGTTAAGACCTTTGTGTATGTCTAATGTTGTCTTTTCTTTTTTTCTAGCAGGGCGCGTCGCAGATTGAGGATTTTCAGGTATGTTTTCTGTTAAGACCTTTGTGTATGTCTAATGTTGTCTTTTCTTTTTTTCTGGCAGGGCGCGTCGCAGATTGAGGATTTTCAGGTATGTTTTCTGTTAAGACCTTTGTGTATGTCTAATGTTGTCTTTTCTTTTTTTCTAGCAGGGCGCATCGCAGATTGAGGATTTTCAGGTATGTTTTCTGTTAAGACCTTTGTGTATGTCTAATGTTGTCTTTTCTTTTTTTCTAGCAGGGCGCGTCGCAGATTGAGGATTTTCAGGTATGTTTTCTGTTAAGACCTTTGTGTATGTCTAATGTTGTCTTTTCTTTTTTTCTAGCAGGGCGCGTCGCAGATTGAGGATTTTCAGGTATGTTTTCTGTTAAGACCTTTGTGTATGTTTAATGGTTCCTTTTTTTTCCTTTAGGTCGTGTGGCCTTTTTTTTTTTTTGCAGGGCGCGACGCAGATTGAGGATTTTCAGGTATGTTTTCTGTTAAGACCTTTGTGTATGTCTAATGTTGTCTTTTCTTTTTTTCTAGCAGGGCGCGTCGCAGATTGGAGATTCGCAGGTATGTTTTCTGTTAAGACCTTTGTGTATGTCTAATGTTGTGTTTTCTTTTTTTCTAGCAGGGCGCGTCGCAGATTGAGGATTTTCAGGTATGTTTTCTGTTAAGACCTTTGTGTATGTCTAATGTTGTCTTTTCTTTTTTTCTAGCAGGGCGCGTCGCAGATTGGAGATTCGCAGGTATGTTTTCTGTTAAGACCTTTGTGTATGTCTAATGTTGTCTTTTCTTTTTTTCTAGCAGGGCACGTCGCAGATTGAGGATTTTCAGGTATGTTTTCTGTTAAGACCTTTGTGTATGTCTAATGTTGTCTTTTCTTTTTTTCTAGCAGGGCGCGTCGCAGATTGGAGATTCGCAGGTATGTTTTCTGTTAAGACCTTTGTGTATGTCTAATGTTGTCTTTTCTTTTTTTCTAGCAGGGCGCGTCGCAGATTGAGGATTTTCAGGTATGTTTTCTGTTAAGACCTTTGTGTATGTCTAATGGTTCCTTTTTTTTTCCTTTAGGTCGTGTGGCCTTTTTTTTTTTTTGCAGGGCGCGACGCAGATTGAGGATTTTCAGGTATGTTTTCTGTTAAGACCTTTGTGTATGTCTAATGTTGTCTTTTCTTTTTTTCTAGCAGGGCGCGTCGCAGATTGAGGTTTCGCAGGTATGTTTTCTGTTAAGACCTTTGTGTATGTCTAATGTTGTCTTTTCTTTTTTTCTAGCAGGGCGCGTCGCAGATTGAGGATTCGCAGGTATGTTTTCTGTTAAGACCTTTGTGTATGTCTTATGTTGTCTTTTCTTTTTTTCTAGCAGGGCGCGTCGCAGATTGAGGATTTTCAGGTATGTTTTCTGTTAAGACCTTTGTGTATGTCTAATGTTGTCTTTTCTTTTTTTCTAGCAGGGCACGTCGCAGATTGAGGATTTTCAGGTATGTTTTCTGTTAAGACCTTTGTGTATGTCTAATGTTGTCTTTTCTTTTTTTCTAGCAGGGCGCGTCGCAGATTGAGGATTTTCAGGTATGTTTTCTGTGAAGACCTTTGTGTATGTCTAATGGTTCCTTTTTTTTTCCTTTAGGTCGTGTGGCCTTTTTTTTTTTGCAGGGCGCGACGCAGATTGAGGATTTTCAGGTATGTTTTCTGTTAACACCTTTGTGTATGTCTAATGTTGTCTTTTCTTTTTTTCTAGCAGGGCGCGTCGCAGATTGAGGATTTTCAGGTATGTTTTCTGTTAAGACCTTTGTGTATGTCTAATGTTGTCTTTTCTTTTTTTCTGGCAGGGCGCATCGCAGATTGAGGATTTTCAGGTATGTTTTCTGTTAAGACCTTTGTGTATGTCTAATGTTGTCTTTTCTTTTTTTCTGGCAGGGCGCGTCGCAGATTGAGGATTCGCAGGTATGTTTTCTGTTAAGACCTTTGTGTATGTCTAATGTTGTCTTTTCTTTTTTTCTAGCAGGGCGCGTCGCAGATTGAGGATTTTCAGGTATGTTTTCTGTTAAGACCTTTGTGTATGTCTAATGTTGTCTTTTCTTTTTTTCTGGCAGGGCGCGTCGCAGATTGAGGATTTTCAGGTATGTTTTCTGTTAAGACCTTTGTGTATGTCTAATGTTGTCTTTTCTTTTTTTCTAGCAGGGCGCGTCGCAGATTGAGGATTTTCAGGTATGTTTTCTGTTAAGACCTTTGTGTATGTCTAATGTTGTCTTTTCTTTTTTTCTAGCAGGGCGCGTCGCAGATTGAGGATTTTCAGGTATGTTTTCTGTTAAGACCTTTGTGTATGTCTAATGTTGTCTTTTCTTTTTTTCTAGCAGGGCACATCGCAGATTGGAGATTCGCAGGTATGTTTTCTGTTAAGACCTTTGTGTATGTCTAATGTTGTCTTTTCTTTTTTTCTAGCAGGGCGCGTCGCAGATTGAGGATTTTCAGGTATGTTTTCTGTTAAGACCTTTGTGTATGTCTAATGGTTCCTTTTTTTTTCCTTTAGGTCGTGTGGCCTTTTTTTTTTTTGCAGGGCGCGACGCAGATTGAGGATTTTCAGGTATGTTTTCTGTTAAGACCTTTGTGTATGTCTAATGTTGTCTTTTCTTTTTTTCTAGCAGGGCGCGTCGCAGATTGGAGATTCGCAGGTATGTTTTCTGTTTAGACCTTTGTGTATGTCTAATGTTGTGTTTTCTTTTTTTCTAGCAGGGCGCGTCGCAGATTGAGGATTTTCAGGTATGTTTTCTGTTAAGACCTTTGTGTATGTCTAATGTTGTCTTTTCTTTTTTTCTAGCAGGGCGCGTCGCAGATTGGAGATTCGCAGGTATGTTTTCTGTTAAGACCTTTGTGTATGTCTAATGTTGTCTTTTCTTTTTTTCTAGCAGGGCACGTCGCAGATTGAGGATTTTCAGGTATGTTTTCTGTTAAGACCTTTGTGTATGTCTAATGTTGTCTTTTCTTTTTTTCTAGCAGGGCGCGTCGCAGATTGGAGATTCGCAGGTATGTTTTCTGTTAAGACCTTTGTGTATGTCTAATGTTGTCTTTTCTTTTTTTCTAGCAGGGCGCGTCGCAGATTGAGGATTTTCAGGTATGTTTTCTGTTAAGACCTTTGTGTATGTCTAATGGTTCCTTTTTTTTTCCTTTAGGTCGTGTGGCCTTTTTTTTTTTTTGCAGGGCGCGACGCAGATTGAGGATTTTCAGGTATGTTTTCTGTTAAGACCTTTGTGTATGTCTAATGTTGTCTTTTCTTTTTTTCTAGCAGGGCGCGTCGCAGATTGAGGTTTCGCAGGTATGTTTTCTGTTAAGACCTTTGTGTATGTCTAATGTTGTCTTTTCTTTTTTTCTAGCAGGGCGCGTCGCAGATTGAGGATTCGCAGGTATGTTTTCTGTTAAGACCTTTGTGTATGTCTAATGTTGTCTTTTCTTTTTTTCTAGCAGGGCGTGTCGCAGATTGAGGATTTTCAGGTATGTTTTCTGTTAAGACCTTTGTGTATGTCTAATGTTGTCTTTTCTTTTTTTCTAGCAGGGCGCGTCGCAGATTGAGGATTTTCAGGTATGTTTTCTGTGAAGACCTTTGTGTATGTCTAATGGTTCCTTTTTTTTCCTTTAGGTCGTGTGGCCTTTTTTTTTTTGCAGGGCGCGACGCAGATTGAGGATTTTCAGGTATGTTTTCTGTTAACACCTTTGTGTATGTCTAATGTTGTCTTTTCTTTTTTTCTAGCAGGGCGCGTCGCAGATTGAGGATTCGCAGGTATGTTTTCTGTTAAGACCTTTGTGTATGTCTAATGTTGTCTTTTCTTTTTTTCTAGCAGGGCGCGTCGCAGATTGGAGATTCGCAGGTATGTTTTCTGTTAAGACCTTTGTGTATGTCTAATGTTGTCTTTTCTTTTTTTCTAGCAGGGCGCGTCGCAGATTGAGGATTTTCAGGTATGTTTTCTGTTAAGACCTTTGTGTATGTCTAATGTTGTCTTTTCTTTTTTTCTAGCAGGGCGCGTCGCAGATTGAGGATTTTCAGGTATGTTTTCTGTTAAGACCTTTGTGTATGTCTAATGTTGTCTTTTCTTTTTTTCTAGCAGGGCGCGTCGCAGATTGAGGATTTTCAGGTATGTTTTCTGTTAAGACCTTTGTGTATGTCTAATGTTGTCTTTTCTTTTTTTCTAGCAGGGCGCATCGCAGATTGGAGATTCGCAGGTATGTTTTCTGTTAAGACCTTTATGTATGTCTAATGTTGTCTTTTCTTTTTTTCTAGCAGGGCGCGTCGCAGATTGAGGATTTTCAGGTATGTTTTCTGTTAAGACCTTTGTGTATGTCTAATGTTGTCTTTTCTTTTTTTCTAGCAGGGCACGTCGCAGATTGAGGATTCGCAGGTATGTTTTCTGCTAAGACCTTTGTGTATGTCTAATGTTGTCTTTTCTTTTTTTCTAGCAGGGCACGACGCAGATTGAGGATTCGCAGGTATGTTTTCTGTTAAGACCTTTGTGTATGTCTAATGTTGTCTTTTCTTTTTTTCTAGCAGGGCGCGTCGCAGATTGAGGATTTTCAGGTATGTTTTCTGTTAAGACCTTTGTGTATGTCTAATGTTGTCTTTTCTTTTTTTCTAGCAGGGCGCGTCGCAGATTGAGGATTTTCAGGTATGTTTTCTGTTAAGACCTTTGTGTATGTCTAATGTTGTCTTTTCTTTTTTTCTAGTAGGGCGCGTCGCAGATTGGAGATTCGCAGGTATGTTTTCTGTTAAGACCTTTGTGTATGTCTAATGTTGTCTTTTCTTTTTTTCTAGCAGGGCGCGTCGCAGATTGAGGATTCGCAGGTATGTTTTCTGTTAAGACCTTTGTGTATGTCTAATGGTTCCTTTTTTTTTCCTTTAGGTCGTGTGGCCTTTTTTTTTTTTGCAGGGCGCGACGCAGATTGAGGATTTTCAGGTATGTTTTCTGTTAAGACCTTTGTGTATGTCTAATGTTGTCTTTTCTTTTTTTCTAGCAGGGCGCGTCGCAGATTGAGGATTCGCAGGTATGTTTTCTGTTAAGACCTTTGTGTATGTCTAATGTTGTCTTTTCTTTTTTTCTAGCAGGGCGCGTCGCAGATTGAGGATTTTCAGGTATGTTTTCTGTTAAGACCTTTGTGTATGTCTAATGTTGTCTTTTCTTTTTTTCTAGCAGGGCGCGTCGCAGATTGGAGATTCGCAGGTATGTTTTCTGTTAAGACCTTTGTGTATGTCTAATGTTGTCTTTTCTTTTTTTCTAGCAGGGCGCGTCGCAGATTGAGGATTTTCAGGTATGTTTTCTGTTAAGACCTTTGTGTATGTCTAATGGTTCCTTTTTTTTTCCTTTAGGTCGTGTGGCCTTTTTTTTTTTTGCAGGGCGCGACGCAGATTGAGGATTTTCAGGTATGTTTTCTGTTAAGACCTTTGTGTATGTCTAATGTTGTCTTTTCTTTTTTTCTAGCAGGGCGCGTCGCAGATTGAGGATTCACAGGTATGTTTTCTGTTAAGACCTTTGTGTATGTCTAATGTTGTCTTTTCTTTTTTTCTAGCAGGGCGCGTCGCAGATTGGAGATTCGCAGGTATGTTTTCTGTTAAGACCTTTGTGTATGTCTAATGTTGTCTTTTCTTTTTTTCTAGCAGGGCGCGTCGGAGATTGAGGATTTTCAGGTATGTTTTCTGTTAAGACCTTTGTGTATGTCTAATGTTGTCTTTTCTTTTTTTCTAGCAAGGCGCGTCGCAGATTGGAGATTCGCAGGTATGTTTTCTGTTAAGACATTTTCAGGTATGTTTTCTGTTAAGACCTTTGTGTATGTCTAATGTTGTCTTTTCTTTTTTTCTAGCAGGGCGCGTCGCAGATTGGAGATTCGCAGGTATGTTTTCTGTTAAGACCTTTGTGTATGTCTAATGTTGTCTTTTCTTTTTTTCTAGCAGGGCGCGTCGCAGATTGAGGATTTTCAGGTATGTTTTCTGTTAAGACCTTTGTGTATGTCTAATGTTGTCTTTTCTTTTTTTCTAGCAGGGCGCGTCGCAGATTGAGGATTTTCAGGTATGTTTTCTGTTAAGACCTTTGTGTATGTCTAATGTTGTCTTTTCTTTTTTTCTAGCAGGGCGCGTCGCAGATTGGAGATTCGCAGGTATGTTTTCTGTTAAGACCTTTGTGTATGTCTAATGTTGTCTTTTCTTTTTTTCTAGCAGGGCGCGTCGCAGATTGAGGATTTTCAGGTATGTTTTCTGTTAAGACCTTTGTGTATGTCTAATGGTTCCTTTTTTTTTCTTTTAGGTCGTGTGGCCTTTTTTTTTTTTTGCAGGGCGCGACGCAGATTGAGGATTTTCAGGTATGTTTTCTGTTAAGACCTTTGTGTATGTCTAATGTTGTCTTTTCTTTTTTTCTAGCAGGGCGCGTCGCAGATTGAGGAATCGCAGGTATGTTTTCTGTTAAGACCTTTGTGTATGTCTAATGTTGTCTTTTCTTTTTTTCTAGCAGGGCGCGACGCAGATTGAGGATTTGCAGGTATGTTTTCTGTTAAGACCTTTGTGTATGTCTAATGTTGTCTTTTCTTTTTTTCTAGCAGGGCGCGTCGCAGATTGGAGATTTGCAGGTATGTTTTCTGTTAAGACCTTTGTGTATGTCTAATGTTGTCTTTTCTTTTTTTCTAGCAGGGCGCGTCGCAGATTGAGGATTTTCAGGTATGTTTTCTGTTAAGACCTTTGTGTATGTCTAATGTTGTCTTTTCTTTTTTTTAGCAGGGCGCGTCGCAGATTGAGGATTTTCAGGTATGTTTTCTGTTAAGACCTTTGTGTATGTCTAATGTTGTCTTTTCTTTTTTTCTAGCAGGGCGCGTCGCAGATTGAGGATTTTCAGGTATGTTTTCTGTTAAGACCTTTGTGTATGTCTAATGTTGTCTTTTCTTTTTTTCTAGCAGGGCGCATCGCAGATTGGAGATTCGCAGGTATGTTTTCTGTTAAGACCTTTATGTATGTCTAATGTTGTCTTTTCTTTTTTTCTAGCAGGGCGCGTCGCAGATTGAGGATTTTCAGGTATGTTTTCTGTTAAGACCTTTGTGTATGTCTAATGGTTCCTTTTTTTTTCCTTTAGGTCGTGTGGCCTTTTTTTTTTTTGCAGGGCGCGACGCAGATTGAGGATTTTCAGGTATGTTTTCTGTTAAGACCTTTGTGTATGTCTAATGTTGTCTTTTCTTTTTTTCTAGCAGGGCGCGTCGCAGATTGAGGATTTTCAGGTATGTTTTCTGTTAAGACCTTTGTGTATGTCTAATGTTGTCTTTTCTTTTTTTCTAGCAGGGCGCGTCGCAGATTGAGGATTTTCAGGTATGTTTTCTGTTAAGACCTTTGTGTATGTCTAATGTTGTCTTTTCTTTTTTTCTAGCAGGGCGCGTCGCAGATTGGAGATTCGCAGGTATGTTTTCTGTTAAGACCTTTGTGTATGTCTAATGTTGTCTTTTCTTTTTTTCTAGCAGGGCGCGTCGCAGATTGAGGATTTTCAGGTATGTTTTCTGTTAAGACCTTTGTGTATGTCTAATGGTTCCTTTTTTTTTCTTTTAGGTCGTGTGGCCTTTTTTTTTTTTTGCAGGGCGCGACGCAGATTGAGGATTTTCAGGTATGTTTTCTGTTAAGACCTTTGTGTATGTCTAATGTTGTCTTTTCTTTTTTTCTAGCAGGGCGCGTCGCAGATTGAGGAATCGCAGGTATGTTTTCTGTTAAGACCTTTGTGTATGTCTAATGTTGTCTTTTCTTTTTTTCTAGCAGGGCGCGACGCAGATTGAGGATTTGCAGGTATGTTTTCTGTTAAGACCTTTGTGTATGTCTAATGTTGTCTTTTCTTTTTTTCTAGCAGGGCGCGTCGCAGATTGGAGATTTGCAGGTATGTTTTCTGTTAAGACCTTTGTGTATGTCTAATGTTGTCTTTTCTTTTTTTCTAGCAGGGCGCGTCGCAGATTGAGGATTTTCAGGTATGTTTTCTGTTAAGACCTTTGTGTATGTCTAATGTTGTCTTTTCTTTTTTTTAGCAGGGCGCGTCGCAGATTGAGGATTTTCAGGTATGTTTTCTGTTAAGACCTTTGTGTATGTCTAATGTTGTCTTTTCTTTTTTTCTAGCAGGGCGCGTCGCAGATTGAGGATTTTCAGGTATGTTTTCTGTTAAGACCTTTGTGTATGTCTAATGTTGTCTTTTCTTTTTTTCTAGCAGGGCGCATCGCAGATTGGAGATTCGCAGGTATGTTTTCTGTTAAGACCTTTATGTATGTCTAATGTTGTCTTTTCTTTTTTTCTAGCAGGGCGCGTCGCAGATTGAGGATTTTCAGGTATGTTTTCTGTTAAGACCTTTGTGTATGTCTAATGGTTCCTTTTTTTTTCCTTTAGGTCGTGTGGCCTTTTTTTTTTTTGCAGGGCGCGACGCAGATTGAGGATTTTCAGGTATGTTTTCTGTTAAGACCTTTGTGTATGTCTAATGTTGTCTTTTCTTTTTTTCTAGCAGGGCGCGTCGCAGATTGAGGTTTCGCAGGTATGTTTTCTGTTAAGACCTTTGTGTATGTCTAATGTTGTCTTTTCTTTTTTTCTAGCAGGGCGCGTCGCAGATTGAGGATTTTCAGGTATGTTTTCTGTTAAGACCTTTGTGTATGTCTAATGTTGTCTTTTCTTTTTTTCTAGCAGGGCGCGTCGCAGATTGAGGATTTTCAGGTATGTTTTCTGTTAAGACCTTTGTGTATGTCTAATGTTGTCTTTTCTTTTTTTCTAGCAGGGCACGTCGCAGATTGAGGATTTTCAGGTATGTTTTCTGTTAAGACCTTTGTGTATGTCTAATGTTGTCTTTTCTTTTTTTCTAGCAGGGCGCGTCGCAGATTGAGGATTTTCAGGTATGTTTTCTGTGAAGACCTTTGTGTATGTCTAATGGTTCCTTTTTTTTTCCTTTAGGTCGTGTGGCCTTTTTTTTTTTGCAGGGCGCGACGCAGATTGAGGATTTTCAGGTATGTTTTCTGTTAACACCTTTGTGTATGTCTAATGTTGTCTTTTCTTTTTTTCTAGCAGGGCGCGTCGCAGATTGAGGATTCGCAGGTATGTTTTCTGTTAAGACCTTTGTGTATGTCTAATGTTGTCTTTTCTTTTTTTCTAGCAGGGCGCGTCGCAGATTGAGGATTTTCAGGTATGTTTTCTGTTAAGACCTTTGTGTATGTCTAATGTTGTCTTTTCTTTTTTTCTAGCAGGGCGCGTCGCAGATTTAGGATTTTCAGGTATGTTTTCTGTTAAGACCTTTGTGTATGTCTAATGTTGTCTTTTCTTTTTTTCTAGCAGGGCGCGTCGCAGATTGAGGATTTTCAGGTATGTTTTCTGTTAAGACCTTTGTGTATGTCTAATGTTGTCTTTTCTTTTTTTTCTAGCAGGGCGCGTCGCAGATTGAGGATTTTCAGGTATGTTTTCTGTTAAAACCTTTGTGTATGTCTAATGTTGTCTTTTCTTTTTTTCTAGCAGGGCGCGTCGCAGATTGAGGATTTTCAGGTATGTTTTCTGTTAAGACCTTTGTGTATGTCTAATGTTGTCTTTTCTTTTTTTCTGGCAGGGCGCGTCGCAGATTGAGGATTTTCAGGTATGTTTTCTGTTAAAACCTTTGTGTATGTCTAATGTTGTCTTTTCTTTTTTTCTAGCAGGGCGCGTCGCAGATTGAGGATTCGCAGGTATGTTTTCTGTTAAGACCTTTGTGTATGTCTAATGTTGTCTTTTTTTTTTTTCTGGCAGGGCGCGTCGCAGATTGAGGATTCGCAGGTATGTTTTCTGTTAAGACCTTTGTGTATGTCTAATGTTGTCTTTTCTTTTTTTCTAGCAGGGCGCGTCGCAGATTGAGGATTTTCAGGTATGTTTTCTGTTAAGACCTTTGTGTATGTCTAATGTTGTCTTTTCTTTTTTTCTGGCAGGGCGCGTCGCAGATTGAGGATTTTCAGGTATGTTTTCTGTTAAGACCTTTGTGTATGTCTAATGTTGTCTTTTCTTTTTTTCTAGCAGGGCGCGTCGCAGATTGAGGATTTTCAGGTATGTTTTCTGTTAAGACCTTTGTGTATGTCTAATGTTGTCTTTTCTTTTTTTCTAGCAGGGCGCGTCGCAGATTGAGGATTTTCAGGTATGTTTTCTGTTAAGACCTTTGTGTATGTCTAATGTTGTCTTTTCTTTTTTTCTAGCAGGGCGCGTCGCAGATTTAGGATTTTCAGGTATGTTTTCTGTTAAGACCTTTGTGTATGTCTAATGTTGTCTTTTCTTTTTTTCTAGCAGGGCGCGTCGCAGATTGAGGATTTTCAGGTATGTTTTCTGTTAAGACCTTTGTGTATGTCTAATGTTGTCTTTTCTTTTTTTTCTAGCAGGGCGCGTCGCAGATTGAGGATTTTCAGGTATGTTTTCTGTTAAAACCTTTGTGTATGTCTAATGTTGTCTTTTCTTTTTTTCTAGCAGGGCGCGTCGCAGATTGAGGATTTTCAGGTATGTTTTCTGTTAAGACCTTTGTGTATGTCTAATGTTGTCTTTTCTTTTTTTCTGGCAGGGCGCGTCGCAGATTGAGGATTTTCAGGTATGTTTTCTGTTAAAACCTTTGTGTATGTCTAATGTTGTCTTTTCTTTTTTTCTAGCAGGGCGCGTCGCAGATTGAGGATTCGCAGGTATGTTTTCTGTTAAGACCTTTGTGTATGTCTAATGTTGTCTTTTTTTTTTTTCTGGCAGGGCGCGTCGCAGATTGAGGATTCGCAGGTATGTTTTCTGTTAAGACCTTTGTGTATGTCTAATGTTGTCTTTTCTTTTTTTCTAGCAGGGCGCGTCGCAGATTGAGGATTTTCAGGTATGTTTTCTGTTAAGACCTTTGTGTATGTCTAATGTTGTCTTTTCTTTTTTTCTGGCAGGGCGCGTCGCAGATTGAGGATTTTCAGGTATGTTTTCTGTTAAGACCTTTGTGTATGTCTAATGTTGTCTTTTCTTTTTTTCTAGCAGGGCGCGTCGCAGATTGAGGATTTTCAGGTATGTTTTCTGTTAAGACCTTTGTGTATGTCTAATGTTGTCTTTTCTTTTTTTCTAGCAGGGCGCGTCGCAGATTGAGGATTTTCAGGTATGTTTTCTGTTAAGACCTTTGTGTATGTCTAATGTTGTCTTTTCTTTTTTTCTAGCAGGGCGCATCGCAGATTGGAGATTCGCAGGTATGTTTTCTGTTAAGACCTTTGTGTATGTCTAATGTTGTCTTTTCTTTTTTTCTAGCAGGGCGCGTCGCAGATTGAGGATTTTCAGGTATGTTTTCTGTTAAGACCTTTGTGTATGTCTAATGTTGTCTTTTCTTTTTTTCTAGCAGGGCGCGTCGCAGATTGAGGATTCGCAGGTATGTTTTCTGTTAAGACCTTTGTGTATGTCTAATGTTGTCTTTTCTTTTTTTCTAGCAGGGCGCGTCGCAGATTGAGGATTCGCAGGTATGTTTTCTGTTAAGACCTTTGTGTATGTCTAATGTTGTCTTTTCTTTTTTTCTAGCAGGGCGCGTCGCAGATTGAGGATTCGCAGGTATGTTTTCTGTTAAGACCTTTGTGTATGTCTAATGGTTCCTTTTTTTTTCCTTTAGGTCGTGTGGCCTTTTTTTTTTTTGCAGGGCGCGACGCAGATTGAGGATTTTCAGGTATGTTTTCTGTTAAGACCTTTGTGTATGTCTAATGTTGTCTTTTCTTTTTTTCTAGCAGGGCGCGTCGCAGATTGAGGATTCGCAGGTATGTTTTCTGTTAAGACCTTTGTGTATGTCTAATGTTGTCTTTTCTTTTTTTCTAGCAGGGCGCGTCGCAGATTGAGGATTTTCAGGTATGTTTTCTGTTAAGACCTTTGTGTATGTCTAATGGTTCCTTTTTTTTTCTTTTAGGTCGTGTGGCCTTTTTTTTTTTTTGCAGGGCGCGACGCAGATTGAGGATTTTCAGGTATGTTTTCTGTTAAGACCTTTGTGTATGTCTAATGTTGTCTTTTCTTTTTTTCTAGCAGGGCGCGTCGCAGATTGAGGAATCGCAGGTATGTTTTCTGTTAAGACCTTTGTGTATGTCTAATGTTGTCTTTTCTTTTTTTCTAGCAGGGCGCGACGCAGATTGAGGATTTGCAGGTATGTTTTCTGTTAAGACCTTTGTGTATGTCTAATGTTGTCTTTTCTTTTTTTCTAGCAGGGCGCGTCGCAGATTGGAGATTCGCAGGTATGTTTTCTGTTAAGACCTTTGTGTATGTCTAATGTTGTCTTTTCTTTTTTTCTAGCAGGGCACGTCGCAGATTGAGGATTTTCAGGTATGTTTTCTGTTAAGACCTTTGTGTATGTCTAATGTTGTCTTTTCTTTTTTTCTAGCAGGGCGCGTCGCAGATTGAGGATTTTCAGGTATGTTTTCTGTTAAGACCTTTGTGTATGTCTAATGTTGTCTTTTCTTTTTTTTCTAGCAGGGCGCGTCGCAGATTGAGGATTTTCAGGTATGTTTTCTGTTAAGACCTTTGTGTATGTCTAATGTTGTCTTTTCTTTTTTTCTAGCAGGGCGCATCGCAGATTGGAGAATCGCAGGTATGTTTTCTGTTAAGACCTTTATGTATGTCTAATGTTGTCTTTTCTTTTTTTCTAGCAGGGCGCGTCGCAGATTGAGGATTTTCAGGTATGTTTTCTGTTAAGACCTTTGTGTATGTCTAATGTTGTCTTTTCTTTTTTTCTAGCAGGGCGCGTCGCAGATTGAGGATTCGCAGGTATGTTTTCTGTTAAGACCTTTGTGTATGTCTAATGTTGTCTTTTCTTTTTTTCTAGCAGGGCGCGTCGCAGATTGAGGATTCGCAGGTATGTTTTCTGTTAAGACCTTTGTGTATGTCTAATGTTGTCTTTTCTTTTTTTCTAGCAGGGCGCGTCGCAGATTGAGGATTCGCAGGTATGTTTTCTGTTAAGACCTTTGTGTATGTCTAATGGTTCCTTTTTTTTTCCTTTAGGTCGTGTGGCCTTTTTTTTTTTTGCAGGGCGCGACGCAGATTGAGGATTTTCAGGTATGTTTTCTGTTAAGACCTTTGTGTATGTCTAATGTTGTCTTTTCTTTTTTTCTAGCAGGGCGCGTCGCAGATTGAGGATTCGCAGGTATGTTTTCTGTTAAGACCTTTGTGTATGTCTAATGTTGTCTTTTCTTTTTTTCTAGCAGGGCGCGTCGCAGATTGAGGATTTTCAGGTATGTTTTCTGTTAAGACCTTTGTGTATGTCTAATGGTTCCTTTTTTTTTCTTTTAGGTCGTGTGGCCTTTTTTTTTTTTTGCAGGGCGCGACGCAGATTGAGGATTTTCAGGTATGTTTTCTGTTAAGACCTTTGTGTATGTCTAATGTTGTCTTTTCTTTTTTTCTAGCAGGGCGCGTCGCAGATTGAGGAATCGCAGGTATGTTTTCTGTTAAGACCTTTGTGTATGTCTAATGTTGTCTTTTCTTTTTTTCTAGCAGGGCGCGTCGCAGATTGGAGATTCGCAGGTATGTTTTCTGTTAAGACCTTTGTGTATGTCTAATGTTGTCTTTTCTTTTTTTCTAGCAGGGCACGTCGCAGATTGAGGATTTTCAGGTATGTTTTCTGTTAAGACCTTTGTGTATGTCTAATGTTGTCTTTTCTTTTTTTCTAGCAGGGCGCGACGCAGATTGAGGATTTTCAGGTATGTTTTCTGTTAAGACCTTTGTGTATGTCTAATGTTGTCTTTTCTTTTTTTTCTAGCAGGGCGCGTCGCAGATTGAGGATTTTCAGGTATGTTTTCTGTTAAGACCTTTGTGTATGTCTAATGTTGTCTTTTCTTTTTTTCTAGCAGGGCGCATCGCAGATTGGAGATTCGCAGGTATGTTTTCTGTTAAGACCTTTATGTATGTCTAATGTTGTCTTTTCTTTTTTTCTAGCAGGGCGCGTCGCAGATTGAGGATTTTCAGGTATGTTTTCTGTTAAGACCTTTGTGTATGTCTAATGTTGTCTTTTCTTTTTTTCTAGCAGGGCACGTCGCAGATTGAGGATTCGCAGGTATGTTTTCTGCTAAGACCTTTGTGTATGTCTAATGTTGTCTTTTCTTTTTTTCTAGCAGGGCACGACGCAGATTGAGGATTCGCAGGTATGTTTTCTGTTAAGACCTTTGTGTATGTCTAATGTTGTCTTTTCTTTTTTTCTAGCAGGGCGCGTCGCAGATTGAGGATTTTCAGGTATGTTTTCTGTTAAGACCTTTGTGTATGTCTAATGTTGTCTTTTCTTTTTTTCTAGCAGGGCGCGTCGCAGATTGAGGATTTTCAGGTATGTTTTCTGTTAAGACCTTTGTGTATGTCTAATGTTGTCTTTTCTTTTTTTCTAGTAGGGCGCGTCGCAGATTGGAGATTCGCAGGTATGTTTTCTGTTAAGACCTTTGTGTATGTCTAATGTTGTCTTTTCTTTTTTTCTAGCAGGGCGCGTCGCAGATTGAGGATTCGCAGGTATGTTTTCTGTTAAGACCTTTGTGTATGTCTAATGTTGTCTTTTCTTTTTTTCTAGCAGGGCGCGTCGCAGATTGAGGATTCGCAGGTATGTTTTCTGTTAAGACCTTTGTGTATGTCTAATGGTTCCTTTTTTTTTCCTTTAGGTCGTGTGGCCTTTTTTTTTTTTGCAGGGCGCGACGCAGATTGAGGATTTTCAGGTATGTTTTCTGTTAAGACCTTTGTGTATGTCTAATGTTGTCTTTTCTTTTTTTCTAGCAGGGCGCGTCGCAGATTGAGGATTCGCAGGTATGTTTTCTGTTAAGACCTTTGTGTATGTCTAATGGTTCCTTTTTTTTTCCTTTAGGTCGTGTGGCCTTTTTTTTTTTTGCAGGGCGCGACGCAGATTGAGGATTTTCAGGTATGTTTTCTGTTAAGACCTTTGTGTATGTCTAATGTTGTCTTTTCTTTTTTTCTAGCAGGGCGCGTCGCAGATTGAGGATTCGCAGGTATGTTTTCTGTTAAGACCTTTGTGTATGTCTAATGTTGTCTTTTCTTTTTTTCTAGCAGGGCGCGTCGCAGATTGAGGATTTTCAGGTATGTTTTCTGTTAAGACCTTTGTGTATGTCTAATGTTGTCTTTTCTTTTTTTCTAGCAGGGCGCGTCGCAGATTGGAGATTCGCAGTTATGTTTTCTGTTAAGACCTTTGTGTATGTCTAATGTTGTCTTTTCTTTTTTTCTAGCAGGGCGCGTCGCAGATTGAGGATTTTCAGGTATGTTTTCTGTTAAGACCTTTGTGTATGTCTAATGGTTCCTTTTTTTTTCCTTTAGGTCGTGTGGCCTTTTTTTTTTTTGCAGGGCGCGACGCAGATTGAGGATTTTCAGGTATGTTTTCTGTTAAGACCTTTGTGTATGTCTAATGTTGTCTTTTCTTTTTTTCTAGCAGGGCGCATCGCAGATTGGAGATTCGCAGGTATGTTTTCTGTTAAGACCTTTGTGTATGTCTAATGTTGTCTTTTCTTTTTTTCTAGTAGGGCGCGTCGCAGATTGAGGAATTTCAGGTATGTTTTCTGTTAAGACCTTTGTGTATGTCTAATGTTGTCTTTTCTTTTTTTCTAGCAGGGCGCGACGCAGATTGAGGATTTTCAGGTATGTTTTCTGTTAAGACCTTTGTGTATGTCTAATGTTGTCTTTTCTTTTTTTTCTAGCAGGGCGCGTCGCAGATTGAGGATTTTCAGGTATGTTTTCTGTTAAGACCTTTGTGTATGTCTAATGTTGTCTTTTCTTTTTTTCTAGCAGGGCGCATCGCAGATTGGAGAATCGCAGGTATGTTTTCTGTTAAGACCTTTATGTATGTCTAATGTTGTCTTTTCTTTTTTTCTAGCAGGGCGCGTCGCAGATTGAGGATTTTCAGGTATGTTTTCTGTTAAGACCTTTGTGTATGTCTAATGTTGTCTTTTCTTTTTTTCTAGCAGGGCGCGTCGCAGATTGAGGATTCGCAGGTATGTTTTCTGTTAAGACCTTTGTGTATGTCTAATGTTGTCTTTTCTTTTTTTCTAGCAGGGCGCGTCGCAGATTGAGGATTCGCAGGTATGTTTTCTGTTAAGACCTTTGTGTATGTCTAATGGTTCCTTTTTTTTTCCTTTAGGTCGTGTGGCCTTTTTTTTTTTTGCAGGGCGCGACGCAGATTGAGGATTTTCAGGTATGTTTTCTGTTAAGACCTTTGTGTATGTCTAATGTTGTCTTTTCTTTTTTTCTAGCAGGGCGCGTCGCAGATTGAGGATTCGCAGGTATGTTTTCTGTTAAGACCTTTGTGTATGTCTAATGTTGTCTTTTCTTTTTTTCTAGCAGGGCGCGTCGCAGATTGAGGATTTTCAGGTATGTTTTCTGTTAAGACCTTTGTGTATGTCTAATGGTTCCTTTTTTTTTCTTTTAGGTCGTGTGGCCTTTTTTTTTTTTTGCAGGGCGCGACGCAGATTGAGGATTTTCAGGTATGTTTTCTGTTAAGACCTTTGTGTATGTCTAATGTTGTCTTTTCTTTTTTTCTAGCAGGGCGCGTCGCAGATTGAGGAATCGCAGGTATGTTTTCTGTTAAGACCTTTGTGTATGTCTAATGTTGTCTTTTCTTTTTTTCTAGCAGGGCGCGACGCAGATTGAGGATTTGCAGGTATGTTTTCTGTTAAGACCTTTGTGTATGTCTAATGTTGTCTTTTCTTTTTTTCTAGCAGGGCGCGTCGCAGATTGGAGATTCGCAGGTATGTTTTCTGTTAAGACCTTTGTGTATGTCTAATGTTGTCTTTTCTTTTTTTCTAGCAGGGCACGTCGCAGATTGAGGATTTTCAGGTATGTTTTCTGTTAAGACCTTTGTGTATGTCTAATGTTGTCTTTTCTTTTTTTCTAGCAGGGCGCGTCGCAGATTGAGGATTTTCAGGTATGTTTTCTGTTAAGACCTTTGTGTATGTCTAATGTTGTCTTTTCTTTTTTTTCTAGCAGGGCGCGTCGCAGATTGAGGATTTTCAGGTATGTTTTCTGTTAAGACCTTTGTGTATGTCTAATGTTGTCTTTTCTTTTTTTCTAGCAGGGCGCATCGCAGATTGGAGATTCGCAGGTATGTTTTCTGTTAAGACCTTTATGTATGTCTAATGTTGTCTTTTCTTTTTTTCTAGCAGGGCGCGTCGCAGATTGAGGATTTTCAGGTATGTTTTCTGTTAAGACCTTTGTGTATGTCTAATGTTGTCTTTTCTTTTTTTCTAGCAGGGCACGTCGCAGATTGAGGATTCGCAGGTATGTTTTCTGCTAAGACCTTTGTGTATGTCTAATGTTGTCTTTTCTTTTTTTCTAGCAGGGCACGACGCAGATTGAGGATTCGCAGGTATGTTTTCTGTTAAGACCTTTGTGTATGTCTAATGTTGTCTTTTCTTTTTTTCTAGCAGGGCGCGTCGCAGATTGAGGATTTTCAGGTATGTTTTCTGTTAAGACCTTTGTGTATGTCTAATGTTGTCTTTTCTTTTTTTCTAGTAGGGCGCGTCGCAGATTGGAGATTCGCAGGTATGTTTTCTGTTAAGACCTTTGTGTATGTCTAATGTTGTCTTTTCTTTTTTTCTAGCAGGGCGCGTCGCAGATTGAGGATTCGCAGGTATGTTTTCTGTTAAGACCTTTGTGTATGTCTAATGTTGTCTTTTCTTTTTT
Organism: Mytilus galloprovincialis; assembly: GCA_037788925.1. Lineage (NCBI taxonomy): Eukaryota > Metazoa > Mollusca > Bivalvia > Mytilida > Mytilidae > Mytilus > Mytilus galloprovincialis. The sequence goes on along the minus strand of CM075335.1, from coordinate 57,266,015 downwards.
TCTAGCAGGGCGCGTCGCAGATTGAGGATTCGCAGGTATGTTTTCTGTTAAGACCTTTGTGTATGTCTAATGGTTCCTTTTTTTTTCCTTTAGGTCGTGTGGCCTTTTTTTTTTTTGCAGGGCGCGACGCAGATTGAGGATTTTCAGGTATGTTTTCTGTTAAGACCTTTGTGTATGTCTAATGTTGTCTTTTCTTTTTTTCTAGCAGGGCGCGTCGCAGATTGAGGATTCGCAGGTATGTTTTCTGTTAAGACCTTTGTGTATGTCTAATGGTTCCTTTTTTTTTCCTTTAGGTCGTGTGGCCTTTTTTTTTTTTGCAGGGCGCGACGCAGATTGAGGATTTTCAGGTATGTTTTCTGTTAAGACCTTTGTGTATGTCTAATGTTGTCTTTTCTTTTTTTCTAGCAGGGCGCGTCGCAGATTGAGGATTCGCAGGTATGTTTTCTGTTAAGACCTTTGTGTATGTCTAATGTTGTCTTTTCTTTTTTTCTAGCAGGGCGCGTCGCAGATTGAGGATTTTCAGGTATGTTTTCTGTTAAGACCTTTGTGTATGTCTAATGTTGTCTTTTCTTTTTTTCTAGCAGGGCGCGTCGCAGATTGGAGATTCGCAGTTATGTTTTCTGTTAAGACCTTTGTGTATGTCTAATGTTGTCTTTTCTTTTTTTCTAGCAGGGCGCGTCGCAGATTGAGGATTTTCAGGTATGTTTTCTGTTAAGACCTTTGTGTATGTCTAATGGTTCCTTTTTTTTTCCTTTAGGTCGTGTGGCCTTTTTTTTTTTTGCAGGGCGCGACGCAGATTGAGGATTTTCAGGTATGTTTTCTGTTAAGACCTTTGTGTATGTCTAATGTTGTCTTTTCTTTTTTTCTAGCAGGGCGCATCGCAGATTGGAGATTCGCAGGTATGTTTTCTGTTAAGACCTTTGTGTATGTCTAATGTTGTCTTTTCTTTTTTTCTAGTAGGGCGCGTCGCAGATTGAGGAATTTCAGGTATGTTTTCTGTTAAGACCTTTGTGTATGTCTAATGTTGTCTTTTCTTTTTTTCTAGCAGGGCGCGACGCAGATTGAGGATTTTCAGGTATGTTTTCTGTTAAGACCTTTGTGTATGTCTAATGTTGTCTTTTCTTTTTTTCTAGCAGGGCGCGTCGCAGATTGGAGATTCGCAGGTATGTTTTCTGTTAAGACCTTTGTGTATGTCTAATGTTGTCTTTTCTTTTTTTCTAGCAGGGCGCGTCGCAGATTGAGGATTTTCAGGTATGTTTTCTGTTAAGACCTTTGTGTATGTCTAATGTTGTCTTTTCTTTTTTTCTAGCAGGGCGCGTCGCAGATTGAGGATTTTCAGGTATGTTTTCTGTTAAGACCTTTGTGTATGTCTAATGTTGTCTTTTCTTTTTTTCTAGCAGGGCGCGTCGCAGATTGAGGATTTTCAGGTATGTTTTCTGTTAAGACCTTTGTGTATGTCTAATGTTGTCTTTTCTTTTTTTCTAGCAGGGCGCGTCGCAGATTGAGGATTTTCAGGTATGTTTTCTGTTAAGACCTTTGTGTATGTCTAATGTTGTCTTTTCTTTTTTTTTAGCAGGGCGCGTCGCAGATTGAGGATTTTCAGGTATGTTTTCTGTTAAGACCTTTGTGTATGTCTAATGTTGTCTTTTCTTTTTTTTCTAGCAGGGCACGTCGCAGATTGAGGATTCGCAGGTATGTTTTCTGTTAAGACCTTTGTGTATGTCTAATGTTGTCTTTTCTTTTTTTCTAGCAGGGCACGACGCAGATTGAGGATTTTCAGGTATGTTTTCTGTTAAGACCTTTGTGTATGTCTAATGTTGTCTTTTCTTTTCTTCTAGCAGGGCGCGTCGCAGATTGAGGATTTTCAGGTATGTTTTCTGTTAAGACCTTTGTGTATGTCTAATGGTTCCTTTTTTTTTCCTTTAGGTCGTGTGCCCTTTTTTTTTTTGCAGGGCGCGACGCAGATTGAGGATTTTCAGGTATGTTTTCTGTTAAGACCTTTGTGTATGTCTAATGTTGTCTTTTCTTTTTTTCTAGCACGGCGCGTCGCAGATTGAGGATTCGCAGGTATGTTTTCCGTTAAGACCTTTGTGTATGTCTAATGTTGTCTTTTCTTTTTTTCTAGCAGGGCGCGTCGCAGATTGAGGATTTTCAGGTATGTTTTCTGTTAAGACCTTTGTGTATGTCTAATGTTGTCTTTTCTTTTTTTCTAGCAGGGCGCGTCGCAGATTGAGGATTCGCAGGTATGTTTTCTGTTAAGACCTTTGTGTATGTCTAATGGTTGCTTTTTTTTTCCTTTAGGTCGTGTGGTCTTTTTTTTTTTTGCAGGGCGCGACGCAGATTGAGGATTTTCAGGTATGTTTTCTGTTAAGACCTTTGTGTATGTCTAATGTTGTCTTTTCTTTTTTTCTAGCAGGGCGCGTCGCAGATTGAGGATTTTCAGGTATGTTTTCTGTTAAGACCTTTGTGTATGTCTAATGTTGTCTTTTCTTTTTTTCTAGCAGGGCGCGTCGCAGATTGAGGATTTTCAGGTATGTTTTCTGTTAAGACCTTTGTGTATGTCTAATGTTGTCTTTTCTTTTTTTCTAGCAGGGCGCGTCGCAGATTGAGGATTTCAGGTATGTTTTCTGTTAAGACCTTTGTGTATGTCTAATGTTGTCTTTTCTTTTTTTCTAGCAGGGCGCGTCGCAGATTGGAGATTCGCAGGTATGTTTTCTGTTAAGACCTTTGTGTATGTCTAATGGTTCCTTTTTTTTTCCTTTAGGTCGTGTGGCCTTTTTTTTTTTGCAGGGCGCGACGCAGATTGAGGATTCGCAGGTATGTTTTCTGTTAAGACCTTTGTGTATGTCTAATGTTGTCTTTTCTTTTTTTCTAGCAGGGCCCGTCGCAGATTGAGGATTCGCAGGTATGTTTTCCGTTAAGACCTTTGTGTATGTCTAATGTTGTCTTTTCTTTTTTTCTAGCAGGGCGCGTCGCAGATTGAGGATTTTCAGGTATGTTTTCTGTTAAGACCTTTGTGTATGTCTAATGTTGTCTTTTCTTTTTTTCTAGCAGGGCGCGTCGCAGATTGAGGATTTTCAGGTATGTTTTCTGTTAAGACCTTTGTGTATGTCTAATGTTGTCTTTTCTTTTTTTCTAGCAGGGCGCATCGCAGATTGGAGATTCGCAGGTATGTTTTCTGTTAAGACCTTTGTGTATGTCTAATGGTTCCTTTTTTTTCCTTTAGGTCGTGTGGCCTTTTTTTTTTTTTGCAGGGCGCGACGCAGATTGAGGATTTTCAGGTATGTTTTCTGTTAAGACCTTTGTGTATGTCTAATGTTGTCTTTTCTTTTTTTCTAGCAGGGCGCGTCGCAGATTGAGGATTTTCAAGTATGTTTTCTGTTAAGACCTTTGTGTATGTCTAATGGTTCTTTTTTTTTTCCTTTAGGTCGTGTGGCCTTTTTTTTTTTGCAGGGCGCGACGCAGATTGAGGATTTTCAGGTATGTTTTCTGTTAAGACCTTTGTGTATGTCTAATGTTGTCTTTTCTTTTTTTCTAGCAGGGCGCGTCGCAGATTGAGGATTCGCAGGTATGTTTTCTGTTAAGACCTTTGTGTATGTCTAATGTTGTCTTTTCTTTTTTTCTAGCAGGGCGCGTCGTAGATTGAGGATTCGCAGGTATGTTTTCTGTTAAGACCTTTGTGTATGTCTAATGGTTCCTTTTTTTTTCCTTTAGGTCGTGTGGCCTTTTTTTTTTTTGCAGGGCGCGACGCAGATTGAGGATTTTCAGGTATGTTTTCTGTTAAGACCTTTGTGTATGTCTAATGTTGTCTTTTCTTTTTTTCTAGCAGGGCACATCGCAGATTGGAGATTCGCAGGTATGTTTTCTGTTAAGACCTTTATGTATGTCTAATGTTGTCTTTTCTTTTTTTCTAGCAGGGCGCGTCGCAGATTGAGGATTTTCAGGTATGTTTTCTGTTAAGACCTTTGTGTATGTCTAATGTTGTCTTTTCTTTTTTTCTAGCAGGGCGCGTCGCAGATTGAGGATTTTCAGGTATGTTTTCTGTTAAGACCTTTGTGTATGTCTAATGTTGTCTTTTCTTTTTTTCTAGCAGGGCACGTCGCAGATTGAGGATTCGCAGGTATGTTTTCTGCTAAGACCTTTGTGTATGTCTAATGTTGTCTTTTCTTTTTTTCTAGCAGGGCACGACGCAGATTGAGGATTCGCAGGTATGTTTTCTGTTAAGACCTTTGTGTATGTCTAATGTTGTCTTTTCTTTTTTTCTAGCAGGGTGCGTCGCAGATTGAGGATTTTCAGGTATGTTTTCTGTTAAGACCTTTGTGTATGTCTAATGTTGTCTTTTCTTTTTTTCTAGCAGGGCGCGTCGCAGATTGAGGATTTTCAGGTATGTTTTCTGTTAAGACCTTTGTGTATGTCTAATGTTGTCTTTTCTTTTTTTCTAGCAGGGCGCGTCGCAGATTGGAGATTCGCAGGTATGTTTTCTGTTAAGACCTTTGTGTATGTCTAATGTTGTCTTTTCTTTTTTTCTAGCAGGGCGCGTCGCAGATTGAGGATTCGCAGGTATGTTTTCTGTTAAGACCTTTGTGTATGTCTAATGTTGTCTTTTCTTTTTTTCTAGCAGGGCGCGTCGCAGATTGAGGATTCGCAGGTATGTTTTCTGTTAAGACTTTTGTGTATGTCTAATGGTTCCTTTTTTTTTCCTTTAGGTCGTGTGGCCTTTTTTTTTTTTGCAGGGCGCGACGCAGATTGAGGATTTTCAGGTATGTTTTCTGTTAAGACCTTTGTGTATGTCTAATGTTGTCTTTTCTTTTTTTCTAGCAGGGCGCGTCGCAGATTGAGGATTCGCAGGTATGTTTTCTGTTAAGACCTTTGTGTATGTCTAATGTTGTCTTTTCTTTTTTTCTAGCAGGGCGCGTCGCAGATTGAGGATTTTCAGGTATGTTTTCTGTTAAGACCTTTGTGTATGTCTAATGTTGTCTTTTCTTTTTTTCTAGCAGGGCGCGTCGCAGATTGGAGATTCGCAGGTATGTTTTCTGTTAAGACCTTTGTGTATGTCTAATGTTGTCTTTTCTTTTTTTCTAGCAGGGCGCGTCGCAGATTGAGGATTTTCAGGTATGTTTTCTGTTAAGACCTTTGTGTATGTCTAATGGTTCCTTTTTTTTTCCTTTAGGTCGTGTGGCCTTTTTTTTTTTGCAGGGCGCGACGCAGATTGAGGATTTTCAGGTATGTTTTCTGTTAAGACCTTTGTGTATGTCTAATGTTGTCTTTTCTTTTTTTCTAGCAGGGCGCGTCGCAGATTGGAGATTCGCAGGTATGTTTTCTGTTAAGACCTTTGTGTATGTCTAATGTTGTCTTTTCTTTTTTTCTAGCAGGGCGCGTCGCAGATTGAGGATTTCAGGTATGTTTTCTGTTAAGACCTTTGTGTATGTCTAATGTTGTCTTTTCTTTTTTTCTAGCAGGGCGCGTCGCAGATTGAGGATTCGCAGGTATGTTTTCTGTTAAGACCTTTGTGTATGTCTAATGGTTCCTTTTTTTTTCCTTTAGGTCGTGTGGCCTTTTTTTTTTTTGCAGGGCGCGACGCAGATTGAGGATTTTCAGGTATGTTTTCTGTTAAGACCTTTGTGTATGTCTAATGTTGTCTTTTCTTTTTTTCTAGCAGGGCGCGTCGCAGATTGAGGATTTTCAAGTATGTTTTCTGTTAAGACCTTTGTGTATGTCTAATGGTTCCTTTTTTTTTCCTTTAGGTCGTGTGGCCTTTTTTTTTTTTGCAGGGCGCGACGCAGATTGAGGATTTTCAGGTATGTTTTCTGTTAAGACCTTTGTGTATGTCTAATGTTGTCTTTTCTTTTTTTCTAGCAGGGCGCGTCGCAGATTGAGGATTTTCAAGTATGTTTTCTGTTAAGACCTTTGTGTATGTCTAATGGTTCCTTTTTTTTCCTTTAGGTCGTGTGGCCTTTTTTTTTTTGCAGGGCGCGACGCAGATTGAGGATTTTCAGGTATGTTTTCTGTTAAGACCTTTGTGTATGTCTAATGTTGTCTTTTCTTTTTTTCTAGCAGGGCGCGTCGCAGATTGAGGATTCGCAGGTATGTTTTCTGTTAAGACCTTTGTGTATGTCTAATGTTGTCTTTTCTTTTTTTCTAGCAGGGCGCGTCGTAGATTGAGGATTCGCAGGTATGTTTTCTGTTAAGACCTTTGTGTATGTCTAATGTTGTCTTTTCTTTTTTTCTAGCAGGGCGCGTCGCAGATTGAGGATTCGCAGGTATGTTTTCTGTTAAGACCTTTGTGTATGTCTAATGGTTGCTTTTTTTTTCCTTTAGGTCGTGTGGTCTTTTTTTTTTTTGCAGGGCGCGACGCAGATTGAGGATTTTCAGGTATGTTTTCTGTTAAGACCTTTGTGTATGTCTAATGTTGTCTTTTCTTTTTTTCTAGCAGGGCGCGTCGCAGATTGAGGATTTTCAGGTATGTTTTCTGTTAAGACCTTTGTGTATGTCTAATGTTGTCTTTTCTTTTTTTCTAGCAGGGCGCGTCGCAGATTGAGGATTTTCAGGTATGTTTTCTGTTAAGACCTTTGTGTATGTCTAATGTTGTCTTTTCTTTTTTTCTAGCAGGGCGCGTCGCAGATTGAGGATTTCAGGTATGTTTTCTGTTAAGACCTTTGTGTATGTCTAATGTTGTCTTTTCTTTTTTTCTAGCAGGGCGCGTCGCAGATTGGAGATTCGCAGGTATGTTTTCTGTTAAGACCTTTGTGTATGTCTAATGGTTCCTTTTTTTTTCCTTTAGGTCGTGTGGCCTTTTTTTTTTTGCAGGGCGCGACGCAGATTGAGGATTCGCAGGTATGTTTTCTGTTAAGACCTTTGTGTATGTCTAATGTTGTCTTTTCTTTTTTTCTAGCAGGGCCCGTCGCAGATTGAGGATTCGCAGGTATGTTTTCCGTTAAGACCTTTGTGTATGTCTAATGTTGTCTTTTCTTTTTTTCTAGCAGGGCGTGTCGCAGATTGAGGATTTTCAGGTATGTTTTCTGTTAAGACCTTTGTGTATGTCTAATGTTGTCTTTTCTTTTTTTCTAGCAGGGCGCGTCGCAGATTGAGGATTTTCAGGTATGTTTTCTGTTAAGACCTTTGTGTATGTCTAATGTTGTCTTTTCTTTTTTTCTAGCAGGGCGCATCGCAGATTGGAGATTCGCAGGTATGTTTTCTGTTAAGACCTTTGTGTATGTCTAATGGTTCCTTTTTTTTTCCTTTAGGTCGTGTGGCCTTTTTTTTTTTTGCAGGGCGCGACGCAGATTGAGGATTTTCAGGTATGTTTTCTGTTAAGACCTTTGTGTATGTCTAATGTTGTCTTTTCTTTTTTTCTAGCAGGGCGCGTCGCAGATTGAGGATTTTCAAGTATGTTTTCTGTTAAGACCTTTGTGTATGTCTAATGGTTCTTTTTTTTTTCCTTTAGGTCGTGTGGCCTTTTTTTTTTTGCAGGGCGCGACGCAGATTGAGGATTTTCAGGTATGTTTTCTGTTAAGACCTTTGTGTATGTCTAATGTTGTCTTTTCTTTTTTTCTAGCAGGGCGCGTCGCAGATTGAGGATTCGCAGGTATGTTTTCTGTTAAGACCTTTGTGTATGTCTAATGTTGTCTTTTCTTTTTTTCTAGCAGGGCGCGTCGTAGATTGAGGATTCGCAGGTATGTTTTCTGTTAAGACCTTTGTGTATGTCTAATGGTTCCTTTTTTTTTCCTTTAGGTCGTGTGGCCTTTTTTTTTTTTGCAGGGCGCGACGCAGATTGAGGATTTTCAGGTATGTTTTCTGTTAAGACCTTTGTGTATGTCTAATGTTGTCTTTTCTTTTTTCTAGCAGGGCGCGTCGCAGATTGAGGTTTCGCAGGTATGTTTTCTGTTAAGACCTTTGTGTATGTCTAATGTTGTCTTTTCTTTTTTTCTAGCAGGGCGCGTCGCAGATTGAGGATTCGCAGGTATGTTTTCTGTTAAGACCTTTGTGTATGTCTAATGTTGTCTTTTCTTTTTTTCTAGCAGGGCGCGTCGCAGATTGAGGATTTTCAGGTATGTTTTCTGTTAAGACCTTTGTGTATGTCTAATGTTGTCTTTTCTTTTTTTCTAGCAGGGCGCGTCGCAGATTGAGGATTTTCAGGTATGTTTTCTGTTAAGACCTTTGTGTATGTCTAATGGTTCCTTTTTTTTTCCTTTAGGTCGTGTGCCCTTTTTTTTTTTGCAGGGCGCGACGCAGATTGAGGATTTTCAGGTATGTTTTCTGTTAAGACCTTTGTGTATGTCTAATGTTGTCTTTTCTTTTTTTCTAGCACGGCGCGTCGCAGATTGAGGATTTTCAGGTATGTTTTCTGTTAAGACCTTTGTGTATGTCTAATGTTGTCTTTTCTTTTTTTCTAGCAGGGCACGTCGCAGATTGAGGATTCGCAGGTATGTTTTCTGCTAAGACCTTTGTGTATGTCTAATGTTGTCTTTTCTTTTTTTCTAGCAGGGCACGACGCAGATTGAGGATTCGCAGGTATGTTTTCTGTTAAGACCTTTGTGTATGTCTAATGTTGTCTTTTCTTTTTTTCTAGCAGGGTGCGTCGCAGATTGAGGATTTTCAGGTATGTTTTCTGTTAAGACCTTTGTGTATGTCTAATGTTGTCTTTTCTTTTTTTCTAGCAGGGCGCGTCGCAGATTGAGGATTTTCAGGTATGTTTTCTGTTAAGACCTTTGTGTATGTCTAATGTTGTCTTTTCTTTTTTTCTAGCAGGGCGCGTCGCAGATTGGAGATTCGCAGGTATGTTTTCTGTTAAGACCTTTGTGTATGTCTAATGTTGTCTTTTCTTTTTTTCTAGCAGGGCGCGTCGCAGATTGAGGATTCGCAGGTATGTTTTCTGTTAAGACCTTTGTGTATGTCTAATGTTGTCTTTTCTTTTTTTCTAGCAGGGCGCGTCGCAGATTGAGGATTCGCAGGTATGTTTTCTGTTAAGACCTTTGTGTATGTCTAATGGTTCCTTTTTTTTTCCTTTAGGTCGTGTGGCCTTTTTTTTTTTTGCAGGGCGCGACGCAGATTGAGGATTTTCAGGTATGTTTTCTGTTAAGACCTTTGTGTATGTCTAATGTTGTCTTTTCTTTTTTTCTAGCAGGGCGCGTCGCAGATTGAGGATTCGCAGGTATGTTTTCTGTTAAGACCTTTGTGTATGTCTAATGTTGTCTTTTCTTTTTTTCTAGCAGGGCGCGTCGCAGATTGAGGATTTTCAGGTATGTTTTCTGTTAAGACCTTTGTGTATGTCTAATGTTGTCTTTTCTTTTTTTCTAGCAGGGCGCGTCGCAGATTGGAGATTCGCAGGTATGTTTTCTGTTAAGACCTTTGTGTATGTCTAATGTTGTCTTTTCTTTTTTTCTAGCAGGGCGCGTCGCAGATTGAGGATTTTCAGGTATGTTTTCTGTTAAGACCTTTGTGTATGTCTAATGGTTCCTTTTTTTTTCCTTTAGGTCGTGTGGCCTTTTTTTTTTTGCAGGGCGCGACGCAGATTGAGGATTTTCAGGTATGTTTTCTGTTAAGACCTTTGTGTATGTCTAATGTTGTCTTTTCTTTTTTTCTAGCAGGGCGCGTCGCAGATTGGAGATTCGCAGGTATGTTTTCTGTTAAGACCTTTGTGTATGTCTAATGTTGTCTTTTCTTTTTTTCTAGCAGGGCGCGTCGCAGATTGAGGATTTCAGGTATGTTTTCTGTTAAGACCTTTGTGTATGTCTAATGTTGTCTTTTCTTTTTTTCTAGCAGGGCGCGTCGCAGATTGAGGATTCGCAGGTATGTTTTCTGTTAAGACCTTTGTGTATGTCTAATGGTTCCTTTTTTTTTCCTTTAGGTCGTGTGGCCTTTTTTTTTTTTGCAGGGCGCGACGCAGATTGAGGATTTTCAGGTATGTTTTCTGTTAAGACCTTTGTGTATGTCTAATGTTGTCTTTTCTTTTTTTCTAGCAGGGCGCGTCGCAGATTGAGGATTTTCAAGTATGTTTTCTGTTAAGACCTTTGTGTATGTCTAATGGTTCCTTTTTTTTTCCTTTAGGTCGTGTGGCCTTTTTTTTTTTGCAGGGCGCGACGCAGATTGAGGATTTTCAGGTATGTTTTCTGTTAAGACCTTTGTGTATGTCTAATGTTGTCTTTTCTTTTTTTCTAGCAGGGCGCGTCGCAGATTGAGGATTCGCAGGTATGTTTTCTGTTAAGACCTTTGTGTATGTCTAATGTTGTCTTTTCTTTTTTTCTAGCAGGGCGCGTCGTAGATTGAGGATTCGCAGGTATGTTTTCTGTTAAGACCTTTGTGTATGTCTAATGTTGTCTTTTCTTTTTTTCTAGCAGGGCGCGTCGCAGATTGAGGATTCGCAGGTATGTTTTCTGTTAAGACCTTTGTGTATGTCTAATGGTTGCTTTTTTTTTCCTTTAGGTCGTGTGGTTTTTTTTTTTTTGCAGGGCGCGACGCAGATTGAGGATTTTCAGGTATGTTTTCTGTTAAGACCTTTGTGTATGTCTAATGTTGTCTTTTCTTTTTTTCTAGCAGGGCGCGTCGCAGATTGAGGATTTTCAGGTATGTTTTCTGTTAAGACCTTTGTGTATGTCTAATGTTGTCTTTTCTTTTTTTCTAGCAGGGCGCGTCGCAGATTGAGGATTTTCAGGTATGTTTTCTGTTAAGACCTTTGTGTATGTCTAATGTTGTCTTTTCTTTTTTTCTAGCAGGGCGCGTCGCAGATTGAGGATTTCAGGTATGTTTTCTGTTAAGACCTTTGTGTATGTCTAATGTTGTCTTTTCTTTTTTTCTAGCAGGGCGCGTCGCAGATTGGAGATTCGCAGGTATGTTTTCTGTTAAGACCTTTGTGTATGTCTAATGGTTCCTTTTTTTTTCCTTTAGGTCGTGTGGCCTTTTTTTTTTTGCAGGGCGCGACGCAGATTGAGGATTCGCAGGTATGTTTTCTGTTAAGACCTTTGTGTATGTCTAATGTTGTCTTTTCTTTTTTTCTAGCAGGGCCCGTCGCAGATTGAGGATTCGCAGGTATGTTTTCCGTTAAGACCTTTGTGTATGTCTAATGTTGTCTTTTCTTTTTTTCTAGCAGGGCGCGTCGCAGATTGAGGATTTTCAGGTATGTTTTCTGTTAAGACCTTTGTGTATGTCTAATGTTGTCTTTTCTTTTTTTCTAGCAGGGCGCGTCGCAGATTGAGGATTTTCAGGTATGTTTTCTGTTAAGACCTTTGTGTATGTCTAATGTTGTCTTTTCTTTTTTTCTAGCAGGGCGCATCGCAGATTGGAGATTCGCAGGTATGTTTTCTGTTAAGACCTTTGTGTATGTCTAATGTTGTCTTTTCTTTTTTTCTAGCAGGGCGCGTCGCAGATTGGAGATTCGCAGGTATGTTTTCTGTTAAGACCTTTGTGTATGTCTAATGTTGTCTTTTCTTTTTTTCTAGCAGGGCGCGTCGCAGATTTAGGATTTTCAGGTATGTTTTCTGTTAAGACCTTTGTGTATAATGTTGTCTTTTCTTTTTTTTCTGGCAGGGCGCGTCGCAGATTGAGGATTCGCAGGTATGTTTTCTGTTAAGACCTTTGTGTATGTCTAATGTTGTCTTTTCTTTTTTTCTAGCAGGGCGCGTCGCAGATTGAGGATTTTCAGGTATGTTTTCTGTTAAGACCTTTGTGTATGTCTAATGTTGTCTTTTCTTTTTTTCTAGCAGGGCGCGTCGCAGATTGAGGATTTTCAGGTATGTTTTCTGTTAAGACCTTTGTGTATGTCTAATGATTTCTTTTTTTTTCCTTTAGGTCGTGTGGCCTTTTTTTTTTTTTGCAGGGCGCGACGCAGATTGAGGATTTTCAGGTATGTTTTCTGTTAAGACCTTTGTGTATGTCTAATGTTGTCTTTTCTTTTTTTCTAGCAGGGCCGTCGCAGATTGAGGATTTTCAGGTATGTTTTCTGTTAAGACCTTTGTGTATGTCTAATGTTGTCTTTTCTTTTTTTCTAGCAGGGCGCATCGCAGATTGAGGATTTTCAGGTATATTTTCTGTTAAGACCTTTGTGTATGTCTAATGTTGTCTTTTCTTTTCTTCTAGCAGGGCGCGTCGCAGATTGAGGATTTTCAGGTATGTTTTCTGTTAAGACCTTTGTGTATGTCTAATGTTGTCTTTTCTTTTTTTCTGGCAGGGCGCGTCGCAGATTGGAGATTCGCAGGTGTGTTTTCTGTTAAGACCTTTGTGTATGTCTAATGGTGTCTTTTCTTTTTTTCTAGCAGGGCGCGTCGCAGATTGAGGATTTTCAGGTATGTTTTCTGTTAAGACCTTTGTGTATGTCTAATGTTGTCTTTTTCTTTTTTTCTAGCAGGGCGCGCCGCAGATTGGAGATTCGCAGGTATGTTTTCTGTGAAGACCTTTGTCTATGTCTAATGTTGTCTTTTCTTTTTTTCTAGCAGGGCGCGTCGCAGATTGAGGATTTTCAGGTATGTTTTTTGTTAAGACCTTTGTGTATGTCTAATGTTGTCTTTTCTTTTTTTCTAGCAGGGCGCGTCGCAGATTGGAGATTCGCAGGTATGTTTTCTGTTAAGACCTTTGTGTATGTCTAATGTTGTCTTTTCTTTTTTTCTAGCAGGGCGCGTCACAGATTGAGGATTTTCAGGTATGTTTTCTGTTAAGACCTTTGTGTATGTCTAATGTTGTCTTTTCTTTTTTTCTAGCAGGGCGTGTCGCAGATTGGAGATTCGCAGGTATGTTTTCTGTTAAGACCTTTGTGTATGTCTAATGTTGTCTTTTCTTTTTTTCTAGCAGGGCGCGTCGCAGATTGAGGATTTTCAGGTATGTTTTCTGTTAAGACCTTTGTGTATGTCTAATGTTGTCTTTTCTTTTTTTCTAGCAGGGCGCGTCGCAGATTGGAGATTCGCAGGTATGTTTTCTGTTAAGACCTTTGTGTATGTCTAATGTTGTCTTTTCTTTTTTTCTAGCAGGGCGCGTCGCAGATTGAGGATTTTCAGGTATGTTTTCTGTTAAGACCTTTGTGTATGTCTAATGTTGTCTTCTCTTTTTTTCTAGCAGGGCATGTCGCAGATTGGAGATTCGCAGGTATGTTTTCTGTTAAGACCTTTGTGTATGTCTAATGTTGTCTTTTCTTTTTTTCTAGCAGGGCGCGTCGCAGATTGAGGATTTTCAGGTATGTTTTCTGTTAAGACCTTTGTGTATGTCTAATGTTGTCTTTTCTTTTTTTCTAGCAGGGCGTGTCGCAGATTGGAGATTCGCAGGTATGTTTTCTGTTAAGACCTTTGTGTATGTCTAATGTTGTCTTTTCTTTTTTTCTAGCAGGGCGCGTCGCAGATTGAGGATTTTCAGGTATGTTTTCTGTTAAGACCTTTGTGTATGTCTAATGTTGTCTTTTCTTTTATTCTGGCAGGGCGCGACGCAGATTGGAGATTCGCAGGTATGTTTTCTGTTAAGGCCTTTGTGTATGTCTAATGGTTCCTTTTTTTTCCTTTAGGTCGTGTGGCCTATGGGACATTTGCAGGTATGTTTTCTGTTAAGGCCTTTGTGTATGTTTAATGTCGTCTTTTTTTTTTCTGGCAGGGCGCGTCGCAGATTGAAGATATTTAATTTTTTCATTTTCTTGCCAAGACATAAAATCTGGCATATGTTTAATTACATTTCCTATAAAGTTATCTCTTAGCTTAGCATTTTTTTTACAGTATAAAAAAAATGGGCTGTATCCTCTATTGTATTACAGGATGTGCATAGTCTTTTTTCTCTAGATACATGTAGGTATTTTTAAATGTCTTCCTTTTTCTATCACTAAATTATGATAGCTAATTCTCATTTTTGTTATGTTACTTCTCTTTTCAAAAGATTTACAGTTTAAGTAGTTTTCCATTTTAAAATTTTGCTTTAAACTTTTATATAAATACAATTTACTTTTTTTATCTATTTTTTTCAAATTTTTGTTCAAATATATTTGTGTAGAAATTTAATAATTGATGTTTTAAGGTTTTTTTTTTTTAAATTTCAGTATTTTTTTCTTTTGTTTCCCTCAAGAATGGATATGTCCATGTTTACCTCTTTCAAAATATTTTTAACATATGTAAACCAGGTATAGCAACCTGAATTATCTAAACTTATAGAAAGTAAAAAGGATTCATATAATAATGGATTAATTTCAGAATTTGGTAATCTTGATATAAAGTAAAGTATACTTTGAGTTTTTATATGCATCTCTAGTGGGTATCTCCCTAGCTCTGTTCTCACAGCTATGTTTGATGAAGATTTTCTTGTTCCGAGGATATACTTACAGACAGACAAATGTATTTTCTACACTTGATTTTTCAGTAAAAATAAGGGGGGTCTATATTTGTTACATTTGGACTATCCTGGAATGTTTTCTTTCTTAATTTTTTTACTATTTGTTTGTATTTAGGCAACAACCATTTTATTATCTGGGGGGGGCCTGGGATTTTTTTGAAAAAAATATTTTGATGGCCTAGATGAACGAAAAAAAAATTATGTTTTAAACTGTAGCTGAAAAAAAAATTATGTTTTGCACTGTAGCTGAAAAAAAAATTATGCTGTCACCTGCTTGAAAAAAAATTTTGCACTGCTGAATTTGAGAATAGTGAAAATAACAACAGTTGAGACAGTGAAACAGCAGATTATAAACATCTGTCCAGTCTACAGATTAAGCTAAGATTTATATTTATACCTTATTACTTTTTGTATTTTCCTGTAAGTGTTTGATCCAGAAATATTTAAAAGCATTCCAAATCTCCCGCATGTACATGTATGCTACTAGATTAAGACATACTTAAAACTGCAACTATTATAAACATGATATGCAGGCGCGGATCCAGAGGGGGGTTCCAGGGTTGGAACCCCCCTTTTTTTTGGCCGATCAATGCATTTGAATGGGAGCATATAGCTGGAACCCCCCCCCCCCCCCATTACTCTGGGTTGGGAACCCCCCTTTTTAAAATGGCTGGATCCGCCCCTGATATGGTCATTTTATAACAGGGATAGATATGGTATCATATTAAAGCAGTCTTTTAAAGTAGCCTGATTGTGTATTTTCCTTTGTATCATTCTGTATCATTTTTTATACCTCTTTTTTCAATGGAATATCAATTATCATAGTTGGAAACAGTGGATGTTTATAATTTGGAGCTACTCACTCTTACATATGGCAATGGTGGCCACTTCAATTGCAGTATTAAAATTCAAGGACTGTGGTACCTGTATGACGGACTCAGAGAATATCATTATGTAGAAAGTGGGCTAAAAAAAACAACAGAGACAACAGCCAATGCCAGGATATAGACAGAGCCATGCAGTTTACATTTTACATCAATTAAAAAATTAAAATGAATTAATATGTAAATTTTATGGTTTTGAGAAAAATAAATGTATTTCTGTTCCACATTATCGGAAAAAAAATTTTGCTTTCCTTCTCATAGAAAAAAAAAAATTATCGGAGGAAGCAAGGACGTATATATGTTAGTTATACGTCCTTGGAGGAAGCTAGGTTCCGAAAAAATTTTTTATGAACATAATAAAAATCCCAGGCCCCCCCCCCCCCCCCCCCCCCCCCCCCCCCCCGATAAGAAAATGGTTGTTGCCTTAGGTGAAAGATAAGACTTTAATATTTGTAATTCGTTGTGTCCATGTGTCCAGACACATGCATGTCAACTTTTTGCACCGGAACCTTGCCCTAATCGAAAATAAAGGTGGAATTTTCCCTTCTCGGAAGCTCTCTGGCTTTATCAATACCGGTGTCCTAAAAGTTTGAAAATGAGCAGCTAGAGTTTTCTGAATTTTTGGTATGTTTTGGGATAAAAGTCAAACTTTATGCACACCAAACCTTATCGGAAAAGAGCAGGTGGATTTTTTTTTTTTAATTGTCATTATGTTTTGATAGACAATTAAGGGAAAATAACTGTGTTCTCCGGCCTTTAGGGACTGTTCAATATTTATCAGATGGATGGGCCGGTGCAAAATGGGGCGGGGCAAGCACTTTTTTTGTGGAAATATTTGGATGGGCGAGAACTTTTTTTAATATATATAGTAGATGGGCTAGAACTTATTTTATTTGAAAAAAATTTGCTTTCAATTTTATTGGTGTGGAGGAAATTCCTTTTGCAGGCACAAAAAACATAAGGGACATGGTCTCAACAATAATTTTCAGTTTAGGCCAAATCCAGATAGTCAACTTTAAATTTTTTTATAACTTTTTCAAATCAACATGGATTTTCATAAAACTCTACAATTATTTCATTTATATATTGATCTTACAGAATACCAGGTTGTTTGGTAGTTTGGTGAATTGCTGTCATTCTATGGATTTAATAGAAAGGTTAAAAAAGCTAAAATTTTCAGTCTAGGCCGAATCCAGAAAGTCATCTTTAATTTTTTTTATAACTTTTTCAAATTAACATGGATTTCCATAAAACTCTATAGTTATTTCATTTATATATTGATCTTACAGAATACCAGGTTGTTTGGTAGTTTGGTGAATTGGTGTCATTCTTATGGATTTAATAAAAAGGTTAAAACAAGCTTAAATTTTCAGTTTAGGCCAAATCATTGGATAGTCATCTTTAAACTTTTTTATAACTTTTTCAAATCAATTTAGATCTTCATATAACTCTACAGCTATCTCATTTATATATTAATCTTACAGAATGCCAGGTTGTTTGGTGTTTTACTGTCAAATGTTCAGATTTAATTAATAGGTGAAAAAGGGTGCATCAAAGTCAAAAATATGTCTGCCTAAATTGCTTAAAAAGACCATAATTTCTTTTTTGAAAGATTAGATAAAGGGACATTGGTATTTGAACTATATTTAACATGCTGTGTTATTAAGACAATAATTAGTAATTCAGCATATGATAATAGTTTTACTAGTCCAAGAGTTATTGTCCCTTAGTTTAAATTATTTTCTTTATTTTAAATCAATATTGTATCTGAGGCTGCAAATATAAAATCAAATATATACATGTATATTCATGCTGGTTTTAAAAACAATAAAATGTATGGTTCTGATACACACTTAAATATTTATATATAAATGGAATTAACTAGCACATTTTAAATTTTGTATTTACACCAAAGTCTATTCTTTGATTTCAAGACATAAACCTGCAAACTTTCAAATAGAAAAAGAACTTTAATATTTTTTGATTGTTTTAAGCTTTAGAGGGGCAAGGACTTTTTTTATAGATTTTTTTAGATGGGCGAGGACTTTTTTTCAGAATTTAAAAGGATGGGCATTAACTTTTTTAATGAATCAATATTAAGAATACACCGGCCCATCCATCTGATAAATATTGAACGGTCCCTTATAGGACAAATTTATGGACGTTTTGGTCCCCTAATTTGCACCATTTGCTTCAAATTTGAAATGCAAAGATATTTTATTGTTAATTTATAGTAAATGATTGAAAAATAATTTTTGATGCCTATTTTACCATATTTTGGGGTTGTTAAGTTTATATGTTGAAACTTTTGCGGCAAATCTCAAATCAGGGGCTCATATTAAATTTTTCTGTTTTGGGCAAATTCCTACTCATTCTGATAAGAAATATTTCATTTAAAGGACTTATTCCAAAATATTGAGCAAAATTACAAGAAAAAACTGCCCCTAAGTAATATTAGATTAAATGTTTACTTTATTTAATTGGTGTAAACACCAATTTCACATATCTTTTTGAAGGATTTGGGTGGTCCTTAAAAGGACCTTTGGTTGCATGAGTTGCTGGGTTACTGTCTCATCTATGGTGCTGGTAATAGTTTTCTCTTGCAGTTAGTACTATGGCTAAGAAAGGCAGGTACTGGGTCCAACTGTCCTTTTCTGTAAACATCTTGCTCTTTACTTTTTAGCTTGGCCTCTCTATGTTCCACTATTTTTTCCCCACTCTGTGTAACAATGTGTAAGACATCTATGTTTAACTTCAGGTTTTTTTCATAGTCTTGCTTGTAGGTAAACTGTTTGTCCATGCTTTGCTGAGTTTCTGGCATGTTGTTTCTGTGAATTCCAGATGCCAATCTGGCCTCCATGCCTCTTGAGAAGATTACATACATTCTTAGGTAAATTCACACTCAAAGACCTGTGTTGTTGGTGGTGTTGTAAAGCTTCATACTACTAATTGCATCTTCGCTAAGCTTCATTCTCAAGATCTCTTGTAGTAACAACTTTTCTTTTTCATCCATTTGTAGGATAGTAATGTTATGACAGCCAAGGATGCAATTCTGAAAACTGTAGGTTGAGTTTTGAACTTTTCATTGATTTTTCTCAAATATTCTGGGTAGGAATTTATGTGATTTGAAATGAATTTAGAAAAGTAACCTTAATTACACTATGATGTGTTCTTCTTTTGGAATTTTATTATTGATTTAATTTCATCAATGTTTTTACTTTAACAAACACTTTAGTTTTTCCAAAAACTTGCACTAATAAAAAAGTTATGAGCATTTAAATATAGAAGGTATTTTGAGGGAAATGAAAATTCCATTCCAGAAAAATGATAAAATTTTGGTGTGAAGGTTGTGCTAATTGTCTGCATTGGTCAAAGGGATTTTTTTTTTAAATTTTACAAAACTGGAAAGAAAACCTGTTGCGACTAATATTTATAACCTTTCCATCATTATTTAAAGCAAATTTGTAATATAATAAATACATAAAAATTGTAAACACATATATCATGTTATGGGGGTATTTGCGAAAAAATATTAGTTATAACTTGAGGGACTGTTAAATTTTCCGAGCCGCTAGACAAGGGTATTTGGTCTCGAGGTATTTTTAAGGTGTCATTAACTGTTAACAAAACTTGGAACTTTTGAAAAACTAAGGCTTTTCTTCCTCAGGAATAGATTACCTTAGCTGTATTTGGCAAAACTTTAAGGAATTTTTGGTTCTCAATGCTCTTAAACTTTGTCCTCTATTTGGCCTTATAAACATTGTTTGATTCGAGCGTAACTGATGAATCTTTTTTAGACGAAACATGCTCTTGTATAAATATAATATTTTGAACCTGGTATCTATGATGAGTTTATTATATTTGAAATACCATTTAGCAATACATCAAATTGCTGGCCAATCCAACAGAAATCTGATTGCCATACTTTTAATAGGGATCATACTTTAGTTGAAGTAGTTTCTCATGAGTCCATAAGAGTCCAAAATAATTTGAATGCTTTCATAATTACAGGGATTCCTTTTAAGACTTCCAACAGTTTTCAAGAATTGCAAACAATTAGAATTATTAAACCAAGTAGTTTTAAATTTAAGTTTAAATTTTGTTTAGTTTTGACTGTTATCCTTTTAAGGAACCTGGGGATTTCAAGAGTTAGTTGATTATGATCTTACACTAAATAACTCAAAATGTGGTGATTAAGTTGAAAGCATCTATCCCATTGAACTAGAGATAAAGGATACAACAGATACAATTACGTCTGCCTCATATCTTGACTTACATCTAGAAATTGACAAAGAGGGTTGGTTGAAAACAAAACTTTACGACAAAAGCATGAAAAGAGATGATTTCAGCTTCCCAATTGTGAACTTTCCATTTCTATGTAGCAACATTCCAGCAGTGCCTGCATACAGAGTACATCTTCCAATTGATGCCATATTCCCTGGCTTGTATTTCCTATCATGATTGCCTTGATAGAGGGCTGGTGCTCACAAGGAAGCTATCAAATAAGAGTTCCAAATAATGAAGTTGAGATCATCCCTTCATAAATTTTCTGGATGCCATCACAATTTGGTTCACCTTTTTTTATGGAATAACCGTTTTACAGATGATATCGGAAATGTTCCTTATGTCATTACTACAATCCCCTTCCCTTTTTACATATGTGACCTATCGAATTAAACTATTACCAGGTTTAAATGAACAACACGACCTTCTGCTTATCCTTTCAGAGCACCGTTATCACTGCTGGTTTTTGACTGTCCCACTGGTATCTTTCGCCCCTCTTTTGAGACTTCTGAAGGATCACGTTAAGAATATTTTAAAGACGAAACGCACGTCTGGCGTACTAAATTATAATCCTAGTACCTTTGATAACTATTTAAAGAATCATGGTTAAATGCTTTCCAATTTTACCCTTATGCTAGCCGAAAAGGACCATTTGACGTCTAACGGCAAAAGGCATTACTACCCTCATTACTAGACTGAACTCGTCGACCTGGAACTTAATTCATAACACTCAAGTAATATTAATCATTTCAAAATGAAAGGGTCCAGAATTGAGTATTTTTTAATCAACGGCATTGTCCTATGTTAGTTATAAATAAAGCTGAATTCTTTGATTCACAGTTTTTACGAAATATTTTAAAAGCTAAGAAAACTGTATCTTATAATCAGCATGACTTTATCAGATGACAATACCAAAAAAATACTAAAAGTTCAGGCTAAAATAAGGCTATACATAGTTATATACTGAAATTCAGTCACAAACCCATGATATCGCAGGGGTGTTCTAGTACATCTTAATAAAAGTGTAAGGGGTGGTAGAAATTGTGGGGTACTACACTTTTGGTAAATTTTGAAAGTTTAAAATCATATATGGTATTTTTGTCTGAATTAAATAAATTATTTGTATTTTACTACTCCAGTTGCCATGGTTGGATAAAAAAGATATTGGGAGATAGTTTGGGATATTCTGGTGACTGAAAAACAGTAATTGGCGCAAAAGGACTGCTGCCCTGGTTTTGTACCAACAAAGACTGGTAGTTTAAAAGATATGTTAACATGTCAACTTAAAGCAAAGTAAAGAAATGTTATATACTGTACATCATTATTGTAATGCTCAGTTAATTATTCTTTTGCATTAAATATTGTTTCAATTATTTTTCTCAAATAGTTTTTCCATATCGCAGCCAGCAGAGCATTATTCCATGGAAGATGGTTAAAGAAATCTTCAACCAAGTCAGAAATTCTGCAGCTTTACCAAGAAAATAAGAAAGGCAAGTTTATTTAAGCCTAACAATTTCTATACATTTTCTAGTAATATTTGATAAAAATTAAGAAACTTCTTATTCTTCTTCTTTTGAATACAGGAGCAGTGGCGGATCCAGAACTTTTCCTAAGGGGGGCCCGCTGACTGACCTAAGGGGGGGGGCCCGCTCCAGTCGTGCTTCAATGATTCCCTATATAATCAACCAAATTTTTCCCACGAAAGGGGGGGCCCCACTGGATCCGCCTATGGGGAGAAGACTCCTAGTTAGGAGTGTAAAACTTACCGGGAAACAAGAAACAAAACTTTATTTTCTACATGCAAAACACTGAATTATTTTACCTGTTAAATATTTAAAGATACGTGTACCAGGTATATCAACAAGATTTACTATTAAAATTATAAAAAGTAAGCCTACAGATTGAAATATTACTTCCAAGGGGAGACAATTTCAACCAAGATTTGTTTATTCAATAAGAGATAACTCAGTAAATTATTGAGATTTTTGTGCAGTTGAAATCAAGTCATTATTCTTTTACTTCTTTTTTGTATTACATCGTTATAGGAATTTTACAAACTTAAGTGTTGATATAATACTAATCTGATTTATGTAGTAAGAAATCAAAACAATATTTAGTAAATGTTATCTTGACAAGTGAAATGGATTTGTAAAATATTTAATGTATCCATTTTATTTTATTTTTAGGTTCTTTCAGTGAGATGTTTTCATGTTGTTGGCAATAAACTTGGTTGTCTTATACAGCTTATACAAAGGTATGTACCAGTCTGTTATTTTGTTAAAAAAAATATATCATTTTTTTTATAGAATTTCTTTATTGCTCTAGGAATATAAGAGTTGTTCAGAAGTCTACTCTCATTTATCAGTACCATTATATGAGTAAATTAAAGGATATTTGTTAATTGCATAAGTAATTGCTGTGTTGCTGGATAGCTGTCTAATCCATATATTCTCAACATGTATTACCTTTATATACTATAAACCAATTTTTGATGATGAAGCATTTTATATTTTAGGTTAGCATCACAGCTTGTCCATAAGGATAGAGGCTGGCAATAGCCACTGGAGCTGACCTTTATGGTGAGAATCAGGAGACAGATTTATGAACTATTTATCTAATAGCATGTCAATGTTGATTTTTACCACTATAATGATAAAATTAAGAGATGCAGTGTGATTGCCAATGCAATGAGTCAATTGACACATATGACAAAGATTTTAGCAACTCATATCACTTTACCACCTTCAACAATGAGAAAAAACCTATACTGTATTGTTAACTATAAAAGTCCACAACATGAAAAAATGATAAATCAATTATAAAGAAAAAACATTATATTTAATGTCAGACATCAAATAACTTGTTGTTCATCCTATTTTGCTAATAAAGACTGGTGTTTTAACAGTTAATAATGCCACCAAACCATTTTAAAAAAAAAGTAAAAGAAAAGTTATGTGTATATATATTATTCCAGATAATTATTCTCTTGCATTAAATAGTGTTTCAATTGTATAGTTTTGACTGAGACATGTTTAAGAATCTATATTTCTTTTTCAGGTAACTTCTACTGTGGCTGCATAAACGGTTTGTGTTGGATAACTATAACAAAAATACAATGTAATTCAGACAATTTTTGTGTATGCACAACAACAACAGACTTCATGGAGAAAATGGCAACTCTGACCTAAAGCCACAGCAGAACCAATAGCCAAATGGATTCCACCGGTAGAAGCTAGCACTAAACAGGAAATAACTCCAAAATTTAGAATTGTAGCAGCACCATCTAAATACCCAGCCTAAACTCTGGTTAACACATAAAAGACACCAGAAAAATCAACCATAGATGTACTGACAGAGAATACTTACACCTCAGCAATCCTGAAGATTAAGATGACGATGTAATATGTGTTGAAACGGCAGGATCGCAGAAATACAGTACAAACCACTACTGCTATTTAGTGGAAGAAGAACATACATACCAGACTACCAGTAGTTATAAAAAAATACCAGTAATAATTGAAAGATAATTGAATGACACAAGTAACAGTATGAGGAATATATAACATCTTCACCAGTGGAAAACAGTGGACAATAATATTTTAATTTCTAAATTGTATTATTTTGAAAACTTTGCAACTTTATTAACATATTCTTTTAACTCAATACATTCAACACATAAGTAACGCATACTAAGAGAGACAATAAATAGAACATTATGATGTAAAAAACTTTAACCAGATTAGTGACATACAAAGAGTTGAATAAAACTGAAGTTGATTACTATATTAAGGTGGTACCTAACACTACAGGGAGATAACTCTGTAAAATCAGCTAAACATTTAAATTACGTTGTGTTTGTTAAGGGAATATTAAGCTGCTCGATTATCAAAATAAGTGCTTGTCAAACTGCTATATAACCAGTGTAATTTTTCTGATAAGACGGTTGGTTCAAATTTTTTGAAATTTTTATATTTTTGTCAAAGGGTCAAAGTAAATACTTTGTCAAAATTTTATGAAAATTAAACGAGCCAAATTAATTTTAGTTAAGGTGTTGGGTACCACCTTAACTGTACAGAAAAAGCAGTATTTTATATTTGAATAATTATCATTTATGCCATTATATGTTCATCTATCAGTAACTTTAGATAATATAGAAAAATATAATATAATGACAGAGTTGTTTCCCTTTCAACAGGAAAGAAACTATAAAGTGTAGTAAATAAAAGAATGTTGTCTGTTAATTAATCATAACGGTGAATTTTGCCATGTAAATAAATTAAGATGTTTATTTCTTCACTGAATTACTTTTTTCTCAAAATACTTGAAATGAAAAGCTTATTTGAATAGACATAATAAATATGTTAAGCTTATATATGTTTATACTATAAATTATTGCTTTAAAGAAAAAATTAGATATGCTTATGGGTTTAATATCACTATGTTTACAATACATTATACAAATATATATGAATAACACTGTTTGCAATAAAATCAGAATATCATCTTGGAATGTTCGTGGTCTTGCAGACAAAATTGATTATAATTTTTTACAAAAAAGGTTAAAGGTGATATTAATATATTACTTGAAACATGGAAAGGGGATAGTAAAGAAACACAAATTCCAGGTTACATTTCCTTTTCAACAGTAAGAAAAAAGAATAAATAAGCTAAATGTCACAGTGGCGGAATTTTGTTATACATTAAAAAAAACATTGCTAAAGGGGTGTCTTAGGAAAAAAATAGGTCATCATAAAAAAATAGAGCTTGGCTCAAACTTGATAAAACTTTTTTTGGACTACAGTTTGATATTTTTATCTGTGCTATATATATCCCACCAATAAATTCCACACACTATGACAATGACTATGAATTTCTACAGTCTCAATTTAGTTAATTTTCTAATCTTGGAAAAACTGCACTTATTGGAGATTTTAATTCAAGGATTGCAAAATCTGCAGACTTTTTCGAAAACGATTCTCTAGATTTAAATGATTTAAGTATGAATAATTTACTCCCAGAAGATTATCATGTAGATCAAGTTATTCCTAGAAATAATGAGGACCCAGTTCTAAATATTTAGGGTAAAAATTTACTGGATATATGTAAGCTGCAAGACTTAGAATATTAAATACAGATATCTAATCATACAAGTGGAACAAGAAATCTTATGATTTACTTTTATAGAGTTGTAGAAACTAATGAGATAAGGAATAATATTATTGATTTTGAATTCAAACCATTTTCTCTCTGCCAAGAAGGAATAACTGAAGCTTGTATATCTTATCTAAAATTACAGAAAAATCTTGTAAATTAAAGAAATTAATGAAAAATTTAAAAGATAAAACACATAAGAGTGATGGTTCAGTGAAAGAACATTAAAGTATTATAAATAAGGTAGGACAAGATTTAAGATGAAACCCATTTAATCTTAACCACAAACAAAAATATTTTCAGTTTCTTAAGTCATTTAGAAAATTGATAAAAAAAAGAAAAAATATGAGTATACAAAAAATCTCTTTGATAAATTATCAAATGTTTCAGAAAATAATCCTCATGAATTATGGAAAATTTTAAACTCCTTCAATCCAAGAAAATATAAAGTTGAGGAGAGTGGAGAACCTTTATTGAATTACCATGATACCATGATCCATTTTCAGAACCAGGGCATGTGCATTGACGGTGATATAAACTTTAAAAATAAGATACAGGAAGAATTAAAATTTATAGAAAGAGACATGTCTGTAACTTTAGAAACTGATAAACCAATCACATGCGCTGAAATTAAAGAAGTCTTTATCAAAACTTAAGTAAGGTAAAGCCTCTGGTCCTGATAAAATAGTATATGAAGTTATTAAATACAGTAGTCCAGTTACATTAAAATCTTATGTTAAACTTTTTAATCTTATTTTAAAAACTGGTCATTATCCCAAACACTGGAATTCATCTTTTATTATATTAATATTAAAATCTGGAGATAAATTCCATCCTGGCAACTACAGAGGTATTTCTTTAATCAACTGTCTGTATAAAATATTTAGTAGTGTTCTAAATGATAGACTAAAATATTTATGATAAATATCAGTTTGATTTCAGGGAAAACCATAGGATATCCGACAGTTTGTTTATATTGAAAACTTTGATCAATGAATATCTGCATAAAATAATAAAAATATATATGCATGTTTTGTGGACTTAAAAGGAGCATTTGACTCTGTTTGGAGAGATTGTCTTGTGTTCAAATTGGCTAAATTAGGGGTTGGCAAAAATTTATACCAAGTAATAAAAAAACAGTTTTCAGGCACAGAATCTTCGCTTAAATTTGATAATGCCTCAACTCCATTTTTTAATACGACTGCAAATTTTTTTTTCGTAGGATAATACAATCATGTCGTCTGCGTCGTCGTCCAAAGACGCATTTAGTGTCAGGACAATAACTTTAGTTTTAGTGAATGGATCTCTATAAATTTTTACAAGAAGGTTCAATACCACTAAAGGAGGGGTTGGGATTGATTTTGGGGGTTATGGTCCTTATAGTTTAGGAATTAGGGGCCAACAATAAGCATTTTTGTAGTTTTCAAACAATAACTTATGTTTAAGTGTATGAATCTCTCTGAAATTATACCACAAGTTTTCATACTGTGAAGGGATGATTAGTATTGACTTTGGGGGGTTATGGCTTGAAATGTTTTGGAATTAGGGGCAAAAAAAGGGGAAAAACTAGGTTTTATCTGGTCAATGGACATTTAAGACAATTTAAAAGCAGTGAAAGAGAGGTAATTCAAAAACATTTATCATACAATGTTTGGTATGATTGGATTCACCACACTTCTTGTAAATTATATATAAAGAAATATCAGGATTTGGACTAATTGCAAAAAAGGGGTAGTAGTTTTCACTTTAATTTTTTTTAAATTTTATTGTTTGAAGAAGAAACCTTTAATTGCACAGTATTACACAATGTATTTATAAGATCTTGACATTTGTTTTGTGTCAGAAACACATATTATGTCAAAAATTTTATCAGAATCAAAATTCAGAGCTGTATCAAGCTTCAATGTTGTGTCCATACTAACCCCAACCTCTGCGGTCGTATAAAGCTGCATGCACCTTGCGGAGCACCTGGTTTAAAAACAGAGAGAACGCCAAGGCGACACAATCAGTCCTACATTGTTTAACATTGTTTAACATTTTCATTAATGATATGAATGATATATTTTTAAATGAAGAATGCAGACCACTTAAACTAGTAGATTCAGATTTAAATAGTCTTCTCTTTGCAGATAACATAATTTTACTCTTAGAAACTAAAGATGGACTTCAAAATAGTATGAATAAATTATCCCAATACTGTGATAAATGGCACTTAACAGTAAACATAAAGAAGACAAAATACATGTTATTTCAGAAACAAAAACTGTAAATTAGAAAAACCAATTATTAAATATAATACTCAAATGATTGACAATGTTTAAGAATATAAATTTCTTGGGTCTGTTCTTAGAAGAAATGGTAACCTTAACTATACTTTAATGATCTAGCCAAGAAAGCTAGGAAGATTATATTTTCTTTATATTCCTGATTTTCAGCTATTGGTAATGTGCCAATCAAAGTAGCATTTAGCTTTTTGATTCATTAGTCAGACCCGTATTAAAGAATGTATAATGGACTCATACCTACCATTCATAACAGCAAAAACTCGTGCAAACCATAGTAACAAAATTGTTGATCCATTTTCTTTTATAGATAGATCACCTTTTGAAAAGGTTCATTTATCATTCTGTAAATATATATTGGGTGTTAGAAAATGCTCAACAAATTTGGCAACTCAACTTGAAGTTGGAAGGTTACCAATAGAAAATTTTATTTAAGTCCAGTCTCTACTTTATTTGGCTAGGCTACACACTAAAGATACTAATCCTCTTTTTAAAGAATCATTTGAAATTTGTAAGATGTTAGATTCTTAAAATGTGTACTCCTGGTATACATCTGCCAAAGATATTATCCATAAAGTGATAGAGGATCCCAAAAAGTTGTTTTTATGTAAAACTATAAAGGAAGTCAAATCTCTAAAAAAAAATGTTATCAAAGGAGGAATTTCAAATAAATATAAAAGCCTCTATAAAACTAATATTGAAAATTTATGTGAACATAATAAACTTTTTCTCTACAAAGATCTCAAAACAGATACTGAGACAGAATTTTACTTGTTACATTCAAACTTTGAATTTCGTAAACTTATTACGATCCTAGTCAGTAACTTGAATTAGGTAGACATAAAAAAGTACCACGAAATCTTAGATAATGTAATTTTTGCCCTATTAAAGATAATTGATGATAAATTTCACTTCTTCTTTCATTGCGTAATAAATAAAAATTTAAGAAATAATTACTTCACTGAAAATGCTTCTCAAAATCCCAACTTTATGAGCTACAATATATACTTAATCCATCAAATTTTCAACATGTACAAAGTTTAGGTTCCTTTTTAAAACAGTCAATGGAACTGAGGTCAGGGGACTCTTAATATACCAGGGTTAAAAGTTTTGTGTTATATTATTATGTTGTAATTGGTATTTTGACTTGTCACTATATTTTATACTTGCAACAATTGATATATATATACTAGTATATACTAGTATATATACATATGCATGAGTGTATGTTAGTTTTTTTTGTTTTAGTTTGTCACAAACGTGTTTCATTTGTTTATATGGCAATAAAGATTGTTTATTATATTGTTTGATTTGTTTAAGCCTAAATATTTTAGGGGTAGAAGTAAGAAGATGTGGTATGAGTGCCAATGAGACAACTCTCCATCCAAGTCACAATTTGTAAAAGTAAACCATTATTATAGCTCAAAGTACAGCCTTCAACATAGAGCCTTGGCTGCTGAAATACCATTCAAACAGGAAAACCAACTGTCTAATTTATATAAAAAACGAGAAATGAGAAACACTTATGAACTACATCAACAAACAATGAACATCAGGTTCCTGACTATGGACAGGTGCAAACAAATGCAGCAACGCTATAATAGGCGCTTAAAAATACTGGTCAAGTCAGATTTTTTTACAATAATTGTTTAAGAGTTGTGGCTTGCCTTTGAAAATGGTATTTCATATATTTCTGGGCGATAGTTTTAGTCCCACTAGTGGTTTTTGTAATTTTACTTTTGACCCAATCCTTTGAAATTGTATACACTATTGTGGATCATCTATTGCAGTTTAAGGTCAATTTTTTTATGGTTTTTATACGACCGCAAAAATTTTAATTTTTCGTCGCTATCACGTTGGCGTCGTCGTCCTGCGTCGTCGTCGTAGTCGTCGTCGTCGTCCGAATACTTTTAGTTTTCGCACTCTAACTTTAGTAAAAGTGAATAGAAATCAATGAAATTTTAACACAAGGTTTATGACCACTAAAGGAAGGTTGGGATTGATTTTGGGAGTTTTGGTCCCAACATTTTAGGAATTAGGGGCCAAAAAGGGCCCAAATAAGCATTTTCTTGGTTTTCGCACTATAACTTTAGTTTAAGTGAATAGAAATCTATGAAATTTTGACACAAGGTTTATGACCACAAAAGGAAGGTTGGGATTGATTTTGGGAGTTATGGTTCCTACAGTTTAGGAATTAGGGGCCAAAAAAGGGCCTAAATAAGCATTATTCTTGGTTTTCGCACAATAACTTTAGTATAAGTAAATAGAAATCTATGAAATTTAAACACAAGGTTTATGACCATAAAAGGAAGGTTGGGTTTGATTTTGGGAGTTTTGGTCCCAACAGTTTAGGAATAAGGGGCCCAAAGGATCCAAAATTGAACTTTGTTTGATTTCATCAAAAATTGAATAATTGGGGTTCTTTGATATGCCGAATCTAACTGTGTATGTAGATTCTTAATTTTTGGTCCCCTTTTCAAATTGGTCTACATTAAGGTCCAAAGGGTCCAAAATTAAACTTAGTTTGATTTTAACAAAAATTGAATCCTTGGGGTTCTTTGATATGCTGAATCTAAAAATGTACTTAGATTTTTTATTATTGGCCCAGTTTTCAAGTTGGTCCAAATCGGGGTCCAAAATTAAACTTTGTTTGATTTCATCAAAAATTGAATAATTGGGGTTCTTTGATATGTCAAATCTAATTGTGTAAGTAGATTCTTAATTTTTGGTCCCGTTATCAAATTGGTCTACATTAAAGTTCAAAGGGTCCAAAATTAAACTAAGTTTGATTTTAACAAAAATTGAATTCTTGGGCTTTTTTGATATGCTGAATCTAAACATGTTCTTAGATTTTTGATTATGGGCCCAGTTTTCAAGTTGGTTCAAATCAGGATCCAAAATTATTATATTAAGTATTGTGGAATAGCAAGAAATTTTCAATTGCACAGTATTCAGCAATAGCAAGAAATCTTCAATTGCACAGTATTGTGCAACAGCAAGAAATTTTCAATTGCACAGTATTGCGCAATAGCAAGAAATCTTCAATTGCACAGTATTGTGCAATAGCAAATATTTTCAATTACTCAGTATTGCGCAATAGCAAGAAATATCTAATTGCAATTTCAATTGGAGTTATCTTTCTTTGTCCAGAATAGTAGTTGAATCAACTTAAATCTTTGTTTTATACAATATATATAATTAATATTTCAATTGGAGTTATCTTTCTTTGTCCAGAATAGTAGTTGAATCAACTTAAATCATTGTTTTATACAATATACAATGTATATTCACTTTTTCTACCAACTGATAAATTAAAACAATCTTTACCATTCAGTGATAACAAGCACTTTATTTTACATTTTAATATTTTATGATGTATTTAAATGAGTAGTTATTGTTGCAAACTCCATTAGAAATTTGAATTGAGATCAGTTTTGGAAAAAGGGAAAGGGGGATGTGAAAACAAATGGGGGTGGGGGGTTAAATTTTTCTCATTTCAGATTTCATAAATAAAAAGAAAATTTCTTCAAACATTTTTTTGAGAGGATTAATATTCAACAGCATAGTGAATTGCTCAAAGTCAAAAAAAATATTTTAAGTTCATTAGACCACATTCATTCTGTGTGAGAAACCTATGCTGTGTCAACTATTTAATCACAATCCAAATTTAGAGCTGAATCCAGCTTGAATGTTGTGTCCATACTTGCCCCAACCGTTCAGGGTTCAACCTCTGCGGTCGTATAAAGCTGCGCCCTGTGGAGCATCTGGTTGTAGACTTCTGTAGCAGAAAGCTCGACATAGTGATAGTGATCTGGGTAGCGTTAGTTAAATTATTAATAGCTTTATATTTTAGAAGGTGGAAGACCTAGATGCTTCATACTTTGTATATAGATGTCTTATTTTCCCTCTTTTACATGTCCATTGTCCTTGACCTCTTTTTCATGGTTCAGTGACTACTTGAAAAAAAAGTTGAGTTTTTGTAATGTTAGTTTGTCTTTTATTATGAGATATAGGATAACAATATTTGGTATGTGTGTACCTAGCAAGGTCATCATGCCTGTCAAACTTTTTTCACTTGACCCTGACCTCAGTTCATGGGTCAGTGAAATAGGTTTAGTTTTGGTGGTCAAGTCCATATCTCAGGTACTATAACCAATAGGTCTAGTATATTTGGTGTATGAATGGATTGTAAGGTGTACATGTCCAACTGGCAGGTATCATCTGAACTTGACCTCATTTTCTTGGTTCAGTGGTTATAGTTAAATTTTTGTGTTTTGGTCTGTTTTTCTTATACTTTATGCAATTATTATAGTGACTAAGTTCTATCATATTTGGTGCATGGAATGATTGCAAGGTGTATATGTCTAGCTGGCTGGCAGGTGTCATTTGACCTTGACCTCATTTTCATGTTTCAGTGGTCAAAAGGTAGGTCCGGTAAGTGCTGATTTTGGCCTTAATTTCAGGTTCATCTGACAAAGATTTTGCACACTTTTTAAACACTTTAAAAGAGACCATTTCAATTGATTCAATTAGTGTAAGTGAAAGATCTCAACTGATTTTTAAAATCATTAAAAGCGCTCTGATTCTAGCTGAAATATGAAAAATCTATAAAAATTATCACTTTTCAGATGTTTTTTATCAAAAATGAAAGCGGACGCAGGGTTAGGATCCCGCTAACATGTTTAACTCCGCCACATTATTTATGTATGTGCCTGTCCCAAGTCGGGAGCCTGTAATTCAGTGGTTGTCGTATGTTTATGTGTTACATATTTGTTTTTCGTTCATTTTTTTACATAAATAAGGCCGTTAGTTTTCTCGTTTGAATTGTTTTACATTATCTTATCGGGGCCTATTATAGCTGACTATGTGGTATGGGCTTTGCTCATTGTTGAAGGCCATACGGTGACCTATAGTTGTTAATGTCTGTGTCATTTTTGGTCTTTTGTGGATAGTTGTCTCATTGGCAATCATA
Source organism: Mytilus galloprovincialis (assembly GCA_037788925.1). Taxonomy (NCBI): domain Eukaryota; kingdom Metazoa; phylum Mollusca; class Bivalvia; order Mytilida; family Mytilidae; genus Mytilus; species Mytilus galloprovincialis. Next base: position 57,234,150 of record CM075335.1, on the reverse strand, counting down.
CCACATCTTCTTTTTTATAGCATCCGTGCTCATCCTCAACCTTTATACATGTTATGTATTATCATCAAATACAACTTACATTTCAATATTAAGAATGAACACAAATGTGGCCACTATCATTTAAGACAGAAACCGTCTAAAATTCAACTAAAATGCTAAAATTGTGAAAATTTCAGTAATTTAACATGACTCAATGATGCTAGTACACAAGAAATGTGCATTGAATTGTCAAAAATAGCCCATATTTATGTAGCAGAAGCATTCTACTTTCCAATAAATAACTAACAGGTTTCATTTTAATAATGTTGTAAAACTGCTATAATTTTGGACCTACTCCTTAAAGTTTTTGAGTTTTTCACGTTTTTCTTATACTACTACTGTATATGCAATAGGTCAACTATATTTGGTCACTTTGGTGTATGGAAATATTTTATGATGTACATGTCAGTATCACAGGTTTTATTTGACCTTGACCTCATTTTCATGGCTCATTGCTCAGTGTTAGGTTTTTGTGGTTTGGTCTGTTTTTCTTAGACTTCAAGCAATAGGTCTGATATATTTGTTGCAAAGAAGGAATATAAGCTGTACATGTCTGCCTGGCATGGTTCATCTGACCTTGACCTCATTTTCATGGTTCATTGGTCAATTTTCTTGGTTAAGCCTGTTTTTTAGAAACTATAGGTTGCAATTCTGTAAATATAGACAATGCAATTTGCCATAGGAACTTGGACCTTTGCAGCTAAAACTGTAACACTTTTACTAGGAAATTTCTTGAAAAATAACATCCCAGAAAGGAAAGTGTATATGCACTTCTACAGACATGGGACAGAGTTGTCAAGCCACAACAGTTTGGGTCTCATAACTGGGGATTTTTTATTAACTTTTTTTGGCGTACCCAATGTTTTTTGTGTGTTGAAACTGCATATCTTCCTTTTTTTTGTAAAAAGAACTGATTCCATACCTTCAGACACCTGTATAGCCATTTTTACTTGATAATAATAGAAGATGAGGGGTTTTCAAATTTTTATTCATCATATATATTTTAACATAATATGTAATAACAAGTTACAATAACAGAACAATATAAAATTTCAAACAATAGTCCCTATGTTGAATGTTTCTTATAATGTTTATACTAAAGCACTAAATCAATAAGTTATTTTACACAACAGTTAAAGCACACTTGTTTAAATGTCACAAGAGAACATGATTTTAAATAAACATATAAAGTACAGTTTTTACAAGAGCAAGAGCTCTAATCATTGTTAAACATTAATTAGTTCAACCACAATTTAAGAAAGTGACTGTTTGTATAAGGCACAAGCTGCTTTGCGGCTTTGACTAGTTCTAGTAGTACTATTTTATCAAAGGTCAAAATATAGCGGTGTGTGGCATATTTTCAACATTAATACGTCCTGAACATCTAAAATTTTAAACTGACACTAAAATTCTATCTTTACCTTCATTTTTGGACCTTATTCGGTGAAATATTTTTGATGAACAATATGAAAAGAAATTAAATTCCAAAAATTAATATATACTTACTTAAAAGATCTTAATCTTTTAGTGTTTTTTTTTTTTTCGTTTTCAAAAGAGAACTTACTCGTACTGCCGAGCCGGCTTCAGCTGGTCAAAATGGGCAACCAAAGTTTGAAATTTTGCCATTCACAGTTTCCATAGATCCGTTTTATTGAATTTTAAAATTTTTGTCTTTTCATTTCTTAATCTTGATTATTAGCTATATATAGTATTTAAGAAACAAAAAAAAAATCTTGAATCTTTGTGGAATATAAATTTGAAACAGGAAAAACAAAGGTCATATACACAATAATTTATCGTGTGTTTTTTTTAAATATTGTCGAGAGCTTAGATTACGAATACACTCACGATAAAATCTGAAGAGTTCCTAGTAACGCCATTTGACCTTAACCCATTGGCGTTTGTTGGCAATTGATATATCTTAAAAACAGAATTTAAACAATTTTTCAAGATACTTTAGATGTCATAGTTTCCAAAGGTAACATATAATCACATATACTTAATTCTTCCAGTAATTTACAAATACAAATCGCCATTAGTAAATAAAATAGAAACTAAAACGCCAGAATTAAACTTTCTACGACTATAAATAATATGCAGTAAATAATTGGAAGAAACATGACTTTAGAAACATTTGAAACATGACTTTGGAAACATTTGAAACATGACTTTGGAAACATTTGTCCACTTAAATATCTAACTCTGATGGAGGTTGATGGTTTTCTGCATTGTGGAGAGTTGTCATGGTAGCAATGTAGTAAAAATGATCATCACAATTTTCAAAAATAGGGCCATCACTCTCGATGAATAAATACTGAAAGACATTGGTGTATCACAGGATAATTGAAAGACTGGTTTATTAAAGCTTCTGTTTGCCTGTCTTGGTAGCTGCACAGGTGACACTAAAGTTTTGCCATGTACCTGATACTGAGTTTTTGGATATGTATCACTTGGTGTTGCATCACTATTAGTTGATGAGTTATCTCCCTTTCTGTTATTTTGTTTATTTTCCATGATGCTCAATTGAGGATAATTTGTTGCATCAAGGCTTATATCCAGGTCCAGTCTATTATCTACAAATATATAGATGTAGGTACATATTGTATGCCTTAACAAGAAAATCTTCTAGTTTGCTATTGACCAAAATTCATAGTAAAAGAAAATCTTTAAGACTTAAAGACTATAGCACATGATATAAACTATTTTTTTGGAAAAGGGAATTCTAACAATCATATCTGCTTAAGAAAAGTTTACAATAACGAAAATATATTCAGTCTATAGATTATTCACTAAATATTTAAAAAAAAAAAGGTTGTTTACATTAAGGTTTTCATGTTTCCTGAAATTAATATCTTATAATTACAGTAAATACAAACTTTTATGACTATATGAAATGTCATAAAATAAGCTGATTCTTATCTCAACTTAAAGCAAGAGTTTGATATATTGTAGATATCTGTCTATTCTTGAAACAATAGCTTTCATAGAAGCATACGTCTGTTTTTACATTTAAAAGTAGATCATTTTAACTTATCACAGTTTATACATTTAAGACCTTGGTGGTCATTTATACATGTATATGCCTTGGTGGCAATAGACCTAGGTGGTCATTTATATATGCCTTGGTGGCAATAAACCTAGGTGGTCATTTTTATATGCCTTTGTGGCAATAGACCTAGGTGGTCATTTTTATGATTTTTTACATTTGCCTTGATGGCAACAATGAATTAAAAATACTAGCCTTGGGGGCGTCAAGACCTTGGTGGTCATTTATATTCGCCTTGGAGGCTTCTTGATAGAACTAGATGGTAATGTTTGACCTTGGTGGCAAAATGTTTTGGGATTTAGATCCTTTGGTAGTTATTTACAATATCAAATCAGGTGGTCAGATATTTGTTATGCCGTGCGCCGGTTAAACGCAGGGCAAAGTGATATCGCTTTATAAAATATATCTGGCCATTTTGGAAAACTGTAGTTGAAAAGAGAATAATAAATTGTTTATAGGGTAAATAGTTTCTTTTGTTACTTTTGAGTGTTGTGGACTTTGCATTTATTATTACATCGTACATACTGATAGAAATGCTCTTTAAAGACTTTGTTAGAAAAGAATAGAATTATTGAGAAAGTGGAAAAATTTAGTGTGACATGTCACTTGATATTCATGTTTTTTTATCGGAGTGATGTGTATTAAATTATAAGGTGTCTTCGTTGAGGTCTGCGTTCAGCGGTCTGTTTGATTGTACATATAATTGAATAGAATGTTTTTGTTTTCAGATCGTGTTACCTACAGCTTTGACAGGCTGACGAATGAAGGAGAAGTAATATGACATTGCACGATGATTCATGTCAATGAGTTCGAACAACCTTTTAAAAAGAAAAGGATTTTTTCTAATCAGAATATGGTGAGAACAAATTGCAATTGAAGTAATGTTTTGATTTCTGAAAATAGGAAAATAATGAATGGGAAAAATATTGATACTACACTAAATTATGTATGTCTGTGTTGAGAAAGTCACTAAAAAAAAAATCTGTGATGGAAGCAGCTTTATGTTCAAATGAACATATTTAAAAGTAATGCTAATAATTTTTCCGTAATTTCATGATGTTTTCTATTGGATGTGTATTTAATTTCATTGATGTGTTGAAATATGTCACAAAAATCTTTTTGTCAAGGGAGATTAAATAATGCATGGTTGCAATATTTTTGTTTTGTTTTGTTTTATCTAATGAATATAATGTTGAATGATTTTGTATTTGTATACTTAAATTTTATGTATGGTTAAATTTTTTAATTTAAATTTCTTTGTCTACAGTTCGAGGGACACTGATTCCCTAGTGATTTTCCAGGTGGATTGTAGGCAAAGGGATTTTTCCTTTTCAAAGTGTGACTAATGCTGTCTTTAGTACAAATAAACAATTTGTTATTTGCTAATATATTTTCAGCAGACATGTGAAGAATCGAGTGGAAATACAATTGTCAATGTTCCTGATTATGAAGTAAAGAGTGTGTTTGTTTCAACAACAGTAAAGAAAGAGACAAGCCAGCATAGTTTACACTTGGAGGTTAAGTCCCTTTGCTTACAAGCTTTCCACATGCTGAAGATGTTATTAAAATAATGACAATGTTCATTTTGATATGAGTTCATTGCCTTAACTCAACTTTTAAAAGTCTGTATGTGGTCAAATTCATGAGAATTAATTGAATTATGAACATTTATAAAGAACTGTGTACATGTATCTTTAAATGTTTAGAAGTGTTTTAAAGTAATTTTAAAAGGAATAATATTTAATAAAAGTGTTGAATTTGTTTTGAGTATTGGGAATACTATTCCTTAAGGGAAAGCCTTGCTAGTGGTGTATTTTGAGATTGGCCTGTAAATATGCTGTATGGACTATAGAGTTTTCTATGCCCATAACTTAACATGAACTGGATGCAAGATTATATCAATCACTGAGGATATGTGTATAACCTCATTGGTTGATATCTTTGGCTGAAGTACATTTGATACATCCTCATTCTTTCAATATCCAAGTGGTGGTTGGTTTAAGGGCTATGTTTGGTCAGGCAATACATATTGCCTGTTATTGCCTGTTTGGGTTGATGAGGTTCTTGATAAGCCCCCCCCCCCCCCCCCCCCCTCTCCCACCCATAAGTACCAAAATGTGGATTTGTTTTTATATTCATATTTTAATATTGGTATTACATGTATGCATTTTGGGTTGATGAGCACGAGACAACATTAGAAAAACATAAGCATTACCATGGGATCATGTTGACAAAACAAACCTTCGCTTTATCAATTTTCAAGGGAAAGGTCAATTAGGGCAAGTGCTGTATTGGTATGTTTGTGTTTGCTTTTTCATTACAATGGTAAAAATAAGATTATATATCTTGGAAGACAATAATGTTGATTATAATGCTTCATTTTATGAGCTCCAGAGTAGTTTTATAACTGAAAAACAACTGTGCACTATATCCAGTGAGCTCTTCTGCATTGTATTGTGCATAGTAGTCCACATTTTGGTTTCTGAAACGTTAAGATATTATTTGTATTCGGTTATTTCCTCTAGAGTTTTCTATGCCCATAACTTAAGATGAACTGGATGCAAGATTATATCAATCACTGAGGATATGTGTAATTCCACATACAATTTACATGTATTTTCTTCTAAGTATATAATACTGTATATCATTTTTTTTTCACTTTACTCCTGGCATCTAAAGAAACGCCAAAATTTGACTCCACATATATTTCCTTGCATATCCTATCATTGGTTGTTTAAAAGACTTTTAATTATTGTGTCTTTTGTGTTGTTTGAGAGATCACAAGAGTATGTATGTATACTTCATAAAAACATCTGTTTTTATAATGTCAACACAGCAATCATTGACTGGTTAATAATGTTTTTTAATGGTGTTCCATTGATTATTGTTTTCACCCTAAAGTTTTGCATGCAATGTAAAAAAAAAAAGGACATTTACACAGATATTAGTATACCTTGTGTCTGTAATGGTCAAAACCTTCAACTTTTATTATACTCCAATGTGAAAATTTTAATTCCTTGAAAGTTTTTTTTTTTCATTTGTGGTACTCATTTATTTGATTAACTGTTAGTTCAAGTCATATGAAACGAGTGACTGGTGAAAAATAATGTTTATCCAATTCTTGAACCAATGCATGTATATGTCGTGTACAAGTTGCGATTTTGTACAGGTTATAACATGTACAAAAATATTGTACATGTTATAACTTGTATAATGCAAAAATACAAGTTATAACGTGTACAAAAGTACCTCATACATGTTATAACCTGTACAAAATATTGCTTAAAAATGGTTTTAACTTGTACAAAATTAAAAGTAAATCTTAATGAGGTAAAATATACATTTAAATTCACCAATGCATAAAGAACAACAATAAATAGGCCAGAACGTGTCTTTTTCTGTAGAGGACAATGATCAAAGTTTCAGAAATATATGTTTCATGACTTATGTTGGCAAATGTGTTTTCATGTAATTGTATGTTATATGCAGTCCATCATGGCTTAAATAAGTGTGAAACTATTTACTAAAAGCTTGCATTTCCTCAATGACAATTACATTAGATACGAGTAACTAAATTCTTTTAAAAAATTTAAGAACGATGCCTAATAATTTTGGGTAATACTCCACCCTCTCCTTTTATAGCATGCAAAGACTAAAACAATGTCTTATATGCTTACTCTGTCCCCTGGACATTAACTGTAACAAAAAAAGGACAAAACACACTAACATGAAGGAATAATAAAAAAAAGTTATGAACATGTTATTGAGGTCAATATCATCTTATTTTTCGATTTTGTACAAGTTAAAATCATTTTTAAGCAATATTTTGTACAGGTTATAACATGTATGAGGTACTTTTGTACATGTTATAACTTGTATTTTTGCATTATACAAGTTATAACATGTACAATATTTTTGTACATGTTATAACCTGTACAAAATTGCAACTTGTACACGACATATATATCATAAATTTAGTATTCTGTGCATGATTTTATCATTTTTTAAGGATGCATAAAGTATAATCGTCAAAAAACAATTCTCACGATCTGTTATGATTTGAAAATATGGCATCTACCGTAATTAGTTGTCGTGTTTTGAGGCTGTAGTGTACAGATTGTCACCTTTTAGTAAACTATCAACAAAGTAGCATGGATATTGAGTGCAGGTTTTTCAGTGTACACCACATTTTTGAAGTTATTTCTTCAAAGAGTGGGGTGCTCATTTTCGCCATATCTTTCCATGTTTTCTGCAGTTTATGTTCAGGTCTATATGATTTTGAAGTATACTGATATTTCTATATGAAGATAACTTCAAATGCAAAACATTCCTAAGCTTAAAACATGTTTGTTTGAAAATAATCACCTGTAAAGTTAGATTAAAGGGTGTTTGAAATTCCCTGATGTTTTGTCGATGGGGGACACATATTCGCCGTTTTTACACATCTATTTAAAACCAAATAACTGCAGCTTTATATAATATTTATCAAATAAATTTCATTATAGATGAACAGTAGATATTTCAAAGATTTAAAAAACAGCAATTTAGGCCAATCAGTATAAAAATTACTACGAAAAACTTCTTTGAAAATCGTGTTTTTCATTCAGGAAATTGACCGAAAATCGTTGTCTGTTTTTCTGTCCTTTGCAGTAAGTGCCACAATTTTGTTTAATTTTAGAAAATAATCATATTTGTTATAAAATTATAATTTATCGGCATATTTCTTCCATTTCAGTCATCCTTTCAAGTGTTTACACCTCAAAATCATAAACCGGTGAAATTGTGTCCCGGCGAATATGTGCCCCCCACTCTAGACAGAAAAAATATGATAGATATTCCTTAAATTAAAACCTATGCATCATTTTTTTCTATTTGAAGTTTCATTTGATTAAAAGTAAGTTTATTTTTGCGCCTGTCCCAAGTAAGGAGCCTCTGGCCTTTGTTAGTCTTGTATTATTTTTAATTTTAGTTTCTTGTGTACAATTTGGAGTTTAGTATGGCATTCATTATCACTGAATTAGTATATATATTTGTTTAGGGGCCAGCTGAAGGAAGCCTCTGGGTGCGAGAATTTCCCTCAACATTGAAGACCTGTTGGTGACCTTCTGCTGTTGTCTTTTGATGGTCGGGTTGTTGTCTCTTTGACACATTCCGCATTTCCATTGTCAATTTTATTATGGTGATTACAACTTTAACAATTCAATACAGTTATTTTTTCTCATGTATTTTCCCATTCAGTGAAATTCGTCTACATAAGACTCATCAGTGACGCTCATATCAAAATATTTATAAAACCAAACAAGTACAAAGAAAATCTGAGACCACTGTTTTACTTACTTAATTGTGAACTCAGCGATTTAATTAAGTTATGGTTCTCCATTATCCACTTGACAAACTCTGATGCGCTGAAACATTTTCTATACTTTAGTAAATCTTCTCTCAGCTTGTGAAGTATCAAGTGTACTGTAAAATCTGTGCAATCGTCATCGTTGAACTGATGAAAATTGGGAAGAAAAAATTCATCTGATGAATGATAATCATCAATATTGTTATACCATAAAAACTAGTGTTGTCAACAGTTAACCAGTTAATGGGTTGATTGTCAGAAGGACCCAATATCGAATACCAAAAACGCTAACCACTTAACCAGACTTTTTATTTCAATTTTAGAAGATTTGATATAAATGTGTATTGAAATCATTAAATAGTTTTGTTCTATTTTAAAAATGTTGTCATGGTAATTAATTTGAAAGATCAATTTTCCAGTATATTGATTGCTATTGTTATTCCAAAAAACATAAAATTAATTAGAACTTAGACAACTTGTCTATGAGCTCAGCTCGGGCAAGATCTTAAGACAAGTTATATAATAGTTTATTTCAAACCAAAAGCAATACAGCTTATAGGTATAACATAATTAGTATATATGTTTTTTTTACATCAGTAAACTAGATTAATTTTTACAATTTATGTTTGATAAAATATTGCTGAGACCTACGTCTGAATGTGTAACCTCCATCCTTTAAACGAAATGTAACTTAAAAATTGTGAAATGCAAATCAATGTGGATGTAATTAATGAATACTTGATGGTACGGGTTTTAATCATGTAAAATTGAAACACTCCACATTATTTTCTGAGACATCAAGAAAAAATGAAAGTATCATTGGTTTCAGACATTTTCAATTCGACAAGATCAAGAAGGTTTTTTTTTTTCAATCTGAAGTAATTACAAGCGCCATAGTAGATTAGATAATTAAAAGTCAAACTTCGTCAGGAATCTTTGGCCTGGTAATGTCAAAGGACAAACTTCAAAAAGGTATCAAAATTCATAGGTACTTGGAAACAGTTTAAGCCCTCTCTCTTGTTTCCAAAATTTGTTATTATTTTTTTTTCCTGTTAAATTCTATCATTTTCGTGTTTCTGTACACTATGAACATACGTATACTATAAATAAAGTGTATTTGCTATTAACTATAAATTTCAAATTTCTTCTCGACTCCTAGGCCATCACTGCTATTTTATATAGAGAGTCTCCATCAAAGCGATAATTATTGTCCTGTCCCTGAGTACTCTTATGAAATTTTTGTCCATGTTTAAAACAGGAAGTCATGTTTGACTTAAAAGGGAAATCGCAGGCATTTTAAGCTTGGTTGAAAGTATGTTAACTATTTTAGGATGATTTTTTGTAAAAGATTTTATGTCTGGAGAATTTAAGAAATGATATCAAAAGTCATATAGGTACATGGAGACAAAGTCTTTTTTTCAAAGTCCGTGATTATTTTGTTTTCTGTTATAGTCCATTATTTTCGCGTCTCTGTATACTAAGAACATACCTATCTATGTTATAAATATTAAAGTGTATTTAATTTTCTATTAACTATTAATTCTAAGTTTCTTCTCCATAGCGATCACTGCTATATTATATAAAAAGTCCCTTTATACTATAGTAGTATATAAATCATAGTATACATGCAGATAATGGCGAAATAATTGTCCTGTATCCGTCCAAGTACTTATGAAAATTATGTGTAAGTGAAACCGAGGTTTAATAGCAGTGGTTCTTACAATCTAAATACCACGATATGGACAAGCTCTGATTGGCTTATGTATTTTTTATTTTTATTATCTATCATACGATTGGTTCTCAGTGTTAAAACCAGTAGTCATATCTGTCTTAAAAGTCAGTCAGATGCAGGAAACGATGTATCCAGACGGCTTTATTTTCGTTTTTCTCCCAAAATAACCCAAACTGAATACTCATAAGAATGGATGACAAATGCGACTATGCATGGTATCTATAGGACATAGAGGTATGATGATTAATTTATTGTGGGAGGAAGAGAAGCAACACACAAAATGAAATCTTCTCGTTTAATAGTATAGATACCGTGATTTTTCTATTCCTTGATTCAGAAATTCAAGAGGAGATAATCAGTCAAATTGTTTTAAAACTTAAAGCTACAGAAAGAAGTTGTGATGACCTGATGGTTCCATTCCCTGATTTTCAAAATTCAAGAGGAGATAATCAGCCAAATAGATAAACTTACAGCTTCAGGTAAGAGTAGCAATACCCTGATGGTTCTCTTCTGTCATAAACTTCATTAGATGCTGGAAAAACAAATATCTGAACACTTTTAATTGGATTTAAATTAATATAACAAGATGACAAATTAGTTTTCAATAAAAGTAAATTTTCAATTTTCGCTCTGATCAAATGCAATTGAAATTTGACAGGTAGCAAAAATATCTTAAACATACATTTTTATATTTCAATAGATATATACACATGGAAAAAAGTATTGCAACACCAAATTGAAATTGAAATTAAAAAAACACTCTTTATTTTTTTGTGATATAATTTGGTAAAATAGAACTAGTTAAACATTATTTAAGTATCACCTGAGTTTAATCAATAAATATCGACTCGATAAGTTTTTATCTGCACATGCAGCTACTGTACCCGTAAACAGCAAAACAGATGTTTTTACCCTCATTGTTTTCAACACTTTAAATAACCAAGTTTTTAAAGTTATGTGATTGACACCTTGTAATGGGTCCTTGACAACTCTTAACTGCAGCAAGATGACAGATTATCAGCATAAGAGAAGCAGGGATGTCGCTGGAACAACTGCACATATTGTTGGTCATCACCATTCCACTATAAGTCGTTTTGAGAATAAAAATCAGGCAATAAACGCTGTTAAAGACCTTCTGAGATAATGAAGACCCCCTATACCATTTGCTAGAGAAAATCAAGCATAATGAAGGTTGGTCAGAAAGAAACCCATTGCATACAAGACAATCCTAAAAAGAGAGTGGTGGCCATACAGGAGCCTTTTAACAAGAACTGTTCGAGATCAACTCATCGCTACTGGTTATCGTGCGATAAGACCATTTCGGAGACCTTTGCTAACGAACAGACACACAGTTTTCCGTATCTAATGTAGTGCAGAGCTCGCCAAAGTTGGAAATTAGCATCGTGGAGGAAGATCCAATGTTCAAATGGAATTTGGTTCATCTTCCTTGGCCCGATCGTAGCCCGACTTTGAACCATATCAAGCATATATGGGACACTATTGGGCGGAAAGTGGGCGAAAGGACACCCCAGTTCAAACACATCATGGAATAAACAATGCCCTTCAGGCCTAAATTAAAATATTGTTTGTTTGCCCATCAGACCCTATGTTCTGAAATAGGGTAGGTAGGTAGGTAAAATATTTTATTTTTTTTCAACCAAAAAATAACTTGGCTCGGTTTATTTTTTGTCATGGGTAGGCAGGTAGGTATACTATTTTATTTTATAGATACAAAATCTGCATAATGTCATTTTTGTCTGTTTTGCTTTGGCTGATAAGTTTCAGGAATGTTTGAAAAAAAAAAATTTTCATGTAAAATGTGAGTTGATTCATATGCACTACTATTTTGTTTTCAGACATCAAAATATAGAGCTGTGCCGCATATTTTCAACGTTTATATGCCTGGAATTTTGAAGAGTTTTAACTTGCACTAATATTCTGTACTACGTACATTGTACGCTTACCTCTACTTAAAGGTTTTCTGTCAGGGAGAACTTTGTCCTGGTAAAATATGTCCGGGCAGACATACGTTACTAGTAGGAAAAGTCCCTAGAGTGTTTAAATTTTCTTGTGTGCCTATGTTTCCAATAAAAATGTTAACGCTTGAAGATTTGAAACTCAATTGTCACGTATTTTACATCGCATTTATAAATAATCTGTATGGAAAACTTGGGCGATTTTACTGCCAAATATTCTCCACTTTACAGGCTTTTGTCACCTTTGGTTCATGCCAGATATAAATAATATAGCAATGCTGGTCAAAGGCATCGTTAACATAATCATCCTGATCTACGGATCACAAAAGGCCATCCCTACATAGAATGCAACGTTCGTTTACAAAATAGTTTGTACACACGTTTATAATTTTGTATTAAACGAACTTTTTTGTAAATGAACCCTGCTCTTCAAGTATAAAGATACAGAGTAACGTACGTCATATCATGATTTCAAAGCGTTCAACATATCGATTTCAAACAAATGTTTTGAAACTCTTAATGCAAATGTTCATGCCAAACGCTCACACGATACCAAACAGACAAGACCTTAAAGAGGATTCCGGTAAAAAAGTTTTGAGCGGGAAATACAAATATAAGATTTTTGGTTGGAACGAAGAAATAAAATAAAATAAAATCCTGCTGGTAAATACAAATAAAAGATTTTCAGGCGGAACGAATTTATAGGGTCGGTCGGTAAAGGGCAAACAAACAATATTTTAATTTAAGCCTCATCAGAAATGGTTGCTGCTACCTTAGCAACAAATTAGTCTATTTATGGCAGGAATCAGAAGACGTTAAGATGGGGTTATCCGTTTGAATGGAGACTGCGCACAAAGTACTAGTTCTTTGGCATATAACGATCAACCATGATGTGAACAGTCATCTGAAGATTAATTTTGAAATGTCTGACAATGTAAAGTTCGACTACAGTAAAAGTTGTAAAATGCATTTTTTTGTACAAAAAACACTTCATTTTGTTATTAAAATTGTGGTTATATAAATCTTTTTTTTTTCAAACATTTTTTGTTCGTTTCAATGCCAATGTTATCATAAACTATGTTTCAATAATATTATACACATATTTTATGATATTTCATCCAAAAAAAGAGGCTGATTTTTCAAGTTTTAACAAATCAAGGTGTTGCAATACTTTTTTCCATGTGTATATATTGGGGTAAAAACTTTATTTTGGCATTAAAATTATAAATAATTTCGAAGGGAACATGTGTAAGGTACAAAGTTTCAAGTTGATTGGACATCAACTTCATCAAAAACTACCTTGACCAAAAACATTTAATCTGAAGCAAGACAGATGAACAAACAAACAAACAGACCAACTGATCATGAAACATAATACTCCTAGGTTGAGCATAAATGTTTAGTCTATGTTTTCCCATATTCCTCAATTTTTCTTTATGAATGTTTACTTATATTTTGGATACTGTGAAGCTAGAAGAGTATTCTTATCTATTATTTTTATTTTTTTCCTTCTGTTTGATTGAAGCACATTCAATAGTTTACCCCTCCCCCTTTTTTCAATAAAAATCTACCCAAGTGGGTCTCTTGTTTAAGTCAAAATTGAAGAACTACCAAAAACTCTTTCATATTAAAGAATTTGCTACAATACAACTATCTGAACACATGAAAGACCAAACCTTTCTCTTTTTTTACTATACTGGTCTTTATACATGCCTACTATATCATGGTTTTTAGACTGTACTTGACACACCAATGCATATAAAATTTGAAATAAAATTCAAGAAAAAACAAATTGAATACTCAACTTGGTGTTTTTGGTAAGAATATTGATTATTTGTCACACCTAATCACAAAAATCCTTGTCAAGAAGGATAGTTGAAGAAAAATTCTACTTCTCAAACAAATTTTTAACCCAAATATAGAAATTTCAATTAACCATGCAGTGCCGTAGACAGGAAAAGATGTATAGACTCATGAAAAATAAACATTTTTTGAAAATCTTTTCACCAAAAGTTCATTTAATACATATTCTACCTAAATGTCAACAATTGAGCCATGAAAATATTAACCCTAAAGAAAAATATTACTTTTGTATGTAGCTGTCTCTTCAACTTTGCACTAATTTTCAATAAAACTGTGCAACTAGAATTTTCATCACAAGAAGATTTCATTGAAAAAAAATCTTTCTATGTTCTTTTTAATTGAAATCATGTATGTAATACATGTACCATCAAAATCTCAATTTGCCTCAAACTGCTGTGCTTTATATCTATAAATACTTTTGAATAGTGTCAAGTGTAAAAAAGCATAATTATTACATAATTTCAGTTTTTTCAGTGTAACTTGATACCCCATGATTTTTTTTCTCTTCAAAAGTCCTTAAAAATGATGTTTTATCATTCTGGGCACATAAAAGTCCACATGAGCTACTTCCTTGCAGTGAACATAAGAAAAAAATACCCTATGCAGGTTGCAGTCTTGTAATTGACTGCTCCATAGGCTTACACGCAAAACAGCTGATCTTTGAAAATTAAAAAATTAAAAATGCTACATAGAAAAAAAAATTAATGTTCATATCATGTATGTACTAATTGTTTTGTAAATTTCTGTATTAATCAGTTGCCCATTTACATTATTAAAAGTACATAAATTAAAGCTCGGTATCACATACTGGTTTTTTGGTATATCTGCAGATGTGGATACGTTGACGTATATGATATGGTTGAAAAAATTTCATAATTCATTAAATAACTTAAAATATACATGTAGTTTTAAATCTTAACCTGCTGAGATTTCAATGAATAGTTTCATGATCTATCTCCTGTTGCAATTAGATTTTCAAAAAGTCTTTAATTAAGTTCTCCTAACAAGTAATTTTCTCCTGGAAAATTGATATTTCCCCCTTATTGGATAACGCAGTGAAAAATTGATCTATATTTTTGAATTGAAATCTCCCCTAATTCTATAAGGTTTTAGTCCTTCATTATAAAACCTTATCCTTCAGATTGTTTCCAACACAAAGATTGGGACATACATGTATACAATGGAAAAATTGAAGTATTAGCTATTGATAGTTATCAAAATAAGTTTAAACAGTTATCTTACATGTAAGACCTGCTGTGAAACAGGGTTATACAAAGGCTAAAATTATAATATACCTGTGCTTTTCTGTTGCTGTGAAACAGGGTTATACAAAGCCTTGAATTACAATATACCTGTGCTTTTCTGTTGCTGTGAAACAGGGTTATACAAAGCCTCAAATTACAATATACCTGTGCTTTTCTGTTGCTGTGAAACAGGGTTATACAAAGCCTTAAATTACAATATACCTGTGCTTTTCTGTTGCTGTGATACAGGGTTATACAAAGCCTTAAATTACAATATACATGTGGTTTTCTTTTGCTGTGAAACAGAGTTATACAGAGCCTTAAATTACAATATACCTGTACTTTTCTGTTGCTGTGAAACAGGGTTATACAAAGCCTTAAATTACAATATACCTGTGCTTTTCTGTGGCTGTGAAACAGGGTTATACAAAGCCTTAGATTACAATATACCTGTACTTTTCTGTTGCTGTGAAACAGGGTTATACAGAGCCTTAAATTACAATATACCTGTGCTTTTCTGTTGCTGTAAAACAGGGTTTTACAAAGCCTGAAATTACAATATACCTGTGCTTTTCTGTTGCTGTGAAACAGGGTTATACAGAGCCTTAAATTACAATATACCTGTGCTTTTCTGTTGCTGTGAAACAGGGTTATACAGAGCCTTAAATTACAATATACCTGTGCTTTTCTGTTGCTGTGAAACAGAGTTATACAAAGCCTTAAATTACAATATACCTGTACTTTTCTGTTGCTGTGAAACAGGGTTATACAAAGCCTTAAATTACAATATACCTGTGCTTTTCTGTTGCTGTGAAACAGGGTTATACAAAGCCTTAAATTACAATTTACCTGTGCTTTTCTGTTGCTGTGAAACAGGGTTATACAAAGCCTTAAATTACAATATACCTGTACTTTTCTGTTGACACTTTAAAAATGTTTCCTAATCTTTTATAATAGACATCTATACATTCCAACAGCATGAACACATTATTAATCCTAGTACACATCTACAAAGTAAACATTCAATTAAAAAAATATACAAATATTCCTGTAGTCAATTTGTCCTAAAACGCTTAAGTTCTGAATTACAGAAATCCAAGCAAAAAATAGTTTTCATTTTTAAACTTGTGAGTGAAAAGAGTAAAAAAATTAATGTTAAGCAATATATTGTATCATACTCAATTCCACTATATTTCCTTTTGCTTTATTTACTCTTTAGATCTTTTCAGAAACTTATTTCAGAAATAAAGAATTTTACTCTATAACAATAAACAAGAATGCACACTAAGCATCCCCTACTCATAATTTAAAGTTTGGTATGGGCAAATAGACAAACAAGATGGATGCCATATAGCCCCACTTTTGGTATATAAAAAATATTAATAAATCACTGGATCCGGCTTTGTTGACAATCACTGAATTGAGCCAATTTATTAGAATCATAAATGACAAACTGGATTCTCTCTGATGGTAACCTGTCGGCTGTACTGCTTCTGATAAGGTTGTAATATAGTATTAACTCATGTGTGTGCTTCCTCAAAAATGTACAATGTATGTTTTTCTGTATACCTTTGTTCAACTTAGGTGATACCAGAATAATATGATATACTACATCAAAAGACTCTGGCAATACTGTCATAGCTCAAATAGGTTTTAGGTGTAATACCACCAAATCATGGTACGTCACATCCGGTTGCATACGAAAGTAGGCCTAAAAAAATATTCCCTTGAATTTGACAGTTGTAGAAAATTAACCCTGCATTTCAATGCACTTAAATTTTTTTGAGTCGTAAATATGTATGTTGGGTGTCTGAAAGCATCATTCTTTTTTTATTTGATGGTCTTATAAAATATTTTGGAACGTTAAGGTTACATAGTTACCAAAGCAGGTAACCAGGAAATAACAGTGTAAAAATTGGGTTGTCTACCCTCGGCAGTGGTTACTTTCTTATATGCAATGAAATGTAGTGTGAAATTTTCACTGTATCACTGGAAAGGATTGAACTTTACACATGCAAAGTATTTCTTTGGTTGAAATAAAGGTAAATACTGTACGATTTTTTTAAAAGTGCCAATTTAACAAAGACTAATAGGGAAAAATCAATGGTGGTATTACACCTATTTAGGGAAACTAAATGTGCACTTGTGACCCTATTGTATTTTCATTTTTAAAAGTTATTAATAAACCAGTTCATACATTGTAAACATGGACTATTCGGAATGGATTTAGACACAGAAAGTACGTTTGAGGTAAAATTGCATTGAAATGGGGGTTTACGGGTGTTTTCTTAGTCAAATGGGTGGACAGACGAAGCTGTATTTAGATTAGTGTGTTAAATTTTAAATTACCCTTACAGTTTTTGTTTTGTTTATACAACATGTGAATTTTTTATTTCAGTGTTAACCATGTTCTGAAGAGCATTCTGTTGAAAAATCTTATATGTGAATTGGTCTGCAGATGACACTTCAGCATTAAAGTATGTATCAACTATCATCATGTTTTTTTTTTGTTTTGGCCGCAAAAGTTTACAATTTGCCATTGTGCCGTCTACATTTTGCACAGACAATAACTCATCTAAACACTTATTTGTCCTGGATTTATACACATCAGAATCCAGTCTCACATACTTAGGCCAATTAAAATTAATTGATAGATTTTCATCTCCGCCCGCCCCTCTGACATCGTCCCGCCCCGATTTTTTTTATTTTGAAAAATTTACGATTTCCGGATTTTGTTCATTTCCGTTACCGTTAACCGTCAATTATTTCGTTTCATTCGAACTTCCTGTTTCAAATTTCGGGGTTTTCATATTTCTTGTTTCGAGTACTTTAAAATGATTTCGTTGACAAATTCTGCTGCTCAATGATCACAATATCATCTACGGAGAATAGAGATAGATTACCAGAAGGGCATGAAATATTCGGGTTACGAATAATACGCTGTGTCCAAGAACGCAAATCAGGGTATCATCACAAATTGGAAATTTCTGGCATTAGAAAACCGTGGATTTTTTTAAAATAAAACATTGACTTTGTCAGAAAATTTGGGCTCTGAAAGATTTCAAAAGCGCAAGAAAAAAAAACATAATTGGATTAAAGAAACTGACAAAAGCACGAACTTGTTAGATCTATGACCGTACATTGATTTTAAGAAGTCGGCAAACAAACCCATTGTGTCATAGAAAGCCCTTAGATTTACCCATGGCTATTGTTTTTGTTTAAAAATACAAAATATCCTTAAAAGAGTCATTAAACAACTTCATGTTTTACATTGTAATTATATTTGCTTCAGTCTTGCATAACTTGAAAATCTTAAAAGCACAACCCCTATTGCCAACACTGTTTGTGTTCTTATTTTATTCATATAATACTTGTGTTGCATACCATTGCATTTGCATAATTTTATGGAGACTACAAACCATCGCTTAAAAAGTAGTCCAACTGAACAGAGAATTCCTCCATGATTTTACTGTTTACTGGAAATAGGTTTCTATATTAAGTAGCAATTGTAATCAGAGATATTTATTTTAAGAATCTGAAAAATTATGCACGATTCTTTATACATGTTTACACATGTAATACATGTTTACACATGTATATGGTATTAGCTAATTATAACACTTGCATATATATAAAGTTCAGGTCACAAGAAGGTTTCATATTAAATAAAATTTAAAAAATAAAATCCTCCCACCCGCCCTATTTTTTTCAAAACTTTGGATGAAAATCTACTAATTAATTTTAGTTGGCCTTAAACTTTATAATTCTTACCAATTATTTTTTGTACCAGCATTCCAAGGGACATAACCCTTTTTAAAAACATTTTGAGGTATTTTTTTATTACTCTTTCTCCCCATTTTCTAATGTAAAATACAAGAAAGTGGACTTTTTGTGTAAATCTATTAGAAATATACTGTTATGAGTAAATAAAAAGACTTTGATACCAGTAGCAATAAATTATTGACTGAAAGGGAACCGTTATTTCTCACACTAGGGGAACAGACCAAAAACTCAAGTTACACATAAGGGCTTATAGAAACTTCCGTGTAGACTGTTAACATTTATAGAGACAGTTCTTTCAGCTAAAACACTTTAATTATTGATTTAACATTACATTTATTTCATTTTTGTGGGAAAATAATCACATTTGTTTTATTTTTTAGACAAAAGATATCAAGTTTTGATGAAAAAGGAAGGAAGGAGGAAAAATGGACCAAAACAGACCAAAACAGACCTTCAAATGAACTCTAAAAGGTGCAATAAAATTGTTTATCATCTTAAAGTTGTCTTTTGTATTCTATTTAATTGTTTGAATGCATATATCATGAGTTTATGATCAGATATTAGTCAATACTGCATTTTATAATGATACACTGAAATTAGGATTTTTCGAAGAAATTGGACTGAAATTGCCGTAGGATATGGCCTTACGTTATAGTGATTTTCTCTGAAACTATAGTTCTGACTGAGACAAAACTTGACAGTTTTGCTTGAAATAACTTGCAATTGGAGGGGAAAAAATTGAATTAAGTTTATTTGACATTTACCGTAGGTGTTCTTTAGGTGTAATACCACCAAATCATGATACGTCACATCCGGTTGCATACGAAAGTAGGCCTAAAAAAATATTCCCTTGAATTTGACAGTTGTAGAAAATTAACCCTGCATTTCAATGCACTTAAATTTTTTTGAGTCGTAAATATGTATGTTGGGTGTCTGAAAGCATCATTCTTTTTTTATTTGATGGTCTTATAAAATATTTTGGAACGTTAAGGTTACATAGTTACCAAAGCAGGTAACCAGTAAATAACAGTGTAAAAATTGGGTTGTCTACCCTCGGCGGTGGTTACTTTCTTATATGCAATGAAATGTAGTGTGAAATTTTCACTGTATCACTGGAAAGGATTGAACTTTACACATGCAAAGTATTTCTTTGGTTGAAATAAAGGTAAATACTGTACGATTTTTTTAAAAGTGCCAATTTAACAAAGACTAATAGGGAAAAATCAATGGTGGTATTACACCTTAATAGCAACTTTAGTCAAAGCTTGATATTATAAACTTTAGAGCTAACAAAATGCAAGATGGAAAAAAAAATGTTGAGGTTATGAATGTTTAATGATAGTTTGTAATGACATGCTTTACAAGTATTTTTCCCTCCTTATTTCTATTGGCTTTTATTACTCGATTTATTTCACTTGACTGGGCGGAGTTTAACCGTTTCGCTGATAATAAACCAGTCCATCTATAGATAGGTGTTTCAGGATAAACTCATCAATGAAGTGTCCAGTCATTCTTTTGTAAATTTCTTTGATGACACTGATAGGTGATTAGAAATCAGTAATAATTATAACGGCAATCATCCTAATCACACACATCTTCAAGTAGACTGTCCGTATGCAAATTAAAACGTAAGCTCCGCCCGATCAGTTGAAATAACATTGGTAATAATAAACTGGTAGATGGATTTTAATAAACTGGTAGATGAAGAGTAAAGATACTCACCAAGGAACCAGTCAACTTCCTTGTCTCACTATTTGTAGTTCGTTCCACACAAGTCAAAACATAAAATGTTATTTGCATACAAGTGAAGAATATTATTCATCATCTACAAAATAAATATTAATCCATACATGTTTTAAAGCAAAAGTATTTGATGGAAAATAATGTTATCGATTTCAAAAAAAAAAGAGAAGAAAAATGATTGTTAAAAGTATCTAGTCAACCTATTTTAGGACAACAATTTGCTATCAATAAATATAATTGAAAATTGAAAATAAATAACTATAGCGAAGTTCATATCATTTAAGATAAAAAAAAATCTTCATCAAATACCAAACATTTATCTTTTAATATATCTTGTGTTTTAAGACACTATTTATCTTTTGCGCAGGGACAGTTTTTTTTAATGAACAAACAAATCTTCAAACTCAAAGTCAATTTTTTTTTATTGTTATACAGGAATAAGACCTTCTTTTTTTTTTTATTGTTATACAGGAATAAGACTCTTTTTTTTTGTTATACAGGAATAAGACCTTTTTTTCATTTTTTAACTCATTGCTGTATCTATTTACCCCTTTGCCCAACATTTTACATTTTGTACTATTGAAACTAACCTTTTATTCACTTTCCTTCTGGAATAATTATCTTTTTACTAGAAATTTTGAATCAAACCATTTTTTATTTTAAAGAAAATTTGACCATCCCTCCCTCCCTATCCCCAAACAAAAAAAGATGAATGGTTGGCATCTAAACTATTCATAGATATCTATATGAATCACTGTACCTTTATATTGGTTTCATGTAATTTCCTCTTCATTTCATAAGAAGAAATGGAAGCCATCTGGTATGTCCCAACTGTCCACACACTCTGCACAAATGACTGACATAATGTTTGACTGAATTCCACTAGTCTTTGTGAAATAACAACTATATCCAGAACTGAACCTGATACAGGTAGTACAGCTGTTTTCTTAACCTTTGAACTTGCATTGCTACACGAGGAGATTAACCTTACAGACGGTTCTGCTTTAAGTTTATGGGCAATTGGCTTAATAAGTTTTGGACTGGCAGTTTTTATGTTCCCATCATTTTCACTTTGATCTGAATCTGAATATGGTACAAGTGGTACAGTTTTAATATGTCATGGTTGGCCAGGTTCCTCATGTACAACATTTCTTATCACAGTTTTTACAGGATCTAGGTTGGTCATTAGTTTGAGCAATTTCAGACAATGGAGGGAAGCTGAATTCATCTGAATGATCCGAATGATCTGAATCTGTATGATCCATTTCAATGTCATCTTCATTGATGTCATTTTCAACGTCATCTGCTTTCTCTCTCTTTTCATCATTGTGTGTTTTTATCATTTACATCACTTTCATTGTCATTAATTTTAACCTCATCTATTCCATAATCCTTTTCGACACATTCTATTTTTGTAACATCATCTATTTTGACGGTTGTTTCAAAGTTGTCTATTTTATTGTCATGTTCAATACTCGCTTTTCTACCATCACCTTTTTTGAAATCATTTTCAAAATTGTCTGGGTTATATCTATGATTGAAAGAGCTGGTTGTCTGTATTGATTCAGAAGTTTTTGGTTTGAAAGCTGAGGTTTGTACATTTGATTGGGATACGTCACCAGGATGGCTCCACTGAAGTAAAACATATAACACAGGTAACATAGAACACTTATATATGAGGAAAAAGTAATATACGAGTATTAAACCATGTATTACTATTATCAAAAATTGTAGGTCATACAATTAATGTTAATTTTTTTTTTAAATTGTGTCTTTCTAAAATTAAAGAAAAAGCAAATAAAAAAACAATTTTCTGACAAAAAATTTGGTGTTTCGAGTTTTGTACTCTGGTACTGGCACTGAGAGCATGCTCTACATATACCTTAAGTCTAAAATAGAATTAGCGAATTAAAAATGTGAAATATCATATCATTACACTATATGTATTTAGAAAGGTTGCTGCTTGTAAGACAACTGCATGTGTTTATACCGTAATATAGAAGTTTATATCTTGACATCAGTTATTTTCAAAATAACATTTAATTTAATTTCCCATACTTCAATTTTTTTTCATAAATCATGATGTAGTATTCATTTAATTTTATTTTCAGGGTATTAGTAATCCAAACTTAATTAATTTGCCTTGTTTGCTAAGATTTGCCTAAAAATATATTAATAATAATGATATTAGAATTCAAATGTACTGGTAACCCATAATCTCTTTGTAAAATGGTGGAAAAGCTATGATAACTTTAAGTATACCTTCAATATTACTGTAAACTGGTGTGGAATGAGCCGATACTAGTCCACTGAATGCACTGTTGATGGATGGTGTTATTAATTTCAAAGACATTGTTCTATCTCTGGGACTGGATACAGAACTTAATGATTCTTGGTATGTTGATCCAATATCATCAAAGCACTGGGTAGTAAACTGAAAAAGAGACCAACTATTGTCACAGAATTGAGGGATAGAAGGAGGTCTCAATTAAAATTCAATAGAAATAAAGCAACTATCAACATTTTCTTCAAAAATTATGTTCTTCAAAAATTATGCAGTCTTGAATTGCTGTGACACCAGATCAAAATGTCATTCTTAAGCAGATACACAGTTTTTAAATATATTCATGTGCGGTTTGCGTATGTAATTTAACAAGCAAGTTGTTTATAGTAAGATTTCAAAATGGTTGTAAACCAGTTTTGGTTGTCAGTATATAATGAAAGTTTGCACAAGATTTAACTATCGAGGTTTGGGCAGTGACCATTGTCGTACGTTTCTTTTGTATTGAAGTTTAATTTCATTATGTCTGATATCGAGTCTGATAACCTACCTGATATGGAAGGTGTAGAGCTGCCATGTCAAGCTGACTCTGATGAAATTACAAATGCTGATTTGTTGTCGTTGATGAAAACCTATTTTTCCAGAAAGTTGACGGGAATCTAGAGAAATTTTGCAGATACCACACATGATTTTGCCAAAAGGTACAGAAATCTGAGAGTTCCTTTATGTTCAAGGGTAACAAAGTTCAGTTTGACTTAAATTCTGATATGTTGGACAATATTGATATTGCTGTAGACTGTATAGAGCACCGGAGATATGAGAAGGCCGTCAAAGTGCTGAAAGAATCGGGGAAATCTTTGAAGAAAAGGAATAAGCTGATTCGTACAGCGAATAAATCTGAAGGTGGTTGGAAAACTGTCGAAGAGTATTTGAATAAAAACGTGGCTAGTGACTGAGAGGATGAGAAGCGTATTCAGGCAGCTGATGGCAGAGTATAATGAAATTGAAAACCGTGAAGCAGAATAAGCGTCAAAACATAAAGAAAAGGCCCGTGGAATCTGCTGGTGGTCTGTCAAGTAATGCTCACAACGGTAATAATGGTAATTTTTCACAGCAACAGCCCTTTTTTGGCAAGGGGGCCTCCACCCCCATCACATCTCGTCAGAACAGACCTAGGGACATCTGTTACAATTGTGGTCTGTATGGACATTGGGCTAAAGACTGCCAAAAAGGGGGAAATTCAGCAGCTTCCAGAGGACCACCCTACTGAGAGATGTCCAGATATTCTTAAGGTACAAAATGTAGACAATTTTGACTCTTTTTATGATTATGAATCCCATACCTGTCAACCTGTGACGATGAAAATGCAGGTCATGACCTGCATTGCATGACCTGCATTGAAGAATCAAATCTCAGGTCATAACGCGTACGAACTTTTTCGAGCTGAATTTCAGTATTTATTGTACATTTTTCTTATAATTTAAATCAAAGTTACCAAAACATCAATGCATGTTCACTTGGTTAAGTAATTTTAAATCTTATTAATTATTGTTTCATTGCACTTTTAAAAGATTTTTATAAATTTGTGTCACAGTCTTATGTTCTTTACTCATCGTGGTGATGTAATTCAACCTCACGCACCAAATACTAGGATATATTTTCCATAAGTAATTCTATAATGTTTGAAACCAGCTATTCAGCCATAAAACACATCATTAAATTTCAATTGAAATTAGACTTATAATAAAATATAGTAATACAGTTAAAAGAAGTATAGTTGAACAAAATAATTTTCAACTTTTTTTTTTAAATTGTATAAAGGTATAAAAATAATGAAAAGTTATATTTCAATATATATTTGAATTTTGTTTTTTTAAGATTTAATCTTTTTCATCCCAAAAACGTAAATATAAGGAATAATTTTGAATGGTGACAAAAAAGGGGAAGTAAATCTAGTTGAAATATGTTTGTAAAACAACAGTGCAATTTATTTACGACCTTAAAGCTAAGGTAATTGGTATTAATTAACAGTGTGTTTGACACCAAAGCTGTCAAGTGAAGCCATGCACTTAATGGGCAACTTAATCTGACAGTTTACACAGGTAGATGAACTTCCTGTTCATGGAAGAATTATGAATTTGCCGGTATTTCAAAGGAATATTACTTATGAAATCAATCTCAAGGCTAAGAAATACGGGTGAAAACAGGTCATTTTCGGAATTCTCGGGTTATTCAATGACCCGGCGGGTGTCCCGGGTGATCCCTCAGAATTGTGAAAATCTCGGGTCACACCCGCAGAATACAGGTCAGTTGACAGGTATGGAATCCGGTACCTCTTGTATAAATGTTAAAAATAGACTGAAAAATTCTTTGGATTTTTGGAAAAACATTAATGCTTCAAAGTTTTTATTAGATTTAATTGAGAATGGTTATAAAATACCTTTAATTAATGAACCAGAGTGTGTTTTGCTAAGAAGTAATAAATCTGCTTTAGAACATAAAGATTTTGTAGAAAAGGCAGTTCAAGAATTAATTGATGCTAGCTTGATAAAAGAGGTATCGAACAGACCGCATGTTGTTAACCCGTTAACTGTATCGATTAATTCATCAGGTAAAGGTTGTTTAATTTTAGTCTTGAGACAAGTAAACAAGCAAGTTGTTAATAGTAAGATTAAGTTTGAGGACTGGAAAACTGCCAGTCAGTTTTTGACAAGCGATTGTTTTGGTTTTGCCTTTGATTTCAAAGCAGGATATCATCACATAAACATTTTCCCCAACCATCAGAAGTATTTGGGGTTTTCTTGGAAGTTTGGTGAAAGGTAAAATATTTTGTTTTTACAGTTTTGCTGTTTGGCCTCTGTTCAGCGGGGTACGTATTCACTAAAGTTGTAAGACCTTTAATTGCTCACTGGCGCAAAGACGGTATAAAAATTACAGTGTATTTAGATGATGGCTTATGTTTAGCGGAGACTGAAAAGACTTGTTGTGAACAATCTGTGAGGGTCAAAAACGATTTGATATTGTCAGGTTTTGTTCCTAACAAGGACAAGTGTATATGGACACCTGTTCAAACTTTAGTTTGGCTTGGTTTCACTTGGAATTTGAAAAGTTCTTTGATGGAGTTGCCATTAATTAAAATAGAAAATTTTATCAATTTGATTGATGTAATTCTGTCGAAAGCTTTTAAAGTTAAAATTAGGTCATTAGCTATTGGAAATGTTACTCAAAAAAGGTGTACTTGATGCTCGTGCAAAATCTACAGTAGAAAAAATTGCTGGATATTTTCAGAGATTCGTTAAATGGACTGGAAAATACTCTGAAATTAAATGTGTTTTACCCTCTCAAGAATTATATGTAGGTCTATATTTACAAAATTTAATGCAATCAGCTAATCATTATAGCATTATAGAATCCGCTTTTTATGGAATTAAATGGGCACATAATCTTGCTGGGGTAGCTAATCCATGTATTCTGAAATGGTAAGATTGATCATAGAAGCATCAAGAAGAAAATTGAACAGACCTATAGAGAAAAAGAGTCCAGTAACTTCTGATATTATGATCAAATTATGTTCAAAGTACAATTCAGTTGGTTGTTCTCTTAAAGATTTACGCCTATTAACAATGTGTGCACTATCTTATACTAGAAGCTTATATTATGTAAATATAAGCGCTGTTTATTTAATGACATCATAATCTGCATGGGTGTAGCACAGGTTTTGGTACTGATAATCCCCTGGACTACAGTCTTCATGATCACTCCTTATTTGGTTATAAGGCAAGGAGTGATACATTCCATTCTCAAATTTCACAAGGATGCTAGGTAGTTGGTCATTTTGAGTTTTGCTGCTGACAGGGAAAGTCAAACATAAGTTGTCATAAAGTTACAAAATATCGTTTTTTAACCATAATATTAACTAGGTGTTAATATCCGTATATTATTGCAATATTGCAATTGGACATTTGTGTTTATCTTCATATATATGTGAGTACGAACTACACTGCTTATTATCTTTCTTTTGGATTGTTGCGATTATTTTACTAAAAGGAACTTAGTGTTTTAATATTGTTGAAAATTTAACATTCCGTTCACGTAGTCTACTGTACAGCAATTTGAAAGAACTTTCCCGTAAATACAAATATACTGAACTTTATAATTATGGCTTCCAGACGTAATTCAAGGAATCAGCCGTATTCAAATAGACATTTGGACCTAAATAACCCAGACAATTGGACGTCACAGCAACTGAGGATAAAATTACAGCAGCTGGGGATTGTTGTACCCAAGAATATTGCTAAGAGTGTTCTTAAACAATTTTATTTGGAAAATAAAGATCGCCAGATTGGCAATGCTATTATTGCCCAGACCGAGGAAGTTAGTGATCCAGAACGCGCCGTACCGAATCCTTTAGCCTCAGCGAGTGCCCCAGACAGTTCCGCAAATGTGATCGACGAATTGCGTAATCCAACAGCTGATGAAAGTAGTTCGCGGAGCAATGAAGCAACCGGAAGTGCACATTTCGACAGCGTCGGTGGCAACAACATGGCTGCAATCATACAGTCCTTCAGCATTGTTTCGCAGTCCGTCGCACAATGCGCGTCCGGTCTCCAACAAACAGTTAGCCTTATTGCTAATCAAAAATGCTCAGAAATCAGTACTTCCAAGAAATTTGATCTCGCTCAGTGGTACCACAACAGAAACGCAGAGGACGCACCACTCATCGGGAATGGAGCCATACAAAGCCGGCTAACACCACCCTCATTAGGATACTCGTCCATTACACCGGGTACAACAGGTGTGCGATCGGATTCATACTCCAACGTAGATATTGCGGCACCATCAGTACAGAGGAATATAATTGAGGGTAAGGACGTTAATTTAGGTACTCTCCTCATTCCTAATTTTGAAGCTCCTCTGACCCATTCAATAATTGCCGATGGGTTACACGTAAACATGGCCAACAAACCCGATCCGAGATTAAATAGGCATCTTTCCATCCAAGAATTCATCCAAGCTTTTGGGAAATTCAAAAGAATTATGTGTAATGCATATCCAGAACGTAGGGAGGAACTAGATGCTTATGAAGCCGACATAATTAACATCCATAATTTCCATGGCCTAAAATTTTATGATTACCATAAAATATTTTCTGCTAAAGCTGCAGCTCTTTTGAGAGAGAAACGTGTTAAAGTCGATTGGAGTCTCCGCGACCGTGATATCCTTTCATTAATTACAGCAGGATCCTCAGTAAATGTGTGTAAAATCTGTAATTTAATTGATCATGCTACACAATACTGCCCATTGCAATCTTCAGTCCAGGTTGAAAGTCCGTCTTCAAGATCATCTTCATCTAGTAACCTACAATCGGTAGACAAGCAAGGTCGTTCAAGAGTATTTCATGAAGGTCGGGAAATGTGCAATAATTTCAATAACCCCAAAGGTTGTTATAGGAAAGTGTGTTATCTACTCCATCAGTGTACAAAATGTCGTGCAACAGGCCATGGTGCCGCAACCTGTAGGAAATCTAATGTGCCTGTTCATTCTTCAACATCTTCTATGTCCTCTAAGAATAAACCGGAGAAACAAAATTCAGGATGACTATCCAAGGAAAATTTCTTGCGTGAAGCTTCAACACCAATAAATGTTGATAAATTGGAGGAAGAGTTATCATCACATCCGGATAAAAATTTTGTATTATATCTATGTAATGGCCTGAGGCAGGGTTTTGATTGTTTAGTTCAAGGGGATATTTCAGAATCTAAAGAGTGTAAAAATAATTTTTCTGCAAGGTCTCAGGTTAAAGTTGTATCAGAGTTAATTAAAAATGAATGCCAAAAAGGTTTTGTACATGGACCTTTTCAGTCCTTACCTTTTGCAAATTATAGAGTTAGTCCACTTGGGGTTGCTGAAGGAAAATATTCTGGGAAGAAACGTTTGATTTTAGATCTTTCATCTCCACATGACAATGACAACTTTCTAAGTATTAATGAAATGATTGATAAAGAAGAATGTTCCATGTCTTATGTTAAAATTGATGATGCTATAAGAATTATTCTAAAATTAGGTAGAAACAGTACACTTTGTAAATACGACATCTCAGATGCGTTCAAAATTTGTCCTTACTTGCCATCCCAGTGGCCTTTATTTTGCTTCAAATGGCAGTCTTTTTATTATTATTATGTAAGATTAACTTTTGGCTGTCGGTCTAGTCCTAAAATTTTCGACACCATATCACAAGCAATTTGCCATATTGCAGAGAAAAATTATAAGATTAAGAACATTTTACATCTACTTGATGATTTTCTTACTATTGATCACCCAAGTGAAGATGGTGAAAGAAGTATGGCTATAATGATGACAATTTTTAAACGTTTAAATATTCCTATAGCCAAACACAAGACTGAAGGACCAGTTACTTGTCTAGAGTATTTAGGTATTATTTTAGATTCAAACAAAATGGAAGCAAGACTTCCAAATATTAAAGTACAGAGAGTATGTGAGTTTATTTCCAAATTGTTGTCAAAATCATCTTGTACAAAAAGACAGTTATTACAGTTGTTGGGACATTTTAATTTTGCCACAAGAGTTATTTTACCTGGCAGATCTTTTTTGTCATACCTTATTAATTTGTCAACTACTGTTAAACATTTAAATGAATTTGTACATTTAACTAAAGAATGTAAGGTAGATTTAGAATTTTGGTTAAGATTTTTGTCAAACTGGAATGGTATTACTATGTTTCATGATTGTTATTTCACATCCAGTTATGACTTTGAATTGTATACAGATGCTGCTTCTACAATAGGCTTTGGGGGATATTTTCAAGGCAAATGGTTCTCTTCTTATTGGCCTGTTAATTTACCTACTTTAACTGACAATTCGTCTATGGCGTTCTTTGAGTTATACCCTATTGTAGTAGCAGCATTGTTATGGGGCCACCTCTGGCCCTGTAAAAAGATATTATTTTGGTGTGATAATGAAGCTACTGTTGCTATTGTTAGAAAGGGACGCTCTAAATGTTTAGAAATTATGAAACTTATGCGTCAATTAACATGGTGTGCAGCTCAGTCTAATTTTCATTTTAGTGCTAAACATGTACCTGGTCATATCAACCAAATTTCTGATGCTTTGTCTCGTTTTCAGATGACTCGTTTCCGAAAATTGGCTCCCCAGGCAGAGCAGAACCCTCATACATGCCCCAGTGTGTCAGAAGTAATGTGGTCTTAACAAACACAGTCAACAAATTATGGTCTAATGCTGTAGCTATGAGGACAAGAGCTGTTTATGAGACAGGATATAACCATTTCAAAACATTTCTTCTTTTAAATGGGGTCAACCTGAATGGGAACAAATTACCTCCCATATCTGAAGAACTTTTAATTTATTTCGTTAGTCATTGTTTTCAAATTCTGAAATTACAATATTCTACTATTAAGCTGTATATTTGTGGTATTAGATACATGTGTCTCAAGGACAACATCCCCTCACCTTTTCAATCATCAGACAAAGACCATAAATCAATGGTTCGACTATCTTTATTTCTAAAGTCCGTTAAACGTTCACAAAAACAGTCAGTTAGGCCAAGATTTCCAATTACTTCTGACATACTAAAGCAAATGTGTGTTAAACTGAAGAGAGGCTTTTTTTTTCAGAATTTATAGACTTAATGCTGGAAACTGTTTGTATAGTAGCATTTCATGGATTTTTACGTTGTGGTGAATTTACTGTAGATAATGCATCTAACTTTGATTCAGAATCTAATTTATGTGTTTCTGATGTTACATTTTATGAAGATTTTGCAATTCTTCATCTAAAGCAGTCTAAAACTGATCCTTTTAGGAAAGGCATTGACATACAACTGCATAGGCTAAACAATATCCTATGCCCTTATACAACTTTAAAGCACTACTTACAAATGAGATCAGTTAAAGGGAAATGTGAACTTTCAGATCCTTTGTTCATTAATGAAAATTTTTCAGCTTTAGAAAGAAAATATTTTATTACAAATTTAAAAATTTTATTAGAAGCCTGCGGATACAAAGCAGAGCTATATAATGGCCATTCCTTTCGTATAGGCGCAGCAACCAGTGCTGGAAAAGCTAATGTTGAAGATCACTTAATTAAAACATTGGGTAGATGGAGTTCTGATAGTTATTGTCGCTATATAAGAACAGATAAATCTTCTATTAAGAATGCACAGCAACAAATTTGTAACAATTAAAAATTTCGAACTGTAATGATGTATGTCTTCATATACTTGCATGTATATATAGATATATGCTTGTAAAATCTATGTAGCATTAAGAATAACTCTTGCTAATTTTATTTTCATGAAATAGTCAGTTGTGTGTATGTTATACATTGTGTATCATTAAACTATGTACAGCTTAAATTGTGTTTAATAGAATTCCACAGTGTGTAGTTGAAGGTTAATTTATTCCATTATCCACTTTTTCCCATTTATTACCTTGGGGGTCACTCAGCTGCTTCACACCTGACTTTTTGGACCCTTTCGAAATTGACCACTGGTCTAATTTCTCATTTCCCCCAAGTCATTAAATGTAATACATCTACATTTATTTCTCTCTCCACCGTCAATCTAACCCCCTTTATCGTAGCCACCTGCTATGAGATGGAGCAACGCTTCATACCCTTATAGGAACTCATCTGGTTCCGGTTGGTTGACGGAGTGTCCATGTCCATGGGGCTTGGTCCATCTACACCAAGTGTCGTCGACAGGGCCTGGAGCTAAATTTCCCTTAGCTGAGTACTTGACTCCCAAGGGCCAAATTATTTATATGTTTTATTAATAAAATATAGAAATTAAATAATCTTGTTGTCAGCAGCAAACTCATTGATATAATGTTTGGTCTTACTAGATTCTCGGTTTCAATCTTATAGGGATGTCTATGTCTGAAGGTCACATTAAATGTCAGTTTGTCAACACTTCAGGAGTATGTTAAGAAATAAGTTACAGTACAGGGTATAAAAGAACACCAGAGAACACCTAAACAAGAGAGCTACAAATACAGGGTATAAAATAATCACCCAGAACACCTCTTAAAAAGAGGAGTTCTCAAAAGGTCACAGTTTACTGAATCATGAGGAACACCTAAACAAGAGGCAACCAGCTAAACAAGGTACATGAATCATTATCAATGAACCACAGAAAATAGATAACAGACTTAACAATGAATAAGTCATCACTTGCTGTATCCGTCGTTCGTCAATGTCATGGTTACTTCTGTTAAGTTGTGGATTTCAGTCGTTCGGTTATATCTCTAAGTCCCTGGAGTCATAAAATAAACGGATTTTTAAGGTATCAAGAACTTTGTAGTATAAAAGCAAAGCACATTTCAGTTTGTAATCAATATATAGACATTTTTATTGAGAAGAGACTGTTACAGGAAAGGCAGACATGTATTGATACAAAAGCTTGACATTCCACAATGTCCATGTACAATATTAGACTGCTATTTAAGGTAGATCATAAGTATATACTTTTTGAGACAGAGTTTTCTTATAATTTGCCAAAATGAAGATTTTACTATGTTTTTTTCAAAAATGATATTTGTTTAAATATTTTGGATAATACAATAAATCGCCAAGTTTTTCTTGTATAAATAAACAGTCTAATTACCATTAAATTGCAAATCTGTCTCAAAATTTGAAGATTTGGGCAAATAACTAGACCGATTTTGTATTGTGATTGTACAATCCTAGATGGCGGTATGTATCTACCTTAAGAGAAGCAAATATTGACTTATCTTCTGATATGTATATTTTTAGACCTTTGTCATTCTTGAAAAAATCACAGAATTTGTTCTTAGGAAGAAAAACTATAGTCTGTCATATAACAGAGCGAGAGAATTAATTAAATGTGCATTATTCGAGATTGGTTGTAACTCTAAAAGATTTTGGTCTACATAGTTTTAGATCAGGAAGTGCTACAGCTGCCGCTCAAAACAATATTTAAGATAGGTTATTTAAAATGCATGGTTGGTGGAAATCAGATCAAGCTAAAGACGGCTATGTATTAGAAAGTTTACAGAAGCGTTTGTCAGTATCTCAAAATCTTGGTATATGATATGTACTTAATGTCAAGTTTGCTTTCTTTGTGCGTTGAGATGGTCATTGCGCCTAACAATACTTAAATATGTATTTAGTTTTCTATTATGACTTTATCGTATAAAGGTACATATCTGAATGTGCTCAGATATGTATGCTTTACAAAAACCTAGAGAGATTTAGCACATAAATACTTTATGTTCGTTTGAACACAGTGAATTTAGAACATAATGCTTATTATGTTGGTTTATGTAGATAAAGTAAAGTTATCTCCCCTTTATTAAGATTCTGATCAGTTGATGGACATGTGTTTGGAATAGCCTTCAGTATATTTCTTTCAGAACCATTACACTCAAGCCAAACCTAAGTAATAAACAGTTGATAAATCAAACAAATGCAAAATTTAAATTAAAAAATTCATTTTGGTCTCTTTGTGGACAGTTGTCTCATTGGCAATCATACCACATCTTCATTTTTATACTTGCAAGTGTGGTATTTCACTGTCAAATTGCATCAATTATATTATTATTTGTAAAAAAAGCTACTGACTGTAAAAACTCTCTGCTAAGACAAAATGTTTCCATAGAGTTTTATTTATAACATAAATAATGAAAACATGTTTGTGTAATGGTACATTATCCGCTTCAAGCTTTGCACTGTTGTTTTCTTTTACTTATTCATTATCAGAGGCAAGTTAGAGGGGGGGGGGCCTTACCTGGAAAAAATTTGGTTGATTTTATAGGGAATCACTGAAGCATGACCGAAGCTGGCCCCCTTTTAGGCAGTCAGCAGGCCTATACCATGGAAAACCTTAATACAGTATTACATCACTTACTTTATCATTTGCCCATTTCTTGTACAAGAATTTTGATTTTCCATCATCTCCAAGGACAAATTTAAAAGTGTGGGGTTGGGAATGGCCACTGATTGGATTGATAAAATCCTGAAATAGAAGAAAACAGTGTTAAATATTACTGTGTTATTAAGCTGTTTCTGCATTGGCCCCGTTTTAGATTTGAGGTTAGCTGTATTGGACCTGAGACTAATGTGCATTACAAAATCACAGATTTCCATTACAAGTCATTGGACCTTACAAAACACTGAACATCATTTAAACTTTCTTTATATGATATTAAGTTAAAAAAAAAAGTTGCCACTTATTTAAGCGACATTTTGATTCAAACAATGTTCCATTCGTGTTAATAATGCATAGCTGATTTTCTAATGCATGACTGTAGCTATTTCTTCATTCATAATGACCAGTTGTCGAAATTTTCCTTTTATAAAACATGGGCATTTCTATACATAATGTAGTTAGTTGGTTAATAATTATCAATAATAGGCTGTTTTACAAGGTAAGTATGTTGGCAGTATTGACTATACATCTCCTATCATTGCTGCCTAAGTTATATGACTAGGACAGACTTCCTACGTGTCACTTCCTGATTTTTTTCAATTTTATAGTTAGGGGTCTGACATCATTCCAGTTATAACTAAGAGTGTGCAATAACATGAATATTGACACCTGCTGAATAATGCCTTTCTCAAAGGGCAATAAGTATCATGGCACTTCTCAGTACGTAAACAAACAAATTATAAGATATAAATAAATAAAAGAAAGGGAATTGTAGCAAGTTCTTTTAAAAAGAACTACATTGACATCATCATTCATTGTGTGTCTTGCTATGCCCCATGGTTGCCTAAATTTTTGTATTGTTTTTGCAAGACGACTTAATCCTTTGAGTCCCAGGACACAAAGATATGTCCATTACATATACATGTAGTTATTATTTTAATTGACTAAAGCTTGTTAATAAACAGACTGAATCCATACATATGTATAATGTGTATATATATTATACTGATATAATAATGTAACATGTCACATGCATTTTATATAAGATCTCATAGATTTAAACTATTTTTTTCTCACAAACTCACAAATTGAATAAAAGTCAAAAGGAGTTTCATGTTAAGTTTGTGAGTATGTGATCCAGTTTACAAATCAAATATGATATTCTTGAATAAAATAGGATTTTAATTGAGGGTCTGATCCATCAATTTTGTTTTTGAGTAGCAAACTGTCACAATGACTTCTGTACCTTAATCCAATTTGTAACATCATAAACATTATTGGTTTCAATTGCTTGGGGTTTTGGTTGGAAGCAGTTTTCAAACGCATACATTAGTCTTGGTAGTGTAAAAGCTGCATGTTTATTCAACTATACTGAAAATCTGAAAAAAATGTTTGTTAAAATTATGTATGAAATAAATAAAGATATGTAATGTAAGAAAGCCATTGTATTATAAAATGATGAATTTCATTTAATTGTATGATTACATGAAAGAATTAACTCATTCAAAGTAAACACAAGAGTGCACACGCTGAACTGTCTCAGCTTCTTTACTAATCATTGATATTATGTTGATAGTCCTAAATATAAAGCTACAACTGTCACATAGACTTAACCAAGAAAACTAAACATAGACCAATGAACCATGAAAATGAATACAATGTCAGATGAACCATGCCAGGCAGGCATGTATAGCTAACAATTCTTCCATACAACAAATATAGTTGACCTATTGCTTATAGTTTAAGAAAACAGACCAAAAATCAAAAACTTAACACTGAGCAATGAACCATGAAAATGAGGTCAAGGTCAAATAAAGCCTGCATGACTGACATATAGATCATAAAATATTTCCATACACCAAAATATAGTAGACCTATTGCATACAGTATAAGAAAACAGACCAAAACACAAAAACTCAACTGTAACCACTGAACCATCAAAATGAGGTCATGGTCACATGATACCTTACAGTCCTTCCATACACCGAATATACTGCTTATGATATCTTGTTCACTGATTCATGAAATGAGGTCAAGGTCAAGGGAGAACTATTTGACCGGCATGAGGACCTCGCAAGGTATGCACATACCACAGATAGTTATCCTATTACTTATTATACTAGTAAGAGAGAATTTAACATTACACAGAAATCTTTACTTTTTTTCAAATAGTGACTGAACTAGTACTATGAAAATGAGATCAAGGCCATTGGACATGTGACTGACAAAAAGTTTGTAACATGAGGCATCTATATACAAAGTATGAAGCATCCAGGTCTTCCACCTTCTAAAATATCTAGTGTTGTAGCTGCAGCAATATCACTTTCCCTATGTCGAGCTTTCTGTGACAAAAGTTGCAGGCTCAACAATAAGCAGTTGCATTTCATTTTTTTTTTAGCATAATGCAAATAAAAGCATTATCTAAGGAGTTACTGTTCTAATACCTTAATATTATGTAAAAGGCTGATTGAACCCATGACATACAATGTAATGAACTAAATGTAAAGATTTTGTCAATATCTTAATAGAAGGAATTATATTTACCTTGAAAAAACCTGATCGATGTCTTCATGAGTGTGGCCAACCATCAAAAAAGAAACACTTTCAGTTCAACCAAGAGGCTGAGAAATCCTATTACAAATCTAGAACACAAAAAGTTATGAATTACAAATAATCATATACTATTTAAATTGAGATCAACAGTAAATAATTACATTAGATGTACATTAGATGTAATGCGTTGACCATACAAAATGTACTTCGGTCAACGCTTTTACACCCCAATGAAGTTACAACAAGAGGCTCTCAAGAGCCTGAATCGCTCATCCTAATTTTTTTGGTTAAATCTCTCATCAATGATTATTTTGGCTTTTCAATTTATTTCAATGTTCTTTGAATCGTCCTATTTTCTTCAAAAGCAAAAAAAAAAATCATTTTCTCCTATGTTCTATTTTAGCCATAGGAGCTATGTTTCTGACATACAAGGAAATGAAATATAAAATTTATACTAGATACTCTGAAACTCATTTAGCCTAAGTTTGGCTGAAATTGATACAGCAGTTTCAAAGGAGAAGATTTTTTAAAGTAAGTCAACATGATGAACAAATTGTGAAAAAAGTCTTTAAAGGGCAATAACTCCTTAAGGGGTCAATTGACAATTTTGGTCAAATTGACTTATTTGTAGATCTTACTTTGCTTAACATTTTTGCTATTAACAGTTTATCTGTATCTATAATAATATTCAAGATAATAACCAAAAACTGCAAAATTTCTTTAAAATCATCAATTCAGGGGCATTATACCTGAAAAACCAGTTACCCAATTCGGCTGAAAATTTCAGGACAGGTAGACCTTGACCTAATAAATACTTTAACTTCTTGTCTTATTTGCTCTAAATGCTGGAGTTTTTGAGATATAAGCCAAAAACTGCATTTTACCCTGTGTTCTATTTTTAGCCATGACGGCCATGTTTTTTGACGAAATAAAAAATAAAGCACAAACTTTATTTTATACACCCTACTAATCATTCAGTTGAAGTTTGGTTGAATTTGGTTTAGTAGTTTTAGAGGAAAAGATTTTTTAAAGTTAGCAAATATGATGAACAAATTGTGAAAAATTGTCATTAAAGGACAATAACCCCTTAAGGGGTCAATTGACAGTTTATCTTTATCTATAATAATATTCAGGATAATGACCAAAAACTGCAAAATTTCCTTAAAATTACCAATTAAGTGGCAGCAACCCAACAATGGTTTGTTTGATTCATCTGAAAATTTCAGGGCTGATAGATCTTGACCTAATGAACATTTTTACCCCTGTCAGATTTGCTCTAAATGCTTTCGTTTTTGAGATATAAGCCAAAAACTGCATTTGACCCCTATGTTCTATTTTAAGTAACGGCGGCCATGTTTTTTGACGGATCAAAAATCGAAGCACACACTTTGTGCAGGATAATCTAAGGAACAATCATGCTAAGTTTCATCCAAATCCATTCAGTAGTTTCAAAGAAGATTTTTTAAAGTTAGCAAATGTGATGAACAAATTGTGAAAAATTGTCATTAAAGGACAATAACCCCTTAAGGGGTCAATTGACAATTTTGGTCATATTAACTTATTTGTAGATCTTACTTTGCTGATCATTTTTGCTGTTTACAGTTTATCTTTATCTATAATAATATTCAAGATAATGACCAAAAACTGCAAAATTTCCTTAAAATTACCAATTAAGTGGCAGCAACCCAACAATGGTTTGTTTGATTCATCTGAAAATTTCAGGGCTGATAGATCTTGACCTAATGAACAGTTTTACCCCATGTCAGATTTGCTCTAAATGCTTTCGTTTTTGAGATATAAGCCAAAAACTGCATTTGACCCCTATGTTCTATTTTAAGTAACGGCGGCCATGTTTTTTGACGGATCAAAAATCGAAGCACACACTTTGTGCAGGATAATCTAAGGAACAATCATGCTAAGTTTCATTCAAATCCATTCAGTAGTTTCAGAGGAGAAGATGTTTGAAAAATTGTTAACGACGACAGACGACGACGACGGACGCCAAGTGATGAGAAAAGCTCACATGGCCTTTTAGGCCAGGTGAGCTAAAAATAAGCATTCAATTCTTAAATATTTTTTCAAGATTTACTATCTTGTTATGAACAAGTCCTATTTCTATTGATATCTAAAAAATATTTTTAAATCATCTTCATAAATTTCACCTTTAAAGTCATAAGAAACCTCAAATTAAAACTAATTTAAATGGATAGTTTTCATTATACAACTTATGTACATATACTTTTTTCTGAGAAAAATTCTTTAATTTTTCCACATTTGGAAGAAGTTTACTTATATTTAATTGCTTGCTTCCAGGAAGCAATTCAACGACATATTTTCCGTATGCATAGTGACCTGAGCGTGACCCTCCTCATGAAGATCTGGTGATCGCAATACACATGAATCTGTCATTAAAATAAACCATTATCTGATTATACATGTTAAACACTTGCTCAATACCCATGCTTTTTGTTATTTGTTTACTATAAGGTGACAATCGGTAAACGTTGGCTTCATAACACGGCATTTAATGAGCAGCCATATTTGTTAAATCATAACAGACAGAGAGAAAAAAAATTGACAATTGTACAATATATTTGAGTAAAAAATGATAAAATCGTGCACAGAGGACTAAGTTTACGATATATACATGTATTGGTTCAAGAATTGGATAAACATTATTTTTCACCACTCACTCGTTTCATATGACTTTAAATAAAAGTTACCAAGGTTTACCAATGATTAGTTGAATACAATTACTAAAATTCAATTTGTTTCAAGCAGTCATGAATTACTGTATGATGTTCAGTTCGTGCCTGTCATGTTTTAAGGAGTAACATTTAATGGTTGTATGACATTTTCTGCATCACACATGAGAACAAAAATTGACTGTTGCATCCAAGTGTGAATGTTCTTTTACTTATTTTTAAAACATACAGTATCACCATACCTGTTTTTATTTTCCCTGGCACAGTTGTCCATTTGAAGGTAAAGAACATCAGGAAGACTGTCTTTAGTCATAAGGAGAATACTTAGGATTACATGGATTGTCAAGTTGGAGGAGTGTGCATACTGGTACCAATCAAAAAATCCATATAATCCTACGCCATGCACCAGTGCTTCGACCAAATGCATTCTCAATTTCCACATTCCTGATGTAAGACAGGTATAGAAAATGAGGTATCTCAGTCTTTGATTGGTCCATGCCATCTATAATCATTGACATATATTTATCTGGGTGTTGTCTGGCTTGATGGGCATGTTTGTAGTATTTCCTCCTTTCAAGGCTAATAAAAATATTGATAACATAATTATATGGTAATAATAATCTATCTAAGTGTGTCTTGCATAAATCATGAACATTTGCACTTACAAACTCAAATTGGTAACAGTTAAAATGAAAATAGATTAAACAGAAGTAATCCTGACTGCTATACTCTAAAATATATTTCAAAACAATAATGTGTCCCCAGTACAAGGATGCCCCACACACACTATCATTTACTATGTTCACTAGACCTTGAAATTGGGGTAAAAACTGTAATTTGGCATTAGAAAAGAAGGATCATATCGTACAGAACATGTGTACTAAGTTTCAAGTTGATTGGACTTCAACCTCATCAAAAACTTTAACCTGAAGCGGGATGGACAGACTGATGGATGGATTGTCGAAAGAACGGACACACAGACCACAAAAAATAAGGCCCCTCTACTATCCTAGGTGGGAACTAAAAGAAATTTATTTCTGTTCTGTTAAGGAATAAAATTTTAATTCAAAGAGGGGGAAATGAATTTTGAATCCAGATTTTCACCATACCTTCCAGGGCTCACGCTACCAGGCGACTTGGGCGAAGAAGTTGCTTTCCCGACCGTCACTTTGCTTTCCCCGACCCCCAAAAGCGAAAACAAGTCGCCCTGTTCTTGACGATACTCGCTTTCAGTCGCTTCCGTCATCAGACATTTTCAATTTTTACCAAGTTGATGAAACATCAATTTTTTATTGATAATTAAAGAAATTTCGACATAAACGATTCATTATCTTAAGAAAAGAGATTGAAGCATTGTCTTTGCAGTGTGTAGCAGGTTATTTGATAAAAATACACTTCGTGCATTTCCGCAAGTTCCGGTGCTTGTTACTTAAAAAAGTACATCAACCTAAATTTCGGCGGCAAAAAAAGATTGTTACTTCATTTAAACGTGATAAAAGTTGCCTCCAGTAAATGTTTAATCCATTTATTGCATTAAAAACGTCATGTTCCTTTCTAAATAACTTGTCAAACATCGTTTATTTTTGTAAATTTTCTTGCATTCGTCCGCCATTGACCGATTTCTAAACTACGGATCTGAACCGGACCAGCTATGACCAAAATCCGTACTTTAACAATAATTACTACGGACGCACGGATGGAACAGCTGACAGAAGAATATTGATCCCAAAGAGAAACATTACGTATTCCACACGCATTAAGAGACTTTTGGTTACATCTAATTGATTGGTGTATATAATTCCCTATATTTTTTATGGATTGTTTCAAAGTTGCTTAACTCTGAGACTATTAATTTAGTACGGCGGCTTTGTGAAAAATTGTGCACATCCTGCTACAAGCATGAAATTTGGCATAGACCTTCCTCAACTAATTATCTTTAATTTCAGATAGGGAGGCATTTGAAAAAAATGTCTCACTTCCGGTTAAATCCAAAATGGCGGACATCATACTTAAATTAGCCCAATATCGAAGGCTAGTATGTGAAAAGGTGTTATTAACATGCTACTATCATAATATTTGGTACAAACCTTTGTTATGTACTACTTTTGGATATATGATATAGATTAAATGTCTTCAAAAATCCTACTTCCGGTAAAATCCAACATGGCTGACATTGTACTCAAATATGCTTATTTTTAGGGAGGGTAATTGAAATGTGTTTTAAAGTATTGCTACTATGATTATATTGTGCAGGAACCTTCCTTTGTTGCTTCTCATGGATACATATGTCTTTAAAACCCTTACTTCCGGTGATATCGAATATGGCGGACATAGAAATATTGATAATTTTTCATTCTAATATTCAACTTTTTTCAAAATGTAAATAAAAGGTGTTTTTTTAGCTGGTCATTAAACTTTTGGCTTTAAGTCATCCTCAAAACCACTCATTCTATTCAGCTTTATATGTTTAAATACAAAGTTAACACTTCCGTTAAAAAAAAATATGCCGTAAATTACAAAGATGAGTCCTCAATCCATACCTTTGATGTAGAGTTTTCGATAGATAGATTAAAACAAAATAAAATCACTAAAGTTCTTAAACATCTTTAGAATGACTTATTTACGGCCGCAAATACATGTTTATTCACAATCGGAGAGATTATTTTCCAAATTTACAAAGATCGTGGTATTGTTTCTTACATCTATAATGTACAAGCTCCTGATAAGATGAAGAGGCCTCACAAAGAGTTGTCCAAAAGGGTTCCGATGGATCATATTTTTCCCTTCGCCATTCATAAGCGATGGACTAGTAAGCATATGAACCAATACCAATCTTGTTACTCATTCGCACCCGCCATGGTATATTGCATGTTTTACTTGCTGAAAAAGACTAGACCGAGTCGTGGGAATAGCCTCAATAAGTATTTCCTCTTCCAAAAACACATTTTTTCTTGCTTCGTTAACCCCATCTGATAAGTTTGTTCGATCTTACAACAAAACCATGTATCGTTCTATCAATGACATTGTTAAATCCATAGCTGACTGATCAATCATCATTCTAAATGATAAAGTCACATCTTTAAACACCATCCATGTTACCAACGCAGTTCCTTTTCCAGCAAACGTGTAATCTCTCAATGCCTAGTGTATTTGAATGGTCATGGATAGATATATATCTGAAGCTTTTCCCACTTCCAAATGCAAGCCTGCCCCTATGTCACTGAAAAGCGAAACAGCAATGACAGCAACATCAGTATCGACTGTTCCGAGTCATGACTCAGTTAAGTATGTGTTTCACTGCATCAGACACATGCATCTTGATTCAAGTGTCAGCCTCTTCACGTGAACATGATGCTAAGCTTTTAACATTACCATGTGGTGGATAACACAGAACATCCTGAGCAATTGTTGCTACAACTACCTTTTCCTCAAAATCTATTGAGCAAGCTGTTGCGAATGAAAACTTAAAAGTTCTTTCTTATTGTCGTCATCTTGTTTTGACTCTTGATTCGTCTGTGTATTCCCTTTCCCCTAAATGTAGCACTTGCTTCTTATAACAAATGATCAGGATATTCTATTTTATCTACCTCGAGATGCACTTCAAGTTTATCACCATGTTCACATTAAGAGGCTGATATTAATAGAATCATGGTGCATGTGTCTGATGCAATGAAACACGAACTTGCACGAGTCATAATTCGAATAGTCGTTACTGATGATGCGGTCATTACTGCTTCGCTATTCCGTGACAGGGGTAGACGAACGATGGATTGTGTTTGGGAGGGCAAAAAGCTTTGGATAAATATATATCAATGACCTTTCAAATGCACCTGGCAATGAGTGATTACACACAGTTATTGTGATGCATGTCTTTACCAGTTGTGATATGGTTCTCTGATTTCTTGAAAAGGAAAAAAAGACTGCGTAGGAGACATTGATGGCATTTGAAGATGTGACTTTAACATAAAAAAAGATGATTGATCAGCCTAAATCACCGAGGTTTAACTGTAAGATCACACAAACTTTTCAGATGGGGTTAACATGGTTAACGAATCAAGAAAATATTTATTTGCGCAAAAGGGAAGACTAATTGAGGGTATTCCCTCAACCTGGTCTAGTCTTTTCCAGCATGTAAAACGTGCAATATACATTGGGCAGGTGTTTCGGAGGACGAGCTTGGAATTGGCTCTTATGCTACCCAGTTCCGGCGCTATTGGATGGCGAAGGGACAAAGAGGATCACTTTTAAATAACTCTTTCTAAGGCCTCATCATTTCAGAAGCTTGTACATTGTGGATGAACTGGGGAATGTGGTTCAATGCCCAAAAGAAGCTACATCCTAAGCATCAGAAGCCAAGCCATAAAATCAGTTTAAATGGACACATACTACAACAAGTCAATCATAACCCGTAGTTAGGCCTACAAATTTCGGAAGACCTCAAATGGCCTACCCACTTATTAAACGTGGCAAAGAAAGCA
This sequence comes from Mytilus galloprovincialis, assembly GCA_037788925.1. Classification (NCBI taxonomy): domain Eukaryota; kingdom Metazoa; phylum Mollusca; class Bivalvia; order Mytilida; family Mytilidae; genus Mytilus; species Mytilus galloprovincialis. The sequence goes on along the minus strand of CM075335.1, from coordinate 57,190,436 downwards.
AATTCAACATTAGGCTTTCAAAGAAGAAACTTGAAATACTGCCCACAAGATTGCAAAAAAATAATTTATCACCATAGATTACAAGTCAAGAAAGGAAGGGTGTGTCTCCAATAAGCTTGCCCAACTGGAACTACAAGACCTCCAGACAATTGCAAGACGAACAAGCTAGAAGTTGATATTAATGTACAAAGTGGTTTAGGGGCTGATTCCCGCTATTGAAACAGACAAATTTCTCAAAAAGCACGTCCTAAGAGAAACATAACTGCCAATAAGTTCGAAGGATACCACTCAACAAATATTGTGGAAAAGCAAGTAAAGAATCACTCTAAGTGTTTTGACATTCCACTAAGCAAAACACCACAATACTCAAACTCATTCTTTGTAAAGACAGTGATCGCGTCGAATCAGCTAGACGACACTGTAGTGCATGCATCAAGCGTAGAGAGCGTCATATATGCTCTTACGCCTCGTCAATAAATCGGCGGCGCTCTCTCAAACCGTTATATTAAAGCCAGAATTAGTATCGACAATGTATTCATACAGATACAGATACAGATACAGAGGATGTCGTGGTCGTTGTTAATGTGGAAAATCGGGTCTCCCGTGCACTGCTTTGTTTGCATGTGGTGGTGATTGTGAATAAACATGTATTTTTTGCCAAATAGTAGTACTTTGAAAAATGATTTAGTACTTCAGTAATTTTATTTTGTTTTAACCGATCTATCTAAAACTCTAAATCAAAGATATGGATTGAGGACTCATTTTTGAAATTTACAACATATTGGGCTTTTTTTTTTACCGTAAGTGTTATTTAAAAATTTACAACAGAATAAAATTAATGGTTTTGATGATAACTAGAAGCCAATAGTTTAATGACAAGCAAAACAAATCAACATCAAAAAAGTTGAATATTAAAATAGAAAATTGATATTTCTTTGTCCGCCATTTTGGATATACCGGAAGTAATGTTTTTAAAGAGATATGTCTTGTACATTGTATCCATGAGAAGCACAAAAGAAAGGTTGCTGCACAATGTAATGGTAGTAGCAATACATTAAAACACATTTCAATTACCCTCCCTAAAAATAAGCTTATTCTAGTACTATATCCGCCATGTTGAATTTTACCGGAAGTAGGGTTTTTGAAGACATCTTATCTATATCATATATCCAAAAGTAGTATATAACAAAGGTTGGTACCAAATATTATGTAAGTAGCATGTTAATAACACCTTTTCACATACTAGCCTTCGATATAGGGCTGATTTAAGTATGATTTCCGCCATTTTGGATTTTACCAGAAGTGAGACATTTTTTTCAAATGCCTCCCTATCTGAAATAAAAGAGTAATAATTTAGGAGGGTCTATGCCAAATTTCATGCTTGTATTAGGATGTGCACAATTCGTCTGAAATATGCTTGTAGCCGCCGGACTAATTATATCATGGCCCAGCTTAATAACTTTTATATTTTATGATGAGAAACACTGAATTTCATACACAAGATAGATTTGAATTAAATTGTACTTGATATATTATAATTTCTTTACATTTTTTAAAATAAAAAAATATTTTTTTTAGTGCTAGATATTTTATATTTAGTTGGTAGTTTCTCACAAGAACCTTAATAAAACTTAAACAACTTTTAATTTGAAATGTTACTTTAATTGTATACTCAGATATGAATTGAATAGTATAAAAAGAACATTATTTACATATGACCCTTTATACTATAGTAAAATCCAAACATTGTAGCCCACCGCGCGAATGAGCACTTCTCTTTCAAATCTCACCACTTCTCCCTATCAGTTTCAAAAAGAGAAGTCACTTCTCCCTATAATTCTAAGGTAGTGTGAGCCCTGCCTTCTAGTGTTAAGTTTTGAAAAGAATAAGTTGATTGGTTGCTTAAAAAGTAAAAAATCTGAATAAGACAAAAAAATCCTAATCCCCTTAAAGTTAAATGGTTGCTGACATTAATTAACTTGATGTTGCTTGCTGCTGTATTTCATAAGTGTTTTGTAAAATTATAAATCATGCTGTTTCTACAATTTGATATCCTTAAAATTGCAACCGCCATCTTTGTTCATGCACCTTTTAATTAATATTATTTGATTACTTGATATAAGAAAGCATCAAGTTTGAAATACTTGAAATTATTAATAAAACTCCTTGAAAAATATTCTAATGCAATTTTTATGTAACATGTTTTTTTCATTGGTTAAAGGTTACCATCAGTTGACCAGGCGTAACTAAGGAGGGAACCACAATTTTAAATTGATTGGATCAACAAATGTTGGATTACAACAATATTATCAAAAATAAAACAACACCTACCTTAAATTCCCCATTTTAATGTGATTTTATCTGAATTTGAAACGTAACAGTTCAAAAGATCACCAGTTTGTAGGTTTTTATATTTAGCCATGACGTCTTTGCACCAAAATTATTCATGAAGTTCTGCAGTTTTTTTTTCATTTGACAAATTTATACTTTTTTTCAAGCTCTAATGTATTATTTGGTTTTGTTATGCATTAGAATCAGAATAACAGTACTGTAGTTGAAGAGTAGTCACCGTAAATTTTGATTTGACGGTCACAAATTTCCATTTTACTTATTTACAGTCTCGTTATGCATCAACAGTAAAAGTGAATTTGCAACTGTCAAATCGACAATTGACAGATTCAAATTTTCAACTACAGTATAGTTATTCCATAAATACCATAATTTTGCATTTAAAATAATTTGTTACCTTTGCTTTATTAAATGCTGTTCTCTGGTTCTTTTTAATTCCATTCTGGTATTTTGGTCCTTAGTTTCAACCATCTTGGTTTTTATCTGTGTACATAAAAAAAAATTATGTTACATTTTGATAGCCTTGAATTCTGTAAAAATATATTAAGAGCATTGGTTTCTCCCCAGTTGACCACTTATATAGCTAAATTGTTATTTTTTTCTAAGTGTATTATTATTGTTGGCTTCTGCATTTTAGGTATTGGAAAAAAAGAAGATCTTTATCATATACTACTAAACCTATTATTTTGTATGGATCAGAGATATGGGGAATGTTTAAAACCACTCTGCTTCTTGTAAAAAAGATGCTACAAATGTACTTGAAAAATATACCAGAATAATGTTGCTGATAAAATGAACTTAAAGTTCTGTAAGCATATTTTAGGCTTAAATAATAAAAGTACAAATGTTGCTGTACAATCAGAATTAGGTAGATTTCCTATATATTTTAATATTGTTATATCTATGATAAGTTATCTGCATAGATTACATCATTGTAACTCAAATTTATTGAAAGAAGCGTTTTTATGTAACAAAGATATGCATGAAAATAACACTATGACATGGTATTCCTCTGTTAAATTTATTTTACAAAAGCTTGAATTGAAAGAAACACATTGTATTGATTATTCAATTAATAGATTAAAACAACTTATTATGAAAAAGTTAAAGACATTATTTTTAAAAGCATGGTTCAATGATAAAGATAATGTTAATGGAAAGCTAGATATATATTTTTCTCATAAAAGTAATTTCCAAATGGAAAAATATCTTGATATTCAAAGTTTTCAATCAAGATAAATTTTATGTAAATTTCACATAAGTGCCCACCAATTACGAGTAGACATAAGAACAAACCTATAGAAAGGTCACAGAGGACTTGTAATTTTTGTTCTAATAATGATATTGAAGATGAGTTTTATTTTTTAATGAACTGTCCATTGTATAATAAATGTCAGGAATCATTGTTTGTGCAAGCTCATGAGCACTGTCAAAATTTTAAGAACTTAGACTGCAAATCAAAATTTTTATGGTTAATGACCACTGAAGATAAACATATACTTAAAAAGTTAAGTATTTTTCTTATCCAGAGTTTCGAATTGAGACCCACAAATTCTGTTAATGGGTAAATCTTTTTTAGTTTATCCATATATATATTTTAAATTCAAAAATTGAATTTAAATACACATTTCTCTACCTATGTGTATGCATATTTCATCTACTAATATGTAAATGCTTATATATGCATTAATAAACTGCAGTCAAATCTCTAAGGTGCTTATCATATTCTTGCAATTGTGAAAGAAATATAATTATATACATAAATATCTAGTAATTGGTTGCTGTGTGTACATGGGAGAAAAATACCCTTATACTGTGGATTCAGTTTTATTCGTGGTATACCAATTTTTAATAATATTCATTATACCTACCAGTGAAAATTGACATTTATTAAATTAGAATATAATTCGTGTTAACTAGTTCTCATCGCAAACATCTAGGTGATCCAGAAATAAAAACATCCCTAGGATGTCCGATCACCTTACCTGTGTAATACACCCCACTACAGGTAAATATACAGGTATTCTCATCAGTTTTAATTTTTGCGAGCTAGCGAACAGATGTTCTCGTCGCTGCAAAGTTTTCAACAAAATTAGAAATTTAGTTTTTTTCTATTGAAGACTTCTTTAGATAACAAAGTTTTAATAATATATCGTTTAAATTGAAAATTTAAATATATTTTTGAGCATGGAATCCGATCTCGAGGTGCACGAGAATTCGGAGGAGGTAAACAAAGATACGCCATCTTTTTTACCGGCAAGTAAAGATATGTCCAGAACCAAAACCACTGGTAAGGCTAAGAAAAAGCCGTCAAAGTCAACTGCATTGCAGCAGGAATATGACAAGAAAATCCAAGGTTTGCAAGACAATTTTGATAGTAAATTTGATACATTATTTAGCATGATGCAGTCGTTAGCCAATGTTAGAGGGGCAAATAACGAGAGTATAGTTCAGAATAGGGATACGCAAGGTATGCCCAGATCTGAAACTAATCCAGATTCAAGGGGTCAGAATAGAGAAACACAAGGTTTGCTCAGATCTGACACCCTTAGACCCATTATCCCACTAGTTTCAAATCTAGACGAGGATTTGGGTTCTCCTAGAATTTCTAGAAATATAGATTTCGACGCAAGGTAGGAAATTTCTATTCATGTTAATCCGATAGAAAGGGATATACTTGGTGATATTCGCTCTGACAATGAGTCAGATAATGAGAGCGAAATTAGATTTGAGCAGTCAACAGGTAGTGTTGCTAGAAAAGGTGAAAGGTTTATGAAACATGTACAATTAAAATCTGTTTCAAATGATGTAAACAAAGATGTTGAGTTAAGCTCAGACAATATAACTAGACATAATGTTTTGTCAGAATTGTTTAGTGAGGATATTGCCTCAAACAATGATAAAGGTAGTGTTGGGTTGATTATGGATCAGGCACAAGTCACTATTTTGGAAAACTCCTGGCGGTGTCAACACCCAGAGAAACTTTCCGCTTATAGAGAGGAATACAGGAGTTGTTTTCCTGTGCATGATAGTGCTGTAGAGTTCTTGCAAGTTCCTAGTCTGGACGACTTGCTAGAGCCAATGATGAGAAAGAATCATGGGCCAAAGGCAGTAAAGTCATGGGATACTGGCCATAGGCAATTATATACACAGCCTTTAAAACAAATTGAAAAACTTTCATATCAAGGGCTAATGGCGTCTCGAATGAATGTGATTTCAGGCATGTATATGCAACAGACAATGGGTACTCTGCTTGGGAAGCTTGAAAATTCTCCGTCTTTAGAGCATGAGGAGAAAGAATCATGTTGTCAAATTGTGAAAGATTTGTTCTCAATGTCAACTAAGTCTTTGGACCAGTCGGGTAGGACTGGTGCATTCTTTCATTTAGTCAGACGTAAGGCTGCATCACATGAATCAGGTCTTGTGAATTTGTCTGATATAAAAGACAAAACTCAATATTTGCCTCTATCAGGAGAAGGTGTTTTTGGGAATGGTCTTAAGACATGCCTTGAAAAGCGCAAGGAACAAAAAGATCAATTGAATGATTTATTACCTGAACTAGGTCAGGGTAGGAAGAGAAGGGCAGATTTTGACAGAGATTGGCAAAATAAAACTCCCAAGTTCAATGTTGAGCATAATATTGTTAATGCCAATAAGACTAGAGGCTCAAATAACAATAGGTTCAATGTGCCTAAGACATCAAATAGTGGGAGACAGCCACAAAGAGACAATCAAGGCTATAAGGGTCCTGCAAAAGAGTCAAATAAGGACAAGACCAACAAGGCTGGTCAGAGTAGCTGGGGGTCTTTTCGGATCCCCAGAAAGAACAACAGTTGACTCAAAGGTAGGCTCATGTTTAATGATGTGTACAGAGATTCCGGTAGGGGGGCGTCTAAAATATTTTCTTCAAAATTGGAAAATGATAACAACAGATCAGTGGGTACTTTCTATAATAGAGGAAGGTTACAAACTGGAATTTCTTCAAAGACCTGCATGGACAGGCATCAAGAAAACAATACTATCTCACAAAAACGCAGATATATTTTTGGCAGAAATAAATTCTTTATTAGAAAAAGATGCTATAGAAAAAGTATTTTTTCCGGAATCTCTCACAGGTTTTTACAGTACACTATTTCTGGTGCCAAAGAAAAACGGGAAAATGAGACCTGTGACAAATTTAAAACCATTAAATGCACATCTAAAGAAAGTCCATTTCAAGATGGACACAATGAGCAAAGTCATAAATCTAGTGAAACCAAAAGATTGGGCAATTTCAATAGATCTGAGCAATGCATATTTCCATGTACCAATTTTTCAGAAACATCGTCCGTACATGAGGTTTTGCATAGCAAATCAATGTTATCAATGGAAAGCAATGTGCTTTGGCCCAACATGTGCTCCTCGAATTTTTACAAAACTGGTGTCAGTAGTGGCTGCATATCTGAGAACTCAAAATATCAGAATGTCAGTATATTTAGACGATTGGTTGATAGTCAATCAAAACCAACAGCAATTAGTTCAGGATCGTCTGAAATGTCTCAATCTGTTGGTTTCACTAGGTTTTATGATAAACATAGACAAATCGAGCCTAGTTCCAAGTCAAGTGATAACTTACTTAGGGGGAGTTTTTCATTTAGACAAGGGCCTAGTTTATCCAACAATGGAAAGGATAGAAAAATTACAGATTTTACTAGAAAAAATGCTTTCAGGTCAGAATTTGGCTCTAGATTTTTTGAAAATTTTGGGGATGATGGCATCATGCATCGAATTGATTCCCAATGCTCGTCTGTTTATGAGACCCATCCAACTTCATTTGTTAAGTTTTTGGAGACCAGTCAGCAAAAATATGTTGGCACATGTTCCATTGACACAACATCTGAAATCCCATCTTTTATGGTGGAAAAATTCAGCCAACACGCTGAAAGGCCGATATTTGCAATTGCCGAAAATCAATGTGACCATAACGACAGATGCTTCAATGAAAGGTTATGGGGGTCATATGGGAAAACAGATTTTTCAGGGAGTTTGGAACTCAGAACAGAAACTTTGGCACATAAATTGTTTGGAAATGAAAGCTGTAACTTTGACAGTTCAGCATTTTCTGAAAATTTTGAAGGGAAAATGTGTTCTGATAAGGAGCGACAACACAAGCGTAGTGCAATACATAAATCGTCAAGGGGGGACGAAGTCACCAAATTTATGTTACTTGACTTGGGAGCTATGGCAGATAGCAATTCAAAACAACATAGTATTGAAAGCAGCCCATATAATGGGCAAGAAGAATGTTTTGGCAGATCATTTGAGTCGGGAAAAGGTTTGTCCCACAGAATGGTCTCTGAACAAGTCAATAGTGCAGCAGATTTTTCAGATATGGGGAACTCCTTTGATAGATTTGTTTGCGTCATGGGAAAATCGCCAGACAGAAATCTTTTGCACTTGGATTCCTCATCCCAATGCTTTGGCCTTGGATGCTCTGACAATTCCTTGGGAGAACATGTACGCGTATGTGTTTCCCCCAATTTGTCTGATTCCAAGGATATTGCAATATATGAGGCTGTTCCACTGTCAGATTATCTTGATTGCGCCCCAGTGGCCAAGGAGACACTGGTACACAGAGATTTTACAGTTACTGATAGCATGCCCAGTAAGACTACCAGTAATGGACAATTTGTTGTCTCAGTCCAAAATGAAAATGTTTCATCCAAATCCAGAAATATTAAATCTGACAGCATGGCTTCTTTCGACAGACGTTTTAAAACAGAGGGATTTTCTGAATCAGCAAGAACATTGCTCTCAGCTTCATGGCGCGATGGTACAAAAAAGGACTATTCCTCAAAATTCGAAAAGTTTAATAGCTGGTGTAGTGAGAGACAAATTGATCCATATTCAGCAAATTTAAATCAGATTGCCGATTTTTTGGCTTATTTATTTCATTCTGGTTTGCAATATAGGACAATAGCAGGTTATCGATCTATGTTATCTGCAGTGTTACCTCCAGTGCAAAATTTTCCTGTCGGCCAACACCCTAACATAGTTAGAATTATCAAAGGTGTTTTTAATTCTAGACCTCCTAAGGTTAAAATTCTGCCTGAATGGAACTTAGAATTATTGTTACTGGCTCTTGAGAAGAAACCTTTTGAGCCTATGCAAGAAGTTGATTTAAAGCATGTAACTTTAAAAACAGTGTTTTTTGTTGCCATAACTACATTCAGAAGATGTAGTGATTTGCAAAGTCTCCGTATTGATGACAAGTCAATGAGAGTTCAAAGTAAGGGTATTACTTTTGTAAGACATGGCTTAGCCAAGCAAGATAGACAAAAACATTTTGGAGAAAAATTATTTGTTCCCAGTTTTCCAGAGAAAACTTTAATAGATCCAAAAAGAGCTCTTTCAGTTTATTTGGATAAAACTAAGAATTTTCGAGGAAAGTTGAGTGAATCAGAAAGAATTAAGCTTTTTCTGGGAATAAATGAACCGCACAAACCGGTATCAACAGCAACTATTTCAAGTTGGATTGTACAGGCTATTAGAATAGCATATAATGATGACAATATGAAAGTAAATGCACATTCCACACGTGCTATAGCTCCAAGTTGGGCTTTGTACAAGGGAGCTTCTTTGAAATCAATTCTAGATTCTGCCGACTGGGCAGTTGAATCAACATTCGCAAAGTTTTATTAGCTAGATTTTGATGCCACTAAAGTTTTAGAATAGGATATAAGCATACAAATTCATTTATTTGTATGATATTTTATTTGTATTTGCAGTATAACATGTAGCTGTATATAGATGTAAATAGTGGGTTTTTTGTTATGGTGGTAGTATTTTATCCTGTTGGAAAGATATTTGTTTGTGGATTTTTTCTTGAAGAGAAGGAAATTCATCCACCACCGTTGAATGAATTCAACACTGCTTTGGAATCAGTGAGTATTCTAATTTAATAAATGTCAATTTTCACTGGTAGGTATAATGAATATTATTAAAAATGGAACAATTTGTTCCCAAGTTGAGATTTTTAATAATAGAGTTATACCTACCAGTGAAGGGGCCACCACCATCCCCCAGATGAATTTCGAGATACATGTAAGTGTAGATTGAAGGAACATGACAAAAATCAAAACTGATGAGAATACCTGTATATTTACCTGTAGTGGGGTGTATTACACAGGTAAGGTGATCGGACATCCTAGGGATGTTTTTATTTCTAGATCACCTAGATGTTTGCGATGAGAACTAGTTAACACGAATTATATTCTAATTTAATAAATGTCAATTTTCACTGGTAGGTATAACTCTATTATTAAAAATCTCAACTTGGGAACAAATTGTTCCATTTTCGTGGGTTTCGTGGGTCACAGCGAACCACGAATTTAAGAATTCAACGAAGAATAATCCCGATAAATGTGTATGGAGTCGGATGTTTATTTCCGGTTATGTTATGCAGTTCTAGTATAGTGTTGACTAGCGATAAACATTGTAACAAAACACGTGTTTTTTATTGAAAGAAGATACAAGTAGTTTAATTAAATCAATAATAAATATATCGAATATCAGTGATAAATTACTTTTTAAAATTGATTAAAACTGTTCATGGAAAATAACTGCAAGTTGTTAATTACCGTGTCATACTTTGGTTTACTAGTGATTGAAAATCAATAGGATTAAGTACGGGGATATTGCCCGTAGGTAATATTGTTGATGACAGGAACATTTATTTTCACACCTTTTACTTATATGACTGTTTATTATATCGTGATTAGGGAAATGAGCTTTCAATCATTAAGTTTTGATTGCCTTATAGAATTCCGACAAGTATTTATAAATTGTAAAACAAACAAATAATCAGTTGTCTTTGTCCTTATTGTAATAGAAATTTTTAATGAACACTTTAACCTAAAATGACCAAGCGAGAATTTTTTCAATGAATTCCTTCTTTTTTGTTTGTTTTATTATTGATTAAACCAAGGAGGTTATATGATCTCCTTAATCAAAAACAAATCAACGAATTATCATGTATCTGAATTTTTTTTTTTTGTTATCAGCGATCCACGAATTTACGTATACCACGAAACGTCTTTTTTTCACTATCCACGAAAATTTATACCCATGAAAATAAATGAATCCACAGTATCTAATCAGTTGGGGCTGCATTTCATTTTTATGCAGCTCAAACACCATATCTGTTTAAAGGGGAATAATCCTTACAGAAATTGATTGTCTCCCATATTACTTTCTCTTCCATGTGCATGCAATAACTGTTCAGGGCTAAATTCAGTAAATAAATATACGTCATAAGGGACCGCCCATTTAGGGGAGAGCTTTCTGTATAACACTGAAGTCATATGCTCTTCTGATTGGTAGATAATGTTTGTAATAAATATTTTTTGGCAGATGGATCAAAACTAGAGTTGAAAAAAATAAAAAAATAAATGCTGAATGTACTTATTTTTTTTACTACAGGGTTGAAAAGTAATGGGGGTCAGTATAGGAATTCAGTGTGAATCTACATTGTTTGTAAACAAGGCCATGTGAATGCCCAAAAATGCTGTATGACCCTATGTTTTTATTGTTGCAAAAGATAGGGCTACATTTGTACTTTCATGAATGTTATATGAAAGTTTCCAATTTTTAAAGGTAAATCAGGTATACATTTAATTCCATACATAGATTAGCATTAAAGTCAATGGGAGATTTTTTACTGAATTTACCCCTTCAGTGTTCTATTGTCATGTATTTCATTTTATTATTTCATTGTTATAACACAAATCATTGTAATCATTGTAAGAAATTTAAAACCCGCAAGGGTCCATAATTGGATTAACAAAGTATTCTTATTCTTATACTTAATTAATAGATAAATGAAAAAAAAAAATTTAGTCACCATTCATTTAAGCTCACAATCTGCCTACGAAAGAAGCATACATTTTTGTTAATGTCCTTTTCTTAATTTTGAACTAACAGGAGAAATAGAGGTAATATCGAAATACAAAAAGAAAGAAATTACAGAAATCGCTTAAATTTTATAATTATTTAGTTTATGTACAGCTTATTTAAAACAATAATAAACAAGAATGTGTCCATAGTACACGGATGCCCCACTCGAACTATCATTTTCTATGTTCAGTGGACCGTGAAATTGTGGTCAAAACTTTAATTTGGAATTCAAATTAGAAAGATCATATCATAGGGAACATGTGTACTAAGTTTCAACTTGTCAGGGGTGTAGTGGCTTTGACCATTTGGTAGTTCCGCAAAATTTGCATGTATCAATGCTAGTCTTATCACCTCTAGGGACAAGTACATGTATGCATTCACAAAATTAAGGTTAGATTGTCATGACATTTATAATAAGGTTCCTCTGTGTACGCTTTCGTCCACCAATAAAACTGACTGTAATGAACTTGCCCATATGGTGTAGAAAGTTACTTTTAAATCCCATCAAACAAGCAAACAATCAAAGCTTTAAATCATCGATTTGTACAAGGAACTGTAGTGGTCGAACTGATTAAAATATGATAAGTTTACCAAACTGAAGGCAATTTCAAGATGTGACATTAAGCCTCTATTCAATGGACAGTCCCACAATTAGAATTCAATTTTCATGTCTAACATGTTACATGGTTAATGTCAGTTCCCTACCACAGATATGTTTCTGCTGGGTACTTTGGTTTACTCCTCCAAAAAAACTGAATGTTTGACATGAAACTATCCATGTGTTGTAGAATGTGACATTAACCCCTATCAAAGAAACCATAAGTTTGTACACACAACAATGCTGCACTGCTTTTGACTGTGATCTAGAGTCATCATGGTTGTAATATATAAAGTTTTTAAATGTAAAAAAAAAAAAAAAATCCCTACCTACCTACCCACCTGCTGATGGTGTGAGTCGGCAATGCCAAACAAACAATTTTTTAAGGGTGGCCTGATGTAGCTTTAACATTATCAAAAACTACCTTGACCAAAAACTTTAACCTAAACTTCGCACTATCATTTTCTATGTTCAGTGGACCATGAAATTGGGGACAAAACTATAATTTAGCATTAAAATTGGAAAGATCATATCATGGGGAACATGTGTACTAAGTTTCAAAATTGATTGGACTTCAACTTCATCAAAAACTACCTTGACCAAAAACTTTAACCTAAAGCGAACGGACGCACAGACGGACGAACGGAGGCACAGACCAGAAAACATAATGCCCCTCTACTATCGTAGGTGGGGCATAAAAATATAGGTTAACGATGAGTTAAAAAAATATTTCAATCTTAATGCCAAAAAATGGTATTTTTGCACCAAAGGGAGATAATTTGGAGCTTTTTCAATGATATAAACATTTTAAAAGTCATCTGGAGCCCAACCGAATGAAAATGAACTCTACTCTAATACTACAACAAGAATGTGTCCAAAGTATACGGATGCCCCACTCGCACTATCCTTTTCCATGTTCCATGGACTGTAAAATTGGGTAATAATCTAATTTGGCATTAAAATTAGAAAGATTATACTATAGGGAACATATATACTAAGTTTCAAGTTGATTGGACTTCAATTTCATCAAAAACTACCTTGACCAAAAACTTTAACCTGAAACTCCCACTTTCATTTTCTATGTTTAGTGAACCGTGAAATTGGGGTCAAAAGTCTAATTTGGCTTTAAATTTAGAAAGATCATATCATAAGCAACAAGTGTATTAAGTTTCAAGTTAATTGGACTTCAGCTTCATCAAAAACTACCTTGACCAAATACTTTAACCTGAAACTCCCACTTTCATTTTCTATGTTTAGTGAACCGTGAAATTGGGGTCAAAAGTCTAATTTGGCTTTAAAATTAGAAAGATCATATCATAAGCAACAAGTGTACTAAGTTTCAAGTTGATTGGACTTCAGCTTCATCAAAAACTACCTTGACCAAAACCTTTAACCTGAATGGACGCACAGACGAACGGACGGACGAAAGAACGCACGAACGGAGCCACAGACCAGAAAACATCGTAGGTGGGGCATAAAAAAATAGATGTGCTGGATTATATTGACTTCTTTTTTATATTTCAATCGTCACATTGTGAATTCGTTAATTTTTCATGGCTATCAGTTTTCACTGTTAAGGTAAAATTGTAGTTTCATCGGTATATCATTTCTTGGTATTACAACAGTCTGTATATCCTCATATAAAAACATTGTACTTTGTTAAACAAATAAACTTGTGGTTTTGTGTGCTAACCAAATTCCATTAAAATTGCTATCCCATATATTATATCTGCAATAAAGTTATTTAGAATTTTCAATAATTTCTGAAATTTTTTTGAACAGCTAATCTTAGTCACCTACCAGTTCATCTAAGTTGCTTTCTTTGGACTCGAGATCCATCTTTTGACTTTGTACTTCAACTGATAAAGCCATCACCTATCAAATAAAACTATATCTAGTTACCATAGTGTGATAAATTATGCTGAGGAACAAATTAATAGAACCTTGCGAATAGAAAAATGTGGCAGTTGAATCTAAAACAGGATTGACTCCGACAAATATGCGTTAAACTAAAACATGACATTGGGGTTAATAATTATGTGAATTAGCTCAAACCACTATTTCTTCAACAAATCAATTTGGATCCAGTTTATCTGCATTATCTCAAGTGTGACTGAAAAGATACAGTAATACGTCAAGTTAAACCTTATTATAACCAACTACATTTTCTATAGTTCTTACCTTATCATTCAGAGCAGAATTTTCTGATTGAAGTTCAGCATTTTTTGTGGCATTAGTTTCTCCATTAATTCTCCTATTTTAGATTCTCTCCTTTGACACCCTTCCATTTCTATGCTTAAATCTTTATTGCTAATTTTAAGTTCTGAGACTTGGCATCTTGTGAAGCTATTGTATTTTGTGCTCTGAATAAAAAGAGAAATTTTGTTTAATATCATCTACAAAAGATTTTCTGGTTTCCAAAATAAAGATTATTATTTATTGCCTAAAAAATATTGTCTTGTTTAAAAACAAAACCTGGAAAACCTTTAAATTTTCTCAGTATATAAATTAAGTTTTGTGGAAAATTGTATTACTGGCGTTGTACCTTAGAGATACCTTTTAAATATTTTTCCTGGTTATTTTTTATGATGTGATAAAAGGTGAATATCTACATTTAAAATGATTGCATCAAAAGAAGCACCTGGTAGAAACTTAACTGATCTTTTCCCTACATTTACCCAAAATAACCATATTTTGGTGTCATTTTGGTCTCTTGTGGACAGTTGTCTCATTGGCAATCATACCACATCTTCTTTTTTATATATTATATATACCTTTTGAAATCTGATTGTAATTCATGTGTTCAGTTTTATCTTGAACTGTTTTATTTTCAATTTTCTGTTTCTGTAACATATGTTTATAAATTTATTCAAAGTTTCTTCATCTGTTTTGTGTTCCTCTTTCAAGCAAATGGTTTTATCTTGGTATGTATGAAGTTCTGAAAGTGTCTCACGATGTTTTATTCTTAACTGTTCAAGTTCCTTCATGGCTGTTGTATATGGAAGCAAGTCATTTTGAACCCTGTCATTTCGTACTCAAATCTGCCATTTGTACCCGAATCTGCCATTTTGTACCCGAATCTGCCATTTTGTACCCAACATTTACCATTTCATACCCACGATAATATCCATTTCGTACCCAATGGGCCAAATGCATCTACCATTTCGTACCTCATGGACTAAATACATGTAAGCTATTTTGTATCATATTTTTGTATAGTTTTTCATGATTTTAATGGTTTTTTTTATAAAATAAAACATATTAAATAAAATTGTGCATCTAGACGTAACAATTTTATAAAGACCGATGAATAGTTTGATTAAGCAGCATTTGGAAACTTCAATAGTTATAATTACAATTTGTTTGTTTGCAGGATTTGTCCCAACCTTGTTGTTCTTGAAACAATCTTTACTTGTATACTTGTAAGTTTCCTGACGTATAAGTGCCATTGAGGATGAGTTCCAGAGGTCCTTTCTACCAGACAAAGCAGACTAGTAGCGTTTGTTAATTTGATTGTTGGGACAGACGAGACCAAACACTTGTATACAGAAAACAGAATTATCATATAATTCTAATGTTGTGAACACTATCAGAGAAGAGTTCCCATAGTCGAATGTGGTACATGAAGGCTTCCAAGAATGTACAAGTAACATATCTGACTCTAAACAGTTAGTAAACGGACTTAACAGTGACCTATAGACATAGACCGCTAATTGTTCTTGATATTTGAAACTGCATGCATATATACGTTTTTGAGAGAGATTATTTATCTTGTGTCTGACGAAAACTAAATGCCGGCATGGTTATAGCTTGCCATACGTTCGTGTTGGTTTGGTGAGTGTTCTTTAAAAATAGTAATTCAAAAATTGTTTTAGTGAGATCTAGATTTACACCAATACCGAATTTCGTCTATATATTTCACAAGTATATACCACGGAGAAGCTCTGAAGGTATTTACTACTTCCATTTTGTTTGGGTGTTAAACATCGATGTTTGAAGCAATATTTAATGAATAAAATGATGATGGTAGAAAGAAATATGAGCGTCATGTGGCAAATATTACATGATCTCGGATCATGAGTTGTCAATCTGTATTCCAATACAACCATATTGAGCTAGTAATTTACAGGGTTCTTATGTCGTTTGACTCCGACACACATCTTTTACTAAGATGTATGAAAGGTTCTCTCTCTCTATATATATACCGGTATGATATGTAACAATAATCAAACGGGAATGAAGATTTTTTTATACAGTTTACACAATCATTAATAAAGAAACACAGCAACACTACGATATAACAAATGGAAAACTTAATTATATTTAAGTTATAACCATGCTATGCAGACATCAAGTAAGTGCACGTGATGTGTGATTTTGTATAACTAAAAATATCAAAGCGAGCAATAACTTTGTCATGCAAACATTTGTTTCCCAATGTGCCTCTCTTTTTATCTCCGCTCCTTTGCAATAACTATTTCCCTTTTTCGTCGATCATTTATAATAGATAAAAAAAAATGAAGAAACTATACTAATTCAAGAAATCCACTTTAAGGATTATTTTTTTTTAAGAATGATAAATTATGACATTGTATTATTATATGTACATGTAATAGATGAATACAATAATGAAGGTGTTAATGGGTGTACATTCATGACGAATAATGGTAAAAATTCTTGCCCATTTTTTTTCAAAAATGATGGTAAATTAACATTAGTAATTTGAGACCTCTGACGAATCACTTTAAAATTTTAATCAATTTGATGCTAACGGTAACTGAAAATGACCGTGTGTCGCCTGACAGTAAAAGACATTATAACCCTCAATAATGCTACATGTAATAGTTTTGTCTTTCTTTGTACGATGCATGAAAAGGGTTTATTTTCACTTGTTCATAATTTTGTCATTTTTTTCAGCGTCAGCGACCAAATGGTTCAATATATTGGTGGTGCTCTGTATGTACATTCAAACAAATCTAGATGTCCAGCAACAGTTATCCAGTCTGGTTCAAATTTCAGACCAGGTTCTCATCAACACAACCATGACTAAGCTCATGGAGCAATTATCAAACTTAAGATAGTTTCACAGGTATTTACCTATTAATTTACATAACATACCTATTTAAATATCATTACCGAGAACATAATTTAAAATAACAGTTTACATTTCCATGTTAACAACATTTAGAATTATTTGAAAGATATACAAAAAAGGCGATGTGGTATGATTTCAAAGTTGACAACTATCAACCAGAGTTCAACTGACATAGATAGAAAGAAACTATTTATATAAATTAATATTTGAGCCTGTTGATTTTACTAAATTGATCTTGTTTCATATGAAATCAAACTTAACATATTTTTCCATTCACAGTCTAAGCAAGAAGCCGCAACCAATGTCTTCAAGCCAGCAGCACAGATAGTCAATGAAGCCATGGTAAGTCATTATGACCATACAGCCCCAGCAGGTAGCAGACCTAATGTACTCAACCTTCAGAGGTCCACTAACCGTCTACGTGAGAAAAGCAGACCAAAAGATCCAACAGATTTAAACTTTGAGGTATGATTTGAACTAAGTGAATGGTTTCTTCCAGTATTATCAGATTATTTACAATAATTATATGATATGTAATTTATTATCCAAAATATAAATAAAATTGATATAAGATGTGGTATGAGTGCCAATGAGACATAATTGAAGTGTAAAAACACAGCTCAGCAACATGGAGATTAGTGCGTCCTTCAACAATGTGCAATTTATTATCCGAAAATATAATAAAATTGATATTAGAAGATGTGATATGAGTGCCAATGAGACATAATTGAAGTGTAAAAACACAGCTCAGCAACATGGAGATTAGTGTGTCCTTCAACAATGTGCAATTATTATCCGAAAGTATAATAAAATTGATATTAGAAGATGTGGTATGAGTGCCAATGAGACATAATTGAAGTGTAAAAACACAGCTCAGCAACATGAAGATTAGTGCGTCCTACAACAATGTGCAATTTATTATCCGAAAATATAATAAAATTGATATAAGAAGATGTGGTATGAGTGCCAATGAGACATAATTGAAATGTAGTCACACAGCTCAGCAACATGAAGATTAGTGTGTCCTTCAACAATGTGCAATTTATTATCCGAAAATATAGTAAAATTGATATAAGAAGATGTGGTATGAGTGCCAATGAGACATAATTGAAGTGTAAAAACACAGCTCAACAACATGAAGATTAGTGCGTCCTTCAACAATGTGCAATTATTTATCCGAAAATATAATAAAATTGATATAAGAAGATGTGGTATGAGTGCCAATGAGACATAATTGAAGTGTAGAAACAACATTGTGCAAAACCCAACCTCACAGCAAATATAAAACATTTTATTGTATAGCAATATAATATTTCCCACAGAAAGTAACCAAAAGTTAGCGTGCAATAAATTCTAATATTGCACTAGTGCAATAAATCTTCAAAATTCATGATGTCATCAATGACAAAATCTTAGTTTAAACCTTATCCTCAGCCAAAGTGTGGTACATGGATGCAACTTTCAAGATCATCAGTAAACCATTCTACCAGATGTTTTCGATACACCCATTCATTCGTACTGGTGAAGATAACTCACAATTATGTCATAGGAAAGATTTTGAAGTTGAAGCAAAGGAAAAAAAAAATATGAAACAAGTATAACATTTTAAACTTAATAAAAATAAATTAAATAGTCCTGAGTCTGAATCCGAGACAGGTTTTTTTTTTATCACTTTCCTATTTTCTTGTGTTAAGATGACTAATTGGTAAATTTTAAAAAGCTCCAACAGGTGCAATATTTTAAGCACGTACACACTAAATTAATTACAATGCTTCATAGATAAGACATAGATAAGACATTTACATATGTAGTGCAGAAGATCTCATGTTTTTATCTCATGTTTTATCTCATGTTTTTGTGCTGGTTTGCCATTTTGGCATTATATGATTGTTTTTATTAGTGCTTTCTGTTTATATTGTTTTGTATATATGCATACCAACAGTACAATAAAATATTTATTAAGTCTGTTTGTTTTTTTTAATTATTCATGATTGAGTAATTGTTTATTATGCACATGTGGACTATACGTCTTTGAAACAGTCTCACCAAGACACGCAACACATAAAAATGAAATGCCATACATAATAATCTTCCATGAGGTACAAAAAGCAAACATAGCAGGTGCATAGCTACGTTTACGTCAAAACGCCCGGGAGTACACTTGAATTTTGATTAAAAAAAAAAATTAATCTAAAGAAAATAAAAAGAACTTGTTAGACACACATCAGTTTTATAATTCTTTCTTCATTTGCTTGTAATTGGGGATCAAATAGATGAAATTTATTTTTCAGCCAAATGGTATCATATATATTATCTATTTGTTCATTTTCTGTCAAGTCTGAATCTATACTGTGAGTTCTATACTCACTTCTCATTTGTTTAAAGCAATATATTATCTGCTGAGATTCATTTTGTGGTTTACAGTTTTGTGGTCCCGGACGGTGACATATTATTTATGACTCAAAATCGAGACATGGCGATCCTAGATTTCGTTGGCGGCGTCAATATTTAGGTTCAGTATGTTGTTCAACTGGTTTTTTTAAATAACAATAACTTTGCCAAACCTTTGTGAAATTTTACAGTAGTTGAACAGAATCTGTTTATGGCCAAAAGAGTAAACTGACTGAGAGCATAGTATTGAAATTATATGGAGTATATTTTCCAGTGTTTTACAGACAAAAATTAACAGGTACTAATAGATAATAGTCTGCATGGGGCTTACATTTTTTACACAATTTCTTTGTCAACATTTCATCGAATTAAATGAAACTTTTTTGTCTGAAGCAAAGTTTTGAAAGTAAAATTTAGAATGCAAATAGGGAATTTGTTAAAGAGACAACAACCCGACCAAAGAGTAGACAACAGCCAAAGGCCACCAATGGCAATGGGTCTTCAATGCAGCGAGAAACTCTCACACACGGAGGCGTGCTTCAGCTGGCCCCTAAACATGCTAAACAAAAATGTACTAGTTCAGTGATAATTGACGTTCAATGTTTATTCATTTTTCAGTATTATACTGAGAGACTGCATGGCTTTTAAAAAAATAATAAATGCATATTAACCTTCATAGATTTTCATGAAACTTGGGCCGAAACTTATATTCCAGATCAAGAAAAATATCTAAAGAAAATGTTTTTTGTATAAATCCTGTAATGGAATAATAAATGGATACACTTCGTGCAGAAAAAATCTCAGACGAGGAGTTTTTGTTGGTTCAGTGCCCCTACAGCTCTCTTTAAACATATTTTAAAGTTACTGGTTTTGACATTTTCTCTAAATCCAATGACCATTATATTTCAAATTAACAAAATGAATAATTTAACATAACAAATACACCATTTAGATTCTAAAGTATGTTGCAACTGGTGATTTTTTAATGACAGGAATGGTATCCATTCTCGATTAATCGTTATCCTCCGGGGGCTTCGCTCCTTAGCTCTAACCCAATACCAGCAAGTGTTTGACATGGACCCGTTTGGGGTCCACAGACCCCTCGCCAAGGTTCGGGCGTACACATAAAAATGACCTAGCTACGCCACTGCATAGTTATCTTTCATGCGGTACGAAATGGTATTACATATAAATATTCGATGAGGTACGAAATGGCATACATATTAATCTCCCATGAGATTCTTCCATGAGGTACGAATTGTTATTACATGTTAATATTTGAAATGGTCAAGGTACGAAATGGTCAGGGTATGAAATGGTTTTTGCAAAGTACGAAATGTGGGGTACGAAATGACTATAATTCTTGTATATATCTGTAAACAAATAAAAATAAATATATTGGTTATTTAGAAGTTTTATTAAATTTCTACAAGCTGCATCAAATTTTAATGAATTGGTACAGCACGGCTGATACCAATAAATAATTTTTTCAACAGTCTAAATATTTGGTTAATTGGTTATATTTGTATGGAATATGCAATGGTAACCTTTAAAATTTATGTGCTCTTTTGTGTTTTTTTTTATGTTTCATAATACATGTCAGTTCCAATGCACTGACTCCTGAGCTGATGATACTCTCAGAGACTAGGAGTCCGCAACTAGCGGCAGTATCTCTTCAGGGCTAGAAAATGAAAATCATATTTTATAAATTTGGTGTATTAGAGGGGCCTCTGAGATTCACCTTTGTCAGGAATACTCAATGTAAATTAAGACAGACAATAAACATTTATCTACCTCTTCTTTGTCTTTATTTTCTGTCTTCTGAAGTAAAAGTTCAGTCTGTTTTTCTTCACTTGTTGATTCGGACTGTTGGATTTTATCTCCTCAGATTCCTATAATAAAACACAGTTATTTTGCAATTACAGTAATGAATTTCAGCAACCTTATTTAAACTTTTTCTGAACACTTAAATATGAGAGTATTTACATTATCAAGGGCAAAATACATTACAGCTATTTTTATACAACCGCAAAACAATTTTTTGAATCATATAATGGTATGATGTCGTAGTCGTCTGCGTCCTTTGAAGACACATTGGTTTCTGGACAATACATTTAGTTTACGTGAATGGATATATATTTGAAATTTTATAAGAAGCCTCAATACCACGAAAAGAAGGTTGGGATTGATTTTCAGGATGATGGTTCCAACTGTTTATAACTGGAATAAGGGCCCCAAAAGAGGTCCTAAACAAGCATTTTTCTACTTTCAGGATAATAACTTGTGTAAAAGTATTTCAATTGCTCTGAAATTATTCCACAATGTTTAATACCACAAGTAGAAGGTTTGGTTTCATTTTGGGGGTTATGGCAGTTTTGGAATTAAGGGCCAAAAACACATTTTTGTAGTTTCTGGACAATAGCTTGTATGTAAGAGTATGGATCTATCTGACATTGTACCACAAGGTTTCATATCACAAAAGGAAGGCTTGGATTGAGTTTGGGGATTGTTACCCCATTCATGCAGGAATTGGATCCAAAAACTAGAGGCTCTAAAGAACCTGTGTCGCTCACCTTGGTCTATGTGAATATTAAACAAAGGACACAGATGAATTCAAGACAAAATTGTGGTTTGGTGGTCTATGTGAATATTAAACAAAGGACACAGATGGATTCAAGACGAAATTGTGGTTTGGTGATTGTGATGTGTTTGTAGATCTTACTTTACTGAACATTCTTGCTGCTTACAATTATCTCTATCTATAATGAACTTGGCCCAGTTAAGTTACAGTGGAAAATGTTAGTAAAATTTTACAAATTTTGTGAAAATTGTTAAAAAATGACTAGATAAAGGGCAATAACTCCTTAGGGGGTCAATTGACCATTTTGGTCATGTTGACTTCTTTTTAGGTCTTACTTTGCTGTACATTATTGCTGTTTACAGTTTATCTCTATCTATAATAATATTCAAAATAATAACCAAAAACAGCAAAATGTCCTTAAAATTACCAATTCAGAGGCAGCAACCCAACAAAGGGTTGTCCGATTGGTCTGTAAATTTCAGGGCAGATAGATCTTGACCTGATTAACAATTTTACACCTGTCAGATTTGCTCTAAATGCTTCGGTTTTTGAGTTATAAGCCAAAAACTGCATTTTACCCCTATGTTCTATTTTTAGCCGTGGCGGCCATCTTGGTTGGTAGGCCAAGTCACCAGACACATTTTTTAAACTAGATACCCCAAAGATGATTGTGGCCAAGTTTGGATTAATTTGGCCCAGTAGTTTCAGAGAAGAAGATTTTTGTAAAAGATTACTAAGATTTACGAAACATGGTTAAAAATTGACTATAAAGGGCAATAACTCCTAAAGGGGTCAACTGACCATTTCGGTCATGTTCACTTATTTGTAAATCTTACTTTGCTGAACATTATTGCTGTTTACAGTTTATCTCTATCTATAATAATGTTCAAGATAATAGCCAAAAACATTAAAATTTCCTTAAAATTACCAATTCAGTGGCAGCAACCCAACAACAGGTTGTCCGATTCATCTGAAAATTTCAGGGCAGATAGATCTTGACCTGATAAACAATTTTACCCCCATGTCAGATTTGCTCTAAATGCTTTGGTTTATGAGTTATAAGCCAAAAACTGCATTTTACCCCTATGTTCTATTTTTAGATGTGGCGGCCATCTTGGTTAGTTGGCCAGGTCACTGGACACATTTTTTAAACTAGATACCCCAATGATGATTGTGGCCAAGTTTGGTTTAATTTAGCCCAGTAGTTTCAGAGAAGAAGATTTTTGTAAAAGATTACTAAGATTTACGAAACATGGTCAAAAATTGACTATAAAGGGCAATAACTCCTAAAGGGGTCAACTGACCATTTCGGTCATGTTCACTTATTTGTAAATCTTACTTTGCTGAACATTATTGCTGTTTACAGTTTATCTCTATCTATAATAATGTTCAAGATAATAACCAAAAACATTAAAATTTCCTTAAAATTACCAATTCAGTGGCAGCAACCCAACAACAGGTTGTCCGATTCATCTGAAAATTTCAGGGCAGATAGATCTTGACCTGATAAACAATTTTACCCCATGTCAGATTTGCTCTAAATGCTTTGGTTTTTGAGTTATAAGCCAAAAACTGCATTTTACCCCTATGTTCTATTTTTAGACGTGGTGGCCATCTTGGTTAGTTGGCCGGGTCACTGGACACATTTTTTAAACTAGATACCCCAATGATGATTGTGGCCAAGTTTGGTTTAATTTAGCCCAGTAGTTTCAGAGAAGAAGATTTTTGTAAAAGATTACTAAGATTTACGAAACATGGTTAAAAATTGACTATAAAGGGCAATAACTCCTAAAGGGGTCAACTGACCATTTCGGTCATGTTCACTTATTTGTAAATCTTACTTTGCTGAACATTATTGCTGTTTACAGTTTATCTCTATCTATAATAATGTTCAAGATAATAACCAAAAACATTAAAATTTCCTTAAAATTACCAATTCAGTGGCAGCAACCCATTTTTTTTTTTTAAAGTTTCAAGAAGAAATCTTTAATTGCACAGTATTGAGCAATAGATTTGTAAGATCTTGATATTTGTTTTGTGTCAGAAACAAGGATCCGGAAATTTTTTCACCTAATTTCGGTCATTTTCATATAACTTAAAAGTTGGTGCCCCTTTTCAAAAACATTAATCTCATTACTGCATGAGTATATATATGCTCATACTCGTAGCATCAACGAACTTGTTTCACTGTTGCATCGCATTTACTTCATGAGTTATCCTACCATTTTCCTAAAATCGATCAAGAGCAATTAAGGGAAGGCAAGTTTAAAAATGAAATGATTTTAATGACTCAAAATGATAAAATTCTCAGTCATGGCTTACGTTTATTTCGATTCTGTAGTCGAAATTAAAACCGGATGTAATGCGATAATACTAAAACGAACAATTCCGGACTCATTTCCGGGATTAGTTTTGTTGATCAAATTCACAGGAAAACATCGGCTTTTTGATGTTTTACCTTTAATAATGTAAGAATATTAATGAAAATAGTTGCACTTGCTTTATTTAGCATGAAGCAATTTTAAATTTACGATTTAGTGTCAAATCTGCGGAAGAGAATTTCAGGCATGCGTATTACATAGTAAACAAAGCACGTGTGTTTGTAGTGAAAAAAATCTTTTTTCTACGTAAATTAAATCAAGTTTTAATTAAATTTTAATCATAATTGATAATTGTCTTAGCTGAAAAGTAATTAAATAATGAAGTCAGTTGGTATAATTTTAATTTCTTTATAATTTGGAGCTTGTGATTAATAGTCCGGTGTGAATTAAAAACACAGGTAAAGAGATTAGCGATCATTAGCCAATAGCTCCCCGAGGCATTAATATAGTTATTAGGAGGGCCCTCAGGATTATAACACTTTACTGGAGTGTCAGTTTAATTACATAGAATCGATAAGAAAACAAAAACATGTTCAATATGGCGATTTTGAAACTCGATCTCAACGAAATGACCGAAATTATTTCTGTTGAAAAATAAAATTTGACCTAAA
Source organism: Mytilus galloprovincialis (assembly GCA_037788925.1). Taxonomy (NCBI): domain Eukaryota; kingdom Metazoa; phylum Mollusca; class Bivalvia; order Mytilida; family Mytilidae; genus Mytilus; species Mytilus galloprovincialis. The sequence goes on along the minus strand of CM075335.1, from coordinate 57,165,496 downwards.
TCCCAATAAATGATTTAGGACTTTTGAGTTTCCGAATCGGTCATGTCTGGCATATATGACCGTTTCCGGACCCTTGGTCAGAAACCTATTTTATGACAAAGGAGTAGGGGCTATAATGGCCTATAATGGCCCAAGTTTACAAGATAAAAAAAAATCTAACAGAGCAGTTTTTTCTCCATAAATTATTTGAATATGAGTCAATGATTAATAAAAACAGTTTTCATCTTAAAAAAAAAAAAAAAAAAAAAAAAAAGTTCAATGACGTCACAATGGTAGTGGCAAATGACGTCATACCTGGGGAAATAAGCAAAAATACAGAAATTTTGATGTTTTTTCTAAATTTTGACGACCTTACTATACTTGCACCAATTAAAAATTTTAACATTTTGACAAGTTCATACATATCAAACTTAAGATAAAAAATCTTTTTCGTTGGTGCGATAGTTTATTTTATATTTTTCATAGCCAGAGCAATAAAAAGCTGAAATTTGCCTTTCAAATTGGACCTATTCATCTGACAAAGTTAAGTTTATACATTCTTATAGAAACTTATTTTTTTTGTTTATGAATGTAACGTGTATTCCTAATATTATTTCCGTTAGTATATGTCTAGTTACACTTCTTAAAAAAATCCGAAAGCAATGAACTACATGTGTAAGGGAGTCAATAACAACTTTGAGGATATTTTGTTATTAATTATGAAATTTTAGATAGACATGCAATATAACAAAATCTGTACATTATTTATGTTTCTGCTAATTATCAATTCAAATTCTAATATGACGTGCTTCTTTTGCTTTGTAAACAACACTGTGATAAAATTCTCGATATATCTATACTTAGCGCAAACTCAGAGATATACATAATAATGGCTGTTACAACATACTTCCCACGTAAATATACATGTATTGGAACCTATTTGCAGACCCTTTGCCGATTTTATTGTTTTAAAAAGTGCAATTAAAAAAAGACAAAATAACTGTTTTTCTTATTCAGATGCATAATAAAAAGCAGTAATGCACAAGAGCTCGGAGAATTCAACAAAATAAAATTAAAATGAAATTCCGCGAAATTCTATTATTTTTTTTGGCGCATTTAAGTCATTTTTAAAACATGATGTCATACAAATGAAACCGCTAAAGTTGAAAGTTTTCTGTTACGTGAACTATCGAAATTCGTATGATATTGTATTAAAACTGATTTTTGAGGTAGGTTTTGTTTTATTTTATATTCTATTGCATTATTTGCATATTTACTAATTTCAGCAAGTCCTTAGTTACGAAATGTCAACTTTGGATTTGACGGAAGCTTCCGAGAAAATCATGTGAATAAAAAATGGCAAATGTTGGGATTGAGAATTAGAAGAATTAAAGTTTTTTTTTCTAGCGGTTATTCACGAAATAACCCATACAAGCTACTGATTTATTAAGATATTTGAGCTTTATCTAACAGGGAGTAAAATAGATCAGCCACACACACACACCAAACCAACCCTCACTTCAGTATTTTAATGACCGTATTTGTCCTATTAGAATCGAAATAATTCATGGAAGCCATAGATTGTTGGAAATTTACACATGGCCTGGGCCGTGATATTCGTTAATTTTATCCCTCGCTAACGCTCAGGATAAAATTTGAATATCACGACCCAGGCCATGTGTAAATTTTCAACAATCTATGGCTTCCATGAATTATTTCTTAAATCTGGTGTTTGAATGTGGCAATCTTCTCTCTCTGGTATTAGGGTCAGATCCATGATTTTATGTTAGGAAAAAGGGGGGGATGGGGGGACAAAATATACCGAATTTAAAAGATTGTTTTGCTTAAATTACATAATTAGTGAGAAACATGAAAGGAGTAGGTCCGGTAAGGGCCGATTTTGGCCTCAAATTTCAGGTTCATCTAACGAAAGATTTTGAACATTTTTTAAACACTTGAGTGTATATTTCAATTGATTCAATTAGTTTATGTGAAAGATTTTAACTGATTTAGGCATTAAAAACGCTCCCTTTCAAGCTTTAATATGAAAAATCTATCAAATATGCCAAAAATCGTCACTTTTCAGATGGTTTTTGTCAAAATTATAAAGTGGCCGAATCCGTGTTCATCCTCAACCTTTATATATGTTATGTAATATCATCAAATACAACTAACATTTCAATATAATGAATGAACACAAATGCGGCCACTTTCATTAAAGACGGAAACTGTCTAAAATTTAACTAAAACGCTAAAATTGTGAAGATTTCAGTAATTTAGCATGACTTAATGATGCTAGTACCCGATATATGTGCATTGTATTGTCAAAAACAGCCCATATTTATGTAGCATAAGTATTCTACTTTCCAGTAAATAGCTAAAACATTACATTTTCACAATTTTGTAAAACTGCTATATTTTGGGGCCAAAAAGGGGTCTTACTGAACCTACTCCTTTATTTTAAAAATGAAACTACCTATATTCCAATTGGATGTGTCTTTGTTGGTAATGAACATAGAGAACAAGTTTTATCAAATTTGGTGGTAAGAGAACGGAAATGGCAAAAGGTAGACAAGATAAAAAACCATAAAAAATTTGGCCCAACTGTTCAGGGTTCAACCTCTGCGGTTGTATCAGGCTGCGCTCAGCAAACATTTCATAATATGCAAGTAAGTGTAGAAATTTTAAGATACAAACAATAAATCAAGGTAGTTTTATTTGTATGAAAATCATACCATTACAGGAAAAAATTACTTTCCCATTGATTCAAGGTATTCCTGATATTCTGTGAATGGACATCAACGCTAAATAAGCCATTACATGAAATGCTGTATACAAATTATGCTATCAAAATTTTAAGTATGTGTATTTGTATTTGCTATACCTATAGCAAGTAGGGGGTGTAGGATGTTCTCGCTGTGTTGAAGACTCATTGGTGGCCATGGGCTGTTTTCTGCCTTTTGACAGGGTTGTTGTCTCTTTAACACATTCCTCATTTCCATTACTATTCTGTCACAGTTTTCTCAATTATAAAGACATCCTAAAAATTTCTTGTTTACATTGTTCTTTCAGGTCAATATCAGAATAGGTATTTAAACTATACCTGGTAAGTTTTGATAATTTCCTGACAATTCCTCCTGATTTGTTCTGTTTCTTCCTTCGCTTCTTTCAATCGCAGATTTATTTTCTCTAAATTTGCTTTTGTTTCCTTAAAAAAAAAAATCAAATATCAATAACATTTGTTCATTTCACTAACATATATATTTCAATAGGTAATGAATGGGTTATAATATCTATTGTGCAAATATTAACATTTGAGGAGAGACCCACTTACATGTATGTGTATCATCTTACAAATATATTGATTAGCCGTATTTCCTACACTCTTTCATGTCATTCTAAAATGAAAATAAACAAAGTTATCTACCTTGAATTAAAAAAATTTTTAACCTCTTTGTTTATACTGATGAACTTCATTGTTTGTCTTATTTTCTTTTTTTTTATTAAAATTGAATTTTGATGCTAGTTTTATACTATCCACAACATCAATAGAATTGTGAAATATTATCACTGGAGAAAAAGAATTATATTAACTCTTTAGAAAATTGCTTTAATTCCAAATTACCATTGAACCACTGAAAAGTAGGGTAACTCGATCCACACATATGTTTTTATTTGGCTTTATCTGCATTTTGAACGCTGACGTCATAGAGCACAGATTTAAAAAAAAAAAAGAAAATAGACATAAACAATGCAGTTCATCTGTATAAGCAAAGAGGTTAAAAAAAAATTCAATTCAAGGTAGATAACTTTGTTTATTTTCATTTTAGAATGACATGAAAGAGTGTAGGAAATAAGTTTTTATTGGCGTAGGAAGCCATATTGCCCGAAGAAAACCACTGACCTTCCATTGAAATGGAGTGCACTTGTAATCACTGGGTTCGAAATATCAAGCTCAGTGTTGACTGGCTAGTGATTACAGTAATAAATACTTAGACTAACTCAGCCTTCTAGGCGCATGTAGGATTTCTTAAAGAATCATAAAGCTGTAAAGAAAATATAAATATCATTGCAACATTTTCAAATCAAAATTTAATTCATCTTTCAAACTTCTTTTTTTTTTGGTCCTTAGTGTGTGATTCCATTGTTGAAGGCTGCAGTCACCTATGGACCTTGTTCTGAATATATTTTAGTGTTCTGCGTTGACGGGATTAGTGTCTCATGAATTATAACATTATTGCATGTTTCTTTATCTATACCAAAAACAAACCTTATAATCAAGCTTTAAATACTGTTTACAGTTGGATAATTGTTGGAATATACCATCTTCCCATTCTTTGCCCAATACATTTACAATTTTCTTCAGGTCATCAATATCTTTGGATCCATCAGCTGCATAGTTATCTAGACCTTTCATACTTTTTCTGATATTAGGTTCAGTGGGCTGTAATATTCTCATATATGATCTGTCACTTGCCACATCACCAATTCCTGATTCCCTACAAAAAGTCTGGTACTGTTCTACAACACGAGAGCAAACACTTTTCAAAATTATTTGAGGTACTTGATAAAGTTCTCCATTTGATAGTTTTAATTTTGTTTCCAGAAATGGTGAATCAGTCATTACGCTTGGAGACATAACAAAATCAATAAAACATTTAGTTTGATGTTCAGACAACCCTTTGCGGGTATATGGTGAAATTTATACAGGCTGTCCTTATCCTTTTTCTGAAGCATGTTTTCTGGCTGCTGTATATCTATATTTTGTTAAATCTGGAATATAAGTACTCATTTCTTTAAAAGTAAAGTTATTTGCAAATACTGACAAAATCTGTCTCTGTGTTCCCCAATCAGATGATAAATCATAAGCTGTAGATTTTCAAGCGTTTTGTCAGATGATGTTGAAGGAGATAAATTCATGACTGAATGTAGAAGATGACTTCCTTGTCCTGGTGCGAGAACATTAACCACCTGTACAAATATCTGTTCGATCTTCATTGTATAGTCATATTGGGTGTGTTTGGATGATTGATTCCAGTTGATTTTAAGTTGTTTCTTCACAGGGCTAAGACCACAGGATTGCAAAATATTATCAAGTGCTTTACGTTTCACTGAAATATTATAATGAGGGATATCTGAGTTGTCTATATGTTCACTGGTGTCAGTGTACTGGCTATTCGGTAACCACAAACTACCCTGAGAATCAGCATTTAACATCTGAAAAGATAAGAAATATTACTTAAAAATTCCAAAGATCTTTTAGAGTACATACAATCTAACTCTCTTTCATCTTGTAACAGTATTAAAACATTTGACTTTTCTACTCTTTACACAAGTATTCCACATTCCAAACTGAAAGACAAATTGAAAGAGTTGGTATTACTTTGCTTCATAAAAAAGAATGGCCAACGTAGATACAAGTATCTTGTCTTAGGGAGGGATAAATCATACTTTGTAAAGAATCACTCTGATTCAAACAAAAAATTCTCTGAAACCGATATTATCAAGATGCTAGATTTCTTGATTGACAACATATTTGTAACGTTTGGAGAACGTGTTTTTCAACAGACTGTCGGCATCCCAATGGGAACAAACTGTGCCCCTCTACTTGCCGACTTGTTTCTTTATTATTATGAGGCTGACTTCATGCAGGAACTTCTTAGGAAGAAAGATAAGAAGTTAGCAATATCCCTTAACTCTACTTTCCGCTATATAGATGACGTTCTTTCACTAAACAATTCAAAATTTGGTGACTATGTGGAACGCATCTATCCCATCGAATTGGAGATAAAGGATACTACAGATACAGTTAAGTCGGCTTCATATCTTGACTTACATCTAGAAATTGACAATGAGGGTCGGTTGAAAACAAAACTTTACGATAAAAGAGATGATTTCAGCTTTCCAATTGTGAACTTTCCATTTCTAAGTAGCAACATTCCAGCAGCACCTGCATACAGGGTATATATCTCCCAATTGATACGATATTCCCGTGCTTGCATTTCCTATCATGATTTTCTTGATAGAGGGTTACTGCTCACAAGGAAGCTATTAAACCAAGAGTTCCAAATGGTGAAGTTGAAATCATCCCTTCGTAAATTTTACGGACGCCATCACGAGTTGGTTGACTGTTATGGAATAACCGTTTCACAAATGATATCGGATATGTTCCTTACGTCGTAACTACAATCCCCTTTCCTTTCATGAATGTGACCTACCGAATTAGACTATTTACCGGATTTGTAATCACATAAGCAACACGACGGGTGCCACATGTGGAGCAGGATCTGCTTACCCTTCCGGAGCACCTGAGATCACCCCTAGTTTTTGGTGGGGTTCGTGTTGTTTATTCTTTAGTTTTCTATGTTGTGTCATGTGTACTATTGTTTTTCTGTTTGTCTTTTTCATTTTTAGCCAAGGCGTTGTCAGTTTGTTTCAGATTTATGAGTTTGACTCTCCCTTTGGTATCTTTCGTCCCTCTTTTATGATAATCTAGATAAAATTGAGATTCAAACCATCTCTTGAGGCTTGAGGCTGCATAGATAAAATCATGAAGCTGAGTCAGTTTATATTTGATAACCAAAAGTAAGAGTCAGGACATAAGTGCCTCAACATGGTCAAATTTATCAGAAAGTAATCATTATTTGCAACACATGGACACACCATTCAAGCTCGATACAGCTCAGAATTTGAAGTGTGATTAAATATTTGACACAGCATAGGTTTCTGACAGAGAATGAAATTGGTCCAAGAACTTAAAAAATTAAATTTGGACATCTAAAAGTTGAGAACGGAAATGTGGAATATGTCAAAGAGACAACAACCCTGAAGGTCAGCGAGAAACTCCTGCACCCGGAAGTGTCCTTCAACTCGCCCCTAAACAAATATATATACTAGTTCAGTGATAATGGACGTCATACTTAAATATAAATTATACACAAGAAACTTAAATTAAAAATCATACAAGACTAACAAAGGCCAGGGGCTCCTAATAATGTGCCGGTTTAAACATTTTTTGGAGATCTCAACCCTCCCCTATACCTCTAGTCAATGTAGAAAAGTAACGCATAACAATTTACCTATTTAGGTCCAATATCCAAAATCTTAATTTGTGGTTAGATACAGCATATCAAAGAACCTTAAGAATTCAATTTTTGATGAAATCAAACAAAGTTTAATTTTGGACCCTTTTGACCTCAATATGGACCAATTTGCTGATATGGCCAAAAAATCAAATATCTAAATACACGGTTAAATTCAGCATATCAAAAACCCCAATATATTCAATTTTTGTTGAAATCAACAAAGTTTAATTTTAGACCCCAATTTGGATCAACTTGAAAACTGGGCCCATAATCAAAAGAAATCTAACTACAGGTTTAGATTTAGCATATAAAAGAACCCAAAGATTTCAATTTTTGTTAAAATCAAATTCAGTTTATTTAAGACCCTTTGGACCTTAATGTAGACCAATTTGAAATTGGGATAAAAAAAAAATAATCTAAATACACAGTTAGATTAGGCATACATGTATCAAAGAACGATCCATACACTTACACACAAGTTTATAATTGTCTGGAAAATCGTATTAAAGAACCTTAGTGAGCACGCTCACATACCCCATGTCCCCACATTGTCATTGGAGAAATGAAATAAGTGTAAGAAAAAAAACAAGAATGTGTCCCTAGTACACAGATGCCCCATCCACACTATCATTTGATATGTTCAGTGGACCGTGAGAATGGGGTAAAAACTCTAATTTGGCATTAAAATTAGGAAGATCATATCAGAGGGAAAATGTGTACTAAGTTTCACCTTGATTGGACTTCAACTTCATCAAAAACTACCTCGACTGAACACTTTAACCTGAAGCGGGACAGACAGACGAACGAACGGACGCAGACCAGAAAACATAATGCCCATAAATGGGACATAAAAATGAATCTTAATTTCCTGTCAATATGCACATCTACATAATATTTCCTTATTATCTACAAAGTTTCATGAAATTCTATTGTGTAGTTTCAGAGGAGTTGTAGTACATTAATGTAAATAAGTTCAAAGGGACGTAACTCCAAGTAAAAAAATTGAATCCTAATTTCCTGTCGATATGCACAACTACATTGTATGTCCTTATTATCTAAAAAGGTTTTGTGAAATCCTGTTGTGTGGTTTGAGAGGAGTTGTGATGACAAGAAACAGGATGGACGGACGGACAGGGCAAAAACCCTCTGCAACTTCAATGCATGGGGTTTAATAATGCTTCTTTGGGCCCTTTTTTATGCTCTTAATTCGTTAACTATTGGGACCATAATCCTCAACCTTCCTTTTATGGTTTCAAACTTTGCTTTAAAATTACAGGAAACTAAATATCTTCAGACGTCGCTGACGACAACAACATGATACCAATATACCACCTCAAATTTTGTTTACGGTTGTATAAAAAGTAAATACATGTGTAGATTACACAAAGTATCACAAGAATTCAATTGTGGTTAAAATCAAACTAAGTTTGAGATGGAATCCTTTAAACCTTTATGTGGACCAATTTAAAAAAACAGACGAAAAATCTTTAAAATTTAGATTAATTTTTTCAATTAAGCACATCTAGGTCCTCTAAAAATAATTTTTTGTTGAGGTCAAATAAAGTTTAATTTTGGACCTTTTAGACATAAACATTGAACCTATTTGAAAATTAGGCACAAAAGGTATTGACAAGCTTATACAGAGATATTTCTTGCATTATGAAATTTTGACATGGTTAAATGAATATTTTGAAATTAAAAGTGCAATATTTTGAACATGTTTACAACATATCGTCGCTGGGCTTCTAAAATGTTGTAAATTACAAATTTTTCAATAAAAAAATATCTCACAAACAGGCTTTGAAAATTTTGGCAAAATGCATGCTTCCAAAATGTTGTATGTGAGCTTGAACATTTTTGTAAATAGCAGTGAAATAAAAACTTTGACATTTATGGATTATCCAAGAACTTAAACTATTTTCACGGAAATAAAGAAATGTACAATTATTTTTTTCCCATTTTTAGCCATTCTACAACGTTTTTCAAGTTTTCATACAACATTTTGGAAGCAAACTTTACAAGCAACTGACATTGGCAATTTTGTAATATGTCTTATTTCACACATTTTGATTGGTCTAACTGTATGCTATTTTGTTATACCAAAGATTTCCTCCCGCCGAGACCATTGGTGTCAAAAGGTATTTTTAGCAGAACTAGAGGCTCTCAAGAGCCTGTGTCTCTCACCTGTTACTGTAGTTACTGATGTCGGCCATCTTGGTTGATAGGCGGGGTCATTAGACACTTTTTTTAAATAGATACCCTAGTAATGATTGTGGCCAAGTTTGGTTTAATTTGGCCCAATTTAATGAAAAGAAGATTTTTGTACAAGTTACAAAAATGACGAAAAGTTGTTAAAAATTGACTATAATGGGCAATAACTCCTTAAGGGGTCCTCTGACAATTTTGGTCATGTTGACTTATTTGTAGATCTTACTTTGCTGAACATTATTGCTGTTAACAGTTTATCTCTATCTATAATGGTATTCACGATAATAACCAAAAACTGCAAAATTTCCTTTCAATTACCAATTTTAGGGCAGCAACCCAACAACGGGTTGTGGGATTCATCTGAAAATTTGTGAGGGGATATTTCTTATTCTGATGGACATTTAAATCTTGAAAGATTTGCTCTAAATGTCTTAGTTTTAAAGATATATAGCAAAAACAGCATTTTACCACTATGTTCTAATTTTAGCCATGTCAGCCATTTTGTTTGGTAGGCGGGGTCATCGGACACATTTTTTAACTATATACCACAATGATGATTGTAGCCAAGTTTAGTTAAATTTGGCTTAGTAGTTTCAGAGAAGAAGATTTTTGTACAAGTTACAAAAAATGACGAAAAGTTGTTAAAAATTGACTATAAAGGACAATAACTCCTTAAGGGGTTGACTGACAATTTTGGTCATGATGTTGACTTATTTGTAGGTCTTACTTGGCTGAACATTATTGCTGTTTACAGTTTATCTCTATCTATAATAGTATTCAAAATAATAACCAAAAGCTGCAAAATTTACTTAAAATTACCAATTCAGGGGCAGCAACCCAACAACAGGTTGTCTGAATCGTCTGAAAATTTCAGGGCAGATAGGTCTTGACCTGATCAACAATTTTACTCATGTCAGATTTGCTCTAAATGCTTTGGTTTCAAAGATATAAGCCAAAATATACATTTTACCACTGTGTTCTATTTTTAGCCATGGCGGCCATCTTGGTTTGATGGCCAGGTCACTGGACACATGTTTTAAACTAGATACCCCAAGGATGATTGTGGCCAAGTTTGGTTAAGTTTGGCCCTGTAGTTTCAGAGGAGAAGATTTTTGTAAAAGTTTACAGACGCCGGACGATCAAACTGATTATGCAAGTGAATTTTTTGAAGTTCAATTATATTTCTGCACAAATATCAGATCAGAACAAAAATCAAAATTGATTTGTAACTTGTCATGATAAAACAATATACCAAATATCAAATCAATATCTTCAAGCATGCAGGAAAAAGTGTGGAAAACTGATTTGCCGGACTGACAGAATGGACATGCAGATCGAGGGTCTGAGGAAACACAGTTATTTCGTGGTGCTGTTCCTTAAGACAATAAATGGAAATAAAAAAATCCCACCTGCAGTTTCTCAATAAAATTCTTACAGTGTGTTGTTCTACTTTTGGGACAAATTATATCAAAATTATAGAAAACTTTATCGGCTCTAACTCACAATAGGGACACATGTACACTAGGGAACATAATTGTGGACAACAAATATTCAAGGGACAATAACTGTGTACTCAGCCCAGAGTGCAAACCTTAAGTTCACTTCGCCTTCAACAGTAGGGGACTAATAAATTCTTCGCAAACTAGAGAATCCTTGTATTTTGGCCATTAAAGTTAGGACAGTTAAGGTTTTCATTTTACCTGTGTGCTACAGCTTGCAGCATCTTCTTCCTGATATTCATCATTTTTGTTCTGTTGGAAATCACAGGAAATATTGTCTGGGCTTGCTCTCTGTATCATAATAAAAGAAATAGATTGTATACATCAAATGAACTTAGGGCAATATTATATATACGAATTTACAATATTTCACATACATGTAATATTGACCTCATGTGGCTTATTTTGTAATTTACACAAAGCTTATTTATAGCTAAAACAAATATAAAGGGATGTAAAAATTGGTCAAATACTTGAAATTGGTTAACAGATATATCTTTTGCAAAATCCTGTTTATATTTTCATCAGAAAATATTACTTTCCTAATTATGCTAATGCGTGTTACAATTTTTTTTTCTATATTTTAAATCTTGCTATTTTTTTCTGGAGTTCAGAAGAAAAATGAAGAAGCTAAGTATTGGAGGCTTTACTTAAATAGCTTTAAAGGAAGGATCATCTTCATCAACATCTTACATGCATGATGATGCATATTATTGGCAGTTTAGTGTATTTGCATGATAGTCATTTACGAACCAATAGTTTGTTGCAATGTTAGAAAAATATGCAATTTTGATGATGTCAGTACATACATGTAACTGCTCCATTCTACTGTTTTACTTGGAGAAAAAAAAAAGTTGTTTTGATACTTTTTTTATAAATCAATAGCATCTTACAATTACAGTTTCTAAGAAATACCGTAGCTACTTTGTAATACTTATTCTAAAACACAATTTGTACTGACTTTCCCAAAAGTAAATTCTTACATTATATATCATATATATTTTCACCCTCACAAACATCTCACAGTAATATTTCAATCATATCTGTTATCATGGTTATTGTAATAGAATTCCTACCTCCTCTGAGACAGTAGTAATGGTAGTACATGTATCTTCAGAATTTGCATTTACAGGTGCATATAGGCTTTCTGTAGGATTATCTTTGTCCAGGATGGCATGCACCATGTCACTTCTACATTTTCGACAGACTTCTGTGATGACAAACAAAAAATACAATTTTATCACCAGATTATAGACATTTTTAATATAATGTACATATATATATTAATTGGAGAAAAGAATGAGCTACATGTACTCAAGTATTGATACAACATGTACAATGGTCTTCCTCTAGATTATATAAATATAGGAATGACTGTAACCATACATTAATTCATCCTGCAACAAACCAACTATTCAACTATTGTACAAATTGCAGGTACACAAATACATGCATTGACAGGTATAATTAAAGCTCCACCTTTTTTGCAGGACTACTATTATGTGAAATTGATATATATATATATATATGACTAAAATAACATGTACAGATAATAACACAGCTCTTATGACATGAGTTTGCTTTTCAACTGACAATGCAACAAGAATGTGTCCCTGGTACATAAATGCCCCATAATCCATTGGCACTATCATTTTCTATGTTCAATGGACCGTGAAAATTGGGGAAAATCTCTAATTTGGCATTAAAATTAGAAAGGTCATTTCAAAAGGAAATGTGTACTCCATCAAAAACTACCTTGACCAAAAACTTTAACCTGAAGCAGGACAGACGGAGGGACGAACAGACGAATGAACGTACGATGGACGGACGCACAGACCAGAAAACATAATGCTCATAAATGGGGCATACAAATCTTTGAAATCAAGGGCCTTAAATGACGACCGGCATGAAGAGAATAGGTGAGGTGAGGTGACAAATCTTTCATGACGGTTAAAAATAAAATAACAAGAGTGCACACGCTGAAATGTCTCTCCTTCTTTACTAATCATTGATATTATGTTGATACCGGTAGTCCTAAATATAAAGCTTAATTACAATTTAAACATAAACTTAACACTGAGCAATGAACCATGAAAATGAGGTCAAGGTCAAATTCAATCTGAGCGACTGACATATAGTCATCAAATATTCCCATACACCAAATATAGTTGACTTATTGCATATAGTATTGGATAAACACCAAATATAGTTGACTTATTGTATATAGTATTGGATAAAAAGACCAAACTCAAAAACTTAACTATAACCACTGAACCACTGACATATAGTCATCAAATATTTCCATATATACCAAATATAGTTGACTTATTGCATATAGTATTGGATAAACACCAAATATAGTTGACTTATTGCATATAGTATTGGATAAAAAGACCAAACTCAAAAACTTAACTATAACCACTGAACCACTGACATATAGTCATCAAATATTTCCATATATACCAAATATAGTTGACTTATTGCATATAGTATTGGATAAACACCAAATATAGTTGACTTATTGTATATAGTATTGGATAAAAAGACCAAACTCAAAAACTTAACTATAACCACTGAACCACTGACATATAGTCATCAAATATTTCCATATATACCAAATATAGTTGACTTATTGCATATAGTATTGGATAAACACCAAATATAGTTGACTTATTGCATATAGTATTGGATAAAAAGATCAAACTCAAAAACTTAACTATAACTACTGAACCATGAAAATGAGGTCAAGGTCAATTGACACCTGCCAGTTGGACATGTACACCTTACAGTCCTTCCATACACTGATTACAGTAGACATATTGTTTATAGTACATGTACATGTATCTGAGATATGGACTTGACCACCAAAACTTAACCTTGTTCACTGATCCATGAAATGAGGTTGAGGTCAAGTGAAAAATGTATGATCGGTATGAGGACCTTGCAAGGTATGCACATACCAAAATATATAGTATCCTGTTACTTACAATAAGAGAGTATTTCATATTACAAAAAATCTTAACTTTTTTCAAGTAGTCACTGAACCATGAAAATGAGGTCAGGGAAATTGGACATGTGACTGACAGAAACTTGGTAACATGAGGCATCTATATACAATTAAAGTATGAAGCATCCAGGTCTTCCACCTTCTAAAATATAAAGCTTTTAAGAAGTTAGCTAGCGCCGCCGCCGGAACACTATCCCTACATGTATGTCCAGCTTTCTGCAACAAAAGTTGCAGGCTCAACAAAAATGATAGTCTCATATTATACACTAGGACAAAACATGCTTATACATTTTGTACATGTAAATAACAAAAAAAAGAATAATTGTTTACAAAAGCTTACAAAACTGGTCTACATGTGAGTCACATGTACATTGTATATGTACGTTAGCATAACTTGTTGCATTCCTTAATACCAGTAAACTGAGATACATGCATGTTTCAAATAAGTAACATAAATGTCATGTACATTATTGTATGTTGAGTTGATTTTTTTCTAAATCAAGAAGTGGGAGATACAAAGTTAAATAATCATGGCTTAAGTCAGGGTATTTGTAATTTACATGTAAACCAGGTGCTCCGCAGGGCGCAGCTTTATACGACCGCAGAGGTCGAACCCTGAACACTTGGGGCAAGTATGGACAAAACATTCAAGCGTGATACAGCTCTGAATTTGGATTGTGATCAAATTTTTGACATTACATGGGTTTTTTTACACAAAACAAATGTCAAGATTTTACAAATCAATTAAAGATTTCTTCTTATTTAAATCTAAAATTAAATAGTTGACACAGCATAGGTTTCTGACACAGAATGAATGTGGTCTAATGAACTTAAAAGTTTTTTTTTGCCTTTGAGCAATTCACTATGCTGTTGAATATTAATCCTCTCAAAAAAATGTTTGAAGAAATTTTCTTTTTATTTATGAAATCTGAAATGAGAAAAATTTAACCCCCCCCCCCCCCCCCCCTTTTTCACATCCCCGTTTCCCTTTTTCCAAAACTGATATCAATTCAAATTTCTAATGGAGTTTGCAACAATAACTACTCTTTTAAATACATCATAAAATATTAAAATGTAAAATAAAGTGCTTGTTATCACTGAATGGTAAAGATTGGTTGGTAGTAAAAGTGAATATACATTGTTTATTGTATAAAACAATAAAAAAAACTTCATCAGCAACATTTTATATTGGCAAATTTCCAATGAAGTTATTTACATAAAGTTATTGGCAAATAAAAATAGAAAATGACATCATAGTCATGTCTGGCAAATTTCCAACATACATTATCTAAAACATTTTAGATAAGATAAGGAAAAAAAGCTTCATCAGCAACATTTTATATTGGCAAATTTCCAATGAAGTTATTTACATAAAGTTATTGGCAAATAAAAATAGAAAATGACATCATAGTCATGTCTGGCAAATTTCCAACATATATTATCAACTACTATTCTATACAAAGAAAGATAACTCCAATTGAAAATTAATTGCTATTGCACAATATTGTGCAATTAGATATTTCTTGCTATTGTGCAATACTGTGCAATTGAAAATTTCTTGCTATTGCACAATACTTGATATGGAATCCTGATTTGGACCAACTTGAAAACTGGGCCCATAATCAAAAATCAAAGTACATATTTAGATAAAGCATATCAAATAAGCCCAAGAATTTAATTTTTGTTAAAATCAAACTTAGTTTAATTTGGACCCTTTGGACCTTAATGTAGACCAATTTGAAAACTGGACCAAAAATTAAGAATCTACATACACAGTTAGATTTGGCATATCAAAGAACCCATTTATTCAATTTTTGAAGAAATCAAACAAAGTTTAATTTTGGACCCCCATTTGGACCAACTTGAAAACTAGGCCAATAATTAAAAATCTAAGTACATTTTTAAATTCAGCATATCAAAGAACCCCAAGGATTCAATTTTTGTTAAAATCAAACTAAGTTTAATTTTGGACCCTTTGGACCTTAATGTAGACCAATTTGAAAACGGGACCAAAAATTAAGAATCTACATACATAGTTAGATTCGGCATATCAAAGAACCCCAATTATTCAATTTTTGATGAAATCACACAAAGTTCAATTTTGGACCCTTTGGGCCCCTTATTCCTAAACTGTTAGGACCAAAACTCCCAAAATCAAACCCAACCTTCCTTTTATGGTCATAAACCTTGTGTTTAAATTTCATAGATTTCTATTTACTTATACTAAAGTTATGGTGCAAAAACCAAAAATAATGCTTAATAGGGCCCCTTTTTGGCCCCTAATTCATAAACTGTTGTGACCTCAACTCCAAAAATCAATCCCAACCTTCCTTTTGTGGTCATAAACCTTGTGCTAAAATTTCATTGATTTCTATTTACTTATACTAAAGTTATTGTGCGAAAACCAAGAATAATGCTTATTTGGGCCCTTTTTTGGCCCTTAATTCCTAAACTGTTGGAACCAAAACCCCCAAAATCAATCCCAACCTTCCTTTTGTGGTCATAAACCTTGTGTCAAAATTTCATAGATTTCTAGTCACTTAAACTAAAGTTATAGTGCGAAAACCAAGAAAATGCTTATTTGGGCCCTTTTTGGCCCCTAATTCCTAAAATGTTGGGACCAAAACTCCCAAAATCAATACCAACCTTCCTTTTGTGGTCATAAACCTTGTGTTAAAATTTCATAGATTTCCATTCACTTTTACTAAAGTTAGAGTGCGAAAACTAAAAGTATTCGGACGACGGACGACGACGACGACGCCGACGCCAACGTGATAGCAATATACGACGAAAAATTTTTCAAATTTTGCGGTCGTATAAAAATGTTCAATGATCATATTAAGTTGAAGAATTTAATGTTATCTTATATATACATGTACATGTTGTATATTTACCTTAACTTTGGGACCAGGGCCAGAGGACTGATTCTGTGAGTCTGAGTGTGAGTTCCTGGAATGGGTGTAGAGAACTGCAGTCTCTTTCTGTTGCCATTAGGAGTTAATCCTCTGGGTAGGCTGAATTTCTTTCCTTTTGGTGTTAGAAGGGGTTAAACAGTCCCTGTTTCGCCTTACACTACGTACATATTCTAACTTGATGGTGAGATTCTTAAAGTTATTAGAAACTTTTTTTTTAGAGTGTCAGTCAACTGTTTGCATTGTTTCTGGCTGTTGTATATTGTTTTAAGAGATTTAAAACATGCATCACATACATAAGGGTCTTCATTTTCTTCAACATATACTTTCTCAACAGATTTTCCTCCAACTGGTATCAATTTGCAGTAGTTTTAATTAGACCAACATCACTATGTTTCATAAGTTGTTTACGCCTTCGCTCCGTTTTTAAATTGTTCACATCAAAAATTACAAAATAATGTTGACCAATTGCAAGGATTTGTATAGTAAGACTAATACAAATCATTGCCTTGTGTTGACAATGCAAACACGTGTTGTCAAATTCCATTGTTATTAAGGTGTTTACTTTTAATCATGCTCCGCCTTCTTTTCCAAGTATTTGCGAACAGGTAAATACTTACGTAATAGGTAATATAACCTACTGTAATCGTATCATCTGTTTATGCTCCGCCTTTTTCTCCCGCCAAATCTGTAATTGTAAACAATTGCCCATAATTCACCGCGTCAATCAATTTCCGCTTTGACGCGTTCTAACTGTGTTAGTCTGTTTCCCGGCCGTTATTGAAATTCTTGACAATATGGGTGTTCCATTTTAGGTCTGCTGAGTTGCCTGTCTGTCTGTCTGTCCGTCAACATGTTGGACATTAACTTTAAATATAAAAAAGAATATGTGGTATGATTGCCAATGAGACAACTATCCACAAAAGACCAAAATGACACAGACATTAACAACTATAGGTCACCAGTGGCGTAGCTGGGTCATTTTTACGTGTACGCCCGAAACTTGGCGAGGGATATGAGGTTAGCCAACCGCTCAATGTTAAATCACCTGCTGGTAGTGGGTTCGAAAGAGACGAAGCCCCGAAAGCTACCGAGAATAAGATACCGTAATGATTCCTGTCAGTAAAAAATCATTGATAGCAACATACTTTTGAATCTAAATGGTTTATTTGTTTTGCTTAAATTTTGTAGTATGTTAACTTATTCATCGTGTTAAACTGGAAGCTAGCCTAATGGTCATTGGTTTTAGAGAAAACGTCCAAACAAATATTACTTTTAAATAAGTTTAAAGGGTGCCGTGAGTGAGCATACAATCGATAAAAGCAGCTTTTAATGAACATGAAAAAAATATTTCTAAGAGGTGCAATATCAAAAAATTCTGGAACACCTAGGATTTCTTCCCACAAAAAAGGGATTTAAAAAAAAATCTAAAATTTTCTTTTAATATTTTTTTCTTGATCTGGAATATTGCACGACAATCTATGAAAATTTATAAATTGAGCATATAAAACAATTAATTGCGTAAAGAAGAGTCTGGCTATCTGTCTATCAGAAAAGAACAGAAAAATGAACGAAAACAAATGCTTTCCAAATCTTAATGTTAGACATTAGTCATAGAAAAAGATTCTTCGGCATTTTCATAAAATTTGATGAAGGTTCGACAAGTAGTTAATGTAATTGAGAAATAACAAAATGTAAGCCCAAACTGCGACCACTTATTAAATGCAGAAAGAAATACATTTTTTCCTTAAAATGCGGGAAAATTGCATTATTATATTGCTCTGAATACTCTTTTGATCATATTAAAACAGTTTCTGTCCAACTTTCGTAAAATTTCACGGAGAGTCATTTAAAAGACTTGTCCACATTCGGAACCTAAATATTGACGCCGCTTTGTCTCGCTTTTGGGACATAAATCACAGGCTCGACAAAAATACAAACAGCATATCGAATCTGAGCAGGTTGTGAATTGCTTTAAATATAAGAAAAGTACGTAGAAGTCATAGTAGATTAAGACTTTTACAAAAGATTCGAACAAATATATTAAATGATCTATTTGAGTAAATTTAGTCCCTTTTTATTTATTTCTTATTCTATGTTAATTATTTATTTGTTTAATTTCAAAATTCAAGTGTACGCCCGGGCGTTTTGACGTAAACGTAGCTACGCGCATGGTCACCGTACGGCCTTCAACAATGAGCAAAGCCCATACCGCATAGTCAGCTATAAAAGGCCCCGATAAGACAATGTAAAACAATTCAAACGAGAAAACTAACGGCCTTATTTACAAATGTATGTAAAAAAAATGAACGAAAAACAAATATGTAACACATAAACAAACGACAACCATTGAATACCTACAGGCTCCCATTTACCAATTTTCATAAAACTTTGTTTATTTCTATTGACGTGAGCTCCATTTTGTTTTATTTGATAAAGATTTTACGTTTCCGAGTTGATTTTTTTTTTCATTAAAAAGAATGCTTTCACCAACTTGCGAAATTTTGTCTCAGAATCTAGAGAACTTCTTCTGACAAATATATGACTCTGTATCTCAGAAACGTGAAATCTAAAATTTATAAAACTCAAAAGGGAGCTCTTGTCAATAGATATAAACAATTCACATTTAAATTCAGGACCTCGGGATTTCGTGTTTTTAAGCCCGGGTTTCAGGATCAGAACCCTTCTACCCCCCCCCCCCCCCCCCTTATTTGTTGACCTATAAATTATATCGTCGCTCTATCGGCTATCTATGATAAGCTCTTACATTTCACGAGAATTATTGAATGAGGCAAGCAGTCGACATGTAATCTATATTTCTTTGTTGTAAAATAAAAGGCAGTTACTATATTGCCGGCACTGTGTGAAATATCTTAATTCAAACTGGCAAAATAGCCATTTCTATAGAAATGGATATTTTACCGGAACCAGTCTATGGAAGAAGCGATTCGATAAAACCTTTTCTTATATCAACGAGCGATATTGTCTTATATCAACGAGTTGCATTGTGGGAAATTTCAGACGAATGTTAGCATTTGTACAAGGAAGGCAGATTTCTCGGTATAAAGTAATGATTCTTTTTTAAAAACAGGGTGACATTTAACAAGACATACGTCTGCTGTATAATTTCCATGAATTATTTTAAGTTATACCAAGCAAGGTGTATTTAAACGACAAAATTGAATTGTTGAATAAATGAAACATAAATGCACGATTTATCATTTGTAGATGTACAAATTCAATAAATGTCATGTAGCAAATAATGTGGAATGCAATTGAGATGAATTCAATTGTTGGATAAGCCAAAATCGCCTATAAGTCAAAGATACTGCTATATTTTAAAATATCAATGCGATGTTTGTTTTATATCATAGCGATATTTTTTTAATATCAAAAATTTATGAATGCTATACTTTTCTGTTATAACTGCTATAGTTTTCTAATATAAGATTAATACGATGACACGTCACAATGCATGTCAAAAGAACCGCAAACATAATTCACAAACTTAGTTCATGACCGGCTTAATGTTTGAGGATCAATATCACTAAAATTTCGTATCTGTAACAAAATTAACGCTTACACGATCTTATCATTTTTAAAATGTTGCTTGACCCTATTGATATTTGAAAGTGTTAACAACCTGTTCAGTCTATTGTTTTCAATCACATGGTTTAACCGACTAATTCTGTTTGAAGTGATGATGCAATGGTGGAATTTAAATGCGGTTGTAAATAGACTACCAACCTATTAGATTCTAATATAGGTCCAGTGGCCGATCAATGCATTTGAATTGGGACATATGGCTGGACCCCACCCCCTTATCCTAGGTTTGGAACCCCCTTTTGAAAACCTTGAGGTCACACTGCTATAGCCTATCCAAATGGGTAATATCGAAACAGACAAAAACTAGATATGTCAAAGCAACAAGAATTGTCCCTTCTTAAAATGTTGAAAAATTTGCAATTTCAATAACAAATGTGGACACAAACATGATGGTAGTCTCACATGTCAAAAATCGGCTCAAAATCTAGAGGCGTATAGAAAAAGAGTCTGTATAACTGTGATTTTCAACAATTTTCGAAGTTGTTAACCCTTAATTTTGGCCAAAATTAGCGGAGCAAAACAATTTTAAATTTCATCTGCAAATCATCATAGTTAGCTCACATACAAAAAAAAAATCAGTCCAATATCTGAAAGCATTTAGAAAAAAGTCTGTATAACTGTGATTTTCAACAATTAATCAAAGTCCATAGCCCGTAATTTCGGCAAAAATTAGCCAAGCAGAACAAAACTTAAACTTGATCTGTAACTTATCATGGTTAACTCACATAACAAAAATCAGCCCAATATATGAAGGCGTTTAAAAAAAAAACCTCCGTATAATGGTTTTGTTACGGAATGGCGGAATTTCGAAATTACGGAATTTCAGAATGACAGAATTTAGGAATTACGGAATTTCGGATTTTCGGATTTACGGAATTTCGAACAAGGGTAAAGGTATATGGCACCGACAACTTCGTTACTTAAAAGAAAGAAAAAAACATTCTTTCAAACAGTCCAATCCAATACAGCTCCAAATAACAATGAATATTCAAATGGTAAAATAAATATTCCAAACAAATTAAAATGTACAAATGCTGATGTCCCGAACTTTGACGATACCAACTGAGTAGACTCAGACTATAAATTGAACAACCTCAGATACAACGAAAATCATAAATCTTGTCAAACAGAAAATGTATTTATTATTAACATAGAAAAAAAAATTGAGAAGGAAAACAGTTCTTTTTTATATCAAAGACTTTCCCCGTTGTTAAATCGATATCACTATGAACATAATCAGCTCGCCGCCTGGACTTGACGCTCTTTTACATCGCGATGACCGTGAGGGCATTCCGATGTATTGTTACCACAGAGATTTGACTTGCGTTTTTGACTAGTAATCGATCGTATAAATACGCGAAAATTTCTTAGAGGAAAATAACAATCCGTATCGCTTGTTATAAATTCATTTCTTCAATGAATACTAAAAAAAATGTTTAGAAAACAAATGAATAAGATGTAAATGTCTGTTGACGTTAGAAATGTATTTTATATTTTTTCTATATTTATACATTTAGATCGTTTAGTGCTGTGTATTTGGTATTTTTATTGACGTAATCGTTCTTGTACCATCATAACTGTCGTTACCTTTAAAGCTTTAGAAGTGTGTTTGTTCATATTGCACTTAACAAAAGATTCAGCACCGAAATGACTTTTTGAAGGACAGGAAATCAGTTATTTATAAGGGGTTTTTCTGATATAAGATTTATAGATGTAAGAAGATGGTGCACGAGTCGAATGAGAGAACTTTCCACCATAGTAATAGTTTGTTTTAAGTAAACCATTATAGATCAAAGTATAGGGCCTTAAACACGGAGCCTTGACTCACAGCGAACACCTCGCTATATAGGAATCAAAAAACTACTAGTGTTAAACCACTGAAACAGGAAAACCAACCATCTAATTTGTATAAAAAAGGAAATTCAAAAATGCACAGGCCAAAATTTGTCGAATCAATCTGAACGAGGACAGTATGATTCATCTTTGTCAGTTAGTTTCATTGTTATCAATAAAGAAAGTCTTCCATGCATGCGTTGCGAGCATATCTGATATATATTATTTCGGTGCGTTCATTATAAATTTGCTAAATGTTATATATATGTGAACAATGATTTTGATACTTAGCTATTTGATTGCGACATTGTTTATTAAACCCCATTGGTACTGGCATTTTCAATTTTTGAAATGGTGGATTGAACCTGGTTTTATTGCGCTAAACCTGTCACGTGTATGACAGTATCATCAAATTCTGTCATATTTACAACGATGCATGAACAAAACAGACATAATAGGTAAAATTGTCAAAATATGGATACAGCAGTCAAATATTAATACTAATGAGTACTAATATTGATATAACAAAAACACCGCTATGATATTTTAAAAGTATCGCATTGTTTATTTATGTATATATAAGAAAAACACAGCACTTCAAATTTTACACGGACATAAACTTAAGCTTCTAACTAACTTCTGAATGTATATTTAGACTCAATTGTTGTTTATATTTGAATAATAAGTTTTAAAGTAAGTATTTTCTTAATTTTTCGTTGCCGAAAACAACATTTTCCGCATGGAATGTCTGCATATTTACAATTGATATTATACAAATATAGCCTTTGTTTGAGGTCGATACTATACAAATATAGCCTTTGTTTGAGGTCGATACAAGGATATATTGACCTGAAAGAAGTATATTGACTGAGGACGAAGTCCGAGGTCGATATACTTCTTTGGGTCGATATATCCTGTATTGACCTCATACAAAGGCTATATTTGTTATATTATTAATTTCTGGCCATATTTGTGTCAAAATCGTCATTTAGGTTTGTTGGAATTTTATAGATATTACATTATCTCCTTGACAATAACAACATATTAGTTGCTATTTCATTTACTTTTTTTTGGACATCTTATGTATTTGAAGATTTTTTTCGTCAAATAATCGATCACAGATATCATGTGTTTCAATACGCTTCTTCCATAGACTGGGCACCATTTATTTAGTGTCATTTTGACGGCGCTGGAAAAATAGAATATAAGTTAGCAGATGGACATTTTATGTATACATGATAATAATAAAATTAATTAAAACTAATAGAGACAAGTCCCGTTAGAATAGCAAGTCCCTGGTAAGCGGAAGCCAAGTTGAAACCTATTTTATTTAAAGATATGGTATGCAATTCAAATAACTAGCTATTATTTCAAAAGCAATCCAGTTTTTTTTTAGCTATGCGATCGTCTATGTCATATTGTATATATATTTGTTTTATCAAATTTATGATGATGCAATAGATTTCTATAGAAATAGCTTTTTAAAATGGCTGGATCCGCCCCTGGAGCTGGTCAAATAATCATATTTGCTATTTTGCCGATGCCCGATTAAAAGCCTTTACTTTAATGATCTTTAATATAATTATGTTTCCCCTTATTATAAAATCAAGAATGAGTTTGGGATGTTTCCACGAAATGGTCAAGAAATTACTTCAGTCTGACGTTTAACGCCATTTCAACTGGTACCGTATGTGGACGTCGTCAAACCGGGAACCGAAACGTTCAAGTTCAAGGCCATCATTAGCTCATACCGACCGTTAATATTTGTATATTGTATTCCGAAGGCATACTGAATGTTTTACGAAGGGGACCAACCTAACCAAAGATTTACCTTTAGCTACACACTCAATGAAATCGGCTGTAATCGATATTTAAATATGACAGTTGTGTTGTAGCTTCAGTAGTAGTTGTAGTAGCAGTATTATTATAGTAGTAATAGTATTTTTGGGGTCTTTTTCCGAACATATATTTTAATTTACCCTTTCAGACTACATTTAATAACCATTTATAATGAGTTTTTATTTTTAAGGGTTCGGTGATTCCAAAGAGGAGTGGGAAAATAATTGCAGTAAACCCCTTCATTACGAGGAATTTCATCAATTTCAAATATCGGGTACGTAACACTAAACCTTAGTACACTATAATCAACAATAACACTGAACAAGAATTTACAGCAAACTGACGCATTGAGTGTGTAGGTAAAGGTTTTATCTTTGGTTAGCTTGCTTGCTAGCTGAACTGGGATTGGGTATACTACCCTCCGTTAAGAGTAGACTAGTTCAACAAATAACAAATCTATCTTTCTGACAACAACTATCGGATACCTAACACTGATCGAGAGCTAGGATTCTACAAAACACTTTTTGTATAACTCTCATATTGTACACCTATACTGACACAGACAAATAAATAGCAGGTTAAAGATGTTAGAGATATTCAGAAATTAGATCGGTGACAACACCGGCGAAACTTTAAATCGCATTTGTTCGAATAATACACAAGAAACGTTGGTCAATTTCCCCCATATAATCTAACTTTTTGAACATTCTAGTCAATGAAATCCATAAAAGTTAAGATAACAAAAGATTGAGAGACGTAAGAATTTAGACAAATA
The DNA here is from genome assembly GCA_037788925.1 of Mytilus galloprovincialis. Taxonomy (NCBI): domain Eukaryota; kingdom Metazoa; phylum Mollusca; class Bivalvia; order Mytilida; family Mytilidae; genus Mytilus; species Mytilus galloprovincialis. Next base: position 57,140,753 of record CM075335.1, on the reverse strand, counting down.
AAGGTACGTTGTACAATACAACGTGTGACTATAACATTCTTTCATTTCAGGAAACGATTCAGCCGAGTATATCACAAAAACTAAATGAACAGACTGGAAAAGGAGAGAGAATTCAAACCAAAAAAGAAACGTTATTGGGGAAGAAAAGGGTAAAGGAAGAAGAAATGATCTTTAAGAAGTACTTAAAGGTAGCCAATAGGAGGATGAAAAAATACAAAAAGGAAAGCAAGAGACAGCTGGGAAAAGAAGAGAAGGAAAACAAAAAGAAACTGAAAAAGGAACAAAAGGAACGAGCAAGACTCGGAAAGAAAGAAATGAAAGACAGAAAGAAATTAGAGAAAGGTATTTTCTGCAACCTACTGATTATCATACTTGGGTTGTTTCCTGATATGGTTAATCAAAATGTTAAATAGTTTTTTAGATAGATTTTTCTAGCTAGTCTTATCAAGTTCTATACAGCTATTTTATTCTTAAATTAGTACTATATAAGTACTATAATTTAAGAATACAATATCTGTTTTTATTTCTGTATAGGTATAAAAAATTTACACACTCCCTTAAATTGAGGTCTTTTTTAAATCTGTTTTCAACTTATTTAGAAATTATGAAGAAAGAAGAAACAGAAAAGAAAAACGATAATATTAACATGCCAGTAGTTATTGAAAACATGGACATTGCCATCAAGAAGAGTGATGAAGATTTTAAAGATGATGGAAAAGGAAATCTAAACAACGAAGAAAAGAAAAACACAATAGGCAAAAGAATACAGGATTTTTTCAGATCTTTGATATGTGCTTAGAAGTGATGTAGACATCAAGTTAAGAATTTGTTATTTTTAATTTTAGTTATATGTCAGTTTCATCTCAATGCATTATTCAGTTCATGTGTTCTCTCCATATATAAACCTGGTTTAAGTTGCATTAACATTTTCCCTAGATTTGTACTTTTTTTTACTTTAGTTGCACATAACAAATATCTGTCTTTGATCTCAATATTGATTTTTTTTATTTATGAAGTTATTAAAAAAATTTTTTTTATTAAATTTGTTGTTACTTAATACTTACTAAGTCGTGTACATTACACAAATTCAACAACACAATATTACAGCGCTGGTAAATTTAATCGTGTACAAACAATATCAAATCACTCCGTAAGAGAAACGATCAACATGAAGATAGAGTTTTTTTATGCAAGATATCAATACTTTCCTGAAATGTTATCTTCTCTGTTAAAGCATACCAACACTATCTGTCCTAATTTGAAATTTGATGGTCTCTTCCAATAAAGTTGAAAATATACCTTTTTTTTGTTGTGGTATTTTTCTTTCATGCTAGAATAAATGTTATTCGTCTCCAATTATATGTTTGACACACATGTTATATAAGCCCATACTCCTATCAGTATTGTTATATATACCGAGTTCTGTTTTTATAAGAGAGGCGAAAGATACAAGAATGAAATTCAAACGCGTAAGTAGAAACTAAACATGACAAAGCCATGGCAAAAAAAAAGACAAAGACAAACAACAGCATACAAACAAAACACAAAAAACTAAAGACTAAGCAACATGAACTCCATAAAAAAAACAGTGAGCGCATGTGCTCTGGAAGAGTAAGCAGGTCATCTCAAATGTGGCACCCATTTTATTGCTCAAACCTTGTGATTCATCTTAATTGGTAAGTCACATTCGGGGAAAAGAGAACGGAACATATTCTTCGTCATCTGTGAAACAGATATTCCATACCGGCTAAGCAACTCGTGATAGCGTTCTTAAAATGTTCGAAAGAGTGATTTCAACTTCACCATGCACTACTGGAATTATTTGTTCAAAAGCTTCCTTGTCAGCAGCAACCTAATATCAATGGTGGTTTAACCTTGTTTTATAGCTTGATAGACCTTGCAATTGTATGATAGATGTTATCAACAAAGTCACTATGATATTTTTTTTTTGTAGTTGATGATACCATCAGTATTGTTAAACATAATGACAAAATTGCGTGAAGTGAGTTTTTTTTTTTACTTCATGTGAAGGACTCGCTGTAATGAAAAACAGCAAAAAAGCGCTGATGCTTTGCTCATCTGGACTCACCAAAATAATGAACGTCAAAAGCACCCCCCCCCCCCCAAAAAAAAAAAAAAAAAGAAAAAAGAAACAACACAAAAAACACAAAAAAACCAAAGAGGGTTTAAGCAAATAGACATGGATATATTTATTAAACATTCTGGTGTGAGACCTAAAGTAACAAATCGTATAATTAATTGAGTACATCTTCAAATATTCTTTGAACCAAATGATGTTTTCAAAGCTATAGTACAAAGCTGATACGTTGTTGGTCGATAGCTTAACAATACCCTGAACGTCTCGGATTAAAGCCAAAGGTATACAGAAAATCAGCATTGCTGCAATGGAAACACTAACAAAAATGACTGTCGTCTTAGTGCCACATAACCGTAGGCCTGTAAATGGGAATGCGCAAACAACAGCTCTCTGAATAGCAAGGAAAGTTGTCGAAAGGATGGATAAATCATGAAAGAGTAAGACTAATACAAATGATAGTGTATCTACGTAGCAAGCAGCAACATGGGACCAATTTCCAAAAATGTTGGACGAAATCATTTGTACAATCCCTGACATCATATCAAATGTGTCATAAATAACTATATTGGAGAGTAGAACGGATATTGGTGTTCTGATGTTTCTAGATAGCCAAATAGTAACAACAAATACGTTTGTGATTAGAATTATACCGAACAATCCTGTCGTGGCAGCGATGCTTTCTAGATTCTGAACATATGATTTGTAATACATGCTACCAGCTTTCTGTATGTTGGCTGAAAGAAACAAAAACAAGTTCGGCTAAATATTCGCACTTACAAAGCAGAACAAAAAATATGCAAGTTGTTTTATTCTAGACCACGATATTAAAAAAAGTAAATTTGCCAATTGAACAATTAAGAATACAATGCATAAATCACCTCTCAAATAAAAGAAATTGATGGTAAAAATAAGGAATATTATATATATTGAGTTTGAGTTTAACTAAACTTCAGTATTGAAAATTAAAAATCAAAAGTTCATATAATGTAGCTGAATTTCATCAATAACTGTCGCCTTCAAACGTATTTTTGGTCGATAAGTAAACAAAATGCTTTATAGGTCTTTCTCTATGGTCCTCTAAAGTGAATAAGTATTTGACTACAACAACCATTCTATTGATATGTTCAGTACCATTTACTTTAGTACACTTTGAATTAAAAGTCCAAGATGATCTTTATGCATATTCAAATTATTTTTGTTTATAATTATGAAGAGAATACATGACGAGTTGTTTTCACGGACATTTGTCTCACCACAGTATGCCATTATTTACTTTTTCAAATTTTACATTTATTAAGACCGTAACAAATATAAATAACTTGAGCAACCAGTCTATAATTTTTTCTTAGAGTTCGTTGACTACATAAATAAATATACATTGAGCAAAATGTTTTATATGATGTTTAATAACTTTTTTTTGTTTATAGAACCCAAACTGATTTCACTTGTAAAATGCGTTTTACATGCATATTACGCGAAAATTAATGCCCAAGTTTTCACTAAATATTTTTATTTTCTTTATTGTTCTAATTTTATCTACTTTTTTAGGATTTACCCCATAAATTTCTGTATTTCGAATTTTGAAATGACGTTTTTACAATGAAATAATTACCATGGTAACCACATGTGCTAAATAAATGCTATATGAGTACACACGTTAATTGCAAATTGCAACTACAATAAAACATGATAAAGACAAATACTAAGAGGAATCTTGGTCGGTAAGAGAAACATTCTATTAAAATTTTCAAAACGATGAAAAATTATCACAATAATGTCAAAAAAACAAAAATGAAATTATTAACTTTGCGTTCAATCTTAAATATCAAACTTACCAATGAAAATTTCGTGTTAAATGTCTTGTGTTTCCTCTGTAATGGTTATATATTTTCCTGCAATGGCGCATATGTGCCGTTATATTACATTCAATAGTCGGGAAACAACACTATTGGTTGAGGATTAAAGCCGATCAATATTGCTTCCAAGCTTCCTTAAATTGAAAAGCAGGTTATTCTATACTTAGCAAATCTCATTCCATTTTTGTTCGATTAATCTTTTTCCTGAAATAAAAGGGAAAACTTTGACTAGTATATAGTTTCTGAACATTTAAAATTGCAGAAACACAAGTAATGTGTTGAGTGGGTTTTTTTCATTCTTTTTGCCTATTCATTACTCATTCACTTCATTAACAACGGTGTGCTATTAATACATACACTCATCCAGTAGGTAGGATACTGTCACCTTTTAAATCTTGGATTATCCTTGACCAACCAAACATAAATTAGTTGTTGCAACTCCATTTGTGCAAGTTTACCTTTACAGGTTTAAGGTTTTCTCTATTATCAAGCTTTTTTCTGTGTTCTTAAACGTTTTATTTTTGGTTTTATTTTTTTTTATCATCAAGTTTTTTGGAGAAAGGAAAGTAAGAACAAAAAAAAAATGCGAATCAAACGTTTTGCAACTAGTTTTGGTTTTACAACTATCATCGATTCTACAACTTTTGAAAATCCAATTTACGTGTATCAAACACGTGTCAGATAGGCTTGGTATTTTTTTAGCAACTAAATTGATGTTTTTAGGAAGGTATAGTACGATCTGTATACGAATTATAATAAATTTTTATATTTGATACTTTTTATAAGAAATGTAAAAATATATATATATATGTCAGTGAGAAGAGGAGACAATATCAGTTTTTCATAATAAGTTCAATATTCTTATGGACGTCAAGTTGGTTACTTATTAATATTCTTGGCAAATCAATTAATTGTTTATATAAAAAATTAACATATGAAGTATATAGTGGAAGATATTAGCAAGCAAAATCGAGGGAATGGTGCAAACAAGCATGAAAATAAGCACAAAGCATCATTATTATATTTTTTTTAAGAATAAAAAACTGCTGGCCATTAAAAGATATCCTGTTTTCAACATGGCCACGGCCTTTTCTAAATGGCTGTGTTTTTTTTCCGTTTCAAAATACTGATTTTTCTGGAAAACTTTTCTTTGACCTTCTTTAAGTAAAAACAATTATCAGGATTGGTGGCTACCTTCCTTGCATGTGACGTATTTACTAGAAATGAATATTTGACATATCCAGGGTTTGCGCATGCGCAAAATTGTGACACCATTCATTGAAAAACATTGCCATTAAAGCGCGAGGTTTGGCATGCCACACAACCAGGTTCAAACACCATTTATTTCTTAAAATGCCCTGTACCAAGTCAGGAAAATGGCCATTGTTATATTTTAGTTCGTGTCTGTATGTGTTACATTTTAATGTTATGTTTCTGTTGTGTCGTAGTTCTCTGATATTTGATACGTCTCCCTCAGTTTTAGTTTGTAACCCGGATTTGTTTTTTCTCTATCGATTTATGAATTTTGAATAGCGGTATACTACTGTTGCCTATATTGAACTATTTAATTTTATATTTCAAATGTTTTTCGATTTTAATGATATTATGAAATGGGTTTTCAAGGTTATGATACACATGCGTTAAACAAATTAAGGAATGTATCTCCCTCATGCAAAGCTCTGATTCCTTTCACGGATTTGGCTATACTTTTTGGACCTTTTGGATTATAGCTCTTCATCTTTTATATAAGCTTTGGATTTTCAAATATTTTGGCCACGAGCAACACTGAAGAGACATGTATTGTCGAAATGCACATCTGGTGCAAGAAAATTGGTACCCTTAATTTTATTACTACCACTGGGTCGATGCCTCTGCTGGTGGACTATTAGTCCCCGAGGGTATCACCAGCCCAGTAGCCAGTACTTCGGTACTGGCATGAAAATACGGATTTTTTGTGTTATTAAAATTTGCTGTTACAAAATATTATAAATTATTATAAATTAAGGAATGTATCTCCCTCATGCAAAGCTCTGATTCCTTTCACGGATTTGGCTATACTTTTTGGACCTTTTGGATTATAGCTCTTCATCTTTTATATAAGCTTTGGATTTTCAAATATTTTGGCCACGAGCATCACTGAAGAGACATGTATTGTCGAAATGCGCATCTGGTGCAAGAAAATTGGTACCGTTAATTTTATTAAACAATTTTGTGCATGCGCAAACTATTTATAGACTTAAAGAGCTATTTGCATGCACTACCAGGGTACACTGGTATAAATCGTAGTTCACCTCATTACTCTTAAAAGCGAGGCTCTTCTAGAGCTGTTCAAGTAAATGTAACTTCCATGATGCCACTATTTGAAAACGCGTCCTATCAGTTGCAATTATCAGGTATTCGTTGGATAAGGCGAAAAATGTGGTTAATCCAGGAGAAACATCAATTTTGACTGCAGATCAACCACTTTTGGTAATGGCTATGTAAATGCAGTGGGAATGGCCTGATTTAGTTTGTACGGAGAATATAAATTTATCGTAATGTTTGATTGGATTTCTACAATGCCTCCCCGTGACAGCGCATGATAACTGGGATCTGGCATCTCAGGCTTAACTGAAGAGGATCTTGGAGCAGCAAGGGACCTAAAGATGCAGAGTGTAGGCCCACCGGCGTGTGGACACACCCTTACTCTCATTAACCTTGCCCCAACTATGGGTAAATAGTCGGGTAGATGAAGATCGTTAACCCAGGAAGGTAGTTTATCTAGGAGAAAGAAACTCCAAAATAAAAACGGGCAGATAATGGTTAGTCAGCCTTGGTCGGCAACTTATCTAAAGTAGGAAAACCTCGACAAAAAATCCCTGGCCATCAAAGCAGGGGGTTCGGCATAGGGCCAACACCCCTATCCTGTAAAAAGATTGAAGTTACGGAAACAGCATCAAAGGAATCAAACACAACCGCTGTGCGAATAGGCCTTCAAGAAAATAGTATGATTGCCAGTGGTGAAAGCCGCAAGGAAGTTACTGGCAGGAAGTGCTGAGCAATAAAGCAAAAACCAGAATAGGATTCTGGAACGTACGTACTATGTATGAAACTGGGAAACTTGCACAGGTCACATCTGAAATGAGGCGATATAACTTGCACATTTTAGGAGTTAGTGAAAGTATATGGATAGGCTCTGGTGAAATGAAGACCGACACAGGAGAAACAGTTCTTTACTCAGGCAGAGAAGACAACCATCATTTTGAAGGACTAGCAATCATCCTCAAGAAAGGCACTGAGAAGGGACTTATTGAATGGAAACCTGTTAATAGTAGATTGATAACAGCAAAATTAAAAGGATTGCACACCAACATGACCCTTATACACTGTTATGCACCAACAAATGAGAGTGATGAAGCTGCAAAAGACACAGAATCAGAAGTGAGATTGGTACCACGTCATGATCTTCTAGTGGTGATGGGTGATTTGAATGCCAAAGTGGGAAACAACAACACTGATATGGACAGAATAATAGGTAAACATAGATGTGGTACTATAATGAAAATGGAGAAAGACTAGTAGAATTATGTGCAGCTTACAACCTGGTTGTAGGAGGAACACTCTTTCCACAGCAAGATATACATAAGTTAACATGGTGCTCTCCAAATGGAAGGGATAAGAACCAGATAGACCACCTTATGATAAATGGTACTTGGAGACGTTCTTTACTCGATGTTAAAGTTAAAAGGGGAGCAGATGTTGGTAATGACCATCACCTTGTTACTGCAAATATTAAGATGAAATTGAGAAGTACAGGACGTAAAACACTTGTCCCTACACGCTATGATATTTACAAATTACAAGATCATAAAGTAAAGACTGCATTCATCCTTCAGTTGAAGAATAAGTTTCAAGCCCTGACAGATAATTCTGACATGGTCCCAACAAAATCATCAGAAGTCAACTCAAAATGGGATCAAATAAGAACAATATTTAAAACAACTAGCGATGACTGTCTGGGTTTTAAGCAGGGTAAAACGATGAAGAAATGGATAACACCAGGTACTTGGAAGGTTAAAGAAGAAAGGCGTCTTATGAAGAAGAAAATACTCGACACAAAATCAGAAAAGCTACAAGATAGACACAAAGCAAAGCAAGCTATAGAGTACTAGAAAAGAATGTTAAGCGAATGGCTAGAGCAGACAAAAAGCTTACATAGAAGACCTTGCTAAACAAGCAGAAGAATCAGTCGAGAAGGGTAAACAGGGAAAAATTTACAAGAGAAATCTGTGGTGAATTTCGAAGCAATAATGATGTCCATATAAAAGACTAAAATGGAAGGCTATTAACAACAGAAGACGAGCAGACAGTCAGATGGGCAGAATACTTTAAAGAAGTACTCAACAGACCAGCTCCAGATGAAGACTGAAATATAATTGAGGCACTTCAAGATTTGGAAATAAATACCAACTTACCAGACAGACAGGAAATAATAACAGCAATAAAATCGTTTAAAAAAATGGAAAATCACCAGGGCAGGACAATCTAAATTCAGAAGTTTTCAAAGTCGACCCAGAACTTCTTCAATCACTATTTACATCAATATGGGAAGGAAAAATAATACCTGACGATTGGACCAAAGGCATAATACTAAAGTTAGCCAAGAAAGGAGCTCTAAGTGATTGTAACAACTGGCGAGGTATAACCCTCTTGTCAATCCCAAGTAAAATCATTGCCAAAATTATTATCCAAAGAATAATTAATAGATGCAGTTGATTAACAGCTAAGAGAGGAGCAAGCAGGATTCTGTAAAGGTAGAGGGTGCATCGATCAAATCTTTTGCTTCTAACAATTTACATAATGGCAAAGGCAGCTCTACATCAACTTTGTGGATTTTCAGAAGGCTTTTGACAGTATCAACAGAAAGACCTTGTGGCGAATACTCGTATCAGATGGAATTCCAAAAGAAATAATTGAGCTTATCAAAAGTTTCTACAACAATTTAACTTGCAGTGTAGGGCAGAGCAACATCTGGTTTGAGATAAAAACAGGAGTTAGACTAGGCTGTATGATGTCTGTTCTTCTTTTTAATGTCGTCATTGACCGAGTAATGAGAAAAACAACAGAAGATGCTCCAAGAGGAATAAGATGGAACATTTCATCAACATTAGCAGATCTTGATTTTGCTGATGATCTAGCTCTTTTATCACATACCCACCAACATTTATAGGAGAAGAGTAGATGAAAAAGATATCCCCATCACAGAAACATTTACATACCTAGGAAGTACAATAAGAAACGATGGAGGTACGGGAAATGACATCATGAACAGATTAAACAAAGCCAGGAATATTTTTAGATCACTTAACAATGTTTGGAAATCATCACACTACAGTAAAAAGACCAATCTAAAACTGTACCAGAGTCGTGTACTATCTACTCTGTTATACGGATCAGAATGCTGGAGGATGACAGAAGTCGATCTAAAAAAACTGTCAGTTTTCCATACCAAAAGCTTAAGAAGAATCCTGCGCATCTTCTAAAACAGTTTCATCAAGATAGTATGGTCACAATATTATTGAGAAGGCGTTGGAAATGAATTGGGCATGTGATTAGAAGAGATAGTAATTCCATCACTAGAACAGCATTACATTGGACTCCAGAAGGGAGGCGTAATCGAGGAAGACAAAAAAGCACATTGAGACGTACTGTAGAATGAGAACTGAAGACCATGAATAAAACATGGGGAACAGTAGAAAAGGTGGTCAAAGACAGACAGAATTGGAGAACCGATGGCATACTGGGCAGTAAGCAAGTAAGTAAGTTGGTGGATTGCACATTGAAATGACTTGTATGATTGCTGGGTAATATATTGCATGATATATTGCATGATAGTGGATGTACATGCATGTGCCCTCACTGAAGCCGATATTGCAATACTTAGGAATAGACACGCGCATCAGATAACTGCATGTGTTTTGCTCGAATTTTGAATGTCGGCTTATGAAAGCTTAACGCAGAAAATATAGTTATGTCATGACTGTGACGTTCAATGATTTGATGATGTCATACTGCCTTAAATACAATCTTGCATCGATAAGTATTCAAGAGTAGACATCGTACTTGATGTTTACAAAATGAATAGTTAAAAGGCTGTTACAAGACAAAGGCAATGTTCTTATGTTAGACGGAAAGGTTTTGGTTCTGGTAGAATACCAAGGGTTTGGAGTAGTTTTCTCTGCGAAGATAAAATGAAACGATTTTTTTTCAAGTTGCTTCTTTAGTGACTAATGAACATGTGTTTGTAACTCATGGTAAAAACATTCTTTGCAATTTCAATAAGGACACTTCCCATCTATCCCCTTGTAATCATGAAGAAGCATTTACACGAATGTTTGTCCATGTTCGACATGATTATGAAAATTGTTGTAAAAAGTAATTTAAGGTAGTACTGACACAGATGTAGTTGTATTAAGAATTGCAGCACTCGCAAAATTATGTGGAACAAATTGTGGATAAGTTTCGGAAGGAGTAAAGACTTTTGATGGGTAACTGTACGTGACATATCAAATGCGTTTAGTCCTCATGTAGCTGCTCTTCCTTTCTTCCATGCATTCAGTGGATGTGACACATATGTCGTATTTTCATGGGAAAGGGAAGCGGTCAGCCTTGCTTTTTTTTTCTTTGCTTAAGTATGAAGACACAGGTATGAACATCAAAGAAGCATTTGTTAGCATCGTGTATGACAGAACAATATCAACATTTGCTGTTAACGAGGCACGATGTGAATTGTTTGCCAGGAAGCAGCGGCATTGGGATGCAATTCCGAAGATGTTCTTTTCAGGAGCATATCAAAAGAGAAGCATATCAAGAAGGACATGTTTGGGCTCATCCTGATTCATGTATTCGACAGGTGCATGTACCAAGTCATGACCACTGGGGTTCAATGAGAGATGGAAACTAAAATGGACTTCTTTCGCTGCCGTTGCATTCTCGTGTCAGGATGTTTTGAAATGCGGACACAAACTGTTCATCTGTGTTGGTAACTGTAAATACTACCGTTCTGGCATTCCATGTAAGGGTTTTTGTTTTGGCCACTGTCAGATAATTATAAAATAAGCAACCTGTCTTTCTCACCAAACTAGGCATTTAAACTGAAAAGAAAGTGATATCATTTGTTAAGTTGATGGAAATTATAAAAAAAATACATTTTCAACGTTTTTGCCGCCATTTTTGAACCGAAAGTAACTCTTTAACTGTAATTTACGTTTTATCAAAACTTACATTGTATTATACCTTTAAAACAGCTTTCAAGGATTTAAGAAATGTGGCCAATTGGATATGACGCCATTTGCAAAATGAGCGGTGGCCATCTTGAAAAAATGGATTTTTTTTTATGGCCAGCAGCTGATTTGTTTTAATTATCATTTAGTCAATCTTTATATCAAATTCCATGCTTGTATCACGATTTGCACAATTATTTCCGTAATATCTCCCACTAATAAGGGTTATTTAAAAAAAAATGTCGAAATGTCAGTACACCTATGCTTAAAATTTAATTTTAAAGGAAAAAGATGTTTTAGATGTTTAAATAAAAGTTTGTAGCATGTATAAGTCGGAGCATAAATAATAGTCATGATTCATATCTATCTTGATAAGATTAAAATATATTGAAGAACGATTTTTGCGTAATTTCTGTGCGTACGGTGTCAGGAAAACACATTTCAAAGGATGTCTTCACTATTTTCTGATTGCCTTGCTTTCTGCAAACGTAACCATTTTAGATTGTTAATGATAATTCTAACATAAAAAAATCACAGCTTCTTTAGTATTATTCTGAGCAGCATATTTTGTACAAACAAAATTCAATCGGCGTAAACGAAATCCATGTCTTACCTGTAATCGTTAATGATAGCTCTAATATTTAAAAAAAATCACAGCTTCTTTATTATTCTAAGCAGCATTTTTTCTACAAACAAAATTCAATCGGCGTGCACGAAATCTATGTCTATCCTGTAATCGCTAATAAATCAAATATTTTTATTTATTGAAATAAGCAGTGATGATTTCAAAAGCACACAATTTCATAAAATGATAGCACAGCACAATTCTTGCATATTAAACAGTGTAGAAATGAAATCATCAAAGGGATTAGTCATTTCATAACAATATTATAAATGAAGAAATTAGTCTATCCTGTTATGTCTATCCTTTTACTATGGTTATTATGGTTACAGTAACAGGATAGACAATATTTGACAGACATGTCTTTAAAAAGATTAAAATTGCATATATAGATTCTACCACTGCATCGAGTGTGATACAATAATTATCCACTCGAGACAGTCAAATATTTAAAATTTAACTGTCGATAGTGGATACATATCGTATTACTTAATTAATTATAAAAAGTCAGAAAATTGTTTCCCAATGAAATGATACGAGTATTACATAATTACACACTTTTTTAAGTTAGTATTGCCAATCACAAGACTACAGCCGTCATAAAAGTACAAGTATGGGGAAAGTCACAAGTGAAAGTCTTAAAAACATACAAACTTTCTATGGAAATGATATCTTACCAGATATGCAACCTACCAATCAGACATATATAGCTATGGACATGGAGTTGTTGACATCCTCGTCATTTGGTCTTGAGATATTTGTCTCTATGGTAATCTCCTTATTTTTATTTACTCGTTGATTCCATTATGGTAAAGTTTTTGAACTATAAGCTTATTCTTTCTAAAATTATTTCATATCAAAACTTCACCCATAGTATGTCTATGTTGTGTTTAAAAAAGAAATCAATGATAATGCTTATGTTTATGGACAGTTACTGTTAAATGACAAACGATAAAATGATAATGTCAGTTCATCAGCACTTCAAATATTCCGATCCTCTATGGTTTGATTTAAAAATACATATATAAGTGAGCAATGAATGTGGTTGTTAAATTTGATAGATGTTTTTTGTGCTTCTTTGTTTAATATTTGTTTGTTTTGTTTTAATTGAGATTATGACACAGTGATGGCTGCTGTACCCCTATTTTGATAATTTTACCTATTATGTTGTGTTCACGCATCGTTGTAAATACATTGTATAATGGAATTTGATGCGACTGTCATACAAGTGAGAGGATTAGCGTTATTTAACCAGGTTTAATTACCATTTTCTACATTTGAAAATACCTGTACCAAGTCAGGAATATGACAGTTGTTGTCTATTCGTTTGATGTGTTTTATCATTTGATTTTGTCATTTGATTAGGGACTTTCCGTTTTGAATTTTTACTTTTTTCATGACCGCACATGCCTTTCATTTGAGTGAACCGACATTATCCTGCAAATGATAAATATTTCTACTTCCTCTAAACTTTTAATAGGTGCTTCTTATGGTAAGCCGTTTTACACATATATACACATCATGATACAATAATTATCATAAAACAAGTTTTTAGTGAAATACACAATACATATTACACAAAGTAATAAGTGATAATATGAACAATGTAAGATAATTAGTAATACAGTTTGAAGCATTGAGTGTATTGAGGTTGGTTTGATTAAAAAAATATAAGAATACGATAAAAATTTTATTAATTTAATAATGGGAAACAATAGAACCAGAAATATAGTTTCTTATTTTGTAGTAGTCTACTATATATCAGATATCTTATAATCTATAAACTACATAATATATCTTAATTAGATATCTTATAAACTACCTAAGATATTCTAATTAGATATCGTATAAACTACATAATATATCTTAATTAGATACATTAAACACATCTTTATATGTTTGAATGTTGCATTACATACGATATTCAGTATACAAACATTGATTATTTATCGCAGAAGGTCAGTGATTGGGTAAAAATACTGATCATATATATGGTTCTTTTAACTTCCTTGTGGTAGAGGCAGGTATATATCTACTTTATAGCAGTTATACGGGTGTTTTTCTAGACCCGTAGGTTTACACTAATTCAGGACACTTTGAGAAATATAAGTGTATGATCTTTTTTCAATTCAGAAAACAATTCACAGTCTGCAACCAATTGATATCAAGCTGCCACCACCCCAATCTTCATCTACAAAAGACAGGAAGACGAGAACTGTGTACAGGTAAGGATTTCTGAAAATTGCAATACATAAAATTGAGAATGGAAATGGGGAATGTGTCAAAGAGACAACAACCCGACCATAGAGAAGACAACAGCAGAAGGTCACCAACAGGTCTTCAATGCAGCGAGAAATTCCCGCACCTGGAGGTGTCCTTCAGCTTGCCCCTTAACAAATATATATACTAGTTCAGTGATAATGAACGCCATACTAAACTCCAAATTGTACACAGGAAACTAAAATTAAAAATCATACAAGACTAACAAAGGCCAGAGGCTCCTGACTTGGGACAGGCGTTTGTTTTCTTAATAATTTTGTTTTTGGTTGCAACATATTCCATACTGTGGTGGTATAATGAGATGTCAAAAGAGATTTGCTAAGATGGGATATACAACTGCAGTAACATAATCAAATATACTCGTTAACGAAAGAAACAATGCACAGCATTTAAAATCGTATCACCCGGTTAAATATTCCTATATTCTGTTCTTTACTTGAATTTCATACTAGTATTAAAACAAACACACACTTTCTTCTCTAAATTCAAAATTTATGTATAAATGTAGTGTTTAAGGTTAAAACTAAATAGTAAGCAAAATTACAAGATTTTACTTAAAGAGAAAAACCAGTACATACTAAACATGCTAAAGGATTAAACATATTTTGCGATTGTGGTACTTTTTTGTTCAAGATAAATCGGTTTACCCATCATATTCCTACAAAAGGTAACCGTATATGAGGTAAGATATAAAAATTCTATCTCTCCTCCTCCGATATTTATTTCAAAGGAGGATAATTTTCAAAATTGATTTTTCTCATTAGTTTAAACATATTTTATTTCCTAGAATAAGACAAAATGGAGAAGACATTAGTATGTCATACTTTTGAAGTATTCCCAGTAATGATATCAGCTCTTGTTGTGTTCTAATAATAATGTAGGTTCTAATAATACTGTAGGTTCTAATAATAATTTAGGTATTAATTAATAATGTAGATTCTATTAATAATTTAGGTTCTAATAATAATGTAGATTCTAAAAATAATGTGTTTTATTTATAGCAAATAATGACGATAATGGTAACAGAAAATTTCTGAAGATAGCCCAAAACTGCAAATGTTTGTATTTTTACCAATAATTATAAAAAGACCACCCTTAAACAAATATAACCTTTTCGGAAATAGATATTTTGTGACCAACAAAAGCAGGGGGAATTGGACCTACCGCTTCTAACATTCTGATTGCAAATGAACGCATTGTCAATGCGGGTTGTTGAATTAAAATTTCATTTCATTTTATTTGTTTTATATTCTTTTTTTTTTTTTTATAAAATCAGTTTTATGTATCTTATTTTTTCTCCTCCTACCACATGTGTATGTACTGCTGCAATCTAGAACTCGATTTCAACTGGAACTTGTATAACACATTAATCATTAATTTATGGATCATATTCATAATGAAGAAAAATCAAAGTACTGAAGTACTGAACATCGGATGACTGCAAGTTCTTGTGGATGGTCCGCCAAGCACTTGTCTCAGAAAAAAAGTCAGATCTCTATACCTGAAAGAGAGGTTAATGTACAGATATATATTTTTTTGGTGGGACAATTTCGTACAAGGATGATAAAGTAATGACAGGGAATTCATCCTAACCCTAATGACTATTATATTGTAGTGATACAAATCAGTTAACTCTGGTTTATTGTTATATATTATATTAATACTTGTATAGTACAGTAACATGTATATATAATTTTCATGCATTTGTATATCATTCTATTCTACTGTATTGATAACAGTGCAGTGCAAGTGAATGGTAGACACGTCACTCTTGTGTAATAATTCGATTTTTTAATAGAATGGATTATGCATTCGTTTTTATCCACAAAAAATGTTAAAGTCATCCTTGTAGAGTTATAGTTCCTTGAGATTGCAAACGTTCTTGAGATATTTTTCACCATGCGTGTGCAAATATATTAATGATTTTTTACGTATATGTATAAACATATAAAAAAATATTTTAATATTATTAATTCATCTTCTTTTTACAAAGTATTTGAAAATATTCATTGAAAAAAATGAATTCATAACAAGCGATGAGGAATGTTAGTTTGCACTTGATGATGTCTACGTATTCATCATGTTTATTGATCGGTTTAAAACCCAAAACGAATATTACATAATGGTAATCTAGGCGATAGTAATACACCGGAATTCCCTCACGGTCATCCGCTGTAAAAATGGATAGAACTTTATATATCTATCGACAATGATTTTTTTTTATTAAAGATTTATTCGTTTATATAATTGTCCCTATTTCCTAAACTACGCAGGTTTAATATTTCCCCTCGGAAAAAGATTATGATCAATTGTATTTTTGTTGTAACAGGTTATGGCATCATCCAATAGTACATCGTGTGGTGTGTGTGAATCCCAGCACGTGACGACAGACGCTACCTTCTGGTGTCCTGAATGTGATGAAGGATTGTGTTCTACATGTATAAAGTATCACAATGGTTGAAAATCAACGAAAATTCATGAAGTCATCTCTGTTGATAACTACAGGCAGCTACCGTATTTTGTAGCAAGTGTACAAAAATACTGTTCCGACCACGACAAAAAATACCACACGAAAGACCTTGTTGCCTTCTGTGTGTTTCAACAAGCCACAAGAAATGTGACTTAACGGCACTCGATGAAATTGTTAAAACTTCCAAAACGTCCGCATTATTTGACAATTTGGAACAGAGTCTGGAAGATTTAAAGGGAAATCTAGAAATAATAATAGATGATCGAGAAAAGAATTTATCAAAAGTACAACAGAGCAGAGACAAAATACAGTCTGAAATAAAGACATTGCGTGACAAAATAAACAAACATCTCGACAGTATCGAGCAAAAAATACTACAGGAATTGGAGGATGTAGAAAAGGGAGTTAATTCAGACCTACGATGTATTCAAACAAAACTTATCGATCACACCAAAACCGTAGAAGAGTTACAGACCAATATTTCTGCAATTAAGAAATATGCATCTGAATTACAGTTTTTTGTTGGAATGAAGAGAATTGAGACGGATATAGAACATGAAGAAAAGTTCATAGAGTCATTGTTGGAAGATGGTAGTCTCCAACAAGTTGATATATACTTTAAAGAGAACCACAAACTATCCGACATATTCTCCACTGCAGATTATGGAAAAATATTCCGGATTGCTAGTTCTCCAACAGTTGCCATTAAGCTTGAGAAAAATAAACAAGCCCAATTCTTGGTCGCACCTTCTGTCGAAAAGAAAACAATTAATGATATTAATGTGTCTTCGCATAGAAAACTTAAGGTACCAGAACTTAATAATCCAAGTAGATTTACAGGGTGTACAATTACAACTGCAGGTAAGATTGTTCTTGTGGACTGGAATTGTAACCATGTATTCGTCCTTACCGAGAACGAATCATTAGAATGTATAATAAATGTACCAAATCAGCCTTTAGATGTTACTTGTATTGATGACAATACGATTGCAATTTCCCATAGCTATAGTCCATTTAAATTGGAGATAATAAACATTTCTTCTAAGCAAAAAGAGAGACAAATCAGAAGTTCAAAACCGTGTTATGGTATAACAAAAAGACAAGGAAGGCTAATATATTGCTGAAAAGGAACAGGTATTCAGTCAGTAGATTTTTTTGGCGAAAATGCATCGACTTTAGTAAAGCAACCAAACATGTATCATTGGAATTATGTTGCAGCCTCTAAAGATAAACTTTATCATACCAATCCTTTAACTGACACCGTCACGTGTTACACAATCACAGGAGAGAAGATTTGGGAATACAACGATAAATCAGTGTTAAATGATATACGTGGTGTCACTACTGACAAGGACGCAAATGTTTACGTTGCATCCTTTGGAAATAACAGTATCGTCTTTATATCAACAGATGGAAAACACGCCAAACATCTTAAGGGGAAAGATGATGGTTAACATCAACCGCATGGTATTTACCTCGACAAAACCAGAAACAATCTTCTTATATCGTGTCATAATGGAGACGTTCATATGTATAAGGTGTCATGAGAAACCTTTCATTGTTTTCAATTTGTACTTGTACACCATGTATGTTTGCTAGTAGCAAACTGTTTTGTTAAGGTCTTTTATTTTATTTGCTCATTAGTGCTTGTTTAGATTTGAATTATGTTTGCTTTTTGCATGAAGTAGTATGACTTACAGCTTTTTTTTTAAATACGCATCTGCTTCATCAAATATGCTACATTAATAAATATATTATTTATTATTTCCACTACTTCACTATTTCAGATGGGAGATTGTTAGTCACATACAGTAACTTCATCTAAGGTACTCAATGCGTTGGTGCTTTTATGAATATACTATTTAGTTCACACAAAAAAGACTTTGAAAACTCTTTGAATTGATTGATAGTCTCTTTCATATGTAGATCTAATACCTTGGTATATAATCTGGTAGGCTAGACTTTTTAAATTCCCTTCATTAATTTAGATTTTCAGATTATTATTTTTTTGATTTTTTTTATAAATATAAAGTCCGTCCAAAACACATCAATACCATAAGATCGATTGGCATGTAACTTTAAATTAAGGCAGCAGAAGTATACCGCTGTTCGAAAGTCACAAATTGATTGAGAGAAAACAAATCTGGGTTACAAACTAAAACAAAGGGCAACACATCAACTATAAGAGGGAAAAAAAAAAACCAAACGACAATGCAACACACAAAAACGAACTATAAAATAACAACTGCCATTTTTCTGACTTGGAACAGGACATTTTAACAAAAAAAATGATGGGTTAAACCTAGTTGTGTGGCTAGTAAAACCTCGCACGTTTATGGCAATGTTTAAAATAATATTAAAATGACAACATTACATGACAGGAATACAGTACTAATAAATGGAAGAACAAACAGGACAGAGAAACACACACATTAACAATACGATAGTACATTTCGACATGCTAATAATTATCAAAGGTAACAGGCTTATAATTCATAACGCCAGGGGCGCGTCTTGTCTACATAAGAATATTCAGTGACGCTCAGAAATAGTTAGAAAGCTAAAATTTAATATGACAATTTGTCGTGATATTCTCTTGACGGTGCTACATTGATATACATACACTTAGACGTGGTTACGTACAAATCATCACTATCACACATACGAAAAAAAACCTTCTTAATGTCAACTATGAATAACATATTTCCATATGATATGCTAAACTCTAAAATGCACTGAGTATAAAAATGATGTAAAGAATAAAAAAAGGCATATAAAACAAAAAAAATCATTCATCAACACTAACTAAACTCTTCAAATAATCCAAATATAGATGACATACACAAAATACCGAAATTAAACAGGAAATGCTACTCCTTCACTGACACTATTCCCAGCTTTGAATGGAGTTCGTAGTGTCTTTACGTAACTTTTGACATTGAACTTCTTTGTTAATCGCTCGTATGTTGTTGTTGTTTTCTGATTTTACTCAGGTATGGGGTGTTTGGTGTACCTAAAAAAAAACTACATATATGAAGGAGACGAACGACATCAAAGGGACATTCAAACTCCAAGATAAGTCCAAAATAAACTGACAATGTTGTTATATTGCACGGCAAAAGATTAAGGAAAAAAGACCAAAAGGCAAACAACTATACAAAACAACAAAGAAAACTAGAGACTCAATATAAAGATGACATATTAGAAATTATAAAAAAAAAAATAATGACCATATTAAGAGAAAAACTCAATTCAAATTCCCTATACCACCTTGAGGCACTAACATAAAAAAAAATTACCACGAGTAAAATGTTTGAACACATATTACAAAAGAAGGGTGAAAGATATCAGAGGGACATTCAAACTCATAGATCAAAATTAAACTGACAACGCAATGGCTAAAAAAGAAAAAGACAAACAGACAAATTATAGTACACCAGACACAATATAAAATCTAAAGACTAAGCAACACGAACAAAACCAAAACTACGAGTGATATCTGGTGCTCATTAATCGTAAGTAGACCCTTCTCCACATGTGATATCCATTATGTTGCCTTGTTAATACAAACCTGGTTAAAAAAAAGTCTAATACTGTAAAGGTCAGATTTGTGAAATTTTCGTTATTTGTTAAATAAAATTTTGGAGGATTGCAACACAATTTCATATAGCAGTCCTAAGTATAAAATTGTTCAAATTATTATGGCATATTGTTATTCTAAACTATTTCCCAAAATTGATCGCCCTGAAGATCATAAAAAACATTTTATTAAAATAAAGTATGTCAATAAAGGTTTTGATTTTGTAAATATTGCCGGTATATTTAACGACCATTCTGTTAAAGAACAAATTCCTGGATATTTTGACAATACTGAGCTACCTCTTATTTGTTATATTTACAAGAAATCTACCCGGAAATTTGTGTTTAATTATAGTCAACTGTGTAAAGATGTTAATATCAGTGAAAATACACCTACTTCATGTAATTGTAGTACCTCCGAATATATTTATGGACCCATTTCCCATGTTATAACAGGAGATTTTAACATCGTTCAAGACCGAGAGTTAAAATCATTCCTCAGTAAAGGACCTAAATATCGTCCTCCGTCAATTATTAATTGGAATGAGTGTCGTAATATCATCCACGACTCACTCCATACTTACTGTATGAAATGGATAAAACGGGAAAAAGCTGACAAAAAATCTTTGGACTCTTTTTTTAATTCAGTAATGAAGATAGTTGATATACGTATTCAACATTTTAAAGAACATTTTACTATTAACAATAACCACAAAAAACCTATTTTTCGTATCAAACATCAACTAAAAGAACTAGCCAAGAAATTTGTTTTTGTCCCGGCCGATAAAGCTGCTAATAATATTATTATTGTTTGACGTAAATTTTACATTGAGGTTCTGAAAAAAGAAATCACCAATTCACCAACATTCCAACTGACTCCATTTTCAGAAAACGACATCTGTAACAAACATAAACTTTTAGCTACCGCTTTACAAGCAGAGCCAAATACAATGAAAGTCCCAACTATGTACTGGCTTCCGAAGCTACACAAAACACCTTACAAATATAGATTTATTTCGTCTTCAAGCCATTGTTTCACTACTAAATTGTCTATTCTTCTTACCAGCACACTTGGTACAATTAAAAACCTGATAATAAATTGTTCAAATAAGGCCTTCGAAAATAGTGGAATCAATTACTTTTTGAGTGTCAAGAACTCGTTGGAAGTACTTGATAAATTGCATGCTTATATTGGTGATTTTAAATCTGTTCAAAGTTTTGATTTTTCTACCCTGTATACCACATTGCCTCACATTCTCATTAAGAAAAAATTCACACACCTAATTAAATGGGCATTTAAAAAGTCAGAATGTGAATATATATGTTCAAACTCTTTTAGGTCATTTTTTAGTAGCAATAAACAAAAAAACTATGTCAATTGGACATGCTTTGATACTATATATGCCCTTGAATTTTTACTAGATAACATTTTTGTTCGCTTTGGGGATTCCGTATATCGTCAGATTATCGGAATTCCAATGGGGACTAACTGTGCACCACTTATTGCGGACCTGTTTTTGTATTGCTATGAGTTACAATTTATGACAAAAATAAGCAAAGACCCATCGAAACAACATCTGATAAACAAATTTAATAATACTTTTAGATATTTGGATGATATTTTGGCTCTCAATAATGACGACTTCAGTGTGTATATTAAAAAAAATGTATCCTGTTGAACTTACTTTAAATAAAGCTAATACTAACAATGACCACTGCCCTTTCCTCGATCTTGATATCTATATAACTAACGGAAAGCTGAATACTAAAATTTATGATAAAAGAGATGATTTTTTTTTATTTCCTATCGTTAATTATCCATTTTTAGATGGTGACGTTCCCTTGTCACCATCTTACGGTGTTTATATATCTCAACTTGTACGATTCGCTCGTGTATGTAACAATGTTTTAGATTTTAACGAGAGAAATTTATGTATTACTGAAAAATTATTACACCAGGGTTTTCGATATGACAAACTAGTCAAAACATTTACTAAATTTTATCATCGGTATAAGGACATCATTCGTAAATATAGCTCAACATGCAGACTTCTTATACGTTCAGGTATTTCACATCCAATTTTTTATGGAAATATTCTTTATAAAGCACAAAGGTGTCAGTATTCACCTCAAAAACTAACAAAACCTTTGAATAGACTTATTAAGAAGGGATATAGTTACGATACTGTTGTCAGGTCATTAAAGATTGCATATTTTGGCGTTAATATTGATTCACTTATAGGGTCTTTGCATCGGAACTAAACACATTTATTCAAAAACCAGTTGTTGACATGACACGGGTTATGTTCTTCTCATATATGTTATGATGGTATGATACTAAACCCCTAACGGGAAGGATTGTGCCTGATGTTCATATGATGAAATCATAATCTTTCAGTCAGTTTAATTGATGTCTGGAGCTGGCATGTCAGTTAACTGCTAGTAGTCTGTTGTTATTTATGTATTATTGTCATTTCGTTTATTTTCGTTGGTTACATCTTCTGACATCAGACTCGTACTTCTCTTGAACTGAATTTTAATGTGCGTATTGTTATGCGTTTACTTTTCTACATTGGCTAGAGGTATAGGGGGAGGGTTGAGATCTTACAAACATGTTTAACCCCGCCGCATTTTTGCGCCTGTCCCAAGTCAGGAGCCTCTGGCCTTTGTTAGTCTTGTATTATTTTAATTTTAGTTTCTTGTGTACAATTTGGAAATTAGTATGGCGTTCATTATCACTGAACTAGTATATATTTGTTTAGGGGCCAGTTGAAGGACGCCTCCGGGTGCGGGAATTTCTCGCTACATTGACGACCTGTTGGTGACCTTCTGCTGTTGTTTTTTTTTCTATGGTCGGGTTGTTGTCTCTTTGGCACATTCCCCATTTCCATTCTCAATTTTATATAGTCTAATTCGGTAGGTCACATTTGTGACAGGATTGTATTTACGACATAAGGAACATATCCGATATCATCTTTGAAACGGATATTCCATAACGGTCCACAAAAAAATCATTCTTATACAGGCAAAAACGTTAATTAACTTATTTTAACGTATAACATGAAATCAAACAGACCTTAAAAAAATTCAATTGCGAGGTCACAATCTATTTATATGTTTGTTTATGTCTATAGGTCATGTGATCATCAGCAGTATTCGGAGGTCATCTCGATAGTTAATAAGATGGCGTTTACTAAAATACTCGCGAGTACATTCTTGTTAATTGTAATTTCAGATTTATTAAAATTTGAATATAGGTTTTAGTATATTATAAATCAAATTTGAGAATTTGATTTCAACCGGTGAACATGAATTCGACAGCTTGTGCCGATCTTAAGGTAATAATGTGATTCGACATTGAGAATTTTACGAACAAGAGTTTGTTCAAATTGATCCCGTAGTCTTTTCCCCGAATAGGACATACATAATTAGTCCTTTCCCCGGGTTTGTAATTACATAAACAATAGCTTCTTCTTGTTGGGATTGATCTCCTAATCCTTTCGGCGCACCTGAGATCAACTTAGTTGATCGTGGGGTTCGTGTTGCTTAGTCTTTGTAGTTCAATATTGTGTTTTGTGTACTGTTGTTTGTTTGTCTTTTTCATTTTTTTAGAAATGGTGTTTTTTTTTTATTTTCGACTTATGAATTTTAATGTCCCTTTGGTGTTTTGCGTCTCTTTTTTAAAACATTTGCAGAAATGGTACAACAAAAAAGAAATTCAAAGCATTCAAAGTATATTATTTTTGTTTTGATAAGCCTATTTATGCTGAGTAACTGTAACAAGTACATATACATTGGACGACGTTTCAGTTATATTCAAGACGATATATATCATCCAATTGAAAATGTGATGCATTGAACTTACTGTTTATGTTATTGTCGACAAGCTTTGACTTATTATAATAGTTATCTAAGGTACCAGGATTATAATTTAGTACGCCAGACGCGCGTTTCGTCTACATAAGACTCATCAGTGACGCTCAAAATATTTATAAAGCCAAACAAGTACAAAGTTGAAGAGCAATGAGGATCCAAAATTCCCAAAAGTTGTGCCAAATACGGCTAAGGTAATCTATGCCTGGGATATGAAAATCCTTAGTTTTTCAAAAAAATCAAACTTTTGTAAACAGGAAATTTATAAAAAAAATGACCACATTATTGATATTCATGTCAACACCGAAGTGTTGACTACTGAGTGTTGATACCCTCGGGGACGAAACGTCCACCAGCAGTGGCATCGACCCAGTGGTGTAAATAGTTATCAAAGGTACCAGGATTATAATTTAGTACGCCAGACGCACGTTTCGTCTAAATTAGACTCATCAGTGACGCTCATATCAAATATTTATAAGGCCAAACAAGTACAAAGTTGAAGAGCATTTAGGATCCAAATTCCAAAAAAGTTGTGCCAAATACGGCTAAGGTGATCTATGCCTGGGATAAGAGAATCCTTAGTTTTTGGAAAAATTCAAACTTTTGTAAACAGGAAATTTATAAAAATGACCACATTATTGATATTCATGTCAACACCATAGTGTTGACTACTGGGCTGGTGATACCATCGGGGACGAAATGTCCACCAGCAGTGACATCGACCCAGTGGTGTAAATAGTTATCAAAGGTACCAGGATTATAATTTAGTGCGCCAGCGTATAAATGTCGCAATATATTAGATGTTCAGTATATCAACCTAAATACAAATATCGTAGAAGGTCAACAATTGGATATATACTGATGATGTCAAATAGTTCTTTTAACTTCCTTGTGGTAGAAACAGGTAAATACATTCTTTACAGTTATACCGTTGTTTCTCTATATTCATTGTTTGTAATCTAGTTAATTGCTGACTTGGGATACTCGCCAAAAAAATGTGGACCTTTTTCAGTTCATAAAATCCATTCACAGCCTGAAAACAATTTATATTGCATGCTTTTACGTTACAAACAAACACATGTACGAAATTTCTCGACATCGTGAGACATACTCATTTGTGACATCAGCAATTTGATTCTCAATACTGTGATGGTATCTGAAAAAGTTCTTGTGAGACACATTTGATTTATATAATAAGATATAATCTTTAGCGAAAAAGTTGCAGCAATAAATATTAAAAAAACAAGCCCAACCGGTCTAGTTTTCCGTTCTAAATTTTATAATAGTATAAATGTTTTCAAGGTAACCTTAATGTTAAGTTATAAGTTATGTACTTTAAGATTCTCACAATATTTGTGATGGCTTATTTCTAACCAGATGATCTAAATACAACTACCTGGCGAAAGTTCAAAACCGACTTACTGACAGGCTTTGTCTTTTTTTTTTTTTTGCATTTTCCAAAAAACATTCTGAGTTCATCCTAATCCAAATCTAATATTTTTGGAAATAAAAAAGTTCAGAATCACTTTTGAACACACAATAAACTGTTTTTGGTAAGGGACTTCTTTCGAGGTAAATTATGTCAAATAGAAATTATGAATATTTGCTATTTTGCATCATAGGCTCTCAACAGCATCATCATGTGACTATTTATAATAGCTTGAATGTACTAATTTATTTAGATAAGTCATGAAATCAAGAAAAATATGATTTAGAATATTTAAATTAAAATATCAGTCCGTTTTAAAATCTGTCAGTTTTGTCCTTGTGAGTAAAAGACGTACAAGAAAAATTGTCCCTACTTCTTTATGACTACTTACTGTAAATGATAATAATAACGAGTACCAATATCACTGCACCATACGCGCATTTCTACAATAGATTTCTCTTCAATAAAGTTCGAGGCAAAACATATTTGAAAAAAAACACACTTGTTATACAAATGTTTAAGAGCTGATCAAACCAAACAGGAACGAATCAAGTATAGCCAATGTGTTGCATATAATATTAAGTCTTCTCCAAGTTTTTTCCCACCTTCGACATATGATAACTCGAATTGGATTTGGAAATCGAATACAAATGAATAACACTTTAATTAGTAGCCAGTTTATGACGGGGTTCGTGTTACGCAGTCTTTAGTTTTCCAGGTTTTGTTCTGAATGCTCATGTCTTTTTCTATTGTTTTTTTTTTCCTTCTTTTTCTTGCCATGTCGTTGTAATTTTTTTCGACTTCGGAATTTGAATGTCACTTCGGTATTTTTCTCCTCTCTCTTTTATTAACTATACTCGGAATGTCCTTTTGATTTTCGTTTTTTTTTTTGGTCGTCTTTATTACATATTAAAAAGACAACGAGAACAGATTTACTTTTAATCCACAGTCAATGGAACATAACGAGAAGGATAAGGTAACTAAAGGATGTACTTAGGTGAGATTAGGTAAACATAATTTAATTAAGAAATTAAAATTGATACTTTAAGCTGGTAGAGGATCAATTAAGGATAAAAATAAGCTAAAAATATTGATAGGTCATGGGACCCCTTTTCGAGATATTTGAGATTTAAAATATGACGGGAAAAGGTTGACTCGGACTTTTACCTTATATTTGCATTGGTATTATTTGGGTCTCAAAACAAAAGAAAGAAAATCAAGAATCTTCTAAAATTTTGGTAAATGACCTTTCATGAGGTATTAAGTCTTGTATGAAAAAATAAATGGGTGTTATGGGGCAAAATATTTTACATTGCATTGTATGGAAAAACACCAAGGAGTCCGAACATTTGACATATATTCCAAAACCTCACCTAAGTACATCCTTAAGATCTCGGGGTGCAAAATCCACATCAAGTTATCAGGTGAATGATATACATCAAGTGCTATAGTAAGGGGGGAAAACATTTTAAAAATCAAGTCTGAAAACTCGGTAACTCAGATATCGGTATGACAGACAACTACATTAATACCACTATTTGGCAACGATAACGATACAGGGAAGACTTAATAGGTATAAATGAAAAAGTGAAAAGACAATATTATCTATCGATGGTGATTTTATCAGCTGTATTTCTGCGCAAATGCCCCCTTTCCGAAATAAAGCAAGTTTAATTTTTCATAGGCCAAATCATTTCAAGGATAAACACGAGACAATATTCCCATGAAAAGTTATTAAAGAAAAAATATATTAAAAATCTGTTATTTTTGTAACTTATCTCTGATGTTGCTGGATTGCCTTCAACAATGTACTAAAAAGTTTACACCTTACAGCAAGATCTGGTTTAATTGTTCTATTTGATTTGTTACAGGTTAGTTATGGCATCATGCAATAGTACATTATGTGGTGTATGTGAAGCCCAACACGTGACGACAGAAGCCTCCTTCTGGTGTCCTGAATGTGATGAAGGTTTGTGTTCGACATGCCTTAAGTATCACAATGCTTCCAAATTGTCGAGAAATCATGAGGTTATCTCTGTTGATAACTACAGGCAGCTACCGTCATTTGTAGCCAGCGTACAACAATACTGTTCTGACCATGACAAAAAATACCAACTTTACTGTTTACAACACGAAGGACCATGTTGTCTTCTTTGTGTTTCAACAAGCCACAAGAAATGTGACTTAACGGCACTCGATGAAATTGTTAAAACTTCCAAAACGTCTGCATTATTTGACAATTTTGAACAAAATCTGGAAGATTTAAAGGGAAATCTAAAAAGAATAATAGAAGACCGAGAAAAGAATTTATCAAAAGTACAACAAAGCAGAGAGAAAATTCAGTCTGAAATAAAAACAATGCGCGACAAAATAAATAAACATCTCGACAGTATCGAGCAAAAAATACTTCAGGATTTGGGGGATGTAGAAAAGGGAGTTAACTCAGAGATACGATGTATTCAAACAAAACTTCTTGATCATACCAAAACCGTAGAAGAGCTACAGACCAATATTTCTGCACTTAAGAAATATGCATCTGAATTACAGGTTTTTGTTGGAATGAAGACAATTGAGACGGATATAGAACATGAAGAAAAGTTCGTGGTGTCATTGTTGGAAGATGGTAGTCTACAACAAGTTGATATCGACTTTAAAGAGAACCACAAAATAACCGACATATGCTCAATTGCAGATTATGGAAAACTATCCCGCATTGCTAGTTCTCCAACAGTTGCCATAAAGCTGGAGAAAAATAAACAAGCACAATTCTTGGTCGCACCATCTGTCGAAAAGAAAACAATTGATGATATTAATCTGTCTTTGCATAGAAAACTTAAAATACCAGAATTTAATAATAATAGTATGTTTACAGGGTGTACAATCACACCTACAGGTAAGATAGTTCTTGTGGACTGGAATTATAACCTTGTATTTATTCTCAGCGAGAACAAGTCATTTGAGTGTAAAATAAACGTATCGAGTCAGCCTTTAGATGTCACATGTATTGAAAACAAAACTCTAGCAATTACCCATAACTATCATCCTTATCAAATCGAGACAATAAACATATTTTCTAAGCAAAAAAGGCAAAAAATTGAAACTTCAGGTTTGGGTTATGGAATAACAAATAAACAAGGAAGGTTAATCTATTGTTCTTATGGGAAAGGTATTCAGTCAGTAGATTTTACTGGTGATGGTGCCACTACTATAGTGGACACACCAAAGTTGTCTGATTGGAATTATGTTACAGCTTCTGGAGATAAACTTTATCATACAAATCCTTCAACTGACACCGTCACATGTTACAACACCACAGGAGAGAAGGTTTGGGAATACAACGATAAATCAGTTTTGAAGAAAATACGTGGTGTAACTGCTGACAAGGATAACAATATTTACGTTGCATCATCAGGAAATAACAGTATCGTTGTTATATCGCCCGATGGGAAACATGCTAGACGTCTTGTAGAGAAAGATGATGGTTTAAATGAGCCGTTTGGTATTTACCTCGACAAAACCAGAAACAATCTGCTAATATCGTGTTATAATGGAGACGTTCATATGTATAAGGTGTCATGAGAAACCTTTCACTTTTTTAACATTAATTTGTACTTCCATGTCTGTTTACTAGTTGCAAAACTTCTTTTATAGAGCTTATATTTTATTTGTTTTAATGACTTTATATATGTTATAATGCGAGATTTAAGATTTTTTGATTCGTGTTTTACCCTACATAATTTACAGGATTTTGCTCATCAATTTTCGTCATTTTCAATTGTTTATGCTTCTTAGTGCTTGTTTAGATTTTCAATTTATTTTTGCTGACAGAAGTAGTATGACTTACATTTTTTTTAAAATACGCATTGGTTCATCAAATATGCTACATAGCTGTTATCTGTTCATTGGTCGGGCTGTTGTCTCTGTGACACATCCCTCATTTCCATTCTCAATTTTACATTAATAAATATATCTATAACTTCCACTTGTTCAATATTTCTGATGGATAATCTCTTTCATATGTACATTGGTATATGACCTGGTAGGCTAGACTTTTTAACATTTCCTTTTTCATTATTTAAGTTCTCAGATTTTTGGGAATTCTTTATGAATAAATCCGTCCGTCCGAAACGCATCAATACCAAAAGATCGATTGACATGATCTGAAAAACTTGAAAGGATTATTAGGCCGCCATATTCTCTTGACGGTGCTACATTGATATACATACAATTTTACGTGGTTATAAATCATCACTTTATATCACACATACGATCAGAAGATTTCTTAATGTCACTATAAAAAACATATGTCCATACGATATGCTAAACTCTAAAATGCCCTGAGTATAAAAATGTCGTAAAGTTTAAAAATGACCTATAAAACAAAACACTTGCATCAACATTAACTAAACTCTTCAAATAATTCAAATATTGATGACATAGACAAAATACCGATATTAGACAGGAAATGCTAATCCTTCACTCAGTGACACTATTCCCAGCTTTGCGTGGAGTTTGTATTATCCTATCGTAACTTTTGACATTGAACTTCGTTGTTGATCGCTCATATGTTGTTCTCTGATTTTTTGTTTTCTGATTTCACTCAAGCATGGTGTGATTGGTAAACCTCAATAACTACAGTTGACGGGGATGAACGGCATCAAAGGGACATTCAAACTCACAAGTCAAAAATAAGCTGACAACGTTGTTATATTGCATGGCAAAAGAAAGAGGAATAAGACCAAAAGACAAACTCATATACAAAACACAAAAAAAGAAAACTAGAGACTGAATATAAGTATAACACAATAGAAACTATGAAAATAATAATGACCTTATTGAAAGAGAAAAACTCAATTAACATTAACTATACTACCTTGAGGCACTCCCATAAATGTTTTTACCACGAATGAAATGTTTGAACACATACAACAAATAAAGACAAAAGTAGTACACCGCTGTTCGAAATTCATAAAAGAAGGTCGAAATATACCAGAGAGACTTTCAAAATCATAGATCGAAAATAACCTGACAACGACATGGCTAAAAAAAAAGAAAAAGACAAAGTTAAACAGACAAATTGTAGTACACCAAACACAACATAGAAAACTAAAGACTAAGCAACACGAACCCCGCCAAAACAGGGGGTGATCTCTGGTGTTCATTAAGGGTACGTAGATCCTGCTCCACATGTGACATCTGTCATTAATAAAATTGCAATAAAGAAATAATAATTTGTTTTTAGCAGCCAGTTTGGTTCAGTTTTGTCAAGATAAGCAAAGAAATATCGCAGATTAACTATTCACTTACAAGTGATTAATTCGACCTCAGTAAATCCGTATTCATGTGACCTTCAATTTTACCAATTTGCTAGAGATTGGTTACGCATGCCTAAATTGTTTTCAGCCATTAAACGGAAATAATGTTAACATTGAAAGTAAAAAAGATGAACCATTCTGTTGGATGATTCGGTCCACAAAAAATCATTCTTATACAGGTTAAAACGTTAATAATTTATTCTAACGTTTAACATAAAATCAAAGAGACCTTAAAAAGTCACATTTCGAGGTCGCAATCTATTTATATTTATTTTTATGTTTATATCGGGTCATGTGATCATCGGCAGTATTCGGAGGTCATCTCGATAGTAAATAAGATGGCGTCTTGACTAAAATACACGTGAAATTCTGATATATATTTATATTATTGAGAACATGTTTGTTAACTGTAATTTCAGATTTATTAAAATTTGAATATAGATTTAAGTATGTTATAAATCAAATTTGAGAATTTGATTCAAACCAGTGAACATGAATTTGACAGCTAGTGTCGATTTAAAGGTAATAAGGTGGTTCGTCATTGAGAATTTTACGAACAAGAATTTGTTCAATCCCGTCCCCTTTCACCCGAATATGACATACATAATTAGTCTTACCCCCGGGTTTGTACTTACATAAGAAACGGCTTCCGCTTGTTGAGCTGGATCTGCTAGCCGTTGCGGAAAACCTGCGATCAACTGAACTTTTGGTGGGGGTCGTGTTGCTTAGTCTTTGTACGGTTTAATATCGTGTTTTGTGTACTGTTTTTTGTTTGTCTTTTTCATTTTTTAGAAATAGTGTTGGGTTTTTTATTTTCGACTTATGAATTTTAATGTCCCTCGGTATTTTTTGTCTCTTTTTTAAAACTTTTGCAGAAATGGTACAACAAAATAGAAATTCAAAGCATTCAAAGCTAAAGTATATTGTTGTTGTTTTGATTAGACTATTTATGCTGACTGTATCAAGTATATATACATTGGACGACGTTTCGTTTATATTCAAGACGATGTACATTAACAAAATGTGATATATTCAACTTACTGGTTATACTAGTATGTCGACAAGCTAAATGTTGTCATTTTTATAAATTTCCTGTTTACAAAAGTTTGAATTTTTCGAAAAACTAAGGATTTTCTTATCCCAGGCATAGATTACCTTAGCCGTATTTGGCACAACTTTTTTGAATTTTGGATCCTCAATGCTCTTCAACTTTGTACTTGTTTGGCTTTATAAATATTTTGATATGAGCGTCCCTGATGAGTCTTGTGTAGATGAAACGCGCGTCTGGCGTACTTAACTATAATCCTGATACTGTTCATAACTATTTGACGGATTATAAATAGATCTGATGTTCAGTATATCAACCTAGATACACTTATCGCAGAAGGTCAATACTGACAATGTCTAAAAGAGGGACGAAAGATACCAAAGGAATAGTTCTTTTAACTTCCTTGTGTTAGAAACAGGTAAATACATGCATTATTTACAGTTATACTGTTGTTTCTCAGGCTATATTCATCGTTTATATTCTAGTTTTTTGCTGACATGTGATACTCGAGTCGGCAACAAAATGTGGACCTTTTTCAGTTCATAAAACCATTCACATTCTGCAATCAATCAATATTGCATGCCGTTACGAAACAAGCAAACACTTACAAAACAAGTACGAAATTTCTCGACATCGTTAGACATGCTCATTTGTGACATCAGCAATTTGATTCTCAATACTGTGGTGGTACCTGAAAAATTCGCTTGTGAGACATATATTTTATTTTGCGAGTTATAATAAAATAAACTCTTTAACGAAAAAGATGTAGCAATAAATATCTAAAAACATGCCCAACCGGTCTAATTTTCCGTTTGCTGTTCTTTTCTAGAATCTTAAAACTTTACGTTAATGCGCACTTTCTTCTCGAAATTCTATTTTTTTTAATGGTATAAAAGAGGGACGAAAGATACCAAAGGGACAGTCAAACTCATATATCTAAAACAAACTGACAACGCCATGGCTAAAAATGAAAAAAGACAAACAGAAAAACAATAGAACACACGACACAACATAGAAAACTAAAGAATAAACAACACGAACCCCACCAAAAACCAGGGGTGATCTCAGGTGCTCCGGAAGGGTAAGCAGATCCTGCTCCACATGCGGCACCCGTCGTGTTGCTTATGTGCTTATAGTATCCTTATATAAATGTTTTATTTAAAGGTTAAGATTAAGAACTTCATACTAAGTTAAATCAAAAGATTTTAATTTTCAGAAAACACATTGAGGAATAAAATATGTTAAGCAAATCTGGGATTTTCCCCCCCAACTCCCCTGTTATATATAGTGTTATTCAATCATTTTCAATCCGGTATTGCCATTTTCCTGAATTTTTCCACACCAGGATCATTTTCACATTTCCCCCATCTTTTATGATTTCATAGATTTGTGTATTGACTTCAAGGTTCTAACAATATAATGTGATGGCTTATATCTAACCAGATGATCTAAATATAACTACCTGGCGGTAGTTAATAACCGACTTATTGACAGGTTTTGCGTTTTTTTGCATTTTCCAAAAAACATTCTTAGTTCATCCTGATCAAAATCTAATATTTTTTTTAAATAAAAAAGTTAATAATCACTTTTGAATATACAATAAAAGAGGGACGAAAGATACCAAAGGGACAGTCAAACTCATAAATCTAAAACAAACTGACAACGCCATGGCTAAAAATGAAAAAGACAAACAAACAACAGCACACACGACACAACATAGAAAACTAAAGAATAAACAACACGAACCCCACCAAAAAACTAGGGGTGATCTCAGGTGCTCCGGAAGGGTAAGCAGATCCTGCTCCACATGCGGCACCCGTCGTGTTGCTTATGTGATAACAAATCCGGTAAATAGTCTAATTCGGTAGGTCACATTCAGGAAAGGGAAGGGGATTGTAGTTACGACGTAAGGAACATATCCGATATCATTTCTGATACGGTTATTCCATAACGGTCAACCAA
This sequence comes from Mytilus galloprovincialis, assembly GCA_037788925.1. Classification (NCBI taxonomy): domain Eukaryota; kingdom Metazoa; phylum Mollusca; class Bivalvia; order Mytilida; family Mytilidae; genus Mytilus; species Mytilus galloprovincialis. The sequence continues at coordinate 57,106,959 of CM075335.1, read as the reverse complement.
CTCGTGATGGCGTCCGTAAAATTTACGAAGGGATGATTTCAACTTCACCATTTGGAACTCTTGGTTTAATAGCTTCCTTGTGAGCAGCAACCCTCTATCAAGAAAATCATGATAGGAAATGCAAGCACGGGAATATCGTATCAATTGGGAGATATATACCCCGTATGCAGGTGCTGCTGGAATGTTGCTACTTAGAAATGGAAAGTTCACAATTGGAAAGCTGAAATCATCTCTTTTGTCGTAAAGTTTTGTTTTCAACCGACCCTCATTGTCAATTTCTAGATGTAAGTCAAGATATGAGGCCGACTTAACTGTATCTGTAGTATCCTTTATCTCTAGCTCGTCGGGTCGGTTGAAAACAAAACTTTACGACAAAAGAGATGATTTCAGCTTTCCAATTGTGAACTTTCCATTTCTAAGTAGCAACATTCCAGCAGCACCTGCATACGGGGTATACATCTCCCAATTGATACGATATTCCCGTGCTTGCATTTCCTATCATGATTTTTTTGATAGAGGGTTGCTGCTCACAAGGAAGCTATTAAACTGTTTTTGGTAAGGGACATCTTTCGAGGTAAATTATGTCAAATAATTTTTTTTTGCTATTTTGCATCATAGGCTCTCAGTAGCAGCATCATGTGACGATTTATAATTCTTTACATATACTAAAATTTATAAATTAGTTGTGAAATCATGCAAAATATGATAAAGGACTTTAAATTAAAATATCAGTTGTGTCCCTGTGAGTAAAAGACGTACAGGAGAAATTGTCCATACCTCTTCTTGACTACTTATTGTAAATGATGATATTAACGAATAACAATATTACTGCACCAGATGCGCGTTTCGACAATAGATGTTTCTTCAGTAATGTTCGAGGCAAAAATATTTGAAAAAAACCACTTATACAAATATTAAAGAGCTGATCAAACCAAACAGGAACTAATTAACTATAGCCAATGTTTTGCATATACTATTAATTCTTCTCCAAATATTTCCCTCATTTAACATATAATAACTCGAATTGGATTTTGAAATGGAATATAAATGAAAAACACTTTAATCAGTAGCCCGATTATTGTTGGGTTCGTGTTACGCAGTTTTTTGTTTTCCAGGTTTTGTTTTGAATACTGTTGTTTGTCTATTGTTTTTTTTCCCTTCTTTTTTTGCCATGTCGTTGTCATTTTTTTTTCGACTTAGGAGTTTAAATGTCAATTTGGTATTTTTTGCTTCTCTTTTATAAACTATACGCGGAATGTCCTTTTGATTTTCTATTTTTTTTGGGGTCCCTATGTATAGGGAAAACTATAAATGAAAAAGTTTTAAACAAAATATCTATCGATGATGATTTTATCAGCGGTATTTCTGCGCAAGTGCCCTAAATGAAGCGGGTTTAATTTTTTTATAGGTTCAGGCATTTCAAGGACATACACGAGGCAATCATCCAATGAAAAGTTGTTATTAAAAGGATCAATATATCAAACACTGCTGTTGTTTTTTTTTGTTGTTGTTACAGGTTATGGCATCATCCAATAGTACATTATGTGGTGTATGTGAATCCCAGCACGTGACGACAGAAGCCTCCTTCTGGTGTCCTGAATGCGATGAAGGTTTGTGTTCGACATGCTTAAAGTATCACAATGCTTCAAAATTGTCGAAAAATCATGAGGTCATCTCTGTTGATAACTACAGGCAGCTACCGTCTTTTGTAGCCAGCGTACAACAATACTGTTCTGACCACGACAAAAAATACCAGCTTTACTGTTTACTCCACGAAAGTCCATGTTGTCCTCACTGTGTTACAACCACCCACAAGAAATGCAACTTAACTGCACTCGATGAAATTGTTAAAACTTCCAAAACGTCCGCATTATTTGACAATTTGGAACAAAGTCTGGAAGATTTAAAGAAAAATCTAAAAAGAATGATAGATGATCGAGAAAAGAATTCATCAAAAGTACAACAGAGCAGGGAGAAAATACAGTCTGAAATTGAGACAATGCGCGACAAAATAAATAAACATCTTGACAGTATCGAGCAAAAAATACTACAGGACTTGGAGGATGTAGAAAAGGGAGTTAACTCTGAGCTACGATGTATTCAAACAAAACTTCTCGATCATACCAAAAGTGTAGAAGAGCTACAGACCAATAATTCTGCAATCAAGAAATATGCATCTGAATTACAGGTTTTTGTTGGAATGAAGAGAATTGAGACGGAAATAAAACATGAAGAAAAGTTCATAGTGTCATTGTTGGAAGATGGTAGTCTCCAACAAGTTGATATCGACTTCAAAGAGAACCACAAATTAACCGACATATTCTCAATTGCAGATTATGGAAAAATATCCCAGTTAGCTAGTTCTCCAACGGTTGCTGTACATCTGGAGAAAAATAAACAAGGACAATTCTTGGTCGCACCATCTGTCGAAAAGAAAACAATAAATGATATTAATCTGTCTTTGCATAGAAAACTTAAAATACCAGAACTTAATAATCCAAGTAGGTTTACAGGATGTACAATCACTCCTACAGGTAAGATAGTTCTTGTGGACTGGAATTATCATAATGTGTTTATTCTCAGCGAGAACAAGTCATTAGAATGTAAAATAAATGTATCAAGTCACCCTGTAGATGTCACTTGTATTGATGACAAAACTATAGCAATTACCCATAACTTTCCATATGGTCCTTATAAAATCGAGACAATAAACATATCTTCTAAGCAAAAAGAGAAAGAAATTGGAACTTCATATTGTTGTTATGGAATAACAAATGAACCAGGAAGGCTAATATTTTGTTCTTTAGGAAAAAGAATTCAGTCTGTAGATTTTTCTGGTAATGATGATTCCACTATAGTTAAGGAACCAAAGATGTCTGACTGGAATTATGTTACAGTTTCTGTTGGTAAACTTTATCATACAAACCGTTCAACTGACACCGTCACATGTTACACAATCACAGGAGAGAAGATTTGGGAATATAGCGATAAATCATTTCTGAAGAATATACGTGGTGTTACTACTGACAAGGATGCCAATGTTTATGTTGCATCCTATGGAAATAACAGTATCGTCGTTATATCACAAGATGGAAAACATGCTAGACGTCTTATTGGAGGAGAGGATGGTTTATCTCAACCGTTTGGTATTTACCTCGACAAAACCAGAAACAATCTGCTTATATCATGTTTTAATGGAGACGTTCATATGCATAAGGTGTCATGAGAAAACTTAAAACACTTTCTAGTTCTGAACATTAATTGTGTACTTTCGTGTCTTCTGGCTAGCTGCAAATTCCTTGTCTAGGTCATATACAATGTATATACTAAAGCCGCTATATTGCTAAACAAATCTGAGAAATTCATTTTAGAATATTAAATTATTTTAGTCATGTTTTACCTTATAACCAGTAAGATAAGCAAATCATTTTTTTCTGAAGACGTATAACTGCAACGTTTTTTGGCTAGTGAACACTTGTTTCTTTTCTTATATATGACAAATATTTTTTAACTATTAATGAGTCAATACCTCTGCTGTTTAACTGTAACTGGGTGAATAATTCTGCTGGTAGTTTGTAGGTACCCGAGGGTAACTGAGACCTAGTCCTATAATATAAATAAGATTTTGGAGTTTCATATCATTTACATTGAACGTTTTTATTGGATTTTTTTTTTACTATCAATGTTGAAACTCCAAAGTCTTATATTATAGGACTAACTGAGACCCAACTACTCAATCAGAGTGTGCTTCCATGACGTTACTGGATAGTTTAAAAGATATTTTGCAGTGACAGACGTTTGAAATTAGGGATGGTCTACTTCATACTTTTTTCTGATATGATTCTGTGATTTAAAATAAATGACTGCACTTTTTAATCTCTTAAAACTAGTAAAATGTTCAGATTTTCTGTCTCGATTGTTTACAAAATGCGCATTGGTGAATTATATCATCAGCAAATGAATTTTGCAGCTAATGTTTACGCGAATTATAATGTTGAGACCCTTTACGAAGATATCCAATTTGTTGACAGCTGATAAAATGGCAAAAATGATCGTAACGATACCAGAGCTATTTTGATTGATCCCTAATTTTTCTCCTAGCTATTTAATGGCGATGCCAAATATTTTGTTTATTTGATAGGAATGGGGAATTAAAAATGCTAATTATTTCGGGTTGAATGGGTGAAATATTTCGTAGTAATGATATCGCATGATGATTCAAATGATTTATTTGTTATATCCCTAAAACTACAAAGTCAGATTGTTTCATAGTTTATATCCACGATTATGAAATGGGAAATCTATATAGATAACTTATTTTGTACTGATCAACTGTAAATAATAGTACAATCATACGTGTTGTGTGCATGGTAATCGTTTTGTTTCTTTTTTCTTCTTAGTTTTTATATTTTATTTTCACATTATAGGCAAAAACTTGACCAACAAAGGGAAGTTGTGCAATTTTCAAATTCAATCATTGAAGAAAGTAAAAAAAAAATTTTTTTTTATAAATTTTCAGAATGAAGATTTTGATAATACGCATAATTTGATCGTCTGCAAACGTGTCGGTAGTGGTGAAATATATAATTTTCATTGAACCTCAAGGGAGTAACTCATTTTTAAAAATTTTTCTGCGTATATCCGCAGTCAAATAAATAGACAGAAATCTCACATGGAAAGTCGTGGAAAGAATTTTTTTATTCTACGAAAAATGCAAACAAAGAGTTCATGAATTATGTCATGACGTTCCAACACTTGTCAGGGTTAACTATATTTTGTGTATGTCTCATTCTTCCCCATGCTTATCTTGATGGATGGAATACAAACAGTATCTTAATCTACGTACATTATTAATTATAAACTCACTTTATTAAAAACTGATTGCGTGTAGTATTAAACAAAAAGTATAATATGCTGTCGGAATTGTGTAAAACATGAAAACTCTTCGTTAACGCAGATATTAGTAAAACAAAAGTGTTGATTTTCGTCGACAATCAATAACAATCTCCGAGTATAGTTTTGAAAGTAGTAAACACAACATAATGAAAATAGATTCATACAAGTATCTTCGAATATGGCTGGACGAGCATCTTACATTTCGTAAGAACGCTAGGGAACAATCAAAATCAGCCAGTAGAGCATTAGATGCATTGTGTGGTAAAGTTGTGGCTGCTGGTGGAATGACCCTTGGCGTTTATACGAAGCTTTATTCAACAGTTGTTGAGCCGATACTTTTGTTTGGAAACGGAATATGGGGAACATCTGTTCAGAACCGTGCGTGTAAATACTTTCAAATCGTTGGGAAAAAACACTTCAACTTTATCCTCTCGAGAGGATATGGGTGGGACATCTTGTGAAACCAAACAGAGGAAGTCCTGCACACGTCATTTGTTCAAGTTATATAGACTGGATGAAACGAGAATGATAAGTAAATTTGGAAATATTCGGCCCGTCGACGCAAAAGATGGACATTCATGGTAAACAAGGTGATAGATAAGATTGATTTGGACTTATTGGTACACTACGCCATCTACTAAATCGGTGATGAAAATTGCAAATGAAAAACTCTTAGACTTGCAAATTAAGCGTGGCAAAAAGATATATTCAATGACAAAGCCAACGAAGTAAACGGCAATAAGCTGCGCACATACAGACTCTACAAAAGCGATGTATCTTTGGAACCACGGCATATGTTCGGCAATTTTTACCAAAATCGCAAAGAAAATTTATGGCTATGTTCCGTTCGGGTTCTTTGTCGTCGGCGCTTGAAACAGGACGTTACTCCAGGCCGCCGGTACCAGATCAAAACAGACTTTGTAAAACTTCTTATAAACTTTTAAGATAATATATCTCATATATCTCAAAACGCAGTGTAGAATAATGCAACATTCCTTCTTTTTCTTTCACATCTTTTCTTTGTTTTTTGCTGAACCAATGCAATGTGTATTTCTGTTAAAAAAAATTATCTGATTGTTTTTCATATAATACTCAGATAGGGGGTTATCATAATGTATTTACTAACCTCTCAGAGTTGGGAGTACATTCAAAGTCATCGACGTGACAGGCTTTATCAACTTTAGGGGGTTATCATGTTTTCGAATTATATCTGAAAAATCACATTTACACTATTTATAGGAAATAATTTCTTGAGATTAACAGAAAAACAAGTTATCTAGCTATAATGTCTGAAAAATTTGAGAGTTTCCATATATTTTGAACATTGGTGGATTATAATGTTAAAATATGCTCACAGATTAGAGAACAAAGAGGACGGATTATCATATGATGCATACATACATTAATATATTTGTTATAGATTTACAATTACAAAATATTACAAAAAAGTTTTCCATCATTGTTATTTGTTTTAATGGAAGAACTGCTAGACATATCTATAAATAAGCTTTGGCGGACTAAATTTGCTAGCATATCTGAATATCATATATTTACTTCAAACTGCTGATCGACAAGAAGCTATAGACCAATTCCATATAATAGTTCGTTCGCTGCAAATGCAAATCAAGAAAACAATAGCTAGTGCGCCAAGGAGAATGTTAGAAAGAGACACAGCTACACATTTTAATTATATTTTGCATGTCTATTCTCATGATATTGATAAAGAACGACATTGATTATGCAACTGTTCTTTTTATGTTGAAATGTTGCATAACTTATGATATTCAGTATACCAATGATACGGTGCTTTTTGTCCGCGATTTGCTTTTTGTCCGCTTTTGCTTTTTGTCCGATTATTTTGCTTTTTGTCCGATACTTTTGCTTTTTGTCCGTTGCTTTTTGTCCGTTTTGCTTTTTGTCCGATAATTTTGCTTTTTGTCCGATACTTTTGCTTTTTGTCCGTTGCTTTTTGTCCGTTTTGCTTTTTGTCCGATAATTTTGCTTTTTGTCCGACACTTTTGCTTTTTGTCCGTTGCTTTTTGTCCGTTTTGCTTTTTAGCTCACCTGGAACATAGGACTAAGTGAGCTTTTCTCATTTTCTCATTATTCGTCGTCGTCATTAATTTTTACAAAAATCTTCTCTTCTGAAACTACTGGCAAAATTAAAGCAAACATGGCAAAAATCATCCTTAGGGTATTTAGTTTCAAAAAAGTATCCGATGACCCCGCCCAATAATTAAGATGGCCGAAATGTCTAAAAGAAGAGCATCGCATAAAATGTAGATTTTGGCTTATATATCTGAAACAAAACCATAGAGACAATCTAACAAGGGATAAGAACATTTCGCCTCATAAAATAATGTGGACCAGTCAGAACTTTTCATGTGGGACAATATGAGCTCTTAATTTAAAAAAAAGTGGGACAATCGGGAATAAGCCCTACAGACTTGAGCAATTCTAAAATAAACACTGTTGATGTATCTCTTTTAAATTTTCTATTAAAAAGTGTTTTACATTTACGAATGCACTATATTGTATCTGTATCTAAAATATTAAACGCATTTATTTCGTGATAGAAATTAAGTAAATGCTTAAGTAACCATTTTATTACTTTTCCCCCTCTTTTCGAGTTTGTCAAACAAAAATAAACTACTTTGTTGAAAATGCTGTTGTGTTAACCAAAGTTTCCTTAATCTTCTTACTTGAATAACCTCGAACTTCCTCGTCATTTGGATATAGTTGCTAAATAATTCCGAAATGTATGGATTAATACAGTTTATCTAAATAAATAGCTACACATGTATTACGTAAACTTTGTGATAGTGTTCCAAAAATGAAGTTTGTTTGTTTGTTATATTTGTAATATTTGTAATGTTTAAGAAAAATAAAGTTGTTGGAAATATGACGAAAATATTACCAGACTTAAAAAAGTTTTTTTTTAACTGAAATGTTGCAAAATATTTTGGAGCGACTGTCAATCGGCCATTCGCATATAAGTGCAAATGGTGACTATATATTATTAGCGGGAAGAAGAAACTGTGCGTTTAAGCAATAACATGTCGTAAATGTGTGCACTTCCACATGTAGCAAACGCCGACACCATTTAACATAATGATAAAACTATTCAAACGAGAAAACCATTGATTTACAAAACACTATACGACAAACAAATACAGAAACAAACAACAACTATTGAATTACAGATTGAAACTCCGTTCCTGACTTATTCGTATGATTATCATATATAATATTTAGCGCGGTTAAACATCAATTTAGAATTTCAATAACGAAACCATCACTCAAGGATTATTTGATTTGATAAATTTCTAAACTATTCTAAAGTTTCGAGCATATAAAAAAGAAGATGTGGTATGATTGCCAATGAGACAACTATCCACAAAAGACCAAAATGACACAAACATTAACAACTATAGGTCACCGTACGACCTTCAACAATGAGCAAAGCCCATACCGCATAGTCAGCTATAAAGGCCCCGATAAGACAATGTAAAACAATTCAAACGAGAAAACTAACGGCCTTATTTAAGTAAAAAAATGAACGAAAAACAAATATGTAACACATAAACAAACGACAACCACTGAATTACAGGCTCCTGACTTGGGACAGGCACAGATTTAAATAATGTACCGGAGTTAAACATATTTGTTGAGATTATCGCGGGAACATAACGTTCCAACTATTGTACATGTCTATTGTCGACGTCGTATTGTCAGTGACGTCGCCTTGGGCGGAAATACGTACTGGTATATTAAATGTAATGGCTGAACAGTTGTTGTAATATCGTTGCCTGAACTATCATCTATATTTATGGTGCCTTGACCAATGGATCTCGTAAAATTGAAATCAGTCCGATCGGGGAACAGAAGCGCTGTTACCAGATTATTCCGAAGATTAGATGAAGCGAAGGAAAATTCGAATTTCGACGAAGAAGAAGTTATTGCAACACTCGGAAAACTAGTGCAAAAACAAACATTGTTTGAGGACTTAAACGAACAAATTCTAAACTTAACAGAACCGGAAAATGTGGAAAATGAGATAATAGATTCAGATGAATATTCAGTGGATATGGAAACAAAGATTCGCCACATACGTAAGTTCATACAAAATGTCCAAACACCACAGTCCCGTCATATTGATTCACATACAACAACCCACACATTAAATCCAGAAACTATACCGTTTGTTCCAACGCACAACATAGCCAACCCACACAACGCACAGTCGTTTGAGAACCCGTCTGTACAAGCCAGTCATACGTTCAACACACAGCAAAGTACATTTTCGTCAGCTAGTAGTCACCGCCTACCAAAACTTTCGCTTCCAATATTCTCAGGCAACATCTTAGAATGGCAAACTTTCTGGGACTCATATGAGTCGGCCGTACACCTTAACTTGTCACTTACAAATGTACAAAAATTCAATTACTTGAAAGCACAGCTAGAACATGAAGCACTAGATTCTATAGCAGGGTTCGCACTAACAAATGTAAACTACGATGAAGCCGTCAATTTATTAAAAGAGAGGTTCGGTCAACAAGACAAAATCATAAATGCATACATGCAGGCATTATTAGAAATCCCTTCGCCCAGAAATAATCTAACAAGCTTACGAAGTTTTTACGATAAAATGGAAAGTTACGTCAGGGGATTAGAAGCTTTAGGTCAGACACAAGAAACATACGGTACTCTGCTTGTTCCAATTATTATGAAGAAATTACCCTGGGAAGTCAGACAACATCTCGCGCGAGAACATAGAATACAAACTTGGGTATTACGGGACCTCCGTAAAAGCATTTTAGATGAAATTAATATAATAGACGCAGGACAAGAGATAGAGTCGACAAACCATTTGCCCACAACATCATCTTTCTTTGCCGGAGCGAAATCGGCAAAGTCCAAATCTTTCAAGAATATTGAGACAAGACCTTGTGTGTTTTGTCATGAAATACACGCACCTACCCAGTGCAGTAAAATAACCGACACAGAATCCCGTATGTTGATAGTAAAACGTGATAAGTTATGCTTTAACTGCCTCGGTAAACACAGAATAAATGAATGTAAATCTAAACACACATGTAGAAATTGTGGTAAGAAACACCATACAAGCTTGTGTAATGCACGTCCAACAAACAACATAAAACCAGTGAATGAGGTAAACCATAGAAACGGGAGTAGTAACTCAGCGCATACGAACTTCCACGCAAAAGATAACCAGAGCAGCAACCCGTCAAACCCGTCATCGACAAACGTTCAACTCGTAAATGAACTTCATGATACAGAAGAAGATACTACCATTTTGTATTCTCAATCGACTGAATCGCGATCAAATGTACTATTGAAAACCGCCGTATCTCAAGTAGGTTCGAATCAGCACTTTATCGATACGAATATTCTTTTTGACGAAGGAGCTCAAAGATCGTTTTTGACGCAGAACTTAGCCAATAAACTCAATTTACAGATAGAAGGAACAGAGATAATACATTTATCGGCATTTGGAGGTGAAGAGAAAAACACGAGACACTTAGAAAAGACAACAATCTATCTGAAAACCGATGCAGGACACGTATTGCCAATCAAAGTACTGATAGTACCGATGATCGCCACCCCTCTACAGAATCACATACGTAATATTGATACACAGAACGGTTATTTACGTGGTTTGAAGTTAGCACACACGATGACGCAGCAAGATTCATTTGAGATATCGTTGCTTGTAGGTGCAGATCACTACTGGGACATTGTAGAAGACCATATTGTACGTGGAAACGGTCCGACCGCCGTGAAATCCAAGATAGGATATTTGCTTTCGGGACCTACATACAGTAAGAAAACTAACACGTCGAAAACTAGCATGTTTAATGTTTTAATATCACACAAAGATGAAGAATACAATTTAGAGAGATTTTGGAATTTAGAATCAATAGGTATAAATAGTAAGGAGTTAGACGAAGACGACGATGCCTACATTAAAGCATATCAGGCCAGGTCAATTGAGTTCAGAGAAAATAAGTATTTCGCTAGGTTACCATGGAAACAGGATCATGATGAATTGCCTACAAATTTAGCAGTCACGAAGAGAAGGACAGAAAACGTCATTAAAAGACTTACCCAAAAACCTGATATGTTAAAGAAGTACGGGAACATTATACAAGAACAGGAACGAAGGGGATTCATAGAGAGAGTGGATGAAACAGCTGAAACTCAAGAAAAAATACACTATATTCCTCATCATCCAGTACAGAAGGAATCAAGCACTACGCCTATCCGAATCGTTTATGACTGCAGTTGCCGCCAATCGCCTAATTCGCCTAGTTTGAATGACTGCCTCTTGGACATACCGCCGAAACTAAACGACCTGACAAAAATCCTGATGAGATTTAGAGCCAACCCTGTCGCCATAACAACGGATATTGAAAAGGCCTTTTTACATGTTGGATTAAACGAAGATGACCGAGACGCTACACGTTTCTTGTGGCTCAGTAACCCATCCGACCCAACAAGTAATCTACAGACTTACAGGTTCAAATCCGTCCTTTTCGGAGCGACTTGTTCGCCGTTTATGCTTAACGCCACGATACTGAAACATTTACAACGTTACAACAGTACAACATCTACATTGATGGAAAGAGACTTGTACGTGGACAACATTCTGACAAGTTTACAGAACGAGGATGAAGCTAATACGTATTATAAGGAAGCGAGAACAATGATGAAGGAAGCCGGATTCAACCTACGATCGTGGACATCGAACAGTGAAAATATACGCACGCTAGCTAAGACGGAAAATGTACTAGATAAGGACATCAACACAAAAGTACTTGGTATGTTATGGAATAGCATATCTGATGATCTGATGTACCAGAAATGTGAGATTCAACTACGAGACATTGTAACAAAAAGGGAGATTTTGAAATATTCTTCGAAAATATACGATCCACTTGGAATACTCAGCCCCGTAACAATACGAGCAAAGATGCTCATACAGGAGCTATGGAAAAGTAAACTTGATTGGGATGAACCAGTTCCGGAAAACTTTAAGGCTACTTGGATTAATGTAGCAAGCGACTTAGAGAAAGCGACACAAATCGTATTTCCGAGATATTATTTCTCCGTTAATTCTACTTCGGAACAATTTGAACTACACGTATTTTGCGATGCAAGTCCAAAAGCGTATGGAGCGACTGCATATCTGAACAACGGAACCGAAACCACGTTAGTGATGGCGAAAAGCAGAGTAGCGCCAGTGAAAAACCTAACATTACCGCAACTAGAACTTATGGCCGCAGTTATTGGAACTAGACTAGCGTCACATGTAAAATCGACTTTTGAATGTAAAAACGTGTTTTTCTGGTCGGATAGCTGCATAGTACTACACTGGTTAAAATCGTCGAAACCGTTAAAACGATTTATTGCCAATCGAGTGCGAGAAATAACGGAATCTACAAATCAACATGAATGGAGATATTGTCCTACAGAATACAATCCAGCAGATCTCTTAACACGAGGAATTGACGCCGATCAATACATCAATAGTGTCATTTGGAAAAAAGGACCAAATTGGTTAACGAATCGGACAAAATGGCCAGAAATAACTCCAACAAGTACTGCAGTATTGACAATTACAGGAGAAAACGACGACGAGGAATTTCTAAACAATGACGTTCATACTGATAACTATGGTATTGGTAACATCATAGACATTTCGAAATATGGGACTTTCAGGAAATTGATTCGAGTAACCGCTTACGTTCATCGGTTCATATCTAATTGCCGATTTACCAAACATCTAAGAAAAAGTGGAGTCTTGACGACAAATGATATTAATACCGCGGTGCGTTCATGGATATTAGATTGCCAAAAATCTTCATATTCCGCCGAAATAAAAAGTTTACAGGACACACGAAATAAAAACACAATGAAATATCCAAGAATAAGACAATTAGGACTCTTCATAGATGACGATGGCCTTGTGAGATGCAACGGAAGGATTCACAATGCACCGATTTCAGAGAATACTAAATTTCCATATCTTATACCTGCAAATCATCCACTTACCAAACTGATAGTGATAGACGCACACGAACGTTCACTCCATTCTGGACTAAATGCTACGCTTACTTATGTACGACAATCGTATTGGGTACCGACACTTCGACAATTTGTTAAGAAGTTATTAAACAAATGTGTAACTTGCCGCAAAGTTATGGGAAAATCTTACAACAAACCGGATCCGCCACCCCTACCGAAAATAAGAGTACAGGAAGCTTCGCCATTTACCGTCACAGGAGTCGATTATACAGGTGCTTTATACATAAAAAACTCAGAAGGAACTTTAAGGAAAGCGTATATATGTTTATTTACATGCGCATCGACAAGAGCAGTTCACCTCGAAGTAGTTCCAAACTTGAGCGAACATTCATTTATTCAGGCATTTCGACGCTTTGTTAGCCGTAAATCTTTGCCTAAAATTCTAGTATCTGACAATGCAACTACATTCATTGCAGGATCTGCAGAAATAAAAAGATTGTGTGAATCGGATATAGTAAAAGATACTTTATCAACACACGGTGTAGAGTGGAGATTTATACCGAAACGTGCACCTTGGTATGGTGGATTCTGGGAGCGCTTGATTGCTCTGACGAAGACAAGTTTGAAGAAAGTGCTTGGACGATCCCAAGTAAACATGGAAACACTTCAAACAGTTGTTACGGAAATAGAAACTATCTTAAATGACAGACCGCTAACATATCCATCGTCCGATATCAAAGACTGTGAAGCTTTAACTCCGTCTCATCTACTATACGGAAGGCGCATTTCAACATTACCGTACCCGCAATCAGAAATTGAGAATATCCTAGACCCGACTTACATGGGACATAAAGATCTTAATAAAAGTGTACACAGACAAACGCAATTGATTCAACATTTCTGGAAAAGATGGAAATCCGAATACCTTACGTCTTTACGTGAATTTCATAGGACAATCGGTAAAAATGAACAATTAATAAATACAGGAGACATCGTACAAATTCACAACGAATGTCCGAGGATAAACTGGAAAATTGGGATCGTAACCGAACTAGCCAGAGGTAATGATGGACTTGTAAGATCAGCACGAATAAGGACCAGCACAGGAGAAACTACAAGACCGATCGCAAAATTATATCCGTTGGAAGTAACACAAACGATGACAAACAACTCTAACTTTCCAATTAGTGAACAGGAACATATGGAGGACAGACCGAAACGAAAAGCTAGTCTAAAAGCCCGTGAGACGATACAGAAGTGGATTCACCAGTGATGTTAGCGATGAACATTAACAATTACACGTTTTAGTGCAAAGTTGAATTTTATTTTATTTCATGAGAGACTTTAATTGAATTTAATCGCTAAATGTAATTTCCGTTTTTATATGATTTGCTCAGTATTACAAAGAAAAACACAACGCGAGAGACAATTTCAAAGTGATATTATTTTTGATGGACAATTGAGATTTTTAGAAAAATTGTGATAATTTTTACTTTTTCGCGGCCCCAGTATGTTGAGATTATCGCGGGAACATAACGTTCCAACTATTGTACATGTCTATTGTCGACGTCGTATTGTCAGTGACGTCGCCTTGGGCGGAAATACGTACTGGTATATTAAATGTAATGGCTGAACAGTTGTTGTAATATCGTTGCCTGAACTATCATCTATAATATTAGCGGGATCCCAACCCTCCCCCTAACCTGGGACAGTGGTATAACAGTACAACATAAGAACGAACTATAAAAATCAGTTGAAAAAGGCTTAACTCATCAGATAGACACAAATACAAGTGGACGTGGCCGGGTACTTATACATCCCGACACAAAAAGTCACAATGAACAGATCTGAGAGTACTCGCAGTTATCTGACAGCTATTTCAAAGCCACTAACAACTAATAAAAAGTCATGCCTCCGAGACTTAACGTTCGTTTAAGTCTTTGAATATCCCATGTATTCTACAAATTGGTGTACGTACACCATTGCTCACACGTTTGAGGATGACAGACTAACTTACGACCAGAATGAATAAGAATTAGTCTATATAACAAGATCTAAAATATTTCTAGTGTAAAAGACTTTAACCTCGCCACATTATTTATGTATGTGCCTGTACCAAGTCAGGAGCCTGTATATTCAGTGGTTGTCGTTTGTTTATGTGTTACATATTTGTTTTTTCATTTATTTTTTTGACATAAATAAGGCCGTTAGTTTTCTCGTTTGAATTGTTTTACATTGTCTTATCGGGGCCTTTTATAGCTGACTATGCTGTATGGGCTTTCCTCATTGTTGAAGGCCGTACGGTGACCTAATGCTGTTAATGTCTGTGTCATTTTGGTCTTTTGTGGATAGTTGTCTCATTTGCAATAATACCACATCTTCTTTTTTATAAGAATGCCAACTCCTCACACGTACAATTATTACTTCATTTTCTTTTTTTCACTCATCTAATTATTATATCTATTTTAATTCAATATTGTATCCATATAAATGTATACGAACGCTAACATATATATAATTATTGCGATATCATATATAAGAGAGAGGCAAAGTGTACCAAAGGATAATCACACTAAAAAGGGTTGAAACAAACCAACAAAGCCGCAGCTGAATGAAAAACAACAAGATACACAACAGTCCACAAAACAAATGGTCCGAGAACACAATTAATTCGTAGTGCATTTCTTTTAGAACATAAATGAAAATTTAAAAAATCCCACCTGCGCTTTCTCAATGAAACTTTTACAGTGTGTTGTACTAATTTTGGGACAAATTATATCAAAATTATAGAAAACTTCATCGCGTCTAACTCAAAATATGGACAATTTTGTGTTTAGGGTGTCTTGAAATCTTTTGACAGCTTCCGAAGTGCTAATTTTTAACCTTTTTCAGCTGGACCAAATCACTACTTTCCTGTAAAATTCTGGACCCAAATTATTTTACAGTGTAATTTCACCCCCCCCCCCCACTTACAATGTGAGGCATTAAACAAGGAGAAATAAATTTGGAAGGGGTATAAAAATTATTGGCAAGTAACCCACTGTTATCACTAGGGACTAATAACGAAAATCAAGGGACGACAATTGTGGTCTCGGACGAAATCATTGAAATTTAAAATCTGAGCAACAAGAACCAATGCAACTGTGATGATGTATGTTTAACTGGAAGAGTAAGATAATCCTGCTCCGTCCATTAAGTTTTAAAAAGTCATGTATTAAACTCAAACTCTCGAACACGTTGTCTTGGAAGATCTTTATTCCAAGGGGGTCCTTAATAGTTGCTTTTTGATAATCCTATAAGGAGTTTATAATTTAACTCCTTGCGAACACTTTCATAAGGAACGAAAATTCCCATCTGCATCTTTTTGAAAAGATTGCAAATATTGTTTAAATTAAATAGGGTATCCCATTTCAAACCCAGCGTCTCGGAAAATCTCATTTTAGGGCACTAGACAATGATTAAATGTAGTAATTCGATAATAATACATGGATTTCTCGCGAAAACATCGTTAAGGCGAAATTTAAAGTTTGTCTTGGCTGATTGAAGAAATTTCACAATAAAAACTGAAACGCAAAAACGCAAAAACGCATAAAGATGTTTATTCAGGACAATAACTTATATAAAACAACAGCAGAAATACATATAATGTATCACCAATGGAGGTTGTAAAATACTGTAGGTGATTCTTAAACGTAATGTTCTATTTATTTTTTTTGTCGTTAAGGGGACTGGAGGGTATTAATCCATTATTTTTTAAATATACATGTAGGATTTTGCTTGTTTTTCTATAGATGAACTTTTATCATATACTAAATAGAAAAATCAAATAAAAACATGGGGTTATCGTTCACTTAAGCTCACAATCTGCCCTCGAAAGAAGCAACCATTTTTGTTAAGGTACTTTTTTTTAAGTTGAACTAATAGGAGAAATAGAGAGATATATATATCGAAATAAAAAAAGAACTAAATTACAGAAATCGATTTAATTTTACAACTGTTTAGTTTACGTAAAGCATATTTGAAAAATATCTATAGGTCACCGATGAGTTGAAAAAGACATTTTAATTCTAATGCCAAAACAAAATGTCATTATTGCACTAAAGGGAGACAATTTGGAGCTTTTACAGTGATATAAACATTTGAAAAATAAATCTGAGGCCAAAATCATTCGATTTTTTGGGTTGATTTTTGAGCCAATTCATAAAGTTATAACTAATAGTGTAATAAATAAAATTTGTAATGAAAACAAAAATGATAAAATTTTTGCTGAAATTACCCTCGAGCCTCCGAAAGAGCAAGTATTGCACAAAAAAAAAGGAATCATCCTTTAACGGAAACAACTCTTGAAATCATCGGCTATTCGTCGATGACTAAAGGCTATTTATTTCTGAAATCTAAATTTTGTTTTGCTGTTCTGAGTGTTCAAGATGTTACATGCAGCTAAAATATTGGTAAAACATTTGAAAAAATACTGATCTGTATAAAATTTACACAAAAGTAAACGAATGAAAGCCACTGGAATGCAGTCCAGGACTCGGATAAATAAGCACATTTAAACAAGAGTGCACACACTGAAATGTCTCGCCTACTTTACTCATCATTAATATTATGTCGATAGCCCTAAGTATAAAGATTTATTACAACTGCCACATAAACTTAACATTAACCAAGATAGCTAAACAAAGACCAAATGAATTATGAAAATGAGGCAAAGGTCAGACGAACCATACCAGGCAGACATGAACAGCTAACAATTCTTCGATACAACAAATATACTTGACCTATTACTTATAGTTTAAGAAAAACAGACCAAAACACAAAAACTTAACACTGTGCAATGAACCGTGAAATTGAGGTCATGGTCAAATAAAACCTGGGAGACTTATATATAGATCATAAGATATTTTCATGCACCAAATATAGTGACCTTTGGCATATAATATTAGATAAAAAGACCAAAAGTCAAAAACTGAACTTTGACCACTGAACCATGAAAATGAGGTCAAGGTCAGATGATATCTTCCCGCTAGACATGTACACCTTACAATCATTCCATACAACAAATATTGTAGACTCATTGCATAAAGTATGAGAAAAACAGACCAAGACAGAAAAATTTAACTATAACCACTGAACCGTGAAAATGAGGTCAAGGTCAGATGACACCTGCCAGTTGGACATGTACACCTTACAGTCCTTCCATACACCGAATATATTAGCCCTGTTGCTTATAGTATCTGAGATGTGGACTTGACCACCAAAACTTATTCTAACCTTTGTTCACTGATCCACGAAATGAAGTCGAGGTCAAGTGAAAACTGTCTGACGGGCATGAGTACCTTGCAAGGTACGCACATACCAAATATAGTTATCCTATTACTTATAATAAGAGAGAATTCAACATTACAAAAAATCTGAACTTTTGATCACTAAACCATGAAAATGAGGTCAAGGACATTGGACATGTGACTGACAGAAACTTCGTAACATGCGGCATCTATATACAGAGTATGAAGCATCCAATTCTTCCACCTTCTAAAATATTAAGCTTTTCAGAAGTTAACTTACGCCGCCGCCGCCGCCGCCGGATCACTATTCATATGTCGAGCTTTCTGCAACAAAAGTTACAGGCTCGACTAAAATGACAGGTTATATGAACTGAGTGGCAATAAAAGCACAAGTCTAACACTTGCTTTTTAAAAAATTAAAATCTTTATTTAAAATGGTCATCTTTAAACAAACAAAAATTGAATATGAAAATTTACAATTCCAACAATAGATCGATATTAAACAGAAATGTTTCATTATCATTTTTCGGCTACAATTGGTATATGAACCATCCAAATGTCAAAATATCAACATAGAGTATTTACAAAGAATGTTTCTGTTATGTTGAGCAACTAAATCTCTACAGCAAATGGTAGTGACAACATTAGATGTTAATTAGGATCCAGTGAAAAGCCAGGCTTTTGTCCACGAAGGTAGCAAATTGTCGGTGTGACTATCGCTGACGGCTTTTGGTAACACACGATATGGTTGTTGGTCATGTTGTTATCACCAAGGGAAGGTCATCGTGCTCTTAATTTCCACACAAACTGATATAGCTCCAAAGGTTTAACAATGAACACCAATGGACACTCATGTCAATTGGAAGGCCACGCGGAATCAATATCGGAGATGTTAAAGACAAATGCATCGGTCATGCTGGGCTTTTGTTGCTTAATGTCTAAATGGACATGGCCTATAATTAAAAGATCCTTTTGCGGAATTTGTGGATTATTTGGTCAACTGTATACAGTCTACGAGCAATTGCATCCTGGGAAAAGCCTCATTAGATAAACCCCAATTTGTTTGTAATTGGTTGTCAGAAAGACCTGGCATATAGTCTTATATTTATTGAACTTACTTACTTACAATAAGGGATAAGCCAGCGAGTAAGTCAGCAAAGGGTTAGGAAAGTACCTTGGTATATAAAAAAGTCGAAATAAACAATTGCCGGCTGGCCAAGAGATTCTCCACGTGGGGTATGATGCCAGAGGTAGAAGTAGGCATTGCCTTAAAAAAGGCACAGATCACTTAGGCCCAAGACCCGTACGAGTTTGACAACAATGAATTAAAAGGGTAAGGTGGTACCTCTGTTTGCAACGAAGTCGAAATACACTTTAATATTTGCCGGCTGGCCAAACTAAAAGATTCTCCACGTAGGCCATTTTACCAGAGATAGAGGAGGGCATTGCCATACAAATTTCTTATAGCACTTATGCCCTAGACCCGTACGAGTTTGACAATAATGAATCAAAAGGGGGAGATGGTACCTCTGTTTACAACAAAGTCGAAATAAAGTATTGCCGGCTGGCCAAACTAAGAGGTTCTCCACGTAGGCCATTTTACCAGAGATAGATATGGTAATTGCCTTTAAAATGGCATATAACACTAATTCCAAAGACCTGTACGATTTTGCCTGCAAGGGGTTAAAAATAAAAGGTGTTACCTTTGTTTACAACGAAGTCGAAATAAACCTCTACCTCTGGTATAATGATCCACGTAGAGAATCCCGGAGTTTGGCCTACCGGCTACAGTTATTTTGACTTTAATGTGAACAGAGGTACCACCTCCTTATTTTAGCTTTTTACTGACAAACTCGTACGGGTATATGCCATATAAGTGCTATAGGCTATTTTAAAGGCAATGACCACCTATACCTCTGGTAGCATGGCCCATGTGGTGAATCTCGTAGTTTGAACAGCCGGCAATATTTCATAACGACTTTGCGATATACTAGAATACCCTCCTTTCCTTTTGCTGGCATAAGTGCTATAAACCATTTTAAAGGCAAGGCCCACCTCTACCTCTGGTATCATGATAAACGTGGATCATCTTTTATTTTTGGCCATCCGGCAATAGTTTATTTCGACTTTGTTATATACCAGGGTACCCTCCTTACCCTTTGCTGACAAACTCGTACAGATCAATGGAATAAGAAGTATGGGCCATTTTAGATGCAATGTCCACCACTACCTTTGTTATAATGGCCTATGTTGAGAATTTCTTTGTTTGGCCAGCCGGCAATAATTCATTTCGACTTCGTTGTAAACATAGATACCACCTCCCCCTTTTAACACTTTGTTGAAGCACTGGTACGGGTCTACGGCATAAGTGGCCATTTTTGAGGCTATGGCTACTTCTACCTCTGGTATCATGGCCCATGTGGAGAATCTCTTCGTTTAGCCAGCCAGCAATAGTTTATTTCGACTTTGTGATATACTTAGGTACCCCCCTTACCCTTTGCTGATTAACTTACACGGGTCTGGGACATACGTGTTATGGCTATGTTAGAGGTAATGCCTACCTCATCCTCTGATATAATACCCCGCGTATAGAATCTCTTAATTAGGCCAGTCGGCTTAATTTATATTTTCGTTGTAAAAAGAGGCATCGCATCCCCCCCTTTAACCTTTTGCTGACAAACTCGTACAGGTCTAGGGCGTTAGTTTTATCAGCCATTTAAAAGGCAATGCACACATTTAACCTAGGATTAATGGCCAACTTGGAGAATCTCGTACTTAAGCAAGCCGGCAATAATTTATTTCGACTTCTTTGTAAACAGAGGTTCCAACTCCCTTTTAAACCCTTTGATGATACCGCGTACTTCTCTAGGGAATAAGTGATTTAGGCCATTTTAGAGGCAATGACAACCTCTACCTCTGGTAGCATGGCCCACGCGGAGAATCTCTTAGCCATCCAGCAATAGTTTTATTAGTTCGACTTTATTATATACTAGGGTACCAACCTTACACTTTGCTGACTAACTCGTACGGGTCAAGGTCATACGTGCTCATGGTCATTTTATAGAGGCAATCCCTTCCTCTACCTCTCATATTATGGCCCGCGTGGATAATTTCTTAGTTTAGCCAGCGGGCAACAGTTTATTTCAACTTCGTTATATACCGGGCTAATTCATCCCCCTTTTAACTCATTGTTGACAAACTCGTTCGGGTCTATAGCATAAGTGCTATGAGCCATTTTTAAGAGAATGACTACTCCAACATCTAGTATAAGGGCGCACCTAAAAATGTCTTAGTTTGGGCAGCCGTCACTATTTTTGGTGGACTGTGTGATATACTAGAGTATTCCCCTTACCCTCTTCTGACCAACTCGTACGGGTCGAGGACATAAGTGCCATGGCCCATGGACCATTTAAGAGGCACTGCCTACCTATACCTCTGGTATAATGGCCAACGTGGAGAATCTCTTAGTTTGAAGAGCTGGCAATAATGAGGTTTATTTTTACTTCGTGATATACCGGCGAAACTCATGCCCCTTTTAATTCGTTGCTGTTAAACTCGTGTAGATCCAGGACATAAGTGCTATAAGCCATTTATAAGGGTTTGACTACCTCTTCTTCTGGTATAATGGCCTACCTGGAGTATGTCTTAGTTTAGCCAGCTTTCAATAGTTGTTTTTTAGACTTAGGGATATACAAGAGTATTCCCCTTGCCCTCTGTTGACCAACACCTACGGGTCTAGGATATTAGTGCTTCGAGCCATTTTAGAGGTAATGCGATATATTGTAAAAGACATGAAATTTCATGTACAAATCATTTATAATGTGAGTATGGTCTGTATTTAACTCCTAAAAGGACATGGTATTTTGAAGTTCAAAATGAAACCTGCCAAAAATATACACATTTTATATCGGACATAAAGCAAAATTATCGGACAAAAAGCAAAACGGACAAAAAGCAACGGACAAAAAGCAAAAGTTTCGGACAAAAAGCAAAATAATCGGACAAAAGGCAAAACGGACAAAAAGCAACGGACAAAAAGCAAAAGTTTCGGACAAAAAGCAAAATAATCGGACAAAAGGCAAAACGGACAAAAAGCAACGGACAAAAAGCAAAAGTTTCGGACAAAAAGCAAAATTATCGGACAAAAAGCAAAAGCGGACAAAAAGCGAATTGCGGACAAAAAGCACCGTATCATACCAACCTATATTTATTTATCATAGGTCAGTGATTTGGTGAACAATCACGTTGTAGAAGCAGGTAAATACGTTCATTATCGCATTTAACTGTTATATATTTATTCAAATGGTTGTACATTGATTCGTTAAGCTTTGTGAAATACAATGAAATACAGTAAATTGTATCTATCTGAATTTTCACCTCGGAACACCATTCTTGGTCTGCAAATAATATCAAGTTGTCTGTCGGCCATCGCCGTACACTTTTTTGTACAAACAAACAGTTGTACATGTAAGGATTTCTCGACATCGCAAATACATCCTCGTTTGTTACTTAGATATATATAGTTATATATATTTAAACAAAATATGTTTCTGGTTGCAACATATTCCATACTGAGGTGATATATGGAGATTCGCTAAATTGGGATGAACAATTTGACTTGCATACTCAAATATACTCGTTAACGAAAGATACAATGCACAGTATTTTAATAAAAATCCGTACGACCCGTTTAATCATACTGTTTGAATATCAGATTAAAAAAAAAGATTTTCGAAATTCAAAAATTTATTTATATACAGTAAACATTTTTTTTTAGGTTAAAACTAAAATGAGTTAAATCGATATACAAACTTTTAAACAACACATAAAATATAATTGCGATTTGGGGATTTTTGTTTTCAACTCCCTTTTTCAAGAAGACGTAATCGTACCTCTCAAAGGAGAGGCTATTTTTCCGAATATATCTGTCTGTCTATGTGTTTATCACTTTTGTTTTTCGTGCTTGAAGATATTGATTTGATATCTGGTGTATCGGTATTGTTTAATCATGACAAGTTACAGATCAAGATCGAATATTGTTCGAGTCTGACGAGTAATTGTCCTTAAACAATCAGTGTTCCGCACTATTTTTTTTCTTGCTTGAAAAGATTGATTTGATGAGTGCGATATGGATTTATCATGACAAGTAACAGATGATCAAGCTCGAATTTTGTTCCGGTCTAATGTTTTTATGCAGAGTTATGGTCTTTGTATTTAGAAAATTCACTCAAATAATCAGTTGTCCTCACTTTTTTTCGTCATACTTGAAGATATTGGTTTGTTAATTGGTAGCGGCAATAAGTGAAGTTAGACATTAAGCTTAAATCCTATGCAATAACCTAACGCATAGGCATTAAGTTATTGCATGAAATTTTCAGGAATTAGGCTTATTTTCTGAAATCTGATGATTATTATTAAACCCATCGCCAAAAATAATTTTAGGCAATAAGTGAAATCTGGAATTTATGTATACTTGGTGATTTCTTCTTGTTGTAAAATAGTTTCTATAATTTTAATTTTTTTCCAAATTGTTATATGGATGGAGAGTTGTTGATCGTTGTTTCATCGGCACTCACACCACATCTTCCTATATCTCTTAAATATTTTCCTAATACAAATAAACATCCATTTGACAGATCTTCTGTTTTTAGGTTTCTTTTTAATATTAAAAAAAGAATTAACTCATACGTTTTTGAGGTATCACAAAAAATAAAAAAAGTTTTACAAAAATGGATTGTATCAACAAAAAAGGGGGAAGATTCTATATGATAATTATATCAATTATTTGATTTTTTTTACATTTCACTAGTCGAGCTGGTTTGAATTGGTCAAAAGAAGACAATATATGAAGTTTTGCTTGTACCATTTTTCCGAATATTTTATTGGCTTAGTAAATTTTCTTTATTAAAAATTTCGTTAAATACCCCCCAGGCCATCTTGTATTTTTCACTTCTTCATCTGGATTATTAGCATTAAGTGACAACATCTCTATTGAGGACACATTTCTTGAATCTTTGAGGTCTAAATTCGAATCAGCGAAAACAAGGAACATATATCAAATCTTCTATAGCTGTCTTAACTCTTTTACATAGTAGTAATACTCCAATAAGTAGTTTGTATGTATTTAACATGCTGGAAAATATTTTTCTTTTGTAGCATAATCTGACATCGGACTTGGACTTCTTTAAAATTGAGTTTTACTGTGCTTTTACTATGTGTTTTGTTTTTCTACATTGGCTAGCGGTATCAAGGGGAGGGTTATCATCTAAAAAAAACAACATGTTTCACCCCACCGTATTTTTGTGCCAGTCCCAAAGCTACAGGAGCCTCTGGCCTTTGTCAGTCTTGTTTGATTTTTTATTTACTCAAAATAGTTCATTTATATGTTTCGGAGTTTAGTATGACGTCCATTATCACTGAACCAGTAAACATATTTGTTTGTGGGCCAGATGAAGCACGGCTCCGGATGCGGGATTTTCTCGCTGTATTGAAGACCCATTCAGCTGTTTTCTGCTCTTTGATCGGATTGTTGTCTCTTTGACGCATTCTCCATTTCCATTCTCAATTTTATTTGAAAATTGTACTTAGCCATGGTATTTTGACAACCCTGCCATGGTATATTGAACCCCCTGGTATAGACCTATAATTTCAAAAATTCTAGCTATTCTTACTCCTTTACATAGTAATAGTACTCAATTGGTAGTTTGTTTGATTTAACATGCTGGAAAAGATGTTTTGATAAATATTGTACTTAGTCATGGTATTTTAACCCAGACTTCATGGTTTTGACCCCTTATTAGCTATTAGAACTCCTTTACATAGAAATAATACGCCAAGAAGATGATTAAATTTCAAAGTATGTGATGTCTTGTTTTAATAAACTACACTAATGCTTTTATCTAACAAATGTATTTTTATTAAAATGAATAAATGTCTTTTATTTACTCGCATCTATATTTTAGGCATTAAGCTTTTAAAATGCCTGCACATATTTTTCTGGGCGAGGCCGGCAATTTTCAAAAGTGGGGTTTCCAACCAAGGAGAAAATGGGTGTTGGTACACTATATGTCCCCATTCAACCCCCGGACCAGGATTTAAGACTTGGAAAATTCACTCAAATAACATTTTTTCGTCATGCTATATTTATTATATAGTTTATATCATGACAAGTTATCATTTAATTTTTCTTCCAGTATTTTTAACTGGCAGAGAACTATGTATTGCCAGGTAAAACTCACAGAATGCTTTTTGTATTACACGTTCGTTTCATTTTCTTATTGTGGATTTTTCAATAATAACACAAATTTCCTAAGCTAGGCAGGTTTAATAAATCATCTGAACGATATACACAAGACAATAATTTTTATCAAAATATTATAGAGAATTGATATCAAATATAATGTTTTTTATTGCTGCTTCTTAATTCGGCTATTGCTGGAATTTCATCACCAATGAACTAAACAGTTAACACCTTACAGTAAGATGCTGTTTCATTATTCTTCTGTTGTTATAGGTTATGGCAACATTAAGTGGTACAGTATGTGGTGTTTGTGAATCACAGCACATAACTACAGACGCCAACTTCTGGTGTGCTGAATGTGATGAAGGTTTGTGTTCAACATGCTTAAAGTATCACAATGCTTCCAAATCGTCGAAAAGTCATGGAATCATCTCTGTCGATAACTACAGACGGCTACCGTCCTTTATAGCCAATGTCCAACAGTTTTGTCCAGACCACGACAAAAAATACCAGCTGTACTGTGTACAACACGAAAGTCCATGTTGCCTTCTTTGTGTTACAACAAGCCACAAGAAATGCGACTTAACGGAAATCGACGAAATTGTGAAAACTTTTAAAACATCCGGCCTATTTGACAACTATTTGGAAGAAAGTACAAAAGACTTAAAAGAAAATCTGAAAAGAATAATCGAAGATAGAGAACAAAATTTATCAAAAGTTCAACCACGAGTAAAGAAAATTCAGTCTGAAATACAGACGATGCGTGACAAAATCAATAAACATCTTGACAACATCGAACAAAAGATACTACAGAAATTGAAGGATGCAGAAAAGGGATATAACTCAGAGATGCAGCGTATTTTAACAAAACTTCTCGATCACACAAAAAAAGTAGACGAACTAGAGATAAATATGTCTTCTATTAAAAAATATGCTTCTGACCTACAATTTTTTGTTGGAATGAAGAAAATTGAGAAGGATATAGAATATGCAGAAAAGTTTGTGGTGTCTTTGTTGGAAAATGGAAGTCTACAACAGGTTGATATCGATTTTGAAATGGATCATAAGCTGTCCGATATATTGTCCATTCCTGAGTATGGAAAAATATCCCGCGTTTCCAATTCCCCTACAGTTGCCGTAAAGCTAGAGAAATATAAACAAGCACAATTCTTGGTCGCCCCTTCTATCGCACCGAAAAAAATAACTGATATTAACTTTTCCTTGCATAGGAAGCTTGCAATTCCTGAAATTAATAAACCATGCAGTCTATTTAGAGGGTGTACAATCACACCTACAGGCAAGATAATTCTTGTGGACTTTTATTACCACAATGTTTTTATCTTTAAGCGAGAATGAGTCATTAGAGAGTAAAATAAATGTTTCAGAACAGCCTGTAGATGTCACTTGTATTGATGAAAAAATATTGCAATTTCGCATCAGAGTCATCCACTGCAAATCGACCTAATAAACATATCTTGTAAGCAAATAGAGAAAAAAATAAGAACTTCAAATTCGTGTTATGGAATAACAAATGAACAAGGAAGGCTTATATATTGTTCTTATAGGAAAGGAATTCAGTCAGTAGATTTCACTGATGATGGTGCTATCACTATAGTAGATATGCCACAGTTGTCTGAATGGAATTATGTTACAGCATCTGGAGGTAAACTTTATCATACAAATCACACAACTGACACCGTCACATGTTACAACATCGCAGGAGAGAAGGTATGGGAATACAACGATAAATCGTTTCTGAAGAATATACGTGGTGTTACTACAGACAAGGATGCCAATGTTTACGTTGCATCTTCTGGATACAACAGTATCGTCGTTATATCACCAGATGGAAAACATGCTAGACGTCTTGTAGGGAAAGATGATGGTTTAAATGAGCCGCATGGTATTTACCTTGACAAAGCCAGGAACAATCTGCTTATATCCTGTTATAATGGAGACGTTCATATGTATAAGGTGTCATGAGAAAACTTACACTCTTTCGAGTTCTTAACATTAATTGTGTACTTTCTTGTCTTTTTACTAGTTGTAAATTCCATGTGGAGGTCATACATATATAAACCAAAAACTTATAATTTGAAATTTTTTTTTTTAACGTAGATACAAGTATCTTGTCTTTGGGAGTGGTAAAACTTAAAGAATCACTCTTATTCAAATAAAAAATTATCTGAAACTGACATTATCAAAATGCTTGATTTCTTGATAGGTAAAATATTTGTAACGTTAGGAGGACGTGTTTTTCAACAGACTGTCGGCATTCAATGGGAACCAATTGTGCCCCTCTTCTTGTCGATTTGTTTCTTTTTTATTATGAGTCTGACTTCATTAAAGAACTTTTTAGGAAGAAAGATAAAATAAAAAAAAGTTAGCTATATCCTTTAACTTACTTTCCGCTATATAGATGATGTTCTCTTACTAAATAATTCAAATAAATAAAATTTGGTGACTATGTTGAACGCATCAATCCCATCGAACTAGAGATAAAGGATACAACAAAAACAGTAAAGTCTGCTTCATATCTTGACTAACATCTAGAAATTGACAATAAAGGTCGGTTGAAAACAAAACTTTACGACAAAAGAAATTATGTCAGCTTCCCAATTGTGAACTTTCTATGTCTATGTAGCACATTCCAGCATCGCCTGCACACGGAGTACATATCTCCAAATTGATACGATTTTCCCGAGCTTGTATTTCCTATCATGATTTCCTCGATACAGTGTTGCTTCTCACAAGGAAGCTAGTAAACCAAGAATTCTAAATGGTGAAGTTGAAATTCTCCCTTCGTAAATTGTACGGACGACATCACAAGTTGGTTGACCGTTATGGAATTACCGTTTCACAGATGATATCGGACATGTTCCTTATGTCGTAACTACAACTCACTTCCCTTTTCACCACGAATATGACCTATTGAATTAGACTATTTGCCGGGTTTATCATAACATGAGCAACACGACGGGTGCCACATGTGGAGCAGGATCTGCTTACTCTTCCGGAGCACATGAGATCACTCCCAGTTTTGGGGTGGGGCTCGTGGTGCTTAGTCTTTAGTTTTGTATGTTGTGTCTTTTGAACTATTATTTGTCTGTTTGTCTTTTTAGTTTTTAGCTATGGCGTTGTCAGTTTTTTTATCTATGAGTTTGACTGTCTCTCTGGTATCTTTCGCCCCTCTTTTATTTTAGAATTTAAAATCTTTTCATTCAAGTTTTTCTTTATAACCAGTAAGATAAACAAATTATCTTTTCTAAAAACGTATATATAACTGCACGACAAGCAACGTTTTTGGCCAGTGAACACGCATTTCTTTCATGAAAAATATTGTTATGCCCCCGCCGTAGCGGATGGAGCATTAAATTTTACCCTTGTCCGTCTACGTTCGTACGTCCCAAAATTTGTTTCGTTCTCTAACTTGAGTTTGCCCCCATCAAATGATAAGAAACTTGTACACAATGCGTATTTCAGCAAAACACAGATCAAGTTTGAATTTTGGTGGCGTCACTTTAACCGTTCAATGTTATGCCCCTTTATTAATGAAAGTATTGCCAAAAAAAAATTAAGTTGTCGTTCTCTAACGCAAGTTTGCCTCAACCAAATGTTATGAAACTTATACACAATGCCTATTACCACAAAATACAGTTCAAGTTAGAATTTTGGTAGCGTCCCTAGAACAGTTCTAGAGTTATACCCTTTATAAATGGAAAAAGTTAAAAAAAAAATAGTTTCCGTTCTCTAACTTAGTTTGTTTCAACCAAATGTTAAGAAACTTATACAAAATGCTTATTACCATTTTGGTGGCGTCACATTTACGGTAGTTGAGTTGAGCCCCTTTACAAATGAAAAATGCTGTTTTTTTTTTGGTTTCGGTTCTTTAACTTTAGTTTGCCTCAACCAAATGTTATTAAACTTATACGCACTGCTTATTACCTCAAAATGTAGATCAAGTTTGAATTTTGGTGGTGTCACTTCAACCGTTCTAGAGTTATGCTCCTTTACAAACGGAAAAAAAGGAATCTAATATCTGTTCTAAAAATATCAAATCGTATAATTGTTAAAATTAGTTTTTTTTTAATTGGAGTTATCTAACTTTGTCCATAATTGTACAAAGGATTAAAAATCATTTTTAACAAGTACATCAACTACAACCAATGATTTATACAATGCAAATACTGAAAAAATTAAAACAATCTTTACCCATCGGTGCTTACAAACACTTTGATTAATGTTCTTCAGTTTGGTCCTTTTATGACCTTACATGATACTTTGTTTCCGTTCTCTAACTTAAGTTTGTCTCAACGTGTCCCTATGGACACATTCCACATTTATTTACTACTATTAATGGGTCAATTCTTTAGCTGTTTACTATTACGGGGACAATATTTCTGCTGGTAGATTGCAAGTTCCCTTTTTGTACCAATAATGGTCATATTTCAATATATCATGATATATTTGAAATTAAATCTTTGGTGTGTCCGATAGTACAGTAAAATAAATGTATTATCTTCCCTTGAAACCGATCATGAGTTTATGAAAATCTTGAATTTTTTTTATTGTTCATCAAACTTGATCGTGAAAGGTCAGGCAACGCATTATTTTGATCGTGGAAGATAATGCGTGAGCAGACTTAATAATCAGAAATCAATATTTCTTTTACCACTTGATATACCTGCAACTGGTTGAAGCTTGTAACTATTTTGATAACAACGAACATTAAAGCTATTATTTTTTTTAAATTCAACTCTTTACTTCGAAGGTTAAAAAAACAACTATTAAAAAACGTGTCTAAATCAGTGTAAAAAATCAGCTCTGAGAATCGGTCTAGTACAATTCAGGCAGACCGCCACTATTTAGCCAATAATATGGGTATGCAACGTTTAAACCAAAAAGTTAACTATCAACCAAAATGTTGTAGCAAAAAACAGCATCTTTTATGTACAATTAGAGATTAAACGATAACCAACATTTTGTGCAACAGTTATTTCTTAAGTTCTATGTATCTTTATATACAACGTAGCAGATGTGGATGAGATAACTATATATATATATTACAGCCTAAAGAATACCAGAGCACAAATGCTGAAATGTCTCGTCTGCTTTACTTATGATTGTATATTTGTTGAACGTCTGTAATATTAAGGGTTTTACTAGAAGTGTCACATACGCTTAAGATTGTCAATGATTCATAAGAAGAGGTCAAGGTCAAATGAACAATGCCATACAGATCTCTACAAACATCCAGTACACCAAATATAGGTGTTCCGATGCTTAAACTACCTTAGAAACTGACAAATTTAAAATGTATGTTTGACCAATTAATTCGGAACACAAGGTCGAAAGTATATGAACCCTGAACGACAACCAGAAATAAAAAGTAAAAACCCGAACACTTTTGTTCTGCAGGCACGGTAAGAATTATATATCCAAATTAGATGCATAATAGTTTATTGAGTAGTGGGTTTACTGAAATTTAATGACCAAATTATTTCTTTTTCTTTTCATTTTCTGAAAATATTAATAATTTGAAATGCTTAAATATTGAGGATCTTTGCTTTATGAATATAACGGGCATACAAATGAGAATTCAAAAGTTATAAATACAAAATAAACAATCATTTGCATAAGAAAACCAAACTTATGAAGGACGGACAAATAGACTGATATTGATATAATTTACCAAGTCTGTGTGGCATAATAAGATAATTAGATCCAATGGCATTGCACGATAATAGCTGTATTCACCAACAAAAGAGACCCGGATCAGTCATGCCAATCTAGTTTTTTTTCAATACCAATAACAAATATTAATTATCATAGTGAACGTCTTCGTAGCATCAGATCTTTCACGATCCTTTTCACGATCTTCAAAAAGCGATATGTGATCTTTCCCGATCCGAAATATCAATTTGATCACGTACCGCTTTTTGAAGATCGTGAAAAGGATCTATTGTATTTCAGCAAATTTTAGTAAAATAAATTATATGGTTTATATTTAAGTGAAAAATGTTAAGGGCTTTATGTGGGACTATAAAAGGATTTATCTGCATGGGTATACTTGAAGCATTTTGATTTATGCTCAAGAAAAAAAAATAGCAATACACACATTTAAAATGTGAATTACCACAGTATGAAATAAAATACAATAGTGTGTTTAACTTGAACAGAATTTAAAAGTTTTCTCTAATTCCAATGAATGTTAATGTTGATTGTTTGTCTTTAATGTCACACATCTCTTCCCTGTTATCCTCTCCGACAATGACTTGTCACAAATTTTAACAAAGCAGTCGACAGTTTAAAAAAAATATTTTCGCCTTCACAATCGATTTCTATCATGTGAACTCAGTTAACGTGTGGAAATTTTTTATCAATATGGATGGATAAAACGAATATTGAGAAATTCTTTAAGTTTATTACACTGAGGTCACCTGAACGATAGATCATCTAAGATGTCAGGACATTTTTCAGGTGTCCAGACGAGAACTATCATATTTTGCTTTTCAAATCAAATCAAATCAAGTTTATTGTACAAAAACATATCTTCGGTTATATGACAGTTTCTGATTATTTTTATTTATACAAATATAATGGCCTTAACTTTTGAGTAAATGAACATTTTGATGAATTACCAATGTAAGCTGACCAAGTTTTTAAGTTGATATCTTTAGGTCTCTGTTTGAATAAATACATAAACAGTTTTGTATCTCCCATGCACACCTAGATTTTCCCGTACGGCACCAAATCCATTTGAAAATAATAGTCTCTGTAATTTATACGTCAATGTTCATTCATTTTTATCATCATGCTGTATCATTATTTTGGTAGTCTGCTATCATCCAAGAAATATTTTATAGGTTTACACGCATAATTTACATATAGTTCATGACGGCCACATATTCACCTCTTGCTATATATAAGTCTGTTGGTCTATTCATAGTAACCATTTACAAAAAAAAAAATAACAGTGTCAATGTCTTTCACTTTATTTGTACCCCATAATTCTTCACAGTAATAAAGAATTGGAGCAACCATAGAGTCATATCATTTAAATATAAAAAAAAAGAAGATGTGGTATGATTGCCAATGAGACAACTCTCCGCAAGAAATCTCAGATTTATATCTATGGTTCCAAGTTTACACATACAATGTTTTATCATGTTCATGAGCTTTTTCACACTGAGTTCTTAATGTTTTGCAACAGCAAGTCCATTTCAATCTATTGGAAAAATATATTCTTAAATACTTGTATTAACTGACAACTTTTGAAGTACCACTTCTCGTTTTTAGACAATTTACCTCCATTTTTGAATACAACAATATTTGATTTGTCCATGTTTATAGTCGTATTCCACTTTTCACAGTACTTCTCTAAAGTGTTTAATCGTCTCTGTAGATCAATTTTGCTTTTCTTTTCTGTTTTTATTGGTTTGTTGTTGATCTGCAATATGTGGCAAATGCCTATATACCTCTATATAGTTTACGGCCCTGCCTTTGAAACCACACAACAGAATTTCTTAAAAATTTGTAGATGATAAGATGATAGATGATGTAATGTAGATATGCATATGGACAAAAAGCGAAGTTATAATACAAGTCATGCCCTTTAAAATTTGAATTTTGAACTTAATATCCTAGTACAACAAAGTTCTGTGTCATTTGGTCTCTTGTAGAGACGGTTGTCTGATTGGCAATCATAGCACATCTTCTTATTTCTATATTCCAACAGTTTGTCATCGCGGCGAAATGCTTTGCCGAAACCACTACTAAGCGGATCTACATAAATTCACGAAACCAGATCATGAACAGTGAAGGTAATGACGGGGGACCCAATGCCGGGGGACCGGCGTAATATGTAGATGAGGATATTTTCAAGAAATTGTCATCCGTTGTTTTTTGTAAGAGTTGCGAGTCTTTGAACTTAGGAATCTGGTGAGATTTTGTTCACCAAGTGAAAATGTGGTGACAGTGTGGTTTGTGAGCGTGTACACAAAGGTTCTTTAATTTGTATGAGGTTTTCGGGTGTTATATATACCGTTTTGTTAAAACAGAGACATATATATACACATGTGTATATATGTCTCTGGTTAAAATATGTTCCAAAATTTTACCACATATTGCAGTTAGTTTTTTTTTATGCTTGTCACCTTTTCCAAGGATTTGTATAGTTAGACTATACAAATCCTTGCCTTTTCCGAGTAAGCACTTCAAAACTCGGCCCAGGAAGTTACCAATGATCTTTTGTTATTATCTTAATTAATGGTTATGTAAATAGTACAACCAGTAATAGAAGTCTATAGTATAGAAAGTCCCTGATAGAACATAATAAAAAAATCCATGTTGGTGTGTAAACTTATTCGTAATGAATTTCTGTCAGTGGACCTACAGCATGTACAGACGTAGTTTTGTTGGTTCTAATGGGTCTTATAGTACTTTAGTACTTTGATTAAAATAGACTGATACTTTTTAGATTGTGAGATTTAAACCAGTAAAATCTATATTAATACGCTACACACAAAATTATATTTGTTCTAATGAGTATCACTGTTAAATCGTATTCAGTAAATTCGACATGTCAAAGATGTATATTTTAAAATTATTAATGAAGAAAAAATAAAGTTTCTATCATTTTTTCTGCACTATATTTTTGCGCGCATTACAGGTAAAAAACCGATTAACCGATTACGGAAGTTGACAAACACTGCAAATGGCACCTAAATACAAGTGACAATGTTAAGAAATCTGTTGTTATTTGTTTTGATTCAGACTGTTCTTGGACAGTCCACCGTGTGTAAGTAAAATGTCGTCGTATACTTTCAGGTTATTCGGTTAAAACATCAGCGAAACACATTGATTGCAAAGTTACCTGAAATGTATACACCTGTACCTGGGTTGTGATTCATAACTTTCAAAAATATTTTCCAGTTCAAAATATGTTATCATAATTTACTTAAAAATACTTTTTATTAACAGTTAAAGTTTCTTGTGGCTAATTTAAGGGATTAAAATGAATTACTACACCTGGACTATTAAAGTGTAATTTAGATGTACCAAAACATTAGAACTAAAGCAGGTTATGTATGCTGAAAAGAAGAAGTACCTTTGAAATCTGATAACAATATTTATAGATGCTAATGTAGATATTGAAGTTCAATCTAACTCACACTATAATGTTGTATTGAATGAAAAAATGCATTCTGTGGGTCTAATTGGGGTCTAAGCGTGACGCCAGATTGGCTGATTTTTAAAATGTGACACATGAAAGTCAAACAATTTAGCTTGAAAACAGGAAAGGAAGTTGGGCAGAACATGGGAAATCACATTCGCTATTATGACCACAATAAGCGGGATCAGACCCCCTTTTAAATTTCAAAATTTTCTGTATTTTTCACAACAGAAGGTATTCATCTCCCTATTTTTTAAATTCGCTAGTTATATCAAACAAACAAACTGAAAAAAAAAAATACACTGTCAGTGTTTATGAAAATCTTCCTAAAACAACTGTTTCAAATTGATATTTTATTAATAGCGCTGCGTTAATTAACGGGTATATTTATGGCAAAAGGTAATGAAATTCTGGTAAAAGTCTCAAAGATTTGACTTTGCATAATTGGTTAACTATCAAATTTATTACATGTTTTGTACATTGTATTTGTATCTACAATGTACATGTATGCAACACACACCAATGCGCATGACACATGTACATGTAACTGTAGAATAAATATTTTCACATGTGAAATCTTTTAATGATGTCTGAAAACTTTGATTGAAATGTAGGAAATTAATGACATTTGTATTTTCAAAACAATTTTGTTTTCTTTCTTTGTTGTTTCCAGTTGCAGCTACAGGTATGTGGACAAACATCCCTATTTGACTTCACAATGTTTTCAACCTCTTAATCTTAAAATGTTTTAACTTATTGTATTTCTTGACATTGCACTGTTTATAAATTATAATAAATGATTTTTCAACAGTTGCATGTGCTTTTGTGGTACAATGTAATTCGATCATTGTCTCAGATTTACATAGTGTAATGTATATGTTCCAGACCATATGAGTATCTGGACCATATACGTATACTTGTACATGCGGAATGTATGAGTATACACGTTTGCTCCAGTACAAGCTGACAATACATGTTATTGGATCATATGGGTTAAATTTAAACAAACTTTAACAATTATCACAATCTTTATTTTTGTTGTTGTGTAATTTACACATTTATTTTTACTTGATCATGCATGTTCTGTGAGAGTTAATTCCCTTTTCTTCTCCACTCCTGTTGTAATTATTTCACATCACTCAAATCACATTGTAACATTTTATGCATATTTTAATTTTATATAAGTTTTTAAAAGTAAAAGATTAGCAAGTGTACATGTACAGGCAACACCTAATGACCAATATTATTGAACTTTTAAACTTTTAAAACAGGATATTTTGTATTGTTTACCAATTTTGAGTTCTGGGACTTTATAACTACCAGTCATTCTGCTTGACCAATTATATTTACAAAACTAGATTTTATGGATTTTGATGTCAAATTTATCTATTAGAACTGTAAAAAAAAGACATATTTGAAAAGAGTGCATATGAACAAATATTCATATTTGGAAAAATAGAAAGATGTGCTACAATAGTACATTTTCTACAACAATATGCTTATATTTTTTTCAATTTGGTATTCAGGTTATGTCATGATTTTAAAGTCTTTAATATGTGCCTTCTTTTATTTTTTTTACAAAATCAAAGTAAAGAATCTAGTTATTATCTACAGTTGGATCCAGGATATAAGGTCATCAACACTGAATTCTTGGAAGAACAACATGCACACTTACAAATGTACATATAGACAACCACCAATGAGGTTTCAGTCAAATTAATTGTAAATCTTTATAATTTTTGCAGTTTTAAGGTGGTGCGTGTCGACTGATGCGGAGAAGGCAAAATGTGAAAATTTCCAGAACATTCTCAAGAGCACAACCATAAAAAATGCAGATATTAACAAAGTCATTCCTGGTTTTTCATGTGTGGTTGGGTTTGACACGTAAGTTTTATAGAGTTAGAGCAGTTCAATCTTTGTAGTATAGACTCTTCACTGAATCATTTATTGTCAATTTTTATAAGGCAATTTATGGTGACTGAGTCTTTCAGTATGCTATATATGTTTAGGGGCCAGCTGAAGCCTGCCTTTGGATGCAGGATTTTCTCGCTGTGTTGAACACTCTTTGGTAGCCTTCAGCTGTTTTCTGCTCTATGGTCGGGGTTGTTGTCTCTTTAATACATTCCCTATCTAACTTCTCAATTTCATGTAGTGACTCAGTTAAATAAAAATCACAATTGCTGGTGAAGTTTCACTGAATGTTAGTATTTTTTGTTCTGTATAAGCTCATATGTTGGAAGTTAAGTATAAAATATATGCATTTAACAATTGTTCATTTTTGAAAGATGTGGTGTACCAAGTATTATTTTACCTAAGTCCTTGAAACTTCAGTTGGTATTTTGGTCCAATTCAGAAATTTATCTCCTGTCTTTATAATTGCACAGCTTCATCATTTTCATTATAGCTGTAGAATGTAAATAACACAAATGTACCCATAATGCAACATCTTATTTTGTATTGATTCATTCTGAACATAGATCTTGAAATTGAAAAGAAATGTTAATTTATATACATCACATGGCGTTTATCAACCATCAATGTATTCATTATTTTATCTTAACAGATTTGAATGCATGAAGATGATCCAGGATGGGAACGCTGACATGATGGCGTTAGATACAGGTCAAGGTTATTTTGCTGGCCGATATCATAATATGCAGCCTATAGTAGCAGAAAAATATGCAGCAACTGCAGGTATTTATCAAGTTTCTGCATTTTAAATATGTCCCTTGTTAATTAACTGCTTAAGCAACGCAAATATTCATAAGCATTGTAAAAAACAGGTCCATAAAAATCTGAACTATATGTAAAACCTTTACCCTCACTCTTTTTAATCATTATATACCTTGTCGCTATTTAGTCCAATCTGGGAAAAACAGTCATTTATTAAACTTCCTGTTAAGGTCAAGCCTCCGAAAATAGAGGTCATCAGTATTGAGCTGAGGGAAGAAAAACTTTAGAAAGTGATCATTAGTAAACTTTGATAGATTATGATCCACTTTTTCGAAATTAAAATTGAAGTAAAAATAAATTTTGTTTGACGTATTTACGGAGTTTAAACAGGTCTCATTAAAAAGTATCATGCATGGTGCATTGTTTAAACAGGGTCCCAGATAGCTTCAACTGGATGAAAAAGTTGTGTAATTTTAGAACTTATCTGGAATGGAATAAATAGCGATTAGGTGTATTGTA
The DNA here is from genome assembly GCA_037788925.1 of Mytilus galloprovincialis. Lineage (NCBI taxonomy): Eukaryota > Metazoa > Mollusca > Bivalvia > Mytilida > Mytilidae > Mytilus > Mytilus galloprovincialis. The sequence goes on along the minus strand of CM075335.1, from coordinate 57,069,119 downwards.
ATAACAAGGGATTTTGGTATTCATTCATGATTTATAATACTTCAAATCTTTTATTCAGGTGATGATGGTATGAACTATTATTCAGTAGCAGTTGTTCGTAGAAATAGTATTTATGGAAGTGGTGCAGGTACTGGCACACAATTAGGGAATGGATTGTTAGGCAGTAATGCTTGTTTTCCAGGTAAGCTCAGATAAGATTTAAGTACATTTTGTAATAGCCCATTTCATTTCATGTATCCCCTGTATAAGGAGTATAATTACAAATCTGCTCTAGAACCTTAAAATAATTTATCAAACAAAAACAGAAAAATGTTTTTGTTTTGGAACATGTTTGGAAATCTTGCAAACTCAATGGCAGTAAAAATATGAGACTACATGATTTTGAGCAATCAGATGTATATCTTATGATTAAAGTAGGATTTGCTGTCGGCACATGTACCTATTTCTAATGAAAATACATGTAGAAACAATTGTTTTATGACCCTTAATTTCAAGAAACTATATATTACACTTTTTTTTTAAAAGATTACCCCACACTTAGAACAATTTAATGACATTATTATTGCAGTAAAAGGGGGCAGGTCTTTAATTATGATAATAATATAAAATTGTATTATTTTCTATTATAGGTATTGGAACAGCAGCAGGATGGCTATACCCTATCAGTGTAATGTTACAGAATGGTGATATCAAAGTGACAGAATGTAATGCTGTGGTCAAGGCTGTAACAGATTTCTTCCATAACATGTGTTTACCTGGAGCTCTTACATCTTTCTATAATCCATTTGGTAGGTATTGGATAGTTTCAGCTGTTGTCTGGCTGTCCAACTAATTTGAATTCAACCAGTACAAAAATAAAATCCCAGATTCCATGTACACCACTATGTTGGTAATTTATGAGATCGATAAGATAAAAAGCATTCATCCTTCAAAACCAAAATTTATGGATAAGAAGTCATGTGTATGAAAGCTTTGCTTAAACTTAATTAGCTTTGTCATATTTATATTTTATTTAATTATCATTTTCTGAATCTAGTATTTGATTTACCTTTAGTTATGGTCCAACTATCAACATCATACCAATAAAGAGATGTGACAATTGCCAATGAAACAACTATCCATTTAAATGACCAAGAACCAATATTGGAACAGTTGACAATATTATGAATAAAACATAGGAAATAAAATATTAAGATGCATTTTCAAACTCAATGAAATCTTTACAGTTCGGATTCCTTTTATGAAACATATTGCAGATGATCCAAGTGTTCAACATATAATACAAAGTATTCCTCATCGGTTATATTTCCTCTAAAAAAAAAGTGAGCTTATGGTAAACATTAAATAGGTGTCCTTAGTTCTTGTTGCATTTCCTTGCAGCAAATAATCTAAAAGTCCAAAGAATAGAGATATTTAAAGCAAAACAAAAAAAGAAGACAGAATATGTCTAGTGATTTCTTTGTATTATGTGTAGTCTTGAGTTACTGATTTACCAATCTTTTAATATTTTGATCTTTCAGGTAACAATCCAACAGAGATTTGTCAGCTGTGTAAAGGAACATCTGGTACTAAATGTTCTACAAAAGATCCCAGTGCTGGATATGATGGTGCTTTCCGTTGTTTACAGAATGGTGATGGAGATGTAGCTTTCCTTCGTCATGATACTTTGATACATTTAACAAATAATGCTTCCTCTGTAAGTAAAATTTCAAATTTTTTTTTTTTAAATGGGATGTAATTTGTCAGTACTGGTCCAGTGGAAATTAATACTGATCTGTAGTCTAAACTTGTGCAAGTGCCTACTAAAGTTCTGATGTGATAGTAAATTTGATTAGAAGAGCTGTTACGGTCATATTATCATATTTATTCTTACAGCAATATATCTTTTTTGTCTCACTTTAATTACCATATAATTTTGAATCATTATATTGAAAGGACAAGTATTTTACAGTACAGAAAATTCATTTTAACGCATTTTATTTTATCCAATCAGCCTGAATGTAATATGTAAAACTGTTTCTTCCGAAGACACATGTCAATGTCTGTCACAACTGACTATCTAAGACAATATATTAGGTTTCTGTTAGTTTCCCATCAAAAAGAAAGAAAATAACAATGCAGTGAAAAGTAAACAGCGGAATTTTTCAACAGTCATGATACAAACATGTTATTGGTTGCTTTCTTGTGATAATTTTTTGTAAAATAACCAAATTTTGATTCTTGATACAGTAAAAGAGCTTTGATCTTTCCTGACAAATTTCTTTAATTTGCAGTATATTTATTATGTAGCAACACTGACATAGTGTCACTTGAGGAAGCTGGCATACATAAATAAGGCCGTTAGTTTTCTCATTTGAATTGTTTGACATTGTCATATCGGGTCCTTTTATAGCTGACTATGGGGTATGGGCTTTGCTCATTGTTGATAGCCGTACAGTGACCTATAGTTGTTAATGTCTGTGTCATTTTGGTCTCTTGTGGACAGTTGTCTCATTGGCAATCATACCACATCTTCTTTTTTATATATATATGATGTGTCAATAAATAGGTGCTCTATTTAAAAGTATTTATATCATTAATATTTTTTTGGTATAATTAGATTTTTATATCATATTCGTTCTCATATTGCAGGAATTTGTCTTATTATGTCCTAATGGTGGGACAAGAGACATTCAAGACTACAAGAATTGTAATTATGGAAGCATTCCATCAAACACTATCATGACATCAGCATTACAAGACGTACAAACTAGAGCTGCTTATAAACAGTTTCTCCTGCAAGCATCAGAATGGTTTGGAGTAGGAAAACCATACGTTAGCTTATTCAACATGTTTAGTTCTGATGCATGGCTTGGATATGGAGGACAAAGAAACTTACTGTTTACAGATACAACACAGGAACTAGTTGATGTAGGAGACAGAAACACATATTACAAATGGGTTGGTGAGTAGATTTGTATTTAGGTTTGCAGTACATAATGCTTTAAAGATTTATCCCATTGAGGTAATACATATAGATTATGGAATATACAACAAGAAAAAGTAAAAAACAAACGAATGGAGGATTAAAGAATCAATAGTTACAAAAGACAGACATTTCCATGTCCAAAAGAGAAAAAAAGAAAGCTTTCAGTAATTAATTCTTGACAAATGGTTTACTTTTATAAATTGTTGATGGAGAGTTGTCTCATTGGCACTCATACCACATCTTCCTATATCTATAAAATGCTTTTTAAGCTGTTTTGTTTGACCTGAAAAGCCAGAATCTGTGTTAAGGGTCAAACAGTACAGATGGTGAACATGAGATCAAAGTCTATGTTTTGTCTAATTCCGGTTTCCTGAAAGAAACATGTCTGTTTTGTGTGTAATGTTTAAGTATCCTATTGAATCTTAGAAGGGGGTATAAAATAAATAGCTGCAAAAATCATGAAAACTGTTTAACTTGCATTTATTTCATTTAAAATGTCGTGTTTATGTATGTATGTATATATTGCAATTTATTTGATTCTGTTTATTACACTAGATGCCAAGTTTTATGACAATGTTGAAAAGTTGAACCAATGCCCATTGAACTATGCTAAATGGTGTGTGATCTCTGGTGGAGAGAAGTCTAAATGTGAGAACATGATGATGGCATTTGGGGCTAAAGATTTGAAGCCAAAGCTGGATTGTGTATTGGGTAAAAGTTCAGACCATTGTATGCAACTGATTGCTGATGGGGATGCAGATATGATGACATTAGATTCTGGAGATGTTTATTTAGCAGGAGAGTATGTATATTCAAGATGATAATGAGGTGTAAAATCATACATTTTCAAATGCTTGAATTTGGCAATTTATACTTTGGTTTTTGAGTTTGACATTACTGACATGCAAGATTTTTTACATTTTTTCCTTTGGCTTTATTAAGTAAGTATTATCATAGTTTCGTATTATTTTAGAACTGTAAATTGGATTGTAAAATATTTTTTACGTTCTCTAGCTTAAGTTTATCTCAACCAAATGTTATGAAACTTATTACTTATTTCCATGATAACCAAAAAACCGAGATCAAGTATGGTAGCGTCACTTTTACCGTGCTTCAGTTATGTCCCTTTATGTTAAATGTAATTTGAAGTTGTTTTCATAAAGTATCTCTATTTTGTGGCATTTTGAATAACCATAAACAACCTAAAAAAAACAAATTCGACCACAATATTACACACAAAAAAAAAAAAAACCAACGTGGGTTTATATCAGGTATGAAGCAGATATTTTAAAAGACATATTTGACTTGTTTGTACTTTTAGAAAATATGGTTTAAAACCAATAGCAGCAGAGGATTATGGAAATATGGAAGCCTCCTTTTATGTCGTGGCTGCAGCCTGGAAGAGAAATCCTACCATGACATTGTTTAACCTTAAAGGTATGTACTCATGTGTATACTAAAATAATGAATAATTGTAGAAAAAATATTGCTTGACAACATTATAATGAGGTGTTTTTTGTAGGTTGATGAAACTGATATAGTGCTATCATTATTTTGATTAGTTGATGAAATTATGAAAATAAGATTATTTTGAGAATTTTGATATTTGAACTTGGAATATTTTAAAGTTTGCTTCAACAGTATAGAGATTTCAAGAAGAACAAATTGACCTGCTAAAAAAACCCAGTGAAACATGTTTTAACAATGTAAAACCTGCTTTCAGTGATTAAGAATTTTGTTTGAGATGTAGATTATTTTAATTTTCTATTTTGTAGACAAGAGAGTGTGTATGGCAGGAATGAGAAGAGGTGATGGATGGATTGTTCCTGTCAGTATTTTTATAATGTAATGTTTTTTATTTGTAGACAAGAGAGCATGTATGGCAGGAATGGGAAGAGGTGATGGGTGGATTGTTCCTGTCAGTATATTTATAGAAACAGAACAGTTTGTTCCACAGTACTGTAGTATATTTGAAAATATTGGTATGTATCCTAGTAGTACAAAATACTTGATATTCTATCTTAAAAGATTTGTGATTTAGATTAATAAAATAAATTATCTTTCCTAATTATTTTAAGAAGTCAGTTGATGCACTTTTCAGATGAACATGTAAAATTCCATGTTGAATTGAATTTGCATTAAAATATTATGGTACATTTAGTGAGTATGTAACATTCAACAGAAATGATGAAGAATTTACTGAACTTGTTAATCATTAGACTGGCTGAGCATTTACAATACAACTATCAAAATTGGATAAATTCCATTAGCAATTAGATAAAGTTGTAGGTTATATTTTATGTCTCTATTTGGGCGATAAGAAACTCAAGAGTATAATAAAAAAAATATGTAAAACTGAATAGAACTCATTTGAATTCATGTAGAATTGGGAGAAAGTGTTTTCTTTGTTTTCTTAAATCTGTTATTTCATAATGCAATGATGCTGAATTTACTGATTTTGATGACAGATAAAAAAGTATTTCATCAAACAAATATCTAAAAAATACTTAATTGTAAGTTTATGTTTGCAAAAATTTGAATTACTTTGATTTCTCTTCCAGGTCAGCTGTTTATTAGAACTTGCATACCAGGAGCACTGGATTCTGAGTACAATCCTAACCAGTATCCTATAAGTTTATGTGAAGGATGTGCTGCTGGTGGCTACAAGAAATGTCAGAGGAATCAGATAGAACAGTATTATGGTGCTACAGGAGCTTTCCGCTGTCTGGTTGAAAGTATGTATCAAGTTTTATGTTTCAAAATTAGTTAATAATTTTAGTAAACATGAGGTTTTTCAGGCCTGTTTGTACTGTAGATACATAGACAGCTGTTAAGATTCAAGATTGGATTTGTGGTATATCAAGAATTTTTGGGCAGAAGGGTTCTGTTTTAGAATAGAGACAAGATTGCTGTAATATAACAAGTAAATATAAGAATAAGATGAGATATGATCGCAAATGAGACAACTGTCCACTAGAGACAAGATGAAGTAGAAGTTAATGGATTGTTTCATGTCCATACTAAAAGAACAATTTGATTTGATGGTTCAAAGTTCTGCTCACAATGTATGGATTTCAGGAAAACTTAACAGTTTTAAATAAGTGGCATACACATGTTACTTTGAAAAAAAAATAGTTTATTTTCCTCAAATTCATAAATCTTAAAAAACATTTAAAGTCAGTTGCAGAGGACAAGTCTTACATGGTTATGAAAATGCAGAAATTACATAGTAGTGTAACTCGCTTAATCCGACACCTGAGTATTTCAACATCCTGTTTTAATCGACACCCTGCTTAATCGAAAAAAAAATTCTGGTCCCCCAATATGTCAGATTAGGCAATTTACATTGTATAGTAAGAATTTAATATCACTTTGTAATTACAATCGTAAGTAATGTTATTATTATTATTAGATGGAGGAGATGTAGCGTTTGTGAGACATTTGACAGTAAGGGACAATACTGATGCACGTAACCATGCCATCTGGGCCAGAAACAGAAGATCTGATGATTACGAACTGATGTGTAAAGATGGAACACGTAAACCTATTGATGAATGGAGAACTTGTCACCTTGGTAAACTGCCATCTAATGCTGTCGTTACAGGAAGTATGTTATTTTATTACTATTTTGTGACTTTTTCCTTTGATCTTATTTTGTGATATTTTTCATATCATGCTACTCGCTTGAGATGGAAAATTATCGCTAGAAACTAAGCAGGCACATGGCATTGCTAACGAAGTTGACATGAAATTGACAACGTCGTCATATGTAAAATAGCGATAAACAGATTATCATAGGTCATCTCAACTCGTTTGCCTTTCTCGCTTTCGCCGTCTTTAAGTGAGAAAATCAATCTCGTTGAGATGATCAACGATAATCTATATATATCTAATGTTATTTGTTAAATTGATATTGATTGGATGATATATAGATTTCACTAGTCAGAACAAGAAAAAAATCTCATTTCACCACTTTCACCAGATTAGTTGTGAATTTCAAATAGACCATCTTTAAGCAATGAGTAAGGGGCATTAAATAAATCTTATTTTTGATCACTTATTACAGAGGTTTATGTTAACTTTTTGAGTGGAAAATTTTTATGATATACAACACCTAAAAATGCAGAACTTAAAAAAACCCAGTATGGATGGTTTTGTCTTCTTTCAAAATTAAAATGTATTCCTTTCTATAATTTTTTTACCCAGCCATATTTCAAGTTTTTAATGGTTTAAATATTGTGCATATGAAAAACAAAATTTATGCAATAAATTAACAAGAAAGATTAAATTAGAAAAAAATACTCAAATGCATACTCCTCATATGGAATTTGAAGATTATTGCTCTATATAAATTGAAAAAAAAAATTCCTAAATGAGTTAATTGAAAATAATGTTGCCCAAAAATTTGCCATAGTTTCAAAAGTTGAAAGTTAAAATGTTTCTTTATATGACATTTTTCTAATTTTACTCTTTAATTTCAGAACACAAGTCAGAGGAGGATGTAAACATTTATTGGCAGCTGTTGAATTATGGACAGCAGTTTTTCTCCTCAGATACGTAAGTGTTTATTGCATTTTACTGGGAAGTTAATATGAAATATTATTTGATTTGATAAAAAGCTATCATAGCATATATGATAATAGTAGACTTTCGATTCTATCATTGCATCCCTAAGAAAAGTATATTGTCTACACAATAAGGAAGAAAAAAATAAAAGGGGAGAGATTACTTTATTTTAGTCAAATTTTTTTGCCAAAAAAATTTCTGTACATTGGTCTCCAGTTATACATTTTATAAGAAATCAGACAGTTTCAAATTTTAAAAGGGGAGATAATAAAGAAATTACTGTCTTTTGATGAGATAAATATGTGGTTTTATTCTTTTGCTTTGGCAATTTTTCTAAAGTCAATAATACCACATATTTTCTGAGACCGTAATTGTTTTGTTCCACATTTTGAGAGGCTTCAGAGCGAGAGAGAGATGTAATTGTAATGACAACTATTTACCAAAACCAATTGTACATCAAACAATTTTAACATTATTATGCACATTATGCAAGCCAAGTTTTGTGCAGTGAATATACTTTTTCCAAATATTAATATGCTTATTTATTCAAAATCCGATTCATATAGAAAAACCTACTAAAGTTCTATCAATATGGATAACTATTAAGAAAAAGACTTCTAGTGGTCAAATTATTTTGAATAATTTTACTCATCATATGTCAAACATATCTGCTGAATTAGCTTTACCTAATATTTGAATATACATGTAATTATTAATTTTTTGTTTTTATTAATTCTCAGTGAGGGAGATTTCCACATGTTTGACTCTGGTACCTGGTACAACGATCTCATGTTTACAGATGATACTGTTCGACTTATTAGGGTACCTGATAGTCGTAACACTTTCTCATCCTACCTCGGCCGTGATTTCATAGTACAAGCAGAAAAGTTACAGAAGTTTACATGTGTTGCAGTAGGAAGTGCACCAAAGACAAGTCTAATTCCTGTGTATCTGATTACGGTTATTAGCATAATAAGGATCTTTGTATGATTGACATGTCAGGTCACTGAAATCAACGTCATTTGTAAAATATCATAAAAACAGGATGTATATATTGTAATCTTCCGCAATCTGTTTGGGAAATAACTATGCATATTTAGAAGCTGTTTTAAACCTTGATTTATATACAATATCTTTTCTATGTTTGTGCATTGAGTAGAGATGAATAAATGTTTAATTGCAGTTAATGCACAATTGTTTTGTTATTATGATGAATCTACATTTCTTTTAGATGACCAGAATTGAAAAATATAAAACCCATGAATGTCTTGTATTATTTTGGAAAGAACAAATTTTAATATCAATCATTTATCATCTTTGAGATGCAAAATTTTAAAAAGCAAAATTTTTTATTGTTGATTATTTTTTTTAAAGAATCTTTGTTGTAATATTAAGCAATTTTTATAAAAAGAAATGTATATACTTTTTTACTGTAAAATTTGTAGATAATTTATATGTACTTGTATAAACTATGTGTTGTCCCCTTTATGTAAATGTCTGAAAAGATTCTGATCTCATTTATTCATATTTTCCATTACTCTTACAAAATATGGTAAAAGATTGCCTATCAGAAACTCACAACTCTGAAATATGCAGTTAAAAGATTTGTATGATAAAATTCCAAAATTTTTTGTGTGAAGACAACATGTAAACTTTGAGAACACTGAAGACATTATGTTACAATAAATGTTTTCTCAGTTTCAATGTACTATGTAAAATGGTTATTTGTACAAACGTTTTGATAATGGCATTTTGTCACTGAAGCTTTTAATAACCTATGAACAAATCTTAGAAAATGTAAAAGCCAATTACGTAAGTAAGTATTGTGGATAAATTAAATGAATTAGACAGAATTAAAGTAAGACAACTCCAAGCACACAAGGAACTAATTTTTAAATAAGACTGTATATATATAACTGTATTATCTTCATCAATAATATATCAAGAAGTGCCATGTATGTATCTATGTATATCAGAACAGTGAATGGTTGTGAGTGATATGGTCAAATTTTATTACATTGTTACTGTACAGAAGTTTTTTTCTTCATAATGGGTTGTGTTAAACTGATATCATAAATGTAGCCTTTGTTTTTAGCTTACACATTGAAGTTTTTGATATTTTTATGGAGAAGAGAGATTTGAAAAGGTGCCTGCATTGTTAAAGAAGCTATCATTAAAATATAATGAAATCCAGTTGAAAACAGAACACACTTATCAATAAGCTGACACATTCCCCATTAATTACTTTTTGAATATATAAATACTAGTTTCTGATAATGGTAATGTAAATCCTGACAAGTGTATATCATTACCAAATATTTACTAACTTTTTTACTGGATTCTATCTACAATATTATAAAATTTAAATATTATTTAACATTTTAAAAAAATCACAAAATTGCCATCTCAAAATGAACTCATAAAAATGTTGTTTTCCATTATAAGAGTTGAATAAAACTATGTGTCATATTTTTAATCATAAAGAATTTTTCTTTGAATTATATTACATTTTATTTTGTCTTGAGGAAAATTAAGACCACAACATTAACTTGGATATAAGTAGTCAACATTTTATAATGAATCAGTAGGAAATTTTTTTAAGCATTTATTTTAGCACTCATTTTATATTTCTCAAATTCCAATTGTGATTTTAAATGGTTGTGTGATTAAAACATATCAAGTTTACATTCCATTTATATTCATAATTGTATGTACATTTCTGAGCATATCAAATTTACTTGGACATATTTTATATAATATTTTTGTATTGAAACTTTACAATTTTTCATATCATCATACTGTTTAGAAGAAATGATTACATTAATTTCATTCCATAATTAAATAAAGAATAAACCAGATACTTGTGTTATAATACCACCACTTACTCTGTGTCAGATAACCATCTGGAATTTTTGGCCCAATTGCTTCTGTGACCTTGACATATGACCTTAGTGACTGTTAAAGAAGTCTTCTTCATCCCATAGTCCATTACAAACAAAATTTTTATAGCACTTGATCATTTGATGAGAAAAGAATCCTGCCAGAAATAAAATATTTGCTCATATTTTAATCTATCAATAGCTGCTTTGAGCTTGACCTTTCACCTAATGACCTCAAATCAATTAGGTTCTTCTTCACTACTTTGGGCCTTATCAAAGTAAGTTAACTTAAGATATTGCTTCTGACGCAAACTATTTATACCCCAACTTTAAAAAAAGGAGCTTGACATTACCTGGGGAAAAGCCGAAACAAAGACTAAAGACAGAGCTGGATGGCAAAAACTTGTGGTGACCCTATGCTCTGCCAGGAGCAAACAGATAGATAGATAGATTTAAAAATGTTGGGGTATACTGTTTGACCTCTGTTGTCCATCTATCCACTATCTTTCAGTCCGTCCCATGAATATTTTTTGTCGCATTTTTCTCAGGAACTACATTACAAGGATTTGTGAAATTTGATTTCAGGGTTTATATAAGTCAGCTACACCATGTGATGTGTTTTCAGATTCATCACTCAACAACTTCCTGTTTACTGAACGCTTACATCATTGTACAATTTACATCATTGTACAAATGACTTCTTAGTTGAAAAATTTCATCACATTTTTCTCAGGAACCGTATTAAAAGGATAACTGAAATTTGGTTTCAGGGTTTACATAAGTCAGCTATACCTTGTGATGTGTTTTCAGATTGATCACTCAACAACTTTTTGTTTGCTGAACACTTATATCATTGTACACAGGACATACAATTTGTAAATGTTCCGTCATATTTTTCTCATGAACTACATTACAAGGATGAAATTCGTTTCCAGGGTTTATAAGTCTGCTATACAGTGTGATGAGTTTTCAGATTCATCACACAAACAACTTCCTGTTTATTGTCAAGTATTTGGGCAGCGGTATCTTCAGTGAGCAGTAGCCCACAGTTTCACTTATTTGTTCTGAAACACAAATATGCTAAATCTTTTAAACAGAATTTATGTTATTTGCCAAATTTGAGACAGGTATTTCTATGCAGAATCTGCAATGTGAACTTTATATAAAGCTTTATATTTCAGAAGGTAGAAGACCTGGATTCTTCATACATTGTATTCAGAATCAATATGTTGCAAAGTTTCTGTCTGTCATATATCCATTGCCCTTGTCCTCATTTTCTTGATTCAGTGATTGTTTTTTTTTTGTCAGGTGAAATATGTTGTAAAGTTTCTGTCTGTCATATGTCCCATTATTGACCTCATATACATGGTTCAGTGGTTGCTCGAAAATAATGATTTTTCATTTAATCATATTTTGTATATGGGTTCCTTGCAACTTCAACATGTTCATTAGACAGGTTTCACATGTCCCCAACCTCATTTCATGGATCAGTGATCAAAGTAAAAATGATGTAATTAAGAGCATTTCTTGGTCACTATCAGCATGAGGTCGCCAAATGTGGTGTATGGAATGATTGTAAGGGGTACATGTAAGTAGTAGGTTTTATCTGACCTGGACTTTCCAATTTAATGGTTCAGAGGTCAATATGATGTTATTCTATAATGATTTGTGTTTCAATTACAATAAGCAGTAGGGCAACAATATTTGGTGTATGGAATAATTATAAGGTCTACATGTGTCTCAGAATGTATCTGACCTCAGAGCCTAATCATCATAGATCTTTAAAAATGTTAAGTTTATGTTGAAGGCCGAATGGTGACCTTTAGTTGTCTTAAATTTCTGTGGCATTTGATCTCTTGTGGAGTTTTATCTCGTTGGCAATCATACCACAACTTCTATTTCAACACAAAATCAATGGATAGTAAAGCAGGCCTGACATTTGTAGAAATAGGTTTGTGTTTATGAAATATAGTCAATATCTTTTGGATATTTGCATTTGATTGCTTTTCATATCAATGCAAAGTTATGCAGCCATATAATCCATGCAGTGATTAATTTGGAGTGTCACATGATCAGAACTGGAAAACATAGTTAATTGGGTCTATATTCAAGCTCATGTTTTATATGACCTACTCTCATTACATGACCTTTCCATCGCAATTTGCAACAACAAGCAGTATTTTCAATGACTTGATATTGTTTGAATTTAACTGATCAGTGGGCCCCAGACTAACAAATTAGACATGCATTTCTAAGGTAAAAACAAGAAGTCTGTAGATGAAGAAAAACTTAATTAGATATATGATAGTTGTTAGTAATACAAGTTGTTGTCTAGCCTGCGACTTTTGTTGCAGAAAGCTCAACATAGGGATAGTGATCCGGTGGCTGAGGGGGCGGCATTAGGTAACTTCTTAAAAGCTTAATATTTTAGAAGGGGGAAGACCTGGATGCTTCATACTTTGTATATAGATGCCTCATGTTAGGAAGTTTCCATCTGTCACATGTCCATTGTCCTTGTCCTCATTTACATGGTTCAGTGACTACTAGAAAAAAAAGTTGTAATTTTTTCTAATGTTAATTTCTCTCTAATGTGTAAAAGGATAACTATATATGGTATGTGCGTACCTTGCAAGGTCCTCATGCCTGTCAGACAGTTTTCACTTGACCTCGACCTCATTTCATGGATCAGTGAACAAGGTTAAGTTTTGGGGGTCAAGTCTATATCTCAGATACTATAAGCAATAGGTCTAGTATATTCGGTGTTTGGAATGATTGTGAGGTGTACATGTCCAACTGATAGGTGTCATCTGACCTTGACCTCATTTTCATGGTTCAGTCAACTTCAGTGGTTATAGTTAAGTTTTTGTGTTAAGGTCTGTTTTTCTTATACTGTATGCAATAGGTTAACTATATTTGGTGTATGGAAATATTTCATGATTTGCATGTCAGTCTCGCAGGTTTTATTTGATCTGTACCTTATTTTCATGGTTCATTGGTCAATGTTTAGTTTTCTTGGTTAAGCCTGTTTCTTAGAAACTATAAGCAATAGGTCAGCTATATTTAGTGTATTGAATGATTGTAATGTGTACATGTATTTCTTGTTTGGTTTATATGACCTGGACCTCATTTTCTTGGATCATGTTAAGTTTATGTCTTAGTTGTACCTGTAGTAAAGCTTTCTATTTAGGATTACATGTATCAACATAATATCAATTATTGGTAAAGAAGGCGAGACATTTCAGCATGTGCACTCTTGTTTTTCATTTCTATGAGTTTTTTATTTTGTTAAGGGACTTTCCCTTTTGAATATTCCTTGAGGTTTAGTATTTTTTTTTATTTTACATTTTGGAATTGCTAATCCAACTGTTTAACCAAAATTATTTTATGTCATTTCAACTTTTGGATAACATGAATGGAACAGTATGAATATGTGAAAGAATGTTTGTACAACGTTATGGTTTCAACAATTCCATCAAATATCCAGCCTCAAACCCGGTATTTGTACTTGTCACTAATTCATTAATTTGATATTTAATTGTTCAAAAACTGTTACTATTCATGACTTCATCAAAGGAAGTACTTTGTATCTTTTGTTGCACTGCTTTATGGCCAATTTCTTCTGTACTTTTTGTCTTATCAAGGATGGTTTCAAAGAAATTTACATCTATCTGTTAGGTTTTTTTTGCTTAAAACTTTATGATATAGACCAAGCCATTGTTTTCATCCTGTTGGTTTTCTCTTATGAATTGGTTGATATTTTGTCACCATGGTATATAGTTTCCTCTTTGTTGAAGGCATACTTTGACTCGTGTTGTTCACATCCTTGTCTTCTTGTTTTTTGATGGATAGTTTTATCATTGGCAATCTTATCACTTTTTCTAACATTTTGAGGATGAAGAACAGCAATAAAAGTTTTGTGGATTTACTTTTTTAAATACATGTTGTGATTATGAGTCTTAAATCCGTTCTTTTCCATCAGTTAGAAGCTAAAGATAATATTTGTGTATTATGAGGAGATTTTGTAATAGACTTGCAACCGTAAGATATAAGATTTCATTTCTTGGATGATAAGAACTTTTTTTTTGTCATCTCAACTATTTTTTCTGTCCTGATCAATTAATAATTAACAAGAAAAGCTTTTGATTTCTAAAAAAAATCCCATATTCTAATGTCACAAAGACAACAATGACTGAGGATAAAAGAACAGAAAAATAATATCAAAGTAACATTGTGTTTTATTGTAACCACTGGCTTTTTTCTCATAAAAATATATAACAATTGTCAACATATATAAACACATGTAGAAATCTATACAACAAATGCATTATTAATTGGGACTAACATTTTATTTTACAACAAATAATTTGACAATGATCTTAACAGTTATTTTAGAAGATAACTGTTATTGATATGTTTTATAGTAACAAATATAACAGTGTAGTTATTTGTACATATTATTGGTTATGTTTAGAGAAGCAATGAAGGAAGCAAACACCTTTTATATATTTTTCTTCATCAGTTAGTCCTGAAACCAGAGTTACAAAACTATTTTGATATTGGTATTATGATAACAGACAGATTGTAATAACTCTCATCATAGAAATTCAAATAAAAATCATACTTCTCTTGATTATGTGGAAAAGTTCCGTAAAAGTATTATAAAGTAAAATTCTAAGGTATTTTCTATTGTAACATCAGGTCTGAATAGATTTCACATACAAAAAACAAAATTAAGATGCAGATAATAGTAGGCATCAACACTTTCATTTAAATATTATCCACTAAAGAATAAAATTCACAAATTTCAATTTGAATACTGTAGATGAACTTCAATATGAGAAAGCATGAAATGGGTTACTGTGATATTGCTTTAACCTACTGGAAATCCATTTTTAGAGTGCCAATTCCTGGTTTACATGT
Source organism: Mytilus galloprovincialis (assembly GCA_037788925.1). Classification (NCBI taxonomy): domain Eukaryota; kingdom Metazoa; phylum Mollusca; class Bivalvia; order Mytilida; family Mytilidae; genus Mytilus; species Mytilus galloprovincialis. The sequence continues at coordinate 57,053,786 of CM075335.1, read as the reverse complement.
ATGTTAAAATGCAGAAGATTACAGTAATTATATATTTTTTTGGTAATGCATTTGCATAGACATAAGTATGTTTTGTGTTTTAGTAAACCTAAAGGTATAAGCCTTTGCAATTACAAGTATTGGGGCTCTTATAAATTCAATTTGTTATAATAGAGTCCATGATTTTTCCACTGGTACTTTACTACAAACAGTAATCGATTTAATAGAGAAAAACGTGTATACAATTGAAATCACAAAAGCTATGAAAATCATCAAACATGTTTAAAATCAAGAAAAAAAAATATTATTTGAAATTCAAGTTAGATGATATAACAAGGTTTTAAACTTTTGAATCAATGAAAACATTTTTACTTTAAAATGTTACCATAAGACATCATGAAAAGTCTATTTCTACATCAGAGCTAACTACAGTAAATATCTAGTCCAATTATTTTCAATTTACAATAATATTGCACTATTCAGTTAAAAAAATTAAGAAATATAGCCTTTTAATGAACTTTCAGCTTGAAGGAAGATCATTGTGTCCTGAAACAGGAAGATTTTAAATCAAGATACTGTTAAAAGCTCTTTATATTGCTTAAAATATAGACAAAACATAGTAAGCATACTCGTAGCCAAAGGGGGTTTGGACGAACCCTCCCCCTTGAAAAGAAATAAGCACTGTTAAAGTCAAGGTTCTGTTTGAATTGTGACTGTTAAAGTTGAGTTCACAAGTCTAAATAACCCCCCATGGGAATTCCTAGCTACGGGCCTGGTAAGTATGGCTAAACTGAAATTTTTTTTTGCAGATTTTACATGTTTCTGAAAGTCTATTAATTCTATCGTGTAACATAACAACCTTAAAAACTATTGAGGTAGTTCCACTTGAGCATTACAATTCTAAGGTCTAATAAAAATTTGTGTGTAACTTGAATCCATTAATCAAGTTTATTATGCAATCTTTGAAAAAGTCAAGAATTTTTTTCTGCTTCTTCTAGCAAAAATAATTCTAACAATTATCACTGTTTTACCTTTAACACAATTTTTTTTCTAGGCCATTCAACATTTCAAAGTATCCAAAAATTCCATTTGAAAAAAAAAAAAAAATTATTATGAGAACTAAGTATCAATTGGATTTCTATTATTTGTTCAGTTAGATTTTTTTTGCTTAACTTATACACTTTTATCTTTCTTTTCAGTTTTGATAGCATTTTTGGGAAAACAATTTGGCACAAACAATATTTTAGTAAAACTTAATGAACACTCAAAATATTTTACAAATGCATATTCCAGAATTACATACATTTGTACATGTGGTGTTTAAATAAGTGTATTTACAAATTTACAAATTTACTTACATAACAAATAAAATACAAAAAATGTTTATATACAAATGAATGATAACAATGTAATGAAAAAATAATATAAACAACATCTATAACAAATTCTATAATGACACAACAAATTTTATTTCCTTGACTTTCAAGTGCAGTGTTACCTAGTAGACCAAATAAAAAACTAATAAAAACTACAACTTTTTAATTTCTTCACTTAGTATAGGGAGATAAATTGGACAGATACAGGGGATTAACAAAACCCTGTTTTGCAGTTTTCAGTAAAGAGGTATTATTATGCTTACTATTATACAAGCTCATTCTCTCTACTCTTGGAAAATAATTATGCTCATCATGCCTTATTAATATTGGTTACTTAGATGTGTTCAGAACCATTCTTTTAACAGAAGAAGTACTTCTAAATACGATTAAAATAGAAGGTTTCACTTGATTTCACAACCAGCTGCTGTTGTAACATTTACCAGCAAAACTAACAATATGGAAAGCTGTACAACAATTCTCAGGGAATCATAATATTATTTCAATCAAAAGTGGTATAAGAACATATTAGAATTATGTATCCGAAGTGATACAAATATTTGTCGTTAACAATGTCATAGGTTTTCTTGCTAAAATAAAAAAATACCAAAAGCCGTATTAATGATGGAAATCGCCATAAAGCATGTTATCCTTGAAGTAACATATTTCACTCGTAGTAGTCCATTATAGATCACTACATTGTAGTATGGTACTGGCAAGTATTTGATTATTGACAATGTATGGTGCTACTCCCTTTTTGTTATAATGATTTTTCTGTAATCTCACTAACAAAATACTGTTCTAGTTTTGAATCCAAATCTCGTCTATATTAGCTTCTGTACAGCTGTATCAGTAGTTTTGTTCAGTCATTTTCTGAAGAATTGTATGGCACCCTTGGGTCATGGCACCAAAACAAGTTTATTATGCATTTAATTCATTCAATGTTTTTAGAATCACAGAATATCATCACAACTTGGCAGTGTTTGGAATTTATGTTTCAGTTTGGAAGTAATCATCGCTCTGTTCTATTTAATTTTGATAAAACTGTTGATTCTAAAAAAGAAATAAATTTAAATAAAATTAACAATCAAACAAACAAAAAACTCACAAAAAAGTATAGTTGTATATCAATTAATGCAATTCTATTCAATTGATAGATAACTAATCTCTTTCTATACAATAATTAAGATTTTTTTAATTTTTTTTTTTATATAGATTAGACCGTTGGTTTTCGCGTTTGAATGGTTTTACACTAGTAATTTGGGGGCCCTTTATAGCTTGTTGTTCGGTGTGAGCCAAGGCTCCGTGTTGAAGGCCGTACATTGACCTTTAATGGTTTACTTTTTTAGATTGTTATTTGGATGAAGAGTTGTCTCATTGGCACTCATACCACATCTTCCTATAGATATAGGAAGATGTGGTATGAGTGCCAATGAAACGTTAACCATACATTTCCTTTCATTTACATTTCAGAAAAAGATGCTGTATATAGTAGTTACACTTTATTTGAGCAAGTAGATTATTTTTCTTTCTTTCTGTTCTCTTTAAATTATTATAAAACTGTAGCATTATCGGCAAGATCGTAGAAAACTTTAGTTCAATTCTTCATTAATCATTTAAATATCATAAAACTAGTTGCATCAGGAAATCACAGATCCTGCACTATCTTGCCATATTGTTTACAGTACTAGGAGTAAGAAAAGTAAAAAAGTAAAATCACAAAAATACTGAACTCAGAGGAAAATCTAATCGTACAGTCCATAATCACATGGCAAAATCAAATGACAAAACACATCAAAAACACATGGACAAGAACTGTCATATTCCTGACTTGGTACAGGCATTTTCAAATGTAGAAAATGGTGGATTAAACCTGGTTTTAAAGCGCTAAACCTTTCACTTTGATGACAGTCTCATCAAATTCCGTTATATTTACAATGATGTGTGAACTAAAAAGACATAGTAAATAAAATAGTCAAAACATGGGTACAGCAGTCATAATTTTGTGAAAATAAGGTAATTAAAAACAAAACACTTATTCAATCAAGGAACTTTCTTTAAAAAAAATTGCAAACGAAAATTAAGCTATATTCTACAAGCATAATTATATGGATGTAAAGCTGTTGGATTTTGAACGTATACAAAATGATTCAAAGAGGTAATACTGAGTTTTCAGATCAAAAAAGGGTGAAATGGTGTTTTTCCAATGAAGTTTTTCTTTCCAACTTACCTCGTTGACAATGTTTTCCATCAAAACCTGAAGAACATCGACACTTATGCTTCACACATCGACCTCCATTAAGACATGTCTGTTTACAAACTTTCCTATGACAGTTTTTACCAGTAAAACCATCCTTACACTGACAAACTCCTGGCTTTATGCATTCTCCAAAATCTCCACATCCATATCTACATATAGCTGAAGAAAAAAAGAGATATTCTATGAATTAAGTATCCTTAGTGTCATTTTTCTGTGTATTGTTTATTACTTACATGTATATAAATATTTATCTGTGTTTTTTTTAATTATAATAGAAGGAGAGAGCATGACATGATCAAGCTTACTTTCCTCAAGTGTGAAACTTTGTAATAGGGAAAATACCTGAAATTACAGAATAAACTGATAATCAGACTGCTGAACACAATGTAATTTTTTGAGTAAAATAAAATTAAATTACACAAGCCTGTCTTATCAATGTAAAATATCTTCTTCAAATTCTGAGGTAATAAAATGTTTTATTGTATAGCAATATAGTATTTCCAACAGAAAGTAACCAAAAGTTAGCGTGCAATAAATTCTATTATTGCACTAGTGCAATAAATCTTCAAAATTTATGACGTCATCAACGACAAAATCTTAGTTTAAACCAATTTTTACTTTCAAATATTATATTGCTATACAATAAAAGGGTTATTGCATGAATATTGGGGAATATTGTCCCTCGTAGAACATATATTGCACTCGCAAGCTCGTGCAATATAAAATTCTACTCAGGACAATATTCCCCAATATTCATGCAATAACCCTATAATATATCAATCTTAGTTTTAAATAAATCCAACCTAGTATTTACTTACGTATTTGACAAACAGCTCCTTTGTAGCCAGTAGGGCATTGACAATAGTTATGTCCCATACATTTACCACCATTCAAACATTTAGACGAACATACAGCTGATGGTTTCTTCTCTGGAAAGAAACAAACAATTGGAAATGAATTATCTAAGAATAAATATTCACAATTTATAATTCTCCACCACAAAAAAAAAAAAATCAAGATGTCACACATTGCCATTAAGTAATCAATAATAAAAGTAAATTTCATTTTTTTCTAGCAACTTTTATTGCATACCGGTACTGTATAATTATAATTTAAGGTTATTATAAAGTAAAATGAAAAAAACAAAGCATATTTTAAAAAAAATCTCCATTTAATTTCTTCAGTACATATACACCAAAACTCATATTAAAATGTACATCAAACAGAATATATGTTGTTCTGTAACTGGGTGTGACTATTATTTATCACAATTTAACTAACAAGAAATTATGACTGACAATACAAAAAGTATGTTTATTCTAATCAGAATTTACTTACTGGATTTTCTAGTTTTCCTTTTACAGCACAGAACTCCAGAAGTAACACCTTCCTTATAGAAACAACCTGATGAAGACTCTGACTTTTTAAAAACATCAACTCTTCCTGTAGCTAAACATGATTGTCTTTTACGTTGATATCTTAATTTACCACAATTTCTACCAAAACCTGCCATATTTCTTTCTCTACATCTGAAAATTAATAATAAATCATGATTAAGTGAAACTTACAAAAGCAAGGATACAATTTTATAGAATTCAAGAGTCCTGTTTATAAATTTAATCTAAACCTTCAGTAGTGGTTCCAAATTCTTAAATTTTTATGAAGAGCAAAAAGAAAAAAAAAGAAGACAAAAAAAGGATGAACCCCTTCTAGAGCCAAAAATGACTTAATAGTTTTTAAAGCATAGGAACTTGATATACATATCACTCTAACAAAAATAAATATATAAAAAAATTCTTTTATCTCTACACTGAATATTTTATGCTTGTTTACACTAATTCTTTTGTATATGATTATGAACAAAAGCAACTTACTTTTTACATTGTCCTTTTCTCATTGCAGCATTATAAGCATAACATCCCTGTAAATCTAACATATCTAGCCATGTTAACCCATGTAAAACCTCTCTGTCTGTGGGATTACATACTCTCCAACCTTTCTTACAGAGTGATTTCCCCTTTCTTACATGTCCTTCCCACTTCCCAGAACATGCATGTACGTCTCTGTGTAAATCTAGTCCTTCTGTTGTACCATCTTTACATCCTGAACTATATTCTGTAAAACAACAAAAGAGCACTTAAATTCTACACCAACTTGCTCTTTACCATAGAATCAGGAGGAGGTTATATTAATATCTACATATGATATATACTAATAATACTACTTTTAAAATAACAGTCATTTTTTATTAAAACTTTCATATTAAACATCTATAGAATTTTAAAATATGCTTGTTGTATTCAATTTAACAAATGTCTACAATATAATAATGTATCGTCTTGGTACCTGTTTTGACGCGGACCAGAAATGACGCACCAATTTAGTTTTGGGTTTTATATTTCTAAACAAAAGATGTGACGTCATCGATAATTACTATTCATAACATGATGGTGAAGGTCATATGACTACAACATAGATGCCTCAAACTCTGTCCAGAAATGTTATTATTGCTTGAATTAGTAAAGATAATGCAATTTCTGCCATTTTATTAAGGTCAAAAACAGTCTACCCTTCCCAGAATGATTATCAGTCCTAAATCCACTTTGGCCGGCAAAAGTATGTATGCACATGCTGCCCCAGTTTGTGTTTTTCAAATCATATGACTGTCATGTGACATGGTTTTACATTTAAGCGGGAATCACTGTAGAACAAATGATCGTCGCTTATATAATTTTCTATTGTTTATCGATTTTTTTCATTCATTGTACCATGGAAGTAATATTTAGAAGGAATAACAACGACTAATTAGCATGTATTTATAGCATGCTGAGCTCTGTACTAAAGTCATACGATTTCATCCAATTATAGTCTCAGCGGTAAGACGCCTTTGGTTACTATCTGCATTACCGCGGTTGTAAAAGGCATCTGGAATTTCTTATCAGTCACGTGGTTTTATCGAGTCCGGTAATTATAGCGCACCTGTGGGAAATCCCTAGTTTATTAATAACAAGGTAGCGCTGTATCACATAGAATATCTACCTTTAGAAAGAAATCGAATGGTGAAAAAAACTTGAAAAACGGACGAGAATTGTTCAAACTACAGCAGTTTAACATGAAAAATTGTATTTAATTTAGCATATTTTTGCTTTTTACCGTTTGTTTTAAACTGTTCTAAAAGTATTTTCCGGTTAAAAGCGGATCCCGAGTTAAACAGTTAAATACCGATGAATCGATCAGGTTTCACATGATGTTTAACAAAATAATGTAGGCAAATGTAGGCATAGATTTTTTTACTGTTGAAATGTGCAAAGTTTATCGAGATTGAATGAAATAATATTTACTTTCAAGTATTCTAAATTTATGTATATGTCATAAATGTCATTGGTTGCATTATTGAAACTGGACAACTAAAACGGGGATAATATTTTCGTAAATATATATTTAAAAAGTGTTTATTGTGGAATGCTTGTATTAATATAATAAGCTATACAGCAAAAAATATAACAAACCGACGAAATGGGCTTGCATCTATCTGTCTTACGGTAAATTCATTTTTACACAAATTAGTTTATGTATCAAGAACTTAAATTGAAGGATAGAACCGTTTAGAATTGTTAATAATTTAATTGACTATAAATACACGAGAGATTTAGATTTTTCGTATTTAATAAAGGGTGTCCAAACGTATTTTTTGTACAGTCATCTTCTTAACTTTATACGGAAATGGTTTTTTAATTGTCTGTAAATTTTAAAATTGAAATGACACAACTTTGTTCTCCAATTTCGTATGTGATAGCTGTCGGTTTTAACTATTAAGTTCAAACTAACCAAAAATAGGGAAACATTGGACTAAAATAAAAATTGAACGAATGACTCTTTTCGGCAGCGTACATCAACGGAATGTAACGAATGGACTATTCGGGTTACTTCGCATGTATATTCGACAAAAACTTGTCTGTTCGTAGTTCTCCGTGAACACGAAAATGACCGATAAGTGTCAGTGATTTGATCGATCACATGCGGAGAATAAACTTCCATGCCAGATATTGAACCAATTAACGAGTTATTGAAAGATGGGCGGTAACGCAGATGAAACCTTTGAAGTGACGACGATGTTATTCCTTCCAATATTACTTCCATGATTGTACGAAGTATACATTGATAAATGTTTTAATGTCAATGTTGTTTTATGAATGCAATTACTTCTTATTTTCAAGTATATGGAATATATATGTCACTTTGATAAATTTTGAACAATTTTATATAAAATTTGAAATAAAATATAGGTTACAATTAAATTAATGAAAAAAATTGTGTTGCTATCAACATGATCATAAAAGTGACTGTAAATGTCAAAATTTGTTATTAAAATTAAATTTGTTGAATAGTGTTAACTTTAAATTATCCGGATTGAAGCAATTTTTCGAACATCAGGTACACTGCAAGTGGTTTTTACTGGTTTGTTTATAGTGTGTCATTACTGGTACCCATCATAAGTTGACAGTCCGTTTGTAATGTTAGCAAACATGATTTTTATTGCTTTTACTGTTTCAAAAATCAACTGTTTAATGATTGAAATACATTAACAAGTGATCAATCTTTCATTCTATTCCGTGTTTCTTTTTCTTTTAAATGGTAGATTAAATGCAGAGACAAACACAACGTTAGGTGCGTCATTACTGGTTCCTCGGGGATATGCCTATTTTTGTCATTGCTATCTTCTGTGAAATCTGCAGAAATTCATGTAATTAAACAGTTGTCTCCCCTACAACAGTAAACCAGTAGAAATAATGCCATACCTCTAACTATGACTTGGGAGCTAGCCATATCCATTCCTTCTGTATTGATGACTTCACAACTATATAATCCTGTATCAGATTTCTTGGCTAATGTTACTAATAAGTCACCTATAAGTGTATTATAAAATAAACGTTAAAATATATCTGTAAAAATAATTAAACAAAAACAAAAACATGTTAAGATCCTTTTTTTTTCTAAAATTGAAAACCCTTTCCAAATTATTTAGAATTATGTACATAAATTCAATTTATATTCTCTCTCTCTCTCTCCCCCCCCCCCCCCCCCCCCCCTATAATTTCAGGTATTGATGTAAATTAATCAAATATAGCTCCTTTGATTGTAGTTGAAAATTATTCCTTTGAATGTAGTTAAAAAAAATATTGAATTTAATGTAGACCTGTAAAACTTTTCTTGTTTTAGAGATTTTTTTAATTTACATCCAAAAGTTAAATATAGAAGTTTTCACTCCACAGCTGTATTTGTTTGATAGTCATTACTACTTATCCTAAGAGAACATACATTTTTCACTGATTGTGACTAATAAATGTTTAATGTATTCAGACCACCCTTTTCCTCAGTTTTACTAACCTGAAGGTAATGTTTGTATTCTGTTGTTTGTGACAGGAATCTGAGTACCATCCTTATACCACTGAACTCTAGGAGCAGGTGAGCCAGTAGCTTGGCAGGTTAACAGAAAAATTAAACCAGTATTTACTTCTATTTTTGATTTTGGTTTTACAACTATCTTGGGTTTTCTGCCTGTAAGTATAAAGAAAATAGTTAGAGAAGCTGTTAAATACAATATTTTAGCTATGTCAGGGATCTTGTTAGATTTTATAACCAAACACTGTTATACTAATTTGTAAATTGTCATAAGTACAAAATATTAAACAAGATATATCATGTTAAGGAGGGGTATTTGCGAAAAAAATACCAGTCGAGAGAATGTTAAATTTTGCAAGCCGTAAGGCGAGGGAAATTTATTCTCAAGACTGGTATTTTTCGCAAATACCCTTCAAGAACATGCTATATCTGTTTAATTACACCGAATGTTAATGTTCAAAAATGCATTGATGATCATGACGTTACAAGCGTCCAGTCAGATAGAGTATTTTTTGGCAAATACCACGGCAGAGAGGGTAAAAAAGGCAAATCCTTTTTGCAAATACCCCGGCGGATTTAAAAAATGAACAATATTCATTTGATAGCAGTTAATTGGTGAAAAATACACTGGCTATCAACCAATCAAAACCCAGGATTCTTACATAAGGTGTTATTAATATAAAAATATAGATATTAAAACACAATCTTTTACAAACAATGCCAGTAATGAGTATAATTCAATATTTTGCAACTAAATTAAAAATATCAATGAAATCTGTAAAAAAAAACCTTGATTCTGATAAAGATCTCTATAAATAATTTGCTAGTTCAAATCATTATAGATTTAATTAATAGTTTGTATTGAATGTTGATGATAATTGGGTAAATTGGCCAAGATTAATGACCCAACCTAGACCTGGTCAGTTTGATTTATTACTATAGGTAAAACAAGTCAAGACATTCTTCAATAGACCTACAGACTGGGGAAATGTGTGATTGGTTTATTTTATGCTAGATAGTATAATGTATTTATCCTGTATTTATAGACGAAGAAAGACTTGCAATACATTTTATTCAATCCAACATAAAGATGATGTGATTTTAATATAATTAAAATTACTGTAACCTTGGTTCATAGCAAAATCACAAACTAATGCTTTAATTATGAGTATGAAAGGACTTTGATATAAGAAGACAGCATAAAAGATATGTTTTTACATAATTTCAGCCCTGTCTTTCCATGTGACTGTGATATTTGAAATTGACCCAAACATATCTCTAAATGGCAATTTTATGATAATGATTGACAATCTAGGTTGAGGAAGACAACAAAAGGAAATGAAAAGTACTGGGGAGGAACTGTGTCTTCCTCTCACAAGGACAAAAAAACTGGGTGCACTATTGTCATTACATAAGTAATATAAATGTGGTAATTGATTGCCACTGATCCACCAGAGGCAAACGAACTGGGTGTAAACAACTTAATTTTTAGTGTCTATTATTTTTTCTTCTTCAAAAGTTCAACAAAACTCCTCAATATTTAAAACTTTTAATGATACTTGACAAAGTTTTGGCACAGAACACACATAATGGTATTATACATAATACAGCTGAATTTTACAGGCTCTTTGGAGCCTCCTGTTCAAGTTAATATGGCACCTAAGAAAACTTAAAACCAAGTATTATGAAATATTCATGTATGAAAAATCTGTTTGAAACACTTGAAAATAATAAGGTTTAAAGTAGATATTATGAAATATTGCAAACAATAAAATTTCAAAACTTTAATTGATTGCTCTTTATAAAAATTTAGTTTTTATTTATGGTATATGGATACATACTGCCAACTGTTTATGAATATTTCATTATAATTCATCTACAAGTATAACTTATACAGATATCATTAGGCTGATAGCTTAGATAGAGAATTTAATACTTTTTGACAATTGCTGATTTTGACTTAACAATAACTGTGCTATTTATGACTAAACATCCTATTTGTCAATTGCAACAAACAAATAATTAATGCCAAACAAAAGGTTTGCCAACAATAACAAAAGTTGTCATCTAACAATCAATTACTCTAATAGAAATCACTAAGGTAATATACAATAATTGCCAAAGTACAAGCTACTGTCATATGTTTAAGACAAAAAAAAGAAGAAAAAATGGTAATAACCTGTCTGCAAAAACAGCAGACAGAAAAGTATTTAGCTCCAATCTTTTTTACAGAGCGCCGGTATGCAAAAAACCACTTGAAATGATATTAATTGATGAGGATAATACAGTATAGTTAATCTTAAATTAGTAGACTCAAATTAATTACATGTGATTTATATAAACATATTACAAGCAATAACATGTTATTATGGCAGAAAACTACATCATTCATTGGCACCCTACTGCTAGGTATTAATAGGATATATGTCATCAGTTGCAGTTTTTTCAGGTAGTTCAGATAATTTGATAACCAGAAAAAAAGCCATGTTTGTCTTTTATAAGGAAACAGGCAGACATGGATAATATATGTCCCTTTAAAACAAAATCAGCTTCAATCAAAGTTTTATAAATAGATCAGTACTTCTTCCAAGATTTTACGTTTAAACAAGTCAAGGTTTTGCATTGGAGTAAGATAAACTAGAGAAATTCTCATGTAGTAACTGCCATAGGAAACTATATCCCAATGCACTATCATCTATTCAATGTTTAGTCAACCACACAATTTGGGTCAAAACCCTTATTTGGTAAATATTTTCAAAAGAGTATGAATAATAATGAATATGGGTATTAAGTTTCAAATGATAAGCTACCACAACTAAAACTTTAACATTATACAGGACAAACAGACTGACAGACCAGAAATCAAAATATGCCCCATTATTGCAGGTGGGGCATAAAAATCTGAAAATAACCATTCTTTTTTCATAATGACTGTTGAATTGTTAATAATAAAACCAAATACTAGTATTAATTACATGAGATGTTGTCTAGATAAAACTTTATCATAAATAATAAAAATAAAATGTAAGATATTTCTCTGCATAACTTAAACCTATCAAAATCTTTTTTTCAATATTTACAGTTTCTCTCAAAACTTACAATACAAGTAATTTATTAACATGGAAGTTCAAAGAAGTAAATCTGTCATTCCATTAGTGGGTGTATTATGTGTATAAAACTATGTAAATATGAACATAGTTAACATTTTAATTTATTAGTAGTTTATGGTCAACTTTACTTCACATGATCCTGAACAAAAGATTTATTTGATTGCACTAAAAAATAACTGGACAAATTCTTGAATCAGTTCCGGCCAATTTAAAGGAACAATTTGCACAGTATTATCATGTTTGTCATGCAATTATTATGTTTACAAAGATAAAACATCAGATGTTGACAGGAAGGAATGAAAATTGTTCTCAGAAGAATGTAAGGGCTATTTTAAGTTTAATGTTTCAGAAAACACCCCTCTTAATGCAAAAAATTATAGCCTTCAATCAAATTAATTTAGTTAAGAAAAAAAAAGTTATTGATAAAACCTGTGTTCAAGCTGATACAAGTAATTTAGTTATATACACAGAAGACAGAGTAAATATATCTCCATAGTCTGTGGTCATTGATGAAACTTCAGATGCTTTTATAATGTACTACTTACTTGGGAGTTTACAGCATACAACACCATGTATGTTAGGTTTATAATGACAAGCTTGCTGGAAATGTGAGTCTACACAACAACTAGAATCTATTCGTCCTCCACGAATACAGGATGTTTGACCAAAGTTCTGATGTGGACATCCTCTACCAATACCAGCCATGTCATCCTACAAATACAAGTCAAGCTTTTTATAAGCCTGTATTTTAGTTTTTTCATTTGCCGAAAAGAAATATGCTAGAAACAAACCTTTTCCAAAATTGTGAATAAACCAATTATAGAACTCCTGAATCCTAATTATATAAATAACGAAAGCATGTAAGGCTAGATATGTCAGTCAGAAGGTCAGTGGATGGATAAGCTCAAGCTATGGTCTCAAACTTTTTCTGTAAAATGATTTTATATAAAACCATGAAATTCTTTATATTTATGACTTATTCTAATGTTCTACCATTTCTAAAGGCAACATACACAGTACATATCCTGGATGTTCTTAATTAAATATTGCTTTCTTTAAAAATTGGTATGGTCAAATATTTTCATTTTGTTTTTTTTTTCATTATCGGCCATCAATTAATTTTGTAGATATGTTGTTTAAGACATAACATAATACTAATTTGAAATGACTATTGCAGAGTGAATAACACCTAAACTTGTTGTATATATATTATGTGTGTTGATTTAGCAGTCATTATCACTTATTCAAAAATGTTAACTTCACTGATAGAAAGGTATCATCATGATTATAATCACTCAAAAAGATAATTTCATTTCATTTTTTTATCTATCTTTTCACAAAAATGTACTTTATTCCTAATTTACAAGAAAACACATCTGCTTGGTCAAAACATCACAGGATTTTTCTGAATAAACTTTCAGAAAAAAATGCACTTAACATATCCCTCCTGGTGTGATATTTTTGTCCTCATTATATAGAGGTGAATGTTCAAATGTTGTAGTTATTCCTTTGAAAATATCGTAGGTCAATTATAACATTGTTTTATTATAAAAATGCAGGTAATGTGCAACAACATTGTTTTGTTAATGAGTTACTGATATTTCCTGTCGTTAGTGGCTGTTTAATTAATGAAAGCATGAAGATTTGTAAGACAGGGTTCTATCAAAATGGTTATACAACAATGCAAAGAATCTTGTAAATAAAGGTTTACCTTGTGGGTGTTAAACAAGGTAATGATTAAAAGTGCATCAGGTTTAATTTTTTCCTAGTTTTTCCAAATAGCTTAACAATGTGTTCAGATGTTTTAGGCAAGCGATGACTAAGCAGAAATGTATATTGAGAACTTCTGAAGATTGAGTTTTTCCAGGATAATATAATGTTAAAATCTTCTTTTTCTTCAGAAAAATACCTATTATTTTCCATTAAAAATGCACTTGGCATAAATTTTAAATTTAACTTATAACCCCAGAGAATTGCACTATAAACTGGATAACAATTGTGTACTTTATACTGAGTACACATTAAAGTAAATTATGAAGTAGTCAATGATACAGATGGACTTTGCAGTAAAAATGTCTCTGCATGTCTTACATAACTGTGAAATGAACAGTAAAATTCATCTGCCGAACAGCAACTCAGAGTAATAAAATATCTATTTTCAAATCCATTGTGCAAAAATTACTTGGTGGATGATTTTGTAATGGTAAATCCTTTCATTCTTTTCATGTGGTTCCCTATTTTTATTTTAAGACTTATACGGGTGTAAAATCATCCTTTTAAGTTTCACCCAAGCACTAAGTTCGCTTTTCGATAACGATCATGGATTTCTTTTCCTCTGCATTTATCATTGTTGAGCGTGGCGAAACTTTTTAAGTGTCTTTTATAGTTAACAATGTTATGTGAATTTATGATTCCTACAAAGTTCAACAATTAATATTTATTGAAAATTTAAATCAACTATTAAACATTTTCCTTTTAAATTTATTCATTTGAGCATACTTTATGTATGTTACATTACCGTAACATTAAATAATAAAACAGGTTCTTTATCGTTCCAAAGAATATTTTTTAACTTTTTCATTCCACAAAGCAGGTTGAGCATTTTATTATAGTCACAACTGTAAAATTATCAATCATTTCATAATATTAGGATTATGATCTTCTGTGTTATTTAAAGAAAATAAATTATTCAATTAATAAATCGAAAGATGCCACACAGATGGTTTTAATTTTCAAAACATATGAAGTTATAATGAACTGAATCTATTTACAAAACATAATAAAGAACTTTCATTAAAGTAAAATCAATTCCTATAAAAATTTCATTGCATAATTATTGTACTACAACATTATAAATATGCTTTTGGTTGTTAAGTAAAAAAATCTTCCTTTTTATATAATATTCCATCTATTACATAATTTACCACACCTCTTGCAAGGTAGAATGAAACTCCATTATCATATAATTATTTCACAAATCAATCGTCTCAACTCAAATCAAAAATTCATTCCCTGCATTAGAAAAGCATGAATTTTGGTTATAAAAGTCAAATGCGTTTTTCATTTTAGATTTTATTAATTTTGCCTCCTAATCTATACATTGATTGTGATTGACAATTAAAAACAAAACAAAATTTTGATTGAAAGAATTAAATTCACCAATTTACAAATATTACAAAAATTCCTTCTCTGATCTTGTGAATTAACAAATATGATAAGAAAGTCATGTGAAAAGATGGAATGAATTCTACAAATATTTGCAAATTCATTGCAAGGTGTGAAGATGACCTTACAATCTTTATGATGGCTATCTTCTGTTTAAAACATTTTGATGTCTTTGTTGAAAAGTTTATCATAGTTAATCAGCTGTTAATCTTGAATGGATACCTGAACCTCATCCTTCATAGACTTTAACTAGCGAACCCTAGACACCCCAGATAGAACAGTAGCTAATTAGTACTTAGTCCACATATCTAAATAAACTATATATTGTTACTTTGTACTTTGGTATGTAGGTAGAAGTACATATAGTTGTTTACTTGAAAAAAATGCAAATTTATTAGCAATTTTGCAAAACATTTGTGTGCTAATTTTAAATATTTAATGGGAAATTTTTACCTGTTTATTTTCACAATGTTAATAATTGGCTTTTGATAACTTGTGAATTTGAGAGACAAAAAACCAAATTATAATTACATAATTTGAAAGTTAATGAGGTGAAACTAGTAATTCATTGCTTTACTATTTCTTTCATTAATAAAATATATATGCTGATTCAAATATTCTAAACATGGAATAAATAACTTCCCATATTTAGATTATCTCTGTTTATTATAGTACATTTGATTCTCAAGCTTTTGTTAAAATTTGTGTTTCTATGTTCTGATTCTTTGATTAGTAATAGAGTAAGAAAGGCAACATAATCTACATTTTAAGGGTAATGATTATTCTCTTGTAAGAGAAGATTACTACCAAGCATTTATAATATTACCTTTTAGTTATATATAATACAAATATTTGATGAAAATCTAATAGGAAAGCTATAGAGATTTTTGGAACTTTTGAAGTGAGAAAAAAAATCAGGTCAATATAAAAAAGAAGATGTGGTATGATTGCCAATGAGACAACTATCCACAAAAGACCAAAATGACACAGACATTAACAACTATAGGTCACCGTACGGCCTTCAACAAAGCCCATACCGCATAGTGGATTGAAATTTTTTTGAGAAAAAAAAATTGTAATGCAATAGATTTAGGTACACCAACCTGACCATAATCTTCAGCACATTTCTGACATTTCCCACCATCTTGTGCAGCATTCATACTGTAACATCCCTCCACAGATATAGCTTCCTCCCACGATATAGTTCCAAGTAAATCTGTGTCTTCATATGAACACACTTTCCATCCAGCAGCACATAAATGACTACTGTTGTTTATATGTCCTTTCCATTTTCCTTGACACGTCACAATGTTGTCATGTCCATATAGGCCTATTCTTGATCCATCAGCACATCCGGAGTCTGAAAGTCAACATAAAAATGAAATATCTACCTGGCAGTAAAAAAACATGCAAAGGTTTTTGGCGATTTGGTCAAATTTCAAGAAGACCTGATTTGTAGTTTCTGTGAAAAGTTTCATACATGGTCATTATTTGTAGGAATATATAAGTACACAAAGGCAGACCGGGGGAGGGGGGCCCTGCAGGGCCCCTGACTCCCCCCTTTCGTGGGATAAATTTTGTTGATTATATAGGGAAATTTTGTAGCATGACTGGAGTGGCAACCCCTTAGGCCAGTCAGCAGGCCCCCTTATGAAAAGTTCTGGATCCGCCACTGGTACAAAATAGAAAGCAGGAACTTGATGAGTTAGAAATGCAAAAATGCATGGTACAGTATGCTCACATGTACCAAATTTCTGAAAGCTCTTTTCTGGAGATATTTTGCGATGATAATCTAATAATATATAAATATGTTCAGATACAGGAAGTTGATGAACAATCAAGCTTAATATCAAGTTTCAGGAATCCTGGGTTCAGTAGTTCCCGAAGAAAAAAAATAGGATGTCATGCAATCTGGAGGACAAAAAAAGCATATCGGATCTTCTTTAGAGCAGGGAAAAAAAAAATGAAACAATTAATATACTCATTTCCTCATACCATTAATGTAGTGTACACACATCTATAAAACTTCAATAATACTAATTTATAGGAAAATTAAAAGGGGTAGCATACTGTCATCAGATCTTATCTTGTCTGTTTAAAGTTTCCTTAAAACACCACAGGTAAGGAGTAATGTAATGAATAGATTATTCATTTTAACTGACAAGTACCTTACTAAAATGGCCAACTGCTTAAAGGGAAATTCCGCGATTTTTTACTTATCATCTAATTATGTTCATCTTAACATAAAAAACACATTTGCAAAGTTTTAAATTTATATTCCTTCTAATAACGGAGAAAATCAAGTATTTGTAACTTTTTTGGTTGAATTCTCGAGTGGGTCGTGACGTATTAGCCCGATTTATTGAATTCTGGGAAAAAATAAAATCTGTTTAACTCTTATGGCTTATCGACAATATACGTAATTAAAAGCGCACAGCTGACGAATGGTCGAAGTTATTAACCACAATATAAGAATGAACGAAAATGAATATGCATATACCGTTTTGTATTGATTGAATTAAACTCCTATAAAATTATCTCTAGTAAATGTTTTTGAATAAATTTAATTAATTATTGTTGAGATTTTTTTCATAAAATATTTATTGAACATTTTTACTGATATTGAACTGAAAATATTTCAGTTCTATTTACCGTTATTGTTTTGATAATCATTTCAATGCAACTAATGTGTGAGCAGAGTGTGTATATTATTTTGTAAAGGTCACTGTATATTTCTTGGCTTGAGGTCAATTCGTTTACCTTGTAGCTATTTAGCCGCAGGTGTGAGTTCAAGCGTACACAGGTATAAATGTTGTTATTTGGAAATATATGTGGTGGTGTTTAACGACCTTGACTGGCTATACAGCCCTCGCACGGTCGGCTCGGTGCCCGAAGGCGATTGGTGAGCGTTTGAATAATTTCTGCCGTGGGTCAGGAACAAGTAGTAAGGACGCCGAATGGAGGCCGCCATCTTGGTTTTGGTGAGTTGATTTTGGTTTGTTTACTATTTTGGATTTTACTTCTTCACAACGGCTGCTTTCAGGGCCAGTTTGGTCAGCTTGGCAGCCCGCTAGCCTCGATGATGGAGTACTGTTAGATGATCTCGGACGTAGTTCTAAAGATGACAGGAAGCGTTATCAGGACCAAAGCCGTGAGGCAGTGAAATGAAGGTCGTATCACCCAACAGCCTAGGATACAGCCTTCGGACGTTAATCGGCATAACACTCCCCATAATACAATGGTTTTGGAGTGCATGTTAACGCAGGTACGCCAACTACTACGTCTATCTGTACGGCATGGATTGGTTTCTGTCATCTTAAGTAGTAAGTCGTTGATATCTAACTGTAAACCCTCATCGAAGATAGCGGGTAAAGGAGAGCTGGCCCAGCACGTCCGTTCAGCTGTAATGACTGAGACGTGACTGGATTGAAAAATTGGAAAGGATAAACAGAAAGGATTAGAAAGAGTATGCTGTCACGATGTTAATACACTCAGATTTAATACACGATGAGAATAAAGATACAATAATTAAATTGTGTAAATTAATTGAAAATAAAATTCAGATTCGTAATTCCGAAAGTGTATAAAAATAAAAGGAAACAATTTTTGATTACTTTCTTAGCGGCAATTGGCGTAAAGACTCAAATATGAAGCAAAAAATAGTAGTTTTAATCTTTTATAAAAACTAAATGCAATATTACCCAATTTGATATACCATTGTACATCTGTTTGATATCATTGACTTTACCGGAATTTCTTAACTTGTATTCAAATCTGGCTGTGTTTAAATGCTAATAAAACTATTGCAATTTTAAAGTTTTTAATTGACACAAAAATACAACATACAACATGCATGATTTTTTTTTAGTTTCTTTTTAACATTTTATTCTTACATAATTAAATTCATTTGACAATCATTTACACGAATTTTTTGTGAAAAGAATATCAATTATCTAAGCTAAGGCATTATTTCTTTTGAGGATTTTTGAGGATTTTTTTTAAAATTCTATGATAATATTTGTGCAATGTTGAACATGATAGCCGTCATTAATCCAAATAAGTAATACAGTAGTTGTAATAAAAGTTATATTTTAGTCATGCATAACTGATATTGACGAATTTATAATAGTTCGTCCATACATCGTTGTTCTTGAAACAATCATTATTAGTATACATGTAAGTTTCCTGACGTATAAGAGCCATTGAGGATGAGCTCCAGAGAAATCAGACTAGTGGCGTTTCGTTCGTTTGTTTGTTGGGAAAGGAGAGGAAATGCAACCGCTTGTACAGATAAACGACAGAATTACCATACAAGCATTTATAGTCAACACAATCAGAAAGAGTTCCCATCGTTAGACGGGGAATATGAAGGCTTCCAAGAATGAACAAGTGACATGTCTAACTCTGAACAGTTAGAAAACAGACTATCGACATCGACCGCTTGTTCTTAATATTTGAAACTGTATGCATATATATATACGTATACGTTTATGATATATATAGTGATGAGTTCTTGCGTCTGACAAAAACTAAATTCCTTCATGGTTATATCTTGCCATACGTTTATATTGGTTTGTAAGGTGATTACTCACAATCGTTATTTGAAAATCCTGTTTGTGAGATGTAGATTCATTTCAATACAGAAATTTCGTCTATATATTTCACAAGTGTATAACACGGAGAAGCTCTGAAGGTCCATTACTCCCATTTTGTTTGGGTGTGAACCATCGATGTTTACAGCAATATCACAGAATAAGATGATGATGGTAGAAAGAACTATGGGCGTCATGTGGCAAATATTACATGCATATCGGACAATGAGTTGTCAATCTGTATGAAAAGATTTCCAATACAACCATATTATTGAGAAGGAATGTTTACATGCTATACTCTCGTACTAGTATTACAGGGTTCTTGTGGCGTTCACCTTAGACACACATCTTTTTAACGATGTTTAAAAAAAAGACAGAACCAATTTAATGTCATATTTTCCTATTTTTTAAATATAACTAAAAGTCTTTTATCTGACAAGAATACCCCTATTTAGCGAACAAGTAATTTATTCTTTTTTCTGTTATTGAATACCAAGAAAGAAAATAAATCCCGAAATTAATTTGAAACTTTGATACTCAAAAGTTTCCCAGCAAAATATTCACATTTCCTGGGGATAATTAGTGTTCGTCCAGTGGCATATATAACAATTGTGATGACGAATTACTTCCTTTGTTCGAGAACAATCTTATTGAAATATAAATCTGTGATTTTACTAGGTCCACAGCTTCAATGAACCAAAGCAAAAGTTATACATCGACCTGTATTTAAATCAAATTGGTTCTCTTCTTCTTCTGGTATACAATAGTCTATCGACATTCGATGATTACATACTGTCAAGGCATACGTGGACTAGTCTATTTACAACACTTTTACCCCTATTTATTCAAAATATATGTTTTTTTCTTATGTTCAATGTATACATGTATATATTTTAAATTGCGCTATAGTTCCGTAACTTTCTATCCAGTCGTATAAACGAATCGTCGGCAAGTGCGTACATTTTTTTAAATCAATATTTCTGGTCTGTTCCAATCTGTCCTTTACTATTGACAATGACTATATATTACATTTTCCCAAATTCACCCTTGGAAAAAATATTTAAATAGATTTTAATTTCATCAAATCTTATTTTTTGGGTATTATTTATATATGTTTATGAATTATATTCTTTACACCAGAAATGTTATTTATAAACAAGCGTATGAGTTTAGTAATGACAAGTAAGACAGAGTTGTATATTATTCATCTGATAGTTCAAAATGGAAAGTTATAAGTTATAAGTTATCAGCCGTGTACACTGATCAATACCCGCAGAAGTGAAACGATGCATGAACTTGCAAGCCCGACAGGAAATCGCTTGAATACCTGGACGTGTCACCTCACACCCCTCACAATACCTTTGGAAGTAATACCTTTAGCCATGCTGGTAGATCAAAATATATTTGTTTATTACTTTAAAGAATTATGAACAAATTAGATTTTCGAAAACAATTTTCACGGAACACTTATTTATGATTTCAACTTTGACTTTTCACCTAATTCCAATATCAACAGTTTAAAAACAACAGACCATGGTAATTTAAAAAAAGTAAGAATATTTTTCGTATCAAGTTAGTTAGTCGGATAAAACAACCGTACGATTGACAAGATATCGACACGCAATTACGACTACATCGGTTACTGTAGTTTTGTTTCTTTGTGGTTTATAGACATATCGTTTTTATTAATCGGGAAAGAAGACAAAATGGCGGATCGCAGAGAATTGATACTCTAAATTTAAAATCGATGGTGATCGCTTATCTAGCGGAATAAAACTTTAATATCTATGAATTTGAGCATTTTTATACAGAATGAACATAATATCAATTTTTGATTTTTTTGCGAAGTTTCCCTTTAACCCCTTTAGTTTGAATTGAAGACATGAGGAATGTGAAGTTAGTGACGACTGCCATCAGCCTTCCATCAAGGCAATTAACTAAGGACTATTAAATGTAAAAAATCAATTCTTTTAGTATCAAAATTACTTTAATCAGCTAATCTTGAAGGCTTAGATTTGAGCCCTCTATAATTACCCCCTTACCTACAGTTTAAGTAGGAGAATCTCCACAGCTGGCTATTAGTTTATTCCAAGCTAACTTGAGTCATTATATAAATTGTCAAATTGTGGACAAACATTGCTTCCATAATTGAAGGGCATTAACAAAATCTATAGTAAACCTTTTCAATGAAAAAAAAGAGGTTTCTAGTTTTAAAATAACACATTTACAATACAAGATGTGTCTGACTATCTTATTTCTTCTAAACAACATATGCATGATTTCTTACAAAGATTTATCACTTTTTTACATTAAAAATTGTTTAGTTTGGTTTGACATTTGAACCAGAAAGGTGTGATTGATAGGTAAATAGCATCCACAGTAGGCAACAGAACTCTGTTTAGCTTCAAGGTGTGAGTTGCTGCACTATCAGTTATTATCAGTTATGACATATTTTGACACCTCACCACTTAACTAAAACAATCATACATTTTAAGATAAAATGTCATACAAGCAGATTATCTATGATGACTAGGATGAATTTCAAATTTACAGAAAAGTGGCTCCATAAATTTACATAGATACAAGTGTCAAAATTCACAGACAAAATACTGTAAATGGCCAGAATGTTTGTATGTCTTACAATCAGGACAATAAATTGTAGAAAATGTTTTTTAAACTTATGCATATATATAATTGCTGTCTTGGTAAATGTGCAAAATGCTAAGAGTAGCCAACTTTCTTCTATCACATTTGAATGTTGTAGTATGGCAGTACAAAAGTGTTAAAAATAAATAATCTAGTCATTTTTTTCATTGAACAAACAATATTTTTATGTTCTTCACACATTTTCTTAGATAATAAAATATGTATGTATGGCATATTTTTCAGAACGTGTGTGGTACATCAAATGTAAATTGCTAAATAATTCCTTTATTTAACAACAGAACACCAGCAGAATTGCTAAATAAAACTTATTTTTAGATTTCTTAGTCTTTTTTACATCCATATTTTAAATTCATCAACACTTTAAAATCTCAATGAATACTTTGGGCTTTGCTCTTTGTTAAAGGTCGTGCGGTGACCTATAGTTTTGAATTCTGTGTCATTTGGTCTCTTGTGGCGAGTTGTTTCATTGGCAACCATACCACACCTTCTTTTTTTTTTAATTGATGTATCATTGAGCATCACTCTAATTTCTAATATAAATATGACAATTTGAATTTTTTCTTCTTTGAGGGCAAAAAACTCAATTTTTTAAGAATAATTGGACAAAAACTCCACTTGTTTGTCTAACTTACCTTGGACAGCTATGTGGTTGTATGAGTTGACATTAGCACTAAGTATAACACAGATGATAGAGATTATAATCCACAGGTCAGTATACATTTTAATCTGAAACAAAAAGCAAACTTTGTTAGCTTATAGTTGCAAAAAGTAACATTTTTATTCATGGTCAAAAGTCTACTGGTCATCAGAGAAAGTTGAAGTATTATGCCTCCTGAACACCTTTTAACTGAATTAAATGCCAAATTGGATATAAAAATTCTAAATTTACTGGCAAGTTACAACTAAAACCTTGCAACTTCATAATTTTCAGATTGTTTTATACTACAAATATTTTTCTAGACATCCATTATATATATCTATTTAATGACACTTTAACCTTTTCGTTTTACTTCTTCCATTGACAAAACTCTGTTCTCAATCATTTAAATCCTATTCCTCTTGCTTTACATTTCATTCTAATGCCAATAGGCAGATGGAAATATTTCATCTAACAACCTCTAACATAGTAAATTAGCAGTGTCGTCATTTTACACATGAAAATGATTTGTAAAAAGATACCTGCATTTTTGGTGATGTTTGTAAAATCTCAAATACAAATACAATGGAATAACTTGATTTAATTGGAGTAATTGAATAAAAATAATAGCTTGAAAGTATGATAGGTGACTATTATGTTTGTCATTTTGGTTATCAAGCAGATGCCTAGATAAAACACAATTTTATCCATTTATTTTCTATGACCTTTAAATCATGCAAGCCATAAATAAGATAAGTATTTTCCCCAAAGATAATAACAAAAAATTTCAGAAAATTTATGATACTTAAAGTGAATATACAGTGCTTTCATTTTCTTCACAGACTGAAAAGTTGGGGCAACTTCTAACATAGCAAATAATTAAAGAACTTTTGGGAAAAAACTGTTTCTGTCATTCTTATAGATTTACCCCCTCATTGCCCTTATAACCACCAGTATGATAGATAGATAAATAAGTAGTTATACTTAGAACAATTCAATATTAGAACTATTTTAGAACTATATTTGAATACAATTGTAAATTTGTACTCAGCCAATACAAACTTATTAACATGAAGAAGATTCAATATTATAAAAAGTGAGAAGCAGAGAGAAGCTCCCAAGAAGAATCTCAATACTCTGGTGAACAATCAACACAAATTACAGGTTGTGAACAAATACCCAACATCACCTTTAGACCTTTGTAGCCACAAAAATAACTCTTTATTTGAACAATTTAATAAGGACAAGCAACAGACCACCTTAAACTAATCGGTATTCTAACTAAACTATAATTGAAACATAGATTTGTGAAGGATTATAGGATCTTTAAAATATCATTTTTTCGCTGACAGTTTGACGATAATACCCCCACTATCTATTTAAGAACATATTTAGTCAAATAAAGTTTTTATTGTAAAACTACAAATTAAGCTCAATGTATAGGTAAAAAACAGCTGTATTTTTCTTGTCAATTCACACTACACATAGTCAATGAATGTCAGTTTGGATTTTTAGAATATTTGAATTTAAATATCTTGTAATCTAAAAAATAACTTCAGCTTTTAGTAATGATAACCATGATATAGCAATTAAAAGAATATTTCAAGGCTATGTTTATGTGTTACATATTTGTTTTTCGTTCATTTTTTTTATATAAATAAGGCCATTAGTTTGTTTTGCATTGTCATATTGAGGCCTTTTATAGCTGACTATGTGGTATGGGCTTTGCTCATTGTTGAAGGCCGTACGGTGACCTATAGTGTTAATGTCTTTGTCATTTTGGTCTCTTGTGGACAGTTGTCTCATTGGCAATCATATCACATCTTCTTTTTTTATATATATATATATATATGTCAGGGGGTTGGAACCCCCCATTTATTTTATTGACAATCAATGCATTTGAATAAAACACAAAATAACATAAGATCAAAATCTGAGATATGAATAAAATGCATAGAAAAGAAGCACATGGCAACTAGCTATAACAGCCAGAATTGGTAACAAAAACGTACCCATGCAGAATACTGGATTAATATTAGAAAAAAAATCAAAGCAGACGTTTTTCTGTTGTTGTGTAGATGTGGTTGTAAGTTTTCTGGTTAAGTGTCAAAGCTCTTTAACACCTTTTTGATTCTATACAAATGTAAAAACACTACAGTTAATTTTTATCAAAATTATGAATAAATAACATAATAAACTCATGAAGTGGTCATTAAATGAAATAAAATGACGGGAGAAAAGGCTAACAAACAATTTCTACAAGATACTAGTTACTCTTGAAATGTGAAAACAGATTTTATATTGTTGACCAGAGTCTCATTAAACTCACTTTCAAAAGGAAAGTTAAGACACAAAGATTTTAAACTTTAAAAACTGAAAAACAAGAGTAAACAAATTAAATACACATAAAATGACAAATGTATTTGTATAGATATCATCAGATCTCTAAGATCAAAGGGGAGACAATCCACAAAAATCTCGACTTATCATGATCTTATGTAAGCTAATTAAAATTTAATCATTTTAAAGAGTTATTTTCCTGTTTTGTGTAATGATTGTAACTTGTATATCACTATATCATATATCTGTGAAATATTATTTACCTATCAAATGCATATCATGATCTTTTTAATACTATAACAAAGAATGCATGAAGAAATTTTAGATCAATGAAGAGGTTTTATCAAATTGATCTCTATACTGTAGAAACTTGTAATAATGCAATTCTCTTGAAATGTTATAATGGTTGAGGAGTAGAAAGGGGAGAAAAAAATGTTGATGCTTATCAGTACTATTAAGACTTTGTGAAAATTGCCTATGAAATAAATCAAAGTTTAGAAGATTGAAAAATCATACAATTTTGACAAATTGGTATGTGGTTTCAAGTAGAAAACAGCTTCCTCAAAGTATAAGATTTATCAAAGCCAGTGTAACTTTTTGGTTTTGTAAAACAGACTGGCAGAAAAAGGAAAGTAGAAAACACTTTCTAAATACCAACATCTGATTCAGATATAAACATCAATACTGTAAGACATTGATGTTTGGTGGTATTTGTAACAATATTAAACTTTCTTGTGTTGACAAATTTACTATGGATTGGTCAGTTCAATCAAATTATTATCGAGAAGTTGTTTCATACTCAAGTAAAGCAGCTGGATCACCTAAGTTAATTGGTAAGATTAAATTTTAAATTGCCAACTTTCAAGAAAATTTGGGAAAGAGAGATAGAGAGAGAGAGAGAGGATTCCTAAATAACTAGTATACAATCTACAAATGATAGACTAGTAAAAGAACATTTGATGACCAAGGCCCATAGAAAATATTCCATGAAATTGGCTTTACCATTCTGGCAAAGGTTTTACTATACTGACAAACAAAAATTCTGAAAGAAGAGATACCAATGTTGAACTACAAAGAATATCAAATTTGGTAGTGAAATTTAGAATATGCTTTCATCATTTTCATTTGTCTTGAAAGAAGATATGGATATAAAAGTGTCAAAAAGTGTTGTTTATCATTATACAGAATTTTGTCAACTGATCCAAGGGATATATTATATAAACTTTGTAAAACAAAATATGTCAACAAATTATCCATTGATGATGTTCTTACACACATGTGTTAAACATGGATGTTTCGAATATCAAAAACAGAAATTTTGAATATTAAATTAAGCAATTATATCAAAGAAGTTAGGTATCTGATGCAATACTACTACATCCTCCCCCCATTTGATATGATATACAATTTCATTCAACTATAAAGTGACAGCAGCAAGGTATAAGAAGGTTGACTGAGACAGTCTGATACAAAAAGTCTATCCATTTTCTTGTACATTCCCAACGTTTATCTTTTTTAAGTATGAAAACATACACAGAACCAAGGGATGCACTTTAAGTTCTCAGCTACAGGTGGTATTATATACCTTTTGGTGCAATGTAATTCTAAAAGTTCCTTTCTATATATGTTTAAATGTAAAACCCCTAAGAGATAGCTTTAATATTTAAAGGTAGTACATGTAAAAATATACAAACTACCAAAGTATTCAATGAAAAATGTTTGATTTAAAACTCGGCAAAATGGATCTTTTTTTTATTCTAAAGAAAACCTTGCATGTCATGCATTTTGTCTTTAACATGTGCAACAATCCTATACTATAGAGGTTTCCTACTGAGTTTTCTTTCAAATTCTATAAACAACATAAATAGACTATTTTCTAAACTTTTATCATGAATTACTAGGGAAATAAATAAACAGGCCTAGAAAGCAGTTATCAAATTAATCTGTGAAATTTTCTTATTCAATTCTGTCCTTGTATAATTTTTCAACACTCAAAGTCTTACACCTTGGTGACAGAAAGATATGAATATCTCTTTAAGTGTGAAGAATGCATTTTGATTGCTTTTTTCATAAGTGTCATGTTTTTAAAAATTTCACTTTGAAATATGAGTCTTCCATAAAAATTAACATCTATGATAAAAAATTGACCAATAATTTTTAATTTTCATATTCATAACATCTTTCATGTGCTAGATTTATTCAAGAAGACAACAATAGCTATGTCCTTTTAACTCCCTCTTAACAAATTTGTACAGACTGATTCTGAATACAGAACAAGTGTTAACTAAATATCTGTACCTAGAAACCCATCCATATATATAGCATCAAGTTGAATTAACACTTAACCTTTCATATAAGGGCATGTTATTTTCTACTTGATAAAAATATAAAATACCACCTTCTTTTAAAATGATATAACCGTTTGTTATTTTATACTAACTTTCGACAGGTGCAGATTAAAGACTATAGGTGCAGTGGATGCATTATTGATGCATATTTACCTATCAATTACAACCACCCTCTATAATTATTTTTAACCAATTCAGTGCAACATTACTTATTGAATGGAGAACAATTAAACTGTATATTTTACAACACCGTACTGCTTCACATCAAAAAGAAATCAATTTACATGTGAAACGTTATTTATTTTGTCACTGCAGCATTTTTAAAGTTACGTTTAATTTCATTTAAAGGAGGAATTTGAAAATAAATTGGTTAAATGATACACAAAAGCTCTCTAACTGCACAATACCATACTGCTGGTATTCACAAGCTTTTATTATTCACATGAAATATAGTTCTGTTTTGTGATTTAATAAAATATATAAGCTTTACTCGAAAATACTTTCATCATGATTATAATGTTCAAATCAAACTTCTTTTCTTATTTTTGCTCTCCATTTTTTATTTAAACTGCCAATAGATGAACTTAAATTTGAAAAAAAAATGTATCAAAAATAGATAAAACAAATTTAGAATTTAAGAAATTTGCCAAAATTACTGTAATTTTAGTATTAAAAATGGTGTTCAGTTTAGGTTTGATAATGTTAACTTCTCATTCTGCTAACCATGAATTTTAAGAAATTCTTATTGAGAGTTTATCAGAAAGATAAGCAAATGATATATATATTTTAAAATGTAAACATGTAAAACTTTGCTTTCATCTTTTACATTAATATTATAGCAGGATAAGAATGGCACCTGGATCAAATTCTTGGGAAATGAAATTCTAAATATCAAAATCTTTACACAGACTTTTCTATAAATTTATCATTTTCTTCCATCTTATATTTTGAAAAAGAAAAAACAGAGACTTACCTATTGGATAAATTAACATAAAGTCCAACTGATAGCTTGAGTTATAGTAAATCCTAAATTAAAAGTTATCACTAATCATTTAAGTTTAATCTATTAAGCCTGTATATATCCATGCACATCAAAATGCTATGATCTGTTCTGAAGATGTGAAACTATTTTCAGCTCTGTCATGTAATAAAATAATAAGTACTCCTTAGTAGTTAATATTCCACACTTAAAGTGTTGACAAGTGGATATATCATTAACACTATAGCAGATTTTTCATTGGCTAAGAGACGTTTTTTAAAGGTACCCAATTGTTTGGAGCTATAAGTAGTGTCTACCTGCGGTTTTATGAATGACGAGTCAACAAACTTAATTGAGCTGATAACTATCGGACAGATAAAGCCTGGAGTCTACATACCATCAATGTGTTTATCTATCTACTGCAGATTCCACGACTAACATAGTCTGCCATTGAAAAACAATCTTCTTCTTTGGATGTTTTCTCTATCCTTCAAATAAATGAAAAAATTAAAATGGACGAAAAGTTGAAATTGAAAAATTAGTCAAGCAAACAAAAAAGTTATTGAATGAAGATTTTGGATATTTCCTATGAATGCTTCAATTGACGAGTCACTTAGACTACTGGAGCCACATTTTACAATGAATGAAGGTTACTCAGATCAAGAAATTATTTTGTTTTTCACACATGGGGGTAGGAAGGAACTCTACCAAAAATATTTTGATCCGATAACAAGTTCACCTTTTTTATCAAGTATGATCATTTTGATTGAAAATGAGCCACAAATGATATCTATTAAATGGAGTATTTCATTCCATTTAAACAGATTTTGATCTGATTCTCGGAAAAAAACAAGTAACATGGAAATATAAACTTGAAAATTTGAAGTTTTCATATGGTAGTATCACCTAAATACTGTAAAAGTTCAAAATGATATTAGAGTGGTTTTAATCAAACTGTAGCACCATTAAACTAGGTTATGATGAATAGAAATTTTAGTTCAGAAAAAAAAACAACATCAAAAATACATTTCTAATGATATTCACACAATAGGTTATCATTATTACAACTGTTACTGGTGTAATTTTTATTCTATCTCTCACAAGAAACCTTTGTCTGGATAAAATCAAGATTTGAACATTTACTCAAGAGATGTTAAATGAACTTTCCTTATTTCCACATACTTATTATTTAAAAAAATTGATACAATTGTTTATGAAATAATCAAAGTAAACCTTTTAAATGTCTTATTCCTGTTTCAATTTTCTTACTTTAATCCCTTTGATTAGTGCAAAACTTCAAGAAAAGACTACAAACCAGGATAGGGAAGGGTTGAATGCCAAAAACATGTTTAAGCCCTTCATATCCTTCATGTCACTACCTTAAACTAGGAACCTGTAATCACTAGGTTTTTTTTGGTTGCTGTCTGTCATTTTTGCTCTTTTGTTAATTGTAGTATTAGTCATGTCATTTTTTTTAACATTTTGTTATCCTTTGGCCTTTAATAGCTTACTACACAATATGGTTTTGCTCATTGTTGAAGACTGTATAGTAACATATTATGATTCCCA
Organism: Mytilus galloprovincialis; assembly: GCA_037788925.1. Classification (NCBI taxonomy): domain Eukaryota; kingdom Metazoa; phylum Mollusca; class Bivalvia; order Mytilida; family Mytilidae; genus Mytilus; species Mytilus galloprovincialis. Next base: position 57,023,364 of record CM075335.1, on the reverse strand, counting down.
TTGTTATCTATTGTTCTTAAATTGATAGTTTTCTCATTGAAAAGTATATTGGAATAGATATCAGACTGTTTTGGTTTTAACAGTCCTACAGAAAGGACCTGTGTTAGCCATACACAGTTAGGTTGTTCAAGGATTTCACCACTAAATCAATTTTGAGCATATTCCAAAACATTCTTTTTTTCACAGACTTCTTTAATTGAAAAATAGGATTTAGTTTGAAAGACATTTTTTTCTCTAGATATACAAACAAATCAATGTATTCAAATATCTCTTGACCATGTTGACTAGACATTTCAAATAAAAAAAAATGTAAATCTTTTTTTCATGTCAAAAGTATAATTTTGGATACAAAACCCAACTGTTTAAAACTCCAATAAAGGTTAAAAATCTTAATGTCATATCCTTGCAATAATTGCTGTGTCACTTATATAATTCTTTACATAATTATAATCAATGAAATCAGATAACCAATTATAACTTTGTGTGTTACAACCACAAACCTATCTTAATTTTAACAGGTGCTTCCGTGCAAGGTGTTTACAGTCAGTATATATTGTGTCTTAAAACCCTATTTCCACATCATATATAAAACAAGGAATTCATAGTCCGTTCAAGTCTCTTCATTTTAACAGGTGCTTCCGTGCAAGGTGTTTACAGTCAGTATATATTGTGTCTGAAAACCCGATTTCCACATCATATATAAAACAAGGAATTCATAGTCCGTTCAAGTCTCTTCATTTTAACAGGTGCTTCCGTGCAAGGTGTTTACAGTCAGTATATATTGTGTCTGAAAACCCGATTTCCACATCATATATAAAACAAGGAATTCATAGTATGTTCAAGTCCTGTTGAAAATATGTATGTTTACAAAATCCTGTTTGAATGGTTTTACATTAGTAATTTTTGGGGCCCTTTATAGCTTGCTGTTCGGTGTGAGCCAAGGCTCTGTGTTGAAGGCCTTACCTTGACCTATAATGGTTTACTTTTATAAATTGTTATTTGGATTGAGAGTTGTCTCATTGCAGTCATTGGGACTCATAGGTCCACATCTTCCTGTATCTATAATAAAATGTTCACACTGTATTTGAATAACACACTATTGTTTATCATGGTTTTTATTGGATGTTTAAGCCTCAGTTTTAGGTAGAATGTTAATATTCCATCATTTCTCTAAGTCTTGCTACTGTCACTTTGGAATTATCATTATTACAATTTTTTGTTATCAGAAGATTAAATTAATTCTTTATTTTTTTTCTGTATTCTTACAATAGACACATTGACATTGGTATACTGTTGCATTATGGGACACATGCCTTTAATGCATATGGTGCATGACCTCCTGTCATCATTCAAGTTATTTTTGGATTTATCTGCACTTTCAGATTTTCTGATAAAATGGGTTTATATAAAAAGTCATTTTATGTATACTTTTATGATGTTGATGGCACATTAATAAATTGCAGACATGAGAAAATGATTAAATTAAGATATTATTTTATCACTTATGTTAAAAAGAAGAAAATTTATGACATTTGGAATTCAATTGTATACACAACTACCATTTAATAACTTTATCAGACTTATATGGCACATTCATAAGCAGTAAAAGCAAAAAAACTTTGAACTTTACAAGCATGATGAATCTGGCTGACACTATAATGTTCACCATACCACTCCACTTCCAATTTAGACTCATCTTTTAGATTTAAATCAAGAGTTAGTAAAAGGTCTTTAAGGAATAAGTTTTGATTTATCATGCCCTATGTCCTATTTAACATAAGACCAACATATGTTCACTTCCTAATTTATTATGTAATACCTGACAATGGAGCAATAATAACAAAATTCATTTAAGATTTTGGGGTTTGTAGTTTTTATATTTCCCCCCAGTTCTATGTATTAATGTAGGTGCTTGTCTGTATAGTCTTTTACTTAGCTTTGCAATAAATGTTCCAAAAACCGTACCATGGTACCCATTTAAGTAATCTGGCATCAGCTACTATGCCAAATATCAAATTCATACAATGTTGCTGACAAATTACATTAGAAAGTCACATATATTTCATTCACATTTTGTTGTTGTTGTTATTTCATCAATAAAGTTAACAAATTTAGAAACTGTCCATTGAATATATCTTTTTTTTTATTCAATAAGACTCATTGATATGTTCTTATTAGTTAAAACATTTGAGTAATCATGCATCAATTTTGCCAAACATGAAAATCATTCAATGCTGTGTGTATGGCAGATATTTTATATACTTTTTCTCATCCCCTATATAACCCTGCTCAGTTGCTGAGTAATTCTTGTATCACAGCTTTGAGATGTGAGCAGATTTTATCAGCTATGTCACCAACTCACAATGTCTGAGGAGAATTTTTCCAAGTTCCTTTCTTCAAGTGTAAAACTGTCTTAGAGAGAAAAAAAAGACCAGTAAAAGAAAGATAACAGATTATAAAATTTTTCTACCTATACGCCGCTCACCACAATGTGAAGCTTTTGAGTTGGATTGCTGCACTCATTCACCAAAAAAGTTTCACATTGTAGCTCACAGCTGATATTTTACGAAATCAATATGCAGAAAAATGGATAATTTATGCATCTATGTAAAAAAAAGATTGATTGTTTGTTGATCTACATCCGGTTAAATTCATTTACAACTTGTCCCATAATCAGACCCAGGGCAATTTAGAAATCAACTAAACACCTAGAACCTTTGTCTATTATTAAAAAATGTAAGTAAACCTAGAGGTTTTGATATTTTGTGTCGATGTCTCCTTACCCTGAAGTTAAGATTGATTGATTGATAGGAGTTTGTCACCACTTTCAGCACAATAGGCTATACCATGGTGGTCAGTATTTACTGGTGGAGGAAGCTGGAGTGCCTGGAGAGAACCATGACCATTGGCAGGAAAACTGAATATCTAGTCAATTAAGATTGGAGTTGACCATACCTGCCATGTGTAGGTTTTGAACTCACAACCCCAGGCTAGTGGGGGCAGTAGTTGGACTACTCTGACCATTCAGCCACCGAGGTCCATTTTAGTGTAGGGAACATGTGTTTCATCTGATATTATGACAGTTTACAAGTAAATATGTTACTCCTGTTGCATATCAAATTAGGCAGAAAACTTGCTTACATATAGTCAAGAAAAAGCTTTGTATATATGGTAAATGTTCACACAAGTTCCTTTACTTTATTAGTACAAAACAAGAATATGTCTTAAGTACATGGATGCTCCATCTGCATTATCATTTTCTATGTTTAGTGGACCGTGAAAATGGGGTAAAATCTCTAATTTGGCATTAAAACTAAAAAGATCATATCATAAGTAACATGTGAACTAAGTTTAAGTTGATTGGACTTCAACTTCATCAAAAACTACCTCGACCAAAAACTTTAACCTGAAGCGAAACAAACAGACGGACGAACTAACGAACAGACGGACGCAGACCAGAAAACATAATGCTCATAAATGGGGCATAAAAAATAAGTGAATGTACATGTATCAAAGTTATGCAGAACTTAGTTAATACTTAAAGTGGTTTAATTCTATCAGTTCAATGGCAAAATTAACATTGGAAAGATTGAAGTAAAACCAATTATTGAATAATTCATAAAAAAGATACCAGATAATCAAAAGTATTTGGAAGCACAACAGACAACACCAACCACTAAGTGCTCTTCAATTTGTTTTTTAAATAGACATATATGCAACAATAATCAACACATATATAGTTCATATAAGCCACGGTACTGGCATAGAATATAGTGGATTATTGTGTTCACACTCCTCCCCATTATAACAGATTCACTTGCAACTTTGTATATTCAGTTGGATAGTAATGATAAGTGAATATTGTAAAATATAAAACACCTGCTTAATTATCATGATGTATTAACTCTATATATATATATCTACCCCGAAAAAAATGCAAAGATACCGGAAAAACTTTGCCTGACTAGTAACATATAATCTTAAGCAAAGATAGAATTACTTTTATGGAATGTATCAAAAACCACATGTTCATGCCTGAAAAATTTTGTCGATTAGAACGTAACATATATACGATCTCCAAAACAATCATGTTATTAAAAGATACATCTAGTGTTTGTAGCAACTTTTGTTTCAGTTTCGTTATACAGATGTTTTGACATGAAAAAAGTAAATTAAAAGGATTGAATGATATAGAAGGGTAAAATTTCTGAGGTCATGTAAAAAAGGCGGTAATACAGTCTACATAATCTGATTTAAGATGATAGAAGTAAAAAGTACAATGCTCAAACTGACCTCTCTATTATCTAACTTCCAAGTGAGTTCATAATGCAGTGGTATAAATCAAAGTCAATGGAATTCTTGAATTTGATTTTCCAGGTGTGCAAACATAGCTCATTTTGACATGTATATAATTTGAATTATGCCTCTAAAACTTCAGCAACAAGTCATATGTAAAAGGAGTTGATCTCTGTCTTATTTTATATTGTAACCACAATAATAAACTCTGTCTATGTATTTTGCAATATTAATAAGCTGGAGAAATAAAAACTTTAACAATATGTTTTTATTGTTAAATTATATGCATTTATCATGACTAAAAATTAATTTTTGAAATATGAATTCATGACAAAGCAGTTCATAGCATAACTTCATAAAAATTTGAGTACTCAGTTACAATATTAAGGAAACACCCTGCAATTTGGAAAAAATGCACAAATTTATTTTAAATGTGTTTCTGAACAGAACAATATAACATAATAAAAGCTTTATACAATAATTTGAAATAAAAAGTTTAAACCCAGTTACAAAATAAGGGATCCACCCGATAATTTTGATAAATTGACTAGTCCACATGAAATTCCTTTTACAAATATTTAACAATTAAATTTGGACACCCTGGTCAAAACATTTTGGGTGGAACAAATATAGTTATAAGTACAAATATATTAATCTTCAAAATGACACTTCCCATAATAAGTATCAAGGCTTGATTAATGAGCCACCCGCATCAATCAGGACAAATAATCAAAAGAATTTCTCAAATCAGGTGAGATATTTGTCTCTACAAAAAGTAAAACTAGATCCAACTTTCGTCATTGCCAAATATTTGAAAAGAAAATTAATAATCATGCCCTTGAATTATAAAAAATGAATAAGAAAACAACAGTTTGGTACAAAAGACAAGACTTACTTATGACTTTTTACCTGAACAGGTGGTAAATAAACTCGTTAAGGTGTTGATTTCACAGGAACAAACAAATGAAATTTGTAAATAGTGACAACAATCAGGTTTCATCTGACAAAGGTCATCGTCAAACTGAAAAAGAAAACGATGACATGAAAAATATCTTATCTTAATGTGAAATATGAAAAGTGATTCTACAGCAAAACTTATTTAAAGGATTTATTTACGTGTTATATAAATAGTTCAATATACAATGCAAAATCATATAAATCACAGGCTGATTTTACGTCAAATGCGTGTTCTTTGGACTGATTTTTTTTTCAACTTTTCCGTTAGCGAAAGGTCTTTTTAGAAATGTGATGACTTTGAAGAAATGCAATAGTACATCTAAAGCAAGTCTACAAGTTTATAATAAGCAAGTCAAGGTCTATTTGTCAAATTCATAATGAAATGAGAACAGTATTGCATCAAAAACAAAATGTAAGCTAAAGATTTTTCAAAGATACAAAAATGAAGAAGTTTAAAGCATGAAAAGTATTCAATCCCAATTTTGTTCCCAATTTTCCAACCAAACACAAAATCTGAAAACTATAAGTTTAGCTTTAGTCCTATCCTACTCAAAAAACTTCAATCTATAAAATGATTCAAATCAGATTTTAATCTATTTGCAAAATATGTATTTATATCAGACTTCTATCTGTATACAGCATTGATTGAAGGGATGGAAACAAATATTTTCCATTAAAAATATAAAATTTTGTCTTGCTTTGTTTAAAGTTCTTTTTACCAGGGAGAGGTGATGTACTGTAATGCTTAATATTGTCAGATAAGAAGAGAAATGCTGCAATGATTAGGAGAAAAACTGAAGTGGGCTATACAGACATATTAGGAGTGAAATCCTACAGTCACCTATACAGACAGATTATAGAAGGGAAATACTACAGTCAACTTTACAGACAGATTAAATTGGAAATACTACAGTTACCTATACAGAAAGATTAGAATGGAAATACTACAGTGACCTATACAGAAAGATAAGAATGGAAATACTACAGTGACCTCCTATACAGACATATTAGAAGGGAAATACTACAGTGACCTATAGACATACTAGAAGGAAATACTACAGTGACCTATACACACAAATTAGAGGTAAAATACTTCAGTGACCTATATTATAAGTTATATGATTCGCTACTGACACCCTACAGATCCCTCCGATAAAGACAGATTAGAAGGTAAATACTACAATGAACTCCTATACAGAGATGAAAATGGAAATACTACAGTGACCTCCTATACAGAGATAAGAATGGAAATACTACAGTGACAGTCCTATACAGAGATAAGAATGAAAATAATACAGTGACCTATAGGCAGACAGATTTAATAGTAAGGAAATACTACAGTGACCTATATAGACAGATTAGAAGGTTAATACTACAGTGACCTACAGATTAGAAGGGAAATACTATATGAGTGACCTCTACAGACAGATAAGAGGTGAAATACTACAGTGACCACCTATACAGACTTATTAAAAGGAAAATATTACAGTGACCTTTACAAACAGATTAGAAGGAAAATACTACAGAATTACAGACAGATTAGAGGTAAAATATTTCAGTGACCTATACAAACAGATTAGAAGGGAAATACTACAGTGACCTATACAGATTCGAAGGGAAATACTACAGTGACCTATACACACAAATTAGAGGTAAAATACTTCAGTGACCTATATTATAAGTTATACGATTCGCTACTGACACCCTACAGATCCATAGAGGGTTAGTAAAATCCATAAGGGGTGAGGCCAGAGGCCAAATCTCCTGTGAATTTTATTCACCCTCTATGGTTCATCAGTTGTTAACCGTATAACAATTTTATCACACACTGAACTTTTTCTGCTGCATTTTGTTGAAAAATAAACAATGAAACACAACAACATTAATAGATGACGTCACCATTAACGCGTCATGAACCCCCTATGAAATTTACTTACCCCTTTACCGTCTCATAGGGGGTCACCACGTGAAGGCGCTAAATCAATCACAACATGATATTTTAACAGCGGTGTGATAAAGACTGATCAGAAGTGAAATGTTACAATGATAAAAGGTATAATACTGCTGTCAACTCCTGTTCAATAAGCGGTGATTTGCTGCAGTGACCTGCATTAACTTATCAAGTAACATGCTACAGTCACCTATAAAGACAGCTTAGAAGTGATTAGAAGTGTACAAAGAGATTAGAGGTGATGGGCCTACAGTAACTTGCAAATACAGTATTAAAATTATATGATGACTTAATTTATCTAGACAAGTTAGAGTTGGTATGCTGCACTAACATATACTGAGACAGATCAGAGGTAATATCATGTAGGAAGAGTAGTGATGCAAGGAAAAAAATCCAATTATATTTGAGGAAAAACAAGAATGTGTCCATAGTACGCGGATGCACCATCCGCACTATCATTTTTTATGTTCAGTGGACCATGGAAAGGGGGAAAAATCTCTAATTTGGCATTAAAATTAGACAGATCATATCATAGGGAACACAGTGACCTATAGTTGTTAATTTCTGTGTCATTTTTGGTCTCTTGTCAATGTGGACAGTTGTCTCATTGGCAATCATACCACATCTTCTTTTTTATATATGTGTACTAAGTTTCAAGTTGATTGGACTTCAACTTCATCAAAAACTACCTCGACCAAAAACTTTAACCTGAAGTGGGAAGAATGGATAAATGGATGAACAGATGAAGGAATGGACACACAGACCAGAAAACATTATGCCCATAAATGGGGCATAAAAAGTTCCAACCATAGAATCCACATCTAGGTGATACGAACCAGAGTGATTTTGTTGTAATAACCTATATACACTTTAGAAATCACCAGAATTTCTTCAGTTTTTTTATTTTTAACATTTTATCAATATAAAATCATCCTGACATTCAATATTGAAATTACACCAACCCATGAATTTAAACAATTAACAATAGATAAAAAGAATACACCCTACATCATGATCATGTCTCTTAAAGAATTTCTATCCTGTTAAAGTAAGAATATATATCATGTTTTTATCATTGTAAATATTTGTTTATGTTTGTTTAGTTATGGTATATGAAGATAATTCAATTCTAACCTATATGTGTCTTGTTTATAGAAATATTTAACCTATCACAAATATCCCGCTGTCTTCTATCAACAAAATAAAGTTTTCCAAATTTTTCTATGGACTCAAGTTTACCTAAGTAATTGAAAAACTATACAACCTTTCAGGCCACAGTAATCTGGGAAATTGATATTCATATTCATAATAATATTATAAATTGAAAATACTAAATTGTTAAAAGTAAAAAAACTGGTTTCAATTAGAAAATAAACAGATTTTAACTAGGGATAAACATACAAACAAAACTATAATGTCTTTACCCTTTTCTCTACTTGTACCATTGAAATTAAACTGTCAATATTTAATCTAATCTATACACTTTTCCTAGCTTATTCAATTAAGTCATTTGGCAAACTAGAGAGTTAAAGGTTTTGAATATTTTCAAATATATCATTTTACTTCTTCCCTCGTTGAAGAGTACTTTAAATTTTTTCGATGATTTCTCTCAACTTTCATAACAATGGAGGCTCAGTAGTATAATGACTGTAGTATATGTAGAGTATGTTATATCATTTAGAAAAAATTAACAGTTAACCAAGAAAACTCCCACATACTTTCAATTTAATCAAACTTTGTCTATATCAGTAGTGATTTCTACAATCTTATATTATTATAACATACAAAGATGAGGGGTTGGGGGATGAACCTTTATCCGGACTCAGGGATCGGGTGTTTTTAAGCTCTGGATTTTGGGATTGATTCTTTCGGGATCCTGGAAGTCTTTTTTCGAATTTCGGGAATTCAGGATTTAAATTTCTAAAAGTTCAGCACCTCAGTATTTAATGTTTTTAAGCCCAGTTTCAGGATCAGGACCACTCCAATCTCTCCCCCAAAGATCACAGCTGAATTTATAGTTTTATCTTTTTATTATAAAGGGTTAATTCTACATGTAGATAAACACTTTTTCTGATGAGGTGCAATAAATGTTTAATTTCTTTGTGATGTAAACAGACAGCAAATGTCATGCCATCTCAATACAAAACATTTATGAGCAGAGGATTATATAATATAATCAAATACGAACTTATAACCCCATCGAAGTATCATACTTAACATGAATTTAAAAAAAAAACAACCCAAAAATGAACTAGAGGCTCTAAAGAGCCTGTGTCGCTCACCTTGGTCTTGTGCATATTAAACAATGGACACGGATAAATTCATGACATAATTGTGTTTTGGTGATAGTGATGTGTTTGTAGATCTTACTTTACTGAACATTCTTGTTGCTACAATTATCTCTATCTATAATGAACTTGGCCCAGTAATTACAGTGGAAAATATTTTCTAAAAATTTACAAAAATTTATGAAAAATGTTAAAAATTAACTATAAAGGGCAATGACTCCTTAAGGGGTCAATTGACTATTTTGGTCATGTAAACTTAATTTGTAGATCTTATTTTGCTGAACGCATTTGCTGTATACAGTTTATCTCTATCTATAATAATATTCAAGATAATAACAAAAAACGGCAAAATTTCCTTAAAATTACCAATTCAGGACAGTAACCTAACAACGGGTTGTCCGATCCATGTGAAAACATCAGGGCAGATAGATCTTGACCTGATAAACAATTAAACCCTGTCAGATTTTCTCTTAATGCTTCGGTTTTTGAGGTTATAAGCCAAAAACTGCATTTTACCCCTATGTTCTATTATTAGCCGTGGCAGCCATTTTGGTTGATTGGCCAGGTCACGCCACACATTTTTTAAACAAGTTACCCCAATGATGATTGTGGCCAAGTTTAGTTTAATTTGGCCCAGTAGTTTCAGAGGAGAAGATTTTTGTAAAAGATTACTAAGATTTACGAAAAAATGGTTAAAAATTGACTATAAAGGGCAATAACTCCTTCAGGGGTCAACTGACCATTTTGGTCATGCTGACTTATTTGTAAATCTTACTTTGCTGAACATTATTGCTGTTTACAGTTTATCTCTATCTATAATAATATTCAAGATAATAACCAAAAACAGCAAAATTTCCTTAAAATTACCAATTCAGGGGCAGCAACCCAACAACAGGTTGTCCGATTCATCTGAAAATTTCAGGACAGATAGATCTTGACCTGATAAACAATTTTACCACATGTCAGATTTGCTCTAAATGCTTTGGTTTTTGAGTTATAAGCAAAAAACTGCCTTTTACCCCTATGTTCTATTTTTAGCCATGGCGGCCATCTTGGTTGGTTTGCCGGGTCACGCCACACATTTTTTAAACTATATACCCCAATGATGATTGTGGCCAAGTTTGGTTTAATTTGGCCCAGTAGTTTCAGAGGAGAAGATTTTTGTAAAAGTTAACGACGACGGACGACGATGGACGACGGACGCCAAGTGATGGGAAAAGCTCACTTGGCCCTTCGGGCCAGGTGAGCCAAAAAAAGGACTCATTTTGGAAGAGTTATCTCCCTTTCAAATGTTAATTTCCACAAGAAATTAGAAATGCTGATTTTGAGTTTTCCTCAAGTAAGATTTTATGGGACTTTTTCTGTGTATATTTGAGGCTTAATGCTATTGATTAGAACTAAAACATTTTCTGTTGTAATTAGTTTGAGGTTCAAACTTAGATTGACTGGACTAAAATGAGCCAATATGGGTAAGATTGTGGACGTTCATTTCTCATATGAAAAAGAGATAATTGTTGGTTCTATGTTTTAACTGCAATATTTCTTCTTTCAAGCCCCAATATATGGGAGTATGAAAACTAGTTAAGAAATTCCACACATGTATGCCCATCCATTTTGGCCATGGTCCCAGCAATTGTAAAAAAAGACTGTCAGACATCAGGAACAATCTGAGACTTATGATGTGGGTGAACTTTGAAATGTCTTTTTGCTATTTTTGTACTTGTGTTTGATGGATTTGTGTTGTAAGGTTAATAATGTCAAATCAGACTAATGGTTTTTGTAAGTCTCATTTTTAAAAATTGGTGTATCAACAATATAATAGCTATAGGAACATGTGGTATGAGTGCCAATTAGACAACTCTCCATCCATTAGTAACAATTTATAAAAGTAAACCATTAATAACCTTATATAGCCTGGAACACTAACGCTAAGCATTTAATGAAACTAATTATTCTTTTTTCATCCTCTATCAAAGCTTTTCTAAAAACAAATTGATATGTATACTTTTTAAAAAAAAAAAATAAATAACAGCTTTGTTTTATTCAAGATATATGCAAATTATGTCTTTGTTGCAGAGTAAAATATAACATGAACTGGACATAAAACATACAAAATGCCTGCTTTATCTGCAGACATAAAACTAGCTGCAATAATAATAACTGACAACTAGTTTATCAACCAATTAACTATAGGTAAATAAAACATGACCTCAGAAAATTTATTTGATTGGGGGTGTTGATAATAACTTGCTTCATAATAAGTTTCTGTCAGTCCTATTTAAACAATTATACAAAAAAGTCTTTATTTCATACCAAAACAAGAGACTATAAGTCCTTAATTAAAGTTTGTAATTTACAATATAATAATTTCAATGTTGTATGTTTTGCTACCTTTTGGTAAGCATAAAAATGTTTATACATGAATATTTTGTTTTATTACGTCAGTAGTATGCTTTTCAATAGATACTAAATAATTGTGCAAGTGGTGACTTTAATATTTTGTGCATTTTATTGGAATTATTAGTAAAAAAAATATTTTTTACAGATTCTATTGCCCTGTGCTCAGTCTTCACAGACTCTGTTAAAATTTTGTCATTAAGTGGGCAGTGACTCCTACATAATCATTCCACAAATTCAGTTTATTTCACCTATTTGTAGATCTTATCTTGCTGATCATTTTTTATGTTCAAAGTTTCTTTCTATTTCTTATAAGAATAAATCTACAAAATCAGTAAATTTCACCAATTTGTAAAATCTTAATTTTCCGATTCTTAATGCTTCTTACAATCTGTTATAGTTCAAGATAATAGGCAAAAACACAAAAATGGGTAAAAAGTAGCATATAAGTGCAGAACTCCTATTTAAGTTGATTGGCAATTTCTGTACTGAAATTGATTATTATGATTTTGATTATCTTAGTGTCTCTCTTGCCATTATAGTTTTGAAAAAAATGCAAAAAATACAAAAAAAGTAAAAAAATATTTTGTCAACAATTACTCTCTTTAAAGGAGTCAGTTGTCAATACTAAATACCTTGACTTATTTGTAGATTTTATTAAGCTGAAATTTTTTCCTGGTTACAGTTTCTCTCATACGATCAAATTTTTTAGATCTTGCAAATGATCTGAAATATCTGTTCAATATCTGCCTTTGACAAAGAAATTTAAATTTCTACAGTAAAAGTGCTTTACAAAATGGAATGGTAATTAGCAATCAAAAATGCATCTTGTAATGATGCACAAAAATAAACATATGCTAACAGCAAAAAAATCCTCTAAAGATTATGTATAAAATTATCAACCATTTCTGAAGTGTATAGCATCAACTACCCCCATGTTCAAAGCTATGTTTACTTTTACAAAATCTGAACAATAGATTTGACTAAATCACTAAATACACAAGGTATGAAATGGATTAAGGATCAAAGAAATGCATAATCATACATCCAAAAATATCTTTTTTATAATAAACACCAAAAGTAAATATTTTACAACCAAAGCAAAGATTTCCTTTTCATGGACCCTCCCATCTAAGCTACAGTTACATTCAAATTTGTAGTTTGTTTAAACTCCCACCTGGTCTGAACAAAAGATCTGTGATTAAACACAGGAGACTGAAAAATATCTAGTAACCAATGTTTAGGTCAATAACTTTTACCCCCTTTGTAAAACTTCTAATTAAAATTGAAATATAGTTATGATTAATGTTGCCTATTCAAACTTGTTAGAATATGTGAATTTGTATGAAAGTTGATTAATATTAAGTTCAAACTTAGTATTGTAAATTCTTTTCCAACAATTTTGTTATGTGCCATTTCTTGACTTGATTCTAGAATAGAAATAATATAATAAAATTTACTTGAACAAAAGAGCAAATATGTCGATAAAAGAAACCCATTTCAAAATTTAATAAAAAAGCAAAAAATGTTTGTTTTTTTTTTATAAATATTGCATAAGGTTCGAGGAGTTTAGTGTAAAGCTAAAGTTTACACTTGCAGCAGTGTTGTGTTGCAAATCTCTACAGAACACTGACATCAGCTGTTATTGATTTTTTTTTATCGAAAGTCCGAAAGTTAGGCAGAAGTTGTCATTACCTCCGTCTTTTAGTTTTTCAATCTAAAATCGTTCATGCTGGTTGATGATCCATTGTGCTAAATATTATTGAGAGAACAAACTAAAGTAGTCTTAAACAGTTTGAATCTCCTTGTTTAATGAAGCATTTAATTTTTATATTCCAGTTATATCCCATATATCTGTTGGTACGTGGAAAATCAGTGAAATGATGTGGACTTTTTCCTATTAAGAACTGTCAAAATCGAATATGAATTTAATAAATGAGTCTAAATAGCTATTATCATCTCATTTGATTTTTGATTTTTTAATGAATTCTTTTTGTTAGAACAGGAAATACTAATCCATGAAAGCTTTACTTCAATCCCTTATATAAACTCTAAATCAAGTGTTGTATGATGGCCTCCGCTGAGTTTCGCTGCTAGAATTATGGTTATGGCAGAGTGCTTCATGAATATAAAACATCTAATAAAGATTTACACAAATATATTTACCTTTTTTGTAAACTTTAAGCAGGGAGTTTATCTATGTCTTTCAACTGCAAAAAAAAAGTGAATGAAAGGAAAACTGCAGTACGTCATAAACTCAAATCCACTTGTATGTTTTGCATTCAATTATAGTTTGGTTATGGCTTTAATCTTTTATGTGAATATTAAATGTTCATCCAACTATGCCCACAAATTTGGTTTTAATTCAATTTACATCAGCGGATAGCATCTTTTTGATATTATCATGCAACTACCTATTCAGCAAAGTAAATGAAAATTTATTTCAAGTTATTATAAAATAAACCACAAAAATGATTAATGTTTCATATACAAAATTTATCACTTTCCTCCCTTTTTTTGGCACAAGAAAGAAAGGTTGAAAAGTTCTTTACTTTATACGTATTATACCTACTTTGAAATCAGTAAGGAAATTCAAATTCATATAGAGATGAAGTTTAATATTAACCTCTGGCATACACATAATTCATTTTAAATATATCTTTTAAAAATTGTGCTTTTATGACAAACAGAAATAACTACCTTTTTAAAATTGAACGTGTAATATACCACCAACTCAATTTGCACATCCGGTTGCATAAGAAAAAGGGTTTGATTCTACATTTCACTAAAAAAAATTGAGTCATAAACATATATCTTATTGTTTCGAAGCACCATTATTTTTTTTATTTTTTTTTTTAATTTTTATAGAATATTGTGGAAACTTTAGGTTACATAGTTACTTAAGCTTGTACACAGGAAAAAAGGGGTGAACTTTGGATTGGCTACTTCCAGTGATGGTTATTTGCTTATATGCAATGAAATGTTGTGTGAAATTTAGTCTATAGTACTGGACAGGATAAAACTTTACTCATGCCAAGTATTTATTTGAAACAAACAAAAAATCTGTACAATTCTTTGAAAAATGCATATTTAACAAATACTATTAAATAGAGGAAATAAATGATGGTTTAAACCTGAATACATGAAAATATCTTTTTCTTCCATATTGATATCACTTTTCTGGAATCTCTTTTGTTGTTCATATTTCTTTAAACTTTTTATTATATCTACATTTCATTTCTTCTGTTGTGCGACTAGGTTTCCATTTTTACAGATTACTTTTCAGCAAAATCTCATCTTAAAAAATAGCAACAAAAAATTTCAGCGAACCATGTCTAAAACACAGTAACAAAAAATATCTAAACCAAATAGTACAATCATTTACATTTGTACTGACAAATAGTATTGAATGTATTGGAAAAATCAACTGTGGCAATGAAATACAATGTACCATCTTATTTGAGTCATCAACACTTACCTATCTCTTGTAGACAATTCATTCAACCACTCATTATCAAATTTCCATAAATTTAAGAAATAACTTTTTAAATAACTGAATTACACTAGTAAGATCCCAGTGACCATTAAGAATGCCACCAGTCAATAATAAGACCTATCACATGTAACAATTTAATTATCACCCTGTGTATAGGGCTGACATTACCATCTGCCCAAATCAATAGCTAACCACAGTTGGAAGGGTGTTATCTAATATTTATAGATGCTTATTTCATTAACCTCCCTTGACCAGTTAATTGTTATGTATTGGCCACACTTCTTATATCTATTATACTATTAAGCTGTTTTAGCAGAATAAAGCATGTTAAAAATTGTACTATTAAACCATAGTTTAGGATACAAGATGAAGGTTTTTTGTATATGTCCTCTACAGTATACCACTAGATTTTTGTTCAGTTACCAGTAATTGGTAACTCATAATAATAAGATGGCTGATAGATATTTAGAGTCTCTATGTTTCCAAAGTCTTAATGTTAAAATGAATGAACTCTTAATAGTAGAGAAAAAAAGGTATTGTCTATGGTACATGTAGTTATCTTGAATTAAAAATAATTTTGTCATTGAATAATATAGATAAAAGATGTGGAGTAAACATAAATCAGACAGAAACCCAATGAAAAAAATAATAATCAAAAGACAGCTAAAAGGCAACATACATTCTACAAAAATCAAGTGCCTATAGTCTTCAGAAGACTACATTTTGATTCATTTATTTAAAAAAGAAAAGAATTTTATTTGAAACAAGTAGAGGTACCAATGTGATTGTTGTGATGTATACATTCAATTGTATGAGCCAAGATTTAGCTTTTCTCACCCTTTAGCCTCTCAAGGTCCAATAAACATACTTATAAAAAAAAGAAGATGTGGTATTTGCCAAGGAGACAACATTTCACAAGAGACCAGAAGACACAGAAGTTAACAACTTCATAGACCACTGTATGTTTTGCATTTCTGACAACCATCTATCCAAGTACAGAACACATAAATTATCGTTTATGAAATAACCAGTATGACGAAAAACATTATACAAGGCAAATCTGGTGCAAAAAAAATAGTATGTCCGAGATAAAACAACTGTTTTAACAAATTGCAGCAACTTATTGCAGAATTTTTGTTTCCTCATAACAGGTGGCAGATTTTTCTACTAATTGCCTACATCTGTGTAAATCTATTACAAAAATTGGCACTTGTGATCTAACATAATTTATAGTTTTTAGATGAGTTCCAACAAATTACATCTTTAATACTAATTCAGGTAATTACACCTTTCTTGTTTACTAATACTTAAAGTTTTTATGGATTAATTACAAATGATCTAACAAATTTGTCTAACTTAATTACTGGTATTGAAATATATAATAAAGTTGGTGTAATTTTTGATTAAACTGATGAAATTCTGAATACCTACTAAAAATAGTGTTTTATACTTTATACTAAGATGGAAACATACATACAAATTCTTGAGTTACCATGCAATTTCAACAGCATAAAACTTTGAACTGTTTTGTGTTAACTGGTCTCTTATGGTTTACTGAAGTACTGCCATGAAGGAGCAAAGGCAAAACTGCATTATTTACATACAAATGTGTAAATACTAAGAAAATCATATTCATAAACTCTTTTGAAGATACATTTGAAATAATTGAATCTTATATAGAATCTGTGTCATAAAAAGTTAGGACCCCCCCCCCCCCCCCCCTAAACAACAAAAAAAGAAAGAAAAGCATTTAACTATTTTTACTTACATGAACTTATAATATTGATTTTATCATACACACAACACCTAGAACTGCTACTTCCTACAAGTTCTTTTCTCTCTCAAAACTGTCCATAAAGATTCCATGTGAACTTTTTAAAGCTTTGTTATAAAAGGACAAACACTGAAGGCGAGAGTAAAGAAGACTCAATGAGTTTTATAAAATGGCAACCATTTATGTACATGCTTTATTTTTACAGTTTTGAATCATACCTGCCTATATACTTTTTCCTCTGGCAGATTAGAATGAAACACCTTAGACAATAAAATAATTAAATCATCGTGAAGTAATGATCAAATATCCTATCTAACCACAGTAATTTGTCTACCACAAGGCAAGGACAACACCTTACTCTATGAATCTTTTAAAATCAGGTTCATCAAGTTTCATCTGAGTGTTTGTAATGTAATACAAAGAAAATAACTAGTCAAGTAAATGAAGTAAGAAAATAGAGAAATTCTTAAAGATAATGTAAAATTGACAAAAACCTTTCAAGAAAAAAAAAAAGAAAAGATAAACTAATATAAAAAAGAAGATGTGGTATGATTGCCAATGAGACAACTCTCCACAAGAGCTCAAAATAACACAGAAATTAATGACTAAAGGTCTTCAACAATGAGCAATGCCCATACCGCATAGTCGGCTATGAAAAGCCCCAATATGAAAATTTAAAACAATTCAAACAAGAATTAGTCTATGCTAGGCTAGGTCTGAAATTATGATATCTTAATTCATACATTAAAAATGTTGTTCACATTTGCCAAAGGCCATAACACATTTCATGCCCTCAATACTTGACTCATATTTTAAATGCTAACATGTGAGTAACCATTTTACAGTTTATTCAAAACAGACTTTATACATAAATGCTATTGTTTTATTTTCGTTTTATTTTCAAAACATTGCCTTCCTACATCCATATCCTGAAGAGATCTCTGACTAAAAGATGTATAATTTGGCACTCAGTTTACAAACATTGCCAAAAAACACTTTAAGTTGGACAAAAAATTTACAATTATAATGTAAACTGTACCCATTAACCATAAAAATATTTATTCATACAGTTTCAAAAGTTCAAAATTTAAATATCTTGTCATAACATTATAAAAGTGCCGATTGACCAGACAATGCCAGAACTATTTTGATTATAGAGGCATTAATAACTTCATTAATTTCCAATAAAACTGCACCTAAAGTAGTAACAAGTCGGTAGTCAGTCAGTCTGTACTACAGGAAAGGTTTAGTGTCCATGTACATTTAGGCTCCATATGATGATCTTACAATATTTACTGAAGACAAAATTTCTGAATAATTTTATTGTATAAATACTATTTTTACAATTTGATTTTATCTTCTCTTGTGAAACATGAAAATTGTATATATTGTTTACTGAAGATTTTAAAATGTAATGATCCTTTTTTATGTTTTTTAAAACTTGATAAGAAATTTCTTCAAATATTCATACAGAATAAATTTATGATGTGCAGAGCCTCAGAGTCAGTAAAATGCTACCAGCCCCTGTCTAAGTATCAATCCAAAATAAATTATTTGACAAGGTTCTTGTCTAACTTTATAGTATTGTTTTAAGGACACCTACTCATTAACTATATAATGGGATGATTTGTCAGTTAAGGTGTGAGTGATAATATCCTCAAGTCTTATGTAAAGTGCATGTATTTCCTGGGAGGTTTCTCTTCACACATATTTACAAAAGAGATAGTATATGTAATTAGTCATTATCAGATGCAGTAAGAAGTTAACTACACTGTATAAATCGTAATTTTGAAGAACCACTTCAATCGGTATTCAACTGGTATTTTATTTATCTGAAAATGTAAATATTCGAAAATCTGTTGGCTTTTTTGGCTTGTCCTTTAATGTCTAAGCCAATAAAGTTGGAACAAACCAATCTTTACTTTTCACTCAATTTTAATAAAAACATCCCAAGAAAGAACATCAATTGAAGACCTTAATATAAACATGATTTCTGTTAAAGATATTTTCAGCCAAAAAATTCTAAGAATATGCTTTCTGGTGGCATGATAATACCAGGTGCTTAAAACGGATATTTATAACTTCACACTCGGACTCTTAAAGAACACACATGACCAATACTGCACTGGATTTTAATTAATCAAATCCTCCCCTAATTTTAAAGGTGTGGGTGGCCACAGTAGGTGATAATTGGTAACAAGATTCTAGACAAGTTAAAAAATGTTTCTGTACAAGAGATCAACAGTTTGTAGCAGTTTACCTGTTGTTTTGTAATGATTTCATCAATCATTGGCCAGGTCTTGAGTAGAAATATAAGTCTGGTCATTTGTCTACTGTCTAAAACAAAGAAAAGATCAAATTTATACCCCTAATTATAAAATCCTAGGTATGCCATCTAAAATGTATGAGTATCGCCTGGCATAACTCTTCAAAACAAACTATTCAATGTATTTGGGAAATTTCTTGCGCAATTTGTTTTCTCTTGCAAATGTAATTAAAAAGATATATGTCAAAACAAACAGTTGGCCGTAAGAAAGGTAAAAAAACTCCACAAAAGAATTTGCTAACTAATTCTTTGAAAAATCTTTTAGGTTTATCTAATTTATATACACTTCAAGTATATTAAATACAAAATGCATGATCAAGAAGCTGAGTCAAGAAGATTCTCCCTACTGCATATCTAAATCTTCAAAATTCTAGTGAATACCCTGACTATGAGGAAAGGTGAAGCAAAGAAATGATAGGGGATTTATTAAGAAACTATCCTTTGACAATCCTGTTATTTTTGTATAAAATACTACTTATGATTTCTGTCAAGTTGACAATATTCGTTGATTTTATTTGCTGATCATTCCAAGATTAAATTGTCTTTCAAGGGCAGTAACTCCTATAAGTGGTGCAGAAACATATAATATAAACAATGTTGACTTATTCATTAATCTTAACCTGGTCATCAGTTATTAAACAGTTTCTTTCTGTCCACTATATATACAGTTAAAAAGAAATGGATGAATATTGGTCATTCAAGGACAAAGATTCCTAAAAGGAGTGAAGTGACTATTTCCCCAATTATTTAAAGATCTTCTGCTGTTCATTCCATCTACTACAGATTTCTCAAAAAAAAAAAAAAAATTGACAAAAATCATCACTCAATAACTGTTATAAGCAGTTGATTGACAATTTCAAATAATTACAATTTCTCTATAAACATCCACCTATTGTAGATACTAGGATTACAATTTTGTAAGCCAGACACGCAATTCCTCTACAAAAAGACTCCATCAGTGACACTCAAATCAAAAGATAAAAAGGGCAAATAAAGTATGAAGTTGAAGAGCATCATAAATCAAAGCTAATAGCCAAATTGTATAATATTGGTGAAAATAAAAACATTTAGGGGCAATAACTCATTTAAGGAGTAACTGGACAGTAGTTTTGTTTGTTTTATCATGTATATTACATTCATTGGCGGATCCAGGGGGTTCAGAACCTCCCTTTTTTTGGTTGATCAATGTATTTGAATGGGGACATATAGTTAGACCCCCCTTTGTCCTGGTTTGGGACCACCCCCTTTTTACAATGGCTGGATCTGCCCCTGACATTGCATTTCATGAGGGCCTCAGGGAAGATTAGTGTTATAGCTAAATGTATAACCCTCTTTAAATAACGAATTAATATTATTATTATAATATTCTTAGTTGCCATGACAACACCTTCCCCCTACTATAATACCTATATTTGTTAGATCTTTTCATTATTGCAATGACTGGGGAAACATAAGTTTTAGATTCCTGAAACAGATCTATCCAATTGTCCATCTAACTTGC
Organism: Mytilus galloprovincialis; assembly: GCA_037788925.1. Lineage (NCBI taxonomy): Eukaryota > Metazoa > Mollusca > Bivalvia > Mytilida > Mytilidae > Mytilus > Mytilus galloprovincialis. The sequence goes on along the minus strand of CM075335.1, from coordinate 57,002,378 downwards.
ATCTGAGGGTCATCCATTGATTATGAAAGTTATGCAGAATCTATCTGATAGGAAAATCTTGTTAAACGTAATAATCTTATCTTTTATAATCATGATAAATAGATACTTGATGGGGCTATTTATTTCATCTGATATTTCAACAATTTCATGAATAACTGTATTATAAAAGATGTTGTAAATCTTCCTCCTATTCATTGTCCCTCCCTACTGATTGTCAGTTATTTATGTGATGCCATAACAGCTTCTTCTTAAAACACATTATGAAAAATTACATGCTATGTAGGTTATTTTCAGAAGAATTTAACTGAATGTTATTGTTAGCAATATCATTAATATACCTAAAAAGTTTGTACTGAAACTGCTGCAACTGCCAACAGGGGGAAAATAGTAGAGCAGTCTAGAGAATAAAAAATAATTAGTTCAGACTGCCACTAATCAATAGACAATAAAATAAGACCAAAATAGTCCATACAAAACAATACAAAATAGGAAAATTGAGTAATACAAACACTACCAATGAAATAAGTAGTTGATGGCAAGAAGACAGCTAAAAACTGAAAACAGAAGCAGTGTCTTACTTAATCTGTTTTAGTAAATGTGACCTTGACCTTAGACCAAGTGACTTCAAAGTTTATAGAGATCTTTGTTTTAATGATCACAAAACATTCAGAAGCCACTTTAGTAAGTTTGACCTTGACCTTCGACAAAATGACCTCAAAATTCATCTTTTTCTCATTATATGCAACCATACCTCAAAATAGGGTTGAAGTTCCATATGTCTACTTTTCTTAACACAATGAGCAAGCATACCATATACCAGATGTTGTTATCCAAATAGTCGTCATAAGTGAGAAATTTAGGTGATTTTTTTATTTTTTTATTAAGCAGTTGCTAAACCCTGAAAATAAGATCAAGGACATATGACCCACAGAAACTTTGTACCACTTAAGAATCCAAGGTATGAAGCATAAAGTCTGTCTACCTTGCAAATATAAATCTTAAAAAACAAATATTTTACACTGATCTTGTCATCACTGCCAGATAAAAGAATTGAGATCAGAGGAAACAGGGAATAAGTCAAAGAAACAACAACCAGATCAAAGAGCAGAGAACAGCACAGAGGCCACCAATGAATGGGTCTTCAACACGGGGAGAAAATTAGCACCTGAAGGTTGGCTTCACATAGCTCATAAACAAAAATAAATACTAGTTCAGAAAAATGGATGCCACACTAAACATCAAAACATATAAATTTACCAAAATTTAAAAAAACACACAGGACTAAAAAAGGCTAGAGATTCCCGACTATGGACAGGCACAAAAATGACTTGCGGTTAAACATGTTTGTTAGATCTCAATCCTCCTCTTATACCTCTAGCCAATGAAATAAAGAAACACACAGCAATACTCACATTCAAACTAAGCTGAAAGAGTCTGATGTTAGAATAGGTACCTGACGAAACTAAGCAAAACACCAATAAACAAAGGACTATACTAGCAGTTACTGACATTTCAGTTCCAGGCCTCAATTAATTAACTTTATTAAAGCACAAATTAATGTAAACTAATGAAAATATCATGTCTTCATCATCTCACATTTCTACCACTTCAGTTGCAGGAGACAAAAATGGAAACTTCAAGACAGAGAGATGATGGACAAAAAATATAAAATAAAGGGAACAAAGGCCTTCAAAGTTGCTCTGACATTTTACACGGATGAAGTTCCTTGCCCTAAGTAGGTTGATGCTCTGCTTAAATATCTTGATACATTGCTGCCTATCTGTAACAACTGAATTTCGATACATGTTGAACATCTCATTTATTAAGATTTGAATACCTTTGGATTGTAATGACAAAATCTGACACTGTATCACAATAAATCTTTCAACAAAGGTTATAGGCCTTAACTTTATAATGACAAGGGACTCACTACTCTTCAATTTATGTAAGTACATGCAATAGTAAACTACTTATATCAACAATGTAATGTCTCTTTCATTGCAATATAACACGTCTTATTTCAACACCATAATAGCTATCTTACCTCAAATGTATTATCTAAATGAAATGGATAACATATGTTTGAATTTGTAATAAATATTAAATCACATTTATAAATGAGCCAGTGTTTGCTTTATTTGGTTTTTGTTGGTTTGTACATCAAGTGCAATGTAGGTTGCTTGTAGAATTTTAAACTTGATGAAATTTTAGAAACTGATTGACATAATTCAAATGTTGTTAGTATTGGTATATTCCTCATATGAAATTGAAATTTCAATTTAAATGATATTCAATATTTTACAATTCTGACATCGAATGATTTGTAGGTGCAGTCAGACGCAAGTTAAAATACATTAAGAGAAATTAATAAAGTTCATCCTATAAGACACAATTCCTAAAAAAGACACTAGCCATCAATAGAAAGGCCAACCATATTGATATTTATATAATATGTAGGACCTAAAACTACTCATTCCACATGTAATCATATAAATATCAGTACAGATTTTTTTATTTTTATTCAAACAATTACAGGAAACTGCAATAATAAATGGCAATAGGAGAAAATAAAGTTTCAAAAATTTGTTTTGAAGTCCAATGGTCATATCTAAGAAAAAGAAATAGGTCATCATGCCATCTGGAACTACAAAAGTACATTTTTTGTTTTCTTCAGTCAAAGTGTTATAACAAAGGGGACGAAAAGAAAATCTATTTGAGTACATGTATATACCAAATAGAGGCTCTAAAGAGCCTGCGTCGCTCACCTAGGTGTTTGTTCAACAGAGGACACTCTCTGTCATTGTAGACAACAATAGACTTCATGACAAAAATCTCTTTTTTTTTTGATTTTGTACAGCTGAACATTTTTCTGTTTAAAAGTTTCTCTCTATCTTTTTTAGTTTTTGCTCACAATACAAAAGATGGTAAAAAAAAATCATTTATGGGCAATAACTCTTTTGTCATTCATTTTTATCTTATTAGAGGGTGGTATAGGGTTATTTTCGTGCAATGTGTTTTGCCAATTTTATTTCACATGCAGCTGTAAAAAGGTAAAAAGGATCATCGTGAAAGAAGTTTTATTGGATTGTTCATCATGAAATAGCAATTTTATTTTGTGTTCTTCCATGCATATACCCTCCCCCCCTTTACGCCCTTCTTATAAGGCAAAACACAAAATGGCAAAATTTGTCATTAAAGGGCAAAATCTCCTCTAAGAAGTCCTCATACAATTTAGGTGTAAATTGATAATTGGTAGAGCTCAACATTCTGAACCTGTAAGATTTTCTCTTTTGGTACGTTAGTTTAGTAGAGGAGAAGGTTTTGTAAAAGTTGAAGACATAGGACACTAAAAGATGAGAAAAGAAGGTTTTGTAAAAGTTGAAGACATAGGACACTAAAAGATGAGAAAAGCTCACATTGCCCTTTTGAGCAAAAACGTACAATCCCATTTTTAGATCTGTTTTTAAGTTCTATTCATAGTTATGTTCTTAGACAGGAAAATGAATTGCTTATGATGATTATGTGAAAGGATTGTTTTAACTTGTTCACTTGTTTCGATGATGATTTCAGCAATGTTACGACATATGATCAATTCAAAGTATAGAGTAAACCTTCTATATCAATGTTTTAAAATGATTATCCCATCATAATATTTTCTAGTAATCTAGCCAAATTGCAATTGCCTTTATTCATTATTTTGAGAACTTAAATTCTATTTTCACCATAATAAAAATCAAAAGAAGTATTTAGTAGTGTAGATGGACTACCAAGTAACAATCCAGTATTATTTTATTTTTTTTACTTTTCATATATTTCTATTGCTAATAAGCTAGTTGTAACTCATTGTTTCAATTTGAAGTTGCCTCCTCCACCCCACCCTATATAAACAAAATACATGCATGTTGTAACTTCAAGAAAACATTTTAAGAAAATGTTACAAGATAGTGTTTCAATATAATAACTGCAAACTAATACAACATATAGACCAATAAAAAAGTACAGTACAACAAATTACCTCTTGGAAGCAAAATAATGGAACGGAACTTCCATCAATTTAGATAATAGACTAAATTAGTTGCTCAGAATAATTTATTCCACTACACTGCCTATTTTTCTAACAATTTGCTGGTCACAATTATATCCCCTGTTTGAAAATCTATCAATAAAGGTCGATCAAGTAAAGAAGAAAATTGGTTTGGAGTTTGACTTCTGTTTTATGTGTATTTAATAAGGCAAACATTTGAGCTGACCAAATGACCCATGATATAAACTAGACATAACTGCTGAGAGACAAATAACAGAAGCAATTTCACTGCCTCATAATAACATTTTCATGTTGATGTTCAATCCAGAAAGATCAAATACTATTTTTAGTGTAAAGCAGAGACCATCAAATTATTATACAAAACAAGGATTTGGGATTTTAAATAAGCAAATTGATTTTAAAAAACTTTTGAAACAGGAAATGTTGGACCTTCCTTAAATCTGATAAGGCAAACTGAGATTATATAGTATTTAAGAAGCCTGACCCATCACACCACTGCATCAACTATATATCACCTATAAAAGTATGTTTTTCCCCATCATCATCAAATTACATATGCATGTACTTCTAATTCAGCAAACATTATATTGTACATGAATAGAAAGCCAAAAACTATAGTTATACCAGTAGATCTTTATGATTTACCAATACATATGTACTTATTTATCATTTCTAAAGAGGTGAACCCCTCTACTGTTTTTTTCTCAAATTAAATGAAGCATTTACAGCAGCTGTTTTAAGTTTCAAAATCTATCTTCTCCTCTTCACCTAAACAATGAGCTGATCTATTGTTTAACATACAATGTGTTAATGTCTACTACAATACCTTAGTAAGTGGTTAATTAACTATTCCACAACAAACATATGTCTTCCTACATTATATAAGTACCTGCATATGCTCATTAACTGAAAAATACAGATAACTTTTTGTCCAAATTCATAAAAAATTCAGTACTTGGTGAAGATATAAAAAAGAACATGTGGTATGATTGCCAATGAGACAACTATCGACAAAAGACCAAAATGACACAGACACTAACAACTATAGGTCACCGTTGTTTAATTTTTTTTTTTTAATTTTAAGTATTTGTTTTTTTGTTTTCTTATGCAAAAAGATAGTCCGCATAATCTTCTGAAAGTTTTAATCTTCTGACTCAATGCCATTATTATCAATAAAGAATCAACAAGATATTGTCAAAATGACTGCAAATATAAAAAAAAGATGTGGTATCATTGCCAATAAGACAGCACTCCACAAAAGACCAAAATGACACAGAAATTAACAACTATAGGTCATTGTACTGCCTTCATCAATGAGCAAAGCCCATACGGAATAGTCAGCTCTAAAAGGCCCTGAATAAATAATTTAAAATAATTCAATGAGAAATCTAACCGCCTAATTTATTTACAAAAATAGAACGAAAAACAAATATGTAACACATAAACAATCGACAACCAATGAATTACAGGCTCCTAACTTGGACAGGCACATTCCCGATTTAATTACATTTATAAGTGTCATTGTTGCAGTAATGAAGGAACATAACTCCCGAACTGCATTAAATTAGATGAAATCATTTATATAGAACTTTAAAACCATATAAAAAATTTGATAACAATTGGTAGAACAGTTTTCAGCTTACGACATATTATAGACCCAATGCTAACCAGAATAATCCAGTAGTTATATTTCACACGGCGAGTTAAGACTTTGCCGGCAATTATTCACTAAATCAAGGACCATAACTCCTGAATGGCAAGAGTGAACATTGTCAGTATTGAACTCAACCCCAATTTTGTTATCAGTAACATATCAAAAATTTTGAAATCACTGGTTGAAATATACACAAGTTATTGAACAGACTGAAGCGTCCGGCTTGTCCCCTGTACAACCAAAAATCAATTACCAGTATTTTCATTGGGAAAACCTGGCTTATAAAAATTAAAAAAAACTGCAAAGAAAAACTGAACGTCTTGCAATTGCTTAGTTATGAACATTTGTCAAAACATTTCACTTCAGGCTCATGTAGTTCTGATAAATTTGTTTTATTAATAAATGTAACAGGGCAATTAAAAAAAGAAGATTATCTTTTTTAATCATCAATCACATCTACAGAAATACATAAATTAAAAGAATATAGTAAAATACAAAAACTTTCCTTTGGGTCTTATCACTTTAGATTTAATCATGACTAATGTCTTCAGAGGGTAATTTGTGGATTATTTTTTGGAATAAACAAATACCTTAGAAATGTTATGAATGAATGTGATAAAAACAATAAATCTGAATGAACTAACTGTATCCTTGTGGGATTCTATTCATTACAATTATTGGTTTGATGAATTTCTGTTACAAAAAAGATGAAAAAATACTGCTGTTAAAACTGTTTGACGCTATGTAAAGCATAAAGATATAGAAACCTCAGATTTCATTCCCATGTCCTCTCAACTCATTCTGAAATCAGCAGGTTATATCAATAATTTCTGGGTTTTTTTTATTCTTTAAATTCTGTCAATGCATAAAGTTTTATCTAGAAATTTACTTAGTAGGGAATTTGGCAGTCATAAAACACAAAACCAAACATCACAATTGAAAACACCACAGTACAAACCAGCTCACTGTTGAACGGAAGTATATAGTAAGCCATTCTTTTAAACCGTCAGCTCTGTTTTGGCCATAGACTTATAAAATATATATGGCTGTTCAAATCAACCTTTTAATAACATCTTCAATTTCAACTTCTTCCCATGCTGACATCATTGACGTACTGACTTTGACAAATCTCTCGATATCTCTTAATATTTTCACGACAAGCTCCTCAAATTGTTAAATCCATTCACAGTTTTTCTAAACTCAATACAGAATCACATCTTCCATTGAGGACCATATTTTGACATTTAGGTGTCTTAGCTTGTAATGTTTTTTTGTCATTGGGTTGTTGTTATATCAAAATGCCCCCAAAAAAATATTACTTACATTAAACAAAAAACATTTGTCATTTTACTTATTTTAAGCATTTAAAGAAATTGATTAACAGATTGTGTCACTCCACAGGTACCCGTTATGCTATCTTATAACCCAATACCCAGTTGAAACTATTATTTATCTCATGTCAAACTTCCCCATCTATCCCACCATGCACCAGACAGTAATTAAATCATCCACAGTACGACATGAGACAAAATTAATTGTCATAATCTAATAGTTGATATATAAATGTCCCAAGATTATCTTTCCTTCCCATAAAACTTTTTTAAATTCTGATGAAGAGATGGGTGCATAAGAAATCTTAAATGATACCATCAATGAGCCTTTGTCCTGGTATTTTTTATTTCTGATATTAAAATAGATGACATCACAGAATTTAAGATTATCTTTTTTACACCTCTACAGTCAATCTTTTAAGTATCAAATGCCCTGTTTGATTTATTGTATTAATTTTTCTTTCATTCATATTAAATTGCTCTGTTGCACTCTCATTCACAGAACATTGGCAAAAACTTTTAAAAGTGTTCCTTTTAAATAATATGATATCAAATTAAAACACATTATTTTGCACATTATTATTTTTTATATTACAGCAGAAAATGAACAAATGACGTAGTTACTGCAATTTCTCATTTTAAGTACCGGTATACTGAAATTACAGCAGTATTTTTTTTCAAGAAAACTTATACTATACATTATGTTAACACTTAAAATTGTCATTATTGAAATGCATTTTCATGATACATCTATCATAATACTGACAAATCATATTTAAAGGCCTACATTTGGTAAAAAAAAATATTTTCTTTACAATTTCTGAAAATGATTCCTTGAATTTTATAAAATGGAAACTCAACAGATTTGTAGCAAATACAGAATTCAAAAATAAAGACCAAACTATATATTTATATTTGATAAAGGATTCATAAAGTCATACATCACTTCATCTTTAAAGTAAGTACATACCATTTAAACCGTTCAGTCCGTTTGTCCCAATGAATTATATTTTTTTTATAATTAAAGATGAAGATCAAGAGCTTATGAATGTCCTGCGGAGATTTCACTCACCTTCAACAATGGGTAGACACCTCTGGCGACAACTTTCACGCTTTAGGCTGACGAGATCAATTCACCTTGCTAAGACTTTTTATACAAAACTATAAACAGTGACAATTATAAGCGATAAATTAAGAAAAACATGTCAAGAACCCTGCCCAGAGCATTGTCCAAAAAATCTCGTCCTGAGGAGTCTTGATGCAAACCTTCATAACTTAACCTGTTACAAACTACTTTAATTCTTTCATACTATGCCTGATTAACCAAATTAATCTTGTCCAATAAAGACTAACTCTGTTCATTTCGCACCTTTCTGTTTGGTCGAATATGACTTTATTGTCATGTCTTTTTCATTCCTAAATAAAGGCTTATTTCACTACAGGATGAAAACTTAATCAGCCTTCAAAAAGACATCTTTATATTTTTGGTTAATTTGTTCTATTGTTCAATTAGCGGCTTAGAATGACCAGTTTAAAAGAAAATATTTCATAAATTCTAAATAGTGGCGTTATTAATTATTGTAATCTACATCATAACGCCTGTCTATGCATACTAAAAAAGTTCTTATTAATCTGGACTATATTAGATCTCATTTTTACACAAACATAATTCTTTTCTTTTTGTTCTGGTCTTTAAAGGTTGCAACCCTTATCATTTAAATAATGGGAAAAAATCTGATTTTCACTCTACAAAATTGTTTTTGAAGTTTCGTTAAATAAAATTACCTGTAAAAAAAAACAAATGACTAATATGAGAATTGTGTTGCAAGATTTGAATATAAGCATTTATCATCAGGGAAGATACCAGCAACTATGATTGGAGACCATGCAACACAGTTTAACATGAAAGGAACAAAACATCAACTGGTCTAATTGTTCTTTGCTTCAAAATTAGCACCATGCCATGAAAATAAAATAATTGGAACAGTTTACAGAGCATTTATGGAAAATCATTCTCATTTTAACAGAACGAGAAGGGATATAGTCAAAATCTTAGTATCAAAGCTTTGCAAAAGCAAAAGTCATTCATGAGGAAAACAAACAGGTTTGGTTTTACATGTTAAATCTATCATCATTGGCACATCATAACTATCAGTCGTGGTAAAAAAAAAATCTATACAACACAGAATTTGGATCTGAATAATATTGCAAGCAAAGAATATTATAGAGTCAGTGTAGTTTTTACATTACCAAGACACCCAATATCACTAGATAATGAATGAATGTTTTCCAAGTACTATAATTGCATATCTATAAAGTGTTGCCTTCTAATTGCTCAAAACATATCTACCAATAGCTTTCTGAATATCACTGATCTTTTGTAACATAAAAGTTTGAAGCACTCTCTTTTTCTCTGTCTTTGATTTGAAAGTATGATAGAAATATAATTGCCTCTTTGTTTTACAAATTATCATTACAACACATTTCAAATAAATAGAAAAGGCTGTCACCACTTTAAAAAATCAGGTTAAAAATTGAAAGTGTTTGTATCTTTTAAAGACATATGCAAACAATATAAATCTGTTAAATCGCACAGAGAAATCTATACAGGAGATATTTGATTATACTCAAATCAGTGACCTTGTCCTTTACATATCTGTAATTAACACTTAATTGATTTCAAAGATTTCAGGTGCAAAGTGTCATTAACAGGTATGACAAATTGACAAGGTGATTTAAATCAAACCAAATGGCAATACTAGAGGTCCAAAAAAAACATGAGGTTGCAAAAAGGGAAAATATTTTTCTAGAATTTTGACTACCAGTATGAAGGAATATAAAAATAAGAAGATGTCAGATTCAACTTTGCAATGTTAAAGCTTTTTGTTAAATGCAAGATTGTTTCAAAAGTGCAAACTTTTTATAATGATAAAACAAGAATGTGTCCAAAGTACACGGATGCCCCACTCGCACTATCCTTTTCCATGTTCCATGGACCGTGAAATTGGGTAATTATCTAATTTGGAATTAAAGTTAGAAAGATCATATCATAAGCAACAAGTGTACTAAGTTTCAAGTTGATTGGACTTCAGCTTCATCAAAAACTACCTTGACCAAAAACTTTAACCTGAAACTCCCACTTTCATTTTCTATGTTCAGTGGACCGTGAAATTGGGGTCAAAAGTCTAATTTGGCTTAAAAATTAGAAAGATCATCTCATAAGCAACAAGTGTACTAAGTTTCAAGTTGATTGGACTTCAGCTTCATCAAAAACTACCTTGACCAAAAACTTTAACCTGGACGGACGAACGGAACCACAGACGGACAGACGGACGGACGAACGGAGCCACAGACCAGAAAACATAATGCCCCTCTACTATCATAGGTGGGGAATAAAAAAGTAGACATATAACACAATCATATTACCTTTTGATTCTATGGTTTACTCGGGTATTAATTACATTACAACTAACTTCCAATCTTTTCTCAATTTCATCTTTTGCATCACGCTGAAATAGAAATATAAAGGGATAAAATTGGAACAATAAAAGTATACTTAAAATCAGAAAACATTATAATATCAAGAAAGGGCAGATTCATTTTTATTTCTAATTAAAAATGGGTAATACATGATGTAAAGATGGATATTTGAGATACAATTGTGGTTGACTTAAATGCTTCAAAGAATGAATTACATGTGACTTAATACAAACATGAAAATTAACAACATGTATGTAGTGACAAACAATAGTTAAAGTTTCCCTACAGAATACAAGTATTTCAAACATCTCAGTCATTTGAAAATTTGACATATCATTATTTGCCAACTTAGAAATAACCAATTTCATGGACATTTTCTTTTGTGTTTTCATATCAATTAATGACAAGATGCAAAGTTTGATTAAAGTTAGATGAGAAATTGCAAGTCATAAACTTATGAAAATGATCAAAAGATCATACAGAACCCTCTTTCTCAAAGATCCCTCAAATGTATACTTGCATTCTTTTCTATTGTCACACCAGTCAATTATAATATTTACAACTTGACAAACAAGACAGCAATTATAGATACTCTTCTAAATAGAGTTATCCACCCCTTACCAAAATCATTGTCTTAAGGTGAAAGTATTGACAGGTGTGTAAACGGATTCCCTCCACTTAGGAGGTGTTGGGGTTGAGACACTGTTCTGGTATAGAATATCTCCTGCAGAGCAATATAGTTTACAGGGGGTCCAAAATACAATACTCAAATCAAAAAGTATGTAGCTTGCATTTCATTGTGCAGTTATCAATATATTGATTTTCACACGAGGGAAATAAAAGAAAGCCTAAATGGAATATTTTTCTTTGTGATTGTCTTTTTGTCTTGGCGGGGCATTAAGTGAAATATATCTGATAGTAGACTATTTAAAGTATTGCATAGCATTTAATAAATAAAATAATTGGAAAAAAACAGATAATAATATGAAACATTTTGTATTTGTATCAACTGCGGTGAAATAAGCCGAGTCATTGAACTAGTAATAATACAAGTGTAATAAAAACCACAAAAATATTTCAAATTTGTTGTACCTTAGGTCTTGTTATGAATAATTTGATCAAAAGGATATGAGGGGTATCCTTTTAATAAGACAAATACACAAACAAATTCATGAATGTTAATTAACCACTAGTTTGTCATTTTTTTTACTGAAAGTTATTACATTGTAGATCCTTTTTTTACTGATTAAAACTGCAAAGGAGGATGCATCTATACTATTAAACGAGAAGACCTCATTTTGGGTGTCGCTTCTCCTCCTTCCACAATAAATTAATCATCATGCCTCTGTGTCCTATAGGTAACATGTATAGTCGCATTTGTCATCCATTCTTATGATCATTCAGTTTGGGTTACTTTGGGATAAAAACGAAAAAGAATGCGTCCGGATATTTTCCCGTCATTGGACAAAACTTTAAGTCAGATTAGTCTTCCGGTTTGTGTTTTTCTGTACTTTGAACATACAAAGACTATGAATAAAGTATATAAATTTGCTTTGTGCTATCATTTTGAGTTCTAGCATGTATCATCCTTGCTTAACGTGTTTCAGTTTGGGTTATTTAGGGAGGAAAACGAAAATGAATAATATTTGCTATTTACTATCAATTAGTTTACAGTGGCGGATCCAGAACCTTTCATGAGGGAGGGGGCGCTGATTGACCTAAACGGGGGGGGGGGGGGGGGGGGGGGGCGTTCCTCTCATGTTTCAGTGATTCCCCATATAATCAACAATTTTTTTTCAACGAAATGGGGGGGCAGGGTCCCAGCCACCCCCCCCCTTTGGGATCCGCTTATGGTTTATATCAACGGCGGTCACTGCGGATATATTTCTGTATACTTACATACATTTATTTACTATGAATAACTGTTTTTGTTACAAAAACAGAAGGTATAAAAATCGGGGTATTTGGAAAATAGGGGGAGGGCAAAAAAATGTGCCCAGTCCCTAAGTACCTTTGACTTTTGATACCTCTCCTGAAATTCTTCAGTCAGTATATTTTTTTTTTACAGTTTACATACGCTCTATTTCCCCGCGATTTCGCGGGTGTGTTCTAGTATTAATTATTCCCTGAAACTGCATAACAGAAAAACATATTCAAGCCTTTCATAATTATGATAATTCTATATCTAAATGATTGAGTTTGTCGAATTAGGAGACTTCAGTTTAGGAATATCACTTGAGACGTAACTATGAGTTATTGACATGCTGATATCCATGTTTTTAATCTAGAATTGTTAAAATATATCTATATATACGAGTAAAAATTACACCCCAAAAGTTATTCTATACACCCATTATGCAGCAAAATATCTTTTTGGGTACATAACTTAAAAGAAATGATAAGATCTCACAATGAGGCTATTATGGCAGTTTTTTTTATGCTTTGGACAAAGAGTTTAAAACCCTTATGCCAATAAACACTGATTTTTTTAATTCAAGGGCCAAAAAAGTAGCATTATCTCAACTTCTCCTTTAAGGTTTGTATGGTTGCATTTGAGAGCAAACAAAGTTTACAATATGAAATTGAATATTTTTTTCGTCTTCAAATGGTAATATTATAAAGGAAAATACCCATTTCTTTGAATAAACTGATTTTTCCATCTAATATAAACCAATTGCCTACACCATGGTACATGGTACTGATGTCTTCTAACTAGCAATACTTCTTAGCGACAGGTACCTTTAACAGCAGTGCTTAGATTCTGAAATAAAATAATAGCACAATTTACAGATATTTATTGTTTTGTGTCATGGCATCAAGCACTTAAAGCCTAGACTTGCATTAGTAATAAACATTCAACAGACTTTTTAAATTGCTTGTACAATTATTTCAGAGTTTTTCTGGCATAAACATTTGACCAAATGACCAAATCAATAAATGATTATAGCAATTAAACTTATTATTTGACTATAAAGGGGAAGACTTAAGCTAAATCAAAGTATATAAAGATAATCAAACAATGTTAGATAAAAATACTGCATTTCCTGTATTTTCAACTAATTAAATGCTGTTATGCATATATAAAGGCAGCAAGCTTAGACTCATTTCTGGACATAAATTCGAGACACAAATGATATTTAATCCTGATGCCTGTATTTATTCCTTTTGTCAACTATCCTCATTCTTCTATAAACACTGGAGCTTGAGCAAACACCTTAATATAGAACTGCAAACTCAGTCATTCATATATAAACAAAGTTGACAAAATCATTTTCTTAAATTAACTGTATCATTTTACTTTCCTCTGTATTTTAATGCTTATTACCGGTAATAGAATGAAGGTCAATATGACTCAATTCTATCACAATCTTACAAGTGATCATACATACCGCAATAATAATCATACATATAAAGATTAGGAGATTTGGTATGTTAGCAAATAAGACAATAATTCACCAGAGTTCAAATAATGAGTATGTAAGCAGTTATAGCCATAGAAGGTCATCACAAGGGCACAAGTTCCATACCAGGAAAGTCACCTCCCAAAACATCAATATAATAATGAAACATAATATTAAACAATGGACAAAACCCCTACAGTATAGTCAGCTATAAAATATCCAGAAATTTCAAAGGAGAAAACTTGAAGCTTAATTTATAACAAAACAATACAGCTACACAATCATTCAATTATAGTATCCTAAATAAAAAGTCCTTGAACAACAAGAAACTCAATATTGCTAAAAGTACATAACTTACTATAGGTGTTTGATTGTCTCAAATAGTATTTTTTAAATTTAATGTCCTTCAAATTTGATTTGTAAATTTTCACTTAAGGATTATTCACTTTCAACTAAATTCAAGCCGCCTTAAGCCATTGAACTATCATGTAAAAAATGAAGTGATATGGTTGATTAAAATATATTGATAGTGCTGTTCAATCAGACTATCTTACCTAATACTTGAAACTGTATATGATACAGCAACTATTATAATAGAGAAGATATACTGGGAGATATTTCTTACTAATGATACCCTCACAACAACTGTGAACTGAAAGTTGAGGAGAGATGAATGTACGAATGTTTTACACAGTATTATCATGCTCACAAGAAGCTTGGTACAAAATTTCAGGAAGCTATGATTTGTAGTTTCTGAGAAAAAAACATGTTGAAAGTTTCTGGGTTTCAGGGTACATGTATAAGAATTGCTTTAAAAAAAATATTCTGATATAAGTATAGATTTTATCCACTTCTCACTTATTAGCTATATGGAGAATAATAATTATATTTTAATGTGAGGTCTGCAGTTCTAACGTTTCATTAAACAGACATCATACTTTGATATAAATCACAACAAATCTTCATTAAAATCTGAATTTTATAAAACTATATCATATAACACATCTATATAATATAATACAAATGAAGAGAAAAGTCACAATTTACATATTTATCAAGTCAAGATCATCTGAAGGGGAAAAATTCTTAATTTCATGGCTGCTCCAAGATCTTTAAACGTCTCATAAATTGTGGTCAACTCAGCAGTCTGCTTAATGAAGAATATTTGTTGGAGAGATCTATTTCATGTGATAGCATCTTCATATGTCATGATGTGTCAAATCATTGGGGGCACCATAGCTCAAAACATATTTTTTTCATACAAAGGTGAAAATCAGATAAATGTTTCAATTACTATTAAAGGGGCTTGTAAATAGAAAGTTTTTGTGAGGTGTTGTTATCTGGTTTACATTTTTTCACACATGACAATTTCAAACATACAAGCAATAATTGTAGAATTTTGAAGAAATATTTAAAAAATTTTCATGGACAAAGAATTGTGAAGATGCCTAACTGTTTTTATAGCGAAAATAGGATTAATGATTTCAAATTCAATTAGTGAAATCATCCTTAGCATTGGCAATTGGAAAAAGATGAGCGAAATATGTATGCCATGAGTTAAAACTAAACCATTGCTGATTTTAGTTCGAGAAAAGGAGAATATAGTACATTTTGTACTCTGTAAGTGATATCAATTTTGATCTTGCATTTAGCATTACAAGATTGATAAACAACAAAAAAGTGTGGCATAAACATATGATACAGATCTCAGTACAGATGACATGGTTCTGGAATACTGGAAACCATCATCTGATATGCTGGAGAATTACCCACTAACATTGGTATGATGCAAAAAATTGCCAAATTTCAATCAGTTTTTATCTGACTTTATCTTTTGAAAATCAAATGAACTTGAAATGAATTGATGTTTTTCTTTAAAGGCACATGTTCCACTGAAAGTTTTAAAAGATTGGTTGTATCTGAAGCAATAGAGATCTTCCGGCACATCCCAATACAGCTGCCGTATCTTCAATTTGTGACTTTTTTGTGTCTTAAAAATCATGAAGTCTTCCAGATATTTAATCTCGGGCTAAAAACAATAGTGTCTAGAAAAGGAAAAACATTGAAAACCCAGAGTTATTCATTATATCATTATGAGTTCCAAAATGTTGCAAACTGGCTTATAAAAAATAATTACATGACAAGTATACATGTATATCAAAGCAGCATTTTACTTAAGTCTGGTGTTTTTATATAAATAAACATGATCTTCATTTTGTTTGGCTACTGGTATTCAATTTACTTTATGACCATAATTCTCACAACTCATGTGTACTTTCTTTTCGGTGTCTCGACCTATGGACTTTTAAAAATTTCTTATTACGGTAATTTTTGTTATGTTAGGCATAGATGAAGGAGAAACAGGTCACTTTGTGGTCAATATGACCAATGATAAGTATAATCCTGATAAGAACTCTTAAGGAATGATTCAAACTGTTTAAACCTCTTATATAGTCATCATGACATTGTGAAATAACATATCAAGTATAACATGTAAATCAGAAGAAACATAAAAGGAACATTTGGTAAAAGTAGCTAAATAATATAAATTACTGATTTAAAGGTGTTAAGTGGTCCTGGACAATGGTCAATATAACCTTAGTCAGCTCTTGATTAAAGGAATTGGCCACTTAATTGCTCTTCAGTGTAGTAATACTTCACAGATGAAATAATATGGTCTCTCAAGTAGACAGATCAAAAGTAAAGAAGATCATTCAATACTTCAGTCGATACTGATCCAGCAAGTCCATTTATCAGTAAATCACAGATAAATGAAAGAAAAAGTATCTGGATGCAGTCTCTTAATCCTTAAGGAGCTTCTGCATGAACCACAGACTCAATAGATCTTATTGCTATTTGGGAATTTGGGACACTTGAATTATTAATGTCATACAACAACCACTTTTCTTTGTGGCGTCAGTTTTCTATTGTGGTCAAAATTTTAAAGGTACCTTTGTCATGTCCAATAATCCACACAAATAGTGATAATTAAGGTTTATTTTGACAACAGCAGTATGAGAATATAAAATTCACTGTTGAAATTTAAAATTTAGCGAGATATGAAAAAAGGGTCTTTCATCACAAAACATATGGAAATGTAAAGTTTGAAGTAATTTCATCCAGACAGATCAGAATACTGGTAAACAATTGCTTAAACATTATTTCAAATTCATATAAATATATAATTCTGAGATGACAAAAGCGTATCTTAAATTTCAACAATTGTAGAAAGGTTTTAGTAAACCAATCCAAGCATACACATTTAAAAAAAAAACTTATTTAAACCTGACAGTAAATGTTCACTGACTTTGGAACAACAAACCAAGAAACTTTCAAAATCACAAGTGAGCAATCTTTTATCAATTCCCAACAATGAAGTAAAATTTTGACAATATATCCAAGCATAGTCTGAAATTTTTGTGAAATATTGCCTTATATCAAATCTTCTTCTGATATTTGTAAAGACATGTGAATGAACAGACAGGTAGACAGACAGTTGACAGTATACCATAATAGGTCTCTATGATGAGCATAAAAAGAAGGGGTCAAGGACTGGACTACTTATAATTTCCTTTAACAGAAGTAAATCTGAAGTGAATGCACATTTGTATAAATTAATCAGTTTCCATTCCCCCTAGTTTCTAATTTCCCCAAATTACCGTTCATGTAATAAAAATAAAATTCTCTTGAGCAATATTAATGATTTTCACATTTACATTTTAATGATAATTCATTTTCAATCCTCAAACTAATTCAAATATTTAAATAATCTTTTTCACTCAAAAGGTGTAATAAATACATATTGTTTCTGAAATTTGAACAGATCATGATTGGTGATAAAGAAAGTCGAATAAATACACACTTCTGCGGAGATATTATCTGGGGATAAGAATCATAATCCTCAAGAAGGTGTTGAACATTTAATCCACAGAAAGTGGATTTAAAAACAAATACCTCAAGTAATCAGGCATAAATGTATTAAAAATGTTGACAAAATATATCTAACAATCTGAACAATGTATGAAGTAAGATATTTATATGAACAGCTAGGTTAAGTCAATTTTTAAAGACTTAAGTATAGGATTTAAATTTCAATTGTAAACTGATCCCTTTGATGGCTCAGGCATGAAATTGAAGACAAATTTTTATGGCATTTCACCAGGAATTTTTGTTCCGTCCTGACTTTTTAAACCTTTGAATTTTTTTATTCTTCTGGTCAAATTTGACCAACAAATTTCTGTCCAGTAACTATTATAGCACCGTCAGGTAAATCTGATAATATCTTCCATATAGGGAAGGGGAATAAATTACCTATAGTATGCAAGTCATGCAACACCCTTTGTTTTACATAAAACTGACAGAAATAGAAGTAAAACAAGGAATAAATGAAAAAACCTTCAAGATCAATAATCACAACAGGTGCAGGTATCAGGAATTTTGAAAAGAGCAAGTTGGGGCGGGGGTCAAGTCTGAAATTTTACAAGTAAAATTTTTACTGGGGATGGGAGTCATTCAATTTTTTTCCATGCAGGGCCGTAACTAGCCTCTTTTACTAGTGAGGCAAAATATATTTTTTGGCGTTGGGTCTGGGGGCCGCTCAGGCACTGAAGCTCTGATAAAAATAACGAAAAATCGTGCATACAAACAATACATCAACTCTGAAAACTAAAAGGAAAATAGAAACATGGATAACGAAAAACATGCATGGGCGACACCAGAGAGTGAAGAGAACTTGCTTCTTGCAAGACAATTCGTGAAAACAATTTGATATGAAGACAATCTGTTGTTTCAGTTTTTTTTTTTTTTTTTAATTGAAATTTCTAACATGAGGCATTTGCCTCAATGTAGTTACGGCCCTGCCATTGAAATATATTGTTACCCAACTGACCAGGTCTTTCTTTTGATCAATAAAATTGTTAGTGTTTAAAAAATTTCATTTTTCTTTAGTTTTTTTCTGTAAACTGCAGCTGTATTCAATTTTAGGTGAGGTCAGTAGGTTACCTTCTAAATGCATAATCCTTAGAAGTATTTCTTTTGTATAAACTAAGCTATTAATTATCAATTTTATCAATTTTTAAAAATATGATCAAAGTATCATTTCATCAATATTTGATCTGAACTGACCCAGTAATTACAGAGTAAGAACCCTTTGTTAAAGCACCATTTGACAAAAACTTTAGAAATTGTATCATGTTAATCTATCAGTTATGTATTATTACAAAATTTAGAAAGGTTTCAGTGTATAGAAACAATTTTCATTCATAAATGGAAAAAAAAATGGTTTCACTCGATCATACATGTGGATTTACTGTATTAGCATTTTGTTCATCTTATTTTGCTATTCACTTTTATTGTTTATTGTTTTCAAAATGCTAAAATAGGTTTATATTAAACTTAGCAATCTTTTTATTATTGCAAAACTTGCATTAGGATAGGTTCTGCAACAAAATAAAACTTGTATAGCTTTATTTATAACTAATATAATTTTGTCTATCAAATGGTCAAGAATCATAATAATAAATGCATGCACCAAATTTCTGAATATCTTGTACTGAAGGCATCAAATAATTATTTCTGCCATACGCAATAATTCTAAAGATAAAAGAAAATATATGCTAAAATAAAACAAGAATGTGTCCATAGTACACGGATGCCCCACTTGCACTATCATTTTACATGTTCACTGGACCGTGAAATTGGGGTCAATACTTTAATTTGGCATTAAAATTAGAAAGATCATATCATAGTTAACATGTGTACTAAGTTTCAAGTTGATTGGACTTCAACTTCATCAAAAACTACCTTGACCAAAAACTTTAACCTGAGCTTCACACTATCTTCTTCTTTGTTCAGTGGACCATGAAATTGGGATCAATACTTTAATTTGACATTAAAATTAGAAAGATCATATCATAGGGAACATGTGTACTAAGTTTCAAATTGATTCGACTTCAACTTCATCAAAAACTACCTCGACCAAAAACTTTAACCAGAAGCAGGACGAACGAACGGACGAACGAACGAACGAACGGACGGACGAACGAACAGACGAACGGACGAACGGAGGCACAGACCAGAAAACATAATGCCCCTCTACTATCGTAGGTGGGGCATAAAAATAAATCATCCTTTAAAGATTAAAACTCCTTCATGGAATCAATTTATGATGTCAGTCATATTGACATTTTTGTAGATCTTGTATTGCTAATCATTTTTCTGTATGAAATTAATATTCTGTACCAAAGATATGCTCCGTGGTGGTGGTAATTAAATGATGGGTAATTAACTGATATCACTTTACATGTAAGTTACACTATTGTTCAGATCATATTTATATATCTCAATCAATATGATCACATGGATATCCCCCATATTTTTTGCATTCAATGTTCGTTTGACACAAACAATTAAACACATTACAAAGAAAATTAAAAAAGAGCTCAAATATTTCAATTAAATATTTTTAAATAAATAAAATGATATAGACACCATCTAATTTAAAAATAATTATAACAAGAAATTTCATTAGTCATGTTAAATTTGTCACCTCCAGTTAAATCAATAGCATCCATCACAAAGTATACTACATTTCTTTCTATAACATGTCATCAATTATTAATATTATTTTATAAAGTATTTATACCCTAATTACTTAAAATTAGTAATTTGATCTAGAGTAAATATTTATATAGTGCAACCATTTGAGTAAATGATTATCTATGTACATGGACCAACTTTCTGGATATTCATATCTATGCTAGATACAAAAGCCATTTATCAAAGAAAGTCTTGCTGTTCTTCATCTTAATAGTAAATACTGGTAATTCCTAAGTTAATTCATAGGTTTGTAACACATTTATAATGGCATTGTCTACTATCAAGTCATGGGAAAATCTTTTCTCCTTCATTGGGGATTTTCATACCCAGAAAATTATAAGAATGAATATAGTTGCTAAAGTCAAACAGATTTTTTTAACATCTGTGGTGCTAAAGCTTAAAACCCATAACAGTAACAAATCTTGATATTTTAATACAAAAAGTTGAAAGAATAAGTTGATTTGCAGTAATATAATTCAATATAAATATCTCCCATTAAAAAATTTGAGAAATATTGAAATTTGATTCTGATTGAAGTTTTTTTTGCTCAATTTTGATTCAATTCAGCATTAAATAACACAAAGTCAGAAAGGATCAGTGAAAAGGAGCAGGTTCGCTATGGGCTGTTTTTGGCCTAAAATACCAACTAAATCTAATGAAAGATTTTTGACATTTCTAAAACACTAAGTGTCTACTCACTAAGTTTATAAAAAAATGTTTGACTGATTTGGTCATTAAAGATGCTCAAATTCAAACTTTAAAATGAAAAATCTCTCAAATATGCCATAAAACATCACTTTTCACATGTTTTTTTTTTGGTCTAAAATGCAAGTGGTCGCATTCATGTTCACTCTCAACCTTTATATATGTTATGTATCACCACCAAATACAACAGATATTCCATTTAAGACGAAAACTGTATTAAATGTTCAAATTGTGAAGATTCAGTAATATTGCATGAATTTATAATGTTATTACCTTATGTCTGTGCATTGTATTGTCAAAAACAACTCATATTTATGAAACACAAGTATTTTACTTTCCAATAAATAGCTAAAAGTTTACATATTAAAAAAGTTATAAAAATGCTATATTTTGGAGCTAGTCTTACCAGGCCTAGTCTCCTTTATGATTGACATTTCAACAAGAAAATACTGTGTATACATTTTTTTATGTTTCTGTAAATCAAACAAAACATACTATACAGAAAGATAGGCCTTTGTCTAATGATCCTTTAAAACTTCATTAAAACAGAATGTTGCAACATTATCAAGAAGATACTGTGAAAAGGTCAAGATTTATAACAGCTAATGGGAGATAACTCTATTTTATCTGGTAATATGTCTTAACAGAACTCATATATTTTTCAGTTTGGAAATAAAACTATACTCAAGTCAATCAAATTTGTCTAAAATGCCAACAACACCTGGTTTAATCTCAAATTAACACAAAAGCTACTTTTACAAGGTGTAAGATGAAATAACATACCTGTATAAAATATTGCCAAGCCATGATAACAACATCACTACATTCTGCTGTTGAGCTATTCCTCTGAGTACCGGTACACATATTCTGAAAGCAAGATAAAAAAACAACTCGTTTATTTTTTTCTTTTATTAATGTTAATTTAAACTGAAAAAATTAATTCATAACTTAATGTTTCACAAATTTGAAAGTGATATTTCATATAACTAACAGTAGACATTACAATGGATTACTTTTTATCTAATATTCAAAATCTCAATGAACTATTTGAACACATGCCAGTTATAATAACTAGAGGCTCCCTCATAGCTTGAATTGCTCACCAGGCATTTTAATATATTTTCATCTTTTTTAAGATAATACAAATAGGATGCAAATGACTTTTTTTCTTTTTTTCAAAACTACAGCTTTTAGAATGTGTTTATGTTATATCAAGGAGTATGAGTTATTTTTTTCTGCAGAAAAAGGATCCTATGTTATTGATGTAATCAAAGCACAGTGATTGATGTAGGACTGGCATTCAAAACAGAGTGAAAGAAATAGTGATGGGTAACAATGTTTGGTCATACCAAAGAGGTCAAGTTGTCAACGTATATTTGTTCCGCCTAACAGAAGTTCCACTGGAAACTTTGATAAACTTTGATATAAACAATGTCATAATACCTATTCCTTTTTTTTTTTTTTTTTTTTAATTTTTATTATTTATAACTTCCAATTTATAACATAATATACACAAATATAATAGCAATATATAATATATAAATCTATAGATATTATCTAATCAATACATCTTTCTATTAGGAAGCAACTTTTTTTTTTTTTTTAAATATACAAATATAAGATAAAGAGTAAAGCAGTTTGAACACCCGAGAGAGAGAGATAAAAAGAGAAAGAGAGTGAGAGAGAATAGTGTGGTGAGTTTTCAATATAATTCATCTAGAAATTGAATTCTATTTTAGTATAGTAAATACAGCATTTTCATTTATAACATGTATAATATTAAATGTAAAGTATATACATTTTTGTACTTAACTAAGTAATATATCAAAAGCATTCCATTCTCTGAGAAACTGAGATGCATCCATCTGTAGTTTACATGTAGCGTGGACACCAGTGAACACTTTTATCACAACAGTTGTTAGGTCGGAGTGAAACTGATCTGGGTTCATCAGTGTAAAGAAGGTCATTTGCACCAAAATTCACCAAATTTCGGAATTTTCCCAATTTTGAACTTTAACTGGACTTGCAACCGGAAGTAGTCGTTTCCTCGGCGTATTTTGATAATAGACACGACCAGTCGTTATGTGCCTTTAGGTTAACGGTATTTGTCAAGGTTTCAATCCTCTGAACTCCGTGATTCAGACCTTGAAGGTAAGCCCACCCCTCCAAAAAACCCAATTTTGTCCGATATCAAATTTTGAAGTTCGTATTTGAGCTCAAAATGAATATTTAAAGTGAGAAACATGACATGAATAGTTTCAGATTGAGGAAACGTTCATACACTACGAAATAAATGGTATTACGATGACCTCTAAATGTATGGAGCGCCATTGATGCCAAAATAACGGTATTCTGGGTACGGCCGTAATATTACGGCCCCCGCACGACAAGGGTTAAGTAAGTTTCAACATTATTTTTTTTTGGGCGATTTTGAGATGACCAGCGTATCCCAAGGCCTTGATAACCTTTAAAGGCCCCAAATAAGACGAAAAAACATCAAAATTGGACAGAAAACTGAAAAAAATGGTTTCTGACATCAGGGTTCTTAACCCTTACCATGCTGAGTTGTTTTCAGAAATTGTCTAAATTTCGAGTATTTGCAAAAATATGCAAATGATATGCAAATGAGCTGTACCCTGATGCTGATGCATACTGATTACAATAAATGTAAAATAGGTGATCACGGGGTGGGGTGGTCGCGGTGAGGAGGCGGAATTTTTTTGTCGGGAATTTGCCCCAAAGTTGGTCCTCAGGTACAAAAAGCGTCAATTTTGACCTTTTTTCGTTCTTTTTCTCGACCTGTAAGTCCGAGAGATGCTAATAGATGCATCCATCTGTAGTTTACATGTAGCGTGGACACCAGTGAACACTTTTATCACAACAGTTGTTAGGTCGGAGTGAAACTGATCTGGGTTCATCAGTGTAAAGAAGGTCATTTGCACCAAAATTCACCAAATTTCGGAATTTTCCCAATTTTGAACTTTAACTGGACTTGCAACCGGAAGTAGTCGTTTCCTCGGCGTATTTTGATAATAGACACGACCAGTCGTTATGTGCCTTTAGGTTAACGGTATTTGTCAAGGTTTCAATCCTCTGAACTCCGTGATTCAGACCTTGAAGGTAAGCCCACCCCTCCAAAAAACCCAATTTTGTCCGATATCAAATTTTGAAGTTCGTATTTGAGCTCAAAATGAATATTTAAAGTGAGAAACATGACATGAATAGTTTCAGATTGAGGAAACGTTCATACACTACGAAATAAATGGTATTACGATGACCTCTAAATGTATGGAGCGCCATTGATGCCAAAATAACGGTATTCTGGGTACGGCCGTAATATTACGGCCCCCGCACGACAAGGGTTAAGTAAGTTTCAACATTATTTTTTTTTGGGCGATTTTGAGATGACCAGCGTATCCCAAGGCCTTGATAACCTTTAAAGGCCCCAAATAAGACGAAAAAACATCAAAATTGGACAGAAAACTGAAAAAAATGGTTTCTGACATCAGGGTTCTTAACCCTTACCATGCTGAGTTGTTTTCAGAAATTGTCTAAATTTCGAGTATTTGCAAAAATATGCAAATGATATGCAAATGAGCTGTACCCTGATGCTGATGCATACTGATTACAATAAATGTAAAATAGGTGATCACGGGGTGGGGTGGTCGCGGTGAGGAGGCGGAATTTTTTTGTCGGGAATTTGCCCCAAAGTTGGTCCTCAGGTACAAAAAGCGTCAATTTTGACCTTTTTTCGTTCTTTTTCTCGACCTGTAAGTCCGAGAGATGCTAATAGATGCATCCATCTGTAGTTTACATGTAGCGTGGACACCAGTGAACACTTTTATCACAACAGTTGTTAGGTCGGAGTGAAACTGATCTGGGTTCATCAGTGTAAAGAAGGTCATTTGCACCAAAATTCACCAAATTTCGGAATTTTCCCAATTTTGAACTTTAACTGGACTTGCAACCGGAAGTAGTCGTTTCCTCGGCGTATTTTGATAATAGACACGACCAGTCGTTATGTGCCTTTAGGTTAACGGTATTTGTCAAGGTTTCAATCCTCTGAACTCCGTGATTCAGACCTTGAAGGTAAGCCCACCCCTCCAAAAAACCCAATTTTGTCCGATATCAAATTTTGAAGTTCGTATTTGAGCTCAAAATGAATATTTAAAGTGAGAAACATGACATGAATAGTTTCAGATTGAGGAAACGTTCATACACTACGAAATAAATGGTATTACGATGACCTCTAAATGTATGGAGCGCCATTGATGCCAAAATAACGGTATTCTGGGTACGGCCGTAATATTACGGCCCCCGCACGACAAGGGTTAAGTAAGTTTCAACATTATTTTTTTTTGGGCGATTTTGAGATGACCAGCGTATCCCAAGGCCTTGATAACCTTTAAAGGCCCCAAATAAGACGAAAAAACATCAAAATTGGACAGAAAACTGAAAAAAATGGTTTCTGACATCAGGGTTCTTAACCCTTACCATGCTGAGTTGTTTTCAGAAATTGTCTAAATTTCGAGTATTTGCAAAAATATGCAAATGATATGCAAATGAGCTGTACCCTGATGCTGATGCATACTGATTACAATAAATGTAAAATAGGTGATCACGGGGTGGGGTGGTCGCGGTGAGGAGGCGGAATTTTTTTGTCGGGAATTTGCCCCAAAGTTGGTCCTCAGGTACAAAAAGCGTCAATTTTGACCTTTTTTCGTTCTTTTTCTCGACCTGTAAGTCCGAGAGATGCTAATAGATGCATCCATCTGTAGTTTACATGTAGCGTGGACACCAGTGAACACTTTTATCACAACAGTTGTTAGGTCGGAGTGAAACTGATCTGGGTTCATCAGTGTAAAGAAGGTCATTTGCACCAAAATTCACCAAATTTCGGAATTTTCCCAATTTTGAACTTTAACTGGACTTGCAACCGGAAGTAGTCGTTTCCTCGGCGTATTTTGATAATAGACACGACCAGTCGTTATGTGCCTTTAGGTTAACGGTATTTGTCAAGGTTTCAATCCTCTGAACTCCGTGATTCAGACCTTGAAGGTAAGCCCACCCCTCCAAAAAACCCAATTTTGTCCGATATCAAATTTTGAAGTTCGTATTTGAGCTCAAAATGAATATTTAAAGTGAGAAACATGACATGAATAGTTTCAGATTGAGGAAACGTTCATACACTACGAAATAAATGGTATTACGATGACCTCTAAATGTATGGAGCGCCATTGATGCCAAAATAACGGTATTCTGGGTACGGCCGTAATATTACGGCCCCCGCACGACAAGGGTTAAGTAAGTTTCAACATTATTTTTTTTTGGGCGATTTTGAGATGACCAGCGTATCCCAAGGCCTTGATAACCTTTAAAGGCCCCAAATAAGACGAAAAAACATCAAAATTGGACAGAAAACTGAAAAAAATGGTTTCTGACATCAGGGTTCTTAACCCTTACCATGCTGAGTTGTTTTCAGAAATTGTCTAAATTTCGAGTATTTGCAAAAATATGCAAATGATATGCAAATGAGCTGTACCCTGATGCTGATGCATACTGATTACAATAAATGTAAAATAGGTGATCACGGGGTGGGGTGGTCGCGGTGAGGAGGCGGAATTTTTTTGTCGGGAATTTGCCCCAAAGTTGGTCCTCAGGTACAAAAAGCGTCAATTTTGACCTTTTTTCGTTCTTTTTCTCGACCTGTAAGTCCGAGAGATGCTAATAGATGCATCCATCTGTAGTTTACATGTAGCGTGGACACCAGTGAACACTTTTATCACAACAGTTGTTAGGTCGGAGTGAAACTGATCTGGGTTCATCAGTGTAAAGAAGGTCATTTGCACCAAAATTCACCAAATTTCGGAATTTTCCCAATTTTGAACTTTAACTGGACTTGCAACCGGAAGTAGTCGTTTCCTCGGCGTATTTTGATAATAGACACGACCAGTCGTTATGTGCCTTTAGGTTAACGGTATTTGTCAAGGTTTCAATCCTCTGAACTCCGTGATTCAGACCTTGAAGGTAAGCCCACCCCTCCAAAAAACCCAATTTTGTCCGATATCAAATTTTGAAGTTCGTATTTGAGCTCAAAATGAATATTTAAAGTGAGAAACATGACATGAATAGTTTCAGATTGAGGAAACGTTCATACACTACGAAATAAATGGTATTACGATGACCTCTAAATGTATGGAGCGCCATTGATGCCAAAATAACGGTATTCTGGGTACGGCCGTAATATTACGGCCCCCGCACGACAAGGGTTAAGTAAGTTTCAACATTATTTTTTTTTGGGCGATTTTGAGATGACCAGCGTATCCCAAGGCCTTGATAACCTTTAAAGGCCCCAAATAAGACGAAAAAACATCAAAATTGGACAGAAAACTGAAAAAAATGGTTTCTGACATCAGGGTTCTTAACCCTTACCATGCTGAGTTGTTTTCAGAAATTGTCTAAATTTCGAGTATTTGCAAAAATATGCAAATGATATGCAAATGAGCTGTACCCTGATGCTGATGCATACTGATTACAATAAATGTAAAATAGGTGATCACGGGGTGGGGTGGTCGGGGTGAGGAGGCGGAATTTTTTTGTCGGGAATTTGCCCCAAAGTTGGTCCTCAGGTACAAAAAGCGTCAATTTTGACCTTTTTTCGTTCTTTTTCTCGACCTGTAAGTCCGAGAGATGCTAATAGATGCATCCATCTGTAGTTTACATGTAGCGTGGACACCAGTGAACACTTTTATCACAACAGTTGTTAGGTCGGAGTGAAACTGATCTGGGTTCATCAGTGTAAAGAAGGTCATTTGCACCAAAATTCACCAAATTTCGGAATTTTCCCAATTTTGAACTTTAACTGGACTTGCAACCGGAAGTAGTCGTTTCCTCGGCGTATTTTGATAATAGACACGACCAGTCGTTATGTGCCTTTAGGTTAACGGTATTTGTCAAGGTTTCAATCCTCTGAACTCCGTGATTCAGACCTTGAAGGTAAGCCCACCCCTCCAAAAAACCCAATTTTGTCCGATATCAAATTTTGAAGTTCGTATTTGAGCTCAAAATGAATATTTAAAGTGAGAAACATGACATGAATAGTTTCAGATTGAGGAAACGTTCATACACTACGAAATAAATGGTATTACGATGACCTCTAAATGTATGGAGCGCCATTGATGCCAAAATAACGGTATTCTGGGTACGGCCGTAATATTACGGCCCCCGCACGACAAGGGTTAAGTAAGTTTCAACATTATTTTTTTTTGGGCGATTTTGAGATGACCAGCGTATCCCAAGGCCTTGATAACCTTTAAAGGCCCCAAATAAGACGAAAAAACATCAAAATTGGACAGAAAACTGAAAAAAATGGTTTCTGACATCAGGGTTCTTAACCCTTACCATGCTGAGTTGTTTTCAGAAATTGTCTAAATTTCGAGTATTTGCAAAAATATGCAAATGATATGCAAATGAGCTGTACCCTGATGCTGATGCATACTGATTACAATAAATGTAAAATAGGTGATCACGGGGTGGGGTGGTCGGGGTGAGGAGGCGGAATTTTTTTGTCGGGAATTTGCCCCAAAGTTGGTCCTCAGGTACAAAAAGCGTCAATTTTGACCTTTTTTCGTTCTTTTTCTCGACCTGTAAGTCCGAGAGATGCTAATAGATGCATCCATCTGTAGTTTACATGTAGCGTGGACACCAGTGAACACTTTTATCACAACAGTTGTTAGGTCGGAGTGAAACTGATCTGGGTTCATCAGTGTAAAGAAGGTCATTTGCACCAAAATTCACCAAATTTCGGAATTTTCCCAATTTTGAACTTTAACTGGACTTGCAACCGGAAGTAGTCGTTTCCTCGGCGTATTTTGATAATAGACACGACCAGTCGTTATGTGCCTTTAGGTTAACGGTATTTGTCAAGGTTTCAATCCTCTGAACTCCGTGATTCAGACCTTGAAGGTAAGCCCACCCCTCCAAAAAACCCAATTTTGTCCGATATCAAATTTTGAAGTTCGTATTTGAGCTCAAAATGAATATTTAAAGTGAGAAACATGACATGAATAGTTTCAGATTGAGGAAACGTTCATACACTACGAAATAAATGGTATTACGATGACCTCTAAATGTATGGAGCGCCATTGATGCCAAAATAACGGTATTCTGGGTACGGCCGTAATATTACGGCCCCCGCACGACAAGGGTTAAGTAAGTTTCAACATTATTTTTTTTTGGGCGATTTTGAGATGACCAGCGTATCCCAAGGCCTTGATAACCTTTAAAGGCCCCAAATAAGACGAAAAAACATCAAAATTGGACAGAAAACTGAAAAAAATGGTTTCTGACATCAGGGTTCTTAACCCTTACCATGCTGAGTTGTTTTCAGAAATTGTCTAAATTTCGAGTATTTGCAAAAATATGCAAATGATATGCAAATGAGCTGTACCCTGATGCTGATGCATACTGATTACAATAAATGTAAAATAGGTGATCACGGGGTGGGGTGGTCGCGGTGAGGAGGCGGAATTTTTTTGTCGGGAATTTGCCCCAAAGTTGGTCCTCAGGTACAAAAAGCGTCAATTTTGACCTTTTTTCGTTCTTTTTCTCGACCTGTAAGTCCGAGAGATGCTAATAGATGCATCCATCTGTAGTTTACATGTAGCGTGGACACCAGTGAACACTTTTATCACAACAGTTGTTAGGTCGGAGTGAAACTGATCTGGGTTCATCAGTGTAAAGAAGGTCATTTGCACCAAAATTCACCAAATTTCGGAATTTTCCCAATTTTGAACTTTAACTGGACTTGCAACCGGAAGTAGTCGTTTCCTCGGCGTATTTTGATAATAGACACGACCAGTCGTTATGTGCCTTTAGGTTAACGGTATTTGTCAAGGTTTCAATCCTCTGAACTCCGTGATTCAGACCTTGAAGGTAAGCCCACCCCTCCAAAAAACCCAATTTTGTCCGATATCAAATTTTGAAGTTCGTATTTGAGCTCAAAATGAATATTTAAAGTGAGAAACATGACATGAATAGTTTCAGATTGAGGAAACGTTCATACACTACGAAATAAATGGTATTACGATGACCTCTAAATGTATGGAGCGCCATTGATGCCAAAATAACGGTATTCTGGGTACGGCCGTAATATTACGGCCCCCGCACGACAAGGGTTAAGTAAGTTTCAACATTATTTTTTTTTGGGCGATTTTGAGATGACCAGCGTATCCCAAGGCCTTGATAACCTTTAAAGGCCCCAAATAAGACGAAAAAACATCAAAATTGGACAGAAAACTGAAAAAAATGGTTTCTGACATCAGGGTTCTTAACCCTTACCATGCTGAGTTGTTTTCAGAAATTGTCTAAATTTCGAGTATTTGCAAAAATATGCAAATGATATGCAAATGAGCTGTACCCTGATGCTGATGCATACTGATTACAATAAATGTAAAATAGGTGATCACGGGGTGGGGTGGTCGGGGTGAGGAGGCGGAATTTTTTTGTCGGGAATTTGCCCCAAAGTTGGTCCTCAGGTACAAAAAGCGTCAATTTTGACCTTTTTTCGTTCTTTTTCTCGACCTGTAAGTCCGAGAGATGCTAATAGATGCATCCATCTGTAGTTTACATGTAGCGTGGACACCAGTGAACACTTTTATCACAACAGTTGTTAGGTCGGAGTGAAACTGATCTGGGTTCATCAGTGTAAAGAAGGTCATTTGCACCAAAATTCACCAAATTTCGGAATTTTCCCAATTTTGAACTTTAACTGGACTTGCAACCGGAAGTAGTCGTTTCCTCGGCGTATTTTGATAATAGACACGACCAGTCGTTATGTGCCTTTAGGTTAACGGTATTTGTCAAGGTTTCAATCCTCTGAACTCCGTGATTCAGACCTTGAAGGTAAGCCCACCCCTCCAAAAAACCCAATTTTGTCCGATATCAAATTTTGAAGTTCGTATTTGAGCTCAAAATGAATATTTAAAGTGAGAAACATGACATGAATAGTTTCAGATTGAGGAAACGTTCATACACTACGAAATAAATGGTATTACGATGACCTCTAAATGTATGGAGCGCCATTGATGCCAAAATAACGGTATTCTGGGTACGGCCGTAATATTACGGCCCCCGCACGACAAGGGTTAAGTAAGTTTCAACATTATTTTTTTTTGGGCGATTTTGAGATGACCAGCGTATCCCAAGGCCTTGATAACCTTTAAAGGCCCCAAATAAGACGAAAAAACATCAAAATTGGACAGAAAACTGAAAAAAAATGGTTTCTGACATCAGGGTTCTTAACCCTTACCATGCTGAGTTGTTTTCAGAAATTGTCTAAATTTCGAGTATTTGCAAAAATATGCAAATGATATGCAAATGAGCTGTACCCTGATGCTGATGCATACTGATTACAATAAATGTAAAATAGGTGATCACGGGGTGGGGTGGTCGGGGTGAGGAGGCGGAATTTTTTTGTCGGGAATTTGCCCCAAAGTTGGTCCTCAGGTACAAAAAGCGTCAATTTTGACCTTTTTTCGTTCTTTTTCTCGACCTGTAAGTCCGAGAGATGCTAATAGATGCATCCATCTGTAGTTTACATGTAGCGTGGACACCAGTGAACACTTTTATCACAACAGTTGTTAGGTCGGAGTGAAACTGATCTGGGTTCATCAGTGTAAAGAAGGTCATTTGCACCAAAATTCACCAAATTTCGGAATTTTCCCAATTTTGAACTTTAACTGGACTTGCAACCGGAAGTAGTCGTTTCCTCGGCGTATTTTGATAATAGACACGACCAGTCGTTATGTGCCTTTAGGTTAACGGTATTTGTCAAGGTTTCAATCCTCTGAACTCCGTGATTCAGACCTTGAAGGTAAGCCCACCCCTCCAAAAAACCCAATTTTGTCCGATATCAAATTTTGAAGTTCGTATTTGAGCTCAAAATGAATATTTAAAGTGAGAAACATGACATGAATAGTTTCAGATTGAGGAAACGTTCATACACTACGAAATAAATGGTATTACGATGACCTCTAAATGTATGGAGCGCCATTGATGCCAAAATAACGGTATTCTGGGTACGGCCGTAATATTACGGCCCCCGCACGACAAGGGTTAAGTAAGTTTCAACATTATTTTTTTTTGGGCGATTTTGAGATGACCAGCGTATCCCAAGGCCTTGATAACCTTTAAAGGCCCCAAATAAGACGAAAAAACATCAAAATTGGACAGAAAACTGAAAAAAATGGTTTCTGACATCAGGGTTCTTAACCCTTACCATGCTGAGTTGTTTTCAGAAATTGTCTAAATTTCGAGTATTTGCAAAAATATGCAAATGATATGCAAATGAGCTGTACCCTGATGCTGATGCATACTGATTACAATAAATGTAAAATAGGTGATCACGGGGTGGGGTGGTCGGGGTGAGGAGGCGGAATTTTTTTGTCGGGAATTTGCCCCAAAGTTGGTCCTCAGGTACAAAAAGCGTCAATTTTGACCTTTTTTCGTTCTTTTTCTCGACCTGTAAGTCCGAGAGATGCTAATAGATGCATCCATCTGTAGTTTACATGTAGCGTGGACACCAGTGAACACTTTTATCACAACAGTTGTTAGGTCGGAGTGAAACTGATCTGGGTTCATCAGTGTAAAGAAGGTCATTTGCACCAAAATTCACCAAATTTCGGAATTTTCCCAATTTTGAACTTTAACTGGACTTGCAACCGGAAGTAGTCGTTTCCTCGGCGTATTTTGATAATAGACACGACCAGTCGTTATGTGCCTTTAGGTTAACGGTATTTGTCAAGGTTTCAATCCTCTGAACTCCGTGATTCAGACCTTGAAGGTAAGCCCACCCCTCCAAAAAACCCAATTTTGTCCGATATCAAATTTTGAAGTTCGTATTTGAGCTCAAAATGAATATTTAAAGTGAGAAACATGACATGAATAGTTTCAGATTGAGGAAACGTTCATACACTACGAAATAAATGGTATTACGATGACCTCTAAATGTATGGAGCGCCATTGATGCCAAAATAACGGTATTCTGGGTACGGCCGTAATATTACGGCCCCCGCACGACAAGGGTTAAGTAAGTTTCAACATTATTTTTTTTTGGGCGATTTTGAGATGACCAGCGTATCCCAAGGCCTTGATAACCTTTAAAGGCCCCAAATAAGACGAAAAAACATCAAAATTGGACAGAAAACTGAAAAAAATGGTTTCTGACATCAGGGTTCTTAACCCTTACCATGCTGAGTTGTTTTCAGAAATTGTCTAAATTTCGAGTATTTGCAAAAATATGCAAATGATATGCAAATGAGCTGTACCCTGATGCTGATGCATACTGATTACAATAAATGTAAAATAGGTGATCACGGGGTGGGGTGGTCGGGGTGAGGAGGCGGAATTTTTTTGTCGGGAATTTGCCCCAAAGTTGGTCCTCAGGTACAAAAAGCGTCAATTTTGACCTTTTTTCGTTCTTTTTCTCGACCTGTAAGTCCGAGAGATGCTAATAGATGCATCCATCTGTAGTTTACATGTAGCGTGGACACCAGTGAACACTTTTATCACAACAGTTGTTAGGTCGGAGTGAAACTGATCTGGGTTCATCAGTGTAAAGAAGGTCATTTGCACCAAAATTCACCAAATTTCGGAATTTTCCCAATTTTGAACTTTAACTGGACTTGCAACCGGAAGTAGTCGTTTCCTCGGCGTATTTTGATAATAGACACGACCAGTCGTTATGTGCCTTTAGGTTAACGGTATTTGTCAAGGTTTCAATCCTCTGAACTCCGTGATTCAGACCTTGAAGGTAAGCCCACCCCTCCAAAAAACCCAATTTTGTCCGATATCAAATTTTGAAGTTCGTATTTGAGCTCAAAATGAATATTTAAAGTGAGAAACATGACATCAATAGTTTCAGATTGAGGAAACGTTCATACACTACGAAATAAATGGTATTACGATGACCTCTAAATGTATGGAGCGCCATTGATGCCAAAATAACGGTATTCTGGGTACGGCCGTAATATTACGGCCCCCGCACGACAAGGGTTAAGTAAGTTTCAACATTATTTTTTTTTGGGCGATTTTGAGATGACCAGCGTATCCCAAGGCCTTGATAACCTTTAAAGGCCCCAAATAAGACGAAAAAACATCAAAATTGGACAGAAAACTGAAAAAAATGGTTTCTGACATCAGGGTTCTTAACCCTTACCATGCTGAGTTGTTTTCAGAAATTGTCTAAATTTCGAGTATTTGCAAAAATATGCAAATGATATGCAAATGAGCTGTACCCTGATGCTGATGCATACTGATTACAATAAATGTAAAATAGGTGATCACGGGGTGGGGTGGTCGGGGTGAGGAGGCGGAATTTTTTTGTCGGGAATTTGCCCCAAAGTTGGTCCTCAGGTACAAAAAGCGTCAATTTTGACCTTTTTTCGTTCTTTTTCTCGACCTGTAAGTCCGAGAGATGCTAATAGATGCATCCATCTGTAGTTTACATGTAGCGTGGACACCAGTGAACACTTTTATCACAACAGTTGTTAGGTCGGAGTGAAACTGATCTGGGTTCATCAGTGTAAAGAAGGTCATTTGCACCAAAATTCACCAAATTTCGGAATTTTCCCAATTTTGAACTTTAACTGGACTTGCAACCGGAAGTAGTCGTTTCCTCGGCGTATTTTGATAATAGACACGACCAGTCGTTATGTGCCTTTAGGTTAACGGTATTTGTCAAGGTTTCAATCCTCTGAACTCCGTGATTCAGACCTTGAAGGTAAGCCCACCCCTCCAAAAAACCCAATTTTGTCCGATATCAAATTTTGAAGTTCGTATTTGAGCTCAAAATGAATATTTAAAGTGAGAAACATGACATGAATAGTTTCAGATTGAGGAAACGTTCATACACTACGAAATAAATGGTATTACGATGACCTCTAAATGTATGGAGCGCCATTGATGCCAAAATAACGGTATTCTGGGTACGGCCGTAATATTACGGCCCCCGCACGACAAGGGTTAAGTAAGTTTCAACATTATTTTTTTTTGGGCGATTTTGAGATGACCAGCGTATCCCAAGGCCTTGATAACCTTTAAAGGCCCCAAATAAGACGAAAAAACATCAAAATTGGACAGAAAACTGAAAAAAATGGTTTCTGACATCAGGGTTCTTAACCCTTACCATGCTGAGTTGTTTTCAGAAATTGTCTAAATTTCGAGTATTTGCAAAAATATGCAAATGATATGCAAATGAGCTGTACCCTGATGCTGATGCATACTGATTACAATAAATGTAAAATAGGTGATCACGGGGTGGGGTGGTCGGGGTGAGGAGGCGGAATTTTTTTGTCGGGAATTTGCCCCAAAGTTGGTCCTCAGGTACAAAAAGCGTCAATTTTGACCTTTTTTCGTTCTTTTTCTCGACCTGTAAGTCCGAGAGATGCTAATAGATGCATCCATCTGTAGTTTACATGTAGCGTGGACACCAGTGAACACTTTTATCACAACAGTTGTTAGGTCGGAGTGAAACTGATCTGGGTTCATCAGTGTAAAGAAGGTCATTTGCACCAAAATTCACCAAATTTCGGAATTTTCCCAATTTTGAACTTTAACTGGACTTGCAACCGGAAGTAGTCGTTTCCTCGGCGTATTTTGATAATAGACACGACCAGTCGTTATGTGCCTTTAGGTTAACGGTATTTGTCAAGGTTTCAATCCTCTGAACTCCGTGATTCAGACCTTGAAGGTAAGCCCACCCCTCCAAAAAACCCAATTTTGTCCGATATCAAATTTTGAAGTTCGTATTTGAGCTCAAAATGAATATTTAAAGTGAGAAACATGACATGAATAGTTTCAGATTGAGGAAACGTTCATACACTACGAAATAAATGGTATTACGATGACCTCTAAATGTATGGAGCGCCATTGATGCCAAAATAACGGTATTCTGGGTACGGCCGTAATATTACGGCCCCCGCACGACAAGGGTTAATAATAATTGTGTATTTTCACATTCCCAAAATAAATGTTTTAATGTTTCAATTTCTCTATTACAAAATTTACAATTTGGATTATCATAAATCATAATTTTATGAAGAAATTTGTTTGTAGCTAATACCTATTCCTGATGGAACAAATATTCTATACCATTTATTCTGTTAGGAACATATACTGTAATATTTATTCCTTTTGGAAGTTATATTGTGAAGGAACTTCTATTCCGTGACACTTGGTCATACAAAACAAGGAGGTGTGGTGTGTGGTATGAATACCAATGAAACTGATATACACCTGTTCAAATGAGGAGGATAAAAGCAATTCTAGATCACTGTAAATCCTTTAACAATAAGCCATATATCTGATACATTGATCTGTAATGAAGTTTTTCTTGAAATTGCAAAAATGAATCTCGCATATCTGTCTATATATTTTGCAATAATAAATGCACACAATAATTTCTGAATTTACAGTATCTAGTATTATGCATTTTGGATATGTTTCTAGTTTTGTAAAGGAGTATTACCTGTAGTTCTTTATATCTTTTTTTCCTGTTTTTGTTGTTGTTGTATATTGGTGCCATCAGCAATCATAATTGCATCTCTCTTTGTTCCATATTGTTGACAAGGCAGCCGAACAGGCCCTGAAAAAGAAGAAAACCCATCTCATACTAAGTTTTATCTAGTTTTCATGACAAAAATCACTATCCACACATTATAGAAAACCCAAGAGCTATTGGATTGATGTGTTTATCAAAGTTGTACAAAATCGAACATGTAAAATGTTGTTTGTTTATAGTTTTAAACATGTGTTTGGTTAATTATAGTAAGGTAGGTTTGATTGGGATATTAAGTTCATGCACGAGTGAATTCATGGGGGTTAAAGCACAGGTGCTTGAGGACAGGATCCTGTTATGAGCCCCACATAGTCCCTCCCCCTTATTATCATAAATCTCCGATCTTTTAATATATATCACTTATTTGTACCTTATATATACTAATATACCATACTTAAAATTACTCTAAATACGCATGTTTACTATCAACGTGAATCTCGACTATGTGGTTTTTTTTTTGTCATGCGTACATCATTCATGCAATTCAATACAGTCTGGTCGACTGTTCTTATTTAAAAAAAAGTAGGATAAACGTCAATAAGATAGTAACTCATAACAACAACAAAATCTACATACAGCCTTAAATAAATAAGCTTTATTTAGAGTATACAAACATAGACAAACATAAGCTCTAATGAGCTTTTAACCGACATACGAGACATTCTTAACAATACAACATTTATAACAATACAACACATAATATAATACACATGCAATAAATTTCACAGCACAAAAATGAAGCACTAAAAGCAGAATATAAACATAAGCTAGGTATTAAAGCTAAAAGCATATAAGTGTAAACTAGGCATAAAAGCTGGCAAAATGCATAGCATAAAAATTTGAAAAATGGGGTATGATCTTGATGGTAAATAAATTTGCATAATATATGTAGGACTCTAAAGTGCGATGGTCACGCTAAAGTGCGATGGTCTACGCTAAAGTACGATGGTGTCTCACGCTAAAGTGCGTTGGTTGTTTGTTCGCTAAAGTACGATGGTGTATCACGCTAAAGTGTGATGGTCCAAAGGGTAAGATTCGAAGTATTAAAACATAGAGGTTTAAAAAGTCTTTTTGCAAAAGCTATTATGCTAAGATATAACATATGTGATAGGCTTTACAATTTACTGGTAGGCGTAAGTAATTGTTTCTAAATTAACAAGTCTGACCAAGTAATAATTGCTATAAAGGTTATTTATGTTTTGCTAATATTATATTTCATGTAAAATAAATTTTAAACAATTCGGAGCGTATTGAATATTTGGATAATTGGTGAAGATTGCCGTTCACACTAATGTTGCAACCTCCCTTACAGTTGTCATTGAAAATTAAAAATGCAACATTTATTTGCATAAGCTTAAATCTAAATGCGAGAGAAATTCAATGTTCGCCGAGCTTTCTCCTTTTCCGTATTTTCCTACAATATACAGTACGAACTTGTTTTAGCAGACAATTTATAGTTAATGCATGAAAACATGTATC
Source organism: Mytilus galloprovincialis (assembly GCA_037788925.1). Taxonomy (NCBI): domain Eukaryota; kingdom Metazoa; phylum Mollusca; class Bivalvia; order Mytilida; family Mytilidae; genus Mytilus; species Mytilus galloprovincialis. The sequence continues at coordinate 56,964,070 of CM075335.1, read as the reverse complement.
TCTATTTTACCGACGTTACTTTTCTTTAAAATCGACAGCATTTTAATGGGGATCACAAATTAAACTGCCACATAAATAATGATTCGAATGTATCTGTTCGCTTCAAATAGAAGCAGGATAAGTATGTGTATACTGTTTTGTATTTATATAGTAAAATGGTCGACTGTAGGACACAAGTCCTTTTTCCAGCACTCGCAAATTATAAACATTGTGATTCAGCCGACAAAAAACGGTTAAATTCAATCAATTACTCGTAAGTAATGGACATATGGTGTAAAAATTGTTAATCAAATATTCCTAATATATTTCCGGTATGTTCATTTTTAGTTTGTATAAACAACTGTTAACATCATTATCGAACTACGTTTTTACGTCTATATTTTCCTGGACCATCGCACTTTAGCGTATAGAACCACGTACTTTAGCGTAGACCATCGCACTTTAGCGTGACCATCGTACTTTAGCGTCCCCATCGCACTTTAGAGTCCTACATATAAACTAAAAGTCTGCACAAACTGTGCACTTACAGTCATTTCCATTCCATAACTTTAAAATATTTTTGAACTGACTAAAACGATCTAAAATTAGCAATTTTTCTAAAATCATCAGGTAGATCATTCCATAAAACAGCAGCTGTGTATTTAAAAGAGTTCTTACCATAGGTTGATGTTCGGACCCTAGGTATATCTACAATATTAGAATATCTAAAAGTATATTTACAATCTTTCAATACAACTAAATCATGTAAGCATGGTGGTGACAATTTATATAAAATTTTAAAACACTCAAAAGCCATGTTACGCATACGTCTTATTTTCAGTGATGGAACCTTTGCTCATAAAAGTAGTTCATCATATGAACTAACATAGTCTTCATATATAAATCTTAAAGCCCTTTCCTGATTTTTTTCCAATTTGGTGGTGTAAAAAAGCCATGCCAAAGGACAAAAATTAAAATTAGATAAAATAAATGTGTGGAAAATGGTCAATTTATTCAATTTAGTATAAAGGTAGCAGCCAATGCGCTTTAAAACATTCAGTTGTTGGGATGCTTTACGACAACTATTTTTAATGTGGTGATTAAAACTTTAAAGTTGATAGTCAATATCAATACCTAAAAGTTTGACAATCTCATCACAGGATATTTTTGCTGACTGTATATTAAAAACAGGCTTTTTTGCAAATGTTTTATTTCCAACTGCAATGGCTTGGAATTTGTCAGGATTTGCCTGCGTACAATTAAATCTAAACCAGTCAATTAAAACAGCACTTTCTCTTTTAAGTGTACATAATAAATTTTCAAAATTGTTGTCTGCATATGACAGAGTATCATCGGCATAATTATACAGGGTACCATGTTCAATAAAATAGAATATGTCCTTTATAAAAAAAATCAAATAATAGGGACCCCAGGATTGAGCCTTGGGGTACCCCTTTCTGGATGTCAGCCTAACTGCTGAGTACTCCCTGAAGTTTGATTTGTTGCCTACTATCTGTAAGATAATTTTGAAGTAATTCAAAAAGATGGACATTGGCCTCGATTCTATAGATTGATTGTGAAGTGATCAAATTTTGGAAAAATGATTTTAATCGTTTTTTCTTTGTGTTTTTTTTTTCAATAGCCTTGAATCAGAATGATTAATGTGGTGTATCTTGTTGCGTTGTTCTACATTGGTGATTTTCGTTGCATCTTTTCTTGTATAATGCCAATGGAAAGAAAACATATATATACAAGAAACCTAATGGGAAAATGGTGTATGGACGGACAACAACCGTCGGTAAGGATTCATGGGAAGTAGAATAGAAATTTGAAAACACTTTATTTTAATAAAAAAAATTGAGAAAATTACTCACTAAACAAAGCCTTTCTTGCTCGATTACAATACTGAAGTAAGCTTTTTTTTTTTTGGTTTTAACGTCGAAAACGCATAACACTCCTGGACTTTCAAATCAATAATAATGACTGATTGATGTGAAAAAAGAGGCGGAAAATTAGAATCCTACATGGATGTACGACTTTGCACAGTGCTCTTATCTTTTAGTGTAGTTAGTTGTAGTCATGTCCTAGGGTTTTCAAACTCAAATTTTCCACACTGCTTTAAATAGCATGCCGCTTCGTTCTTTTCTGAAAATTCAATCCCTCAGGTTATTCAATCCCTCTCAACTTGAGAGTCTCAAGTATAGCCATGAATTTTATTTCATAAGATTACAATTGAAAATCGTGTCACTCGTTCAGTATGCTGTTTTACTATAGTTGAAAAACTTAAAAAGATAGGTGAAATATACTAAAGGGACATTCAAACTCACAAGTGGAAAATAAACTGACAATACCATGATAAAAAAAAGACAAAAATGACAGAAAGACTAAAAGACAAACAGACAAACAATACTTAGTCTACACAAAACACAACATAAAAACTAAAGGCTGATCAACGAGAATCCGACCAAAATTGGGGGCCATCTCAGTGGCTCCGGAAAGATAAACAGATCCAGCTTCACATGTGACGCCTATCAACATAGACATGGATTTATATTCGTTCACACTGGAGGAAAGTTGAAATTTGAAATTTACTTTTATTTTTATTGGTAGTTTTTAAAGATTTGGATGCTATGTCAAGACAAATGAAATCCGATTCTTCTCTGTTCTTTTTTTTTTACGGAAATAATACTTTCATTTACACTTCGCATCTGAACGTTTGGATGTTTCTACTGGCCAAACACCCGGTAATATTCAAGATATCAGTGATATCATTTATTTAAACAGGTGGAAACCCGGTTGAAATAGAACAAAAGAATCGAAGCTCTTTGTTAGAGAAGGCGATAAATTATTACTATGGTAACAAAAATTTTTAAAAGGTAATAATTACATTAGATGTATGTTTCATTATAATACTCTATTCTGATTGGCTAACAGCACAACACGTGTTATTCCTTAAGCAATTGCATTACTCAATAAAACTTTTCATTCATGATAATACTTGGTCCCACAAAAAAGGGCACAGGTGAATTAAATAAAAAAAACATAAAATACGTGTTTTCATGATCATAGCTAAAAAATGTAATTATAAGTATTGAATGCTTCTTTTTCTAACTTCATAGGGTTGTAAAAGCGTTGACCGTGCGCACATTTTTAGAATGATTTACAAAATGTACTTCGGTCAACGCTTTTACAACCAAATGAAGTTACAAAAAGAAGCAATTTTTATGTTTTGTTTTTTTTTTTAAATAGCAATATTTGATCAAACAGGAAATTCTTGAAAAGAAAAGCCTCAATTTTACAAACCCTGCCTATAAAAGTTAAAAGTGATATTATAACAAGTCAATCTAATACATGCAAGCCGTTCTTAATAATGTTGCAATAATAATTAAAAACACTATTAAGAAAAGACATTTTCATTCGACCAAGTAGGTCAACTTTTAGGGTTTTTCCGTTACCTGTTGCACCCCTCAGTTTCAGAATCGACTAAGCTCTCCATCAGGATATTTATATGTAATCCATCAAGGTATTTATTACATTACAAATTTGCTTTAAATAATGATGGAAAGGTTATAAATATAAGTCGCAACAGGTTTTCTTTCCAGTTCTGTAAAAATTTTCAAAAAATTCCCTTTGACCAATGTAGACAATTAGCACAACCTTCACACCAAAATTTTATCATTTTTCTGGAATGGAATTTTCATTTCCCTCAAAATACCTTCAATATTTAAATGCTCATAACTTTTTTATTAGTGCAAGTTTTTGGAAAAACTAAAGTGTTTGTTAAAGTAGAAACATTCATGAAATTAAATCAATAATAAAATTTTCCAAAAGAAGAACACATCATTGTGTAATCAAGGTTACTTTTCTAAATTTATTTCAAATCACATAAATTCCTACCCAGAATATTTGAGAAAAATCAATGAAAAATTAAAAACTCAACCTAGTTTTCAGAATTGCATCCTTGGCTGTCATAACATTACTATCCTACAAATGGATGAAAAAGACAAGTTGTTACAAGAGATCTTGAGAATGAAGCTTAGCGAAGATGCAATTAGTAGCCTAGTATGAAGCTTTACAACACCATCAACAACATGAACAAGAATGAAGCTGTGCACAGGTCTTTGAGTGTGAATTTACCTAAGAATGTATGTAATCTTCTCAAGAGGCATGGAGGCCAGATTGGCATCTGGAATTCACAGAAACAACAACATGCCAGGAACCTCAGCAAAGCATGGACAAACAGTTTACCTACAAGCAAGACTATGGAAAAAAAACTGAAGTTAAACATAGATGTCTTACACGGAGTGGGGAAAAAATAGTGGAACATAGAGAGGCCAAGCTAAAAAGTAAAGAGCAAGATGTTTACAGAAAAGGACAGTTGGACCCAGTACCTGCCTTTCTTAGCCATAGTACTAACTGCAAGAGAAAACTACCACCAGCACCATAGATGAGACAGTAACCCAGCAACTCATGCAACCAAAGGTCCTTTTAAGGACCACCCAAATCCTTCAAAAAGATATGTGAAATTGCCATTTGGTGTTTACACCAATTAAATAAAGTAAACATTTAATCTAATATTACTTAGGGGCAGTTTTTTCTTGTAATTTTGCTCAATATTTTGGAATAAGTCCTTTAAATGAAATATTTCTTATCAGAATGAGTAGGAATTTGCCCAAAACAGAAAAATTATGAGCCCCTGATTTGAGATTTGCCGCAAAAGTTTCAACAAATAAACTTTACAACCCCAAAATATGGTAAAATAGGCATCAAAAATTATTTTTCAATCATTTACTATAAATTAACAATAAAATATCATTGCATTTCAAATTTTAAGCAAATGGTGCAAATCAGGGGACCAAAACGTCCATAAATTTGTCCTATAAAGGCCGGAGAACACAGTTATTTTCCCTTAATTGTCTATCAAAACATAATGACAATTAAAAAAAAATCCACCTGCTCTTTTCCGATAAGGTTTGGTGTGCATAAAGTTTGACTTTTATCCCAAAACATACCAAAAATTCAGAAAACTCTACAAATGTAGCTGCTCATTTTCAAACATAAGGACACCGGTATTGATAAAGCCAGAGAGCTTCCGAGAAGGGGAAATTCCACCTTTATTTTCGATTAGGGCAAGGTTCTGGTGCAAAAAGTTGGCATGCATGTGTCCGCACACATGGACACAACGAATTACAAATATTGAAGTCTTATCTTTCACCTAAGGCAACAACCATTTTCTTATCGGGGGGGCCTGGGATTTTTATTATGTTCATAAATTTTTTTTTCAGAACCTTCCTCCGATAATTTTTTTTTCTATGAGAAGGAAAGCAAAAAAAATTTTCCTATAATGTGGAACAGAAATACATTTATTTTTCTCAAAACCATAAAATTTACATATTAATTCATTTTAATTTTTTAATTGATGTAAAATGTAAAGTGCATGGCTCTGTCTATATCCTGGCATTGACTGTTGTCTCTGTTGTTTTTTTTTTAGCCCACTTTCTACATAATGATATTCTCTGAATCCGTCATACAGGTACCACAGTCCTTGAATTTTAATACTGCAATTGAAGTGGCCACCATTGCCATATGTAAGAGTGAGTAGCTCCAAATTATAAACATCCACTGTTTCCAACTATGATAATTGATATTCCATTGAAAAAAGAGGTATAAAAAATGATACAGAATGATACAAAGGAAAATACTACCAGTATACAAGTCTGTGTCGTACACAATCAGGGCTACTTTAAAAGACTGCTTTAACATGATACCATATCTATCCCTGTTATAAAATGACCATATCATGTTTATAATAGTTGCAGTTTTAAGTATGTCTTAATCTAGTAGCATACATGCGGGAGATTTGGAATGCTTTTAAATATTTCTGGATCAAACATAGTCCAAATAATTATGACGTCTGGCAAGGCTATTTTAAATTTTTTTCTGGGGGCGTCCAAGAAAAAAAATAAAATAGCCTTGCCAGACGTCATAATTATTTGGACTAGATCAAACACTATTACAGGAAAATACAAAAAGTAATAAGGTATGAATATAAATCTTAGCTTAATCTGTAGACTGGACAGATGTTTATAATCTGCTGTTTCACTGTCTCAACTGTTGTTATTTTCACTATTCTCAAATTCAGGAGTGCAAAATTTTTTTACAAGCAGGTGACAGCATAATTTTTTTTTCAGCTACAGTGCAAAACATAATTTTTTTTTCACCTTCAGTGCAAAACATAATTTTTTTTTCGATCAGCTAGGCCATCAAAATATTTTTTTCAAAAAAATCCCAGCCCCCCCCCCCCCCCCCCCCCCCCCCCCCAGATAAGAAAATGGTTGTTGCCTTATTACAAACAAATAGTAAAAAAATTAAGAAAGAAAACATTCCAGGATAGTCTAAATGTAACAAATATAGACCCCCCTTATTTTTACTGATAAATCAAGTGTAGAAAATACATTTGTCTGTCTGTAAGTATATATCCTCGGAACAAGAAAATCTTCATCAAACATAGCTGTGAGAACAGAGCTAGGGAGATACCCACTAGAGATGCATATAAAAACTCAAAGTATACTTTACTTTATATCAAGATTACCAAATTCTGAAATTAATCCATTATTATATGAATCCTTTTTACTTTCTAAAAGTTTAGATAATTCAGGTTGCTATACCTGGTTTACATATGTTAAAAATATTTTGAAAGAGGTAAACATGGACATATCCATTCTTGAGGGAAACAAAAGAAAAAAATACTGAAATTAAAAAAAAAAAACAACCTTAAAACATCAATTCTTAAATTTCTACACAAATATATTTGAACAAAAATTTGAAAAAATAGATAAAAAAAGTAAATTGTATTTATATAAAAGTTTAAAGCAAAATTTTAAAATGGAAAACTACTTAAACTGTAAATCTTTTGAAAAGAGAAGTAACATAACAAAAATGAGAATTAGCTATCATAATTTAGTGATAGAAAAAGGAAGACATTTAAAAATACCTATCTAGAGAAAAAAGACTATGCACATCCTGTAATACAATGGAGGATAAAGCCCATTTTATTTTATACTGTAAAAAAAATGCTAAGCTAAGAGATAACTTAATAGGAAATGTAATTAAACATATGCCAGATTTTATGTCTTGGCAAGAAAATGAAAAAGTTAAATATCTTCAATCTGCAACGCGCCCTGCCAGAAAAAAAAGAAGACATTAAACATACACAAAGGCCTTAACAGAAAACATACCTGCAAATGTCCCATAGGCCACACGACCTAAAGGAAAAAAAGGAACCATTAGACATACACAAAGGCCTTAACAGAACACATACCTGCAAATCTTCAATCTGTGTGGTGCCCTGCCAGAAAAAAAGAAAAGGCAACATTAGACATACACAAAGGCCTTAACAGAAAACATACCTGCGAATCCTCAATCTGCGTCGCGCCCTGCAAAAAAAAAAAAAAAAGGCCACACGACCTAAAGGAAAAAAAAAGGAACCATTAGACATACACAAAGGTCTTAACAGAAAACATACCTGAAAATCCTCAATCTGCGTCGCGCCCTGCTAGAAAAAAAGAAAAGGCGACATTACACATACACAAAGGCCTTAACAGAAAACATACCTGCAAATCCTCAATCTGCGTCGCGCCCTGCAAAAAAAAAAAAAAGGCCACACGACCTAAAGGAAAAAAAAAGGAACCATTAGACATACACAAAGGTCTTAACAGAAAACATACCTGGGAATCCTCAATCTGCGTTGCGCCCTGCTAGAAAAAAAGAAAAGGCGAAATTAGACATACACAAAGGTCTTAACAGAAAACATACCTGAAAATCTCCAATCTGCGACGCGCCCTGCCAGAAAAAAAGAAAAGACAACATTAGACATACACAAAGGTCTTAACAGAAAACATACCTGGGAATCCTCAATCTGCGACGCGCCCTGCTAGAAAAAAAGAAAAGGCGAAATTAGACATACACAAAGGTCTTAACAGAAAACATACCTGAAAATCCTCAATCTGCGTCGTGCCCTGCTAGAAAAAAAGAAAAGGAAAATTAGACATACACAAAGGTCTTAACAGAAAACATACCTGGGAATCCTCAATCTGCGTCACGCCCTGCTAGAAAAAAAGAAAAGGCGAAATTAGACATGCACAAAGGTCTTAACAGAAAACATACCTGGGAATCCTCAATCTGCGACGCGCCCTGCCAGAAAAAAAGAAAAGGCGAAATTAGACATACACAAAGGTCTTAACAGAAAACATACCTGAAAATCCTCAATCTGCGACGCGCCCTGCTAGAAAAAATGAAAAGGCGACATTAGACATACACAAAGGTCTTAACAGAAAACATACCTGAAAATCCTCAATCTGCGACGCGCCCTGCTAGAAAAAAAGAAAAGGCGACATTAGACATACACAAAGGCCTTAACAGAAAACATACCTGCGAATCCTCAATCTGCGTCACGCCCTGCAAAAAAAAAAAAGGCCACACGACCTAAAGGAAAAAAAAAGGAACCATTAGACATACACAAAGGTCTTAACAGAAAACATACCTGGGAATCCTCAATCTGCGTTGCGCCCTGCTAGAAAAAAAGAAAAGGCGAAATTAGACATACACAAAGGTCTTAACAGAAAACATACCTGAAAATCTCCAATCTGCGACGCGCCCTGCCAGAAAAAAAGAAAAGACAACATTAGACATACACAAAGGTCTTAACAGAAAACATACCTGGGAATCCTCAATCTGCGTCGCGCCCTGCTAGAAAAAAAGAAAAGGCGAAATTAGACATACACAAAGGTCTTAACAGAAAACATACCTGAAAATCCTCAATCTGCGTCACGCCCTGCTAGAAAAAAAGAAAAGGCGAAATTAGACATACACAAAGGTCTTAACAGAAAACATACCTGGGAATCCTCAATCTGCGTCGCGCCCTGCTAGAAAAAAAGAAAAGGCGAAATTAGACATACACAAAGGTCTTAACAGAAAACATACCTGGGAATCCTCAATCTGCGACGCGCCCTGCCAGAAAAAAAGAAAAGACAACATTAGACATACACAAAGGTCTTAACAGAAAACATACCTGAAAATCCTCAATCTGTGACGCGCCCTGCTAGAAAAAAAGAAAAAACGACATTAGACATACACAAAGGCCTTAACAGAAAACATACCTGCAAATCCTCAATCTGCGTCGCGCCTTGCAAAAAAAAAAAGGCCACACGATCTAAAGGAAAAAAAAAGGAACCATTAGACATACACAAAGGTCTTAACAGAAAACATACCTGGGAATCCTCAATCTGCGTCGCGCCCTGCTAGAAAAAAAGAAAAGGCGAAATTAGACATACCCAAAGGTCTTAACAGAAAACATACCTGAAAATCTCCAATCTGCGACGCGCCCTGCTAGAAAAAAAGAAAAGGCGAAATTAGACACACAAAGGTCTTAATAGAAAACATACCTGGGAATCCTCAATCTGCGTCGCACCCTGCTAGAAAAAAAGAAAATGCGAAATTAGACATATACAAAGGTCTTAACAGAAAACATACCTGAAAATCCTCAATCTGCGACGCGCCCTGCTAGAAAAAAAGAAAAGGCGAAATTAGACATACACAAAGGTCTTAACAGAAAACATACCTGGGAATCCTCAATCTGCGTCGCGCCCTGCTAGAAAAAAAGAAAAGGCGAAATTAGACATACACAAAGGTCTTAACAGAAAACATACCTGGGAATCCTCAATCTGAGTCGCGCCCTGCTAGAATAAAGAAAAGGCGAAATTAGACATACACAAAGGTCTTAACAGAAAACATACCTGAAAATCCTCAATCTGCGTCGCGCCCTGCTAGAAAAAAAGAAAAGGCGACATTAGACATACACAAAGGTCTTAACAGAAAACATACCTGGGAATCCTCAATCTGCGTCGCGCCCTGCTAGAAAAAAACAAAACGCGAAATTAGACATACACAAAGGTCTTAACAGAAAACATACCTGGGAATCCTCAATCTGCGTCTCGCCCTGCTAGAAAAAAAGAAAAGGCGAAATTAGACATACACAAAGGTCTTAACAGAAAACATACCTGGGAATCCTCAATCTGCGTCGCGCCCTGCTAGAAAAAAAGAAAAGGCGAAATTAGACATACACAAAGGTCTTAACAGAAAACATACCTGAAAATCCTCAATCTGCGTCGCGCCCTGCTAGAAAAAAAGAAAAGGCGAAATTAGACATACACAAAGGTCTTAACAGAAAACATACCTGAAAATCCTCAATCTGCGTCGCGCCCTGCTAGAAAAAAAGAAAAGGCGAAATTAGACATACACAAAGGTCTTAACAGAAAACATACCTGGGAATCCTCAATCTGCGACGCACCCTGCCAGAAAAAAAGAAAAGACAACATTAGACATACACAAAGGTCTTAACAGAAAACATACCTGAAAATCCTCAATCTGCGTCGCGCCCTGCTAGAAAAAAAGGAAAGGCGACATTAGACATACACAAAGGCCTTAACAGAAAACATACCTGTGAATCCTCAATCTGCGTCGCGCCCTGCAAAAAAAAAAAAAGGCCACACGACCTAAAGGAAAAAAAAAGGAACAATTAGACCTACACAAAGGTCTTAACAGAAAACATACCTGGGAATCCTCATTCTGCGTCGCGCCCTGCTAGAAAAAAAGAAAAGGCGAAATTAGACATACACAAAGGTCTTAACAGAAAACATACCTGGGAATCCTCATTCTGCGTCGCGCCCTGCTAGAAAAAAAGAAAAGGCGAAATTAGACATACACAAAGGTCTTAACAGAAAACATACCTGGGAATCCTCAATCTGCGTCTCGCCCTGCTAGAAAAAAAGAAAAGGCGAAATTAGACATACACAAAGGTCTTAACAGAAAACATACCTGGGAATCCTCAATCTGCGTCGCGCCCTGCTAGAATAAAGAAAAGGCGAAATTAGACATACACAAAGGTCTTAACAGAAAACATACCTGAAAATCCTCAATCTGCGTCGCGCCCTGCTAGAAAAAAAGAAAAGGCGAAATTAGACATACACAAAGGTCTTAACAGAAAACATACCTGGGAATCCTCAATCTGCGTCGCGGCCTGCTAGAAAAAAACAAAAGGCGAAATTAGACATACACAAAGGTCTTAACAGAAAACATACCTGGGAATCCTCAATCTGCGTCGCGCCCTGCTAGAAAAAAACAAAAGGCGAAATTAGACATACACAAAGGTCTTAACAGAAAACATACCTGAAAATCCTCAATCTGCGTCGCGCCCTGCTAGAAAAAAAGAAAAGGTGAAATTAGACATACACAAAGGTCTTAACAGAAAACATACCTGGGAATCCTCAATCTGCGACGCACCCTGCCAGAAAAAAAGAAAAGACAACATTAGACATACACAAAGGTCTTAACAGAAAACATACCTGAAAATCCTCAATCTGCGTCGCGCCCTGCTAGAAAAAAAGAAAAGGCGAAATTAGACATACACAAAGGTCTTAACAGAAAACATACCTGGGAATCCTCAATCTGCGTCTCGCCCTGCTTGAAAAAAAGAAAAGGCGAAATTAGACATACACAAAGGTCTTAACAGAAAACATACCTGGGAATCCTCAATCTGCGTCGCGCCCTGCTAGAATAAAGAAAAGGCGAAATTAGACATACACAAAGGTCTTAACAGAAAACATACCTGAAAATCCTCAATCTGCGTCGCGCCCTGCTAGAAAAAAAGAAAAGGCGACATTAGACATACACAAAGGTCTTAACAGAAAACATACCTGGGAATCCTCAATCTGCGTCGCGCCCTGCTAGAAAAAAACAAAAGGCGAAATTAGACATACACAAAGGTCTTAACAGAAAACATACCTGGGAATCCTCAATCTGCGTCTCGCCCTGCTAGAAAAAAAGAAAAGGCGAAATTAGACATACACAAAGGTCTTAACAGAAAACATACCTGGGAATCCTCAATCTGCGTCGCGCCCTGCTAGAAAAAAAGAAAAGGCGAAATTAGACATACACAAAGGTCTTAACAGAAAACATACCTGAAAATCCTCAATCTGCGTCGCGCCCTGCTAGAAAAAAAGAAAAGGCGAAATTAGACATACACAAAGGTCTTAACAGAAAACATACCTGGGAATCCTCAATCTGCGACGCACCCTGCCAGAAAAAAAGAAAAGACAACATTAGACATACACAAAGGTCTTAACAGAAAACATACCTGAAAATCCTGAATCTGCGTCGCGCCCTGCTAGAAAAAAAGGAAAGGCGACATTGGACATACACAAAGGCCTTAACAGAAAACATACCTGTGAATCCTCAATCTGCGTCGCGCCCTGCAAAAAAAAAAAAAGGCCACACGACCTAAAGGAAAAAAAAAGGAACCATTAGACATACACAAAGGTCTTAACAGAAAACATACCTGGGAATCCTCAATCTGCGTTGCGCCCTGCTAGAAAAAAAGAAAAGGCGAAATTAGACATACACAAAGGTCTTAACAGAAAACATACCTGGGAATCCTCAATCTGCGTTGCGCCCTGCTAGAAAAAAAGAAAAGGCGAAATTAGACATACACAAAGGTCTTAACAGAAAACATACCTGAAAATCTCCAATCTGCGACGCGCCCTGCCAGAAAAAAAGAAAAGACAACATTAGACATACACAAAGGTCTTAACAGAAAACATACCTGGGAATCCTCAATCTGTGTCGCGCCCTGCTAGAAAAAAAGAAAAGGTGAAATTAGACATACACAAAGGTCTTAACAGAAAACATACCTGGGAATCCTCAATCTGCGTCGCGCCCTGCTAGAAAAAAAGAAAAGGCGAAATTAGACATACACAAAGGTCTTAACAGAAAACATACCTGGGAATCCTCAATCTGCGTCGCGCCCTGCTAGAAAAAAAGAAAAGACAACATTAGACATACACAAAGGTCTTAACAGAAAACATACCTGGGAATCCTCAATCTGTGTCGCGCCCTGCTAGAAAAAAAGAAAAGGTGAAATTAGACATACACAAAGGTCTTAACAGAAAACATACCTGGGAATCCTCAATCTGCGTCGCGCCCTGCTAGAAAAAAAGAAAAGGCGAAATTAGACATACACAAAGGTCTTAACAGAAAACATACCTGGGAATCCTCAATCTGCGTCGCGCCCTGCTAGAAAAAAAGAAAAGGCGAAATTAGACATACACAAAGGTCTTAACAGAAAACATACCTGGGAATCCTCAATCTGCGTTGCGCCCTGCTACAAAAAAAGAAAAGGCGAAATTAGACATACACAAAGGTCTTAACAGAAAACATACCTGAAAATCCTCAATCTGCGTCGCGCCCTGCTAGAAAAAAAGAAAAGGCGAAATTAGACATACACAAAGGTCTTAACAGAAAACATACCTGGGAATCCTCAATCTGCGTCGCGCCCTGCTAGAAAAAAAGAAAAGGCGAAATTAGACATACACAAAGGTCTTAACAGAAAACATACCTGGGAATCCTCAATCTGCATCGCGCCCTGCTAGAAAAAAAGAAAAGGCGAAATTAGACATACGCAAAGGTCTTAACAGGAAACATACCTGGGAATCCTCAATCTGCGACGCGCCCTGCCAGAAAAAAAGAAAAGACAACATTAGACATACACAAAGGTCTTAACAGAAAACATACCTGAAAATCCTCAATCTGCGACACGCCCTGCTAGAAAAAAAGAAAAGGCGACATTAGACATACACAAAGGCCTTAACAGAAAACATACCTGCGAATCCTCAATCTGCGTCGCGCCCTGCAAAAAAAAAAAAAGGCCACACGACCTAAAGGAAAAAAAAAGGAACCATTAGACATACACAAAGGTCTTAACAGAAAACATACCTGGGAATCCTCAATCTGCGTCGCGCCCTGCTAGAAAAAAACAAAAGGCGAAATTAGACATACACAAAGGTCTTAACAGAAAACATACCTGAAAATCCTCAATCTGCGTCGCGCCCTGCTAGAAAAAAAGAAAAGGCGAAATTAGACATACACAAAGGTCTTAACAGAAAACATACCTGGGAATCCTCAATCTGCGACGCACCCTGCCAGAAAAAAAGAAAAGACAACATTAGACATACACAAAGGTCTTAACAGAAAACATACCTGAAAATCCTCAATCTGCGTCGCGCCCTGCTAGAAAAAAAGAAAAGGCGAAATTAGACATACACAAAGGTCTTAACAGAAAACATACCTGGGAATCCTCAATCTGCGTCTCGCCCTGCTAGAAAAAAAGAAAAGGCGAAATTAGACATACACAAAGGTCTTAACAGAAAACATACCTGGGAATCCTCAATCTGCGTCGCGCCCTGCTAGAAAAAAAGAAAAGGCAAAATTAGACATACACAAAGGTCTTAACAGAAAACATACCTGAAAATCTCCAATCTGCGACGCGCCCTGCTAGAAAAAAAGAAAAGGCGAAATTAGACATACACAAAGGTCTTAACAGAAAACATACCTGAAAATCCTCAATCTGCGTCGCGCCCTGCTAGAAAAAAACAAAAGGCGAAATTAGACACACACAAAGGTCTTAACAGAAAACATACCTGGGAATCCTCAATCTGCGTCGCGCCCTGCCAGAAAAAAAGAAAAGACAACATTAGACATACAGAAAGGTCTTAACAGAAAACATACCTGAAAATCCTCAATCTGCGACGCGCCCTGCTAGAAAAAAAGAAAAGGCGACATTAGACATACACAAAGGCCTTAACAGAAAACATACCTGGGAATCCTCAATCTGCGTCGCGCCCTGCTAGAAAAAAAGAAAAAGCGAAATTAGACATGCACAAAGGTCTTAACAGAAAACATACCTGAAAATCCTCAATCTGCGTCGTGCCCTGCTAGAAAAAAAGAAAAGGCGAAATTAGACATACACAAAGGTCTTAACAGAAAACATACCTGGGAATCCTCAATCTGCGTCGCAGCCTGCTAGAAAAAAAGAAAAGGCGAAATTAGACATACACAAAGGTCTTAACAGAAAACATACCTGGGAATCCTCAATCTGCGACGCGCCCTGCCAGAAAAAAAGAAAAGACAACATTAGACATACACAAAGGTCTTAACAGAAAACATACCTGAAAATCCTCAATCTGCGACGCGCCCTGCTAGAAAAAAAGAAAAGGCGACATTAGACATACACAAAGGCCTTAACAGAAAACATACCTGCGAATCCTCAATCTGCGTCGCGCCCTGCAAAAAAAAAAAAAAGGCCACACGACCTAAAGGAAAAAAAAAGGAACCATTAGACATACACAAAGGTCTTAACAGAAAACATACCTGGGAATCCTCAATCTGCGTCGCGCCCTGCTAGAAAAAAAGAAAAGGCGAAATTAGACATACACAAAGGTCTTAACAGAAAACATACCTGAAAATCTCCAATCTGCGACGCGCCCTGCTAGAAAAAAAGAAAAGGCGAAATTAGACATACACAAAGGTCTTAACAGAAAACATACCTGGGAATCCTCAATCTGCGTCGCGCCCTGCTAGAAAAAAAGAAAATGCGAAATTAGACATACACAAAGGTCTTAACAGAAAACATACCTGAAAATCCTCAATCTGCGTCGCGCCCTGCTAGAAAAAAAGAAAAGGTGAAATTAGACACACACAAAGGTCTTAACAGAAAACATACCTGGGAATCCTCAATCTGCGACGCGCCCTGCCAGAAAAAAAAGAAAAGACAACATTAGACATACAGAAAGGTCTTAACAGAAAACATACCTGAAAATCCTCAATCTGCGACGCGCCCTGCTAGAAAAAAAGAAAAGGCGACATTAGACATACACAAAGGCCTTAACAGAAAACATACCTGCGAATCCTCAATCTGCATCGCGCCCTGCAAAAAAAAAAAGGCCACACGACCTTAAGGAAAAAAAAGGAACCATTAGACATACACAAAGGTCTTAACAGAAAACATACCTGGGAATCCTCAATCTGCGTCGCGCCGTGCTAGAAAAAAAGAAAAGGCGAAATTAGACATACACAAAGGTCTTAACAGAAAACATACCTGAAAATCTCCAATCTGCGATGCGCCCTGCTAGAAAAAAAGAAAAGGCGAAATTAGACATACACAAAGGTCTTAACAGAAAACATACCTGGGAATCCTCAATCTGCGTCGCGCCCTGCTAGAAAAAAAGAAAAGGCGAAATTAGACATACACAAAGGTCTTAACAGAAAACATACCCGAAAATCTCCAATCTGCGACGCGCCCTGCCAGAAAAAAAGAAAAGACAACATTAGACATACACAAAGGTCTTAACAGAAAACATACCTGGGAATCCTCAATCTGCGTCGCGCCCTGCTAGAAAAAAAGAAAAGGCGAAATTAGACATACACAAAGGTCTTAACAGAAAACATACCTGAAAATCTCCAATCTGCGACGCGCCCTGCCAGAAAAAAAGAAAAGACAACATTAGACATACACAAAGGTCTTAACAGAAAACATACCTGGGAATCCTCAATCTGTGTCGCGCCCTGCTAGAAAAAAAGAAAAGGCGAAATTAGACATACACAAAGGTCTTAACAGAAAACATACCTGAAAATCCTCAATCTGCGTCGCGCCCTGCTAGAAAAAAAGAAAAGGCGACATTAGACATACACAAAGGCCTTAACAGAAAACATACCTTCGAATCTTCAATCTGCGTCGCGCCCTGCTGGAAAAAAAAAGAAAAGGTGACATTAGACATACTCAAAGGCCTTAACAGAAAACATACCTGCAAATGAATTGCATTGTCATCACTAAAGTCTCCACCCTTTTTTATTAGTACTTATAGAAATGAAATGTATAATGCGATCATTTGAAAAAAAAACAAGTTTTTAATGATCAAGTTTGAGTTTATTGAAAAAACAATCATTTTTTAATATTATTACAGTTTATATATTCATATGTTATGCCTGGTATATTAGTGGATTTTATCACACTGGCATCGGGTAATTTTAAAACAAGTTGACTGGAAACGTGTCGCACATGAACAATAATTTTCTTATATCATCTCTGTCTCGGGTGATATATTAATTATGTACCTAGCAGAGACTTCTCGCTAACAAATATTCACATGGACGTCCCTTCAGTATCATTTAGTAAATGTTCAGATCACAGTGGCGGATCCAGGGGGTGGTCCCACGGCGCACCGGACCACCCCCTGGATGAACCTCAAATTTTTTAAAGTGTCTATTTTTTCAATAACTAGCTAATTAACAAATTAACACTTTAGATTAATCCTTTCATCGAACTAATTGGGCAGCAGTCCTTTTGCGCCAATTACTGTTTTTCAGGGGTATCATTTGCGCCAAATTTTGTTTTCCAAATGTATCAATTGCGCCAATATTCGGAACTCATTTGCGCCAATTTACATGTACACGTATCTATCATAAGTATTAATGATTAGTATATATTTATTCTTATTTTTGGCTTTAAAAGTATCATATGTTCAAAGATATTTCACCATGAAGATGAGCATCTGGAAATGCATTGACATTCCATGCATTGAGAGGAAAGAAAAAATGTTACTCTGCTGAATATTTAATAAAAGATATGCTAAAAGAGAAGCAAATATAAGCATTTGCTGATTATGTTGTAGTCACATAGGTTGATGTCACAGTGCTTTGTTTCCACCATGCGTATGGGCTGAAACTATCTACCGCAAGACGTACCAGTAAAGGGACAGAAGCATTCCACGGACATTATAATGAACTGTTTTGTGCATTTCATCCTTCAATGTTTGTGTTTTTGGACAATAAAGTGAAGAAACAAGCTACTATCTACATTAAAGTACCCATGCAGCAGCAGTAAGAAGAAGATATGTTTCAGAAAAGGAAACATTTGCCGTGTAAACTGCCAGTTCCAAGTCCAAAACAAGAATGTGTCCAAAGTACACGGATGCCCCACTCGCACTATCCTTTTCCATGTTCCATGGACCGTGAAATTGGGTAATTATCTAATTTGGCATTAAAATTAGAAAGATCATATCATAAGCAACAAGTGTACTAAGTTTCAAGTTGATTGGACTTCAGCTTCATCAAAAACTACATTGACCAAAAACTTTAACCTGAAACTCACACTTTCATTTTCTATGTTCAGTAGACCGTGAAATTGGGGTCAAAAGTCTAATTTGGCTTAACAATTAGAAAGATCATCTCATAAGCAACAAGTGTACTAAGTTTCAAGTTGATTGGACTTCAGCTTCATCAAAAACTACCTTGACCAAAAACTTTAACCTGGACGGACGAACGGAACCACAGACGGACGGACGGACGGACGAACGGAGCCTCAGACCAGAAAACATTATGCCCCTCTACTATCGTAGGTGGGGCATAAAAAGGAGCAGGGAAGTCATTTTTCTTCTGATTGGCGCAATCGTATGTTTTATATTTGGCGCAAATGATACCATGTAATTTTAAAACAGGTGGCGCAAACGTAGCATTGGAGAAAAAAATTTGCGGCGCAAAAGGACTCATTTTTGGCGCAAACGGATTTCTCCCACTAATTGGTTATGGATTACCTGGATACCTGGAGGTGTCACAATGATAGAATACGGATCAATGCGTATCACCTGTATACATGTAATTAAATTGTCAAAACATCTCGTCAATATGAAGAAGTTGACTTCTTATTTTGAAAGGTAAATACAAATTATTCTTGTATTTTTAAGTGAAATTTCCATATATAATTGCATTGTCCAACTAACGGAATCTAGGTGTTAAATTTCATTTATGTACATTTTGAAAAAACAATCATTATGAATGAATTAAATTAAATTTGTTTATCTATCTCTTTGAGTCCCACCCCCCTCCCTTCCCCCTTTTCTCCTCCCTTTTCCTTCCTAAAAACTTTAAATGTTTAAGCACGACTGACTGACCTACTATATATTTTAGGTCGTCAAGCTGCCCTTGTCCCTCAAGCTGCCCTAGTCCCAAACGCAAGTTGGAGCAAGATGACAATATTCAGCCTAGAAAACGTCACAATTCAAATCTAGATGAAGTTTGTGATCGTCGAGGGAGCTCATCTGAGGAGTCTATTTTGGATACAATTGTTAAACCTTCATGTTCACACGCTCAGTCATTGCAAGGAAACACCCGCGACGCATGATGTTGAATGACCTGATAAACGACTCTTTGTTAAATGAGTAAATTTTGAACAATTTTACGTAGAACTATTTTTACCGATTCGGAACATTTTAGCTAAACTTTTTTTTACAGCTTGCCTAATTCAGATGACAGTTGTATGTTGTGCTATTTTAGATTGCAAGATGGTATAGAGTCTGAAATAAAAATCAGTTTTACATGTCTTTAAATTCCTTTACCTAGGAATATGTGCATTGCATGGTGTTGTCCAAATTCATGATCTTCCATAATGTCGAAGGTATTTTTTAACCTTTTTCATACCATTCAATATTCATTTGGGACCACCCCCAAATTTTTTTCTGGATCCGCCACTGGATCAATAGGTTTAAGTATAGTTTTGAATGCTTCTTAAGTAATTTCGTAGGGTTGTACATGTATAAGCGTTGATCGCACTTCATACAAGATGTATTTCGGTCAACCCTATGAATTTACAGAAAGAAGCATTCAATTCTTAAATAAAATAATCCTTGAACTATTGGCTAAGGCCGAAACACGAACAGATATGCCAGTGACAAAAAGTACGTACATGCAGCAGGAGAATTTGATTTCAGCTTTAAAGTGGGACTAAGTTCATAATTTAATAAAACATTTTTTTAAAGTTTTAAAACTATTCACTGGCTATATAGTTCTTAATTTGAACAAGAAATATAGGAAAGAGTCTTAATGGGCTATTCCTTCATTCTAGAAAAATTGCATCCAGGAAACTTACTTTCTATTTTGAAATGATACCAAAATCTACGTTCTATCATACATAATTCTATATAGTTTTTGGAAATATTCAGAGCCTTCTGTACAATCGGCTATGAAAGGCAACTACATGTAAAATGTAAATAATTCATACTTGCAAACAAACGGACTTATTTATAACAAAACAATTCCGCAAAACAAACATGACAGGCACAAACCAACGACAACCACTGAACTATCCGTGTTATATACCCCCCCCCCCCCCCCCCCACCCCCATTGCCAATCTTTCCGCCGAGGAATATTTCTCTTCACATTTCCACTCACTTTAGTTCAGATGAAATATCCCCTTCGTTATACCTAAAAACACAATTAAGGGTGTACTTAGGTGATCTAAGATAAAATTAAATAAATCAAGAATTCAAAATTGATACTTTAAGCTGGAAGAGTATTGGAAAAGGATCAAACTAAGCTAAAAATATTGATAGGTCATGGAGCTTCTTTTCGAGATATTTGATTTATAAAATATGGCGGGAAAAGGCTGACTCGGACTTTTACCTAAATTTTGCATTGGTATTATTTGGGTCTCAAATCAAAAGAAAGAAAATCAAGAATCTGCTTAAATTTCGTTAAATGACATTTTATGAATTATTAAGTCTTATGTTAAAAGATAAATAGGTGTTATGGGGCAAAATATTTTACATTGTATCGTATGAAAAACACCGAGGAGTCCGAACATTTGACATTTATTCCAAAACCTCACCTAAGTACATACTTAACAACATAAATATGTTTTCCTTAGGTTACTATTTGTTATAGAAGTACCACCAACGTTCTTTTCCGAGTGAATGTTTTCATGTGCACTACTTGAAACAAAAACTAGAAAGTCAAACAGTCTTTCGTCTGAAACTGTTGACCAGATCATATTTCTGAATAAGAAACGGTGAACCCTACGCAACTGATTAGAGACATTTGAACGGTGGTTATACACGGATCAACACTTTCATGGATTAATAATTAACTCATCACGAGTGTAAAACTTACCGTTGTTCGTTAATCAAGACTTCTATATAAACGTGATTGGTATGAGATGTATAATTTAATTACTCTGTGTAAAAAAAAACACAGAAAAAAGTAAGACTGAGCGACACGAAAAAGCACAAATAATTTGAAGTTCAATACTTTTGTTTACAAATTAATGGACAAGTCGTTATATAAAAAATACCGACTCCTCAGTAACAGATGATAAAAATGTAGTTTTCTTTGTCGGACTTTGTATGCAAATAATTTTAATTTTATTGGAATTTTGTTCATTCATATTATTGTAATATATATGTCTCTGGGTTCATGAACACGTAAACAAACAATAATTGATATTATGATAGGTTATTTGTAGAAACAGCGGTCGAGAATAATTCATTGTTTAATTGACACAAAAGCACATAAGAGCAATTAAGCTATCATGCGGTTTGTAATAAATTTGTCTTAATATGTTTATGAAAGGTAATAACAAAAACACTGCATTCCACCTAAAGTCTCAACTTTTCAATAGACGTTTAAGATTCATCCGAGTACTCGAGTATCATAACAGAGTATCCGAGTATTAAAATTCAGATATTTTGACATCCCTATAATTTGTTTGTCAATTTACATTAACACATTTTTGTCTATACATGTTCATCATTCTGTCTATGTGTCTACAAGTTTGTCTTTATTTTCACCAGTCCTTTATAATAGTCTGACTACATTCTCAACAGTCTGGATATGTTTCCGCAAGTCTGTCTTTGTTCACTAGTCCGTCTACATTTGCATGATCCATCGGTCTGTCTATGTGTCCACTAGTCTGTCTTCATGCCCAACAGTCTGTCGACATGGCTATATCGGTCTATATATCTAACAAGCTGTGTCTTTATGTCCAACAGTCTGTCGAATCGACTGTCAGTTGATCTATATGTCTACCGAGCTGTGTCTACATGTCCAACAGTCCGTCGACATTACTATCAGTCGGTTTATATGTCTACCAAGCTGTGTCTACATGTCCAACAGTCTGTCGACATGGCTATCAGTCGGTCTATATGTCTAACAAGCTGTGTCTTCAGGTCCAACAGTCTGTCGACACGGCTATCAGTCGATCTATTTGTTTACCAAGCTGTGTGACTGTCTACATGTCCATCAGTCTGTCAACATGTTCACAAGTCTGTCTACATGCTTAAACGTTTGTAATTGCATTTTGTTGTACATTGATTGACTGATCGTCCAACTCATCAATTTGCTAACAGCTTCATGCATTCTTTTGAACTGAAAATTCACTGTGTGTATTCTCCATACCAATACCCTTCACCACACCACCCTTTGTTTGCACCGAACTCCAAACCCAGGGAAAATCCTCTTTTACTTTCTTTTAATTAGCATGATTTTTCACACTGAAATGTATGCAACGCTTTTCTTGGTGGGTATTTTTCGGGTACTGCAAGATGCACAACTAATTTGTTCTCAATTTGTAATTTATAATTTTATGAAATATATAATTTTTGTTTTCACATCGTAGGTGCCCGTAAGTGACAAAGTCAGTCTTCGTGCTCATTTATGTTTGTGCACCCGATCTTTAACTTTGTGTTGTGAAACACAGGTCTGAAAATTGCAAATTTAGGGCCAGCTACAGCCCGACTCCGGGTGCGGGATTTTCTCCTTGTGTTGAAGACTCATTGGTGACCTTGGGCTGTTTTCTGCTCTTCATTGGATGGTTGTCTCTTTGACACATTCCCCATTTCCGTTCTCAATTATGTTTTTTTCAAGATGGAAAAAAGGCATAAGGTAGCAATATACAGTTAGGAGTTTAGTTTCGCATTTTGGCCCCTATGGATTTTTCAAATAGGAAAGTTATTGTGTAATAAAATTCATTTTTAGACAGATGAGTGCTAATTTAGCCGTCAAAGATGGTTTATAAGTGCATCAAGATGATTTATTACATGTTTTATGGGCTGTTTTCTGTTTGACAATCCGTA
Source organism: Mytilus galloprovincialis (assembly GCA_037788925.1). Lineage (NCBI taxonomy): Eukaryota > Metazoa > Mollusca > Bivalvia > Mytilida > Mytilidae > Mytilus > Mytilus galloprovincialis. The sequence continues at coordinate 56,941,297 of CM075335.1, read as the reverse complement.
TTTTCATAGCTAGACCGGCCATCGGTCCAGAAATTAATGTACTGTTTACCAACACTCTTTTTCTAAGTTTTTGACGCAATTTTACAAAAAATGAGATGAAAGACATATGATTTTCATTGGATTTGCTGAATGATATATGTACACAGTTTCAGAAAAGGTATTACTTCAAGCGATTGAAATTCTACTTTTAGCCAAATTTTGGGGAAATATGTGACATCTTCCCCCCCCCCTTTTTGCAATATTTTATAACAAATAAATGCAGATTGTTGCCATGGATACACCAAAAAGAAATTATATTTTACCATTTTATATACTGGATATAAAATCTATGGAAGATTCTGATACAAACATATGTCCATATATGACAAACAGTAAGCTTGATATTGCAAGAAAGCTTGGTAAAATTCATGAGGGCAAATTTTAGTATTTTTTCCTAACTGTTAATTGCTACCTAACTTTATATAAATGCAAACAAAAAACAATATCCCAATTTCTAATTACGTTGGTTTTCTGTCTCTGCACAGGTTTTTCATCGTTGTTTTTTTTTTTTTTTTTTTTTTATCTAATTATTCCTTACTGGCAATTCTTGTTTGCGTTCAAATGCCCAAGACGGGAAATTTACATTTTGCATATCGAAAGTGTAAATGACTATTAGTGTTGGATAATCGGTTGAAATTACCAACCGATTATCTATTACAATCGTTTGACAGCAACCAACCGACTATCGGTTATAATCGCATCAGAATACTTTGCCCTTTTTTTAAATGAAATCATGCATTTTAGTCTCATTGGTCATGTCTAATGTGTATATTCCATTTCATTGCAGAGTTTTATATGTTAATATTTGATCTTCTGTTTCCTTTTCATATTTTATTTAGCAATTATAAAAATGAATTAATTAGAATCCAGATTCAGATTGAACATATTTTATCTCATAATTACAACATTAATAACCAAGAGTGACACTAACTTTTCTAAATTTCAATGGTGTAACTCACATTATAATTTCAATAACTTAGCAGTATAAACATTTGAATGTTTCACAGTAAGAAAAGATATATATAAAGTATTTTACTTTAAGAAATTTAAGATTAACAGAAAAAAATAAAACAATGCATTTGCATTGAAATATATACAGTAAACAAAGAGGATCCAGCCAATGTCTGTTAATTCGTGTAGAATGCTTTTTTTTCACTTTATGATCATCATTTTTCTGTCAATTGTGTCAAGCGAGCGTCTGAACTTATAATTGCAAAAATGCGGAATTATTACATAGTTGAACCGTATCCGATCCGTGATTCTAATGTATTTCAATGGCGGACAAATTTCACAAAATTTACAAACATAAACGATGTTTGACAAGCAATTTGGGAAGGAATATGACGCTACTAATGGATAAAACATTAATAAAAGGCAATTTGCGATACGCTCTAATGAAGTAAAGAAATTATTTTGTCTAAAATTTGAAGGATTTCATGTACGCTCTCAAGTAACAAGTATCCGGTATTGAGAGAGTATTTCATACAAAGTTATTTATTTTAAAGATCAATCTGTATATATATAGTCAATACTTTTGTCACGTTTTAAAGGGGAAAAAATGGTTTTGTCTTTAATTATAGGATGTTTGACATTGTTATTGTCATCCACTGATATTTTTTGTTGCAATTTGTTTGACTGAGCAAATAAAATTCAAACCGCAAACGGACCGGAAGTTGATACGCAAAAAGTCCGGAAACTATAGCGACAATCGATTGAACAAAATCCCAATCGATTATCGACATCGTGAGGCCCAACCAACTGATTTCCGACTTATTCCGATCATCGGAACAACACTAATGACTATCTTCTCCTATCACCAGACGATTACAAACTATTGTCGGATTTTAATGTTTTAGAACTCATAGAACATTCCGACCATGCACCGTTATTTTTTTAACTCGTTTTTAGCAGATGCAAGCCCAAAAACGTATACCGTAAGACTCAAAATATTTTAATATGGGACGATAGTAAAACAAACGATTTTGTTGAAAGGATACAACAACAAACAGAAAGTTTAACATCATTAGTGAGTAATATTTCGGACGCGGATGATATGAATATTGCAGTTAGTGATGTTTCAAACATTTTCTATAACAATGCTTTAAAAGTTTTTGGTCGTTCGATTCTTATACGAGATAAAACAAATACAGATAGACCGTATAATGAATGGTTTGATGTAAAATACAGATAGACCGGATAATGAATGGTTTGATGTAAAATACAGATGGACCGGATAATGAATGGTTTGATGTAAAATACAGATAGACCGGATAATGAATGGTTTGATGTAAAGTGTGCATATGCCCGTGATCAGTTCCATCGTGCTCGCAACTTCTTCTTTAGACACCCCACAGAGACAAATAGACAATTGTATGGAACTGAAAGGAATAATTATAATAAGGTGAAACGAACGGCAAAGTTCAATTGCAAGCGGCGAAAAGGCGAAATTTGAGTAACGTGGCGAAAACAGACCCTAGGAAATTCTGGACCGAGGTTCGTAAATATTAAACAAACACTGGTTGCAAAATAGACAATGCATTAATGTTAAAACACTTTGAATCTATCCTTGAAGATAACCCACCAGATTTATGTGACGAAGTTTTAAACCTTATGAACAATTCTTTTTTTTTTTAAATTTGAATATAAATGACCTAGACATTGAAATATCTGAGGATGAAATTAAAGCTGCAATACATAAAATGAAGTCAAGAAAGAGTGCGGGAAATGATGGCATAATTAGCGAAATGTTATCTTGTTGTCCGATCTTATTTGCACCAATTCTGAAAATTTTGTTTAACTTTATTTTTTCATCTCGAATATATACTGATCACCGGACAGAATGTTTAGTCATAGCGGTTCCTAAAACTGGTGATTTATCAGATCCGAACAACTATAGGGAACTAATTGTGCCCCTTTAATAGCAGACTTGTTTTTGTACTGTTACGATCACAGTTTATGACTAAACTCAGTAAAGACCGGTCGAAATTGCATTTAATTGATCAATTCAACAACACTTACCGTTATCTTGATGATAATTTTTCGTTAAATAATCAAGAATTTTCTCAATATTCCGCTGAAATTTACCCCAAGGAACTTACTTTAAATAAATCAAATTTATTCGGTAATGACTGTCCTTTCCTGGATTTAAATATTTCGGTTTTGAATGGGAAACTCCACACTAAAATTTACGACAAAAGAGACGATTTTTCGTTCCCTATTGTTAATTTTCCATTTTTAGATGGTGATGTTCCTTTGGCACCATCTTACGGTGTTTATATTTCACAACTTGTTCGCTATGCCCGTGTCTGTTGTGACGTTTTTGATTTTAACGAACGCAACCTATGTATTACTGGTAAATTATTAAACCAGGAATATCGTTACCATAAATTACTTAAAACCTTTACTAAATTTTTCCATAGATATAAAGATTTGGTTTTGAAGTTTGGTTGTACCTGTAAAAAACTTATTTCAAACGGGATAGCACATCCTCATTTTTACGGAAATGTTGTTAACCTTCCCCGGAAATTTAGAAATGATCCATGTAAACTTCAATCTAATTAAAAACAGATCTCTCATCGCTCCTGTTTCTGATATGTCGCGTGGGAGATCTAACGAAACCGGCTTTGAGGTCACATGTGAGTGAACTAAAAGTTATGAATTTATAAAGATATGCAAATGAGTTGACGACCTATAAATAAGCCAATCAAAAAAGTTTATGAATTATTTTGACTGATGACTTCGTCGTAAATAAAATGAGTTACGTCCCTTTGCCTTACGTTAAACTTCCAAGATCGTGGAAGACTCAATTTCATTGGTCGAAAAAGACACACCTACGAGGTCACTCACATGTGACCTCAAAGCGGGTTTCGTTAGATCTCCCACGCGACATATCAAAAACAGGAGCGATGAGAGATCGGTTTTTAATTAGATTGTGTAAACTTGTCCTTTAAATAAACTTATTCTAAAAGGTTACCTATTTAACACTGTAATAAGATCATTGAATATTGTTTTTATTGGTATAAATATTGATTTTGTTATCAGTAAATTAAAAGCTAACTAAATATTACTAGTATGTTATATACATATACATATTCATGGATCTACAATCTGTCGATATCTGTAACTTGGCATTGCACAAGGTCATGTTTTTCTCTGGTTGTTTATGACGTCTTTACACTAAATCCATTGGATGTTGGATGTGTACGGATTGATAGTTTAGTCTTAGATGCATGTGATTTTTTTATTAGTTGTTAGTGGCTTTGAACTAGCTGTCAGACAACTGCGAGTACTCTCAGATCTGTTCATTGTGTCTTTTTGTGTCGGGATGTATAAGTACCCGGCCACGTCTACTTGTATTTTTGTCCATCTGATGAGTTAAAGCCTTTTTCAACTGTTTTTTTATAGTTCGTTCTTATGTTGTACTGTTATAACACTGTCCCAGGTTAGGGGGAGGGTTGGGATCCCGCTAACATGTTTAACCCCGCCACATTATTTATGTATGTGCCTGTCCCAAGTCAGGAGCCTGTAATTCAGTGGTTGTCGTTTGTTTATGTGTTACATATTTGTTTTTCGTTCATTTTTATACATAAATAAGGCCGTTAGTTTTCTCGTTTGAATTGTTTTACATTGTATTATCGGGGCCTATTACAGCTGACTATGCAGTATGGGCTTTGCTCATTGTTGAAGGCCGTACGGTGACCTATAGTTGTTAATGTCTGTGTCATTTTGGTCTTTTGTGGATAGTTGTCTCATTGGCAATCATACCACATCTTCTTTATTATATATAGACCAATAGTTTTAGTTAGTGTTTTATCCAAACTATATACTTCTATTTTAACCAATCGTTTATTGTCGTGGTCAGAGGAAGAAGAAAAACTCATCAACAATCAATTTGGCTTCAGACCCGGACGATCTACTATAGATGCAATATTTGTATTACATTGAATTATTACTAATACTCTTCAACAAAAGCAAAATATGTACTGTTCATTCGTAGATTTCCGTAAAGCGTTTGACAAGCTGGACCGAAGAATACTTATGTATAAACTCCTTAAAAGTGGAATTAGCTCCAAATTTGTTACTATTGTGAAATCTGTCTATTCTTCTGTTAAAATGTGTGTTAGATCAGGTGGTATTTTATCCAAATCGTTCGAAAATTTAATGGGGGTAAAGAAAGGGGCAGTTATGGCAGCAGTCCCTTTGCGCCAATTACTGTTTTTCAATGGTATCATTTGCGCCAAATTTTGTTTTCCAAATGTATCAATTGCGCCAATATTCGGAGTTCATTTGCACCAATTTACCTGTACACATCATGCACATATCTATCATAAATATATATTTATTCTTATTTTTGGCTTAAAAAGTATCATATGTTCGGAGATATTTCACCATGTAGATTCATGAGCATCTGGAGAGAAATGACTTAAAATGCATTAGACAGTCCATATACAGAGGGAGAAGAAAACTTATTGCTTTGCTGAATATTAAATACAAGATATGCCAAAAGAGACGAACATAGAAGCATTTGCTGATTATGTTTTAGTCACATATGTTGATGACACCATGCGTATGGGCTGAAACTACATGTATCTACCGCAAGACGTATCAGTAATGGAGCAGAAGCATTCCACAAGAATTACATTGAACTGTTTTATGCATTTCATCCTTCTATTTTTTTGTTTTTTGGACAATAAAGTGAAGTTACAAGCTACTAACTACATACAATAATTTGGGAAGTATACCCAAGCAGCAACAGTAAGAAGAAGATATGTTTCAGAAAAGGAAACATTTGCCGTGTAAACTACCGGTTCTAAGTCAGAATAAAGGTGGTGGGAAGTCATTTTTCTTCTAATTGGCGCAATCGTATGTTTTATTTTTGGCGCAAATGATACCATGTAATTTTAAAGCAGGTGGCGCAAACGTAGCATTGGAAGAAAAAAGTTGTGGCGCAAAAGGACGCATTTTTGGCGCAAACGGATTTCTCCCAAACAAGGGTAAACCTTGTCGCCTCTTTTATTTTTATTCTTCGTCATTGACTTGATTGAGGACATTCATATTGATATGCGGGATGATACCGTTAATGTGAATAATATTCTTATATATCTTATTCTTTTTGCGGATAACACTGAGTTGTTTGGAAAATCACCAGAATTATTACAAGAACTTTTAGATAAATTATTGAAATACTGTCATAAGTGGAACATACAAGTTATAGTATTTAGAAATGGATGGCAACCAGTAAGTGCCAGATTCTTCTACGACAATAAAGAGCTACAAATAGTAAATTCCTGTATATATCTTGGAATGATGTTTTATTTTAATGGAAAATTCGTACAGACCCACACTGAAACGTGTGTCCCAACAGGGTTCACGAGCTCTATCGTCATTGTTAAACTCAATGAAAGATTTGCACTTATCAAAGAAGAAACAACTTGATCTATTTGACAGTATGTTGGCGTCTGTTCTTAATTATGCTTCGGAACTAGGGGGTTTCAATCGAGGTAAATATGTTGAGATTATTCACTATCGTTTCTGTCGATGTAGTTTTAAAAGTTGTAAAATCTGTGCCAAATTGTTTTTTTTATATGGAGAATTGGGCCATTTTCCTATGTATATTATGAGAAAATTTAGAATTTTTTTGAAATATTGGTTGAATATCTTAACTAACAAAACACCTATTGTTTATGATGTTTATAAATTGTTACTTGATGATGCGAATAATGGCAAAAAAAAAACCCGGGCTTCTAATGTACGTGACTTACTATTTGATAGTGGTCTCAATTATATATGGTATCAACAATCAGAAATACATACTATTGGATTTATTGATGTAATTAAGAATAGAATTAAAGATCAGTATATACAAAGCTGGTTAGCATATGTAGAAAAGAGAGAAAAACTTAATTATTTATAAGGATATAAAGTTAGAATTTAGGTTTGCCGGAACATTATTTAGATTGCTGTTAAAATTCACACTTTTTAACTAAATTGCGAAGTGGTACACTAAAACTGAACATTGAAACAGGAAGATTTACTGGCATGGCTAGAGAATTACGTTTATGTAAATGTTGTAATATGCAGTGTGTTGAAAACGAATACCACTTTTTATTAGTATGCCCTGCCTATAGATCAATTAGGCCTATATATTTGCCAGAATTCTATTGCTCTTGGCCGAACCTTAATAATTACAGTATCTATTTAAATTAAAGTCTGTTTTACATATTAAAAAAATGTGTAACTACATAAAATCTGCGTGGTCAATCAGATCACATATTGTTACTTAATGTTATTTGCTTTCTTATAATGATTTATATGTATTAATCTCTGCTGTTTATCATTTGTCATGTTGTAAATATGTTTTTCGTTGTTATAGCATATATATGTTTTTTGCAATAAAGTATTCATTCAAACAGTTTTCATTGGGGTTCATTATAAGCCAAGGAAAATTTTAATATGTATCGCCAAAACAATTCAGGTTGTAATTTTACTTTTTTTCTGACAACAGGCTAGTATAACTAGTAGCGGCTAGGGATGGCAACGAGTACTCGAAAGGCCGAGTACTCGGATACTCGTTTGCTGTTATACATCTTGAGATATTTTTCTTCACATTTCCACTCACTTTAGTTCCAACAAGGACGTATATTAGATGTTAGTTATACGTCCTTGGTTCCAATGAAATATCCCCTTCGTTATACTAAAACAATTAAGGATAAACTTAGGTGATCTAAGGTAAAATTAAATAAATCAAGAAATCAAAATTGATACTTTAAGCTGGAAGAGTATTGGAAAAGGATCAAACTAAGCTAAAAATATTGATAGGTCATAGAGCTCCTTTTCGAGATATTTGATTTATAAAATATGGCGGGAAAAGGCTGACTCGGACTTTTACCTTAATTTTGCATTGGTATTATTCGGGTCTCAAATCAAAAGAAAGAAAATAAGAATCTGCTTAAATTTTGTAAAATGACCTTTTATGAATTATAAAGTCTTATGTTAAAAGATAAATAGGTGTTATGGGGCAAAATATTTTTACATTGTATCGTATAAAAAACACCGAGGAGTCCGAACATTTGACGCTTATTCCAAATCCTCACCTAAGTACATATCCTTAACAGCATAAATATGTTTTCCTTAGGTTAACTTACTATTTGTTATAGAAGTACCATCAACGTCCTTTTCTTCCGAGGGAATGTTTTCATGTGCACTACTTGAAACAAAAAATAGAAAGTCAAACAGTCTTTCGTCTCAAACTGTTGACCGATTAGAGACATTTGAACAGTGGTTATACACGGATCAACACTTTCATGGATTAATAATTAACTCATCACGAGTGTAAAACTTACCTTTGGTCGTTAATCAAGACTTCTATATAAACGTGATTGGTATGAGATGTATAATTTAATTACTCTGTGTTTGAAACTTAACTAAAGATAGGCGAAATCAACTTTCAAACCCAAAAGTCGAAAATAAACTGACAATGTCATGGATTCAAAAAAAAACCGGAAATTAAAACAAACGTTAGTGCAAAAAATTCGAGGCAAAAAAAAACACAGAAAAAAGTAAGACTAAGTGACACGAAAAAGCACAAATAATTTGAAGTCCAATACTGTTGGACAAGTCGTAACATAAAAAAATACCAACTACTTAGGAACAGATAATACAAACGTAGTCTTTTTTGTTAGACTTTCTATGCATATATATATTTTTAATTGTATTGGAATTTTGTTCATTCATATAATTTTATCATATATGTCTCTGGGTTCATGAACACGACGTAAACAAACAATAATTGCTATTATGATAGGTTATTTTTAGAAACGGCGGTCGGTAATTCATTGTTTAATTGACACAAAAAAAAAACATATTTAATTAGGACCAAGCTATGTTTGTGATAAATTTGTCTTATGTTTATGAAAGGTGATAACAAAAACACTGCATTCCACCTAAAATCTAAACTTTTCAATAGACGTTTAAGATTCATCCGAGTACTCGCGAGTACTCGAGTATCATGACCGAGTATCCGAGTATTAAATTTCAGATCTTTTGACATCCCTAATAACTATTAAACTTGTTTTAATGATGCAAATAAAGCCTCAAAATTAAAAAGACTACTTATATCCGGTTGACAAACTGTCGTTTCACAACCATAATAAATATACGTTTTCGCAGTTAATGTCTATCACTGCATGATGTGTGTCCTTTTTTTTATATGAAATGTAGCATTTGCGCATAGATCTTATCTCGTTAGTAGTTGTTTCGTTATTAAAGAACAACCCGTCTGGAAGACTATAATCATATTAGTTGAAATGGGCTTTTGCAGGGCCGTAACTACATTGAGGCAAATGAGGCAAATGCCTCATGTTTGAAATTTCATAAAAAAAAAAACTAAAACAAAATATTGTCTTCATATCCGAGAAGCAAGTTCTCTTCACTCTCTGATGTCGCCCCTGCATATTTTTCGTAATCCATGTTTCTATTTTACTTTTGGTTTTCAGAGTTGATGGTCTATTGTTTGTACTTCTGTGTCCCGAGTTTATCTTTTGATCATTTATTGTCCTACTTAATGACTAGTCTGAGTGTTGATTTTCATTTGTAAACGTGTAATGTTGCAAGTCCACCGATGTCCATGCATTATGCGAGAAAATACGATGCTACTGGACGCAGAAAAAAGTGGTCGTTTCTGCATGGAGAATTGAACTTGATATCAAAGAATACGAAACTGTCTTTCTTGTATATAAAACCATACCCAATCTTTTTTAGTATGGACAGAGACATATATACACATATTGACTTATTTGTAGATCTTATTTTGCTGAACATTATGATGTTTACAGTTTATCTCCATCCATTATAATATTCAAAATAATAACCAAAACCTGCAAAATTTTCTTAAAATTACCAATTTTATGGCAGCAAGCCAACAACAGGTTCTCCGATTCTTCTGAAAATTTCAGGGCAGATAGATCTTGACCTGATAAACAATTTTACCCAATATCAGATTTGCTCTAAATGCTTTGGTTTCAGAGATATAAGCCAAAATCTACATTTTACCCCTATGTTCTATTTTTAGCCATGGCGTCCAATTTGGGTTGGCCGGGTCACCGGACACATTTTTAAAACTAGATACCCCAATGATGATTTTGGCCAAGTTTGGTTAAGTTTGACCAAGTAGTTTCAGAGGAGAAGATTTTTGTAAAAGCTAACAGACGACGACGACGACGACGACGGACGACGGACGCAAAGTGATGAGAAAAGCTCACTTTGCCCTTTGGAACAGGTGAGCTAAAAAATAACTGTATCATATACCCAAGCGCCTGTGGATAAAACTAGATAGCTGACATGTTTTAAATTAAAGTAAGACCAACAATTTCCCGGTATCAAATCATTTGTTGAAAAAAAACATCAATGTATTGCCATATGACCTTTTACATTCAAGGGTTAAATTTGCATTAAGTCGTGTTCAGACCCTTTAACAGAAAATAAAGGAATATGAAGTACACGTGCACGGGAGCTAATCGCACACAATGTCAATGTATAGAAAAAAATACAAATGATCAATGTTCAAAGTTTTTATTCCTGTTCTTCATCTTGATAGTTGCTGGAGGGTCTTCAATAATGAAATAATCACAAATACCGTAAAACTAGGTCAATATCGTCCCTAGTGTCGACTTGAGCAGTACTAGTATTTAACGTATATTACTGCACTAATGACTGTCACTAAATTTAAATCTAGTCATAAAAAATCTCAAGTCAGCACAATACAAGACAAGAACAGACAGACAGATCCGGTATTAATGATTATGAGAATTACGATTTTTGCTTTATCCTACATATCGGTCTTTTAATGTTTTGAATTTCCCTAAAACTTTAAAGTCTTAAATAACAATCAATCTATGTTTTTGCTTTGAGACCAGAATATTGTCGAAAAAATAGCTAAAAATGATTTGCATTTCTATGTAAGAAAGAGTCCGGAAAACGCTCAAAATGCACGATTTTGCGTAGTTTTTCTCAGAGCTTCTGACCCCTCGCCAAAAATATATTTTGCCTCAATATTAAAAGGGGCTAGTTACGGCCCTGTTTTGTCATAGCTTTCTGTAAATGAGTGTGCTATTTCGGTGCTTTTTTTTGTAAGTTAATTGTTTTTTAAAAAACACTTATACTCCCATAATATGTACCCATGGCTTACTGTACAAACATTACACAGTCATGATATACATATAATACAGTAAAGCAATGAAGATGAACAATATTGTAACCCGTACCTCTACAATTTTAGTGAAGCAAATTGTAATTGATATTTTACATTTATTTCCTATTGTGTGCTGTCCTAGGTAGGAGCTTTCTTGTGTGTATTTTTTTTTGGGGGGGGGGGGGGGGTGTAGTGTCGAGCGCCCATGAATATATTTATTCCCACCACATTCTGTATGTGCTATTCCCAAGATAGGTGCTTGTAGTACAGTGGTTGTTGGTTCGTTTTGTTTTCTTAAACTATTTTGTTTTAACAATTAGGCCACTAGTTTTCTCGTTTGAATTGTTTCACATTTTTATTGCCGGGGCATTTGGTAGCCGACTATATATGGTATGGTCTTTACTCATTGTTGAAAGCCGGACTTCTTCTGAAAGAAAGCTTTTAGGCGGCGAGTATTTTTTTTCTGTCCAGCTTTCGATGTGTTATTTTTCTTTGTCATCTCTCTTTTAGTTGTTATCTTTCCTAATGGCGGCCATCTAACTGGTAGAGTGTACTGTCCATTCCCCCTTAGTTAAAGACCAGTCGGCAGTTGTACTTCCTTGTAAAGCTAGTACATGTACCGGGTAGCCGGTGAGATAGAGTAGGTTCTTTGCATGATTCATATGAAGTCGTTTTACCATACTAGTATTACGAGACATCATAAACATGTCTGTCCAGGGAAATGTCTTAATTCTAACTGACCTGAAGTGGTTTAACTAATTGTATTCGTCTAGTCATATAATACTAAGGGTTCACGAATGAAAATGGATGTGATCACCACATAAGAATGTGCTTTATACGCCAAAGGTTCGGTACCGCTAAACTAATCAAAAGAAGTTACTATTTTTTTTATAATTTCTAACTGACATCGCCGTTAATAATCAACAATGGGGAAAAATAAGCTTCTCGTGCTATAAGGGGGAGGGGGGAATTGGCCTGATCCTGGTTTGCCCCTCACTTTCCCATCACGCCGAGTGGGAAAAGTAGGATCATGCCAATTTTTCCGGGGGGGGGGGTCTAGAATAGTGTACACAATTTCATCATGAATGAAAATGGTCATAATCGTCATAAGTTTCAAAATGCGTACAACTTACAACTTTCTTACATTGTCTGAATTTTTATTCAAAGATTTTTTAAGATGTCAATATTGTAACCAACCATTGTTTGAATTACACCAAAAATAATGGCACAGTCATGCAAGAACCTAATGTTCAGTGGTTGTTGCTTGTTGATGAGGTTCATAAGTGTTTCTATGTGGTTCTATGAATAATGAACGTACTTCAGCGCGGTCTTTTTTATATAGATTAGACCGTTGGTTTTCCTAGCTGTTTGAATGAGATTACGCTAGTCATTATTGGGACCCTTTATAGCTTGCTGCCGGTTTGGTGTGAGCCAAGGCTACGTGTTGAAGGCCGTACTTTGACCTATAATGGTTTAAATTTACAAATTGTGACTTGAATAGAGAGTTATCTCATTGGCACTCATACCACTTCTTAAGATTACCAGTTGCCTTAGTTACAGGGTCATGAGACGAAAATAAAGGGAAATTAGGTATAAAAGTCAGGAGCCTCTGGCCTTTGTTAGTCTTGTATGATTTATAATTTTAGTTTCTTGTGTATAATTCGGAGTTTAGTATGACGTCCATTATCACTACTAGTATACATATTTTTAAGGGACCAGCTGAAGGATGCCTACGGGTGTGGGAGTTTCTCGCTACATTGAAGACCCATTGGTGGACTTCTGCTGTTGTCTGCTCTATGGTCGGGTTGTTGTCGCTTTGACACATTCCCAATGTCCTTTCTCAATTTTATAATAGACAAACGGAAAAGTGGGAACATACAATCATTTAATAGAGTAGTCCGATGTCGATAATCTGCATCTTTTCTGTCTACTTGGCCCTGATACATGTATACATTTTCTGTTGATAATCAATTTCAGATTATAATTATAAACTATTATGATTGCCAGTGAGACAACTCTCCAAAAGAGACCAAAAATGACACAGAAATTAACAACTATAGGTCATCGTAAGCATGTCTTACTATGGCATAACATTTTTTTTTTTATGTCAGTGACAATATACAGCTACATCCAGTTTAATGAATCGATGTTACCACTGTGCTACCATCTTGTTGTTCTATTTCACATTTCTTTCCTCCTTTCCAACAGACCAGACTCAAGCTAGCGACCAATCCTAGCGACCAATCAAGCTAACGACCAATTCTAGCGACCACTAAAGAACACAATGAGAATCAACTTGCCAAAGAATCATAATGTGGTTTATGAGAAAACCACAAAACGACATAATGAAACAACGTTCTGTTAAAAATAAAATATGGCTACCAATACGGTTTATATTGTTTTTTAACCTTTAAATAACTAGAGATATCCATCATATCAAGTCAGAAGGGACATTACAACATCAATGTCGTCTGTAGCCTAATGTACTGACTAGTTTGCTTGCTAAATGTCTGCATCAATATAAATCAGTAAAGGGAGAACGTCCGAGAAAATCGTAAAAAGTCAAAATATCGTAATACAATAGAAAAACAAAGGAGATAGGGTATCTTTAATCAGCAAACGCACAGTGAAAATATACAAAAAGCAAAGGAACAATCTTTTTTAGCGAACGATTTTTATTCCCCTACATAAACACATACTTTATGTTATTATATATGTATTTATAGAATGGAAAGTGCGCTCCTCTACGTATTTTACTCTATAGGGAAGGGCATATACTATATTTTGAGGTCTTCTTTACGTTTTCTCGGTTTTCCAAACACTTAACCGAGATGGTAAACAAAAATCAAGGATTGCAAATAAACTATTAAAAACGGATCGTATATCCCCCAATCAGATAATAGTTATCTACGAGTAATTTACGGATACGAAATGAGAATAAAAAGTAAACGAATTGAATTAGAAAAAAAAACCAACAGTGTTTGTCTATGATGATTTGCTCGCACAATTATTTTCCATATTCAGAGAACCGTAAATAATTTTAAAAAGAACATATTTTAATAAACATGTGTACCTAGTTTCAACTTGATCTGACTACAATGTCGTCTTAGATTCAATCTAATACAGTATAAATGGATGGATACACGGAAAAACGAACGAACGAACAAACCTACCGATCAGATAACATTACGGTCTTTACTGTTGTAGGCGTAGCATAGAATAAATATTTAATGTGAGTTGACTTAAACTCGTTCCTGTGTACAATGTATAAGCTTTCAAATAAACGAAATAAGAAATATCTTATGTTCGAAAAAATTACTATACTGGCTTTCTATACATTCGGCATCCTCAAATGGTCCGAGTACATATTTATCGTTCTTTGATTTTTTGTTGTCCACGAATATAGTCCTTAGTTGTCCTTAGTGTGGATAGTGTGTATAGTCCTTAGTGTGGATAGTGTGTTACTTGCCATTTTTTTTTATACCCCTTCCAAATGTATTTCTTCATGTGTTATGCCTCAAATAGCAAGTAAGGGGGATTAAAGCACACTGTAAAATAAAATTGGGTCATGAATTTTAAATAAAAGTAGTGATTTGGTCCGGTTAATTAGAAAAGGTTAAAAAATAGCACATCGGAAGCTTTCAAAAGATTTCAGGACCTCCTTAACATAAAATTGTCCATATTTGGAGTAAGAATCAAGGAATTTTTCTTTAATATTTGGATGTTATTGAGAAAGTGTAGGTGGGATTCAATTCCCTGAAGGTTTTAACCTCCAAAAAATAATTTCAGTGGGCCCTGCTCTGATTTATTACCTTTCATTTGAGTCATGTCCGGTGGCGAACTTTACCGTAGGGAGCTTTCGAGGCTTGCCGAAAGAATGTAAGTTGGACACGAAAAAAACATCGCCACGTGTGGGAAAAAAACTTTGGATGGCCAGTGAAGTCTTCAGGTGCACTTTCCCACCCAGGGATTGATATGAGTTGAAGATATGGATTATAGCTTTCAATCTAACCACCTGCGGTCAAGAACTTTGCCGTAGGGGGATGGGGGTAAAGCGACTGCTGCCACCACCCATAATGGACCAAAATGAGAAATTGAGTATGTTGTTGTCAGCTTCCGGTGCACTTTCCCACCTGGACATTTTCATGAATAAAAGAGTCTGGGACAAGCTTTCAATCCCACAAGGTGTGGGAAAAAACTTTGCCGTAGGGAACTGTACAGAAAGACTGAAAAATGAGCCCATACCCATAACTGTATAGGTACCTCAGACTTTGGATGGCCAGTGAAGTCTTCAGGTGCACTTTCCCACCCAGGGATTGATACGAGTTGAAGATATGGATTATAGCTTTCAATCCAACCACCTGCGGTCAAGAACTATGCCGTAGGGGGATGGGGGTAAAGCGACTGCTGCCACCACCCATAATGGACCAAAATGAGAAATTGAGTATGTTGTTGTCAGCTTCCGGTGCACTTTCCCACCTGGACATTTTCATGAATAAAAGAGTCTGGGACAAGCTTTCAATCCCACAAGGTGTGGGAAAAAACTTTGCCGTAGGGAACTGTACAGAAAGACTGAAAAATGAGCCCTTACCCATAACTGTATAGGTACCTCAGACTTTGGATGGCCAGTGAAGTCTTTAGGTGCACTTTCCCACCCAGGGATTGATATGAGTTGAAGATATGGATTATAGCTTTCAATCTAACCACCTGCGGTCAAGAACTTTGCCGTAGGGGGATGGGGGTAAAGCGACTGCTGCCACCACCCATAATGGACCAAAATGAGAAATTGAGTATGTTGTTGTCAGCTTCCGGTGCACTTTCCCACCTGGACATTTTCATGAATAAAAGAGTCTGGGTCAAGTTTTCAATCCCACAAGGTGTGGGAAAAAACTTTGCCGTAGGGAACTGTACAGAAAGACTTAAAAATGAGCCCATACCCATAACTGTATAGGTACTTCAGACTTTGGATGGCCAGTGAAGTCTTCAGGTGCACTTTCCCACCCAGGGATTGATACGAGTTGAAGATATGGATTATAGCTTTCAATCTAACCACCTGCGGTCAAGAACTTTGCCGTAGGGGATGGGGGTAAAGCGACTGCTGCCACCACCCATAATGGACCAAAATGAGAAATTGAGTATGTTGTTGTCAGCTTCCGGTGCACTTTCCCACCTGGACATTTTCATGAATAAAAGAGTCTGGGACAAGCTTTCAATCCCACAAGGTGTGGGAAAAAACTTTGCCGTAGGGAACTGTACAGAAAGACTGAAAAATGAGCCCTTACCCATAACTGTATAGGTACCTCAGACTTTGGATGGCCAGTGAAGTCTTCAGGTGCACTTTCCCACCCAGGGATTGATACGAGTTGAAGATATGGATTATAGCTTTCAATCTAACCACCTGCGGTCAAGAACTTTGCCGTAGGGGGATGGGGGTAAAGCGACTGCTGCCACCACCCATAATGGACCAAAATGAGAAATTGAGTATGTTGTTGTCAGCTTCCGGTGCACTTTCCCACCTGGACATTTTCATGAATAAAAGAGTCTGGGACAAGCTTTCAATCCCACAAGGTGTGGGAAAAAACTTTGCCGTAGGGAACTGTACAGAAAGACTGAAAAATGAGCCCATACCCATAACTGTATAGGTACCTCAGACTTTGGATGGCCAGTGAAGTCTTCAGGTGCACTTTCCCACCCAGGGATTGATACGAGTTGAAGATATGGATTATAGCTTTCAATCCAACCACCTGCGGTCAAGAACTATGCCGTAGGGGGATGGGGGTAAAGCGACTGCTGCCACCACCCATAATGGACCAAAATGAGAAATTGAGTATGTTGTTGTCAGCTTCCGGTGCACTTTCCCACCTGGACATTTTCATGAATAAAAGAGTCTGCGACAAGCTTTCAATCCCACAAGGTGTGGGAAAAAACTTTGCCGTAGGGAACTGTACAGAAAGACTGAAAAATGAGCCCTTACCCATAACTGTATAGGTACCTCAGACTTTGGATGGCCAGTGAAGTCTTTAGGTGCACTTTCCCACCCAGGGATTGATATGAGTTGAAGATATGGATTATAGCTTTCAATCTAACCACCTGCGGTCAAGAACTTTGCCGTAGGGGGATGGGGGTAAAGCGACTGCTGCCACCACCCATAATGGACCAAAATGAGAAATTGAGTATGTTGTTGTCAGCTTCCGGTGCACTTTCCCACCTGGACATTTTCATGAATAAAAGAGTCTGGGTCAAGTTTTCAATCCCACAAGGTGTGGGAAAAAACTTTGCCGTAGGGAACTGTACAGAAAGACTTAAAAATGAGCCCATACCCATAACTGTATAGGTACTTCAGACTTTGGATGGCCAGTGAAGTCTTCAGGTGCACTTTCCCACCCAGGGATTGATACGAGTTGAAGATATGGATTATAGCTTTCAATCTAACCACCTGCGGTCAAGAACTTTGCCGTAGGGGATGGGGGTAAAGCGACTGCTGCCACCACCCATAATGGACCAAAATGAGAAATTGAGTATGTTGTTGTCAGCTTCCGGTGCACTTTCCCACCTGGACATTTTCATGAATAAAAGAGTCTGGGACAAGCTTTCAATCCCACAAGGTGTGGGAAAAAACTTTGCCGTAGGGAACTGTACAGAAAGACTGAAAAATGAGCCCTTACCCATAACTGTATAGGTACCTCAGACTTTGGATGGCCAGTGAAGTCTTCAGGTGCACTTTCCCACCCAGGGATTGATACGAGTTGAAGATATGGATTATAGCTTTCAATCTAACCACCTGCGGTCAAGAACTTTGCCGTAGGGGGATGGGGGTAAAGCGACTGCTGCCACCACCCATAATGGACCAAAATGAGAAATTGAGTATGTTGTTGTCAGCTTCCGGTGCACTTTCCCACCTGGACATTTTCATGAATAAAAGAGTCTGGGACAAGCTTTCAATCCCACAAGGTGTGGGAAAAAACTTTGCCGTAGGGAACTGTACAGAAAGACTGAAAAATGAGCCCATACCCATAACTGTATAGGTACCTCAGACTTTGGATGGCCAGTGAAGTCTTTAGGTGCACTTTCCCACCCAGGGATTGATATGAGTTGAAGATATGGATTATAGCTTTCAATCTAACCACCTGCGGTCAAGAACTTTGCCGTAGGGGATGGGGGTAAAGCGACTGCTGCCACCACCCATAATGGACCAAAATGAGAAATTGAGTATGTTGTTGTCAGCTTCCGGTGCACTTTCCCACCTGGACATTTTCATGCATAAAAGAGTCTGGGACAAGCTTTCAATCCCACAAGGTGTGGGAAAAAACTTTGCCGTAGGGAACTGTACAGAAAGACTGAAAAATGAGCCCTTACCCATAACTGTATAGGTACCTCAGACTTTGGATGGCCAGTGAAGTCTTCAGGTGCACTTTCCCACCCAGGGATTGATACGAGTTGAAGATATGGATTATAGCTTTCAATCTAACCACCTGCGGTCAAGAACTTTGCCGTAGGGGGATGGGGGTAAAGCGACTGCTGCCACCACCCATAATGGACCAAAATGAGAAATTGAGTATGTTGTTGTCAGCTTCCAGTGCACTTTCCCACCTGGACATTTTCATGAATAAAAGAGTCTGGGACAATCCCACAAGGTATGGGAAAAAACTTTGCCGTAGGGAACTGTACAGAAAGACTGAAAAATGAGCCCTTACCCATAACTGTATAGGTACCTCAGACTTTGGATGGCCAGTGAAGTCTTTAGGTGCACTTTCCCACGCAGGGATTGATACGAGTTGAAGATATGGATTATAGCTTTCAATCTAACCACCTGCGGTCAAGAACTTTGCCGTAGGGGGATGGGGGTAAAGCGACTGCTGCCACCACCCATAATGGACCAAAATGAGAAATTGAGTATGTTGCTGTCAGCTTCCGGTGCACTTTCCCACCTGGACAATTTCATGAATAAAAGAGTCTGGGACAAGCTTTCAATCCCACAAGGTGTGGGAAAAAACTTTGCCGTAGGGAACTGTACAGAAAGACTGAAAAATGAGCCCATACCCATAACTGTATAGGTACCTCAGACTTTGGATGGCCAGTGAAGTCTTCAGGTGCACTTTCCCACCTTGGAATTGATACGAATTGAAGATATGGATTATAGCTTTCAATCTAACCACCTGCGGTCAAGAACTTTGCCGTAAGGGATGGGGGTAAAGCGACTGCTGCCACCACCCATAATGGACCAAAATGAGAAATTGAGTATGTTGTTGTCAGCTTCCGGTGCACTTTCCCACCTGGACATTTTCATGAATAAAAGAGTCTGGGACAAGCTTTCAATCCCACTAGGTGTGGGAAAAAACTTTGCCGTAGGGAACTGTACAGAAAGACTGAAAAATGAGCCCATACCCATAACTGTATAGGTACCTCAGACTTTGGATGGCCAGTGAAGTCTTCAGGTGCATTTTCCGTCCCAGGGATTGATACGAGTTGAAGATATGGATTATAGCTTTCAATCTAACCACCTGCGGTCAAGAACTTTGCCGTAGGGGGATGGGGGTAAAGCGACTGCTGCCACCACCCGTAATAGACCAAAATGAGAAATTGAGTATGTTGTTGTCAGCTTCCGGTGCACTTTCCCACTTGGACATTTTCATGAATAAAAGAGTCTGGGACAAGCTTTCAATCCCACTAGTAGTGGGAAAAAACTTTGCCGTAGGGAACTGTACAGAAAGACTGAAAAATGAGCCCATACCCATAACTGTATAGGTACCTCAGACTTTGGATGGCCAGTGAAGTCTTCAGGTGCACTTTCCCACCTTGGAATTGATACGAGTTGAAGATATGGATTATAGCTTTCAATCTAACCACCTGCGGTCAAGAACTTTGCCGTAAGGGATGGGGGTAAAGCGACTGCTGCCACCACCCATAATGGACCAAAATGAGAAATTGAGTATGTTGTTGTCAGCTTCCGGTGCACTTTCCCACCTGGACATTTTCATGAATAAAAGAGTCTGGGACAAGCTTTCAATCCCACTAGGTGTGGGAAAAAACTTTGCCGTAGGGAACTGTACAGAAAGACTGAAAAATGAGCCCATACCCATAACTGTATAGGTACCTCAGACTTTGGATGGCCAGTGAAGTCTTCAGGTGCATTTTCCGACCCAGGGATTGATACGAGTTGAAGATATGGATTATAGCTTTCAATCTAACCACCTGCGGTCAAGAACTTTGCCGTAGGGGGATGGGGGTAAAGCGACTGCTGCCACCACCCATAATAGACCAAAATGAGAAATTGAGTATGTTGTTGTCAGCTTCCGGTGCACTTTCCCACTTGGACATTTTCATGAATAAAAGAGTCTGGGACAAGCTTTCAATCCCACTAGTAGTGGGAAAAAACTTTGCCGTAGGGAACTGTACAGAAAGACTGAAAAATGAGCCCATACCCATAACTGTATAGGTACCTCAGACTTTGGATGGCCAGTGAAGTCTTCAGGTGCACTTTCCCACCCAGGGATTGATACGAGTTGAAGATATGGATTATAACTTTCAATCTAACCACCTGCGGTCAAGAACTTTGCCGTAGGGGGATGGGGGTAAAGCGACTGCTGCCACCACCCATAATGGACCAAAATGAGAAATTGAGTATGTTGTTGTCAGCTTCCGGTGCACTTTCCCACCTGGACATTTTCATGAATAAAAGAGTCTGGGACAAGCTTTCAATCCCACTAGGTGTGGGAAAAAACTTTGCCGTAGGGAACTGTACAGAAAGACTGAAAAATGAGCCCATACCCATAACTGTATAGGTACCTCAGACTTTGGATGGCCAGTGAAGTCTTCAGGTGCACTTTCCCACCCAGAGATTGATACGAGTTGACGATATGGATTATAGCTTTCAATCTAACCACCTGCAGTCAAGAACTTTGCCGTAGGGGGATGGGGGTAAAGCGACTGCTGCCACCACCCATAATGGACCAAAATGAGAAATTGAGTATGTTGTTGTCAGCTTCCGGTGCACTTTCCCACCTGGACATTTTCATGAATAAAAGAGTCTGGGACAAGCTTTCAATCCCACTAGGTGTGGGAAAAAACTTTGCCGTAGGGAACTGTACAGAAAGACTGAAAAATGAGCCCATACCCATAACTGTATAGGTACCTCAGACTTTGGATGGCCAGTGAAGTCTTCAGGTGCACTTTCCTACCCAGGGATTGATACGAGTTGAAGATATGGATTATAGCTTTCAATCTAACCACCTGCGGTCAAGAACTTTGCCGTAGGGGGATGGGGGTAAAGCGACTGCTGCCACCACCCATAATGGACCAAAATGAGAAATTGAGTATGTTGTTGTCAGCTTCCGGTGCACTTTCCCACTTGGACATTTTCATGAATAAAAGAGTCTGGGACAAGCTTTCAATCCCACTAGTAGTGGGAAAAAACTTTGCCGTAGGGAACTGTACAGAAAGACTGAAAAATGAGCCCATACCCATAACTGTATAGGTACCTCAGACTTTGGATGGCCAGTGAAGTCTTCAGGTGCACTTTCCCACCCAGGGATTGATACGAGTTGAAGATATGGATTATAGCTTTCAATCTAACCACCTGCGGTCAAGAACTTTGCCGTAGGGGGATGGGGGTAAAGCGACTGCTGCCACCACCCATAATGGACCAAAATGAGAAATTGAGTATGTTGTTGTCAGCTTCCGGTGCACTTTCCCACCTGGACATTTTCATGAATAAAAGAGTCTGGGACAAGCTTTCAATCCCACTAGGTGTGGGAAAAAACTTTGCCATAGGGAACTGTACAGAAAGACTGAAAAATGAGCCCATACCCATAACTGTATAGGTACCTCAGACTTTGGATGGCCAGTGAAGTCTTCAGGTGCACTTTCCCACCCAGAGATTGATACGAGTTGACGATATGGATTATAGCTTTCAATCTAACCACCTGTGGTCAAGAACTTTGCCGTAGGGGGATGGGGGTAAAGCGACTGCTGCCACCACCCATAATGGACCAAAATGAGAAATTGAGTATGTTGTTGTCAGCTTCCGGTGCACTTTCCCACCTGGACATTTTCATGAATAAAAGAGTCTGGGACAAGCTTTCAATCCCACTAGGTGTGGGAAAAAACTTTGCCGTAGGGAACTGTACAGAAAGACTGAAAAATGAGCCCATACCCATAACTGTATAGGTACCTCAGACTTTGGATGGCCAGTGTAGTCTTCAGGTGCACTTTCCCACCCAGGGATTGATACGAGTTGAAGATATGGATTAAAGCTTTCAATCTAACCACCTGTGGTCAAGAACTTTGCCGTAGGGGGATGGGGGTAAAGCGACTGCTGCCACCACCCATAATGGACCAAAATGAGAAATTGAGTATGTTGTTGTCAGCTTCCGGTGCACTTTCCCACCTGGACATTTTTATGAATAAGAGTCTGGGACAAGCTTTCAATCCCACTAGGTGTGGGAAAAAACTTTGCCGTAGGGAACTGTACAGAAAGACTGAAAAATGAGCCCATACCCATAACTGTATAGGTACCTCAGACTTTGGATGGCCAGTGAAGTCTTCAGGTGCACTTTCTCACCCAGGGATTGATACGAGTTGAAGATATGGATAATAGCTTTCAATCTAACCACCTGCGGTCAAGAACTTTGCCGTAGGGGGATGGGAGTAAAGCGACTGCTGCCACCACCCATAATGGACCAAAATGAGAAATTGAGTATGTTGTTGTCAGCTTCCGGTGCACTTTCCCACCTGGACATTTTCATGAATAAAAGAGTCTGGGACAAGCTTTCAATCCCACTAGGTGTGGGAAAAAACTTTGCCGTAGGGAACTGTACAGAAAGACTGAAAAATGAGCCCATACCCATAACTGTATAGGTACCTCAGACTTTGGATGGCCAGTGAAGTCTTCAGGTGCACTTTCCCATCCAGGGATTGATACGAGTTGAAGATATGGATTATAGCTTTCAATCTAACCACCTGCAGTCAAGAACTTTGCCGTAGGGTGATGGGAGTAAAGCGACTGCTGCCACCACCCATAATGGACCAAAATGAGAAATTGGGTATGTTGTTGTCAGCTTCCGATTCACTTTCCCACTTGGACATTTTCATGAATAAAAGAGTCTGGGACAAGCTTTCAATCCCACTAGGTGTGGGAAAAAATTTTGCCGTAGGGAACTGAACAGAAAGACTGAAAAATGAGCCCATACCCATAACTGTGTAGGTACCTCAGACTTTGGATGGCCAGTGAAGTCTTCAGGTGCACTTTCCCACCCAGGGATTGATACGAGTTGAAGATATGGATTATAGCTTTCAATCTAACCACCTGCGGTCAAGAACTTTGCCGTAAGGGGATGGGAGTAAAGCGACTGCTGCCACCACCCATAATGGACCAAAATGAGAAATTAAGTATGTTGTTGTCAGCTTCCGGTGCACTTTCCCACCTGGACATTTTCATGAATAAAAGGGTCTGGGACAAGCTTTCAATCCCACCAGGTGTGGGAAAAAACTTTGCCGTAGGGAACTGTACAGAAAGACTGAAAAATGAGCCCATTCCCATAACTGTATAGGTACCTCAGACTTTGGATGGCCAGTGAAGTCTTCAGGTGCACTTTCCGACCCAGGGATTGATACGAGTTGAAGATATGGATTATAGATTTCAATCTAACCACCTGCAATTAAAAACTTTGCCGTAGGGAGTTGAAAGTAAAGCGACTGCTGCCACCACATGTAATGGACCAAAATGAGAAATTAGGTATGTTGTTATGAGCTTCGTATGCACCTTTTGTAAGGGCTGCGTCTTATAACACCATCAAAATGAAAGTAAATAAAAAGGTTGATGCCTCTATTCACATAGATCGAAAACCCAATGCATTGATAATATGTCATTATTGAAATGTTTAACACTGAATCATCAATAAATTAAAGATTGATTAAGCACAGAAAATGAGTAAACATTAGTAAATTTTAAAACGGTATGAAAGTAATAGTTAAAAAGAATTCAAATTAAGAGATGTAGGAAATCCTTTTTGCCGACAAGCTGACGTTATCGTATATCTTCGCCCTCAAATATAAACCATTACATACATCGGATATTCGTCTTTACAATGTATGACATGTATATTTTTATTAACAAAAATATAATCTGAGATGTTCATTTAAAAGATGATATTTTGGCAAAAGTAAAAAAAAAACAGCAACGTCGCTGTATTAAGTCTAGAAAATATGATTTGAAAAGTTATGGAAAGCCAAACCTAAATATATTTTTGATTGGCTAAATATTAATTTTTGATCTTCCGGATCTCTCAATCTTCCTAAAATTATACGTAAAGTTAGTTGATATATATAGTGGAAGATATTAGCAAGCAAATTCGAGGGAATTTTGCAAATGATGATACCATCATGAAAATTACCACAAAGCATCATTATTATATACATTTTAAGAAATAACTGCTGGCCATTCAAAAAAATATTTTTTTTCAAGATGGCCAGGTCCGTTTTCTAAAATGGCTGTTTCATGTTTCTTCAGTTTGAAAATACTGATTTTTCCGGAATTTTTTTTTTTTTAACTTCTTTGAGTAAAAACCAATTATCAGGTTTGTCGGCTACCTTCTTTTCATCACATATTTATTAAAAATGAATATTTGATATATCCAGTATTTGCGCATGCGCGAAAGTGTTACAAAATTCTTTCAAAAATATTCGAACTATTTACTATAAATCTAGTGTTTTGGTTTAACTAATGATATTATGAATTGGTTTGATAACATTTTTCAAGGTTATATTACACATGTGTTCAACACTTTTGCGCATGTGCAAACTATGTATAGACATCAAGAGCGATTTGTATGCACTACCAGGCAATTATCAGGTATTCGATGGATATAAGGCGAAAATGTGGTGAATCCCGGAGAAACATCAATTGTAACTGCAGATCCGCCACTTTTGGAAATTCCTAAGCAAATTCACTGGGAATGGCCTGACCTTTACGGAAAAGATAAGTTTATCGTCGTGTTTGGTGGATTGCACATTGAAATGGTTTGTTATAAAACTCTGGGTGATATATTGCGTGATAGGGGATGGACGTGTTGTCTTACTGAAGGCAATATTGCAGCACCAAGAACGGCAGATTCTTTTTATATATGTTCAAATGTACCTAGGACTAGACAAGCGCATCAGACAGCTGCATGTATTTTGCTTGAACTGTTAATTTTGGATTATGAAAGCTTAACTCAGAATATATAATTATGTCACGACTCTGTGACGTACAATGATTTAAAATACTGGTGTATAGAGTTATCTCGACCACAATTTCATTACTGGCGTTCAATTATAAATTTAGAACTTCTTCTGATTTTGATATTATGCTCATTTCATGAGTGAGATTTCGTTCTTTACAAACAGTCCATATAAAGCATGATAGCGTATTGTTTTAGGTGATGATCGTGTAAATTATGCTCGATCGTTACCGACACATCTCCAAGATATGACTTCCCTTCCCGAACATCAGCAACAGGTGGCAATGGAATTTTAAAATGATAATTTCACCGTACGTAAGACCAGCAAATTTCTTTCTTATAACACAATTGATCAGGCACAAAACAGAATAATGCAATTGTGAAGGGCGATGTTGGTGCCATAGGATTAACCGAAGATCCCATTTAGACAAATGATTGGTAGCTGGACAAGGAGTCAGTATACTAGAAGATGAATTTGAAAGATCTTGTGGTTTGGGTCATTCTATAACAGATGAACGACCTAATGAAGACTCTACGAAAACACAAAAAGATGTCTTTAAACAGCTTTAAAGGCGTTGTAAAGTGATACACGAGTTTGGAAATTCATTTCTAGAAGAGTCGTCAGATTTGTAAAAAATATACTCCATTTAAGAAATTGTTGAACAGGTAAGATATATAAATAAACCCCAGGATATTGGTCCAAACAATACGAAGATCTTTTGAAGCAAATGCAAAACGAAGGAGAACCTGCTTTTTATAACCAAATAAAAATGACAACTTGTTATTTTGGCCGCAAAAATGAAACTGGAAACGTCTTTGTCAAAAACAAAGCTAGAGAACCTTAAAAGTGATTGCAATATCTTTTCTAGACTTTTCATTTCTAGTCACAGTAAACAGTTTTACTTGGAATATTATTTTATCCATAAAAACCAAACTTCACCTCCGTCTTTATCTCAGGACGTTTCTTGAAATAGTGGTATTAAATCGCTGCAAATGGGTTTACTTGAAACATTCTGCGATTTACTGATCCCAATTGGAACGCATTGATCGTTGGTGGGGCAGCAATGGTTAATTCCAGGTCACAAAACTGGGCAACAATATTTGATGATATGCAAATGATGTCATACTGCCTTACATAAAATCTTGCATCGATAAGTATTCAAGAGTAGACATTGTATTTGATGTTTACTAAATGAATAATTTAAAGGCTGTGACAAGACAAAGGCAAGGTTTTTGTGCCAGATGGAAAGGTGATGGTTCTGGTAGAACACCAAGGGTTTGGAGTAGTCTTCTCTGTGAAGATGACAACGAAACGAAATTGTTCAAGTTTCTTGCTTACAAAAGAGGCTAATAAAATGTGTATGTTATTCATGGTGAAAATATTCTTTGCAATGTCAATAAGGATACTTCCTATCTATAACTTGTAATCATGAAGAAGCAGATACACGAATGTTTGTCCATGTTCGGCATGATTATGAAAAGTGTTGTTAAATGTAATTTTAGGTAGTACTGACACAGATGTAATAGTATCAAAAATTGCAGCAATCGCAAAACTAGGTAGAACACATTGTGGATAGGTAATGGAAGGAATAAAGACTTTTGTTGGCTTCCTGTACGTGACATATCAAATGCGTTTGGTCCTTGTGTAGCTGCTCTTCCTTTCGTCCATGCATTCAGTGGATGTGACACTTTGTCGAATTGTCGTGGGAAAGGGAAGAGGTCAGCTTGGCTAACAATGAAAGCTTTTGTCAGATATAAAGGACTCTTTTTTTGGCTTAAGCATGTTAAGTATGAAGCGAGGCACGATGTGAATTGTTTGCCAGGAAGCAACGGCATTGTGATGCAATTCCGCCAACAAGAGGTTCTTTTCCAGAGCACATCAAAAGAGAAGTGAATCAAGGTCTGATTCATGTATTCGACAGGTACATGTACCAAGTCATGAACACTGGGGTTGGATGAAAGAAAGAAACAGAAATGGACTTCTGTGACTGCCGTTGCATCCTCGTGTCAGGAACTTTTGAAATGCGGAGGCAAAAATTCAGCTGTGTTGGTAACTGTAACATGTGTAAATGCTACCGTTCTGGCTTTCCTTGTACGGGTTGTTGTATAGGCAATGGTCAAATAATTAAGATAAGCAACCTGTCTTTCTAACCAAACAAGACATCTAAACTTAACAAAGAGTGTTATCACTTGTTAAGTTGATGGAAATTATAAAAATATTTTCTACGTATTTGCCTCCAATTTGGAACCGGAAATCACTATTTTTCTTCATTTATGTGTTGTTTTGTCGTACTTAGGAACTGTTTTTAACGTTTTATTATAACTTACATTGGTTTATACCTATATCACATCTTTCAAGGATTTACAGCCCTTGTGAAGTTGCTTGAATGTATAAAAATTGAAATTTTTGACTTTTTTGCAGGCATTTTGAAACCGGAAGTTACCTTAAGTTTCATTAATGTATTGTCTAGTCGTAATTTAGGAACTGTCATTTACTTTTTATCAAATCTATCATTGGATTTTACATATAACATACCTTTCAACGGATTAACGAATGATTGCCAATTTGTAATGACGCCATTTCCAAAATGTGTGGTGGCCATCTTGATTTTTTTTTTCTGGCCAGCAGCGGATTTTTTATAAGTATCATTTAGTCAACCTTTATACCAAATTTCATGCTTGCATCACGATTTGCACAATTATGTCCATAATATCTCTCACTAATAGATATAAATGTTTTTATAAACTTTTTGTCATCTATATTTCTGGAGGACTCAAAGTGCTAGTTTGATATTTAAAGTATATAGCGAAAATCTAACAGAGACCGCTGGAGTGAGACCTCCTGGTCTTTCACTAAACATAAACATTGTTAATCTTGCCTATTTCGTATATAAATAGATGCTATCAAAAGGATTTCCCAGAAAATACCATCTTCGATATGTACGGAGGGCTTAATGTGTTACTTTTCAAATGAAAGTCGTAAAAATTCAGATAGATGGGAACAAGTCGTTGGCTAAATCTTCCTGATCTATCAATCTTCCTAATATTACACATAGCGTTGGTTAATATATAGATAAATGATATAACAAGGCATTTGAATATACTTCTCGTTCTATAATTATGAAGGGCTCAAAATTCCTGTTCGATATTCAAAATATTTAGTGAAAATCTACCGGAGACAACTGAAAAAACAGTGTGACCCTCCTGGTCTTTCAATATCCATACAGTTTGATAATCTTGTCTATTTTTTGTTTATATACAGATGCTATGAAAAGGATTTCTAAGGGAATATCATCTTCGATGTATACGAAGGGCTTACAGTGTCACTTTTCAAATAACAATCGTCAAAATATAAGATAGAAGGGCACAGGGCGTATGCTAGATCTCCCTGATTTAGTAATATTCCTAAAATTCATACACAAAGCTAGTTAGTATATAAATATTTATGATATAAAAGGAAATCGGTTACACTTTTCGTCTTCTATATTTTTTGAGGGCCCAAAGTGCCAGTTCGATATTAAAAAAAGTCAAGTAAAAACCTAAACATTCTAAAGTTACCGGTGACCGCTGTAAAAAAATGAAGACCCCCCCTTTTGACATTTCACTATGTATTCCTTCAACTTGCATATACATTTTTTGTAGTGCTACGGTTTTGATGTTGGATGACTGGAGTAACCTGTCGCATCGGCTTTTATCTTTCGTGTATATTTTGTATATCAAACTGACACTTTGAGCCCTTCGTAAACATAGAAGACAAGAAGTTTACCCAAATTCATTTAAGTCACGTTTTATCTTTATATGAACTAATTATCGGCATAGTATTTGGAAGATTGAGAGATCAGGGATCTTACCTTCGCCTTATGCCCTTTAACCTGAATTTTGGACAGTTTTAAGATGTAAAGTGACAATTTAAGCCCTCCGTAGATACTTCAGATGACATCATTCTTGAAATTCATTTTGATTGCATCTTTATATATACATACAAGTAATCGAATATTATGAACATTGAAAGACCGGGTGTGTCTCACTGTCATTTAAGAGGTCTCCAGTAGGTTTTCGCTTAAAATGTCTTTTATGTTTGTCTTGCCATAACTATTTCTAAATATTTCTAGCGTGATCGGGTTTTGTTTTTGTTTTAAGAAATAATATATATATAAAGTTACATCTTTGTTGTCGTTTTATTGATAAAGATCTATATTTCATAAACACAAATCTCGACTCACATAAGGGTTAATATTTGAGGACAAGGAGAGTTGGCAACAGATTGAAGGGGTCATTAGACAATTTCTTACATATCTTTTGACTCCTCTTATATATGACAATCATGCTTTTAAAGTTATCGAATATTTCAATTTTGTTTTGACTTTTAACCAAATTTCAATATCAAACCGATTGCTAGCAGCCGGTTGGATATAGAATATCGAATGACGAATAACGAAACGGCCGCTAACTTCACATATATCCCATAGAACGAACTATGCCCTAGACCAATACAATATTTTGTCAGCATGAAGTGGGGTACTGATTATGTCATATAGTCTAACTTTACTTCATCCGGCTGACCAAACTAACAGATATTGCACATGGGCCATTAAACCAGAGGAAGAGGTAACTAAGGCCTCTAAAGTGGACAATAGCACTTATGCCAAGACCAAGTAAGAGTTGGCCAGCATAGGGTGGGAGGAACCAAGTATGTCGCATACTTAAAGTCCAACTTTACGATTGACGGCTGAACGATCTAAGAGATTCTCCGTATGAGCAATTATTTCAGTGGTAGAGGAAGGGATGGATTTAGAAAATGGCAAATAGTCACTTCGCAAAAAAAAAGATTTTTGTTTCTCGGCACAATGGTATTCAAATTCGACTTTGTCTATTGAATAACAATTTCCACTTGTATACATACACACTCATCAGCACTAACTTTTACTCCCGATTTGGATTTCATAAAGTGTGCATACGACATCGATAGCAAACTTCTCTCCGCTCATCTATCATGTCCTTGGTATGACGATATTCTTTTTCATCTTTTTTTCATTCATCGGAAGTTATATTCCGTTTAGTGCTTATTAAACCTATTATTCCAAGCTGTGATGTATATGTATTCTATATGTTGCATCTATCTCCAATTTAGTTTTCACTTTTATGTAAATCAGCCAAATAACTTATTTAGATCTGACTTCCGAGATTAATGGTGACATAACCACGTGGTTCTGACCATCACCGATAGCACAGCAGACATCAACTCTGCTCTTGTGATATCACGACAGTGTTCTCGATACATTAACTCATCATAGATACCAGGATTAAAATTTTATATATACGCCAGACGCCCGTTTCGTCTACAAAAAACTCATCAGTGACGCTCGAATCAAAAAAATGTTTAAAAGGCCAGCAAAAGTACGAAGTTGAAGAGCATTGAGGACCAAAAATTCCTAAAAGTTTTGCCAAATACAGCTAAGGTAATCTATTCCTGAGGTAGAAAGGCCTTCGTATTTCAAAAATTTGAAGTTTTGTTAACAGTTAATTTATTATTATGCACATATCAATGATAACTTAAGTCAACACAAAAATGCTGACTACTCGGCTGCTGATACCCTCGGGGACGAAACGTCCACCAGTAGTGGCATCGACCCAGTGGTTGTAAATAAACTCATCATAGATACCAGGATTAAAATCATATATATACGCAAGACGCGCGTTTCGTCTACAAAAGGCTTATCAGTGACGCTCGAAACAAAAAATGTTTTAAAAATAGATAAGGTATTGTTAAATCTCTTATTGGAATCGACACGAATTTAATCAGTGAACGCAATCATATTAACAATTCTATAGTTAAAATATAATAAATAGTGGTATTGTTTAATATCTAATTGGAAAAAACGTTTGATTTAATCTTGATTTAAAAGAAAACTTGTCTAATAAACCAGCCGAGGAGATACGCAAACTCGTCCACCGTAAGTTTAAAAGTTTAAAAATCGACGTGTGATTATTTGTGTGTAGAAGTAACTTTGAAAGGTGATGGAATAATCTCTTTGATTTGAGTTTATTTTTCCCAAGACATCAAGGGATATTAAATTCATTCTAAGCATCATCGGGGTCTTTCTCATATAGCGTTGGACGAATCGACCAAGAATAAAAAGGGCATAGCAGTCGAGATACAAAATAAAAATTCATTGAAACATATGGACGGTATAAATATATCAGCAAATCATAGTAATTATAATCAAATAAACACGTTAGTAAACTAATACTCCGTAGACGTGACGTATCTACAATTACTATGTAGCAGTGAATGCGAAAATCTACTGACTTCGGTATCTATGATGAGTTTATTTACTAAGAATTCGAACACGAATAAATTCATCGGCTTGTTCAGGGGTCGTGAAATGTAGTATATAATGTTGCACACCATCTATGTGCTATTGTTTGAAAGACTAAACGTATCTTCTAGCTGTATGTACTTGTGAGGGCGTAAATTTACTGCAGCCAAATTACAAATTAATTTATCATATTTTCGAGATACTCGGGATATTGATGATATTTCCTATACAAAAGAGTTAACGTCTACTGAATTAAGATGATCAAACTTATAATTACTAAGTTCAACATATTTGACGTCTGATCTTATTTCGTAAACCAACTATTTCCTATCCATTTTCAATATCATTATTTTGAATTATAATTTGTGTGTATTTAATATTTTGTATACATATTATAGTTTCCATATACTGATGTTTGCATTTAAACGGTCAAGATATATCTCTTGTCATCTATAGATGACAAAGCATTCTTGTCAATTTTATAAAAATATTGGGAAGATGTCTCTAAATAATATTAATTGATTTGCTGTGATACTGAACATGTTTCTTTTCTTCAAAACTTATAGTTTTTAAATGACATTTTTCTTAACACCTTTATTGCTTCACTTATAGTTTACCATCTACTATGTGGGTGTACATTTTGGTATTTAAACAAACAAACTTGTCACTATTTAAACTATCATAAATAATGCCAATTTCAGTTTGGTCATCACCTGTTTCAATTTTTCAACATGTGGGAAGACATCCACCCGTTTGAATATCACGAACTACACTATCTGTGTCGGTAAAGAACAGTTTAACATTATCAACTGTTCTGTAAAATTAACTCTGGTGTAAAACGTTGGTTTAGCCACAAATTTATTTTTTCATTTATGAATCGGATCTCATGCATATATTATTTATAGTTTTTGCAAACATAGATCTTTCAACATCATGAACATATCCTGACATGGCTTTTGATCTGAAAGTTGTATTTTGATATATATATTTATCAAGCAAGCTAAAAAAAATTAAAATATAAAACAAGTCCATTTTATTCCTTATGACACATATTGTTTAAGATTCCAATAATTGAGCACATACTTGTTGCGTGTTTTTTTTTATGTTCGTTAGAAGTGGATAACCATTTGGTGCTTCAAGATTTTTTTTTATATTTAAGATCGCATTCATTTATTTTCTTAAAAACCTTTCAAATTTTTTCTCTTTCATATGTATTTACCCAATCAAAATCTCCTTGTAGGTAAAGGTTGTGCCATAGCCCTCCCAAATAAATTTCTAACAACAGAACAGTATTACATTGTTTGTATTTATTCATGACCAACCTAAAATTGATTATGGGCTTTACTATGTTTTTGTTTTTTTCATGGAAATTCTTGCTTTTATTGCCATTTCAAGCAAAAGCAGCTCATCTGTTATCTGAATACAGTTCCAATTAAATTTTTTTAGTTTTGACGCTTACACCATATTAAAAGTCTTGCTCAATTGTTTTAAATACTGAGCATTTGAGCATATACAAAATCTTCAACATTCATATGCTCACCATTTATAAAGTTAAATCACAAAAATACTATACTCCGAGGAAAATATATTAACTATATCACTTCTAAATAAGTCTGTTAAAAGTTTTGGTAAGCATTTGAAGTGAATGCCGACATTTTTATGCATTGTAAAGAATATTACTATAAAAAATTGAAAATGAAATACATGTACATGAACGTATAAGGGCATTTTTCAATAAAAGTGTGAATTTCAGACCGCAAAAAAAAATGGAAGATCAACTTGTCTTAAGTTTTATTTCAAGAGTTATTTGTAACACCTTTGTTATAGATCTGTTTGTAAATAAAAAGTACAATCTTAAATATCCTTTGAAATAGTATTATTTTCATTATTATGTACTCTTTCGTAGGGGACATTTATCCACTACGAAACTGCTTCATAAAGCACATCTTATTTCTCCCATACTTGTTTTGTAGGTGACCGTTTCGTAGTGGACATATTCACATGTTTTTTCCCCCACAATCCCTATATTGCAATAGTAACAAGAATGATTATTTTCATCAAAGCGCGTACTAAGCTGTGCACTGATATTTTCCATAATTTTAAAACCAGATACTGAAGGCGATTTGACCCGTTCCGTATAGAGGACATTAACAAATATACGGTATCACTCTGGTCCGTTTGATATTCTAAATTGTTTTGGACAACAATTTGACTGCCGTTATAAAAGCACTACTTCTTTTGTAAGACCCTTATGTTTATATCTCTTGCAAACATTGATTTTACAAAACTGTTTATTAGCAAAATGTAATGACTTCGTTTCGTAGTGGACATTTTGTCAGGAATGTCAGGAACACAACTTCTAAAATAAAAAAATCCTTTGTCAAAATCTGTTTATTAAGATATGTTGACTCTAAACATACTTTTGAATAATTAAAAAACTTACATAAAGTAAAAATAACATTTATTTCTACATTTGTTTACAATAAATTAGAGTATGCATGTTGAACAGGCGGTCTAGGGACATGCCATTTTGGTTATTTTGAACCATTCAGGAATCAATATCTTATTAATCCCTCTAAACATAGTATGTTTCTTTGCTTAAAAATGTTAAATCTAATTCAGTGTACTCACTTCACAAAAAAAAATACTTGTAAAGATCAAACCCTTTTTTTTTAAAAGTGGGTCGGACAAGACATCACGTTTTTATTGAAATACGGTCTTAAGATGTCTGCATGTTGATTTATATTTAACATGTTTAAGAATGATGTCTTTGTACCGATGATAAAACTTAATACATGTTTGATATTTAAAACCCTGGTATAATACATTTTACAGTAACATGTAGACTTCTTTCGGTAAAAATCTAATACTTTGTTACATACATAGATATAAAAACACCATAAGATGGTGACAAGGGAACGTCACCATCTAAAAATGGATTATTAACAAAAGGAAATAAAACAGTCATCTCTTTATTCATAAATTCTTTAATTAAAATACTGAATATTATTAAATGTTTGTATCAGATGTTGATTCGATGGGTCTTTGCTGATTTTAATCGATAATATTAACTGATTACAATACAGAAACAAGTCCACAATAAGTGGTGCACAGTTATTTCCAATTGGAATTTCGATAATTTGTCGATATACGGAATCTCCAAAGCAAACTAAAATGTTATCTATTAAAAATTGAAGGCCAGTTATTTTGATTTATCAACGCATTTATTTTTTTAAAGTATTACTTAATCCATTTTTTTTAAATGATGTTTTTAATTTTGAATGTTGGTGTCATGTTTTTGTTTTGAGTGCTTAAAAATACATTTCGTTTTTAATTAAAAATTAAACGAATCACTTCGCATATTGCTCCATCTTATAATTTTTTGTTAAATTATAATTATTAATCCAATTTGTTCGACAAAAATGTTGTTCTTTCTTTCGAAATTTTGATCCTCAGTTTGAAACGAGCGAGTGTCTAAGAAAGTATTCCTGTTATTAGTCAATTTTAAACCATCGTTTCTCATGAATGATCCTTAAAAGTATGGTGGATTTATCCTAGCAGTTTTGAAAGAAGGGGCGAAAAATGTTACTTTAACTGGTTCATGGAAAACGAATTGCTTTAAAGACAAGATATTTAGTAAAAGTATATAGATGTAAAACACATTTTTAGAAGAAAGATCTATACCACGATAAGACGTTTCGGATTGGTTTTGGAGGTTCACAGTGACCACAAAGGGGCCAGACACAATCATTTTTATGGTTTTAAGATAATAAACTGAATATAAGAGATATTTCTCTGATCAATATTTCAGTACAAAGTTCAAAATCACAATAAGAACTTTTGGATTAATTTTGGAGGTTATTGTCATAGCTGTTTAGGAATAAGAGCCCAAAAGGGTGTTTCAAAAAGAATTTTGTCAGATTTGTAATGGGGCCTACAAAAACTATTTTTCTGGTTTGCAGGCAACTACTTGGGAATCAGTAACCGATCTAAATTTTAATACAAGATTATAAAACACTAGTTGGATTTTATTTAAGGGGTCATTATAGAAGCTGTATAGAAATAGGTGCCAAACAACGGCTCATCAAGCGCAAGTATTTGTCTTCATCTAAGTGTGAAAATCCCTAGGAAACTGAAAACATCATACCACCTTTCTTATTTGTCATCACAAGGGAGGCTAATTTTTCAGACTTTCTGTACAGTTCCCTACGGCAAAGTTTTTACCCACACCTAGTGGGATTGAAAGCTTGTCCCAGACCCTTTTATTCATGAAAATGCCCGGGTGGGAAAGTGCACCAGAAGCTGACAACCCCATACCCAATTTCTCATTTTTGTCCATTACGGGTGGTGGCAGCAGTGGGTTTACTGTCACCCCCCCCCCCCTACGGCAAAGTTCTTGACCGCAGGTGGTTAGATTGATAGCTTTTATCCATATCTTCAACTCGTATCAATTCCAAGGTGGGAAAGTGCACCTGAAGACTTCATTGTCCATCCAAAGTTTGAGGTACCTAAACAGAAATGGGTATGGGATGATACTTTAACTCTTTCTGTACAGTTCCCTACGGCAAAGTTTTTACCCACACCTAGTGGGATTGAAAGCTTGTCCCAGACCCTTTTATTCATGAAAATGCCCGGGTGGGAAAGTGCACCAGAAGCTGACAACCCCATACCCAATTTCTCATTTTTGTCCATTACGGGTGGTGGCAGCAGTGGGTTTACTGCCACCCCCCCCCTACGGCAAAGTTCTTGACCGCAGGTGGTTAGATTGATAGCTTTTATCCATATCTTCAACTCGTATCAATTCCAAGGTGGGAAAGTGCACCTGAAGACTTCATTGTCCATCCAAAGTTTGAGGTACCTAAACAGAAATGGGTATGGGATGATACTTTAACTCTTTCTGTACAGTTCCCTACGGCAAAGTTTTTACCCACACCTAGTGGGATTGAAAGCTTGTCCCAGACCCTTTTATTCATGAAAATGCCCGGGTGGGAAAGTGCACCAGAAGCTGACAACCCCATACCCAATTTCTCATTTTTGTCCATTACGGGTGGTGGCAGCAGTGGGTTTACTGCCACCCCCCCCTACGGCAAAGTTCTTGACCGCAGGTGGTTAGATTGATAGCTTTTATCCATATCTTCAACTCGTATCAATTCCAAGGTGGGAAAGTGCACCTGAAGACTTCATTGTCCATCCAAAGTTTGAGGTACCTAAACAGAAATGGGTATGGGATGATACTTTAACTCTTTCTGTACAGTTCCCTACGGCAAAGTTTTTACCCACACCTAGTGGGATTGAAAGCTTGTCCCAGACCCTTTTATTCATGAAAATGCCCGGGTGGGAAAGTGCACCAGAAGCTGACAACCCCATACCCAATTTCTCATTTTTGTCCATTACGGGTGGTGGCAGCAGTGGGTTTACTGTCACCCCCCCCCCTACGGCAAAGTTCTTGACCGCAGGTGGTTAGATTGATAGCTTTTATCCATATCTTCAACTCGTATCAATTCCAAGGTGGGAAAGTGCACCTGAAGACTTCATTGTCCATCCAAAGTTTGAGGTACCTAAACAGAAATGGGTATGGGATGATACTTTAACTCTTTCTGTACAGTTCCCTACGGCAAAGTTTTTACCCACACCTAGTGGGATTGAAAGCTTGTCCCAGACCCTTTTATTCATGAAAATGCCCGGGTGGGAAAGTGCACCAGAAGCTGACAACCCCATACCCAATTTCTCATTTTTGTCCATTACGGGTGGTGGCAGCAGTGGGTTTACTGTCACCCCCCCCCCCCTACGGCAAAGTTCTTGACCGCAGGTGGTTAGATTGATAGCTTTTATCCATATCTTCAACTCGTATCAATTCCAAGGTGGGAAAGTGCACCTGAAGACTTCATTGTCCATCCAAAGTTTGAGGTACCTAAACAGAAATGGGTATGGGATGATACTTTAACTCTTTCTGTACAGTTCCCTACGGCAAAGTTTTTACCCACACCTAGTGGGATTGAAAGCTTGTCCCAGACCCTTTTATTCATGAAAATGCCCGGGTGGGAAAGTGCACCAGAAGCTGACAACCCCATACCCAATTTCTCATTTTTGTCCATTACGGGTGGTGGCAGCAGTGGGTTTACTGCCACCCCCCCTACGGCAAAGTTCTTGACCGCAGGTGGTTAGATTGATAGCTTTTATCCATATCTTCAACTCGTATCAATTCCAAGGTGGGAAAGTGCACCTGAAGACTTCATTGTCCATCCAAAGTTTGAGGTACCTAAACAGAAATGGGTATGGGATGATACTTTAACTCTTTCTGTACAGTTCCCTACGGCAAAGTTTTTACCCACACCTAGTGGGATTGAAAGCTTGTCCCAGACCCTTTTATTCATGAAAATGCCCGGGTGGGAAAGTGCACCAGAAGCTGACAACCCCATACCCAATTTCTCATTTTTGTCCATTACGGGTGGTGGCAGCAGTGGGTTTACTGTCACCCCCCCCCCCCTACGGCAAAGTTCTTGACCGCAGGTGGTTAGATTGATAGCTTTTATCCATATCTTCAACTCGTATCAATTCCAAGGTGGGAAAGTGCACCTGAAGACTTCATTGTCCATCCAAAGTTTGAGGTACCTAAACAGAAATGGGTATGGGATGATACTTTAACTCTTTCTGTACAGTTCCCTACGGCAAAGTTTTTACCCACACCTAGTGGGATTGAAAGCTTGTCCCAGACCCTTTTATTCATGAAAATGCCCGGGTGGGAAAGTGCACCAGAAGCTGACAACCCCATACCCAATTTCTCATTTTTGTCCATTACGGGTGGTGGCAGCAGTGGGTTTACTGTCACCCCCCCCCCCTACGGCAAAGTTCTTGACCGCAGGTGGTTAGATTGATAGCTTTTATCCATATCTTCAACTCGTATCAATTCCAAGGTGGGAAAGTGCACCTGAAGACTTCATTGTCCATCCAAAGTTTGAGGTACCTAAACAGAAATGGGTATGGGATGATACTTTAACTCTTTCTGTACAGTTCCCTACGGCAAAGTTTTTACCCACACCTAGTGGGATTGAAAGCTTGTCCCAGACCCTTTTATTCATGAAAATGCCCGGGTGGGAAAGTGCACCAGAAGCTGACAACCCCATACCCAATTTCTCATTTTTGTCCATTACGGGTGGTGGCAGCAGTGGGTTTACTGCCACCCCCCCTACGGCAAAGTTCTTGACCGCAGGTGGTTAGATTGATAGCTTTTATCCATATCTTCAACTCGTATCAATTCCAAGGTGGGAAAGTGCACCTGAAGACTTCATTGTCCATCCAAAGTTTGAGGTACCTAAACAGAAATGGGTATGGGATGATACTTTAACTCTTTCTGTACAGTTCCCTACGGCAAAGTTTTTACCCACACCTAGTGGGATTGAAAGCTTGTCCCAGACCCTTTTATTCATGAAAATGCCCGGGTGGGAAAGTGCACCAGAAGCTGACAACCCCATACCCAATTTCTCATTTTTGTCCATTACGGGTGGTGGCAGCAGTGGGTTTACTGCCACCCCCCCTACGGCAAAGTTCTTGACCGCAGGTGGTTAGATTGATAGCTTTTATCCATATCTTCAACTCGTATCAATTCCAAGGTGGGAAAGTGCACCTGAAGACTTCATTGTCCATCCAAAGTTTGAGGTACCTAAACAGAAATGGGTATGGGATGATACTTTAACTCTTTCTGTACAGTTCCCTACGGCAAAGTTTTTACCCACACCTAGTGGGATTGAAAGCTTGTCCCAGACCCTTTTATTCATGAAAATGCCCGGGTGGGAAAGTGCACCAGAAGCTGACAACCCCATACCCAATTTCTCATTTTTGTCCATTACGGGTGGTGGCAGCAGTGGGTTTACTGTCACCCCCCCCCCCTACGGCAAAGTTCTTGACCGCAGGTGGTTAGATTGATAGCTTTTATCCATATCTTCAACTCGTATCAATTCCAAGGTGGGAAAGTGCACCTGAAGACTTCATTGTCCATCCAAAGTTTGAGGTACCTAAACAGAAATGGGTATGGGATGATACTTTAACTCTTTCTGTACAGTTCCCTACGGCAAAGTTTTTACCCACACCTAGTGGGATTGAAAGCTTGTCCCAGACCCTTTTATTCATGAAAATGCCCGGGTGGGAAAGTGCACCAGAAGCTGACAACCCCATACCCAATTTCTCATTTTTGTCCATTACGGGTGGTGGCAGCAGTGGGTTTACTGTCACCCCCCCCCCCCCCTACGGCAAAGTTCTTGACCGCAGGTGGTTAGATTGATAGCTTTTATCCATATCTTCAACTCGTATCAATTCCAAGGTGGGAAAGTGCACCTGAAGACTTCATTGTCCATCCAAAGTTTGAGGTACCTAAACAGAAATGGGTATGGGATGATACTTTAACTCTTTCTGTACAGTTCCCTACGGCAAAGTTTTTACCCACACCTAGTGGGATTGAAAGCTTGTCCCAGACCCTTTTATTCATGAAAATGCCCGGGTGGGAAAGTGCACCAGAAGCTGACAACCCCATACCCAATTTCTCATTTTTGTCCATTACGGGTGGTGGCAGCAGTGGGTTTACTGTCACCCCCCCCCCCCCCCTACGGCAAAGTTCTTGACCGCAGGTGGTTAGATTGATAGCTTTTATCCATATCTTCAACTCGTATCAATTCCAAGGTGGGAAAGTGCACCTGAAGACTTCATTGTCCATCCAAAGTTTGAGGTACCTAAACAGAAATGGGTATGGGATGATACTTTAACTCTTTCTGTACAGTTCCCTACGGCAAAGTTTTTACCCACACCTAGTGGGATTGAAAGCTTGTCCCAGACCCTTTTATTCATGAAAATGCCCGGGTGGGAAAGTGCACCAGAAGCTGACAACCCCATACCCAATTTCTCATTTTTGTCCATTACGGGTGGTGGCAGCAGTGGGTTTACTGTCACCCCCCCCCCCCCCCTACGGCAAAGTTCTTGACCGCAGGTGGTTAGATTGATAGCTTTTATCCATATCTTCAACTCGTATCAATTCCAAGGTGGGAAAGTGCACCTGAAGACTTCATTGTCCATCCAAAGTTTGAGGTACCTAAACAGAAATGGGTATGGGATGATACTTTAACTCTTTCTGTACAGTTCCCTACGGCAAAGTTTTTACCCACACCTAGTGGGATTGAAAGCTTGTCCCAGACCCTTTTATTCATGAAAATGCCCGGGTGGGAAAGTGCACCAGAAGCTGACAACCCCATACCCAATTTCTCATTTTTGTCCATTACGGGTGGTGGCAGCAGTGGGTTTACTGTCACCCCCCCCCCCCCTACGGCAAAGTTCTTGACCGCAGGTGGTTAGATTGATAGCTTTTATCCATATCTTCAACTCGTATCAATTCCAAGGTGGGAAAGTGCACCTGAAGACTTCATTGTCCATCCAAAGTTTGAGGTACCTAAACAGAAATGGGTATGGGATGATACTTTAACTCTTTCTGTACAGTTCCCTACGGCAAAGTTTTTACCCACACCTAGTGGGATTGAAAGCTTGTCCCAGACCCTTTTATTCATGAAAATGCCCGGGTGGGAAAGTGCACCAGAAGCTGACAACCCCATACCCAATTTCTCATTTTTGTCCATTACGGGTGGTGGCAGCAGTGGGTTTACTGTCACCCCCCCCCCCCCCTACGGCAAAGTTCTTGACCGCAGGTGGTTAGATTGATAGCTTTTATCCATATCTTCAACTCGTATCAATTCCAAGGTGGGAAAGTGCACCTGAAGACTTCATTGTCCATCCAAAGTTTGAGGTACCTAAACAGAAATGGGTATGGGATGATACTTTAACTCTTTCTGTACAGTTCCCTACGGCAAAGTTTTTACCCACACCTAGTGGGATTGAAAGCTTGTCCCAGACCCTTTTATTCATGAAAATGCCCGGGTGGGAAAGTGCACCAGAAGCTGACAACCCCATACCCAATTTCTCATTTTTGTCCATTACGGGTGGTGGCAGCAGTGGGTTTACTGCCACCCCCCCCTACGGCAAAGTTCTTGACCGCAGGTGGTTAGATTGATAGCTTTTATCCATATCTTCAACTCGTATCAATTCCAAGGTGGGAAAGTGCACCTGAAGACTTCATTGTCCATCCAAAGTTTGAGGTACCTAAACAGAAATGGGTATGGGATGATACTTTAACTCTTTCTGTACAGTTCCCTACGGCAAAGTTTTTACCCACACCTAGTGGGATTGAAAGCTTGTCCCAGACCCTTTTATTCATGAAAATGCCCGGGTGGGAAAGTGCACCAGAAGCTGACAACCCCATACCCAATTTCTCATTTTTGTCCATTACGGGTGGTGGCAGCAGTGGGTTTACTGTCACCCCCCCCCCCCCCCTACGGCAAAGTTCTTGACCGCAGGTGGTTAGATTGATAGCTTTTATCCATATCTTCAACTCGTATCAATTCCAAGGTGGGAAAGTGCACCTGAAGACTTCATTGTCCATCCAAAGTTTGAGGTACCTAAACAGAAATGGGTATGGGATGATACTTTAACTCTTTCTGTACAGTTCCCTACGGCAAAGTTTTTACCCACACCTAGTGGGATTGAAAGCTTGTCCCAGACCCTTTTATTCATGAAAATGCCCGGGTGGGAAAGTGCACCAGAAGCTGACAACCCCATACCCAATTTCTCATTTTTGTCCATTACGGGTGGTGGCAGCAGTGGGTTTACTGTCACCCCCCCCCCCCCCCCCTACGGCAAAGTTCTTGACCGCAGGTGGTTAGATTGATAGCTTTTATCCATATCTTCAACTCGTATCAATTCCAAGGTGGGAAAGTGCACCTGAAGACTTCATTGTCCATCCAAAGTTTGAGGTACCTAAACAGAAATGGGTATGGGAT
The DNA here is from genome assembly GCA_037788925.1 of Mytilus galloprovincialis. Lineage (NCBI taxonomy): Eukaryota > Metazoa > Mollusca > Bivalvia > Mytilida > Mytilidae > Mytilus > Mytilus galloprovincialis. The sequence goes on along the minus strand of CM075335.1, from coordinate 56,898,660 downwards.
GATACTTTAACTCTTTCTGTACAGTTCCCTACGGCAAAGTTTTTACCCACACCTAGTGGGATTGAAAGCTTGTCCCAGACCCTTTTATTCATGAAAATGCCCGGGTGGGAAAGTGCACCAGAAGCTGACAACCCCATACCCAATTTCTCATTTTTGTCCATTACGGGTGGTGGCAGCAGTGGGTTTACTGTCACCCCCCCCCCCCCTACGGCAAAGTTCTTGACCGCAGGTGGTTAGATTGATAGCTTTTATCCATATCTTCAACTCGTATCAATTCCAAGGTGGGAAAGTGCACCTGAAGACTTCATTGTCCATCCAAAGTTTGAGGTACCTAAACAGAAATGGGTATGGGATGATACTTTAACTCTTTCTGTACAGTTCCCTACGGCAAAGTTTTTACCCACACCTAGTGGGATTGAAAGCTTGTCCCAGACCCTTTTATTCATGAAAATGCCCGGGTGGGAAAGTGCACCAGAAGCTGACAACCCCATACCCAATTTCTCATTTTTGTCCATTACGGGTGGTGGCAGCAGTGGGTTTACTGTCACCCCCCCCCCCCCTACGGCAAAGTTCTTGACCGCAGGTGGTTAGATTGATAGCTTTTATCCATATCTTCAACTCGTATCAATTCCAAGGTGGGAAAGTGCACCTGAAGACTTCATTGTCCATCCAAAGTTTGAGGTACCTAAACAGAAATGGGTATGGGATGATACTTTAACTCTTTCTGTACAGTTCCCTACGGCAAAGTTTTTACCCACACCTAGTGGGATTGAAAGCTTGTCCCAGACCCTTTTATTCATGAAAATGCCCGGGTGGGAAAGTGCACCAGAAGCTGACAACCCCATACCCAATTTCTCATTTTTGTCCATTACGGGTGGTGGCAGCAGTGGGTTTACTGTCACCCCCCCCCCCCCCTACGGCAAAGTTCTTGACCGCAGGTGGTTAGATTGATAGCTTTTATCCATATCTTCAACTCGTATCAATTCCAAGGTGGGAAAGTGCACCTGAAGACTTCATTGTCCATCCAAAGTTTGAGGTACCTAAACAGAAATGGGTATGGGATGATACTTTAACTCTTTCTGTACAGTTCCCTACGGCAAAGTTTTTACCCACACCTAGTGGGATTGAAAGCTTGTCCCAGACCCTTTTATTCATGAAAATGCCCGGGTGGGAAAGTGCACCAGAAGCTGACAACCCCATACCCAATTTCTCATTTTTGTCCATTACGGGTGGTGGCAGCAGTGGGTTTACTGTCACCCCCCCCCCCCCCTACGGCAAAGTTCTTGACCGCAGGTGGTTAGATTGATAGCTTTTATCCATATCTTCAACTCGTATCAATTCCAAGGTGGGAAAGTGCACCTGAAGACTTCATTGTCCATCCAAAGTTTGAGGTACCTAAACAGAAATGGGTATGGGATGATACTTTAACTCTTTCTGTACAGTTCCCTACGGCAAAGTTTTTACCCACACCTAGTGGGATTGAAAGCTTGTCCCAGACCCTTTTATTCATGAAAATGCCCGGGTGGGAAAGTGCACCAGAAGCTGACAACCCCATACCCAATTTCTCATTTTTGTCCATTACGGGTGGTGGCAGCAGTGGGTTTACTGTCACCCCCCCCCCCTACGGCAAAGTTCTTGACCGCAGGTGGTTAGATTGATAGCTTTTATCCATATCTTCAACTCGTATCAATTCCAAGGTGGGAAAGTGCACCTGAAGACTTCATTGTCCATCCAAAGTTTGAGGTACCTAAACAGAAATGGGTATGGGATGATACTTTAACTCTTTCTGTACAGTTCCCTACGGCAAAGTTTTTACCCACACCTAGTGGGATTGAAAGCTTGTCCCAGACCCTTTTATTCATGAAAATGCCCGGGTGGGAAAGTGCACCAGAAGCTGACAACCCCATACCCAATTTCTCATTTTTGTCCATTACGGGTGGTGGCAGCAGTGGGTTTACTGCCACCCCCCCCCTACGGCAAAGTTCTTGACCGCAGGTGGTTAGATTGATAGCTTTTATCCATATCTTCAACTCGTATCAATTCCAAGGTGGGAAAGTGCACCTGAAGACTTCATTGTCCATCCAAAGTTTGAGGTACCTAAACAGAAATGGGTATGGGATGATACTTTAACTCTTTCTGTACAGTTCCCTACGGCAAAGTTTTTACCCACACCTAGTGGGATTGAAAGCTTGTCCCAGACCCTTTTATTCATGAAAATGCCCGGGTGGGAAAGTGCACCAGAAGCTGACAACCCCATACCCAATTTCTCATTTTTGTCCATTACGGGTGGTGGCAGCAGTGGGTTTACTGTCACCCCCCCCCCCCTACGGCAAAGTTCTTGACCGCAGGTGGTTAGATTGATAGCTTTTATCCATATCTTCAACTCGTATCAATTCCAAGGTGGGAAAGTGCACCTGAAGACTTCATTGTCCATCCAAAGTTTGAGGTACCTAAACAGAAATGGGTATGGGATGATACTTTAACTCTTTCTGTACAGTTCCCTACGGCAAAGTTTTTACCCACACCTAGTGGGATTGAAAGCTTGTCCCAGACCCTTTTATTCATGAAAATGCCCGGGTGGGAAAGTGCACCAGAAGCTGACAACCCCATACCCAATTTCTCATTTTTGTCCATTACGGGTGGTGGCAGCAGTGGGTTTACTGCCACCCCCCCCTACGGCAAAGTTCTTGACCGCAGGTGGTTAGATTGATAGCTTTTATCCATATCTTCAACTCGTATCAATTCCAAGGTGGGAAAGTGCACCTGAAGACTTCATTGTCCATCCAAAGTTTGAGGTACCTAAACAGAAATGGGTATGGGATGATACTTTAACTCTTTCTGTACAGTTCCCTACGGCAAAGTTTTTACCCACACCTAGTGGGATTGAAAGCTTGTCCCAGACCCTTTTATTCATGAAAATGCCCGGGTGGGAAAGTGCACCAGAAGCTGACAACCCCATACCCAATTTCTCATTTTTGTCCATTACGGGTGGTGGCAGCAGTGGGTTTACTGCCACCCCCCCTACGGCAAAGTTCTTGACCGCAGGTGGTTAGATTGATAGCTTTTATCCATATCTTCAACTCGTATCAATTCCAAGGTGGGAAAGTGCACCTGAAGACTTCATTGTCCATCCAAAGTTTGAGGTACCTAAACAGAAATGGGTATGGGATGATACTTTAACTCTTTCTGTACAGTTCCCTACGGCAAAGTTTTTACCCACACCTAGTGGGATTGAAAGCTTGTCCCAGACCCTTTTATTCATGAAAATGCCCGGGTGGGAAAGTGCACCAGAAGCTGACAACCCCATACCCAATTTCTCATTTTTGTCCATTACGGGTGGTGGCAGCAGTGGGTTTACTGTCACCCCCCCCCCCCCCCTACGGCAAAGTTCTTGACCGCAGGTGGTTAGATTGATAGCTTTTATCCATATCTTCAACTCGTATCAATTCCAAGGTGGGAAAGTGCACCTGAAGACTTCATTGTCCATCCAAAGTTTGAGGTACCTAAACAGAAATGGGTATGGGATGATACTTTAACTCTTTCTGTACAGTTCCCTACGGCAAAGTTTTTACCCACACCTAGTGGGATTGAAAGCTTGTCCCAGACCCTTTTATTCATGAAAATGCCCGGGTGGGAAAGTGCACCAGAAGCTGACAACCCCATACCCAATTTCTCATTTTTGTCCATTACGGGTGGTGGCAGCAGTGGGTTTACTGCCACCCCCCCCTACGGCAAAGTTCTTGACCGCAGGTGGTTAGATTGATAGCTTTTATCCATATCTTCAACTCGTATCAATTCCAAGGTGGGAAAGTGCACCTGAAGACTTCATTGTCCATCCAAAGTTTGAGGTACCTAAACAGAAATGGGTATGGGATGATACTTTAACTCTTTCTGTACAGTTCCCTACGGCAAAGTTTTTACCCACACCTAGTGGGATTGAAAGCTTGTCCCAGACCCTTTTATTCATGAAAATGCCCGGGTGGGAAAGTGCACCAGAAGCTGACAACCCCATACCCAATTTCTCATTTTTGTCCATTACGGGTGGTGGCAGCAGTGGGTTTACTGTCACCCCCCCCCCCCCTACGGCAAAGTTCTTGACCGCAGGTGGTTAGATTGATAGCTTTTATCCATATCTTCAACTCGTATCAATTCCAAGGTGGGAAAGTGCACCTGAAGACTTCATTGTCCATCCAAAGTTTGAGGTACCTAAACAGAAATGGGTATGGGATGATACTTTAACTCTTTCTGTACAGTTCCCTACGGCAAAGTTTTTACCCACACCTAGTGGGATTGAAAGCTTGTCCCAGACCCTTTTATTCATGAAAATGCCCGGGTGGGAAAGTGCACCAGAAGCTGACAACCCCATACCCAATTTCTCATTTTTGTCCATTACGGGTGGTGGCAGCAGTGGGTTTACTGTCACCCCCCCCCCCCCTACGGCAAAGTTCTTGACCGCAGGTGGTTAGATTGATAGCTTTTATCCATATCTTCAACTCGTATCAATTCCAAGGTGGGAAAGTGCACCTGAAGACTTCATTGTCCATCCAAAGTTTGAGGTACCTAAACAGAAATGGGTATGGGATGATACTTTAACTCTTTCTGTACAGTTCCCTACGGCAAAGTTTTTACCCACACCTAGTGGGATTGAAAGCTTGTCCCAGACCCTTTTATTCATGAAAATGCCCGGGTGGGAAAGTGCACCAGAAGCTGACAACCCCATACCCAATTTCTCATTTTTGTCCATTACGGGTGGTGGCAGCAGTGGGTTTACTGCCACCCCCCCTACGGCAAAGTTCTTGACCGCAGGTGGTTAGATTGATAGCTTTTATCCATATCTTCAACTCGTATCAATTCCAAGGTGGGAAAGTGCACCTGAAGACTTCATTGTCCATCCAAAGTTTGAGGTACCTAAACAGAAATGGGTATGGGATGATACTTTAACTCTTTCTGTACAGTTCCCTACGGCAAAGTTTTTACCCACACCTAGTGGGATTGAAAGCTTGTCCCAGACCCTTTTATTCATGAAAATGCCCGGGTGGGAAAGTGCACCAGAAGCTGACAACCCCATACCCAATTTCTCATTTTTGTCCATTACGGGTGGTGGCAGCAGTGGGTTTACTGCCACCCCCCCTACGGCAAAGTTCTTGACCGCAGGTGGTTAGATTGATAGCTTTTATCCATATCTTCAACTCGTATCAATTCCAAGGTGGGAAAGTGCACCTGAAGACTTCATTGTCCATCCAAAGTTTGAGGTACCTAAACAGAAATGGGTATGGGATGATACTTTAACTCTTTCTGTACAGTTCCCTACGGCAAAGTTTTTACCCACACCTAGTGGGATTGAAAGCTTGTCCCAGACCCTTTTATTCATGAAAATGCCCGGGTGGGAAAGTGCACCAGAAGCTGACAACCCCATACCCAATTTCTCATTTTTGTCCATTACGGGTGGTGGCAGCAGTGGGTTTACTGCCACCCCCCCTACGGCAAAGTTCTTGACCGCAGGTGGTTAGATTGATAGCTTTTATCCATATCTTCAACTCGTATCAATTCCAAGGTGGGAAAGTGCACCTGAAGACTTCATTGTCCATCCAAAGTTTGAGGTACCTAAACAGAAATGGGTATGGGATGATACTTTAACTCTTTCTGTACAGTTCCCTACGGCAAAGTTTTTACCCACACCTAGTGGGATTGAAAGCTTGTCCCAGACCCTTTTATTCATGAAAATGCCCGGGTGGGAAAGTGCACCAGAAGCTGACAACCCCATACCCAATTTCTCATTTTTGTCCATTACGGGTGGTGGCAGCAGTGGGTTTACTGTCACCCCCCCCCCCCTACGGCAAAGTTCTTGACCGCAGGTGGTTAGATTGATAGCTTTTATCCATATCTTCAACTCGTATCAATTCCAAGGTGGGAAAGTGCACCTGAAGACTTCATTGTCCATCCAAAGTTTGAGGTACCTAAACAGAAATGGGTATGGGATGATACTTTAACTCTTTCTGTACAGTTCCCTACGGCAAAGTTTTTACCCACACCTAGTGGGATTGAAAGCTTGTCCCAGACCCTTTTATTCATGAAAATGCCCGGGTGGGAAAGTGCACCAGAAGCTGACAACCCCATACCCAATTTCTCATTTTTGTCCATTACGGGTGGTGGCAGCAGTGGGTTTACTGCCACCCCCCCCTACGGCAAAGTTCTTGACCGCAGGTGGTTAGATTGATAGCTTTTATCCATATCTTCAACTCGTATCAATTCCAAGGTGGGAAAGTGCACCTGAAGACTTCATTGTCCATCCAAAGTTTGAGGTACCTAAACAGAAATGGGTATGGGATGATACTTTAACTCTTTCTGTACAGTTCCCTACGGCAAAGTTTTTACCCACACCTAGTGGGATTGAAAGCTTGTCCCAGACCCTTTTATTCATGAAAATGCCCGGGTGGGAAAGTGCACCAGAAGCTGACAACCCCATACCCAATTTCTCATTTTTGTCCATTACGGGTGGTGGCAGCAGTGGGTTTACTGTCACCCCCCCCCCCCCTACGGCAAAGTTCTTGACCGCAGGTGGTTAGATTGATAGCTTTTATCCATATCTTCAACTCGTATCAATTCCAAGGTGGGAAAGTGCACCTGAAGACTTCATTGTCCATCCAAAGTTTGAGGTACCTAAACAGAAATGGGTATGGGATGATACTTTAACTCTTTCTGTACAGTTCCCTACGGCAAAGTTTTTACCCACACCTAGTGGGATTGAAAGCTTGTCCCAGACCCTTTTATTCATGAAAATGCCCGGGTGGGAAAGTGCACCAGAAGCTGACAACCCCATACCCAATTTCTCATTTTTGTCCATTACGGGTGGTGGCAGCAGTGGGTTTACTGCCACCCCCCCTACGGCAAAGTTCTTGACCGCAGGTGGTTAGATTGATAGCTTTTATCCATATCTTCAACTCGTATCAATTCCAAGGTGGGAAAGTGCACCTGAAGACTTCATTGTCCATCCAAAGTTTGAGGTACCTAAACAGAAATGGGTATGGGATGATACTTTAACTCTTTCTGTACAGTTCCCTACGGCAAAGTTTTTACCCACACCTAGTGGGATTGAAAGCTTGTCCCAGACCCTTTTATTCATGAAAATGCCCGGGTGGGAAAGTGCACCAGAAGCTGACAACCCCATACCCAATTTCTCATTTTTGTCCATTACGGGTGGTGGCAGCAGTGGGTTTACTGCCACCCCCCCCTACGGCAAAGTTCTTGACCGCAGGTGGTTAGATTGATAGCTTTTATCCATATCTTCAACTCGTATCAATTCCAAGGTGGGAAAGTGCACCTGAAGACTTCATTGTCCATCCAAAGTTTGAGGTACCTAAACAGAAATGGGTATGGGATGATACTTTAACTCTTTCTGTACAGTTCCCTACGGCAAAGTTTTTACCCACACCTAGTGGGATTGAAAGCTTGTCCCAGACCCTTTTATTCATGAAAATGCCCGGGTGGGAAAGTGCACCAGAAGCTGACAACCCCATACCCAATTTCTCATTTTTGTCCATTACGGGTGGTGGCAGCAGTGGGTTTACTGTCACCCCCCCCCCCCTACGGCAAAGTTCTTGACCGCAGGTGGTTAGATTGATAGCTTTTATCCATATCTTCAACTCGTATCAATTCCAAGGTGGGAAAGTGCACCTGAAGACTTCATTGTCCATCCAAAGTTTGAGGTACCTAAACAGAAATGGGTATGGGATGATACTTTAACTCTTTCTGTACAGTTCCCTACGGCAAAGTTTTTACCCACACCTAGTGGGATTGAAAGCTTGTCCCAGACCCTTTTATTCATGAAAATGCCCGGGTGGGAAAGTGCACCAGAAGCTGACAACCCCATACCCAATTTCTCATTTTTGTCCATTACGGGTGGTGGCAGCAGTGGGTTTACTGCCACCCCCCCCTACGGCAAAGTTCTTGACCGCAGGTGGTTAGATTGATAGCTTTTATCCATATCTTCAACTCGTATCAATTCCAAGGTGGGAAAGTGCACCTGAAGACTTCATTGTCCATCCAAAGTTTGAGGTACCTAAACAGAAATGGGTATGGGATGATACTTTAACTCTTTCTGTACAGTTCCCTACGGCAAAGTTTTTACCCACACCTAGTGGGATTGAAAGCTTGTCCCAGACCCTTTTATTCATGAAAATGCCCGGGTGGGAAAGTGCACCAGAAGCTGACAACCCCATACCCAATTTCTCATTTTTGTCCATTACGGGTGGTGGCAGCAGTGGGTTTACTGCCACCCCCCCCTACGGCAAAGTTCTTGACCGCAGGTGGTTAGATTGATAGCTTTTATCCATATCTTCAACTCGTATCAATTCCAAGGTGGGAAAGTGCACCTGAAGACTTCATTGTCCATCCAAAGTTTGAGGTACCTAAACAGAAATGGGTATGGGATGATACTTTAACTCTTTCTGTACAGTTCCCTACGGCAAAGTTTTTACCCACACCTAGTGGGATTGAAAGCTTGTCCCAGACCCTTTTATTCATGAAAATGCCCGGGTGGGAAAGTGCACCAGAAGCTGACAACCCCATACCCAATTTCTCATTTTTGTCCATTACGGGTGGTGGCAGCAGTGGGTTTACTGTCACCCCCCCCCCTACGGCAAAGTTCTTGACCGCAGGTGGTTAGATTGATAGCTTTTATCCATATCTTCAACTCGTATCAATTCCAAGGTGGGAAAGTGCACCTGAAGACTTCATTGTCCATCCAAAGTTTGAGGTACCTAAACAGAAATGGGTATGGGATGATACTTTAACTCTTTCTGTACAGTTCCCTACGGCAAAGTTTTTACCCACACCTAGTGGGATTGAAAGCTTGTCCCAGACCCTTTTATTCATGAAAATGCCCGGGTGGGAAAGTGCACCAGAAGCTGACAACCCCATACCCAATTTCTCATTTTTGTCCATTACGGGTGGTGGCAGCAGTGGGTTTACTGCCACCCCCCCCTACGGCAAAGTTCTTGACCGCAGGTGGTTAGATTGATAGCTTTTATCCATATCTTCAACTCGTATCAATTCCAAGGTGGGAAAGTGCACCTGAAGACTTCATTGTCCATCCAAAGTTTGAGGTACCTAAACAGAAATGGGTATGGGATGATACTTTAACTCTTTCTGTACAGTTCCCTACGGCAAAGTTTTTACCCACACCTAGTGGGATTGAAAGCTTGTCCCAGACCCTTTTATTCATGAAAATGCCCGGGTGGGAAAGTGCACCAGAAGCTGACAACCCCATACCCAATTTCTCATTTTTGTCCATTACGGGTGGTGGCAGCAGTGGGTTTACTGTCACCCCCCCCCCCTACGGCAAAGTTCTTGACCGCAGGTGGTTAGATTGATAGCTTTTATCCATATCTTCAACTCGTATCAATTCCAAGGTGGGAAAGTGCACCTGAAGACTTCATTGTCCATCCAAAGTTTGAGGTACCTAAACAGAAATGGGTATGGGATGATACTTTAACTCTTTCTGTACAGTTCCCTACGGCAAAGTTTTTACCCACACCTAGTGGGATTGAAAGCTTGTCCCAGACCCTTTTATTCATGAAAATGCCCGGGTGGGAAAGTGCACCAGAAGCTGACAACCCCATACCAAATTTCTCATTTTTGTCCATTACGGGTGGTGGCAGCAGTGGGTTTACTGTCACCCCCCCCCCCCTACGGCAAAGTTCTTGACCGCAGGTGGTTAGATTGATAGCTTTTATCCATATCTTCAACTCGTATCAATTCCAAGGTGGGAAAGTGCACCTGAAGACTTCATTGTCCATCCAAAGTTTGAGGTACCTAAACAGAAATGGGTATGGGATGATACTTTAACTCTTTCTGTACAGTTCCCTACGGCAAAGTTTTTACCCACACCTAGTGGGATTGAAAGCTTGTCCCAGACCCTTTTATTCATGAAAATGCCCGGGTGGGAAAGTGCACCAGAAGCTGACAACCCCATACCCAATTTCTCATTTTTGTCCATTACGGGTGGTGGCAGCAGTGGGTTTACTGCCACCCCCCCCTACGGCAAAGTTCTTGACCGCAGGTGGTTAGATTGATAGCTTTTATCCATATCTTCAACTCGTATCAATTCCAAGGTGGGAAAGTGCACCTGAAGACTTCATTGTCCATCCAAAGTTTGAGGTACCTAAACAGAAATGGGTATGGGATGATACTTTAACTCTTTCTGTACAGTTCCCTACGGCAAAGTTTTTACCCACACCTAGTGGGATTGAAAGCTTGTCCCAGACCCTTTTATTCATGAAAATGCCCGGGTGGGAAAGTGCACCAGAAGCTGACAACCCCATACCCAATTTCTCATTTTTGTCCATTACGGGTGGTGGCAGCAGTGGGTTTACTGTCACCCCCCCCCCCCTACGGCAAAGTTCTTGACCGCAGGTGGTTAGATTGATAGCTTTTATCCATATCTTCAACTCGTATCAATTCCAAGGTGGGAAAGTGCACCTGAAGACTTCATTGTCCATCCAAAGTTTGAGGTACCTAAACAGAAATGGGTATGGGATGATACTTTAACTCTTTCTGTACAGTTCCCTACGGCAAAGTTTTTACCCACACCTAGTGGGATTGAAAGCTTGTCCCAGACCCTTTTATTCATGAAAATGCCCGGGTGGGAAAGTGCACCAGAAGCTGACAACCCCATACCCAATTTCTCATTTTTGTCCATTACGGGTGGTGGCAGCAGTGGGTTTACTGCCACCCCCCCCTACGGCAAAGTTCTTGACCGCAGGTGGTTAGATTGATAGCTTTTATCCATATCTTCAACTCGTATCAATTCCAAGGTGGGAAAGTGCACCTGAAGACTTCATTGTCCATCCAAAGTTTGAGGTACCTAAACAGAAATGGGTATGGGATGATACTTTAACTCTTTCTGTACAGTTCCCTACGGCAAAGTTTTTACCCACACCTAGTGGGATTGAAAGCTTGTCCCAGACCCTTTTATTCATGAAAATGCCCGGGTGGGAAAGTGCACCAGAAGCTGACAACCCCATACCCAATTTCTCATTTTTGTCCATTACGGGTGGTGGCAGCAGTGGGTTTACTGTCACCCCCCCCCCTACGGCAAAGTTCTTGACCGCAGGTGGTTAGATTGATAGCTTTTATCCATATCTTCAACTCGTATCAATTCCAAGGTGGGAAAGTGCACCTGAAGACTTCATTGTCCATCCAAAGTTTGAGGTACCTAAACAGAAATGGGTATGGGATGATACTTTAACTCTTTCTGTACAGTTCCCTACGGCAAAGTTTTTACCCACACCTAGTGGGATTGAAAGCTTGTCCCAGACCCTTTTATTCATGAAAATGCCCGGGTGGGAAAGTGCACCAGAAGCTGACAACCCCATACCCAATTTCTCATTTTTGTCCATTACGGGTGGTGGCAGCAGTGGGTTTACTGCCACCCCCCCTACGGCAAAGTTCTTGACCGCAGGTGGTTAGATTGATAGCTTTTATCCATATCTTCAACTCGTATCAATTCCAAGGTGGGAAAGTGCACCTGAAGACTTCATTGTCCATCCAAAGTTTGAGGTACCTAAACAGAAATGGGTATGGGATGATACTTTAACTCTTTCTGTACAGTTCCCTACGGCAAAGTTTTTACCCACACCTAGTGGGATTGAAAGCTTGTCCCAGACCCTTTTATTCATGAAAATGCCCGGGTGGGAAAGTGCACCAGAAGCTGACAACCCCATACCCAATTTCTCATTTTTGTCCATTACGGGTGGTGGCAGCAGTGGGTTTACTGCCACCCCCCCCTACGGCAAAGTTCTTGACCGCAGGTGGTTAGATTGATAGCTTTTATCCATATCTTCAACTCGTATCAATTCCAAGGTGGGAAAGTGCACCTGAAGACTTCATTGTCCATCCAAAGTTTGAGGTACCTAAACAGAAATGGGTATGGGATGATACTTTAACTCTTTCTGTACAGTTCCCTACGGCAAAGTTTTTACCCACACCTAGTGGGATTGAAAGCTTGTCCCAGACCCTTTTATTCATGAAAATGCCCGGGTGGGAAAGTGCACCAGAAGCTGACAACCCCATACCCAATTTCTCATTTTTGTCCATTACGGGTGGTGGCAGCAGTGGGTTTACTGTCACCCCCCCCCCCTACGGCAAAGTTCTTGACCGCAGGTGGTTAGATTGATAGCTTTTATCCATATCTTCAACTCGTATCAATTCCAAGGTGGGAAAGTGCACCTGAAGACTTCATTGTCCATCCAAAGTTTGAGGTACCTAAACAGAAATGGGTATGGGATGATACTTTAACTCTTTCTGTACAGTTCCCTACGGCAAAGTTTTTACCCACACCTAGTGGGATTGAAAGCTTGTCCCAGACCCTTTTATTCATGAAAATGCCCGGGTGGGAAAGTGCACCAGAAGCTGACAACCCCATACCCAATTTCTCATTTTTGTCCATTACGGGTGGTGGCAGCAGTGGGTTTACTGCCACCCCCCCCTACGGCAAAGTTCTTGACTGCAGGTGGTTAGATTGATAGCTTTTATCCATATCTTCAACTCGTATCAATTCCAAGGTGGGAAAGTGCACCTGAAGACTTCATTGTCCATCCAAAGTTTGAGGTACCTAAACAGAAATGGGTATGGGATGATACTTTAACTCTTTCTGTACAGTTCCCTACGGCAAAGTTTTTACCCACACCTAGTGGGATTGAAAGCTTGTCCCAGACCCTTTTATTCATGAAAATGCCCGGGTGGGAAAGTGCACCAGAAGCTGACAACCCCATACCCAATTTCTCATTTTTGTCCATTACGGGTGGTGGCAGCAGTGGGTTTACTGCCACCCCCCCTACGGCAAAGTTCTTGACCGCAGGTGGTTAGATTGATAGCTTTTATCCATATCTTCAACTCGTATCAATTCCAAGGTGGGAAAGTGCACCTGAAGACTTCATTGTCCATCCAAAGTTTGAGGTACCTAAACAGAAATGGGTATGGGATGATACTTTAACTCTTTCTGTACAGTTCCCTACGGCAAAGTTTTTACCCACACCTAGTGGGATTGAAAGCTTGTCCCAGACCCTTTTATTCATGAAAATGCCCGGGTGGGAAAGTGCACCAGAAGCTGACAACCCCATACCCAATTTCTCATTTTTGTCCATTACGGGTGGTGGCAGCAGTGGGTTTACTGCCACCCCCCCTACGGCAAAGTTCTTGACCGCAGGTGGTTAGATTGATAGCTTTTATCCATATCTTCAACTCGTATCAATTCCAAGGTGGGAAAGTGCACCTGAAGACTTCATTGTCCATCCAAAGTTTGAGGTACCTAAACAGAAATGGGTATGGGATGATACTTTAACTCTTTCTGTACAGTTCCCTACGGCAAAGTTTTTACCCACACCTAGTGGGATTGAAAGCTTGTCCCAGACCCTTTTATTCATGAAAATGCCCGGGTGGGAAAGTGCACCAGAAGCTGACAACCCCATACCCAATTTCTCATTTTTGTCCATTACGGGTGGTGGCAGCAGTGGGTTTACTGCCACCCCCCCTACGGCAAAGTTCTTGACCGCAGGTGGTTAGATTGATAGCTTTTATCCATATCTTCAACTCGTATCAATTCCAAGGTGGGAAAGTGCACCTGAAGACTTCATTGTCCATCCAAAGTTTGAGGTACCTAAACAGAAATGGGTATGGGATGATACTTTAACTCTTTCTGTACAGTTCCCTACGGCAAAGTTTTTACCCACACCTAGTGGGATTGAAAGATTGTCCCAGACCCTTTTATTCATGAAAATGCCCGGGTGGGAAAGTGCACCAGAAGCTGACAACCCCATACCCAATTTCTCATTTTTGTCCATTACGGGTGGTGGCAGCAGTGGGTTTACTGTCACCCCCCCCCCCCTACGGCAAAGTTCTTGACCGCAGGTGGTTAGATTGATAGCTTTTATCCATATCTTCAACTCGTATCAATTCCAAGGTGGGAAAGTGCACCTGAAGACTTCATTGTCCATCCAAAGTTTGAGGTACCTAAACAGAAATGGGTATGGGATGATACTTTAACTCTTTCTGTACAGTTCCCTACGGCAAAGTTTTTACCCACACCTAGTGGGATTGAAAGCTTGTCCCAGACCCTTTTATTCATGAAAATGCCCGGGTGGGAAAGTGCACCAGAAGCTGACAACCCCATACCCAATTTCTCATTTTTGTCCATTACGGGTGGTGGCAGCAGTGGGTTTACTGCCACCCCCCCTACGGCAAAGTTCTTGACCGCAGGTGGTTAGATTGATAGCTTTTATCCATATCTTCAACTCGTATCAATTCCAAGGTGGGAAAGTGCACCTGAAGACTTCATTGTCCATCCAAAGTTTGAGGTACCTAAACAGAAATGGGTATGGGATGATACTTTAACTCTTTCTGTACAGTTCCCTACGGCAAAGTTTTTACCCACACCTAGTGGGATTGAAAGCTTGTCCCAGACCCTTTTATTCATGAAAATGCCCGGGTGGGAAAGTGCACCAGAAGCTGACAACCCCATACCCAATTTCTCATTTTTGTCCATTACGGGTGGTGGCAGCAGTGGGTTTACTGCCACCCCCCCTACGGCAAAGTTCTTGACCGCAGGTGGTTAGATTGATAGCTTTTATCCATATCTTCAACTCGTATCAATTCCAAGGTGGGAAAGTGCACCTGAAGACTTCATTGTCCATCCAAAGTTTGAGGTACCTAAACAGAAATGGGTATGGGATGATACTTTAACTCTTTCTGTACAGTTCCCTACGGCAAAGTTTTTACCCACACCTAGTGGGATTGAAAGCTTGTCCCAGACCCTTTTATTCATGAAAATGCCCGGGTGGGAAAGTGCACCAGAAGCTGACAACCCCATACCCAATTTCTCATTTTTGTCCATTACGGGTGGTGGCAGCAGTGGGTTTACTGTCACCCCCCCCCCCCCTACGGCAAAGTTCTTGACCGCAGGTGGTTAGATTGATAGCTTTTATCCATATCTTCAACTCGTATCAATTCCAAGGTGGGAAAGTGCACCTGAAGACTTCATTGTCCATCCAAAGTTTGAGGTACCTAAACAGAAATGGGTATGGGATGATACTTTAACTCTTTCTGTACAGTTCCCTACGGCAAAGTTTTTACCCACACCTAGTGGGATTGAAAGCTTGTCCCAGACCCTTTTATTCATGAAAATGCCCGGGTGGGAAAGTGCACCAGAAGCTGACAACCCCATACCCAATTTCTCATTTTTGTCCATTACGGGTGGTGGCAGCAGTGGGTTTACTGCCACCCCCCCTACGGCAAAGTTCTTGACTGCAGGTGGTTAGATTGATAGCTTTTATCCATATCTTCAACTCGTATCAATTCCAAGGTGGGAAAGTGCACCTGAAGACTTCATTGTCCATCCAAAGTTTGAGGTACCTAAACAGAAATGGGTATGGGATGATACTTTAACTCTTTCTGTACAGTTCCCTACGGCAAAGTTTTTACCCACACCTAGTGGGATTGAAAGCTTGTCCCAGACCCTTTTATTCATGAAAATGCCCGGGTGGGAAAGTGCACCAGAAGCTGACAACCCCATACCCAATTTCTCATTTTTGTCCATTACGGGTGGTGGCAGCAGTGGGTTTACTGCCACCCCCCCTACGGCAAAGTTCTTGACCGCAGGTGGTTAGATTGATAGCTTTTATCCATATCTTCAACTCGTATCAATTCCAAGGTGGGAAAGTGCACCTGAAGACTTCATTGTCCATCCAAAGTTTGAGGTACCTAAACAGAAATGGGTATGGGATGATACTTTAACTCTTTCTGTACAGTTCCCTACGGCAAAGTTTTTACCCACACCTAGTGGGATTGAAAGCTTGTCCCAGACCCTTTTATTCATGAAAATGCCCGGGTGGGAAAGTGCACCAGAAGCTGACAACCCCATACCCAATTTCTCATTTTTGTCCATTACGGGTGGTGGCAGCAGTGGGTTTACTGCCACCCCCCCTACGGCAAAGTTCTTGACCGCAGGTGGTTAGATTGATAGCTTTTATCCATATCTTCAACTCGTATCAATTCCAAGGTGGGAAAGTGCACCTGAAGACTTCATTGTCCATCCAAAGTTTGAGGTACCTAAACAGAAATGGGTATGGGATGATACTTTAACTCTTTCTGTACAGTTCCCTACGGCAAAGTTTTTACCCACACCTAGTGGGATTGAAAGCTTGTCCCAGACCCTTTTATTCATGAAAATGCCCGGGTGGGAAAGTGCACCAGAAGCTGACAACCCCATACCCAATTTCTCATTTTTGTCCATTACGGGTGGTGGCAGCAGTGGGTTTACTGCCACCCCCCCTACGGCAAAGTTCTTGACCGCAGGTGGTTAGATTGATAGCTTTTATCCATATCTTCAACTCGTATCAATTCCAAGGTGGGAAAGTGCACCTGAAGACTTCATTGTCCATCCAAAGTTTGAGGTACCTAAACAGAAATGGGTATGGGATGATACTTTAACTCTTTCTGTACAGTTCCCTACGGCAAAGTTTTTACCCACACCTAGTGGGATTGAAAGATTGTCCCAGACCCTTTTATTCATGAAAATGCCCGGGTGGGAAAGTGCACCAGAAGCTGACAACCCCATACCCAATTTCTCATTTTTGTCCATTACGGGTGGTGGCAGCAGTGGGTTTACTGTCACCCCCCCCCCCCCCCCTACGGCAAAGTTCTTGACCGCAGGTGGTTAGATTGATAGCTTTTATCCATATCTTCAACTCGTATCAATTCCAAGGTGGGAAAGTGCACCTGAAGACTTCATTGTCCATCCAAAGTTTGAGGTACCTAAACAGAAATGGGTATGGGATGATACTTTAACTCTTTCTGTACAGTTCCCTACGGCAAAGTTTTTACCCACACCTAGTGGGATTGAAAGCTTGTCCCAGACCCTTTTATTCATGAAAATGCCCGGGTGGGAAAGTGCACCAGAAGCTGACAACCCCATACCCAATTTCTCATTTTTGTCCATTACGGGTGGTGGCAGCAGTGGGTTTACTGCCACCCCCCCTACGGCAAAGTTCTTGACCGCAGGTGGTTAGATTGATAGCTTTTATCCATATCTTCAACTCGTATCAATTCCAAGGTGGGAAAGTGCACCTGAAGACTTCATTGTCCATCCAAAGTTTGAGGTACCTAAACAGAAATGGGTATGGGATGATACTTTAACTCTTTCTGTACAGTTCCCTACGGCAAAGTTTTTACCCACACCTAGTGGGATTGAAAGCTTGTCCCAGACCCTTTTATTCATGAAAATGCCCGGGTGGGAAAGTGCACCAGAAGCTGACAACCCCATACCCAATTTCTCATTTTTGTCCATTACGGGTGGTGGCAGCAGTGGGTTTACTGTCACCCCCCCCTACGGCAAAGTTCTTGACCGCAGGTGGTTAGATTGATAGCTTTTATCCATATCTTCAACTCGTATCAATTCCAAGGTGGGAAAGTGCACCTGAAGACTTCATTGTCCATCCAAAGTTTGAGGTACCTAAACAGAAATGGGTATGGGATGATACTTTAACTCTTTCTGTACAGTTCCCTACGGCAAAGTTTTTACCCACACCTAGTGGGATTGAAAGCTTGTCCCAGACCCTTTTATTCATGAAAATGCCCGGGTGGGAAAGTGCACCAGAAGCTGACAACCCCATACCCAATTTCTCATTTTTGTCCATTACGGGTGGTGGCAGCAGTGGGTTTACTGCCACCCCCCCTACGGCAAAGTTCTTGACTGCAGGTGGTTAGATTGATAGCTTTTATCCATATCTTCAACTCGTATCAATTCCAAGGTGGGAAAGTGCACCTGAAGACTTCATTGTCCATCCAAAGTTTGAGGTACCTAAACAGAAATGGGTATGGGATGATACTTTAACTCTTTCTGTACAGTTCCCTACGGCAAAGTTTTTACCCACACCTAGTGGGATTGAAAGCTTGTCCCAGACCCTTTTATTCATGAAAATGCCCGGGTGGGAAAGTGCACCAGAAGCTGACAACCCCATACCCAATTTCTCATTTTTGTCCATTACGGGTGGTGGCAGCAGTGGGTTTACTGCCACCCCCCCTACGGCAAAGTTCTTGACCGCAGGTGGTTAGATTGATAGCTTTTATCCATATCTTCAACTCGTATCAATTCCAAGGTGGGAAAGTGCACCTGAAGACTTCATTGTCCATCCAAAGTTTGAGGTACCTAAACAGAAATGGGTATGGGATGATACTTTAACTCTTTCTGTACAGTTCCCTACGGCAAAGTTTTTACCCACACCTAGTGGGATTGAAAGCTTGTCCCAGACCCTTTTATTCATGAAAATGCCCGGGTGGGAAAGTGCACCAGAAGCTGACAACCCCATACCCAATTTCTCATTTTTGTCCATTACGGGTGGTGGCAGCAGTGGGTTTACTGCCACCCCCCCTACGGCAAAGTTCTTGACCGCAGGTGGTTAGATTGATAGCTTTTATCCATATCTTCAACTCGTATCAATTCCAAGGTGGGAAAGTGCACCTGAAGACTTCATTGTCCATCCAAAGTTTGAGGTACCTAAACAGAAATGGGTATGGGATGATACTTTAACTCTTTCTGTACAGTTCCCTACGGCAAAGTTTTTACCCACACCTAGTGGGATTGAAAGCTTGTCCCAGACCCTTTTATTCATGAAAATGCCCGGGTGGGAAAGTGCACCAGAAGCTGACAACCCCATACCCAATTTCTCATTTTTGTCCATTACGGGTGGTGGCAGCAGTGGGTTTACTGCCACCCCCCCTACGGCAAAGTTCTTGACCGCAGGTGGTTAGATTGATAGCTTTTATCCATATCTTCAACTCGTATCAATTCCAAGGTGGGAAAGTGCACCTGAAGACTTCATTGTCCATCCAAAGTTTGAGGTACCTAAACAGAAATGGGTATGGGATGATACTTTAACTCTTTCTGTACAGTTCCCTACGGCAAAGTTTTTACCCACACCTAGTGGGATTGAAAGATTGTCCCAGACCCTTTTATTCATGAAAATGCCCGGGTGGGAAAGTGCACCAGAAGCTGACAACCCCATACCCAATTTCTCATTTTTGTCCATTACGGGTGGTGGCAGCAGTGGGTTTACTGTCACCCCCCCCCCCCTACGGCAAAGTTCTTGACCGCAGGTGGTTAGATTGATAGCTTTTATCCATATCTTCAACTCGTATCAATTCCAAGGTGGGAAAGTGCACCTGAAGACTTCATTGTCCATCCAAAGTTTGAGGTACCTAAACAGAAATGGGTATGGGATGATACTTTAACTCTTTCTGTACAGTTCCCTACGGCAAAGTTTTTACCCACACCTAGTGGGATTGAAAGCTTGTCCCAGACCCTTTTATTCATGAAAATGCCCGGGTGGGAAAGTGCACCAGAAGCTGACAACCCCATACCCAATTTCTCATTTTTGTCCATTACGGGTGGTGGCAGCAGTGGGTTTACTGCCACCCCCCCTACGGCAAAGTTCTTGACCGCAGGTGGTTAGATTGATAGCTTTTATCCATATCTTCAACTCGTATCAATTCCAAGG